>JAIFKI010000021.1:415000-1814166 GCA_025389145.1 Misgurnus mizolepis
ACAGCAACACAATGGGTAAGAGCTCATCTGCACATCTTACCGTCTCAGATCCTTGATGGTTCCCAGTGTCTAGACGCACCAATAATCTCTCATCCCTGCAGTTTCACCTCACTGAAATCATTAACTCAGATAATGTTTAACTTGGCCTGCACAGAAACGCTTTCGTTTCGATCTTTAGCAGTGCGGTCATTGTTGACACTGTGATCAAACATTAGGTGGTGTGAACGCAAACATGCACAACAAAAGCTTGGCAAACCTGAACCTGTAGTCTTGTAGGTGGGGGAGTCATAAAATGATCAATACTGTGGTATCTAAAGTTTCTCTGAACCTGTTCTCCAGCAGGTCCCTGGCACCAGGTGAACCCACAGTCGTGGAGCAGGCAGAACGTCCTGGAGTGGATCGGATATCACGTGGAGGAGAGCAGGTTTGACGCCAGTTTGTTGAATATGTCCTGCTGTGAGATGGATGGAGCCACACTGTGTACCATCTCCAGAGAATCCATGATGAATCTGTTCGGGGCCGTGTTTGGAGATAAACTTTACCACAGTCTGGAGAACCTAAAAGCTAGATATGGTGAGCAGGAGGATTCAATCGTAATGCTTAATTTGATGATTTTCTTGAATGCATTATAAATCTTAATCTGCATCTACAGATTTGCCTGACAACTCGGTCCTCAGTGAATCTGAATTCGATCTACTAGACACCCTCCTGCTTCCCTTCATGAGCGAGCCCGGTCTCGGATCGCTGCTGGAGACGGTGGTGGTTCAACCCACAGGTAAGAATCGTTTTTGATCACTATACCAGCAATGCGTGTACTTCACGGTCTTAATAATGCCGTATTTCTGCAGACAGATCCGATGCGGACTACGGTTACTTCAGTGAGTACAGAAACCGCCTGACTCCAGAGAGCGACCACGGTTACGACTCTCTATCTGAAAGTCTACAGAGCTCCCACAATGGTACGAAACACACGAGTAACTCCAAATGGTTTTCTCTTTAAATGTCACAGAATAAACGTCCTAAAGTCACTGCTTTACCCTGCAGGCAGTTTGATGAACCCAAGCTCACCCGAGTGCAGCGGAAGTGATTCTGATCCTGAATACTCCGAGAAGCCTTCT
Source organism: Misgurnus mizolepis (assembly GCA_025389145.1). Taxonomy (NCBI): domain Eukaryota; kingdom Metazoa; phylum Chordata; class Actinopteri; order Cypriniformes; family Cobitidae; genus Misgurnus; species Misgurnus mizolepis. The sequence continues at coordinate 416,119 of JAIFKI010000021.1, forward strand.
TTCATCAGCACTAGTAAGTTTCCCGCGTAGATGGTATCGGTGATTGGTTTGCTGCCCATGTAAACTCGTCTAACGTGTCTGAATGATGTGTTTTTCAACAGAGATCTCTGTGAAACAAGAACCGACAGAGGTCAAGAAGAGAGGCAGAGGACGACCCCCAAAACAAAGCAGAGGATTCGATCTTTTCATTGAGTCCAAAAAAAGCAAACACGGTAAGTGAAGTACCCGAGCGCAGTCCGTCAGTAGATGATCGGTTAAAATCAGTACTCAACCGTTCCTGTCTCGTATTTCAGCTCCGAGAGGAACTCACCTGTGGGAGTTTATCCGAGACATCCTCATCCACCCGGAGCAGAACCAGGGTCTGATGAAATGGGAAGACCGTAGGGACGGCGTCTTTAAGTTCCTGAAGTCTGAAGCCGTGGCTCAGCTCTGGGGTCAGAAGAAGAAGAACAGCAGTATGACGTATGAGAAGCTCAGCAGGGCCATGAGGTAAGAAACGCTGCTCTGAGATCAGTCAGTGGTTTATCATCATGGACTCAGCAGGATAATCAAAATCCTTCTTTTTTTCAGATATTACTATAAGAGAGACATTCTGGAGAGAGTGGATGGCCGAAGGCTCGTCTACAAGTTTGGTAAAAACTCCACCGGTTGGAGGATAGAGGAGACTGGATACTGAAGTGGACCTGAAGATAAAGGGTCACATTGAAACGTAGAGACTTTGGACTCCTGATAATAAGGAACTTCAGGTTCCTCTCTTTAAAAAAACAAACTCTTTCCAGAAGGAAAGGTTGCAAAGAAACTGTAAGCCAGTGTTTTGGCTAATGTAGGTTTTATGAACCATTTAAAGTGCGTTGTTGCTCCAGTAGATGAGCTCTAGTTATGATGACACGCGGGCGTGGCTTTGATCAGATTATATTCACCCAAGCTATGACTCTTTATGTAAACACAGTAAAGTCTTATGTATAAATGTAAAGTTATTCAAATAGCTGAACAAAAGTGGAATAACAGAAGGATGTTATGGTGATATGAAGTATCTTCTGATGTATTTATTCCACTGTTTATAAATGTAAGAGCTTTATATCGTCTTTATATATACAATCAAGTGCAAATCAGAAGCTCAATTTGTTTGTGATTTAAGTCACTGAATAACGTGTATGAGGTTTTCTCTCAGATACTTTATTGTTGTTGTTTTTTGTAAAATGCTTTTCTATAATAAAAGTTATGCTTAAAAGAAGTATACTTGCACTATTTATCTACACGGCAAAAAAACGTATCTGTAAAAAGTTTAATTTTTCATTAAAAAGTTTTTCACTTAACTTGATTTGTTTAGGCGTTACCAATTGAAGAAATGTTTTTGGTTCATCTAACTTTTACTTTAAACAGTGTAGTTGAGTTGTTTCGATTAAACCTTATCTCTTATTTGTGCCTCACCCTTCTGAACTATGTCCCATTCCCGACCTTATTTCAACATTGATAGACTTTTATTATCAGATATTATTGTGCTAAGTGACGCACTGTAAAGTTAAATAGATGAAACGATCGTTCGATACGGTTTGATGTTTTCTCCAAACTGCACAACTGTCAAGTTCTTCAATTTGGGCATCATTACAAACCACACTTGTCTAATAGTTTGAATAAAAAACATGTTTGCGCATCTTTCTGTTAAATAAATATCAATTGACGTACGATAACGTTTTGAATTGTGACATAAGTAAACAAATTATATTTTCGTAAAGAAATACCTCCAGGCGTTGGGAAAGATCTGAAGCGCTTTCAGTTCATCCCGAGTTCAGATGTAACAATGGCATGTTTCATACAAGCTTCCCATTTGCATTTTATTACAGAAGTGACTGTTGTTTAGAGGCGCATCATTCAAATACGACACACAATGACATTTGAATTTTAAAGCCACATGCAAAATGAGTCAAGGTAACAACTTTATCAGTCCTCTTGTGTTTGTTTCAACATCATTTAATACCTGTGAGATCTGCAAAAAACACTTGGAAAGTTTTCATGAACTACCCTGAAATTATGGTCACCTGAGAAATCTAATCCATCAAACACTATCTGATTACTAAAAGTTTCACTCGGCGATAATTCACGTTTCGAGTGTACGATATAAAAGCATATGAAATAAGATTGCTGGCAAACGTGAATCTAACTGTCATTGTTTGTGTGTAATAGTTTCGTTTGGCAACAATGCAGAAAGTATGCACACAGTAAACATCAGGTGTATTGTGATTTAGTCTATCAATCATGTGACTAACGTGTGTGTTTTCATTACTATTGTTTTCTGTACACTCCTAACATGAGTAGTATTCAGGTCAAGAATGTTTTCGGATGTTGGGATGGGTGTCCTGAATGTGGGCCATGTTTTTCTCTCCTGAGATGAACTTACAGTCTGTCTGCAAGGTTAACAGGCCGTAACAATGTCTGGTAAATCCACAAAGCGTTTATCAGCCGAAGGTCATGAGCTCTTAGTGACTGATAAACTTCTGCATTCTCAGATATCTAAAGCAGGACGAACTCACTATCAGCTTATAGTTAGCTGGTTTTGATAGTTATCAAATAATGTAAGGACTTAATTGCAGTAAGACTCGAGCAAACCTCTTTACTCCTGATAATATTTATTTTCAGATTATTCACTAATGATAATTCACAAAGCCCAATGCATAGCACAAATAATGAACTGACATACTAGACGCTTGTTTAAACTTATTTATATATTAAATTCCCATTGTGTTGAAAAGAGTGTTGATGCTGGACAACGGTTTTCGAGCTGTGACGCTGGCACGGTTAAACGGTAATAAAAAAATGACGCGGTAATACTAACCGTTGGACATTTTTTATGGTTAACCATTAAACCTTTAATCATTACATCTTTGGTTCAGTTGACGTATGCATTGTGTGAAACCGAACTTAGCAATTATGGTGTCTGAAACTGCCGAATGTAGCATCCATTTACATTTATATCTATGGTCCGAGATGTGCGATTGAGGAGAGGCGGGCACTAATTTGCATATTCAAAGATCGGCAAATACTGAAAGAGGCAAGGGTGTAGCTGTTTTAAAGCATGAAGGAATCACTGTGACGGGTAAAACTTATATATATGCTATAATAATGCACAAAGATGATAAAAGAATTGACTACAGGGATACTTTAAATGATAAACATTTTCGTTTTTCTTTATTTCTTAAAGGCGTTCTTAGCGAATCTGCAAGACGTTAGTTTTTGTTGATGTTTGAATTGTTTTCAAACAGACGGAGCGTAGCTAACTCCTCCCCCTCCCTTCCGTGCTTTCATGAACGCGCCCAACCCCCACCTCCAAATCCTTCTTGTCGTTTATTGGCTGGAACACTTTGTTATGGTTTCTGTTTGTAGGTTTGGCCACTGTGTTGTTATTGCCGTTTGTGAAGCCTGGGCTGTCTACAGAGATCATGTTTTTTTACAGTTTGATCAGCGGACAGGCAGCAAGCAGATAGTGAGGAGATGTTTGCTGTATGTAACAAATGCTGTATGTTTTATGGTCTAAAACACGTCACTTCGCTTAGAGCACCTTTAAAGGGGACATTTCACAAGACTTTTTTAAGATGTAAAAAACCTAGGTGTCTCCAGAGTACATATGTGAAGTTTTAGCTCGAAATACCATATAGATATTTATTATAACATCTTAAAATACAAAAACAATGTGCTGTTTTGGGTGTGTCCTTTAAAATGCAAATGAGCTGATCTCTGCACTAAATGGCAGTGCCGTGGTTGGATTGTGCAGATTAAGGGGCGGAATTATTATAATAAGATCCCCTTCTGACATCACAAGGGGAGCCATATTTCAATGACCTATCTTTTCAGATGCTTGCAGAGAATGGTTTACCAAAACTAATTTACTGGGTTGATCTTATTCACATTTTCTATGTTGATAGAAGCACTGGGGACACAATTATAACACTTAAACATGAAAAAAATCAGATATTCATTGTATGTCCCCTTTAATAAGAAATAAAGACAAAAATGCCTCTGTAACAGTTTTATACACTGCTGTTGCGTAACTTGCATTATTGGTGCTGTTTCTGAATGAAGGCAGACTGCTGACAGCGAGTCGTGTTGAAAGTCGTGACTTCCTAAAGTCCAGTTAAGTATGAATTTGCGCTGACAACAACACATGCAGACTTCAGTTAGTGCGGTATAGATGAACTTAAAGTGTTTAATTTAATGACATACGCCACATTTTAATACCATTATACTTGCTGTGATTATTTGCATTATTTTGATGGCAGTATTGTGTTTACATGAGATGAAGTGTAAATGCTATATATTTTCAAAATCTCATTATAATTTCATTATGAGGGTGCATATAAACATGGTCAATGTTTTGTTGTAAATGCAAGCATGTGTATTAAAGTGTTTAGAGACTGTTTTCTTTACTCAATGGTGTTTTGGTAAAGCTCGTGTCTCATCATGTTTGTTTAAAACATCAAATTCCAACAGAACTCTCTGGAAAAACATCTGACGATAAAGATCAGGATTAACAACTCAACAGCTTTATTTATAGGAACTAAACTGAAAGTAACAAATATTAATATCACCAATGCACTGCATTAACATTTATAATGAAAGATTTTGTTTTTGGTGTTAGAATATTAAAATAAATTGTATATATAATGATTTATTTATATGGCTCTATTTAACAAAGTAACACAACAATCACATTTTAATAAAAGATAAATATGTTTCAGGATTGTTGATGCTTTTGGATGTTTCAGTTTATTACATGACAGGTAAATAAATACACAGATATCTGTCTGATTCATCTTCACACTCCCACCAGATCAGACAAAAAGTCTGACAAAAACAACAATAGCAAGATGGTTTCGGCCATATTATTACCTTATCAGACCTTTCACTGGATTATTCAACATTCAGATTATTCCGAATAATTGCGGTGCTAAACTTAAACGCAGGTGCATTTTATTGTGTTTTCTTAAATATAAAAATATTCACTTTACCAATTTTATCCATAACACAGACGTTTGTGTTTGTTAACAGAGTAAAAGTGAACATTTCTGTTATAATAACTGTACAGTATTAGGGTGTTGGTTTAAGGTTTGTCAGGTGGCTTCGCCCATATCCTGTCTCTCCCATCATGATTTCATCACACTGATTTGCATAAGTATGCAGGGATTTCCCCCCTTATTCCCCGTAAACTTCCAAGTAAAAAACAAGTCGATCCCAAGCACATTCACAGAGAAAGAGAGGAGTGAAAGTATTATGTAAAGGTAAAGTTGAGATCTGTGGTTTAATGTTTATAATAATATGTTAATCATTTCAGATATTCAGTCACATATTCAGTATTGATTCAGTTTAAAACACTGAAATATGTGATAGAGAGGTGAATTATTTATTAATCACATAACTGCAGTTCTTGTTTAAAAATAGAAACTCTGTCTCTTAATTCATACTTTTACATGCATACTTTTCTCCTGATGATCGGATCACATATCAGACTACACCACCCCTTTAAATATGATATTTGCGACATCAATCGTATTAATTAATGTGTTTACATAAAGGATTTTTTAATCCGATTGAGCCCTCAATACCATTACAAACTGATTATAACATAGCTAATGATTCCTGTATGATGTTTTAAACACATGATTTGTAATATTTTAAACAGTTAACACATCTAATTCACTCTCACCTGTGTTTGCTTGTTGTCAACATTGTTATAATGTTTAGTAATGTTTGCACTACTAAACAGGGGGATTAAATTGCCAGATGTCAAAATTCTTAAATAACCGTGGTTATTTTTTTCAGATAATCACAATTATTTATTATTATTAAAAAAGCTGATGTTTAGTATGTGCAGCAGCCCTACATTCACTATTTATGCTGTGCACCTACTTTTATATTTCTCCATCATTTGAGTCGTATCATCTGTGTATTTATCAGATACTATCCTCATATATCTCAGGTTTAGTTTGGATGCCAGTCTTTTCTGTATGGTCACTTTATAGTGATTGTTTCTGGCATTTTTTACATTTCTGAAAGATATATTTTCTTGATTTAATATTAAGTATTTTAAACTTTTACTACAATAGCAATTCATAAAGGATTAAATTAAATAATGACAATAAATTCTGACTATTATTTACAATGACAATTAATCATCCTAATTATTTATCAAAGCTCTTAAGCTAGAAGTATAGTCCTGTTTTTATACACAGGGGTCTGCATACAGTGGCGCATATTTCATCATCAGAATAGTACGCACGCACTGTATGCACACCAGCAGACTTTTGTAACTGTGTGCATACTTTGCATGTGCGTACAGGAGAATGTATTATGTAGTACAGGAGATGCATTGCATCACAATGTGCATGTGCCGAACATCTGTGTACATGTACAAGTCAATTAAACTATGATTTATAAGGCTGTGCGTTCGACTGTGCGCGTACGTACATGTAAAAAAACAGACAATACTCTTGGATTTAAACATACAATCACAATAATCACAATTATTTATTAGACAAATAAGCATCTTTGGCACATGGATCAAAATGTTCAACAATATTCAAAATTCAGCACAATTTTTCCATAAGTAAGGAATAATTGACGACGGGCCATTGAATTATAAAAAATTAATGCACACCCAAGGTGCAATGCGGCACGACGTGGGTGTGCATTATTTTCAAATAATTCAAAGGACCGGAGTCAATTATTCCTCTTATACCACGGTTACCACAAACATTGCTCTGGTGCCTGTTTTTAAGACATTTGAAAAGTTAGGTGTGCGATTATCAGAAATTAATGCATACCCATGGAACATTTCTCAGCCAATCAGAATACAGCATTCAACAGACCCGTGGTATAATATCTAATAATCATTACGTCGCCTATCTCTATTGGAAATTGGAGATCATGTGGAGTGCATTGCATTCTGGGATACAGTATCTCAAAATGTGCTCCACTTGACATCTATTGCACACTAATGCTAATTTAACACATTATATAGTACAGATAGTATGCAAATCAGGAAAAAAAAACCTCAATTAATCTTTGAATGAAAGACTTACACAGTGACCAAAAATCTCACAAATTATAGTTGAACCTTTTATTCACTGTTTATCCTCTCAACTGTGTAAAGAAACTGCGCCTACTTCACTATCCTCTTCAAATCATCCATTTCAAACATTCCAGTTACACAAACCTTCTGATGAAACATCTAACAATCCTTAAAGCAGACACACACAATCACACAAGCAGTGTTGTATTGTGCTGAGGTTGCAATCACAGTGCTGATAAGAAACAATGAGATGAAGTTCTTCAGACACACCCATCTCTGATCACAGCTTATGTCACATCTACAGGAAGACACACAAACATTTCCTGACATCACATTCAAAATCATCTACACTACAATACGACTGAATCAGACCATATGAACAACACTACACGCATTACTCCCTGGGGACGTTCATATTTCACAGCAGTTTCACTTTCACAGAAACTTAATAGCTAGCATACAAAGCTAACTTTTGCATAGATAACATCTGGTCTTGGAACAGTTCAATGAGAGATGTTAAAGTTCATATTGAGGGTTGAATGCAAACGTACTTTGAGATCTTGTGCGTATTATGAGGTGTAGTAACAGGTCTGATTTACCTCATCACTATTATTGTTATAATGATTGAGCTTAGTATATGTGTCCTGAATTTCCAAAATTGAGCAACGCAGCAGGAATGACACTGGCCATAAAAGACGCACACACACCTGAACGCATGAGTTGCACGTGTACGTAAGATCTTAAAATGCTTTGACTGGAAATAAGTCATATATAATGTTGGTCATTTAGATGTCCTGGCTGCAGGTGTAATAAACATGATTTATGATCAGATGTCTCTTGTGCAACTGATGCTTTCCCACATGTGAGATATAATATCTGTCAACACTGATCTGATATCAGTTGTGTTTTATGATCCTGTTGATATTATTTTGACCGAACGAACTGACCTGCTTCTGTAAAACTGATAAACACACACTAAACTAACAGAGACAAACACATCACTACATCTATCTATCTATCTATCTATCTATCTATCTATCTATCTATATATATATATATCTATATATCTATCTATCTACAGTGGCAAGAAAAAGTATGTGAACCTTTTGGAATTTCACGGTTTTCTGAAAAAATGTGTCATAAAATGTGATCTGATCTTTATCTAAGTCAACAAACATAATGTGTCTAAAAATAATTACACAAACGTTTGAGATCTTCCATGTATTTATTGAACACACTCATTCAACATTGAAAATGTCAGTGGAAAAAGTAAATGAACCCTTAACATTAATAACTTGTTGACCGGCAGCAATAACTTCGACCAGACGCTTCCTGTAGCTGTAGATCAGACATGGCCATTATTAAGGATGTTTATTAACTGATAATTTTAGCCCATTCTTCCTGGCAGAACTGCTTTCGCTCGGTCATTATGTGTATGGTCCTCTTCAAGTCAATCAATATTTTCTCTATTGGGTTGAGGTCTGGGCCCTGTCTCCAAAAGCCAGATTTAGTTTCTCTGAAGCCATTCTGTTGTGGACTTGTTTGTGTGTTTTGGGTCTTTGTCCTGTTGCTTCAACCACCTTTCAGCTGACATACGCACACTCACATTATCCTGAAGAATTGTCTGATATATTTTGGGAAATCATCTTCCCCTAAATGATGACCAGGCCCTGATGCAGCAAAGCGGGTCCAAATCATGATGTTTCCTCCACCATACTTTACAGTTGGGATCAACTTTTCATGATGATATGTCGTGTCCTGTTCACGCTGTGCGTTTTTTCCAAATAGTTCAATCTTAGTTTCATCAGTCCACAAAACTTCAGTCTGTTCTTGTAGACTTAAGAACAGAGATGTTAGCAAGTTTGTATTATCTTAACCAGACTCCAGGTGTGTTTAAACCTGACACCAATTAGCTTTTTGAGGTCATTAACTCAAGGGCTCACATTCTTTTTCCACAAGCACAATGAAGTTTTTTTGGTTAAGACATGAAAGATCAGATTTTCTTTTTGCAATTAATTTTATATCTGTCTGTCTGTCTGTCTGTCTATCTATCTATCTATCAAAAGAATGATGTTATTGTTAGTATTTATTGCTGCATTGACGTCAGTATTTATTCTTCTTTATTTACTAGGCGTCAGGTATTGTTTTTTAAATATTTTCAAGCATGAAACATTTCAGGTTGTTGTGACAGAAGAAGAAGAAAAACACACCCACAGACACACCAGCAAACAACAGCTATAATAGGAAATATCCATTCAAATCTCAGTTTAAATGTACAAAATACAATGCAAAAAAATATAAAAAAAGTTTTAAACAAGATGTATTTTCTTGATGAGCAAATAAGCCTAAAAAAATGCAATTTAAGTGAATTTGTGCTTAAAAAAAAAGAAAGACAATTTATCTTGGATTATTCTTGAATTTAGTGTTTAAGAAAAAAGTAAACTTGTTTCAAGGTTTTTTTTTTTGCTTGTTTTATGCACAAATTCACTTACATTGTATATTTTTTGTCTAAAAACTAGACCTATTAGGTTACTTTGCACATCAAGAATTTTTAGATATTAATTGATTAAATTGATAAATCCTATCATATACTTTGACATAAGAAAGTAAACAAGCTGTTCTTGGGTATAGTAAGAAAAGAAAGGTTTTTGGTTTTTATTTGTAGATTTATTTATAAATATTAACCATAATGTTTATTTAATTTCATAAATTTTCTGTATGTCTCTAATTTATCATTATTAAATTTGGCCTCAATCAAAAAGACTTTGTATTGCTTTCTCAATATTAGCATTAGCATTAGCGTGTGCGTCCAAGTGTAAAGAAGCTCATTCATGTACTAACTTTAAACCCTCACAGGTAACCGCTGGTTTATTGTTTGATACACACAGTTTGATCTGTAAACATCACATGAACGAGACTCATGATTTCTGCACTGGTCAATGTTATCATAATACATCTTTAAAAAAACATACAAATCTCACAGCTTAAGAAATATCCATGCGTTTTAACCTCAGATGAAATAAGGGTCAAAGGTCACATGTTTGAGGTTTAACATTAAGCTATTAAGATCATTGAAGTGAATAGTAAACTTGGGCAGGGCGGCAGATTTCTGTGTGGATATTAATACAGAACAGCAGCGTGTCTTTACCGTAAACGCTCTTTATCATAAAGATAAAGACTTATGACACGCATGTGAAGGTGGTAAACATACGGACGCAGGGAATGCTGGGGTATAGGGTGACATGTAGGGTGATAGTGCTTTTACACCGGACTGCATTGTGTGGATTAAATACAGTGTTTGGTTATATTACCCATGATCCTCCAGGAGGATCTGAACTGAACTTTTGGTAAATAGCGAGAGAAGTTGGTCATAATCTGCGCAACATCACATCACATTCATATCTACACAACTAATGTCAAACATTTAAACAGAAATGTTTCAAAGAAAAACAATAGTGGTTTCTGGTGATGCTCAAAAAAAGCAGCAGCTTTGGTTTAATGATTGTTTTCAGTTGATTTGTGATCTGTTTAAGGGTTAATTGTCGGATTAATATTTGAACCAGAACGATAACCATCACATTAGCAAGCGCTGACATCACTCTCCACCAATCAGAGAGCAGACTCCGCCCACAGGGCTTGGTTTACGGGCAGTGCAGACATCATTTCCAGTAAGGTACGTGTCTATGTGAAATTCTGGAGCTGTGCCAGATACACCTGTTCAACAGGTATGTGTCGCAGGTGTAAAGTGTCTTTTGTGTGTGCTATACACATTGATTGTTTGTGTTTGCGCATGGGTTGTGTGTTGTGTAAAGACAGAAAGCAGTGTGAGGGGCATTTGATACATCAATACATGCAGTTTAATTTGGGTCTGATTACTGCTTTCCTATTAATTCCTATTCAGCTGGATTTCTTATTAAGGTTTCTAAACTGTGGAAGACATGAGTAGTTTTATCCTAGTAAAATAAACACAGCTTGAATGCACTGTTGCGCTTGATAAAACTGATTATTAGCAGTCAGAATAAATCTTCTGTACACTGCATAGATTTGGTGTAGCTTGTCTATTTAATTCTTGTACATTTGACATAATTAAATTATATTTTTAGTGTTTGTTGGGTGAACTGAACCGTCAAGGGTTTAGCTGATTGTCATTTCTAAATGAAGTGTGTCTGTGGTGAGTGACAGCGCTGTTATATAAACATGTGATGTGTCGAGAAAAGACGCCGCTGATATCTGCGCTATGTCAGAAATGATAAGTTCTGCCAAAACCTCTTCAATTGTTTGTTTTGCCAGTGTAAAAAAAAAACAAAATACCTTAGTGTATATATAATGACTTGCATTTATGAAAAAATATAACTATGCTTTTAAATAATATGGAAAAAAATATGGAAAACAAATTTAAGACTAGTGTTCGTCAGATTTTAATAGATCATGATAATGTTTATAGTTAATGTGTTGATTTACACCTGTGTGAATCTGAATCACCATAAAATGCATTGCAAAAATATCTCAGAAACGCAAAGTTAGTTCTGAGAAAACGTCCAGCAATATTTGTGTGCCGATGACACACGCTTTGATATATTTTTATTTGACTTGAGTGTCCAAAAACATTTTAGTGCCACTATATGTTCAGAAACCTAGATGTCTGTTTGGTTAAATATTTACATGGTTAAACAGTGGTTTAAATCTTACAACTGAAGTGAATATTTGTCAATCCAATGAACAGATAAACCTTCAAATCTCTCTAAATCTGTCTTCCTGCTTGGAGGTTTGGTGAAAGACTGGTTTAACTAGAGTCCGGTAAAAAATTGAGCATAACACCAAATCAAACCAGTTTATAATCAGATGACCTGCCACAGAATGTGTGTAAAGTTTGTTTAAGGTGAGTTTACGCTAACACACTGCAGAATGATCGAGAAATGTTCATGCTCATACTCATACAAATCCCTTTTAATTACAAGTTTATTTGTAATCATTTTATTTATTAACTGATAAATAACTGCAAAAGCAAACATTACTATTACCACTGCTTGTCTGTAGTATCTCAAGTAAACAACCACACCGCAACATACTAACAACAACCATTAGATCACCTTAGCCAATGCATAGCATCACACTAGGACTGCAACTAACCAATGATTTCATAATCGATTAATCGGGCGATTAATTTAGCAACTAATCTGATAAAATCCTAAATATTTACTAAATAAGACACTTAATTATGGTATTCACGTGTAGAAGTGTACTTTTAAAAGTGCATAATCAACACACTACTACAGAGTTCTTCTAATATAATCTTTTTTTTATTTTGATATTTTAAGCCTTAAATAAGAAAAATATGTGCAGCTTATAAATAGCAAGACATTTTTAAATGTCAAAATATAAATAAACAAAACGCATTGAGTCTTCAGGGATGTGCTGGTGAGTGACAAAGATTAATAAACTCATTTTAACTTTAAACCTTGATGAGTATTAACATTTTTCATTATTAACTAAATACATAAGCCATTATGATATAAAAGCGATATAAATGCGTTGTTACAGTAATACAAGCCTGGATTTCCCCCTTACTTTAAAACAGATGATTAGTTTGTGTTTCATAACTGTTTTTCTGAAAACCCAACAATAATTAAACAAATACAAACTCACTTATATTAAAGGACGAAATTAAACCTTTATTAACCAGCATTCTTTTGCACGTTTGCTTTAGTTATTGTCCTGTAAGGTTTGCCAGATCCCCGTAACAAAACCAGCCCAGTGGCCATTCAAAATTAGTCCAAATGACTATCCACAGCCCAAATACCAACAATTACCCAAATCCTTTAATCTCTAACCAACAGTAAAACATCAACCTGCAGAAACAAAGTTTAAAAGAAGACCAATTCAGAACTCCAATGAAAGGGGGACCTGACAACACTTCATTGCTTTAACCAAGTTGGTCGCTTGGTGAGAAGAAGCAGCGCCTGACCCTAACCCTAAACGTGCAGCTCGCCCTATATAAAGAAAAAGCACCTGACTATATTTACAAGCGCAAAGCTCACGCTGTATGAAGCGGACGCATGTCTGACGGTGGTGCAGAAGCATGTGACCCTACCAACTAGGGATCGACTGATATGGATTTTTCAATGCCGATGCCGATACCGATTTTTGTTTCATAAGCCTTAGCCGATGACCAATACAGGCTGCTGATTTTCTTGAGCCGATACTGCTTTTGCTCACTCAATTTACATCATAAAAATTACACAATGATGATGCCAAATGTAACAAGTCTCAATTTTAAAAAAGTAACATTTAAAGAAATTAAAAAACTATATTTAACAAATAGTAAAAAGAGGTGAGGGTGCTATGGAACCATCTTTTGAGTCTTCCAGCACTCGGCGAACACGGCAGCCACATATCGGCCGATGCTGATACACATAACACTTGCAAATATCGGCCGGCCGATATTTCGGTGTATCACTTATACCGATAGCAGATTATTTAGACTGATTTCGGCAGAGCCCGATAGTTTGGTGGGTATAGTAACTTGCATTTACTTAATTCTGAAGATTACATTTATTTTATTCATTATATTCATTTATTCGTTATTCATTCATATAATGACCATTAATATTGAACATTAAACTATTGATTTTTTTTTTACATTTTCTATACACAGAGCTTCAATTCATTGCATTTTTCTGTTCTCTTTTGATTGTCAGGATATACCGTGACCACCGGTCGATAGCGATTTGTGTTTTTCTTTTATCGACTGATACTGATTATTGGTCGATATATTGTCACGTCCCTTATTATTGTTGGTTAGTTGTTGCTGCTCTACAACACACTAACAACTCAAAACACCTAGCAACCAAATAGCGACATATAAACAACCACGTAGACCACCTTAGTAAATGCACAGCACCACACTAACAACTCAGAACAACATCCTAACAACCACTACAAATGCACCTACAGTATAGCTACACCCCAGTACTGTTACTGATGAGTTCTGCACCACCTTAATTTCACCCAAAAACAAAATCATAAACAGTACACAGATTAAATTATGAATGTTTTGATGTAATTCCTGTGCAAACAATACTTCTTTGAGTCATTTTTAATAAGTTCAACCGAATTTAACGCCCTGCTCGATCAGAATCAACATTGAGTTCAGGTGCATGTGATCATTAACCAGATAACCCAGTTAATAACCGGTTGGAATGAGAGAAGTATGTTGACCGTAACTGCACCGTGTTTGACTTGAACTTATGTAAGTAACCAGCAGGTCTGGTCGGTCTGGTTTCTCAACAGAAGAATGAAGTCAGTTGCTTTGACAATAGCGGGTCGATGCTCAGCGACACAATGGATCTCGTTTACAGAAAACTTTAATCTGCATGACCTGATCCACACAAAAACACACAATATTGCACACGCTAAACAAACAGCCATGAAACACACACACTTTTTCACACTTTTAACACTTGTACACATTTAGTTGTCAGGTCTCAGGGTTATCAAATTTTCTAAAACCCGTCTGTCTGGGTCCGATCAGAGTTCTTTGTTATACATGGAAAACATTTGCAGCAGACGTGCAAAATCTCAATGTGAAACCTGTTGCTGCTGCATGCTGCACATATTTCTGCAGAAAAACGGCATAGAGGTTAGGGATTTTTAGGTGTATGATTATCACAGGTCAACTTTTAACACTTGCAATTTATGTTCATTTTAATTTTTACCTCTGGGTATTTCTGAGTTATTCTGTTTTTATTCAGTTTACACTTAATGCACTTTAGCAAAACACCAAAGTGGTTCACCGTGGGGTGAAAATAATGATGGAATTCATAATTATTCATGGTAGAAAGTTCAGAAGAAATGAAGAGTAATGAGTTGAATTCTCTGCAGTCTGTAGTTTATGTTAAAGTAAAACTGAGAGTCACAACACTTTACTGCCCCACTGTGGTCACACAAACAACACTGACTACTAGAGTTTACCACAGTTAACCTGCTTATAAAGGCTAATCAATGCATTAGTTTCTAGTATTGAAATAGGTGCACTTAAAAGTGATATTCACCCCAAATTAAAAAAATTTCTCATCCTCATGTTGATCTAAACCTGTATGAATTTCTTAATTTTTGATGAACATTTTTTTTTTTTTTGACGAACAGAAGATTTTTTGATAAATGATTGTAACTATTGACTTCCATAGTAGGAAAACAAATAGGCTTCACTTTAAATTTTTTCTTTCTTCATTTCCGGTGTAAACTACTTGAATATTTGCAGCATATAAATTCATTTAAAATATTTCAAAGAGTTTACGAACTTTTTGCACAGACTTTCGATGTTTGGATGTTAAATAAATAAATAAATGTCATTAATATTTATGAACAGCTGTAGTGGATTTAGGGCATAGACTGTAAAAAAAGATGGACGACGCGACGTCGCCTTCCACCTTTGTAATGAATTAAACCAAAAATGTCCGACCACGGTCACCACCATGTTACGTAAAAACGTCAGTTTGGAGCCAAGGCCAAGTAGCTTTGAAAACATGCATTTATTTAACCTTTTTCTAAAGTAAGTGTTGCAATAGGCTACATGTGTCAAAGTCTTAGTTTAGTTTATTCATTTATAAAGCACAGTTAAAAACAACAGAAGTTGCAACCAATGTGCTGTACAACAAATAAAAACAGAGTTTAAGTAAAACCCAATCCAGACGAACAAAGTAACACATACAATTTAACAAGACTAAGCCTTATAATCACACCTGTCCAGCAGCACGCAATTTATATTTTAATTGCACAATAATTGTTTTACCTCGATTATCTTGGGGGGGGGGTAATTGCTTGAATCAAACATTTAAAAAACGATGAATTGCACAGCCCTATAAAGCAGGATGTGAATTTTTAAGAATTGTATTCCGATTAAGAAATAAACTGAATGCACTGTTATTGTTAATTGTGGTATAAAATTGATGCATTTTTTACGTGCATTAATCATGAAATAAAATCCTTTGAAAGTGTTTGTATGATGAAGTAAGAGAAAACATCGAAACAAGCTTGAGTCAGATGAGGACAGACAGATTACAGACTTCAGTCAAACATGAATCAAAGCTCATGAATCAAGACTCAAGTTTCAGTGGTTGTCTAGAAAACACAACAATCCACAGTCACACAGTTTCGATGTCTGTGAAACAACTTTAAGTGTCTGATGAGGGTCTGCCATTTAAAAGAAGTCATATAATCTTGTGTTAAACAAACACACATTGATAAAATCTAAACCGGTCACAAATGTTTCTTTAGTTAACGCCAATGTCTGTAAAAATTCATGAAGTTTTGTAAGTGAATTTGAGAAGAGCAGTGTTTACCCTGAGGGCTGCTATTAGAGACAGTGAGTATTGTCATGATGGTGTGTCCAAACCGTCACTTCTGAAAGCCCCGGGGACGACACACCTGAGGAGGTTATTTAAAGAAACAGATTAGATAAAAATAGCTCCCTCACACAAAAGACTTAACATCCGCGTAATTTTGTTTCTAATTTTAGCAGTTTATTAATAGGTTCGTCTTGTGATGTCACGGGTAACATTCTTCTTTTGACCCATGAATATTATGTTTATATATATCTTATACATATCTTCGTATTTCGTGGAAGAAACACCTTTTTAAACTACTGGTAGTACTCTGACTTGTACTTTCAGAGGTATTCATTTTAATACATGAATGTTAGTATAGTTACTGTCGTAAAGCTCTTAAACCACTGATCTGCCTCCAATCATTATAATGTCCAGTCAATGTCTGACCAGCGACCACTTCCCTTTATTTATATATTCTTATTAAATCTTAAAGTACTTTTAATTCACATACATTTTGTATAATATAGTATTCAATAACAAGTATAACTTCTATAGGATCAACTATGTCTTGCTCTCTTTCAATGTTTTTTTCTTCCAAGGACTTTCCCTTAGGAGTTTTTTCAACATCTTGGGAGTCAGCTGACATTAGCTAAACTTATAACTTTATTATGTTGCATATATGTACATTATTAATCCGCTCACTAGTATGGTTTAATCTTAGCTGCTGTACTTTGCTACTTTGTTGTCCTCTGATTTTTCTGTGTTTATCTTGTTTTTATTCATGTAAGCTGCTTTGGAACAATTAAACAATTCTGAAAATCCCTATATAAATGATTTGTTAACATTAATCTATATTAAAAATTTTACAACCCACTGAATTGTTTATATACTGTGGTTTCTTTTAAAAAAAACTATAATATATTTTAACACCATGTTGGACAGATGACTGTCAGTTTAACACGTACAATATGGAAAAACAAACGTTTTATCTGCTTTTCTGTCAGTTTTCTCTGATCTAAATCAGTGGTGTCACGCGCGTTATCAGACAGATGACTAGTCAGATTTATGCTGTTGAATTATGAGCGTGTGAACGGTCCGGGTTTGGATAAGTTAGGCTGGTCAGTCAGATAAAACTCATTTGGACAGTGGTGGTTTACAGAAGGTTTATAACTCACCCTCGCAAGCAGAACCCGCTGGCGCTGACTGACACTTCCGCTTCCACGCCTTTCGCGCTCAGGTATCAGCCAGCGCAGCAATTGGCTGGAAATCAACTTGGGGGCGTTCCCGCTCACGAATACCTCTATAAATAGCTGTTTATCGTTTTCACTGAGTGACATTTTAAAAGTATGTCTTTAAATCTTTATATAAAACTGGACATTAATAAGAATGTGTGATATAGTTTTAAATTACGTACATGCGTAGCGTTTACAATCTGTAAACATTTTGTGTTGGTTACAATGTGTGGAAATAAATAAAGCGTTTTAAAGTTTCAGAAACATTTAATCATGGTCTGCACAGTATATATAAATACATAAATATTGTGTATGATAAGGGATAGTTCACACAAAAATGTGTTTTTTATTTTATTTTGATCAACACAAAAGAAGATATTTTGATAAAAGATGGTAAGCACACAGCTGATTATAATATTGACTTCCATACAAATATTTTTTTTTAAATATTAAAAACAGATATTATGGAAGTATTTTGATAAATGATAAAGAAGAGTTTTTGATAAATGATATTAAGCATAAAACGGTACCCATTGAATTCCATCATATTTGTTTTCCTATGCAAGTCAATGGTTACTATCAGCTGTGTGCTTACCATCATTATCAAAATACTTTCATCATATTTGTTTTCCTACTATGGAAGTGGCTTCAGTAATATATCAACATATTTATCTGTGTGTTCATCAGAAAAAAAAGAAATTCATACAGGTTTAGATCAACATGAGGATGAGAAAATGATTTTGTATGAAATGTGTCAAAAATCAGCATCCATTTGTTGGGGGATATTAAATACAAAATGTACTGTTTTACTGTTTAAAAGTGTGCTTTTTAGTGGGTAGTGTGGTATGACTTCAGCGCCCCCTTAAGCCAGTCTTATGCTTTGCACCTGTTACCTACCCCCCTTTTGCGCCCCTGCTGCCCACAAGGGGGCAGATTTTATTCCAGCGTCCCATCATGAATTCAGTGGAAAACTTTTATCAGAGCTGGAGACACCAGAGGAGCGCAAAACTTCATCTGACTTGAGATTCAAACTCTCTCTCTTCAACATCAGATCATAACCCGGAGCTCATCGCGTTATTTTAACAACTAACCCACTGTATTACTATCACATAATGATGTTTAGTTTATTATTTTGTCTGGTTTTATTCGTTGGGTCAGTGCAGTCGGATAAGCCGCGCGCACTGGAGATGAGTCTGATGGAGTCTTCCTCGCCCTCACTGGGTCACACGAGCTCCTCATCAGCCCATCATCATCATCATCATCATCATCACAGAGAGGAAGATAGTGAAGATCTCACGACACGAGCGCATCACTTCCAGAGAGTCCCACGCGGCTCAAAGCAGAAAGACCGACACGGCCATCGACAACCGAGACCCCATCCCGACCCGGACGGGTTCTTCACAACACCCAGAACTTTCAACGGGTCGCTGCGCGTGCACAACCCGTTATACCCCCTGACGGAGGAGTCGTACAGCGCGTACGCGGTGATGCTGCTGGCGCTTATCGTGTTCTCTGTGGGTATCGTGGGGAATCTCGCGCTCATGTGTATCGTGTGGCACAATTATTACCTGAAGAACACGTGGAACTGTGTGCTGGCCAGTCTGGCCTTGTGGGACTTCATGGTTCTGTTCTTCTGTCTGCCTGTGGTGATCTTCAATGAGCTGACCAAGAGAAGACTCATGGGTGATCTCTCATGCAGAATAGTGCCATACGTAGAGGTGTGTCATCCATCCATCCATATATCTGTCTGTGATCATATCTATCTCTCTTTCTGTCTGTCTATCTGTTCATCTGTCTGTCTGTCTACCCTGCTAAAAAAAACATTACAGAAAATTCCAATGGTTTTATTGGGATTTTTTTATTGGTTCTAATGGAATATGGCCCAAAACACATTACAGTGTAGTGGTTTTAATGGTAAAAGCTAATTCTGTTTGTCTGTATGTTTTCTGTCTGTTGGTTTATATTTATATCTGTCTGTCTGTCTATCCATCTATCTATCTGGCTACTTGTTAGATCCAAGATATATCGAAATCCAAGCGAGGGGAAACCCCAGTCATATCGCAATTGAGTGTTGATCGCGATAGCAGAGTTGTGTTATTTTTCTATTACAAATACAAAGTTTTTTCATATCTGTCTGTCTATCTGTCTGTCTGTCTGTGCATCTATCATTAAATTGGCATGCATATGGCAATTTTTCACGATAACTTTTATATTTGCAAATTTACACTTTTTTTCTCGATCTGTCTATCTGTCTGTCTGTCTGTCTGTTTGTCTTTCTGTCTGACTGACTGTGTTTGTCTATTCATGTCTGTCTGTCTGTCTATCTGTCTTTAAATTGATCATGCACGTGCATCTGTCTGTCTGTCTATCTATCATTTTATCTGTCTGTCTGTCTATGTGTGTGTTTTCTGTCTGTGTTGATTTATTTCTATATCTGTCTGTCTGTCCATCCATCTATCAGATCCAAGATATATTGAAAGTGGCATAGATATCATGCACATACATATAACATTTGCTTTTGATAACCGAGTTAGCATTAGGGTTATTTTTGTTTTTGTTGTTTTACAAATCTACAAGTGTTTTACCTTTCTATCTATGTGTCTGTCTATCTGTCCGTCCATCCATCTACCCAGGTGAAAAAGTAGTACACTTCCATAGTGTACTTAAAGTGATTTATTTTCGCACACTAATTTTGTACTTAATATACTAAAAATTCATCTTTAGTACTTCTTAAAATGTTCTTAAGATCATCTTAGTGTACTTCACTGTGCTATTTTGAGACACCATGAATATGAACTAAAATGT
This sequence comes from Misgurnus mizolepis, assembly GCA_025389145.1. Taxonomy (NCBI): domain Eukaryota; kingdom Metazoa; phylum Chordata; class Actinopteri; order Cypriniformes; family Cobitidae; genus Misgurnus; species Misgurnus mizolepis. The sequence goes on from JAIFKI010000021.1 coordinate 436,545, forward strand.
GCTAAAAATGTATTTAAAAAATTTACTTAGGTACCACTTATATTAAACTTGAACCCATCTTTGTATGAAAGTTGAGTTTAATACAAGTGTTAACTAAATAATTTTTTTTAATAAAGAGATAGTATGTTACAGTAAAAGTGCATTTAGTTCATATTCATGGTGTCTCAAAATAGCACAGTGAAGTACACTTAGATCATCTTAAGAATATCTTAAGAAGTACTAAAGATGAATTTTTTGTATATTAAATACAAAATTAGTGTGCGAAAATAAATCACTTTAAGTACACTATGGAAGTGTACTACTTTTTCACCTGGGTATCTTTTAATTGGTGCAAATATCGTGTGTGTGCCTAACGCAATTACTTGTGATAACCGAAAGGTGGTTTTTGTATTCACATGGGTTTTTTTTCACATATCTGTCTGTTTTTCTGTCTGTCCATCTAGCCAACCACCCATCTATCACACATGTCTTTCTGGACGATGCTTGTGTATTAAAATGTCTTGTTGTAATCAATCACAGTGTGTTGCAGTAGTTTGTTGAGTTTATTTGAAGGGTTGCTGTGTATAGCAGCCGCTCTTGTGATTGTGATGTAAATGAGACTTCTGGGTAATTAGCGGCACTAATTGCACTCATTAGCTGTTGAATGAACCTTCAGTGGTAGTGTGTGTGTGTTTAAGGACATGAGTGTGTATACTGAGAGTGTGTTTGTGTGCTTGTCGACCTACATCTGCTCCTTAAAATGAATCTCTGTGTCATTTGATCTGACAGTGAAGGCATGGTAGTATAGTAATACTTTTGTAGAATCACCATGGTAACATCCAGCCCCAAAAATGTCTGCTTTGTGTTAATTAATGTTTGTTTATGTGTTTAAGGTGACATCACTCGGTGTGACCACGTTCTCTCTGTGCGCTCTCAGCATCGATCGTTTCCACACGGTGACCAGCATCCAGCCCCGTCCACGGCAGATCGAGCCTTGTCAGTCTATCCTGGCCAAACTATCTGTGATCTGGATCGGGTCTATGGTCCTAGCGGCTCCAGAGCTGCTGATGTGGCAGCTGGTACAGGAAGTTTCTCCTCGGACGGGTCTTCCGGTGGATTCCTGCAGTCAAGAGCCGTCTGCGAACCTACCTGAGATGCTGTACTCGCTCGTGCTGACGTACCATCAGGCCAGAATGTGGTGGACCTTCGGCTGTTACTTCTGTTTGCCTTTGCTCTTCACCGCCGCCTGTCAGCTGCTCACGCGACACGTGACGGATGAAAACGCCAAAACCAAACAGGCCAGACCATCATCAACCTCCTCTTCATCCACATCATCGTCTTCATCTCCTAAAAAACAGCAGCAGCGACGCGAGCGCCAGATGATGCGTACGGTAGTGACGTTGGCGGTCGTGTACGGCGCGTGCAGTTTACCAGAAAACGCTTGGAATATCGTGCTAGCGTCCGCAGGCATCGAAGTGGGCGTGGCCACTCGGGCGTTACTCGCTCTCATTGGTCAGTTCCTGTTGTTTGTGCGCGCAGGTGCCACGCCCGTTTTGCTGTTGTGCCTTTGTCGATCTCTTGGACGTGGGTTCATGGACTGTTGCTGCTGTTGTTGCGATGAATGCATGCCTGACCCATCTTCTTCATCAACAGCATCATCTGGTACCACCAACGCTACGACTGTCTCATCCTTGCCTTCTTCTCCTGTGTCTGTCAGGGAGGATAAGCTAAAGATCGTTTCAGGAGCAATGTTTTTTGATAAAGTTAAGGACGGTCCTGCTGAGCTGATCATCGGTACACCATGCTGAACTTCCCAGAACTTTTCTTCTGTTCAGAATCTGCTGGGCTCCAGCACTGAAACAGTGATCATTTATCCAAACTGTGAATGATTTAAGCTTCACAGTTAACATTGTGATGGAATAGTTCACCCACTTCTGTGGAAAATCATTATTAGTTTGGATGCAACAATGTATTGGCCTATAATTGGTAGATAAACGCAATTTTCGGACATCGAATTGGGTCACAATGACAACAGAATTGAAGTTTGTATGCTCTGCACTTCTAAGATTTTAGAGCATAATAATTTGAGTCAAGAGTAAAAGAAAAACTATCAGTATGTGTCAGTATTGGTAAATGACATTCTAATGGTGCGTTCACACCAGACGCAAATGAAGCGAATAAATCGTGCTCTTCACACGTAATTGGACACTTGAACATTTTGCGTCATTTGCGCGTGAAAATCGTATCTTTGCATTGACTTAAAAAGTAAATCTTAGCTAACGCTTCATTCTCATCTGGTGTGAATGCTTCATGTCAATGTATGTCAATTTTAATATCCATAAATGTATGTACAGCAAATCACTTTAAATGTCATTTTTTTGTGTAATATAAGGTAGACGTTTATTTCTGGTTATACCACAGGTCTGTTGAATGCTTTATTCTGATTGGTTGAGAAATGTTCCACAGGTGTTGATTATTTTTCTATAAACGCACACCTAACCTGTCAAATGTCTTATAATAACCACCAGAGAAATGTCTGTTGTAACCGTGGTATAAGAAGAATAATTGACTCCTGTCCTTTGAATTATTCGACAATAACGCACACCCATTGCGTAACTCCGCATGTGCCGCATTACCACCTTGGCTATGCATTATTTTCTAATAATTCAACGGCCCGTTGTCAGTTATTCCTTATGTAAAGTATTTTAAATGTCCATGTTTATAATAAATACAAAGCTTTGTATTTTATACGAATACATAAACTCAACAATTGTAACCAGGTGTAAATGTATTTGTTTTGTATTAATAACTAATAGTTTGTTTATGTGTAAATATTGTACTGCTGGATGGAAAGTCAAGCAAACTTGAAAACATTTCAATGCATTTTTTATGCACTTATTTTCGTCTTATTATTAAATCGTCTGTCGTTTTTAAAGAACATTTATAGAGAATATGGATTGAGAAACGGCCTCTTCAGATGAACTTTTATGTCTGATCTGGATGATTATTATCAGACACACATATCAAAGACTGTCTGACTCTACGTCTGATGTCAATCTGCTGACCTGTGCCAGTTATAGGAAAATAATACACTTTTGCAACTTTAACATGTTATTTAGAGTATGATTATTATAATAGCTTATGAAGATGATGTAGCTGATCAGATTTTTTGTATCTTTTATACTTGGTCGCCTTCAGCCAATAAAAAAGATTTTGAAATCTTTTACAGTAGAGTATGCGAGTGATGTTAATGAATGTATGGTTATTTGTGTCTTTCACACAGAGTAAATAAGAGAGATGTAGTTTCTCAGGATTTTCCCTCCTACACTGGATTCTCATGAGGGGTCCAGCGGGGGCCCATAAGGACCTCATTGTTCCCGGCCCCCGCACTGTTGCTAAGCGCTCGACACACGCGGCTCTCAGCATTCACACTCCAAACAGCATCAGACGCGACATTCTCTCTGCATCAATGTGACGGTTGCCGTGGAAACAGAGGCCGTCTGCTGGCGGGACTCTGATGTGGGGTAGAGGGGCAGTTAAGTTGATCGGGGGTTAGAATGGGGTAACAAGTCATTTGGAGCGGATTATAAACGCATGCGCAGATAGACATCCAGTGTGCCGTTGGGTACGGTGATGCTAACTATATGAAAGTTCCACACATAATGGTGCGGATATTAAAGTTGTACACAAATATTATAAAATATTTCTGATAATGACATATTTTGTCTATTATGAAAAACTGTAGTTGGACAGTTAAACAGAAAAGCTACGCATAAACGTATAGTTAGCGGTTAGCTAGACTACAATTTTCTATCAAACCTATACGGCAAAAACTACATTTCTCTGGCCAAAAATATGTTTTAATTACATGCTAAATACATTTTGTAGAAAGTAAAGCTTCATTACATATATTTTTGAACCTTTATATATATCAACATATATTTCTAACATTTGCAAAAAGTATATTTAATATATGCTAAATACAAGTTCATTTTATAAAGTATATTTGAAACTATATTTAATTTGAACCTTTTTAAACCTGTTATTTTTACAGGTTCGTAACAAAACGGTTTTTTTCATACTGACATGAATATATTTCCTTGGATTGAAATATACAGAGGCTAAATATATTAATGCTTTAAAATGTATTTATATTAAAATATATTTCAAAATATAAAAAAAAAAAATGGCCAAAAAATATCTGTGAAAAAATATTTTTTGTAAACATATTCCGCAATATATTTCAGCAAATATATTTATCGGCCTTTTTTGGTATATTTTGAAATATATAAAAATGATATATTTTTGCCAAATAACTAAATAATTATTAATAAAAAAATATGTTAATGTATATGTATATGTACATAACATTAACTGTTAAATGTTATGTACATATAATTGTAAATATGTCAAACATACATACATATAAACATTACTATATTATTATAGTGTTTTAAGGCTAATATACACTGATCTGACAAATGCTAACAAACGCTGACAAACTTTCCTCAATTATAATGTCTGCATTTGTTGGATCAGCGTGAATCAAATGGGGATCCCTCAAGGGAGGTTTTGCTCACTTATTGGTTCAACTTTGTCCTCAAAATATAGTTAAGTAGACCCACATATTCACAAATAAAAGCTTGTTTTGTTGTGATCCACAAGCACACAGATGTGAATAAATGAATATAATCACTGTACGGGACAATAAGTTGCTTTCACTCATAAGTGGAAAATATGACGGGACTTAAATAAATCACAGCACTGAATGAACAATGGTAAAAGATGGTAAAATCTTTTTTTGTTTTGTTTTTAGGTTCTTTAAGAGAAGATGCTTCATAGAGAGACAGTGTGTGTGAGATGTGTGTTTTGTGTGGGAGCCAGCAGCTCAGTTTGTTTTGTTCTGAAACTCTGTGTGTGTGTGAAAGAGAGAGAGAGAGAGAGAGATAGAGAGAGAGAGAGAAAGAGATAGAAAGAAAGATTTTCTCTTTCACTATGGAAACGCAGTGATAGCTCATCTCCAGACCACTATGGGTACAGCGGAACCGAACCATCAGCAGCACTGTGGGGTTTGACATCTCATCCACAGTAGCAGGAAGACCACGGGGTTCTGCTGTGATTCCCACTGACCCAACGAATCAGACCCGGTCGCCACGTCCTCTTAGACATCCGACATCTCCATGACAACCACTGAACTCTGACCTCTGCTCTTCTCACATCCTACCAGCTGAATAAAATAACACACACAAAGCCAGAGGCAAACGGGCCGATCCAAAACCAACAGCAGTTTAGAGGTCCAGCTATGAAACACACAGAAGATTGACTCTATAAAACCAACAACACACTGCCAGCACAGCTTGATCTCCTCTGTCTGTGTGTGTGTGTTTGTTAATAATGAGTTAGTGTGTTGGGTTAACACTACATTTGAATCGTTTCTGTGAAACTTGTAGAATAACCAGAATACCATTTCAGTGCTTACAGGGCCTTACTACATGGTTACAAAGGTGTTCTAAAGTAATATAGGGTGTTTTTAGGGTGTTGTGGGATGTTTTATGTGGTTTTTAGGGTGTTGTGTAATGTTTTATGTTGTTTTAAGGGTGTTGTGGGATGTTTTTTGTGGTTTTAAGGGTGTTGTGGGAGGTTTATGTGATTTTAAGGGTGTTGTGGGATGTTTTATGTGGTTTTAAGGGTGTTGTGGGATGTTTTATGTTGTTTTAATGGTGTTGTGGGATGTTTTATGTTGTTTTAAGGGTGTTGTGGGATGTTTTATGTTGTTTTTAGGGTGTTGTGGGATGTTTTTTTGTGGTTTTAAGGGTGTTGTGGGAGGTTTATGTGATTTTAAGGGTGTTGTGGGATGTTTTATGTGGTTTTTAGGGTGTTGTGGGATGTTTTATGTTGTTTTAAGGGTGTTGTGGGATGTTTTATGTTGTTTTAATGGTGTTGTGGGATGTTTTATGTTGTTTTTAGGGTGTTGTGTAATGTTTTATGTTGTTTTAAGGGTGTTGTGGGATGTTTTTTGTGGTTTTTAGGGTGTTGTGGGATGTTTTATGTTGTTTTTAGGGTGTTGTGGGATGTTTTATGTTGTTTTTAGGGTGTTGTGGGAGGTTTAATGTGGTTTTAAGGGTGTTAGTGGGATGTTTCATGTGGTTTTAAGGGTGTTGTGGGAGGTTTATGTGATTTTAAGGGTGTTGTGGGATGTTTTATGTGGTTTTAAGGGTGTTGTGGGATGTTTTATGTTGTTTTAATGGTGTTGTGGGATGTTTTATGTTGTTTTTAGGGTGTTGTGGGATGTTTGGTGTTGTTTTAAGGGTGTTGTTTGATGTTTTATGTTGTTTTAATGGTGTTGTGGGATGTTTTATGTTGTTTTAAGGGTGTTGTGGGATGTTTTATGTTGTTTTTAGGGTGTTGTGGGATGTTTTTTTGTGGTTTTAAGGGTGTTGTGGGAGGTTTATGTGATTTTAAGGGTGTTGTGGGATGTTTTATGTGGTTTTTAGGGTGTTGTGGGATGTTTTATGTTGTTTTAAGGGTGTTGTGGGATGTTTTATGTTGTTTTAATGGTGTTGTGGGATGTTTTATGTTGTTTTTAGGGTGTTGTGTAATGTTTTATGTTGTTTTAAGGGTGTTGTGGGATGTTTTTTGTGGTTTTTAGGGTGTTGTGGGATGTTTTATGTTGTTTTTAGGGTGTTGTGGGATGTTTTATGTTGTTTTTAGGGTGTTGTGGGAGGTTTAATGTGGTTTTAAGGGTGTTAGTGGGATGTTTCATGTGGTTTTAAGGGTGTTGTGGGAGGTTTATGTGATTTTAAGGGTGTTGTGGGATGTTTTATGTGGTTTTAAGGGTGTTGTGGGATGTTTTATGTTGTTTTAATGGTGTTGTGGGATGTTTTATGTTGTTTTTAGGGTGTTGTGGGATGTTTCATGTTGTTTTAATGGTGTTGTGGGATGTTTTATGTTGTTTTTAGGGTGTTGTGGGATGTTTTTTGTGGTTTTAAGGGTGTTGTGGGAGGTTTATGTGATTTTAAGGGTGTTGTGGGATGTTTTATGTGGTTTTAAGGGTGTTGTGGGATGTTTTATGTGGTTTTAAGGGTGTTGTGGGAGGTTTATGTGATTTTAAGGGTGTTGTGGGATGTTTTATGTGGTTTTAAGGGTGTTGTGGGATGTTTTATGTTGTTTTAATGGTGTTGTGGGATGTTTTATGTTGTTTTTAGGGTGTTGTGGGATGTTTTATGTTGTTTTAATGGTGTTGTGGGATGTTTTATGTTGTTTTTAGGGTGTTGTGGGATGTTTTTTGTGGTTTTAAGGGTGTTGTGGGAGGTTTATGTGATTTTAAGGGTGTTGTGGGATGTTTTATGTGGTTTTTAGGGTGTTGTGTAATGTTTTATGTTGTTTTAAGGGTGTTGTGGGATGTTTTTTGTGGTTTTAAGGGTGTTGTGGGAGGTTTATGTGATTTTAAGGGTGTTGTGGGATGTTTTATGTGGTTTTAAGGGTGTTGTGGGATGTTTTATGTTGTTTTAATGGTGTTGTGGGATGTTTTATGTTGTTTTAAGGGTGTTGTGGGATGTTTTATGTTGTTTTTAGGGTGTTGTGGGATGTTTTTTTGTGGTTTTAAGGGTGTTGTGGGAGGTTTATGTGATTTTAAGGGTGTTGTGGGATGTTTTATGTGGTTTTTAGGGTGTTGTGGGATGTTTTATGTTGTTTTAAGGGTGTTGTGGGATGTTTTATGTTGTTTTAATGGTGTTGTGGGATGTTTTATGTTGTTTTTAGGGTGTTGTGTAATGTTTTATGTTGTTTTAAGGGTGTTGTGGGATGTTTTTTGTGGTTTTTAGGGTGTTGTGGGATGTTTTATGTTGTTTTTAGGGTGTTGTGGGATGTTTTATGTTGTTTTTAGGGTGTTGTGGGAGGTTTAATGTGGTTTTAAGGGTGTTAGTGGGATGTTTCATGTGGTTTTAAGGGTGTTGTGGGAGGTTTATGTGATTTTAAGGGTGTTGTGGGATGTTTTATGTGGTTTTAAGGGTGTTGTGGGATGTTTTATGTTGTTTTAATGGTGTTGTGGGATGTTTTATGTTGTTTTTAGGGTGTTGTGGGATGTTTGGTGTTGTTTTAAGGGTGTTGTTTGATGTTTTATGTTGTTTTAATGGTGTTGTGGGATGTTTTATGTTGTTTTAAGGGTGTTGTGGGATGTTTTATGTTGTTTTTAGGGTGTTGTGGGATGTTTTTTTGTGGTTTTAAGGGTGTTGTGGGAGGTTTATGTGATTTTAAGGGTGTTGTGGGATGTTTTATGTGGTTTTTAGGGTGTTGTGGGATGTTTTATGTTGTTTTAAGGGTGTTGTGGGATGTTTTATGTTGTTTTAATGGTGTTGTGGGATGTTTTATGTTGTTTTTAGGGTGTTGTGTAATGTTTTATGTTGTTTTAAGGGTGTTGTGGGATGTTTTTTGTGGTTTTTAGGCTGTTGTGGGATGTTTTATGTTGTTTTTAGGGTGTTGTGGGATGTTTTATGTTGTTTTTAGGGTGTTGTGGGAGGTTTAATGTGGTTTTAAGGGTGTTAGTGGGATGTTTCATGTGGTTTTAAGGGTGTTGTGGGAGGTTTATGTGATTTTAAGGGTGTTGTGGGATGTTTTATGTGGTTTTAAGGGTGTTGTGGGATGTTTTATGTTGTTTTAATGGTGTTGTGGGATGTTTTATGTTGTTTTTAGGGTGTTGTGGGATGTTTTATGTTGTTTTAATGGTGTTGTGGGATGTTTTATGTTGTTTTTAGGGTGTTGTGGGATGTTTTTTGTGGTTTTAAGGGTGTTGTGGGAGGTTTATGTGATTTTAAGGGTGTTGTGGGATGTTTTATGTGGTTTTAAGGGTGTTGTGGGATGTTTTATGTGGTTTTAAGGGTGTTGTGGGAGGTTTATGTGATTTTAAGGGTGTTGTGGGATGTTTTATGTGGTTTTAAGGGTGTTGTGGGATGTTTTATGTTGTTTTAATGGTGTTGTGGGATGTTTTATGTTGTTTTTAGGGTGTTGTGGGATGTTTTATGTTGTTTTAATGGTGTTGTGGGATGTTTTATGTTGTTTTTAGGGTGTTGTGGGATGTTTTTTGTGGTTTTAAGGGTGTTGTGGGAGGTTTATGTGATTTTAAGGGTGTTGTGGGATGTTTTATGTGGTTTTTAGGGTGTTGTGGGATGTTTTATGTTGTTTTAAGGGTGTTGTGGGATGTTTTATGTTGTTTTAATGGTGTTGTGGGATGTTTTATGTTGTTTTTAGGGTGTTGTGGGATGTTTTATGTTGTTTTTAGGGTGTTGTGGGAGGTTTAATGTGGTTTTAAGGGTGTTAGTGGGATGTTTCATGTGGTTTTAAGGGTGTTGTGGGAGGTTTATGTGATTTTAAGGGTGTTGTGGGATGTTTTATGTGGTTTTAAGGGTGTTGTGGGATGTTTTATGTTGTTTTAATGGTGTTGTGGGATGTTTTATGTTGTTTTTAGGGTGTTGTGGGATGTTTTATGTTGTTTTTAGGGTGTTGTGGGAGGTTTAATGTGGTTTTAAGGGTGTTAGTGGGATGTTTTATGTGGTTTTTAGGGTGTTGTGGGAGGTTTATGTGGTTTTAAGGGTGTTGTGTGATGTTTTATGTGGTTTTTAGGGTGTTGTGGGATGTTTTATGTGGTTTTAAGGTTGTTGTGGGATGTTTTATGTTGTTTTAAGGGTATTGTGGGATGTTTTATGTGGTTTTTAGGATGTTGTGGGATGTTTTATGTGGTTTTTAGGGTGTTGTGGGAGGTTTAATGTGGTTTTAGGTTGATGTGGGATGTTTGGTGTTGTTTTAAGGGTGTTGTTTGATGTTTTATGTGGTTTTTAGGGTGTTGTGGGATGTTTTATGTGGTTTTAGCGTGTTGTGGGATGTTTTATGTGGTTTTTTAGGGTGTTGTGAGAGGTTTAATGTGGTTTTAACAGTGTTGTGGGATGTTGTATGTAATTCTTAGGATTTTTTGAAAGGTTTTAGGGTTTTGTGGGAGGTTTTTATGTGATTTTTAGAGCTTTGTAAGATGTTTTTATGTGGTTTTATTTCTTTAGAGGTTTTAAGACGTTGTGAGAGGTTTTAGGGTGTTGTGAGACGTTTTTACGGTGTTGTGGGAGGTTTTTATGTGGTTTTCAGGGTGCTATAAATCTCAATTAAAAATGACCCCTAAGACATTTAGTGTTAGATGTTAAATCAGAAGAAGTAACAATAACATTAATGTCTTTTCACCCCAACCTTGGTTCTGAGTCTGTATGTTAACATCACGACTCAGGGACACATTAACTTAATCTTTTACACAGATGGTAAATTATTACTCTACACACTTAACAATAGAGCAAACAGTTCTGATGAGTCAGTAACTGAATTCATTCATACTTTAAATCTCTAAGAGAAATATTTGTATCTGCTGACCTCTAGTGGAAATGATCTGACAAGAATATGAACACACGGACAACACACATGTGCACTGCTGACTGCATACTACACACTGTACACTGTAAGTGTGGGAGAAACATTATGAAGAATATAATCCAAACATTTAAAACAATACTGCACTGCCATCATATGACTTTGTTGCACATTTAATGTTTACCTTATTTAAAAACAATAAAAACAAACATATTATGAGTCAAGAAAGAAAAGCTAAAAATCATTATTAATATTCATTCCTATTCTCTCTTCAAATTCTTTATTTTACAAGAGATTTCAAGTGAAAGAAAGAAACCGTTGGTGTGAGGGGGAAATCATTTCATTTTCATTTTTAAATAATCTGTAATAATAACAACATGTACAGTTATCACCGCCAGGACAAGAGAATAAAAAGATTTCAGAAGATGACAACTGCTTTAAAAAGTTACTTTCTGATAAAGAAGAAAATATGTTCAGTAGTGAATATAATAGGACTCGATCCTGTCACATGCCCATTAACTTCAGCTTAATCATCCTGTAACTATGGCAACCTGCTCCATCCCAGAATGAACAAACTATTCAAACATTATGATCACTTAATGAGACATTAACATATAATTAATAAAACATATAATGACAGGTCTGTTATTTCTGCATTTGACCTCAATAATAAACAACACAAATTTAACATTGTTCAGAAAGGTCTTATAGATTTGTGTTATGGTACAGACAAGACTTATACAGAAATAAAAGTGTTTCATTAGTGGAGAAATTCTGTTAAACAACCAGATGAATATAAAATTATTACCAGTAGCAAAAGTTAACATAAAAAAACAGCGTTTTAAAAATTAAATATCCTAATCTATATGACTGATCCATGCACACTAACACACACACGCACACACACTCACAATCAAACACACACACACACACAATACTTCTCTTCAGATTGCTGTGAACATGGGCGGGATTTACTTTTTAATTATTATTAATATTATTATTATTATAGTACGCTAATCACAACAGGACAAACACCAGAAGATTCAGAGGGGCTTCGGCTTTTGGTTTAACTTTCTATTTACACGATCCCGTTTAAAAACAATGCCAACAAAAATGAGTAAAAACATGCCAAAAAATAACAAAGTAATTAAAAATGTACAGGTACATATGTATCTAACAGACGAGCATTTGTTAACCATTATGATTCAGGCAAAATGTCGACACATGCAACAAAATAAAGTTAAAGCAAAATAATCAGGCACAAATAATGTACATCTGTCTCTCCCAAATATGAAAACCCTTGATAAAGATCAAATACTGACTGTCAGCAGGAGATACTGTGAATAGACTTCATCTCTGCTGTAATGAATAAATCGTTTAGATTAACATAAACTCCCAAAAAATAAAGACGACCGGTGAGATGTGAACAGGACGGACGTGTGAAGATTCGACTGACAACGTTTCTCTATTGCATCTCGTCAGAGATCAAATCAATTGGATCCTGATGTGTTCTGCACATGCTCACCTTCCCAAAACTCAATACCATGGGAATGGTCACCATGACAACCAAATCATGTCATCTGACTAAAGGCCAGAAACCTTTTAATATCAATCAACAGAATGATTGCACCTATGATGTCACAGATTTGAAGATGACATCACATCTGCTTATGTAACAGATCTGAGGATGACATCATAAGCTGTCATGACTTGTGACTTCAATTAAGGTGAGTTTCACAGGATTAGAGCGCCATCTGCTGGTCAGGTGTCAGTTAACAACAACACAGCCATCAGTCTGATGATGTTTGATCTGATCTCTGAACAAACATGCAACTGTAAAAAAACACGAGTAAAAAACCTTCAGACGGTGTAAATAATATCTGTTAGTTTATAAGAACAGCGAGAGGGGAGGATGAAATGGAGAACGATGCTGTTCATCCAATCAGACGTCTCCTCATCCTCAGCTCCGCCTGGTTCGCGAGTGCTGGATTAGCCACTGTAGTGTGATGTCTGCAATACAGAAGCACGGTCTTCAGAAACACCAGCCCAAAAATAACAACAGATCAAGAAGAATTCAAATCTGTGAAGATCTTACCAATGTTGTCTTTCTCCTTGCAGGAAATTGAGTAACAGCAGATCTCTCGGTCCTGGATGGCTGACAGGTTCCTGCGGATCAGAAACATCTCATAACATCTCACCAACATCTCAAACATCATGCAGAAGATTTCAGAAACAAAGTGATGAACTCACATTCGTTCAATCAGCTCCTTCTCATCCAGAGATCCAGGAAGATCTCGCTTGTTGCCCAAAACAAGAACCTGACAGAAGATATCAGAATAAAACTATCAGTATCTGTTCATCAAATATCCACATGTTCATTAAATCCTCTACAGGTTTCTTCAGCTATAAACACTGCTGGCTTAACACTACTGTTATTAAATTTTAAAACAGATATGAATCCATTAGATGTCTGAGCTGTGCACTGACCATATATATCGACTTCAATGTAATAGAATAACTGGGAATACTGGGAATTATTTCTCATGTAGTGTACTCACAGGAATGCCCTGCAACTGTGGCTTATCTAACAAGTTGTGCAGCTCATTTTTAGACGCCTCAATTTTATCTGGATCAGCAGCGTCGACCATATACCTGAGAGAGAGAGAGAGAGACAGACATGAAATAAGAGCTTGTTTTTATTATTATAGTGATGATTAGTAATGCAGATATACTCACACTATAGCACTGACTCCACGACAGTATCGCTCCCACATACTCCTGAAACGCGGCTGTCCTCCGATATCCCACAACTATAACACAAACACACACCCATTAAATACTCCACTCTTCACACACACACACACACACACACACACACACACACACACACACACACACACAAACACACACACAAACACAAATGATCGACTCACTTTAATAGTGACGTTTCCCTTGGTGATCTTGCGCATGTTAAATCCGACTGTAGGGATCATGTCCTCACTGAACTGACCGGACTGTAGAGAGTGAGTGAGAGAGAGAGAGAGAGAGAGAGAGAGAGAGAGAGAGAGAGAGAGAGAGAGAGAGAGAGAGAGAGAAACAGTAAGTATTAACAACATCTTGAGACCCTACAGCAGGTGCAGATGTGATTTAGAGCCTCTAAACTTCTGAATGTAAACCATTGATCTTCTAACAGTGTTTGTGTCTTTAGTATCACAGATCTGATTGGATAGAATCCCGGATGTCAATTGGTTAAGAGACTAGGTTTGCAGATTTTTGTTTTTGATTGACAGCTGTCATATACATCAGAGATGCTGCTCATTGAGTCTGGTCTATTAATACTCTGTCCCACCTGATGATGGCGTATCTGATACATTGTGTCTGATTTGATGATTCTGTATGTGATACATTGTGTCTGATTTGAAAATGCTGTATCTAATGATGCCATGCATGATCTAATGATCCTGTGTCTGATCTGATGATCCTGTATCTGATGATGCTGTGACTGATCTGATGATCCTGTATCTGATACATTGTGTCTGATCTGATGATGCTGTATCTGATACATTGTGTCTGATCTAATGATACTGTATCTGATGATGCTGTGTCTGATCTTCAGATGCTATTTCTGATACACTGTGTCTGATCTAATGATACTGTATCTGATGATGCTGTGACTGATCTGTGATTCTGTATGTGATACATTGTGTCTGATCTAATGATGCTGTGTCTGATCTGATGATGCTGTGTCTGATCTTCAGATGCTCTTTCTGATACACTGTGTCTGATCTAATGATGCTGTATCTGATGATGCTGTGACTGATTTGATGATGCTGTTTGTGATACATTGTGTCTGATCTGTTGATGCTGTATCCAATGATGCCATGTCTGATCTCATGATGTTGTATCTGATGATGCTGTGACTGTTCTAATGATCCTGTATATGATACTTTGTGTCTGATTTGAAAATGCTGTATCTAATAATGCCATGTCTGATCTAATGATTATGTGTGTGATGATGCTGTGTCTGACCTAATGATGCTGTATGTAATACATTGTGTCTGATCTAATGATTCTGTATGTGATACATTGTGTCTGATTTGAAAATGCTGTATCTAATGATGCCATGTCTGATCTAATGATGCTGTGTCTGATCTGATGATCCTGTCTCTGATGATGCTGTGACTGTTCTAATGATCCTGTATATGACACATTGTGTCTGATCTGATCTGTTGCTGTATGTGATACATTTTGTCTGATTTGAAAATGCTGTATCTAATGATGCCATGTCTGATCTAATGATTCTGTGTGTGATCTGCTGGTTCTGTGTGTGACCTGATGATACTGTGTGTGATGATGCTATGTGTGACCGAATGATGCTGTATGCAATACATTGTGTCTGATCTAATGCTTCTGTGTGTGATCTGATGATAGTGTAAGTGATGGTGTCCGATCTTCTGATATTGTAATTGATGGTGTGTGATGTGTCTATAATAATGATCGGTAGGTTGCTCGGTTGCGGCCTACAGTAGAGTATAAAGAAACGCGCGATTACCGCGATGACGTTGACGAATGTGGTTTTCCCCGAGTACTGCAGTCCGACAAGCGTCAGCTCCATCTCCTCCTTCCAGAAGAGCGCCTTAAACCAATCCAACAGTTTATTAAATAACGCGATCATGATCGGCTGCGGGCTCGTGCTGTCAGGATCCGGATCTGATCTTCACTGCTCGTCCTTCCTCATTGGGTGGGGTTTCACATCCACGCACAGCTGATCCAAACAATGCGGGACACGAGCATGCGCGATCCTAGCGGAGCGCCCCCTGCTGGATACGACGCTGGTGAGGTCATCGTTTGTTAAAACTGTGTTATTATTCATTTATGTAGTTATAGTTTATTTTTACTTAAGGTTTTGTCAGCTATTATATGTTAATGTTTATGTACTTTCAAAGGATTCTGCTGAAAACACAACTTACATTGTAAATATTGTTAAAATATTGTTGAAATCAATACACGTTTCTAGAAATGTTAATATAATATGCTGTGCTAAATATAATACAATATTAATAATATAATAATTACATTATAATATACTAGTGTTATTAATAATTTAAAAGTAAATTCAGTCATGTTTAGTTGTTCCTCATTTTTAAGTTTAAATCGTTTTTGGTTGCTATTTTTGCTTAATATTTAATAAAATGTAGGTTTATTATTCAAACGTAACAAACATCGCGGATGTAGGCATTTAAACTTGCTTTCAATTTTAACCTCTTATAATTCCCCTCTGCTTTTTTCTTGTGCAAGTATTATTTTTTACTTTTCTTCTAGTTGTTGATTCCTGTTTGATATTGTTAAAAATAAGTACAATGTACAATTTTATAAGTCTTTTGAAACTGTAGAAGGCTTTTAAACCTTATTTTATAATTGGGAACGCAACTTTCAGTTGTAATTACTGAATAATATAAAACAAATATTGGAATTAATTAACCTTAAAACACCTCAATCATGTATGATGTAATAAACACATAAACGTGGACTAGAATGAACCAGTTTCTTAATTTATATTTTTAATGTTGAATGTTGAATGTGCCGCGGTGAATGAGAAGATGAGGAGTCGCGCGGCTTAGGCAGCGCTTGTACAGTTAGCAAGAACGTGTGAGGAAAGTTTCTCGTAAAACATCTTAAAATTACACTACAGTCATCAGAAACCGTCCGGATGAGACAGTAAGATGATTTTTATTGTATATTTAAGTGTTTGTGTACATTTATGAAGATATAACGTTAGGTCGCGTGTGTGACAGTTTTAGCTTTAACTGCTAATCAGATAATAAACACGGTCTAGATGTAAATGATAGTTATTGATTGTGATTAAGAGTGCAATAATGATTTCGTACTTCGCTTTAAAATCTCTTTCAGGACTCATCGATCATGAAGACAAACGCGTTCCCACGCGATTTAGGATAGAAAGCGTCTGTCAAACATATAAACAACACACACACGCACTTCATATACACAAACACACAATCACACACCTGTCAGACATCACTCATTCACAAACACACGCCCATTAGCCGTTTGACGTCACGCACACTAAACATATTATAACATCTGTCATACACTCATTCAGGTGTACAACATACAATATTATACACAGACAGACAGCTGTCACAGTGGATCTGCATTCACATGAGGATGATGATGATGAAGGACTGACTGCCCTGTGACACACACACACAACATGGGCTCGTCTCTGAGTGAACCTTGTATCTATGATAAGTTATCAGAGAGTATAGATATACTGCGACAGTCCGGTTATCGTTATGGGATGTCAGAGAGAGAGATAGAGAGATTCATCAAACAGGTTCTGGAGACGAATGAACCTCGTCGAGATCCACCACAGTTTCCCATCCTCAGAGCGACAGTCAAGGTACAAGAACCAATCAACACAATGAGATTATTTACATGAACGTGATTTATTTATTAATAAATAAGTTAAAAGAATGAAATGTTGCTTTAGTTTTTAGTTGCTGTTGGGGTTCTGTTGATCGCTGTTTTAGCGTTCACATACCCACAGAGTCCCCCCCTTCTCGGACCCCTGAGGGCCACAGGACACAACTGGTCGTCCCCTCTGAGTCACATCCGTCTGCTGTCACTGCCCATCGCTAAAAAATACAACCTGCACGGTGAGGCGCTGAACACGCTTTGAGACGCTCTGTGCATGTTTATCTCATAATTATCTCAACATGTAATGTGTGTGCAGGATTTCACGAGTGGTGGGTCGCAGCTCAGGTCAACTGCTCCGCCTGCGCAGACGTGACTGCAGTGCTGGAACTGACTGACGTGTTAAGCGAGTCTGCAGTGATGCACAGAGAAACACAACCCATACTACTGAAGGTACACATAGTTTTTGCCCCTTTGCAACCCTAGGCAAACACAAGATGTCCATCACAGGTGTGTGTTTCTCTTCTGTTGGTGGTTCATAATTTGTGTGTTTGTGTGTTGAAGGGTGGAGAGTCTGTGTCTCAGCGTGTTTCTCAGCTGGATCAGTTTTCAAGAGATGCTCACTTCAGCGTTTTAAAGCAGGAGACAAACACACAATCACCCGCTAACATCAGTCTGATCTGGTAACTTCCTCACACTTTCATGAGATTAAAACGTCTCTTGGTTTTATTGTCTATCTGACTGACTGTCTGTTTCATCTTTAGGAGTTTCTCATCCAGTCGCAAAGAGACGATCTTCCAGTGGCTGTTTCCTGACGTTGAGCTCTGCCCCCTGCTGAACAACACAGGAACTACACTGCAACACTGTGAGCTGACTGACAACACGAGCTCTCAAAGCAGGGTCAGTGTTTGTGTCTGTATGTGTGTGTGTGTGTGTGTCTGTGTTGAGTGAGCATGTGATTGTGTGTTGTTTAACTAGACAGGTTTGTGTTACAGAGAGAGCAGGTGATGGGTTGGTTGGTGGTTGCAGAGGGATCTCCAGCTGTTGGTGTTCGTCCTGTCCAACGATGTGAAAAACACTGCAGATCTTTTAACCTGTGGCTTGAGCCGGGAGATATGGGTGAGAGCGCGCACACACTGAGCATTCAACAACCTTCACGAATCTCGTTTTGATTTGGTAAAACAATAAATCATCATAACATATCTTCCACAGTCTACGCAGATCCACGCTACTGGATTACAGAGCTGTTCCCGGGGCAAGGTCAGAACGTTGTTTGTGACGTACCGGTGCTCTGAGGATCACCTCACATGAACTTCTCTGTGCCAATGAGCTTCATTCGGTGTGAATGACACATTCCAGTCTCACGACCTCACTTCCTGAGATGCCGAACGTCACACGGAGATCTGGAGACGCACCTGAAACAGAGGAGAATCAGCTAATAATGCCTCTCACAGAGTCTCAGGGTCTTTATGAAGAAGAAGAAGAAGAGTGTTTACCTGCGGATGTTCTCTCAGGTCTGGTTCTGATCCACAACCACTGACTGGAATATCAGGAAATCAGACGTTTAGAGTTTTCTTTATTTTGATACTCGGACACGAAGATTCAGAAGTGATTTATCTCAGTGATTTTTGTCTGTTGAGCTCCTGTGATGCAGATGTGATTTTGTTTCATTCTTCACACACACACACACACACACACACACACACACACACACACACACACACACACACACACACCGTTTTACGATTTGTGTTTACCCAGAACTTTAAAAAAAAAAGAATTTATTTTTTGCATGAAGATGAACAATTTAATTTCATTGTGACATCAGTATGAGTCTTAAGTCTGTTTATTATAATGCCAAAGAAAACAGATGAGGTTTAATTAGTAAAGAATTCACATTTATTTTAATTGCGTCCTACAGGATGAAGACTTTTTACTATATTTGTGTATTTTCGTAATGTTGGGGGAATATGATTTCACGGCAAATAATCTACATGCTTTTGAACAACAAGCTTACTTTTCTTCATGCAAATATAATCGCTCATCCGCCGTTCCTGCTGATCAGCCAATCAAAGCACTTTAAATGTTTGTCATCAGCTGATGATGTCACATCCTGTTAGAACTCTTGTAGAGTCACATCTGTCTCAGTGTGTAACATGCAGGGTTAGGTTGATGTTGAACTAGTAGGGATTGCACACTTTTCTCAACCAATCAGAGACTGTTGAATGTCATGACATCATAACACGCCGTGTAATCAGACTGTACTGATGGTTAATCGGTTATAGTTTGGATAGATGATGTTTATTCTCTTGAGTTGAATCAGTGTAAATAATAATATTAATAAGATGTTTATGTGATGACTAATATGATTCAGAGATTTATGTTTTACTGTAGGATTTACACAGTAAACAAATGTTGCTGTTGATTAAACGATTTGTTTGATGTTTTATTCAGAATTTCAGAATTTTTTTGTGTATTACTTTAGTTATAACTATTATTTAACAAGAGAGTTTATAATTCATAATTCACTCTCTAAAGTCAAACTTCAAACACTATAAAAACATAAAAAAACATCACACTGATGTTAATTACCTTACTTTAAAATCACATGAAATAGGTTTATAATTAAATGTTGAATATTTTTAGGTTGTTGTTTTGATTTGGCTTCACGTGACTGTTCCATACTTCTTCAAACTTCCGCTTCCTGGTCATGAGCGCGAGCTATCAGCGCAGAGAGAAGCTGATGTATGCGCGTGCCCGCAGCGAGTGTGATGCTGACAGCAGGGGGCGCGCAGCGGCTCACACACAACATCGCTCGATTCAATTTTGCATTGTTGTAAAGCAGCTTTACAGTAAATATTGTTTAGAAATAATAAAAATAAATGCTAGAAAATGGCAAAATTATAAAACACATACTAGAGTACACAGTGTTATAAAATGTCATTTATGACAGGATTATTATATAATGTTTATTGAACTGACTTGAAATCTTGTTTTGCATTTATTTCTATTTTCTTTTGAATGTATTATTCATTAGAAACTAAACAGACTACTGTGTATGTAGTTAGCCGTACACAACAACTGACTATTCTTTTTGTTGTTGTTTTTTTTAAGTCCAGTCCATGATGTAGAGATATGTATATTTCTATTTGTGGGTCTAATGTTACTTATAAATAACTTTATAATAAACATCTGTATTATTATATATGAGATAAAACTAAATAAACCCTTGATTCGCGTTGAGTATCATTATAGCACTGAGCCGAGCAGCGACGCCTGCAGGCCTCGTGTGTATCTGCAGTCGATGCAGTCGTCTGCGCAGATCTGCTGCGTGCGCGCGTGCCGAGCTGCTGGTGGTGGTGAGTATCCCAGACTGCGCTGCTGCTGCTGATGCACGAGTGAATTGTGGGATAGTGGAGGACACACGCGCATTATTTCACTTGATAATGCTGCTCTAACTGCGCGTGTGTTAATATGTGTGTTTTACATGTGTGTTTGTGGCTGTCTGTGTGGGTGCGCGTGTATGTGATCCGAGGCATGTGGCCCTGCGCGTGTCTGTGTTTAACACAAAGCTACTGTGCTGACACTCATCATGTTATAATATTGTACTGTCATGAAATTAACATGATGCTTCAAGGTTATCCAAACATTACTATGGTACATGTAGAAGAAACACATCACATCATAGTAGTGTTAGTGTAGACAGAAACACGTGTATCTGACCAACAGCAGCACAGTTTAATGTCATCTGCTGTTTTGTTGGTTATTAAGTGTCTATTAATTGTTGTTACAGTGGACAAGTGTATCTGTTGCATAGTTACATCAGTCAAACTGACATGCTGTTCCTTAGCAACAGTGTCTCCTACAATTACTATGGTCATCTGGATGATGTGTTACCTAGCAACAAGTTCTGATAGTTGTGCATATTTACAAATAATAAATAGAGCATTCAGAAACATGATCTGAACATGGTGTTTATTAATGCACTGTCTCTATGATTATGCACATAAACTAACAGATGTTATATGTGACACACACACACAGATGTTATATAATCACCCAGACTGTTTGTATTTCAGTGTTATGGAGGGTTTGGGTCTTCAGGCCGTGACTCTGGCTGACGGGTCGACTGCTTACATCCAACAGAGCGTCAACGGTGAGATTTACACTCAACACTTCAGCTTTCTTTACAGCAGGTTTTATTTATGAATGTGTCTCATAGATACACCAAAAGCCATAATGTCACGAGAACTTGTCATGAAGAAATTATCAATGGGCATGTCTATGATTTTGTGCTGTCGTGTGTTAGATGGGAGTGTACTGGAGGAGGGAAACACTGTTCAACTGGAGGACGGATCTACAGCGTTTATTCAACATATCACAGTACAACAGAAAGGTTTGTGTAACCCTGCGATCTCACATTAGATCACATCAGATCACATTAGATCACATCAGATCACATTAGATCACATCAGATCACATATCATGTCAGATCGTATCACATCAGATTACATTAGATCACAGCATGTCAGATCACATCGGATCAGCTCACATCAGATCACATTAGATCACATCAGATAACATAAGATCACAACATGTAAGATCACATCTGATTAGCTCACATTAGATCACATCATACCAGATCAGGTCACATCAGATCACATCAGATCATATTAGATCACATCAGATCACATCAGATCACATGAGATCACATCAGATCACATATCATGTCAGATCATATCACATCAGATTACATTAGATCACAGCATGTCAGATCACATCAGATGACATCAGATCACATTAGATCACAACATGTCAGATCACATCGGATCAGCTCAAATCAGATCAGGTCACATCAGATCACATATCATGTCAGATCGTATCACATCAGATTACATTAGATCACAGCATGTCAGATCACATCACATTAGATCACATCCGATTACATTAGATCACAACATGTCAGATCACATCGGATCAGCTCACATCAGATCACATTAGATTACATCATACCAGATCGTATCACATCAGATCACATTCGATCACATCAGATCACATTAGATCACAACATGTCAGATCACATTAGATCAGCTCACATTAGATCACATCATACCAGATCAGGTCACATCAGATCACATTAGATCACATCAGATCATATTAGATCACATCAGATCACGTCAGATCACTTTAGATCACATCAGATCACATATCATGTCAGATTGTATCACATCAGATTACATTAGATCACAGCATGTCAGATCACATCAGATCAGGTCACATCAGATCACGTTAGATCACATTAGATCAAGTCACATCAGATCATGTCAGATCACATTAGATCACAGCATGTCAGATCACATCAGATCAGGTCACATTAGATCACATCTTATCATGTCAGATCATATTGGATCAGGTCACATCAGATCCCGTTAGATCAGGTCACATCAGATCATGTCAGATCACATTAGATCACAGCATGTCAGATCAGATCAGGTCACATTAGATCACATCTTATCATGTTAGATCACATCAGATCACATATCAGGTCACATCAGATCATGTTAGATCAGATCACATCAGATCATGTCAGATCCTATCACATCAGATCAGAGTATGTTAAAAAGACACTGATGAACCTGTGTGTGTTTGTGTAGAGTCAGTGGCGTTTGAGGACGGTCAGGCGGTGCAGCTCGAGGACGGATCAACCGCATACATTCATCACACACCCAAAGGTTTCACATTAACTCTATACACACACTTACATTATTCTCGTTTAAGTCTCTTACACGTGTTTGTCCTTTGACCTCTGCTTGAGACAGACGGTTACGACCCAAGCGCAGTAGAGGTGGTTCAGCTTGAGGATGGCAGTACCGCATACATCCACCATCCATCCTCACTGCAGACAGGTGGCACTCTGGAGACGGATGTGACGGGGAACTTCAGCACCAAGGTGTGATGTCATAGAGAAACATCAGACAGTCATACTGCGGTTCAATGAGAGTAACTAATGTCTGATTTAATCTCATACAGACGATGACATCCGAGGGTGAGAATGATGAAAACACTGAGAACAGAAACAGAGCAGAACAGACCAACATACAGGTAAAGACAGACAGACAGATGATGTGATGGTGTATTAACTGATGTGATCATGATGGTGATGATGTGTGTGTGTGTTTAGGTGATGTATGAAGGGAAGCTCTGGAGCTCCAGTAAAGTTCAACAGGTTGGTGAGAAAACGTTTCATTGTGGTCACACGGGCTGTGGACGATACTACACCACAGCACACCATCTAAAGGTACATTGACTTCCCACAATTCACAGCGCCAGACCCTTACAAACCATAGTTTGACATCTGTTTGTGTGCCACAGGTGCACGAGCGCTCTCACACAGGTGACCGGCCGTACAGGTGTGAGTTTCCCAGCTGCACTAAAGCCTTCGCCACCGGTTACGGTCTAAAGAGCCACCTGAGGACTCACACCGGAGAGAAACCATACAAATGTGCAGAGGACATGTGCTATAAAGCCTTCAAAACCTCGGGAGATCTCCAGAAACACCTGCGCACACACACAGGTAACATCACTCATGAGCTTTACATCCAGGAATGAGTGATGTGTTGACATCTCTCTCTCTCTCTCTCTATCAGGTGAGAAGCCCTTTAAATGTCCGTTCGAGGGCTGCGGACGTTCCTTCACGACCTCAAACATACGCAAGGTTCATACGCGCACACACACAGGCGAGAGGCCGTATCTCTGTCCCGAGCCCTCGTGTGGAAGAGCGTTTGCCAGTGCTACCAACTATAAGAACCACCTGAGGATTCACACAGGTAACACATATACACACATATACACACATACAGTGTTGTGTTGTGTGTAAGTCATGATGATGATGTTGTGCGTGTCTCAGGAGAGAAGCCCTATCTGTGTACGGTTCCTGGCTGTGGGAAGAGTTTTACCGAATATTCCAGTCTTTATAAACATCACGTGGTGCACACGCACTGTAAACCGTACACCTGCTGTCACTGCGGGAAAACTTACAGACAGACGTCCACGCTGGCCATGCACAAACGCACCGCACACGGAGACTTCGACGCAACGGAAGACGGTGAGATTGTCCATTCATGTTAATAAACAGTACATTAATAACACATCAGCATCTCTCTTTATTTGTGTGTGTGTGTAAATGCAGAAGTTTTCGACGGCTCGCTGCAGCCCATTGAGCAGAAGGTAAATGATGCTGAAGTTGCCATGGAAACAAGCCGCATCCTCACCTCACAGGTACTGTCTGTCTCTCTGTCAGAGGTCCTCGTGATCTTTCAGTGTGTAACAGCTAAATCACCCGCAGGTACTCGGCACGTCCGTCACTATGGTAACCCAAGACGGAATCACTATCGATGGGCAGCCGCACGTCACCATGGTTACCGATGGCAAAGAGATGCAGCCGGTGGGTATTATCGGACGGCTGGTGGTGATAGGTGCTTATCAGCGCTGGAATCGCTCATACTGTGTTCATCTTACAGGTTGCCATAGTAACGTCAGACGGCATCATGACAGGGGTGAACTCATCTCAGTACCAACAGGTGGCGTTGTTGGCCACGGAGAACGGCACACAGATCGCAGTACAGGTCTGTAACAGTGTGTGTGTCTCTCTCTCTCTGTGTGTGTACTGGTTTAACTGTGTCTATGTGTACTGGTTGTGTATAAACAGTTAGAAGACCAGCAGACTTTAGAAGAAGCGATTACCATGGCAACAGCAGCGATCCAGCAGAGCGGACTGACCTCGGATCAGTGAAGATCACAGAAGCCTCTGAATGTTTGTCACTGTGTTTTTTACCTGCTGCTGTATGTGTAGTAATAAAGATTAGTTTATATTTGTTATATGTTTGTCATGTGACCCATCACATGGTGAATTTTTACCAATTTTAGGTTTTGACACCACCGAGTGATCGCGATTTTCAGGAACGGAATTTTGAGGAGTAACAGATTTATAGAGAGGCAATGAAAGTAAAAGCACAACAGTCCATTATTACAGGTAAAAGTCACTTTACTGTGGTAAAAGACTTATTTTAGTCATTATACGTGTTGTTGACCCCAAGAAATACACAACATTTACAAACATTTAAATATTATTTCATTATCTGAACCTCATTTATTCACTTTTATTGTATTTTACTGATACTTTTAGTGAAGTTTACGTTATTTATCATAGGAGTAGTCTCTGAACTTTTAAGCACATTTTTGTAGAAAGTAAAGCTTAATTTACTTTTGAATTTGGAAATATATTTAGTTTTTAAACTTCATATATTAACGTATGTTAAAAAACAAATATATTTATAATTTTACAACCCATAAAGAAACAAATATATTATTCCTGGCCAAAATATAACGTTTGTAAAAAGTAAAAAAAAAAAATAAACATTTTGGAGTTGAAAATGTATATAAAAATATATTAGTTAAAATACATTTCAAAATATATTTCAGTACATATATTTTTTTATATATTTTTTATATTTCAAAAATATGTTTTTGCCGTTTTTAGCTTGTTATTATAAATAACAAATTTTCTGCACTAAACAAATACATTTTGTCTAGATATTTTCAGAAATTAAAATTAAAATGAAATTAAAGATGTTATCGAATAACAATTTAATGAAAAAAAAAGTAAGAATTTTTTTTCTGAAAAGTTTCCAGCGCGGTATTTCGGGTATTCCCAGAATATTTAATTTAACTTGTATTTTCTTACCGGAAGTGTCTCTCAAACATTAGATTAATATGTTTGCAACCCAAATATCGTGGGTTTGATTCTCAGGGAACACTACTGATAAACTACACTGAATAAACTCGTGTGTAGTTCTACAGTGTGACCGACAGGGGTCAGAGTTCAGCTGCGTGTGGTCATTACTGATCTGAAATCAGTGGAAACTTTACAGTGTTTCCGTAACAAAACCACACATTTATAGGTAAATGAGGAGGACACATCCTGATCCTACACTTCAGTTGTGTTATATAACAAACAAAAACATTTCAACTTTATTTGTGAATCAGCAACAAAAGAAGTTTGTGCGTCACATCTGAGGAGATTTCTCTCTAAACTAAAGTTAAACAAACACTGAGTGTTTCATAAATGAGAGGTTTTATCTGATCTGACACCGTAATGAACATTTAGACATTTTATTAAAGTGATAGTTCACACAAAAATGAAAATGGAGCCATGTTGTTTTAAATCTGTATGAGTTTCTTTATTCTGTTGAAATATTTTATTAAATGATGTTAAGCAGTACCCATTGACTTCCATAGTATTTACCTTTCCTACTATGGAAGTTGATAGGTACCGTCAACTGTGTGCTGACCATATTTATCTAAACATCTTATTTTGTGTTCAACAGAATAAAGAAACTCAAACAGGTTTACAACAACACGGCTTCATTTTCATATTTGTGTGAACTATCACTTTAATAAACCTCTGAATTTCCTATGATGTCACTTTAAATGCAGAAATAGAGAGTTGTAGTTCCTTATTTTACTGCAGTTCACACACACACACACACACACACACACACACACACACACACACACACACACACACACACACACACACACACACACACACACACACACACACACACACACACACACACACACACACACACACACACTAACACACAAACGCTAACACACACATTCTTGTGTTCTGCCTGTTTTTCCTCAACAACAGTCTCTGATTGGCTGAATCACTGTGACATCACGAAAGAAGAGAGAGAGGGAAGGAAAAACCTGTGGCTTTGGGGTTTCCTTTGTGTGTGTGTGGGGGGAGCACAGAAACACACACACACACACACACACACACACACACACACATATATCTGTGTGTTTGTGTGTCAGTAGTTGATGTGTCTCATCCTGTGGTGGTGATCTCCAGCTGTGAGATTGTTTGGTTTGTGTTTTTGGGGGTTTGTTTTGGTAGGTGTGTATGTGTTCAGAGAGGATAAGGTTGTGGGTTTTTTGGGGGGGTTGTGGACGGGCGGCAGCTGCTGCTCGAGTTTCCCGGGAACTTTAGGAGACAATGAAACTCTGTTAGACTTCAGCTGCTCAACACTTCATCACAAAAATCAGATTCACTGCTGTTTGTGAATCAACAGGTCTAAACTCTTACACTACTAACTAAATACTCCAGGAAAACAACTCAACATCTTCACAAAATGTCAAATTAATTCATAAGAAATGAAAATATCTTAGATATGAA
Organism: Misgurnus mizolepis; assembly: GCA_025389145.1. Lineage (NCBI taxonomy): Eukaryota > Metazoa > Chordata > Actinopteri > Cypriniformes > Cobitidae > Misgurnus > Misgurnus mizolepis. Next base: position 463,606 of record JAIFKI010000021.1, read on the forward strand.
TGAAGAATAACATTAAACCAGTTTACACAAAGAAAGACTTCAGATTTCTTACATGTGTCTTCAGAAGAAACTTAAACATTTATTATCTGTATCTATTTATTAAGATTGATGCATGACAATTACCGTAAAAAAATAAATTTCTCTGGCCAAAAATATTTTTAATATGATAAACACATTTTGTAGAAAGTAAAGCTTGAAAATATATTTAGTTTTAACCTTCATATATTATTTAAAAAACAAATAGATTTATAATATTACAACCCATACAGGAAAAAAAAAACTTTTTCCTGGCCAAAATACCCTAAAAGTTGGTATAAATATGTATAAAATATCAAATTATAAGTATATATTTCATTTAATTAAATATAAACTTACAATGTAAAACATTTCTGTATAAATGACAGTATTAATATCAGCTTTTTCCCCAGTAACTTACTGTAGATTTACATTAATTTTATTTACTAACAGTTTGTCAAAGTTAAATGACTATTAAACATTAATAATTCTTTATTTTTACAGAATAAGACTATAAAATGCATGCAAAGCATTCTTGGAACTCGAAATTCTCATTGACCCTTTTCTGTTTTCTTCCATCAGGTTTTGTTTCCCAGAATGCTTTGCATGAGGCTGTTATTTTATTTACATTTACATTTAGCAGACACTTTTATCCAAAGCGACTTACAAAGATAAAGATAACAATAAAGTGATTTGGAGTCAATAATACAATAGGTGCTTATAATGAGTTACAAGTTTTCACATTTTATAGTTTTATTTTGTAAAAATAAAGTCTTGTTAATGTTTAATGTTCATTTTTAAACATTAACATAACATACATTTAAATCTACAGTAAGTTACTGTAACAGCTGCAAAACTACAGCAAAAATGTGTTTTTTACAGTATGTTTACAGATTCATGACATAAAAAGTTTTTTTCAATGTGATGTGAATATAAATGCTTTAATATATTTCTAAATATACAATATTTGTTCACTGTACTTAGTTTAGTGTATAAGTTTGTGTCTTGTAAAGATTAATGAGAGCAGAAGCACAATCTGTTTAAGATGTAAACTCAGTTTTGATCAGCGTAAAAAACCCCTCCTCCATCTGTCTCTAGTGGCTTTTGTCATGTACAACTCCTTTAACACACACACAGACACACACACAGACACACAAATAAACACACTTCTCTTCTGAATGACTGCTGTTCTGTGAATGTTTGTGAAACTCTCACATCCAGAAACAGTGTGTAACTCTTTTCTTCAACACAACTCTCTGGGATAAACGACACTGTCGACACATGAAAGATTTTACAACTGAGGAAATAACATCCATATGACAGCTGTTGTGTTCGTAAATGTAGTGTACGCGTGTGTGTTTGTGTGGGATTAAGCTGCTAACCAAATGGTTTAGAAACACACCCACCATCATCATCATCATCTCCACCTGTCTCTCACTGTGAATATCATCAGACTCAACAGATATCACACATGTTGAATGAAGACAAAAACTGACCTCAGATCTGCCTAGATACCACCGTCAACCAATCACGATGCGATGCTTGTTGAACTAACTGAATGTGAGTGACGTCATCAGCTGAGGTTCAGAGGTCAAACTCCTGTTGAGAAGAAAGATTCAACTAATCACCCTTGAAAACTTGAAGACTCTCAACATTTACTAAAACATAAGAAATAAGAGTCAAATACAGAGTTTAGTTTGGGGCCCCATTGTGTAAAAGATGAGATCTCATCTCCTTCATTCAGATGAATGTGTGTGTGAGTGTGTGTGTGTGTGGTGTGATGGGGGTTTGTTGAACAATAGTGTGAGACTTCATGTGTGAACGGCCTGTTGTTCAAGCCATCTGCCCGTATGTGTGCGTTTGCGTCTGTTTGTGTGTGTCTAACCCCCTTCACACACACGCCCAGTCACAAAATGTCCTGAATGTCCATAGACATGATTGTGTTTTTATGACGACAGGAACGCAAACCTCCCCCAAAAACCTTCAGCTGGGTGTAATCACTCACGAGCAGAAGAAAACACAGATAAACATCACCACAACGACTCCGTCTCTAACACACACATCCCTGATATCTATCCGTCTGTTCAACTGACACACAAACTACTTCATGGAGTTTCATGTTAACACAATACTGCAGGAAAAACACACAAATGCTGACATATTAAGATTCTGCTAGATTTATCTATTTTTGTATTAACACAAGCGATAGACTAATAACACAAATGAGATGTTTGTAGTAAAGCAGACCTGGGGCACTATTGACTTCCATTGTATCAATATATCTTCGTGTTTGTCAGAACAAAGACATTTATACAGGTTTGTAGCAAAGCAGATCTGGGGCACCATTGACTTCCATTGTATAAAAACAAGTTTGTTAGAACGAAGACATTTATACAGGCTTGTAGCAAAGGAAAGCAAATCTGGGGCACTATTGACTTCCATTGGATCAATATATCGTGTTTGTTAGAACCAAGACATTTATACAGGTTTGTAGCAAAGGGAAGCAAATCTGGGGCACCATGGACTTCCATTGTTCTGACAAACACGAAGATTTTTTTAATACAAAGACATTTAAACAGGTTTGTAGCAAAGCAAATCTGGGGCACCATCGACTTCCAATAGCATCAATAAATCTTAGTATGTTTAGCAGAACAAAGAAATGCATACAGGTTTGAAACCACTTGATTGTGGAGTAAAAAACAGAATTTACATTTTTTGGGTGGACCCCTCCCTTTAAGTGTTGTGCTTTGGAAAAAGATAATCTCGGTGTATGAGAGAGAAACATGTCCAGACATGCAGACTACATTACAACCCAACCCATCATTCACCATAATGAACAGCACACACAAACAAGTCATTGAATTCATAAAATGTTTATTTTAATAAAAATCGACTGTACAGCTCTGTATCTGCACAAATGCATTAAAAAATAAAAATGTACATTACAGCAAAATCTGCTTTAATAGCTTACAAACTACATCGACTCATCAAAAAAACAGTAAAGAAGCTGCTCGGCAGCCCGATTGAGATGTGCTACAGACTTCAGTCTTTACTGGCACTCGATACCAACCAACAAACCACACGCAAAGCATTCTGGGAAAAACAATTTTCTCTTCCTCCCAGAGACACCAGCAGTAAAGCGATCCACAGAGGACTCATTTCATGACATTAAACAGCGTACGGCCTGAATATTGCACAATAAGACATGAAGAGGCAGGCAGTGAGGATAGTTAAGGCAGGAGGAATTATGGGAGTTTTGTTTGTGTGGCGTCTTATAATAGCAGCTCAGTATTTAAAAACATGTATAGTGCAATGCACTGCATTGTAAATAAAGTGATTTGCTGGTTATAATTTGTATACCTTAATATTTAATTGCTTTACATTCTTGTGAGATACGAGGTAATGCACCGAAACAGTGCGCTAGCACCAAAAAACCCCAAAACCTGTTCAGGGTAAAACAGTCACACAGAACGGTGCGTCTCATATCAACCAGTGCTTTAACACATCTTAAATAAAGGCTTTGAAATGTCAAGAAATAGTCACACGAGGAGGAGTTAAAGTGGCTGCGGTCAGGTGATGCCAGCGGTGCTCAACTAGACACCGTCATCAGGTAGTTTTTAGGTGGACTCGTGCGACCTCCCATCATAAAGCGGTATTTGCAGCTGTCAGTCTGATCGTACACCGATGGTCCTCGGATGCTTGGGGTAGTGTGTTTGGCGGGCGGATCGGCTTCGTACAGTACACAAATGGATCCGTCCTCGCCGATGCGGTAAGAGACTTCATACGGGTCCACCCAGAGCGTGAGCTCACGTGGCAGGAGTGAGAAAAGCTGCCCGGCGGTCAATCCGATGTGTCCGGCGGCTCGGCCAATCAGAGGGTCCATTTCGTGATTGATGCGAATGCAACGATACCCGGATCCTTTCTGTGGTCTGTCGGGAAACCAGTGATGCTGGTAGTGTTCTGCGGAAAGAAAAAACATTGTTAATATCTTGTTAAAAAGGTTTGTAACGAAGTAGATCTGGGGCACCATTGACTTCCATTGTATCAATATTCCATATATGGAGTTAGCATAGCTTAAAATAGATGTTTTAGAGTAAACACATACTATCATGGTTATGCTGTAATGCATGGTAGTGATGACGTCACTGAGGCATGGTACAATCACAGTAAATAACACGGTAGTATTATCCAAACACAATTTTGCCATGGAAACATACCCAAAAGTAGGCAAACATCAAACAGTACCATGCTATTTACCATCTAACACCATAGTATTACAACAAATCGTTACTAGTGTTATGGTATAAAGCTGTTGATTCACTTAACAAGCAAACTTTTACTAGTCTACAAGTTTAGTACCTGAAAGAGCTTGCGCGAGGCCTTCTCTGAACACCTGCAACTGCACGTCACTCAGGTGTCCGCGGCTGCGCAGTAGTCTACACACGAAACTCGCGGCGGCCGAAACCTCCGGGATCATTTCCGCTTCTGTGCCGTGCGTCATTTTACTCCGTCCAAAAGAATACAAATCGAGATGTTTCACCGATGGAAGTTGCGAGAACCAGAAAAGGATCCGTCTTTGTTTGTTGATGTTGAATCAAATCAATAAATAATCCAGAATAAACCTCGCAACCTCCATCGAACAGCGATATGATCTGATCTGAACTGAGCGGATCCGAGACTTTATATGCTCAGAGCTGGTGACGTCGTAAGACGACACGCCCATCATCCAATGAAACACGGGGGTGGGAGAACCAACAGCTCAACGGCCAACTGATTGGTTGTCAGGGTGGAAAACACTGGCGTGTTGTGGTGACGCTCGTCTTCCGTCCGTTTCCAAATATGGAGATTTACGTCAAGCGCAGATCAGGTATGCGTGACGAAATTGAGGGGGAAAAACAAAGGCGCGTGCGGTTGCTTTTACCGTAAGGTTTCGGTGTTTATTTATAGATACGGTATAACGTTGTTTTCCTCTGATGTTGTCGGATTTTGTGTTGGGTTTATCGCCCACACACGACCTAAAAAACCGAGTTAAACTAAACAAAGGTAACACACGCTGAGGAGAGACCTTCACGTTTGTGTAAAAGTCTTTGTTCATTTTATCACGATATGACACGTGTGAGTCTAAGTACTAACATACATAAACAGGTATTTATTTGTATTTACGTATTTATTTGATCACACAATGTTGTTGTTGTTATGGGTTATGAGTAGTATAAACTCAGTAATGAATCTGTATGTTTAAAGTATTACAGCGACATCTAGCGGAAAAATAAATCACATCAGACATTAAAATACATGTGAGTTTAATAGGCATAAATATGATTAAATGTTAATTTCTGTACACACATACACACAACACGAACAGATGATTTATCAGTACATATCTAGATGTGAATCTCAGGGCATCTCTGTGCCTGTGGCAGTCCTGTATCTGTTACCATGGCGACAGCTCCCATCCTTCAGTGATATAGCAGAGATCAGACACACAAGATTTCATCAATATAAACATTATAATCTAGATATGTAGTATATATTTTATAACAGTGTGGTTGTAGACAGCATGGTTTGTTGTTGTGCATGATGTAAACTGACAGCAGGGTTTGTCTATATTTGGTGTGTGTGTGTGTCGGATGAAGGGCTTTCACCAATCACCATGGCAACACACGCGTGTTCATCAGACTCCACTCATTGTTTAATGTAATCTGTTATAAGATGCTAAGTTGTCACATACATGTGTTTGGTTTTAGGGACCCGTTGACCTGCTCTGCTCCTGTGTGTCTGAAGTGGGACATCGCCATCTGGAGGTGAGCCAAGGCATTATGGGTAATCCCACAGGAAGTGTGTGTCTGTGTCCTCCTGCAAACACACACATACACACACATAAACACACACCGCCTGCAGTGCAACTGCTGTCTATCTGATCTGAACTGACATGGCCCTCGAGCAATGTGTGTGTGTATGCATGCACGCAAACGCACAAAAAGATCCTTTACATCTCCTGAGCTATAATGGAGAAACATCTGAGCAGTAAGATTTTTCAGTGGAGTTGAAGACACACGCGTGTTGATTTATTCATGAAGATCTTCTGGTTTATTTGAGCGTCTGATGGCTTTGACACAGATTTGCACTTTGCTGATGGTTGTGTCGTGCGCTGGAGAGATCTCACGTGTTCATCTGCAGCGGTGTGTTGCTCTGACTGCTGTCAGGTCCTGTTACATCCAAAAACAGGGGGTCCTTAAAAAACCCAGATGAGGGGCGAGATAACATCTAAACCAGAGGTCCTGAAGATCTGCTCTCCTGAAGGGTTCAGCTCATCAAGAAACTGTTTTATTATCTATCAGAGCCTCATTAATAAAACACAATATTTATTTTCTGTCTTTATAGTGCCGAGAGAGAGAGAGAGAGAGAGAGACCTGTGCCAGCCAATCAGCTTTCATTTTCAGCTAACAGACACCCCTGCACATCCAATCACAGCTTGTATGTGAGTGAGTAGGCGTGGCTTGCGTTCCAGCAGGGTTACTATGCAGCTGTGGGCGGGGCTTGAGCGCTGGAGTGGCAGTGCTGTGGAGCGGAGGAGAGAGACGGCATTGTGTTATCCGACTGCGCTGCGTGGATCTGACTGCAGCTCTGCATGCTTGCATGCATGCACGCGCGTGTGCTCATGTGTGCCAGCGACTGCTGCATAGCTTCTTCTTCTTCATCATCATCATCTTCTTCTTTTTCATCTGGTGTTCAGCGTAATTCCACATCAGCATCCAGGCACGATCCTGCTCATCTGTTGCCGTGGTGATGGGCTGTCGACTGTCAGGGCCGTGGATGGGCGACGGGATGGGGGTTAGTTTTGTGTATATTGTGCGTGTCTGATTGTAATGTGTGTGTGTGTGTGTTAGTTTGTGATGGTGACTAGGAGTGACATTGATGCTCATGCTCATGCACCACGTCCAATGTCTTCTCTCATTTTAAGCACACACGGTTGTGTGCTTGTGACTCATGCAGTGATGTTGGATACAGTTTGTGTGTGTGTGTGAGCCTGAGGTCCAGAACAGATCGGGTCGACGGGCAGCTGGGGTGCTGATAGGGCGAATTTGTTTACACATCTGTGCTTTACAGACACTACAGTCAACCTATATCAGTGTGATTAAACACAGAGAGAGATGAAGTGAAATAGAGCGCATGAGATCCGTCTGACCGATACTTAAACCAGTCTGGTGTAAATCATCAGATCAGAGTCTGTATGTCCGTCTGATATGTCGGTTGTGTGTGTTTCAGGTTCACGGTCGGGATTTAAGTCACCTGCAGAAACGAGAGGCCTTCCGTATCCTGGCCAGCTATGAGCAGCCAATCACGCTTCAGATTGAGGGACGAGGTGGGCGGAGCCTGCAGTATAACAGAACGATGGAGTGCAGTACGCAGACGGAAAGGTCGTGGGATCCTCTTCGTCTTGACTCGTGTACCGTACCTCGACTGCCGCACTCCGACAGGTACGACACACCTGTGCCTCTCTGCTGCCACCTGCTGGATTAATGAATTGGGCGGCATAATTGCCACGAAAACACGCGCTATTAGCCTCAAACGCCCTTCGTGTAGTTAAAAAATATTCAACTTGAGCAAAAATTTTGCATGACACAAAGTTAAATCCTGCAAGTAATCTAGAGCGAGGAACGTGATGCTTCGCATTTGGTGTGTACGCAGCATAATGGAGTGTACACACCAAACACAAATTAAACGATTTGCGTGAGTAGATTACATATAAAGTCAATGCAAAGATACAAACTCACGCGGGGCAATGTGAATGATGTGGCATGATTGCAGCAAAAACATGCGCTATTTGTTTCAAACGCGGCTTAGCGCAAGTTGAAGAATTAGTTCAAGCGAAAAATTAGCATGATAAAAAGTTAAATCCCGCAAGTAATTTAGAGAAAGGAATACAATGCTTCGTGTTTGGTGTGAACGCAGCATTAGTTTAGCATCAACACAAGTTTGACACATCACACATTACTGTTACTATACTATAGACATTTAACCCTTCAGTTAACTAGTCCACTGGTTTATATGGTGAGAATAGATGCCAGCATGTTCTTTGTGGCATCTGAGGACATTTAAAATCCTCTGTGACTTTTGCTTTATTCATAGTGTTTAATATTGCTGTCATATGTGATGTAATATTCATATCTCTTTCTATTAGAATGACTTCAGTTGGCTGTAGGGGGTGGAGTCAGTGCTATATCTATAGAAAGAAGGCGGGGCTTGTGTTATCAGCTAATCTACAGATAAAGAAATGTTAATGTTGTGTTCATGTCCTGGCAGGTCTTACTATAATCACATGACCCTGCCTGTTAACCGTAGAGATGGGAGCAGGTATGAATATCTGCCGAACTCATCCAGAGACCTACAGCACAGAGAACGACCGTCATATCATGTAAGTTATTCATGCTTTTAGTTACGCTCGGGAATGCACACAAAAACACACATACACTGCAAAAAAAATTACTTTCTTACTTAGTATTTTTGTCTTGTTTTCAGAACAAATATCCAAACATTCTTAAATCAAGATTGATAAGCAAAATGACATAAGAAAATACGTTAAGTTTTTAGACAAAAAATACTTTTTAAGTGAATTTGTGCTACAAACAAGCAAAGAAATCTGCCAAGAATGGGGTAAAAAAATTCTTGAATTTTTCTTTTATTGTTTAAGATAAAAAATCAAGCACAAATTCACTTAAATTTGATGTTTGTTTGTTTTTGTCTAAAAACTAGTGCTGGGCAAAGATTTTTCGCGATTAATACCATACTAAATAAAAGTACATTTTTGCATAATATATGTTTGTGTACTGTGTGTAATTATTGTGTATTTTTAAACACACACACACATACATGTATACATTTCAGAATTTTTTATTTATATATATATTTTTTTAAATAAACATATAATATAGAATATATAAAAATATAAATAAAAATGTACACATGTAAATGTTTCTTAAATACATACATGAATGTGTGTGTATTTATATATACATAATAATTACACACAGCACACACTTGTATATTATGCAAGAAATCATTTTTATTTTGTATGCTATTAATCACGATTAATCTTTGCCCAGCACTACTAAAAACTAGACTTATTTTTTTTAGGTCATTTTGCTCATCAAGAAAATGCATTTACTTGTTTTCAGTAAAAATATCTAAAAATTCTTAAATTTGATGAGCAAAACGACCCAAGAAAATATCAAATTGAAGTGATTTTTTGGATAAAACAAGCAAAAAAATCTGCCAATGGGGTAAGCTAATTTTTCTTCATTTTTGTTCAAGAAAAATGTTCAAGATTTTTTGCTTACCCCATTGTCAGATTTTTTTGCTTGTTTTATGCACAAAATCACTTAAATTTGATATTTTTGGTCTAAAAACTAGACTTATTTTCATTTTGCTCATCAAGAAAAAGCATCTTAATTTAAGAATTTTTAGATATTTTTACTGAAAACAAAACAAAAATACTCAGTATTTTTTTCTTGGAAATAATTTTTTGCAGTGTAGGGCTGTCAAAAGATTGATTGTGATTAATCACATAAATATATATATATATATGTAAATGTTTTTTAAATACACACATTATATATTAAAAAAATAATAATACAGAGTGCACACACATATATTATGAAAGAACAAACTTTTATTTTGAATGCGATTAATCACGATTAATCGTAAGACAGTCCTAGTTTGTACTGAAGACAAGACAAAAATACTAAGTAAGAAAGTCATTTTTTGCAGTGTACACACAAAACACATCTAATGTGCAATGAGAGAGACAGAGAGAGAGAGAGAGAGAGAGAGAGAGAGAGAGAGAGAGAGTAAAAAATAATCACAGTCATAATAAATAATCACAGCTTGGTTCAGTGTTTTGTAATGTTGTGTAATTGGATGTTTACAGGACCCAGAGTTCTCCAGTAGAACATCAAAAAGCCAAAACTGTCTGATCCGCTGCTGTAACAGCAACCTGGAGGAACCCAGAAGCTTCCAGAGTCAGGTGAGCATTTCATCTTAAAAAAAGTGTGAATATATAATGTGGTCAACAAACAAAATAAATGAATCTAGAACCTGTAGCTGTAGAACCCGAGTGATGTGTGACTCTCTAAAGCATCTTCATCCATCAGCACCTAAGAGACGAGGAGTCAGATGTTATGTAAGTGATGTGTTACCAGGCAACTAGAGATCATAAATACTGTGAAGATTCTGAACCGGTCTGTCTTCGGTATGACTCTCCACCTCAACACAGTTCAATGCATTAATGATAATGTGTGTGTGTGTTTGTGCCAGACTGATGATGAAGATTATATGATGGAGAAACCGCTGGGTTACCTCCCCCTACATCACGAGCTGGACAGCGGACTCGGCTGGACGGACGGCAGTTTTCATCAGGGTGAATTGTCTGGGGTGGAGACGGAGGAGGGGCTGGAGGAGTGCCACGCCCACAGAGGAGGAGGAGGATCACCCTCATCAGAGTCCTTCATGTCATCTGAATTAAGCGACTCGGGGTTCTACAGCGTCAGCACCGGCGAGTTCCTACGCTTCCAGCGTTTACTCGAGAAACGCATGCGTCATTACAACGCTCGCATGCACCACCAGGGGGAGTCGTGTTCGCGCGAGCGGAGGGACAGTCAGATTAAACACCGCGAGCTGGAGGCCATCCCGGAGGCGTTGACGGTTCAGCCTCAAAACATCTGCGTACCGACGCTTCCGGGTTTGTCTCGCGTCTCGTCCGTGCAGTACCGTAAGGCGGAGCGTCCGTGTCTGAACAGGCACAGCTCCAGTAGCGGCTCGCTGTTTAATCCAGCGGTACACTCCACGTGCAGTACGCCATCCGGCCAGAGGAGGGTGCTGCCTCACCCCAGCTCTGTCGGTATGCTCAGAAGAAGCAGGACATTGCATCACCGTCCTGCGCCGATGGAGTATCGCCGACGGGCGAGCCACCCCGCATCGCCCAACTACTGCAGCGCCACTCTGCATCACTGTGGCCACAGAATCGACCCGCCGATGAATTTACCTGAAGAACCGGACATGGCGCTTATGCACAGTATGGGTCACCCTATCGCACAGCCCGTCGCACACGCTTCACACGCTGTGAGTCAACCGTCTCTGATCCCTCCAATTGACAACCATAGTCGTGTTCTGCCTCCAGACATCAATGAGGACGACAACAGAATCCGAGCGTCGACTGAATCCCACCTGCAGCAGAGGTTTGCTGCGGAGTTACCGTTACCCAGCCGACCGAGCGAAGGGCGATATCATACCCTGAGTCACACGCCCAGTCAAGAAGCCAACGATACCTGGCCTAAACCCGACTACCGTTCGGGCACAGGAGGCGGAGGCGGTCTCTACAGCACTTTAGAAGGCCACACGCCAACCGCAGCCATCCGTAAATCACCCAGCACAAACACGCGGGCGTTTCGAAATCAGATGTTGCGAGACAGAGCGTCTCGACTGGCGGACGAGCGTAGCGGCATGAGCACAGACGAGGAGAGTCACGGCGACATTCGGATGGGCCGATACTGGAGTCGCACCGAGCGTCGCGAACACGTGCTGCAGAAACAGAGACAGCAGCAGGCGAAGGGAGGCGTGGGTTTAGTCGCAGTGGGAGGAGCTTACATGGATAATAGTTACAGTACCGTTCTGGAGCTGAGCCAGAAGAAACTGAGTCGTCTGAGGAACCGGAAGCTGTTCGACGACTGGACGACCGTAGAGGAACTTCTGACTCATGGAAACCGTCTGGGTGTGAGCGAAGACGCCCTACAGCTGCCAACGTCTTTACTCACCGTCACAACTGTATAGCGACACTCAGTGAGTGTTTGTGTGTTTGTGTGTGTGTGTTTGTGTTGGACCGCTCGCGCTACACAAAGCTACCTCCTGAAATTGAGGTTTACTGTAGATACAGACGTTTCTGAACACAGTTGTTAATTGATTTTTCAATGTTATATTTGCAGTATCTTGTTTTGCATCGTGTTGTAAAGAGACGTTTTATTACGGAGCGAAATTACCACAGTTTGATTCGACCGCATGAAGCAATACAACATAAGATGCCGACACCAGACGAACCGAATTTCATGTGGTGCAAGTGTATTTTCTTAGGGTAAAGAAAGAAATGTTTATGTCACGGATATTTTACGCTGGTGCTATCAATGAGATCATCATTTAATTCGCGAATTAACTATAAACTACATCCAGATTAAATCACGTTTGCACAAGATACTCAAAATTCTCTCCGACTGTCTTCCTCTAGTTGAGTGAATTTATGGAAAGCCCCTTTTCTCAATCATAAATCTGATACTCTGGGAATAATATTGGATAATCTATGGACAGATGTTGGATCGGGTGTGCAGGGTTATGATGGAGATCAGGCAGCGTGTGTTGTGAAGTGTGACGGTTCTTGCACTATAACTGTAGTTCGGTAAAGTATTTTTAAAGCTATTTTTCTTGTGCTCTTCACAATTGATGTCACGAAAAGAAACAAAGAACTTTTTTAAAGAATTATATATAGAGAAAAACGGCAGTAACATACTTTGGTGATCCTGATAATGCACTGACGTTTTCGTTTTGTTCTAACGTGCAAATTTATGGGATATTTTTGGGGCACCTTTCTGCAAACCAGTGGGTTTCAAATTCATGAAACACAACCAGAAAAAAAATTCTGTGTATATTTGATGCAAATTTTAACAATTTTACACAGAAATATTTGCATAATTAGATCATTTACATAATTATGGTTTACAAACATTAAATGAGTTGACAGTTTACGTAACAATTAGGGATGCACCAATACTGTGCCGATACCGATATTTGATTACTTAGAATGATATCTACTGATACAGATTTGTTTTTTCCCCATTGTTTCAAAATATTATGTTATAAAATCCTAGAAGTGCAGAGCGTACAAATGTTAACTCAGTTGTCATGTTCACCCAAAAAAAAGGATTTGTTTAAAGCAAACAGCTGATGTCCTATATTGGAAACATTTTTTTATCTCCCGATTCCGATATTCGATTACTTCGAGAGATACATTTTTTTCTCATTGTTTTAAAATATTATGATATTAAATACTTGAATTAACTCATTGTCACCTAATTCAAAATAATCTGTTTTGATGTCCAATAGTGGGAAAAACGGTTTTATCTGCCAATACCGTTTATAGGCTGATATATCGGTGCATCCATACCAACAATTATTATTTAAAAAAAATTTACACAGAAATTCATTCAGTTCAAAAACTTTTATCTGCCGATACCGATATTAAATTACTTAGAATGACATCTGATACTGATCGTTTTTTTCCCCATTGTTTCAAAATATTATGTTGAAATCCTTGAAGTGCAAAGCGTACAAAAGGCAACTCTACTCTGATACCGATAGTTTTGATATCTTTTACCAAGTTTCAAAATATTATGTTATGAAGTGCTAGAAGTGCAAAGCATACAAATGGCAACTCTGTTGTCATCGTCACCCAAATAAAAAAATATGTTTTTAAGCAACCAGCCGATGTCTGATAGTGTGAAAAACTGTTTTTATCTGCCGATACCGATATTCGATTACTTGCATCAACTGATACCGTTTTTTTTTACTCATTGTTTCAAAATATTATGTTATGAGATTCTAGAAGTGCAAAGCATACAAACGTTAAATTTGTTGTCATTGTCACCTAATTCAAAATAATCTGTTAATAAGCCGATGTCTGATAGTGGGAAAAACAGTTTTTATCTGCCGATACCAATTTTAGGCCCATATATCGGTGCATCCATACCAACAGTGTTTGTTTTTTTGACACATTTACACAGAAATTGATTCAGTTTGTGTTTCTAGATTGAGCCTCTTGTGTTTGATCAGAATCTGTCGTCTCAGTATTTGCCGGTCTTTTCTTCAGCAGTAAATCAGGATTTTCTCCCACCTGCACTATTTTTGGTGCACGAGCACTGAAGTGTTTACAATTTTTCCTCACAACTGTGACTCTCTGTCTCACTCGCTCTTCATCATACTGAGGTGAAATGGCGACATTTTCGCTGCTCTGTGAATAATGGATGTGAACGGACCGGACATCTTCATATAACACACAGATGAACACAAGCCTCTGTTTCACTTTTAGAGATGATTTTCTTGGAATATGATGTACATGTGGTTGTAATAAAGATGAGATTTTAATTAGATACTTCTGCCAGTTGTGAAGTTTCTTGTAATGAACGTCTGTGAAATCTCAAACATCTTCATTACATTCACAAATTTTCTGAAGCAAGTGTAGTATGTTATTATATAGGAGTATACAGATAATATAGAGATATAAGACAAGATTTTTAAATAGCTTTAATTCCAGGTGTCCCCTGATTGTGGGAATGTTAGGTTAAAGGGATAGTTCACCCAATTTTTGTTTTTTTTTTGGGAGGGGGGTTTGAAGTATCCCTTTAATGTTTCCCTTTTGAACTATAGAAATATTTTACAATACGTTGCAATATGAAACATGTTGCAATAATGTTTTTGAGTCAAATTAAGGTGGGGTTAATTGTAACACTTTTACTTTATATATATTTCTACAGGGCTGATCAATCTGTGTTTTTGGTCTTTTTCTCTTATTGTCAGAAGATCTCCTGTGAATTTATGAAATTTTTTTATGTGTTTTGGTTAAGATATTGAACAAAGAGTGTTTTGGAGGCATAAAAGTAAATTTCTTCATCTTATGGTTTTTTTATTTCTGAGTTGGGTGTGTAAGTCACCAAATCCAACCTTATATTATTTTAATCTCTGTCTTGTTACCTAAAACATAACAGTAACATGTCAGCAACTCCTAGTAACTGATAGCTGGGATTGAAAACATTTTTACACAGCGGGGTTAGTTGTCACACAGCTCAGGTATACAATGATAATGAAATGAAAACAATGAAAATACTATTCATCAAAATGATAACTGTTAATACAATATCAGCGGAGATAACTCACAATTATGATTTTTTTTTGTCTTATCTATTACTATGCATTGCTGCATAATAGACAGATGTTTAGATGAAGGATGATGGATGGATGAATGTGTGGATATCTATCTATTATAGTCAGATATAGAAACAATATCCACCTTTAGTATATAGACAGAATTTGATTGAATTATTTGTGTTTAAACTAAATTTTCGAGCATGTGTAACAACAAACCCTCTGTTTGTTACAATGAACGCCACCTATGGGGTAACGTTTGCACCCTCATTTGATGACTTTAAATGTTTCTGAATAAACCCAAAATGGAATCCAACGTTAGAAAACAGCACAAAATGGACCTGAATAACAGAAATGTGTCTTTCTCTCATTCACACACCACTGACTCCACCTGCTGGACACTCACGGTCAGTACAGCACTCAAAATGGAGGCAAGATCCTGCGGATGTTGATCTTAAAAGACATCACAAACTGACACAAAGGTGTCAAAAACAAACTGGTTTAATATGTATAAAAAAAGAAAACAACCTGACCAGTCAAGAAATCTCACAGAATAACAAAACGAGTATCATCATGTGACCATTGTGATCAGATCTACTCTACACAACACACTTGCTGTCCATTCCCTCGGGATCTACGCGAGGAGCGGATCTGAGAGGCGTGTGATGTCCTTCTGTCATAATGTAACACAAACACAGAGTCTTTAGAGTCCATATAAAGATGCTGATAGACGGGGAAGTCAGTCCAAACCATGAACTTCATGCTGCTTGTATGACGACGAGAGCAGATTTCCTGAAAGAGGTGAAGATCAATTAAACGCAGCACTGCAGGTCATCAATGCAAAAACAATACAGACACAAAACAAGCAGCGCAGGAAAGCAAGCAGGAAGTAAATCACAGCTGAGCTCGAAACCACCGAACCAGAGCAAAGTCCAGGAACAGAACCAGCAGCAGCAGCACCAGACGAGGTCCGCTGGAGCTCAACACAGACACACTGACTGCAGGGAGCTACAGAAGGCAAGCGGGGTCAGGGGTCGCTCTCAGGGTCTTACCTGGTACTGGTGACACGTCTGGTCTGCTCCTGTCTCTGCTGAGTTTGGGTCTAAACGGGGAATCTTTACCTTTAGAGCCCTTCGGCCGCCCGGCTGCTTTCTTCTTGGACTTACTGTCGCCCTTCACGCCGAGTAACGGATGCACCTCTGATAGACACAGACAGACAGAAAGATGAAGCGAGTGATCGTCTGTGGATGTGAAAATAACTAAAGTCCTAAGTTGAAGTCATCTCACCATCGCTGGGAACGCCCTGCAGCTCTATATTAGTGGTCCGGATCTTCTTCTTGGGCGGTCCTCCATCAGTAGTTGGCTGTCTTTGTTTTTTATCCCCAGTGGCGTTGTGAATCGATCCGTCTTCCGTCGCAACGTTCTGACCTGCGGCATCCGGCGGCGGTCCGAATGGATTCTCCTCCGGGTCCTCCACCTCCGGGGCGATGGGCAGGTACAGCAGGGCTTTATAATCCTCCAGCTCCTCATCACTGTGACTCAAAACACACAAATGCACACACGGGCCGATAAGCTTTTCTAATCAGAAATGTGATTTCTGGATGGCTGGTTTGGCTCGAGATCTTTACTAACCTGCTGCAGAAAGCTGCTATTGGATCAACCGTAGTGACATCCACCTCTTCATCTTCAGCAGCGTCCGCACCTGACACACACACACACACACAGAGAGATGTTTATTACATGATCATGATGATGAATGAGTATAGCTGATGTGTGTGTGTGTGTGTGTGTGTTACCTGTCTGCTCTGGTTCACTCTTGTCTTCATCTTCGATGTCAAACTCTGATTCTCTTTCTTCATATTCAACGTTCTCATCCAGCTCTTTAAAATCAGGAGCAAACGCACTCCAGTTCTCCTACACAACCCGACACACACACAAAAACCATGCAATCTCGTCCTACACATATCTGAAAGATTTGTCTCTTTTTTTCTTTACTCACGACTTGGTTCTGGGCCCATATGGAGACGACGCCGCTGGAGATGGAAGCAATGATTGGTCGAACTGGGTGCCACTGCACAAACACAAAAATACTGTTGAGTTGTGTATTTCTGCTCATGTAGTAGCTGATCTATGGATCATATTTCTCACCGCCACATCCAGCAGAAGTTCTCCTCGTGTCCCGTGCAGGATCTTCACCAGATTCCCGATGCTTTTCTCCCAGATGTAGAGCGCGTGCTGCCGTGCTGAACCCGCCACGATATACTCTCCATCACCAGAGAAACAGCAGCGTTTCCACGGCGTCCTGCGACACAGATCTGATCAAACCGAACACAATCACAAACACAAACACTGACATCATCAGCAAGGTGTTTACCTGTTCACCAGGTCCTGGAGTTTCTGCATGGGCTCCGGTTCTCCATCCCGCCCGCAGGTGAGAATTTCCCGGCCGTCGTACACGCGGATGATTCTGTCGGCGGTGTTGATCAGGAAACAGCTGGAGGAGATCGCCATAATCTTTTAGTGTCATTTCTTGATATTTACGAAAGATGAATGAGGAGGGTGTTTATATCTCACCTGCCCTTCCGTGCAAACTCGATAGATTTGATGGCCGTGGTGTTGCTGGTTCCTGTCGTCACTCGAAACGACGCAACGAGATCCTGCGTGTTTGTGTTGAGCACCAGAATCTGTGATAAGACAAACATTTAGCGAAATTTCACAAGTGTAAATCAGTGACCAGCTGCACGGCTCGACCTCTGACCTTTCCTTTGGCATTGCCCGTGTAGATGTATTCGCCTCGCCGGTCAAACGCCGCCACCACGTTCAGATCCGAGTCGTCGTCTACGGGCAGCACCACGTGTTTAGAGTCAGACAGCGTGAGCAGGACGGGCGCTGACTTCATGGGACACACCAAAACTTTATCCCTAAAAATCATTACATGTGATTGACAGCACAAAGTGCGCACACACATTAGAGAAATGACCGTTTAGTAGGCACTCACATGTCTCTGGGGTGATACTGCAGTTTGAGAATCGGTGAGGGGAAACGAAATCTTTGGTCACAATCTCCCGTCAGGACGTCCCACTGAGACACGATGTTATCTGTGGAGGCGCTCACCAGTTTGTGTCCGTCTCTACTCCAGCTGCATGACAAACAAACAGTATGTGATGATGTGACCATCAAGACATGCATGTGTGTGTATGCATGCGTGTGTGTGTGTGCGCACCTGAGTGAGCAGACGGGGTGTATGTGAGCACTGATGATTTTGGCGATGCCTCGCGTCAGAAAGTCCCAGATGACGATTCGTCCGTCATTGCAGCCGACAGCAAGCAGCGTCCCCCAGCGGTTAAATGTGCAGGTGAGGGCCATGCTGATGCAGTCCAGAGTCCCATCTGCCTCCTGCACACACAAACACAACACAACAAACTCAACACAAAAACTTTATATCAATTAAACTCTTAGTGGATCTTAAATCATATTTGTGTTGCTGTACCTCTGGATAATTCTGCCCGAACGACTCTGTGAAACAGAAAACACTTCTGATTAATGCATTTTAATACAGCATTTAACTATTTGTATATGTTAACATGCACATGATTGCATTAATGCAGTGTTCACTGGGATTCAAACTCATGGCTTCAGTGTCAGCTACAGTAACACCCAACTCTATTATTATATTCATGACATATATTTAATCTGACAGTTGATAACAGAGGTTTAGTGCAGGTTAATAAACATAAACCACTTAATGAGTACAGATGAAGAAAATATCATATAAATGTTTGTGTTAAAATATTCAATATTATGTTCCTATACGGGTTTGTTACTATAATGTTTATAAACATGAAAAGAGCGCTAACAGCAGTTAGCACAAAGCTAACACATTCACAAACCGCTAAACTCACCGAGCAACTCCAGATTCATCACTGCTGCTTTAGAAACAAAATCTCAATGATGAAATATCAGAAACACTAAAAAATGAATGAAAAACCACACAAAACGGACGATATTTAAAACATTGGGGATGGGCGACTGGCGCGGAGCTGCGAGGAAGGACCCCAAAACAAAGCGCCCCGGCGAACGCCTGAACAAAACTCAACGCTACACTAAACTCTGAACGAAAGATGAATTTATGTTTAAGGTGGTTAAAATTCAGCGGCAAGTGTTATGTGTGTTATGCAGTTTATTTTTAAAAAGACCAAAGATTTATTTATCAGTTTTTAGTTTTGATCAGAGTTATTCAATATAAGGTTTTTCAGAAACTGTCAAACAGGTTAAAGGAATGTTTTGGGTATTAAAGCCCCGAAAGGACATAAAGGTTAAAACGATAAAAATATGCCTTTCTTTTTCTTACAGTACTTTTGCTTTATTAATAATCAGATAAAAATGAATCACCTTATTATACTGTAACTCATCTCTTAACATTTCTATTGTATAGTATTATCTAATATATTATAATAACTGTTATTTAAGGTTAAAAGTACAGTTTGGGCTAGAATGCTTTGACAAATGATATGATAAATCGTGAATAATCGGTAGAGGTAACGTGAAGGTCTTCTTTCACGCAGTTTCCTCTCATGAACGCTATTTTCATTTGGCGTACAGAAACACGGACCTCAGATCCAAAATGGCGATCTGTGGAGCTGCACTCGTGATCATCCGGGTCCCTGAGAACGTGGCCAATCAGACAGACGATTAGTGAAAAAGGCGGGGCGAAGGTCTTCGGAATTTCGGCGATAACATCTTCACTATTGGGCCTAAATAAAGAATGAACTACTGGAGCGCAGGTTAAAATTCTACTAAATGTTATCTAGTGTCCAAAACTGATCAAAACATATTGCAAAGCTCTCTTAGTCCACGCCGCATAAACGTGAGACTGTGTTTTGACGTCACAAAAGCACGGACCAATGAGTAGCTTCCTTATCTGGGACACGAACAGGCTGACTTACTGCGGCGGTGCGCCGGCGGTATAGATGTACTTGAATAGAGGCGAACACATTACTTTAAAGATAATCTCTTACGTGATTATAGTGATTTTATATAGATACATTATAGCTAATGCGTCACATAATCTGTACTAAAAACTCACAGTTACACATATGTCTTTAAAATCTGTATAAATAATGATTAAGATGCAGTCTACCATATCCACATCTATACCCATGCTGAAGTCTATCGTTTCGGCGCATGCGCAGTTGGCATCAGTGTTATGAAAGCGCCCGGTTTTGTGTAACTGGGCTGAAGTGTGTTGATCAGATGCAGCAGGGATCAGATCTTCATAGAATCTGAGATGATTTTCTCACTCGGATTTACTTAAATCTCACTCTTCTGTTTTTATAACACCTCAGGTGAGTGATGCCTTAACACACGAGTGCGTTTTGATTGAAATATAAAGAGAAATAAATGTTACATAAAGTCATGACCCACTTATATAAATCATTCAAATATATATAATACAAATCTAGAACTGCTAGTATTCATAAATAGTGTGGTATTTTATGTGACACCGACTGTAAATGATCCAATTAAATATAGAAGAGAAAATTAATAAATAACATTTTATCAGAAAATATATACTGAACTTATATATACTTATATTGAACATCAGTTTATTATCATCATGTTTGTGATGGATTTTATACATTTAAAATAATAATAATAATCATAATAATAAAATAGAATTTTTGTTTCTTAAAAATAAGCAATAAATAATAATTTTTTTTTATTTTTAATACAATACTTGTTTATTCATAAATGTGTTAAGAAGAGTTCTGGATCATCATGGTGGTAAACTCCATCCACTGGTTTCGGAAGGGACTGCGTCTCCATGACAACCCTGCCCTTCTGGAGGCGGTGAAGGGGGCCGATACGCTGCGCTGTGTCTACTTTCTGGACCCCTGGTTCGCCGGAGCCTCCAACCTCGGGGTCAACAGGTGGAGGTGAGAGACATCAGACACACATACAGTACAAATATTCAGATCATTATGATATTAAAGAAGACATATAGTGAAAACGTGACTTTTTTTCATGTTTTAGTGCTATAATTGGGTCTCCAGTGCTTCTATCAACCTAGAAAATATGATAAAGATCAACCCAGTAACTTAGTTTTGGTAAACCATTCTCTGCAAGCATGTAAAAAAATGGCTCATTTAATGCAGATAGAGAGAAAATAATTTACAGCACAAACCACCATTATGGTGATCAGTGTTTGCATCATCAGCTCTTTTGCATTAAAAGAATGCACCCCCAAAAAATGTAAGATGTTATAATAAATTATCTGTGGGTTATTTTGAGCTAAAAGTTCACATATGTACTCTGGGGACACCAAATATTTATTTGACATCTTAAAAAGTCTTGTGAAATGTCCCCTTTAAACTAAACACTTATCTATCACACTCCTGATACATGTCAGAGTCTCTTGGATTGATTTGCAGGAATTCAGAAAGTTTAAGTTTAAGTATGTCTATCATGTTAAACTGAGAGAGAGAGAGAGATAGAGAGAGAGAGAGGGGAGGGAGGGGGAGAGAGAGAGAGAGAGAGAGAGAGAGAGAGAGAGAGAGAGAGAGGTTTAAATATATCTTTAATCAGTTAAATTACACATTCTACACAGTAATACAAAAATTGCTCACAAAAAATTACCAAACAAATATCAAAGAATCACCATCACCAACTGCAAACAAGCCACTATTTGCACACCATTTATATGTAAATTCAACCATATTGTCTGTAGTTTTAAAAAATAAGTATTCTACCCTTATTCGCGATTCAACCAATGCTTTGAACATTTTCAAAACATTAACTGTTCGTCCTTCATTAGAAAGCCTACAAGTCTTCCAAATAGCCAATTTTGCCTGACCAATTATGAAATTGGCAAAAGTACAACGCTCTTTGTTTGCTTTGGAATACTTGTATCCATAAATAAAAATCATTTTGTTAAAAACAAAGCCCAACCCTACCAAGATCCCTTCCAACAATGCAAAAAGTGGCTCTAACCGTGGACAATCATTAAAAACATGGAACACGGTATCAGGCCCATTGCAAAAATTACAAAAAGGCAATACAGTTGAGTTGAATTTTGAGACAAAAACATTAGTGGCTAACACACAGTGTAATATTCTCCACTGTAAATCACCTGAGCGTTTTGGAAGGGGGCTTTTGTAAAAAAGCCTCCAGGAAGGAGAAATATTATCAACAACTGACAGTCTTTCTCTCCATTTAGTCTCCCGTCTGTCACATAAATCATTAAAGTATGCTGTTTTTACACAGACTTGGTAAATACTTTTCTTGTCTGCTGTTTGAAAAGGTAGACATTTAAGTCTTTCAAAATTCAACAACTTTCCTTCCTGAAACACTTCGGGACAAACTTCAGGTGATACAGTTAACTCAGGAAAGGCTACCTGTACAGGCTCACTCTCCAAAGAATTATTGACCAACTGAAAGAGAGGAGGAGGAAGAGCAGCTTTTAGACCAAAAATCAACTGCTCCACCACCCTCACAGATCTCATTTCAACTTGACTAGAAATTTCTTTTACTGATCTCCATTCATTTGTGGCTGGGTTAATCAAATGTCCCACTTTAGTGAGACCTTTTTCCATGCACATCTTTACTATGTAATTAGACATGCAAATATTTCCTAGAAAGGGGTTAAAAAATAAGGGTTCGTCTAAGCCATAATGATCATTTTCAGACCTAGACAACTTAAACACATTCCAGGCATTTAAAACAGAGGCATAAAAATTACCACCAGATATAACATTTTTGTTAAAGGATGACATCAAAAATAACTGTTTATCAAGCCCAACCCCAAACATAGATCTTAACAAGGCTAGCCCAAAAGACACCCACGGAATAAAATCCATGGAATAAAGCAGTCTCTGTGCAGATTTTAATCTCATGGCTCTCACTTTGGCTGAGAGTTCGATCAGTCCTTGCCCTCCTTCATTTACAGGCAAGTATAAAATTCCAGAAGGCAACCAATGGAAGCCATCCCAAAAGAAGTCAACAAACACCTTTTGTAGCCTTTGTAAAAAATCCTTTGGGGGATTTATAACAGTCAAACGATGCCATAGCATAGATGCTGCAAGATTATTAACAACAAGGACCCTCCCTCTATAAGACAATTGAGGGAGAGTCCATCTCCATCTATTCAAACGACCAGCCACCTTTTCAAATAAGCCTTCCCAGTTTTTCTCCATATATTGTTCTGTACCGAGAAAAACCCCCAGCACTTTAAACCCCTCCGAACTCCAAGGGCAGTGCTGAGGAAGCTTTGGAATGCCTTCTACCTCCCATTGGCCTAATAAGAAGGAAGCGCTTTTAGCCCAGTTGATTCTGGCTGAGGAAGCTTTTTGATACATCTTAAGAGCTGCTTCTAAATTGTGTACATCATCATCTGATCTGATTATTACAGTGACATCATCTGCGTAAGCACTGAGTTTGGTGGTAACAGTCTCTGAGGAGGAAGGCTCCACTATAGAAATCCCATGAAGGTGTTGTCTCAGTGCAGTTAGCAAAGGTTCAATGACAATAGCATATAAAATGCCTGACATACTGCATCCTTGCCGTATGCCTCTGCTTACCGCAAAAGGTCTTGTGAGCGAGCTATTAATTTTTAAAACACTATATATATCCGTGTACAACAATTTAAGATAGGAAACAAATGAGGATCCAAATCCAAAGGCTTCGAAACATTGAAAAAGAAACCCATGATCCACTCGATCGAAGGCTTTTTCCTGGTCCAAAGATAAAAATCCCACATTCAACTTATTTTCTTTAGCATATGCAATCAAGTCACGAACTAAAAACAGATTATCAAATATAGTTCGTTTTGGGATGCAATATGACTGATCAGGATGGATAATTGTTGATATGTAGAGCTTCAATCTATTGGTTAATGCTTTGGACAGTATCTTGTAGTCTACACCGAGCAGAGAGACGGGGCGCCAATTTTTAATGTCCGCAAGATCACCCTTCTTGGGTAGCAAAGTAATCACTGCTCTCCGTAAACTGACAGGAAGAGTACCTCTCTTAAGACACTCCAAAAAAACTAAGAACAGGTCATCGCCAATAACTGGCCAAAACTTCCTATAAAATTCGGTAGTTAAGCCATCCAAGCCAGGAGCCTTGCCTGAAGACAAATCTTTAATCGCCGTAGTCAATTCGACCATTCGCAATGGTTTATCAAGTGAACGCTTATCATTTCTTGTCAACTGAGGTAAATCCTGAAGCAGTTTTTCTGATATTTCTTCATCGCAGGGTTCTGCTGTGTAAAGATGTTCATAAAAACGTAGCGCATGAGTAGCTATTTCATGTTCATCAATTGTTTCACCCCCTTCTGGAAGTTTCAGACGACTTAAAGTTTTTCTGTTAACAACTTTCTTCTCCAAATTAAAAAAGAATGATGTTGGAGCGTCCATACAGTTGAAACGTGTAAACCTTGCACGAATTAGGGTCTCTTTAGCTCTCTCTTCTAGTAAGTTCTGAAGAAGTGTTTTCCTTATTTCTAGATCACCAGCAATATTCTCATCATGCTCTTCGATTTTCAACTGCAAAATTTCTTGTTCTAGTTGTCTCATTTTGTTTTCAAGAACAGATTTGTTATGTGCAGAGTACTTCAAGCAAAAAAGTTTCACTTGCACTTTACTTATATCCCACCACTGGCTATGAGACTTATACTGGGCTTTTCTCTCTCTCAACATCTCCCAAAACAGTGTAAAAGAGTGCACAAAGTTGTGATCTTGCAACAGCCTATTAGAAAAACGCCAATAGGGACATTTAAAAGTGCTCTGTGATGAAGTGACATTAACAGATGTGTAGTGATGATCTGACAAAGGGGTCGGTGTAATACAGCACTTAAAAAACTTTTCTCTAACACTTCTTTGTACGTAAATTCTATCAAGCCTTGCTGCAGAGACCATGTTAGAATTAACTTTGATCCATGTATATTGTTTGATATTAGGAAAATCTTCCCTCCAAACATCCACAAAATCATGATAAATAATCACTTTTCTTAAAACATTTGCTGACGAGCTATGGGGTTCCTCATGATTCCTATCCAATGTATGATCTAGCGTACAATTAAAATCACCAGCCAAGACAATAATTCTGCCCTGTTGGACATTGCCCAAAGCTGTATTAAGTTTATCAAAGAAAAAAGTGCGCTCTGCCCCAATATTAGGGGCATATACATTAAAAAAAGAGAAATCAAAACCACGCAGAGTGACATCTACTCTTAGCATTCTGCCTGGAATGAGATCAAAGATACTTGCATTTTGTTCCTTAAATTCAACTGCAAGAAGAATAGCAACTCCTGCACTATTACTAGAACCATGACTTAGGATTGTCTGCCCATTCCACTCACTCTGCCACTGGAATTGATTATTAACATCCGTGTGAGTTTCTTGTAAAAACATAACACTACTATTCTTCAAAGTAATATAATCAAAAAGAGATGTTCTTTTCACAGCATCACGGCATCCATTTATATTTAAAGAGCCAAAAAACAAAGGTGCCATGGTGCTATAAATAACAAGGATCAATACAAAACAAAAATAAATTAATTCTGATGGTACTATATTCATTTTTTACCGCGTGAATGCAGAGAACTTCTCACGTTACACAGAATTTTCTTAAGACGGTATCTTTTTGGTTTATCAAGTTCATCAAATGAAGCTTTTCTCATTACTGTTGTGCCAGATGCCAAAAACAAACTAAGATCAGGAAAAAAACTCTCAATTTTAGGCTTGCGAAGGCCTTTAGTACAATCCAAAAAATCATTAATTTGTTTAAGCGAGTAAAGTTTTGACTTACTCTCATCACCAGTAGTCTGCACCTGTACACTAGCACCAGTCTCATTATTCTCATCTACAATGCTCTCAGTATCCTCATAATCATTATCAGATTCCTCAGTTTGTGGATCAACACTTACATCTTGAGAGCTTTCATCTTCTATTGGCTCCTCAGTATCTTCTGTGATATTGGGAAGCTGTGTTTGCTTTATCTCATTATGAGAATTGCGATCACTATCTGCCTGTACTCCACTAGGGCCAGGCACTGACTGTGAAAACCTGTTTTTGACACTGCTAGCAGCGGTCTCATCAACTGACACACCAGAGTCATTTTTTGAGCTGCCTGCCACATCACTGTCTTCACGTGAGGTATTCAAATCAGCGTTTTCAACAGCAGACGGGTCTGACGACACCGCAGCCGTATTTAATTCATTACCGCGTATCTGCCCGTTGTTCTCTGCATTAGCAGCGGCAGCTACGCTATTTCCATTCACTCTGTTTTTATTAGGACAAGTCTGACGAACATGCCCAAAACCTCCACATGTGAAACATCTCATTGTCTCAGAACTAATAAAAATCGTATAATCTTTGCCGTCAATACTCATCTTAACGGAGAAGTTCAGAGCTTCAGTCTGTGAATTCAAAATCATAATCACCTGTCGTCTAAACGACATTACATGTTTAAGTTCAGCATTTTTACAGCCAAGTGGAATCATTTTAATGGGACTCATTAGCCTACCATGTCTTTGAAGTATTTCTTCTAATTTTTCATTCCGTACAAACGGCGGCACATTTGAGAGAACAACTTTTTTAGTTGGGCTTGACAGGGGCAGAACGGGCAAAAATGTATCATTTACTATTAAACCATTCTCAATCAAAGTGTCCACCATATGAACTTCCTTTAGAAAAAACACAACAGCCTTATTCATTCGAGATGCCGAACTTATGTTTGCCCCACCGATCACAGCGCTTACGGCTAATAAACACTCTTCCACCGTAACAGCGGGTTCAGGTATACATTTGCACCCATTTCTAACAGACATACTTGTAAAGTCTCCCGCGTTTGTCTCCATTACTCGGAGAACGCCGACTAAAAGTCAGCTAAACGCTTTACAACACTCACAAACGAAATGCCTTTTATCTGACTTAAAGCATATAAAGATTTAGGAAATAAGAAAATAGAAACTCACTCAAGATCGCTCTCACTCACGCCAAACCACTCTGCAATCCTCGTGCACGCGCGCACACACACACACACAGAGAGAGAGAGAGAGAGAGAGAGAGAGAGAGAGAGAGAGAGAGAGAGAGAGGTTTACGGTCTGTTATGTCAGGCATTGGGGGAGAGAACACTATGTTCCGGACTCACCCGTGCCAGAGGTTTTGATCCCAGAGCGAGAAAGAGCGAGAGAGAGAGAGAGACACTGGCAGACTGCCCGACCGCTCAGGAACAAAATGTTCGGAGATGATTTTCTCCTTAAGTGACTTCACTGCATGAATAAAAAACTGCTGTGATTTGTTAGACGGTGAGAGTTTGATGTGAACAATTTAAAACATGTCAGTAGGTCAATAGGTCAACACACACATGTACAGGCACACACACGTGATCTGACACCAGACAAATCGGCACGTGATGAGTAAATAAATCCGTCTCACAGTCAGATTAGATTGAGTTGTTTGTGTCGCCCTCTGCTGGTGTCTTTAAACTCGGTTGTTCCCATGACCTCATACAGACACTTCTGTATATTTAGTTTATTGAATTATGATGAAGATGATGATGATGATGGGTTTGTTCAGGTTTCTCCTGCAGTCTTTAGAGGATCTGGACTCTCGTCTCCGTGAACTCAACTCGTGTCTATTCGTGATCCGTGGTCAACCTGCCAACATCTTCCCTCGACTCTTCAAGGTAACAGCAGCAGATCTCAGATCACAGATCTCTGTACGTATACAAGTCGAGTTTTCCCACAATGCACCTGTCTGCAGGAATGGAAGGTGAATCGACTGACGTTCGAGTGCGACTCGGAGCCGTTCGGTAAGGAGCGAGACGCTGCGATAAAAAAACTGGCATCTGAAGCCGGAGTGGAGGTCGTTGTGAAGATCTCGCACACGCTTTATGATCTGGACAGGTGAGGAACTTCAGGAACATCTTTAAATGTCTAGTAAAGAAATGAGATGAAATGATTTATTGTGTGTGTGTTTGTGTGTCAGGATTATAACACTGAACGGCGGTCACCCTCCTCTCACATACAAACACTTCCAGACGTTAGTGAGCAGCAGTATGGAGCCACCAGAACCTCCAGCAGAACCTCTGAGTAAAGATCTCATGAGGAACTGTGTCACACCTGTCAATGAAAACCATCGGGAGAAATACAGCGTACCACAACTGGACGAACTGGGTAACACACATGCACACACATATAAACATACACACAATCACACACACAGGACAGATGGATTATATCTAGCGTGTGTGCTTGTGTTCAGGGTTCGACACTGAAGGTTTGGCTCCTGCTGTTTGGCCCGGAGGAGAATCAGAGGCACTGAAGCGCATGGAGAGACACCTCGGACCTGATGCCGCTGCTGTACGACTATACAACACAACATTACACAATATTAAACTAGAAAGTAAACACAACTTAATCCAGGCTGTTTTCAGGCATGGCAGGAGAACTTCGAGCGACCCAAGATGAACTCCAGTCCTTTATTGGCGAGTCCTCTTGGATTGAGTCCGTATCTGCGTTTCGGCTGTCTGTCGTGTCGTCTCTACTATTATAAACTCACAGAGCTCTATAAGAAGGTCAGACTTATACACAACCTGATTGAAAACATCACAAAAATGCAACTGTGATGTACAAGTGATGATGTTTGTGTGTCCTCAGGTCAAGAAGAATGACAACCCGTCCATCTCGCTCTATGATAAGATCCTATGGAGGGAGTTTTTCTACACGGCGGCTACGAATAATCCTCGATTCGACCGGATGGAGGGAAATCCAATCTGCATTCGGATCCCGTGGGACAAGAACGCGGAAGCGCTGGCCAAATGGGCGGAAGCTAAGACGGGATTCCCCTGGATCGACGCCATCATGACCCAGCTGCGGGAGGAGGGTTGGATCCATCACCTGGCGCGTCACGCCGTGGCCTGTTTCCTGACCCGTGGAGATCTGTGGATCAGCTGGGAGGAGGGCATGAAGGTACGGAGCCCAGTGCATTATGGGTACGGTGTGACTGAATGAAGTCGTGTGTAACCACCGGTGTGTCCGCAGGTGTTCGAGGAGCTCTTACTGGACGCAGACTGGAGCGTGAACGCTGGCAGCTGGCTCTGTCACTCCTGCAGCTCTTTCTTTCAGCAGTTCTTTCACTGTTACTGTCCCGTGGGCTTCGGACGAAGAATCGACCCTAACGGTGACTTCATCAGGTCTGTGATGTCAGGGTTTGTGGGTGGAGTCTTTGGTTTGGTTACCTTTGGTTTTGTGAAGGTTGTGATGAGACGCTGCGGTTTAATCTCTCCGTCTCATTCCAGACGTTACTTACCTGCCCTCCGAGATTTTCCAGCCAAGTTCATCTACGATCCCTGGAACGCGCCGGAAGATGTGCAGATCGCCGCCAGGTGCGTGATCGGGGTGGATTATCCCAAACCCATGGTGAACCACGCGGAGGCCAGTCGACTGAACATCGAGAGGATGAGACAGATCTACCAACAGCTCTCCAGATACAGAGGACTCAGTAAGATCTTCACACATCTTTGCTTTTATGAATTCAGACTGAAGTCGATCTTGCGCCGGATCTGCTGACCTTGGTATGGATCCGGTTCTGTTGTCCATGTCTGATTCTCCTCATGTATGTCTGTAAGGTCTCCTTGCCACCGTGCCGTCCAATCACATGGAGGAGGCGAGCGTGAATGAAGGCAGAGGAGTCGTGGCGTCTCCCGCGCCCCAGAGGAGCGTGCCGTCTTACCGTGAGTCTTCTTCATGACCAAATGTACGAGTGTGGATGTGAACCAGCGAGATGTAAATTCTGTGTGTGTCCAGCAGGGGTCAGAAGAGAGCAGCGTGACGCTCGCGAGCAGCCGGGAACCAGCGGTGGGAAATACAGGAGATACCGACACGCACTCAGTGAGATCACAAACATCTCTTTTTTTATACTTGATATCAGGTTCAATCAGTTTTATGTAAGTTTATGTCCTCTACAGGCCACCGTACGTCGCCCTACGTCACTCAGAGTGATTTGACAGGCCACGTCCACCAGTTTGCGGTCCCGCATCAACCAGGCATGAAATAAATCAATCTGTTCAACGTGACATCAGAAAGACTTTTTTCATTTTTATCGGTTGTTTCTGCGTCTTCAGGACCTTTGCCTGTTGGGGGCGGGACAGGAAAGAGAGAAAGGGAGGCGGAGCATGACAGTCGCAGAAGTGATAATGGCCCCTCCTCCTCATCCCACTGCTGAATATGTCAAATGTATTATAAACGTTCCTCTTGTGTTACTGAACGTTCACACCAGACGCGTATGAAGCGAATAAATCGCACTATTTACACGTAAATGTACGTGTGAACATTTTTTAGATAATTTGCTTCATTTGCGCGTGTTTTTTTTGCTATATATATATATATTTAATTTATAATATTATAATTATTATTAAAATTATTTCAATTTAACAGATTGTCTGACCTTCTCGCTTACTTTCTTTCAAGCAAGATCCTTTTTATTCTGTTTCTATAAAAGTACAAAGCGACAATGATTTTGTCCTCCGTAGTTCATACTTCTGCCTCCGCTCGCTACGTCATAATCACGTCATTACTAGAGCAAACTTCTGTTTGGTTAACGCGGCGTGAATATCCGCCAAAGTTCAGATTTTTTGCTTTGCACGAATCATCTGTTACGCAAATCAAATATTTGTGCCACGTAATTTGTGTTAATCGCGCCACAGTTTGTCTATCGCACCTTTGCATTGACTTGTAAATAACTTGCGCTTAACGCTTCATTCGCGTCTCGTGTGGACATACAGTCAAACACAGTATTGCTCTTAAGAGTAATTTTTCAATTATTTTTAAGCAAATCTCCATGGTGCACAGGCAATTTTAAACATTTCTACGAAAAGGAAATTATTGTCCCAAATACTGATTTTAAAAATCAAATGTAAGAAAGATCTTAATGTGAATATTTTCTCCTTGATATTAATTATCTTAAAAGTCTTCACACCAAATTTATAATGAATTGCTGAAGTCTCAAAATCTCTTCCAGATAATAAAACTTTGATCTTAATGTGAAGTGTAAATAAAAGTCCTCAATGAAGAGAAAACCCTCAAGCAGTGTTTCTGGCCCAAATCCAATCACGTGTTAAAGTCTTCATTTATTTTTACAGATAAATATTGATAATCATTTGATCTGGTGTCACAAACAGCCAAAGAAGAACAAACATCAGTAAATACAGACAGCTTCTCCATCACGTCACCTCACGTGTAAATACCTGCAGCTAAAGTCACATGACATTGATCTTCTGTCTCTTGTGTGCTTGTATTTATTCAGAGATGAAGATCATTCAGTTGTGTGTTTAGTTTAGGTTTTATTTATTTGACATGTCTTCCATGTAGGACTGGAAAACGATTTATTGCGACCAATGTTTGCATAATAAAAGTTTTTGTTTACATCATTCATATGTTTTTGTATAGTATATAATAATAATAATGTATATAAAAATATAAAAAAGAAATATTTATGTGTATATACATATATTATATTTATATATAATTATAAATAATATTTGAATGTTTTTTTGTATATGTATGTGTGTGTATTTATATATACATAATTATTATACACACACACATATATGATGTAAACAAAAACTTTTATTCTGCAAACCTTTAGTCGCAATTAATCGTTTTCCAGCCCTACTTCCACGACTCGTGACCAGAACAAACTAAACTATTAATGAACTTTATTCCTCTGTTAGTTTCTTAAATTATCGGTGTATTGTAAGGTGTTTTGTATCTTATAATGCTGTATATAATTATTTACTGCCTTTTCATTTTGACTGAATCTTCATAGCAGTTTTTAATATTAATGATAAATACTGTGTCTTACTGTGTGTCTGTAAATCTCATATTTATCTGACTAAAAACTTTTTAAACAAACCGAGTCTTTTTATTTAATTCTGTTTATCTGTGTTTTAAAATTTGATATACATTTATTTAGATGCTATAGCAGCACATCTGTTAATATCATGTTTGAAGATATAAATAGTCATGTTAAATATCTTTGTGTTTAGTTTATCTCATGTATTTTATCTTCAGGCAAACACATAAGCTTAGTTATATACAAAAAATACAATTCTCCGGCCAGAGATGTTTTAAATATATGCTAAATACATTTTGAAGCTTAATATATTTTTGAATTTGAAAATATATTTAGTTTTAACCTTCATATATTATTTCAAAATAAATTTCAGGAGTAACACATACATTCTAATTTTACAACCCATATGCCAAAAAATATATTTTTCTTGGACAAAATATAAAAGTTTGTATAAAATGTAAATGCATTATATATTTTGCAGTTGAATATATAATTAAATATTTTTAAAACCTGTTATGTAACATTAAAAGTTTTTCTTCCAATGCGACGTGAATATAAATGCCTTAAAAAATATACTAAAAAATTGCCAAAAAATATATTGATGTAAAATACATTATTTTAATATTTAAAATAAATTATTTTTTATATTTTGAAATATATTTAAAGTTATATTTGAATATATAAATATATTGCACCTACAGATGATACAGATGGTATTTTTGGCAAACTTAATGTGAAATTTTAATATGATTTAATAAACACCAGACCTGTCTGATAATCTACTATACATAAATCATATTGTAAAAAATAAGTGTTTACTGTAATATTCTTGTTATTTAAGTGTCCCAGATTGTGTTCTAGTCATGATGAAACATTGGAGGGAGATCTGATGTACAGATGTGAGATGAATTAAACATACAGTGGAGCAAAACACAAGTTTAACAGCAGCTGAACCTTTAATAAAATCTAAGAAAGATCATCGTATAAAGGAGTTTATGTCTGAAAATCCTCTTATAATTCAATTCCTATATATTTAGGTCTTTATAATACAAAATGTGACAGGCAGTGATGTTCGACTGAGATGAAATGTGTTTACAGTCAGAGAGACAAAGTTAAGGCATCACTGATTGACATGTCTTTAAAACATTGATCATTTAAGAAGAACCAACAGCATCAAAATAACATGATGTACATTTGTTGAAATATGTCAAACGAAAGTCCTCATGAATGACATCATCCTCCTCATCCTCACTCTGATTTGTCTTTACTCTTTCCTGTAAACGATACTTTATTGGCCACCGTTGACCCCACAGAGGACACGCCCCCTGCCACTGCAGAAACTCCGCCTTTCACCAGGCCGACGCCCACTGATGGGAGAGAGGTCACAGCTGATTTGGTGATTTCAAGACTTTTACCCCCTAGCCATGTGACTCCGCCCACCGTGGCTCCCATCACGCCCTTTGTGGCGTTAAAAAGGCCGCCGGTCACCCGCCAAATCATCCCGGGCGGAGCTGTAGTGTGCTCCTTACTGACATCTGAAGAAATGTAATGTTAAAAAGTCAAGCAGGTTTAAAAGGACACGAGTGTGTGTGTGTGTGTGTGTGTGTGTGTGTGTGTGTGTGTGTGTGTGCACAGGTAATATGAATAAAGCTCTTGCATCATCAGATATTTTGTCAGAAAACAAGCAGGAATTCCCAGCAGACACCAGAAAGTCTCAAAGCAGAGGTTGAGTATTCCCAGGATAATATCTCACATACTGGAATAGCAAACATCACTTCATCTCAGAGGAGACTGAGGTGTGTCTGATTACAAATATAACAACACTACAGACACACAAAGATATCTGATACATGTGTAGAAAACTTTAGATATATACACAGCTTAATACATCAGCTGCTTTATATTTGTGTTACATTTTTGTGCATGTGTTACATGTGTTATGTGTGTGTGTTACATGTGTTATGCGTGTGTTTCATGTGTGTTATGTGTGTTAAATGTGTTATGTGTGTGTTTCATGTGTTATATGTGTGTGTAACATGTGTGTGTTATGCGTGTGTTTCATGTGTTTTATGTGTGTGTACATGTGTTATGTGTGTGTGTTAAATGTTTTATGTGCGTGTGCAACGTGTGTTTCCTGTGCATGTGTTACATGTGTGTGTTACATGCTTTATGTGTATGTTACATGTATGTGCACGTGTGTGTGTGTACCTGCAGATGTCTCTTTGTGTGTGTTTTGTGTTTCTTCTTCTTCATATGTTGTCTTGCTCAGCTGAAACTCTGTGTTTACACTCTGAGACATAAAAAACAGTCAGAAAACTCAAATCTGATAATGTTTGATATATAAAGCTGAATTCTGTGCTCATATACAGCATCAAAACATTAACTTTCACTTCAATTCTAGCCCAAATGATCAACAATAACCCATCCATTACAAAGATCAATGATAAAATGACAAATATTAACACGACGGAATATTATAAAACAAAAATATGACACATAATCACATGTAAAACATGCGCGCAACCCAAAACACACACTTTATTATAACAACAACAACAACACAAAAACATCAAAGCGACTATTTAAAGTTATAGACTGAAGTGCATTAATTTTCATATAATAGGAAATTTCATTAAATAAACTGAATCAAATATTAAAATATTTGTCTGATAATCTTACTGTGACTTATTTATTTGTAAGGTGTGTTAAAATATGCATGCATTAAACACATCGTTATTACTAAAGAAGAGAAAAGATATTCATAAGAATGAAGATGTTAGTTCTAAAAGAAAGAGAGAGAGATGCACGTGCGATCTCACCTTCACCATGATTGTGATCTCTGCTCTCGATATTTCACCGCATTCCTCTCAGTAAAATCATCAGACGTGTCTCATACAGTCTCTCATGTGTTTCATATCTGATGTGTCTGATCAACAGTAGGCGTGTTCGACATTACAGACTGCGCAGATAATCGCCATTGCAGTACCGCGAGAGCACAGGCGTCCAGCGTTTCGTTTCGAATCCCTCTCGCGGTAATGTGACGTCATACGCTGCTCAGTCTGCGCAGCACCGCAACACTCCTGGCGTCTCTCCGCTCTGCCGACGTGGCGCTGGGATCCGGGATGCGAGTGTAGCTGAAAGCAGCCTCATGAATATTAAGCGCGTAACGGAATTAAGGCGTCTCTGATTGGTTGCCGGATAGGCGGTGCGAATAATGAATGATATTAATATTTATGAGTCGAGCTTCACCGTAGCAGGACAGCTTAAATCGTACGTCACAACTTTTAAACAACACGTGTGTGAAATATCATGTCATTGCAGAACTTAAAGCTTGTATCAGTCTTTTTAAATAATTAGAGAAGTGCATGTTTACAGCATTTAAACTATTTCTGAGACATTTAAAAAGACAGATGCATGATACTAA
Source organism: Misgurnus mizolepis (assembly GCA_025389145.1). NCBI lineage: Eukaryota > Metazoa > Chordata > Actinopteri > Cypriniformes > Cobitidae > Misgurnus > Misgurnus mizolepis. Next base: position 498,865 of record JAIFKI010000021.1, read on the forward strand.
ATATTTATTTGCATAAAAAAGTTGTTTTTTGTATTATTTTGTAGAGCAAACACACAATCATAAACACATGTGCACAAGAAAACTATTGGAGTTGAACAATGAGTTGGTTTCAAATACATTCAAGTGTAAACAAATGCAATCACACACATACACGAGTCTGATCTGAGTGCATAAAAGAGTCTGAGTTCGTACTTGAGTCTGATCTAAGTTCATACAGGAGTCTGATCTGAGTGCATAAAAGAGTCTGAGTTCGTACTTGAGTCTGATCTAAGTTCATACAGGAGTCTGATCTGAGTGCACACATGAGTCTTAGTTCGTACTGCATTCTGATCTGAATTCATTCAGGAGTCTGATCTGAGTGCACAGAGGAGTCTGATTTGAGAACACACAAGAGTTTAACTTCGTACAAGAATCTGATCTGAGTACACACAAGATTCTGAGTATATACAGGAGTCTGATCTGAGTTCATACAAGAGTCCGAGTTCATACAGAAGTCTGATCTGAGTTCATACAGGAGTCTGATCTGAATCTGGGTGTACGGCATGCTCTTAGTGCATATAACTTCTACATTCATAAACTCAAATGATGTCATCTAAATGTTGACTAATATTAGTATGTTGAAATATTGAACTATGATCCTGAGGTCACATGAGTTTGGACAGGCGCAGGGTTTCTGGACTTCAGCTGCAGGGGCGAGACTGATGATCCATTCCGTTGTTTAAGCGCTTGAATGTTCCGTTTGACTCCGCCCCCTCTATAAGCTCTTCCTCCTCCTGTAGCTCACGCTTAAGCCCCGCCTCCATTGGGTCATCTGATACATCTGATATGAGACAGATGATCAGACTGCATCAAATTTTTCTTTATGATTATGATGAAAGTGTGTGTTAGTACCTCGTGTCAGCTGTGCGGTATTCTGCTGTTCGGTGTGAATCTGTTGCATCAAAGCCAAATTCTTCTGACTCACTTCTAGATGACAAACCATCGGATGAGGATAATCCTTACCTGCACACACACACACACACAGCTCATTATAATAGATGTTACAGATGTAATGCATCGGACAGTTGTGAGTGTTTGTACCGATAACGCATCCGGCGCTGATCTGAACATCTTCTGGTGCGTTCCACGGCTCATAAATATACTGAGAGGGAAAATTCTTAAGAACTGGAAGATATTTCCTACCGTTTAAACACACAAACACTATTTTAATGAACAGAAATGTGTAATAAATTAGTAAAACTGATTAGGGTGGAGTTTGTGAGCTTATGTGGGCGTGGCCACACCTAAGATACTGTCCATCTGGGTCAGTCCGGCGTCCGAAACGAACCGGGCAGAAGATCCTTGTGTACTTATGAAAAAAGGCGCTTGCAGATAACCACATCCAGTTCCCAGCGTTCACACTGTAATCCGCATCCAACAGTTGTTCTTCAAAGACCTACACACAGACACACACCTGACACACCTGTATATAAACACACAAAGACTTTAACAGTATCTGCACCCACCTTCATGCCCTCCTCCCAGCTTATCCACAGATCTCCACGGGTCAGGAAACAGGCCACGGCGTGACGCGCCAGGTGATGGATCCAACCCTCCTCACGCAGCTGCGTCATGATGGCGTCGATCCAGGGGAAACCCGTCTGAGCCTGATGAAGATGATCAAGACTAAAGCTTCAGTCAATTCTACAGCTGAGTATACCATCTGTCTGGATCGACTCTTACGGTTCTCCACTTCTCCAGAGCCTCCGGGTCGTGCTTCCAGTCGATCTGCAGGCAGATGGGGTTTCCCTGCATCCGGGTGAAGTTTGAAGTAGCTGATGCTACGGTGTAGAAGAACTCCCTCCAGAGGACCTGACCCTGGAGAGACACGGGCGGCAGCGAGTGATTCCTCGACTGCAGACAGAAGATGAGAAATGTGTGTTATTTATGTGAACACTGGGGTTTGGATCAGAGCTACGTGTGTGTGTGTTGAGATGACCTGTGCGTAGATGCTGGTGAGTCGATGGTAGAAAGTGCGGACGGACAGACAGCCCAGACTAATGTACGGACTGAGACCCGTAGTGCTGGGCAGAAGAGAGTTTGGAACCGTTCGTGGTTTGGAGAAATTGGCCACCCAACCCTGATGAAGATGATAGGACACATGCCATATATGTTGTCAAAGTGATCAAATATTTCAAACCCTGTGTGTGTGTACCTGACTCTGGAGGTGTTGTTGGAGTCGTTTGAGGGCGTGCGTCTCTCCACCCGGCCAAAGGACCTCAGAGGGAACCTGCAGACCCAAATCCTCCAGAGATGGGATCCCAAACTGCCTTTCATGATCCGGGTCAGGAGGAGTCGGACATTTCCTGCACACACAAACAAGAATCAGTATAACACAGTGTGCAGATCAAATCTTTAACGTGAAATATAACAGTCAGGTTCTCACAGAAAGTCCTCAGCTGTGATTTCTCGCACAGGTTTCTCCGGTTCGCCCAAAACAGACAAAACATGAAGGAATTTCTTATACGTGAGAGGAGGAGAGCCACCATTAGCTTTAATAATCCTAAAAACAAGACATACATCAGTACACAAGCACATATCAGATTACATATAATCAGAACGTATAAACTGATGACATCACACCTCTTGACATCATACAGCGTGTGCGACACACACGTGTGCGTTTTTATTCCCCGTTCCTGCGCCAGGGTTCGAATCTCCCGGTCCATGCCCGTGTAATGCGGTTCCACCTCGGTGTCGTAGCTGATCTGAGTCACGGCCCATCGATTCACGAGTTCTCGCAGGACGGCGAGGGTGGAGCCACGGAGGACGTACAGCCTTGAACCCAGGGCGCGCAGACGTCCGTCCAGATCCTCCAGACTCTGCAGAATGAATCGCCAGCGTAACGCACCCAAAAGCTTCGCCTCTAGGTCCAGCACATAAACGGGGTAGAGGGCGGAGGAGGATTCTAGCGCCGCCAGCAGGGTGGGGTTATCATGCAGACGCAGACCCTTGCGAAACAGATGGATGGTGCGGTGAGTCATGTTTTGTTGATCTTCTGAGAACCTGAGAAGAATAACAATAAAACATGTTGATATTTATACCATGGTAATGAATAATTCATATTATTTATGTAAAACTCCTCCTACTTTATATAGCAGTCATGAGCATATAAATACAATATCACCACACATCTATTAAAAATATGGTGTTATTATGGTACGCATCCACTAAACATCACAATATCCACGGTGAATGTCCAAAACTCATAGCTATGTCAAAAAAAGCAATGCAATAGCAGAGTGCACGTGTACTTAAAGTACAGAAGAGCTGATCATCATTTTATAAAGAAGTACATAAACAATTACTAACGACATACATAGTTATATTAATATTGATTAGCTTAACCTACATGAGTTAACTTAAAATATACTATTTATAACCAATAACTAAAAATTAATGATTAACTGTGGCGTGTACGACCAAACATTATCACTCACCTCCTCAGATTTAACCTCTATATAGACACGACTACAGATCATAAACACAATCTTAATGTTTAAATATAATTATGGGTCGTTTAACAGTAACTAGTTAATAATTAACAATCGATCATAAGTAAACAATATCGGAAAAAACGCTTTACACATTAGTTTACCGCTAGACGGCCTCCCTCTAGCCCTATTGGACGAGAACATCCATATGTTGTGTCAATCCGTTTTCTGTTTGGTCGACACGCACATACCAACATTTCTCATTATATGATTGGACGTGACGACTGTCAGTCAAATGTTACTGTCCCCGTTCCGAGTGTTTATGTTTTGAAAATGAAGTTTAAAACTCAGTCCAACACGTCCAATCAAATTGGCAAATGGATTGATTGAGTGAATGAATTGCAGATCATTTAATGTTGACGATGTGCACGGAAAGCAGTGCGAGTTCTTTTGCGTTTGTGTCTGTGTAAATAGGTCAAAGGTGCCGAATGTGGGTCACCTCTAGTGGGCGCTCGTGGACGCATGCGCACACAGACCTTTTCCGTGGTCGTGGACCTCATCCTTTGTTTCGTAGACCTCATATAACCTGTGGATATTGATATGGCATAAAATTTGGAAATTGCCTTACAAATATTTATTAACAAATAAAGTAAAAGAAATCTCTCATAAACTCATTTATAAATGTTACCCTAGTAAATATTTCCTTGTAAACACATTTAAATGTGACATTTTGTACTTTTTGTGGTCAACATACAGAAACATTTTTTCATTTGTTTTTGGAGTTGTCCTTATTCAAATATTTTTTGGTTAGATTTGTGCTCTTTTGTTAGACTTCATATTTTGCCCAGCTTTAAACTTTAAACAAGAAAGCTGTTTAATGTATGTAAGCATTTCCATGTTTTTATTTAATTCTTTTTTCTCCTTCATCCCCTGGCAAATGTAAACAGTGTTGAATATGTTTGATTAAAAAAAAAAAAAACTGTGGATATTATTACTATAATTTTGGGATGACCGTTTGAAACCAGTAAAAGCTAGTTCTAAAGTTATTAAATTCACCTTCAGAAATAATTATATTTAATTTCTACAAAATAATATAGTCTGACATGCTATCATGATTGACTGTAGAGACTGATCTCTAATCGATGTGTTTAAACTGTGACCACTAGATGGAGCTCAAACACACGACAATAAATCGATAAATCAATAAACAGGACGACAAGAATGAACAGAAAACATGATCAATTATTCTTTGAAATTTTGCATTTTTTTAACTAATCCTTTAGAATTGTTTACCATAATCGTTTTTTACTCTTAAAAGTAAAAAAAAACTATCGTTTGTTTTATTTTGTTATTATTTTGCCACAACCCCCTTTGTTGTGCAAAATTTCCCCAACATAAATTAATATTATTAACTTATAATGAGTGAGATATTTTGGGGTAAGCCAGTCATAATGAAAACAGTGGATCAGTGCTTTCAATATCATCACAAAATACACGTGTGAATATGGGCGGGGCATATAAGATAAAGCGTCAGCGATATGGGCGTGTTTGCGTCATGACTCCGCCCATCGTCCACAGGCATATGTTGTTCACGAGTTGAGATTTGGTGATAGTCTGTGGGTAAGTGTTTATAGAGACAGATGAACACCGTGAAGAACAGCACACACCAGCAACACACAACAGTGAGTATTAAAATACACAAATATTACACAACTAACAATAATATACACAACTCACACACATTAAAGAGGCAAACACAAACTCACAAACCATGCTTTTTTAGTATAATGTCCTCACACTTCTGTTGTATTGATTACCATCTGTAAAACAATGGTTACTGAAGCAAAACATGGTTAAGTTGTGGTAACTATGGTTAAACTATACTGATTGTGATATTTTTGGATAAATGGATTTAGTAATTGGATGTAGTAAAATGTGGTAAAATGATTATTATTACTACACTAAAACACTTTCACAGGCATACCTACCCTGCTGTGTCTATAGATGAACTGACTAAAGTGTTAAAGATGAACTAACTGGTTTCACACTTTTTGTGTTAAATATGAGATTGTGTTAGATGTGAGGCTGTGTTTGTCGGTGTATGTAATGTGAAAAATGAAACTCTTAGTCATTTCCTCAGAGTTTAAGGTGCTCTTCTGCGTGTTTGACCTGTGTTATCTGAAAGTAATGTTGAAAATGAAAGAAATTACTGGAATCTTGAGTGTTTCCCATCATGCGTGTGTGTTTGTGTTAATGCTGTTGTGTGTTTCTGTGTGTCTGTCAGACAGACGTTGATCATCATCACAGAACCATGAAGAAGATCAGCTCAATGTTCTCAACACTACAGGAGAAACTACACAAAGCCAGTAAGACACACACGCACACACACACACACACACACACACACGCACGCACGCACGCACGCACGCATGTATGCGCATACACATACACAGACAGACACACACACACACACACACACACACACGCACGCATGTATGCGCACACACATACACAGACAGACACGCACACAGACATGCACGCATGCATGCATACTTACACTAACACACACTGTGGTTTTTCAATCTTGGTTTTTTTTTTGTTGTGTGTTTCTGAGAATGAACTCATTGAATGTGTAGCTCTGTGTGTGTTTGTGATGTTGTTTATGTGGTGATGTTTAGCTCTCTAGTTACTGTTTTGTAGCTGAATCCTCCAGCGCATTATCCAAAGGCACAATTTCCAAACATGCAGCGCCCTCAGGCTGTGACCGGAGTCACACGGCTCAGCTCTTCTTCGAGTATCTGCTGGTGGTCAGTCTGAAGAAGAAGAGGGGTGGTGAAGGTTATGAACCTCAGATCACCTATCAGTTCCCAAAGGTTTGATTAAAACACACACACACACACACACACACACACACACACACACACACACACACACACACACACACACACACACTGATACCACAGCAAATACTCACATGTGTGTGTGTGTGTGTGTGTGTAGCGTGAGGTGATGGGACGTCTACAGCGTGAGGAAGAGGAACGATGCATGAAGGCCGTTCATCTCTTCTGCTTTCCTGACGGCATCAACTGGGCTCCTCTTACACAATACAGCAGGTACACACACACATTTAAACAATTTATGTAGGTCCACTTAAACAAAATAATTTATAGGGACAGATAATAGAATTATGGATCAGTGACATACATCAAATCTTCACACATTAGGCATAACATTCAGTTGCTATGTGCATTCAGTTTGCATCGTCTCCGGACGCACGCACGCATTCACACGCACACTTTCCTCTTATTTTCACACCTCTGCACTTTGGATTTGATGTTAAGCACGCAACCCTTGCACATTATTTGTGTGTTCTTTCACAGGAAGATGTGATTCAGCTCTATGAATCTTTAATGAATGACTTCAGTTTCAGATGATGATGATGATGATTTGTTTGGTGTGTCTTATATGTTAGTTGTCTCTTAAGGGAAGTGTTGTAATGATGAAGTGTCTTAAGAGAGGAATGAGTACTGTTCTAATATAATGGAGTTGATTGTTCATGTTGAACTCTTCCTCTTCATGTGTTGTGTTGTGTTGTTTTTGTGATTATGTGTTGGGTTATAAAGAGCAGACACTGTGCTATTGTTACACTACTGAATGTTTTCTGATTGATTCGCAGTGAAACTTTCTCATTCGTTCTGACTGAAGTGGACGGCAGTCGGAGAAACGGTTACTGCAGGAGATTACTGGTGATTATTGTTATTATGATGATCTGAACACATTAATGAATAATAATGATGTTTATAATGAATTATTAATGATCTGAACACATTGATGAATAATAATGATGTTTATGATTAATTAATAATGATCTGAACACATTAATGAATAATAATGATGTTTATAATGAATTATTATTGATCTGAACACATTGATGAATATTAATGATGTTTATGATTAATTAATAATGATCTGAACACATTAATGAATAATAATGATGTTTATAATGAATTATTATTGATCTGAACACATTGATGAATAATAATGATGTTTATAATGAATTATAAATGATCTGAACACAATTGATGAATAATAATGATGTTTATAATGAATTATAAATTATCTGAACACACTTGATGAATAATAATGATGTTTATGATTAATTAATAATGATCTAAACACTGATGAATAATAATGATGTTTATAATGAATTATTAATGATCTAAACACTGATGAATAATAATGATGTTTATAATGAATTATTAATGATTTAAACACTGATGAATAATAATGATGTTTATAATGAATTATCAATGATCTGAACACATTGATGAATAATAATGATGTTTATAATTAATTATTAATGATCTGTAATCTACAGCCGAATGGATCAGGTGCTCGTATCCCTGAAGCGTACTGTATCATCAGTCACATGGCCTGCTTCGGACTCTTCTCAAAGGTCATGAAGATTAAAATCATTTGTCTGTCTGTCTCTGTGTCCATTCATCAGTTTCTCTGCCTGTCCATCTGTCTGTCCATTCATCCATTCATTCATCAGTCTATCTGTCCGTCCATCTGTCCATCTGTCTGTCCATTCATTCATCCATCCATCAGTCTATCTGTCCGTCCATCTGTCTCTCTATCTGTCCATCCATCCATCCATCCATCCATCCATCAGTCTCTCTGCCAGTCCATCTGTCTGTCTGTCTCTCTGTCCATCTATTCATCAGTCTCTCTGTCCATCCATCTGTCTGTCTCTATCTCTCTCTGTCCATCCATCCATCATTCTCTCTGCCTGTCCATCTGTCTATCTGTCCATCCATCCATCAGTCTCTCTATCTGTCTGTCCGTCCATCTGTCTCTCTGTCTGTCCATCCATCCATCCATCCATCCATCCATCCATCAGTCTCTCTGCCAGTCCATCTGTCTGTCTGTCTCTCTGTCCATCTATTCATCAGTCTCTCTGTCCATCCATCTGTCTGTCTCTATCTCTCTCTGTCCATCCATCCATCATTCTCTCTGCCTGTCCATCTGTCTATCTGTCCATCCATCCATCAGTCTCTCTATCTGTCAATCCATCCATCAGTCTCTCTGCCAGTCCGTCTGTCTGTTTGTCCATTCATCCATTCATCAGTCTCTCTGCCTGTCTGTCTGTCTGTCTGTCTGTCCATCCATCCATTCATCAGTCTCTCTGCCCGTCCATCTGTCTCTCTGTCTGTCATTCTCTTCATATATCAATCCATCCATCAGTCTCTCTACTCGTTCATCTGTCTGTCTGTCTGTCTGTCTCTTCATCCATCCATCTGTCTGTCCATCCATCCATCAGTCTCTCTGTCCGTCCATCTGTCTGTCTCTCTGTCTATCTATTCATCAGTCTCTCTGTCCGACTCAGTTCATCTGTCTGTCTCTCTGTCCATTTATCCATCCATCAGTCTTTCTATCTATCCATCATCAGTCTCTCTGTCCGTCCATCTGTCTGTCTCTCTATCCATTCATTCATTCATCCACCCACACATAACTTAGTAAATAAAGGCAATGGCTCATAATCTGAATTCTTCTGAAGTCATGTGACAGATGTAATCTAAACTTATCCATCTTCTACAGCTTTCAGAATCAAATATCTTTCTGTTGTTGTTTATGTTGTAGATCTTTGATGAGGTGGAGAAGAGAAGACAGATCTCAAAGGCGATGATCTATCCGTTCATGCAGAGTTTGCGGGAATCTCCTCTTCCAGCTCCTGGAAACACAGTCAAGATCACCAGCTTCATTCCAGAGTATGGGACAGAGGTAAACCACACAACACTTTAGTCGTATTACCAGTCTGATCTCATAACATCTGATCTGATCTAATCTGATCTCAGGTCATCAGTTTAACTCGACCGGCTGACTCTTGGCTGGAACACGTGGACTTTCAAACGCTCTTCAGCTGTCTAACGGATGAAGAGGTGCTGCTGGTTTTTGCTGCTGTTGTATTGGAACGACGAATCATCTTCATCTCAGAGGAGCTCAGGTGATCAGAGCAGCCAATCAGAATTCAGCTGATCAGAGCAGCCAATCAGAATTCAGCATTAGTCATATAGTTTTACTTAAGTGTGTTTTATGTGTATGTGTTCAGCACACTGTCACAGGTTCTTCACGCTGTGGCCGCACTCTTGTATCCGTTCGTATGGCAGCACACATTCATCTCCACTGTTCCTAAAGTTCTGATTGATGTGTGTTGGGCACCGACGCCGTATCTGCTGGGGGTTCAGAAGAACATGCTGGACCTCATCACAGATCACAGTGATGTCAGTGGATTTAACTTACGACACACATCAGTGTTTATAAACATCTGTCTACTGAAGCTTGATTGTTTTAGTTATAATCAACAATCATTCTGGATTCCACCAGTTTGTAAACACTTGAAAAGCAGATATTTACTTTTTAGTGAATAAATGAGCGAGAGAAAGAGGGAGAAAGAGAAATGATTGATTCTGTGTTGTGTTTGTATCTTACAGCTGCTGATTGTCGACCTGTCAACTAGAGCCAAAACAAAATTCATAGCAAGAGTAAGTCACATACACACACAAACACACACACACACACACACACACACATCTGCATGACCTTTCCAGTCAATGTGCACTAAGCTAAGTTGCTCTTGAATCACGATACACTGGAGCAGCCACGCAGTCACGACACACTGGAGCCGCCACGCGGTCATGACACACTGGAGTGGCCAAGCGGTCAAGACACACTGGAGCAGTCACCCTGGAGCGGCCAAGCTGTCACAACACACTGGAGCGGTCACGACACACTGGAGCGACCACCCTGGAGCGGTCACGGCACACTGGAGCGGCCAAGCGGTCACGACACACTGGAGCGACCACCCTGGAACGGTCACGACACACTGGAGCGGCCAAGCGGTCACGCCACACTGGAGCGGCCACCCTGGAACGGTCACGCCACCCTGGAGCGGCCATGCGGTCACGCCACCCTGGAGCGGCCATGCGGTCACGCCACCCTGGAGCGGCCATGCGGTCACGCCACCCTGGAGCAGCCATGCGGTCACGCCACCCGGGAGCGGTCACAACATTTGCAGCTATATTTAGTTTTTTCGCCATACCACCACCATTTTGCCATTTTAATTGTGATGCTTGATTCAACTTCCCCCGTCTACCTGCGCAAATATCAACAGCACATTTTTTATGTATTGTGTGAGTAGGATGCGTTTCACACAAGATCTGGCAACTGGACAACATTGAAAACATATTGATGTGATTATTCATGTAATGAGGTATGGCCGTACAAATTACGGGAGTTTCCCGGGAAAAATGACAAAACCGGAGGGGGCGGGAGACAGATGTGAAAAATGGGAAACTCCTGGGAAAAACGGGAGTGTTGACCAGTATGCTACACATACTCAAACTCTCACTCCCTCGCAAACTCTCACTCCCTCACAAACACACACACAAAAGCAGTACATGTGTTTCTTTCTAAACTTCATTAGAATGTGTGTGTGTGTGTGTTTGTCTTTTCTCAGATAGGAGATGAGGAGTCTATCTTGCCAGCTAAACTCAAGGAGGAAGTGTTGCTTGCCCTCTCAGCACGCAAACACAATGCTTGTGAGTTACACAAAAACACAAACACTGACACAGGTCAGTTTCAAGGGAAATTATCTTAATTTCCTGTAGTTGTTTGTTAATGGTAGGCACAGATGAAGTAAATCGGCTGGTGTCAGAGGCGTTCCTGCAGGTCTTCATCACAACTGTTGGGCATTTCTCAAAACACTTCAAGCGTTGCGGGAACGGCCGTCAGTTCCAGAAGAAATCTTTCCTGAAAGCCGTGGAGCCCAAAACTCATCTCAGCTTTGTTAAACTCTTCATCCAGACGCAGATGTTTGATCTGTTTATACGACAGGAGGAGGAGACGAAGTCAAACCCTAACGGTACAAACACACACACACACATATACACAAACACACACATATACACACAGGTTACATAGGTCCTCTTTCTGGGAGCGTCCCCAGAACATTTACGGGATGTGTTTACATTCACACAGAAGCTTGTCTGCTTATTAAAGGGGTATTTTCTAGGACCAAAATGCTTTGTGAATGAGGTTAAGAACAATGAAAGGTTGTGTAAGTGCAGCTTAAGGGAACTTCTGCTCATTATGAAACTGAAAGGTTTCTGTCAAGAGCCACAATCTTCTGCTATTCTTAGAAGTTATCAATCTACTTTAAGCGGTAAAAAATCTAAAGCAGGAATCTTACACAACTTGTTTTTAACAAGTCTTTCTCATATTTCATCTGTAAGTACGGTTGCAAAGGGGAGAAAGCTTTCCGTTAATTTTCTGAAAACTTTCCATTGGCACTTAATTTGGAAAACATTACAAATTGGAAACTTAAAGGAACAGTATGTAAGAAATGTATATCAATGAATCATGAAATGTCCCTGATATGTCACTCGACATTAAGAAATCATTTTCATTTCAAATACTTATATCACTTACAACAATGGTCTGGCCAGGATATTGTCATTTAAAAAGTGGAGTTGCAGCCTTCAACCGATGTTTATGTTGTCATGTTGTGTATCGGCCACAAGTTTTGTGATTGCATTACCAGTTTTAGCTACAATCCTACATACTGTTCCTTTAACAGGCATTAATGTGAATTAATAATGAGAAACTGGAAGAACCCAGGTGAGCCCTCCTTCCATGAGTGGTATCATACGAAAAAATATTTTTCAACATCAATGACATGGTGGAAAAATAAGTTACAAAATGGGGAATATGTGCAAGATATTGCTACCAGATGAGAGCGTGGTGCTTGGTGAAAATGTACGTTTGATCAGTTTTTTTATTTATAATTTTTTTTGCTTAATTATATTATTTAATTATGTTTTTTTTTCATTATATATCATCATTATGGGATACATGTTAAGATGTCAATTGTAAGTTTAATACAATGTTTAGTACAATGTATCGGTGATTAATAAAATATTAATTATAAAAAAGTAAATAATTAAACTATATCATAATAACATTTTTGAAGAATCTTGATACCTGTACTTGTGCTTATCAAGCTTGGATTTATTTGATCAAAAATCCTTCAGAAATCATTTAAGAAATTATTTATTTATACATTTAAGTCAAATTTCCAGTAAATTCCTATTAATTCCCATATATTCCCGTTAATTCCAATGGAAAGTTTCCAGCCGTAAAATTTTACAGAATTTTGCAACCCTACCTGTCAATGAAAGAAGTGATTTTTCAAAAGAAACCAAATCTTGATTTTAAAACCATTAGGATGTTTTAAGAATTATGAGAATTGAACACCAATGCCAAAAAAAAATTCACAGAAAACTGATCAACTATTTGTATTATATATAAGCTATAATACATAATTTACAGTACTGAATGTTAAATGTAAACATTAATGTAAATAAATTGTTTATGTATAACTGTTAATACAATGATGCTAAAAAATGAGGATTTATAAATAATATTAATTATAAAACTTCTCAAAATTGCATTGCAGTAGTTAAACATTTTCATGCATTATTAAAAAAATGTTCTTCATTTCTTTATTAGATGTGATGATGTGAAGTGAATGATGTTGTGTGTTTTCACTGCAGGATTCTTTCATAGTAAAGTGTTGGAGTATCAGGAGAGAAGAAAGCGAGAAAAGACAAAGACATTTACTCGAGGTTTTGTTGTGTGATCGTGTGCTCGTGTTTCAGGATATGAATATCTTGTGTTTATTGATAGCTGATATCATCTGTTACACTGTTTGTTATATTAACACATACAGACGTCACCGCTTCGGCTGTTATTAGCTGAAGGAATTTATTTTATGCTGTTTATTTGTATTGTGATGAATGTTTATTTAATAAAATATACACTGAAGTCATTGAGATGTCTCTTAAGTGAAGCTGTATATAATATAAGAAATAACATGAGATATGATGTTTTATTATGAAAATTAAATGCTTTAGAGCCATTAGCATGACTGTAACATGTATACAGATCTTTATAAACACTTTAATAAAAATAACATCTTCTGCATTACAGTAATGAGCGATCAGTAATATAGGCTTTCATTTCTCTCTTAAAAAATAAGAACAATGTTTGTTTATCATCTACAAAAAGAAAAAAAAAGAGTTCATAAGCATTAATATCGTCATATAAAAGAAAGCAATGAATATTCAGAATTGTAAGTATAAACTCAGATCCTGCCACCGTAAAACATAAAAGTTAACTCAAACCATTTAAGGAAACCGGTTGCATTAAACCTTTTAAGTTTTAAACACATACATTTGAGTACTATGAACTTGAGTCATGTGCAATTATATTTAACTAGTGTGAACTTAAACATAAGTGCATAACTGCATATGACTCAACATGTGGTGTGATAATGCTGTCAATCACACACGTGTGTTAGTATGAAGTATCTGTATAAACCCTGAGCGTTGCTGCCATCTGCTGGAGTTTCAGAGTCTCAGATGCTCCCGGCCAGCAGTGGTGACGTCTCTGTGGGGGCGCGGGGTGTGGGGTACAGATGATCACTGTGAAGTTTCGCCTCTGCTCTCAGATTGATCTTCTATAAACACACACGAGACACACATGAGATGAGATCATACTGTATGTGTGCATGTGTGTGATGTTTTACCTTAAAGTCTCTGATGTACGTGAGGAAGAAGCTGACGAAGGACAGAGCCAGAGACCATTCAGAGATCGTGCTGATGATGTGAGGTGTGTAACCCTGTAAAACACAGCCATAATTACACATCACTAACACACAAACACACACTACTGACACATCACACACACACACTTACGGGTTCTCCAGGGGTCCAGTGTAACTTCTTGTTGACTTCTACTCCAGCTAATATGCTGTACATGATAACAGATGACACAAACACTAACAGTGTCAAGGACAATACACACATTGTACTTTAAATCAATGCCATACAGTATCTGTACCGTGCAACAGTGCTGCACCGTATCTGTGCCATGAAATACCGCCAAACCGTATCTGCCCCGTGAAACAGCAGCGTACCGTATCTGTGCCATGAAACGGCACCATACCGTATCTGTGCCGTGATACAGCGGCATACTCTTTCTGCGGCGTACCATATCTGCGCCATGAAACAACGCCATACTGTATCTGGGCTGTACCGTATCTGGGCTGTGAAACAGCGGCATACTCTTTCTGCGTCATACCGTATCTGCGCCGTGAAACAACGCTGTACTGTATCTGCGCCGTGAAACAACGCTGTACTGTATCTGCGCCGTGAAACAACGGCGTACTGTATCTGCGCCGTGAAACAACGGCGTACTGTATCTGCGTCATACTGTATCTGCGACATGAAACAACGACAACGCCGTACTGTATCTGCGCCGTGAAACAACACCGTACCGTATTTGCGCCATGAAACAACACCGTACTGTATCTGCGCCATGAAACAACGCCGTACTGTATCTGCGCCATGAAACAACACCGTACTGTATCTGCGGCGTACTGCATCTGCCACGTGAAACAGCAGCATACTCTTTTTGCGCCGTACCGTATCTACACCATGAAACAGCACTGTACCATATCTGCGCCGTGAAACAGCAGCGTACCGTATCTGCTCCGTGAAACATCAGCGTACCGTATCGGCTCCGTGAAACAGCACTGTACCATATCTGCGCCGTGAAACAGCAGCGTACCGGATCTGTGCTGTGAAACAGCACTGTACCGTATCTGCGCTGTGAAACAACGCCGTACTGTATCTGGGCCGTACTGTATCTGGGCCGTGAAACAGCGGCATACTCTTTCCGCGCCATACCGTATCTGCGCCGTGAAACAACGTTGTACTGTATCTGAACCAGGAAACAACGCCGTACCGTATCTGCGCCATGAAACAACGCCGTACTGTATCTGGGCCGTGAAACAACGCCGTACCTTATCTGCGCCATGAAACAACGCTGTACTGTATCTGCGCCGTGAAACAACAGCGTACTGTATCTGCGTAATACCGTATCTGCGACATGAAACAACAACGAATTGTATCTGCGCCGTGAAACAACACCGTACCGTATTCGCGCCATGAAACAACACCGTACTTTATCTGCGCCATGAAACAACGCCGTACTGTATCTGCGGCGTACTGCATCTGCCCCGTGAAACAGCGGCATACTCTTTTTGTGCCATACCGTAGCTGCGCCATGAAACAGCACTGTACCGTATCTGCGCCGTGAAACAGCAGTGTACCGTATCTGCTCCGTGAAACAGCAGCGTACCGTATCTGCTCCGTGAAACAGCACTGTACCGTATCTGCGCCGTGAAACAGCACTGTACCGTATCTGCGCCGTGAAACAGCACTGTATCGTATCTGCCCCGTGAAACAGCAGCGTACCTGATCTGTGCTGTGAAACAGCGCCGTACTGTATCTATACTATAAAACACTTCCATACAGTATCTGTACCGCAAAAAGTCTCAATATATGCAAGCAAAGCAAATCAAATGAAATACAGTAGGTGATAACCAGCATCAAATCCCTGAATCCCCTTCTGCTGCATATATTCAATTCAATACAATATATAAGTTGTGATGATGATGATGAAGGATACTACTGATAATACTGGCTAAAGTCCACAGCCCCACACTCAGACGGGTCCAGAACATGGTTTTACTATGGATGTGTGGCTGCATGTAGTACGACAGTATTGTCTGGACAAAGATGTATAATGCACCAACACCAAACGTCAGCACAGCGCCCACCAGATGCATCGCGAACAGTGTGGTTTTCTGCAAAGAGATAAGATGATGTTTTTTTAAGAACACCACACTGAATTCATTGATTCCCAAACTAATATAAACATAACCTGTGTGTACCTGAAAGTTTGCGACTACACACATGCCAAAACAGCTACCACAACCCAACACAAAGCCCACTCCATTGAGACGATGCAGACGAGTGTCAGTATTATCAATCAGGGCCTGAAGCTGCTTATAGCGCACATACATCGTAGCGACACCTGCAGGACAACATACAGAACTACATCAGTTATTTGAGGGATTATAGTTAGTCAAAGTGAGGTTTAGGGTTGATTACCTAAAAACGCAGAGACGTTCAGCATGATTCCAAACACACATCTCTCTGGAGCAACGCTTCCTGTATCACTGTAAGACAAAGATAAACATAAACACACATGCATTCAGACTCTTACTTCACAGGTCAAAGGTCAGAGGAGATCACCTGATGTAAGGTACCAGAGGATCCACATGTCGCAGTACAACAGCTGTGATGTAAGCAAAGATGAAGGTGGCAGAGGTCCACACCACCAATGCCACGGGTAAAGCACACAAACCTTCCTGAAACCACCACATATCCGTATCTGATCCTGGAACAGACAGATGATATATTAATAATAATATTAACTCTTGATGTACTGTACACACATTTCCTCTCTGACTGTTCAGTGGTTTCACTTCTCATTGTGTGAGCACATAGCAAGCCTGTAATAACTCAACACACAACTATACATAGCTGTGACATTAAGACTTAAGAATGATTCTGACAGCAACTAGCAATTAGTTAGGGTTAATCAGTCTTATTATTTGGATTTAAATTGGACAGTTATGATAAGTCTTGAAGAAAAAAAATTCATGATTAACTTTTAAGACTAGTCTTCGAAGTTCATGCAACCGGCCCGTTTAAATACTAAATACATTATGTGAAATTAATCTGAGAATTTTTTTATAAAAACCATACAATTTTGGTAGTTTTTTTTTTTTTGACATGCATGCACTATGGTGATACTATGGTATTGAATTATGTAAATAGCCTTAGTTACTCAGGATTCACACACCTCCAGAACCTAAAAAGCTTTTTTTACAGTTATTAGGATTAAAAATTATTTAATTAAAACAACACTCTAGATATACTTACTATATAAAGTAATTCTCAAGGTTAGTATATTATTAATAATGTATTTTAATGATCTGTGTCTGTATAGATAATGTATAAGTATGTTATAATAGTTTAATATCAGCTTTACCTGTCAGTCAATCATAGAGTTGATTCAGTGATATCTGTTAAACTACAGCGACACATCTTAAATCCTGACTGTATATCTGCTGGTTGATTCTCTCCTTTAGAGTTTTCTTTTCTTCTTTAGTTGTTTTTTAAGTTTAAATCTGTTTTTAGTTCATTTTATCGCTGTTTATTTTCCGTTTCTCTCGCAACTCTTGCAGTTAGTTTATTTCCGGTGAGCATCACGAGACACTCGCGCGCTCCCGGATGTTGCGCTGATCGCTGGGTTGCCAACGCAATGAAATTCAACACACTTTTACTTTAACTTTGCAAAACATAACAAATATAAATGCACATTAAAAACTTCACATTATCTTCCATTATATGCCCTACAACTATTAACAAATCATTAACATATATTCATTTATTAGAAGATCTTTTTATGCATTTTTTGCATTGGGAAAAAGTGCATTATATTTAAGAAAACTCAAATATAGTACACTATTTTACTTTTTTATTTATAAATTTAGCAGATAGTTTCATCACAAGTGACATCCAATAAGAGAAGATTTAAGATACACAATAAGTGTAACAAAAAATAAAGTTTTGTTGGACCGATCGCATACGGCAAAAAGTATATTTATCTATATTTTAAATATATACAAAATACATTTTGTAGAAAGTGATGCTCAATTAAATATATTTTTTAATTTAAAAATATATGTAGCTTTAACCTTATTAACATATATTTCAAAATGTATTTTATTTCTAATTTTACATTCCATATGGCAAAAAAGTTAATTTTATTAAGTATATTTTTGAAGTTGAAAATGTAATTAAAAAATGTAAGTTTTTCTTCCAAAGCGACATAAATATTTTCCTTGGTTCGAAATATTTGAAGGGCAAAATATATATTTTTAATGCTTTAAAATGTATTTATTTTAATATATATTTCAAAATATCGATAAAAAAAAATTGTGAAAAATATTTTTTGTAAACATATTCCAAAATATATTTCAGCAAATATATTTTTGGCCATTTTGAAATATACTTAAAATTATATTTGTCAAGTGAAAACACATAAAAGTACTTTATATTCTAAATAAGTGATTTAATCTTGCATTATGAGGCTTTAGAGAGGTGAATTGCTTTCTCAAATACTTAAAAACAAAAAAACACCAGTTATCATAAATATAGTTATCTTTATTTTACAGGTGCTTTAATTCAAAAATCTGAGCAATGTTAAAATCAAACAGTTTGTTATGATTTAGAAACGGACGATTTAACATCTTATGAGATAACAGAAAATAAACTTTTCATCTGACAAAGTTTTTAAAAGTGGAAAATTTCTAATATTTGGCAACAAGCAAAGTAACAAAACGAAACCAGATTTCCAAATGAAGTGTGAATGCAATCTGATACTGTAAGAGATGAATACATCACAAACATACTGAAACTCTCATACTAGATTTGACAACAATTGTTAAACTGGCAGACAATTTCACTGTATGATGTGAAGAGTTTATGAGTAAAAAAATAAAACACATTATGTGTAAGTCAAATCTTATTCATAAAGAGCATTCATTCTTGACAGTAACATGTTTTCAGCCGTCATATAAACATCAGTTTTCTGGGGGCAGCATCAAGCTGTTCTACAAACTAACATTTACATATTTTTACATTATGTAAACTGCCTGAGAGGACATTTAGCAAAAACAAACCCTACCAAACTACATGCAAAAGACCAAAATATTCAGAGTTTAAGGCAAATATTCACATCTGAACAAATCATTGATTTATAAATGGACTCTTGTCAGAATTCACACGGTTATTACTTTAACTAATAATCTCAATGCATTAATAACTGCTCAAGATAATCTCACAAATCTGATTTAAAGTCCAGATGAAACTTTAACCAGGATCATTTCAGGATTTTTTAAAAATAGCTTTGTATTGCCATCATTCCTGCTGTGTAACTCAAACTAATCATTCAGAATCTGACTTATATAACTTTATAATCTTACAGTCATAATCAAACGCATAAATACTTTTCAACTTTATGATACTGTAACAAGTTCATCCTTAACAAATTACAAAACATCTTTTATCATCTCACATAAAGTAAAGCAGATCAATGTGCGATCATATTACACTCCAAAAATAATTAAGAGATGAATTTATGATCATTAAAAGTGTTGGCACTGTGATAATTATTATGGGCAAATAAACACATTTAAAATATTTTATTACATTATAGCAATGAGATTTGAGGGCCAAGTGTGCTACAGAAATGAAGTCACAATACAAAAATCTTAACGTGCGCAAAGAGACTTTTTTCCAAAATGTTTTCTTTTGTTTTGAAGTGAAATATGATGCAGCTATGATCAATGTTAACAAAGTTTTACCTCAAACGAGAATCTTTCTGCTGTCATTTCATATGTGAAGAAACAAAAAAATTAAGTGCTTTAAATCTAAAACTCAATGTCACGCTTCTGTCGTATCCTTTAAATATGAGTTATTTTAACAATAAAACACAGTAACATCTGTCTGATATCAGCTGCTTGGAGAAAAATCTGACCTGATTCATGAAAAAATACAGAAGTGCATCAAATAACATCAGAGAGAGGAGTGAATATTATTATTATTATTATTATTAGCAGCAGCAGGTTATGAACGTGAGAGACAATGATTGATCTAAACTCCTTTAAACTACGAAGAGTCACATGCAGCGTTAAAACAAAAATATAGAGCAAGGCATTATGGGTAACAAACCCTCAATCTCTATTATAAACCTAAAATAACAATCTAAAGAAAAGTGACCTGGCCTGAAAATAAATTCATTCATTCTTTGAGTCATTTCATTCATTCATCTTTTGTTCAGTAAACTACATTAGTCTCAGAATGATGTAAATAATCTCTTTTGTTCTGGTTTATTCTTAGCAGACGTACAGTAATGGGATGAAAGTGCAGAAGGATGATGTTTCCTCTGAGGTCACTCGATGGACGCTGAACTCTGCAGCTTGATTTTAAAGACGCAGATGTGCAGATGAGAGGCGATCTCATTACAGACGCTGATGCAATAACGCACCAGATCGAATAGAGACAGAATCTGACCAATAAAAACAAAGTCGACATTATTAAGATAAGTATAAAACATGATCATTAAGATGCATGAATGTGAAGCAAGCTTACCAGAGCAATCCACAACACCAGATATTCATCAATAAAACTGTTGAAATATTGATCTAGAAATAACAGGGCAGGACCCAGAAACGCCACATCATAAAAGTGCATCTCACTTTTAGTCATATGAGCCACCTGAAAAACACATCAAGAGATTAAAACACACACTGTATTCATCATTTATAAACACGAGAGCGTCTCTTTACTCACCACCAGTTTATTCGTGATCTTAGCAGAGACAAAGCCAAAGGCCAAAATATAAAGACACGGATGTTCCTCAAAGAGCTGGACTGTAGATTTTTTATAAATCATCATGGCGAGGACGATGACGGAGCCGATGTGCAGGACAGGAGATAACACACTCGTCCCCTGAAACAAACACACAAACACATGATATCGCTGCACTTTCACTTTCATTTACATTCATGTTTTATTTAATATACATACAGCTATAGTGGATCCGTTTTTCCCCACGCCGCCTGTGAATATGATTTTGAAGTAATGGGCACATGAGAAAATAACGCCCATAAACGTGCAAAGAGCTGGAACTATTTTCATCTGGATGTTTATTACGGGAACCTATCAAATACAAGACATAAAATACTAAATACTAATACATACATGTACATATGTATATATATATATAACTCTATATTATACAATAGCGGTCAAAATCTAATAAATTGTTTAACAGATCTGTTATGGTTATGTTTGAAGTTTAAGTGCTGAATTACCGGTGATTGCCAGAAAGCCGTTCCACCCACCGCCGCCAGTAAATACACCAGAATTATGAAGATCTGAGCTTCTGTCACATCAATACTGAGTAAAGGAGAAAGCAGTTAGATCACAAACACACACAGCAACTGAAGTCACTCCACTTTTAAAGGTGCAAATGTGAACTGAACTTAAACTCATGAGTTTATAAGACATTTCAGCATGCACAGGGAGAGCAAGCAGCTGATTGGCGCGTCAGCCAGGAGAGGCATTAATTGGTCGATCGGTGTTGGAATCTACCGTTCCAAAACTTGAGCCCGACTGGAGCTGTAAACGTCTGCAATAACGCTAGACACATCTACTGTAAAATCAAATCTACCCATAGCACAGCGACGTATACACAACTTACAATGTGCAGAATAAATTATACCATCTATAAATGTTGAAAGATGCCAAAATTCAACTCTGTGAATGTAATTTTCTGATGTTAAGTGTAATGGTGCATTCACACCAACCCCGGTAGAGGCGGCAAAAATGCGCTATTCGCATGCAGTTGGACACTTAAACATTTGAGTTTACTCGTTCATTCGTGCGTGAAAGCCATGCGTGAAATTCTAGTCAATCGAGACATTCACGCGGAAATCATGTTACTACTACAGCAAGGTCCTGATTGGTTAATGCGGCACAGAAATCCGCCGAAGTTCAGATTTTTCAACTCGCACGTTTCCCGTAGCAACGCTCAATTCGCGCCTACCATGCCACAGGATGCCTAATCCCCTCTTTGCATTGACTAAACATATAAATCACTCGTGCTTGGCGCCTCTACCGCGTCTGGTGTGCACCCTGCATAACCGTGGGTTCACACCAGCCGCGTTTGAGGCGTCAAATTTGCGTCTACCGTGTCTAGTTTGCCGCTTGAACATTTTGAGCTTCATTCGTGCGTGAAAGCCGCGCGTGAAATTCTAGTCATAGAGACATTCATGTGGAAATTTGCGTCATGGGAGATGCTCTTGCGTCTCCGCTCGCATTCTTTAATCACATCACTACTAGAGCAAGCTCCTGATTGGCCACGGCAACGCTCAATTTGCATGTGAACTAGATGCGCGAATGAGGCGGAATCACGTCCACCGTGCTGCGCTAAACGCCTCATTCCCGCCGTGAGTCCTCCAGATGCATGTCAACACGTCTTCACATTGACTTAACATTGAAATCGCATGCGCTTGACGCCTCTACCGCGGCTGGTGTGAACGCAGCATAAGAGGAGCTTTGAATACTTACATGCCGAATCGCAGGGTACCAGAGACGTACGTCTGCCAGTGAGCACAATAAAACATAAACATTCCCGAGAAACAGCAGAAAAACATCCAGTCAGGGTGAGTTCCCAACTGTACGGCTATACTGGTGCCCAGTGCCACAAACACTGACAGACAAAGAGACAGAGAGAAATTAAAACAACGCTGTAGGAGAGTTAATGCTATATTGTGATTATAATCATAGCTACTGTTCTTCGTGTCGACATGTAGATTATATTTAATTCTATTATACAGAATGACCAATCAGCAACCAGTACCATAACTATATGTTATAAAAGTGTACATATAAATGATATGATTTCGTTGTATTTTTGTTATATTTTTAATAATTGTCACCTGTGGAAAGCGAATCACAGCCGTGGTCAAACAGCTCCCCCAGTGGAGAACTGCTGTTAGTGCGTCTGGCCTGTTTTCCATCAATCGCATCCAACGACTGATAGACAAACAAACCAACAGCACACAGAAGATACGCCCACAGAGGAGCCTACACACGCACACACACACAGTGTCAAACATAAATATAAAAACACAAAAATATTCACAACGCTTTATGTTCTGGTACCTGTTCAGTTGCAGTGGGACAGTAATACACCAACACCAGTGTGGTGAAGATGTTGGTCGCCAAGCCGACGATGGTGATGAGATTGGGGGCGATCCAGGGCGGCATTCTGCGGACGAGCCACTCCCAGTAGCGCTGCATGGCGGGTTCGAGCAGCGAGCGCCCAGAGCTGCTGTAGCGATGCTCCTCCAGCCGCTTCAGCTGATGACGGGACAGAACCGGCGCAGGCAACTCGAACAGACGCCGCAGGACGCTTGGGGCGACCCAGCATGCCGTATCCATGCCACGCCCCCGGTCACGCCCTCCGCTCTGCCGCCCATGCGCACCCGTCAGCCCACTCATCACCCTCAGCCAATGACAGCCTGAGTCTGAGCCTGACTCCACCCACTGCTTTTCCACAGAGCCACAGCAGGATGGCGAGACAGCTTGAAATAAGAAATAATACAAATAAGGTTTCTGATTGGTTAAACAGATTCTATGGAATAGCTTTGATTTCTGATGGCTCTAAATCAGTGTGAACGCCATCATGAGGATGTAAATCAGTTCACCTGTTCTACTGGTTCTGAGATGATAAGAAAATCCAAACCACTGCCCTCATTTACAAGCCACGCCCACTCGACCCCAAACCACACCACTTACTGGATTCACACTACAAAACATATCAACATTACTCAATTATTTCTGACAGATAAATATATTAGACAACCCAAGCATAAACACTTTTTAGTTTACCAGGGTTAGTATTTCTGAAATGCATGTGCACGTGTCATTAATATTTAAATCATAGCACCACAGTATTAATAGAGATTTTGGTAATCACACAGTACCATGGTATTCCCACCTGAAACCATGACTGCACCATTGTATTATCTGGAGCCAGCATTACTTTATTTATACCAATTAATATTAATGATAAATATGTTAATGAGCTCATTACTATGTAAAAGCGTTTGTGTGTTTAATCTCTTTGTTTTTTTGGGTTCCGGGTTTAATCTCTTATATATCGCAGGAGTTTGCACCGGTGGTCTAGGTTCTCAACTGGGCCAAACCGTTTTAGTAACGTTATAAATGATTATCGACTCCCGGTTCGATTCGTTGTTTATTTAATCGTTTTAACTTTCAGTAATATAACTTACCCGATAACTGCAGATAAAGTCCAGATCCTGCAACAGTACCCGATCCGTCACTTTAGTCCGCTGGAATCCTGATGTTTCGGTTCCGCCGGCCGGTGTCCCGGTCCGGTTAACGCGCTTAACGCGAGCTGCTAGCTTCCGGCGCAGCTCAACACTGTACAAAGAGTGCCTTCAGTAACGTCATGCAGGCGCAGCTCTGCGCAGGCGCGCCGATGATTCAAGCGCGTTATATTGCGCAGATTTGCGCATTAAGTCAAGAAAAAAATAAACGCACATAAATATTGATCAATTCTTATACTTTTGATTCATCAATAATCATATGCTGTATTATATTTAATAAATATAAGTATAAATATATACGGTATTTTTATTATAAAAATAACACTGTGAAGAGAAATAGTCATAAAATGTAAAAACCTATTGCGTGGTCAAAGAATATATAAAAATACAAAGAAAATATAACATAATCTATACATTTGTTGCTTTGTCATTAATTTAATTTTATTAATTTCATTAATTAAAATAAATCTGTACGTTTATTCAAACTGTTGCCGCACACCTGGATTAGGCTATATAAATGATATTGAATATATTTTGTATGTATGTATATGTATATGTTTTATGTATATTGTTTTTATCGATAGATTTATGTATTATAATTTTTTTTTAAATATACATGTATATAGGGGATAAATAATATGTGTAACCTACAATAAAATGTGTAGATTAATTAAATTGAATGCGTAATATTAGATACTTTTACATAAAACATACAAGCTAAAACAATACCACATTTTAAAATAACTCTCTCTCTCTTTCTCTCCTACTCCCCCTCTCTCTCTCTTTATGGGTGGAGCGTTTTATTTCATTTCTACTCGTCATCAGTGAGAAAAGACAGAAGTTTAACAGAGAGATTCTTCATTTGTTGATGCTGGAATTCAACACTGAGAACTTTAAACACATACACGCCGTTTTCTTGTGTTTTCGATCAGTCTGCACTTGAAACTCCGAACAGTCTCCAGTTTTTCTTTTCTTTCTTGTTTTGGATGTCCCTTCATGCGTGTTTGCCAAGAGAAAGAGAATTGCGCGGAATCTCGTCCAATAAAAGTCACAGAAAGTCGCTGAGAGTCTCTATATCAGGTATTTGTTCGGGGTTTTTCGATCTTTATTTAGTTTAAATGTAAAGTTTGATGCGTTGAGTAGTGGAACGCTTGCTGCTGACGTCACATCGTAGCCCCGCCCCGCATCTCTTGTTCCATAATTACATGTTCTGTATTTGCGTATCATATATCACATGTGTCCATACACGAATTGTGTACTAACAATTGTGATGCTGACTACATTGTGTGAGACAGCAGTTTACAATTAAAAGTTTGGTTTAACAAATGTAAAATTATGATGATTATGTTCCACAGCATGATGTGAGTAATTTCAATGAAATGAAGAAAATGTCACCATTTAGTAAAATGCGTTTCTTTTTCTTTTGTCAGTCTTTTATATTCTGTTGATGTGTCACTCTTGTTGGTTAAACAGTAACATTATAGTTGTGAAAGCTCGTCTTTGTTATTTGTGTGCAAAGGAAATCCTGTTGTGTGTTAATCTAAATTCTCATTATTACTAAAGCCTAATAATGTGTTGAACATTTGTGTCATTATACAGAATATCTTCACCCCATAGCTGTTTTGGTACTGTGTGGGTAACTATGGCGACCCGAGGCCACGCCTCCAGCTCATTAATGAGTAATCACACTAAGGAGCGAGTGACCATGGCCAAGGTCACGCTGGAGAACTTCTACAGTAACCTCATAGCCCAGCATGAAGAGAGAGAGATGAGGTAATCACAGTGGATTCAATCTGGATTCTGAACTGAATTCAGTGTTAATGAATGTGAACGCTCACAAACACTATTCTCTATACAGGCAACAAAAGCTGGAGAAGGTTATGGATGAAGAAGGACTGCCTGATGAAGAGGTGACACACAGGGGATTTACAGTATGTAGAGTATATATGGAGATCTGTGTGGGTGAGTGATGTATTTGTTGTGTTTCAGAAACGCATGCGACGTTCACAACACGCTCGTAAAGAGACAGAGTTTCTCAGACTAAAGAGAACTAGACTGGGTTTGGATGACTTTGAATCTCTGAAGGTGATTGGACGAGGAGCGTTCGGAGAGGTGACCAGTTTCGGTTTTATTACTGCTGAAGAACATTTTATTGAAACTATCAAACCTTAGAAAGTAGAAGGTACAGAAATGATAGTTGAAGACAATATAAACGCGTTTCTGATGTCTTCAGGTACGTTTGGTCCAGAAGAAGGACACAGGCCACGTTTACGCCATGAAGATTCTTCGTAAAGCCGACATGCTGCAGAAGGAGCAGGTGATTTTATTAAACACCACCAACATCTCATAACCATTTTTATTATCAAATGATGTAAATAAATCTGTCTGTCTGTCAGGTGGGCCACATCCGTGCAGAGCGAGACATCCTGGTGCAGGCAGACAGCTTGTGGGTGGTGAAAATGTTCTACAGCTTTCAGGATAAAATGAATCTCTATTTACTGATGGAGTTTCTGCCTGGAGGTGAGACAGTGTGATGTGGTATGTGAGATGTTCAGTACATCTACTGGTGCTCATGAGATGTTGTGAGATGTTTGGGATGTCCATTGATGCCCATGAGATGTTTAAGAAGTCTGCTGGTGCTCATGAGAAGTTGTGAGATGTTCAGGACGTCCGTTGATGCTCATGAGATGTTGTGTGATGTTTGGGATGTCTGCTGGTGCACATGAAATGTTGTGAGATATTTGGGATGATATATGCTGCTCATGAGATGTTCAGGACATCTTCTGCTGCTCATGAGATGTTCAGGACATCTTCTGCTGCTCATGAGATGTTCAGGACATCTTCTGCTGCTCATGAGATGTTCAGGACATCTTCTGCTGCTCATGAGATGTTCAGGACATCTTCTGCTGCTCATGAGATGTTCAGGACATCTTCTGCTGCACATGAGATGTTCAGGACATCTTCTGCTGCTCATGATATGTTCAGGACATCTTCTGCTGCTCATGATATGTTCAGGACATCTTCTGCTGCTCATGAGATGTTGTGTGATGTTCAGGATGTCCGTTGATGCTCATGAGATGTTGTGTGAGGTTTGGGATGTCTGCTGGTGCACATGAAATGTTGTGAGATGTTTGGGACATCTACTGGTGCTCATGAGATGTTCAGGACATATTCTGCTGCACATGAGATGATGTGAGATGTTCTGGATGTCTGCTGGTGCTCATGAGATGTTTTGTGATGTTCAGGACGTCCATTGATGCTCATGAGATGTTGTGATGTCTGCAGGTGACATGATGACTTTACTGATGAAGAAAGACACCCTGACTGAAGAGGAGACACAGTTTTATGTGGCTGAGACCGTTCTGGCTATAGATTCCATCCATCAGATGGGCTTCATACACCGAGACATCAAACCAGACAACGTCCTGTTGGACTCAAAGGTCACACACACAAATACACGCTGTCATTTACAACTGAAGTGATTATGTCATACAAACAAGAAGTGACTCAATGGCCACTTCCTACGCTCTCTTCTGCTTTTGTTCATCCTTTGTCTCAGCGAGTGCTTTGATTGGCTGTGAGGTGTTTCATCACAGCTTGTGTATGCATGCGTGTTTTCAGGGTCATGTCAAGCTGTCTGATTTTGGTTTGTGCACGGGACTCAAAAAAGCTCATCGGACCGAATTCTACCGGAACCTGAGTCACAGCCAATCCAATGACCTGAGTGAGTGATGCATATGTTGTCATGACAACAAATTTACCCTAAAATCCTATCTTATAGTAACACTTTTTTCCTTTCAGCGTTCCAACATATGAATTCCAAGAGAAAAGCGGAGACCTGGAAGAGAAACAGGAGACAGCTGGTGAGTGATCATAAGAGCTTCATCAGTCATTTATAAGTCACAGGAAGTGATGCATTACTGTTGCCCCGCCTCTTTTAGGCCTTCTCCACCGTGGGAACACCAGACTACATTGCACCTGAGGTCTTCATGCAGACCGGCTATAATAAACTCTGTGATTGGTGGAGCCTCGGCGTCATTATGTACGAGATGTTGATCGGTACGAGGCAAAATGCAACACAAGAAGATAAATGTCAGTAACGTTCAGATTGACATCTGTGTCGTCCCTCGGCAGGTTATCCTCCGTTCTGCTCAGAAACTCCTCAGGAGACTTACAAAAAGGTGATGAGCTGGAAGGAGACGCTGGTGTTTCCTCCCGAGGTACCGATCTCAGAGCGAGCTAAAGAACTCATCCTCAGGTTCTGCTGCGAAGCCGATCATCGCATCGGAGCCGCCGGCGTGGAGGAGATCAAGAGAAACGCTTTCTTTGAAGGGGTGGACTACGATCACATCAGGTGGGACAAATTCTCCAAACGTTTTGATTGTTTTTCATCACAAGTTGAAGGTTTTATGGTCTGAAGATGTTCTGATGATGGTTCTTTACAGAGAGAGACCTGCTGCCATCCCTATTGAGATCAAAAGCATTGATGACACATCAAACTTTGACGAGTTTCCAGAGTCTGACATCCTACAGCCAACAAGTGAGACACTTGCATACTTCATAATACATTATCTATATGTAGCATCTTGTGCACAGTATGCATACTTAAGTCGTATTAGTAGTATGCTTTACATTTAATGTTATAATTGTTAATGTGAATATGTTGTGTTCAGGTTCACCGGTGGCCACCAATCATCCTGAGTCTGATTATAAAAACAAGGACTGGGTTTTTGTTAACTACACGTATAAACGCTTTG
Source organism: Misgurnus mizolepis (assembly GCA_025389145.1). Classification (NCBI taxonomy): domain Eukaryota; kingdom Metazoa; phylum Chordata; class Actinopteri; order Cypriniformes; family Cobitidae; genus Misgurnus; species Misgurnus mizolepis. The sequence goes on from JAIFKI010000021.1 coordinate 528,057, forward strand.
AGGGTTTGACAGCCAGAGGAGCGATTCCATCATACATGAAGACTGGGAAGCGATGAACAGATCTTCATCTCTATCTGTTTCTGCACAGATGAAATCCATCACACAGTTTGATATCAGAGGATTTTTCTCATTTTATTGTTTTGTAGTAATGCTCGCTTCTGTCTCGGCCATACCAAAGAAAACATTTTTATCTGAGTCTGGTCATCTCCCAGCTGTCGCTCTGGGCCTTAGAGAAACATTTTTGCACTGCTGGATAAGCGTTTCATTTTCCTCCATTATGGTTAGAATGTAGATTTGTGGTGAGATGCTTTAGAATAGATCCAAAACACCAAAACATTTCTCTTTTTTGAGCTCTATAAACATTTAATGTCTGCTTTTATATATTTATATATATATATATATTTTGTGCCTTATAACTTTATATCTTGACAGATAACTTTATCGTGCATTTTTTTATAGTGCCTCTATATTTTATTGACAAATTATGGGTGAAATCCCATGAATGCAACGCAAGTGTTTTTGATCCGTGTTCATACTACATGGATGTTATATTGTTTTTTTTGCATGTGTTTGTGCCTTTTAATCTTCTTTGTTTTTAAGCTTTTATTGGTATGCAAGTTTGTGACCAAATTTGACTCTGATTTGACTTTCAAAGTTACAATCAGAGACGGTCACAAGGGTACAGTGCTGTAGATCTGCCAAACATTCACTTTATAAACAAGTTATATCGGTACAATTTATAAAGCATGAGCTGTAAAATATCTTGAATGTAAGGGTTGCGTCCTGATGGATTCTTGAAACATTTTCCAAATGTTTTTATATCTTTGCTGGCCAACATTCAGTGCTGGATCATTAAGAGATATTTTTATACAGATATGAGCTGTAGTTTAGATGAATGATGTTTGACTGGGGCAGATAAACATTACTTCAGTATTAGCATCATTTCTTCATGAATGGAGATTTTGGTCAAATGTTTATCAACATGTAATAAAATGGACATGCTACTTTCCAGTGTCATTTATTTACTAAAGATAGAAAGCTACTTATAAAAGAGACTGTCATATTTTAAGTTTTATTTATCCAAAGCAATTTACACGTAAAATAAAATCGTAATAGTGCGTTACAAAATTCAAAATATAAAAACTTCATGTTTCTGCACAATGAATGTATTCACAGCTCCATTTAAAGGGGACGTTTCACAGTTTTTTCCAGACTTTTTTAAGATGTAAAATTAATCTTTGGTGTCCCCAGAGTATGTATGTGAAGTTTTAGCTGAAAATACCATATAGATCATTTATTATAACACTTTATAATATTATATAAAATAAAATTTATTATAACACACACACAAATTAACACTTTGTAGGTGTGAGCAAAATGTTGGCGATTTTGGGTGTGTCCTCTAAAATGTAAATGAGCTGATACTGCAAACACTGATCACCATAATGGTGGTTTGTTGAAATTGAAACTCAATTGTGATGTCAATTATTTTCTCTCTCTGCACTAAATGTCAGTGCTGTGGATAGTGCAGATAAAGGGGCGGTGTTATTATAATAAGATCCCCTTCTGACATCACAAGGGGAGCAAAATTTCAATTACCTGTTTTTTACATGCTTGCAGAGAATGGTTTACCAAATCTAAGTAACTGTGTTGATCTTTTTCACATTTTCTTGATTGATAGAACCACTGGAGACCCAATTATAGCACTTTTATATTTTTATGATATGTCCCCTTTAACACAATTTAATGTTCACATCACTTTTCATATGCAAATATAAATAAATGAATACTCAGAATTTTGTCCAATGCTTCAGTTTACTCGGATCAGAATGCATACTTCAGTCACTGCTGAAGCACCTCAAGGGGCGGACCATTCAGGCGATCCAACTCATCCACCTGTGGAGTGGGCGTGGCCCCAGGCCAAGTAGGCCCCTCCCCCACGGCAGTGATGAGGTTTGGAACGCTCCTGCTGCGTACGCACTGGAAATCCACGTGTCTGCTTTTTCCTTCCTCTTTTTCCCAGGACAGCTGGATGAACGGACGCTGGACGTAGCTGTAGATGACCTCCGACTTTCCACCCGAACGCCGCTTCACTTTCTCCTTGCAGGTGGGGTAACCTGAGACACGAGAGAGGAGGGTTCAGTAAGACTCTGTGACACACGGTGTTTTAAGTGTTTTAATGTTCGTGCGTTTACCCTCAATGCCGATCCGTATGTTTTTAAGGCCTCGCTCCTTCAGCAGAGCTTTTGCTACATCTCTGTTCTCGATGAACTTGAAGAAACGGAAGAGTTTGGTGCTGTATAAGACTACAAACATAGGAAACCATGTCAGAAATACAAAAACTCTGTGTCTATTTCTTCACAGCTTTCAGTGTGTGTACAGCGCTCACTCTGGGAATTTTCCTCTCCCATTGGTGGAGGATTGTCACGATCCCAGTCTACGGTATCATCATCCATGAGAACCACGATACGACACTCTCTCTCGCCCTCCTGAGCGCTTGATACCATCGCTGGAACCAGATGCTCCTCCAGGAACGCCTCGAATTGACGGCGAGCACCGTCATTAGACAGCTCATGCAGCAGTGCACCTGATTGGATGAAAAACTTAGTGAGTTTGACAGCGCAATTTTTTTTACCTACGTGAACGTTTTTTTTACTGTAAGACTCACTGAGGTCTCGGCATCTGACGGTGTTGTAATCAAAGTTGATACACAGATAATCGCAGGCTTCACGAAGTTCGGCCACAGATACGCCCTCGGGACACTGCAGCACACCGACCCGATAATAATCCTGAGCGAGAGTTTAAATTATACTTTAATACGTTACACAAATTAATACAAAGAAAGAAATCTGTTCGTAAACGCACCAGAATGACTCTGAAGATGTTTGCACCGATACCCTCTGCGATCTCGTATTCACCTTTAGAGTTGGGTCGTGTGAAGCTGTGCTGACGCGCTCGACCGAACATTCTGAAAAATACACAACCAGTTTATTTCAGTGAAATTATGTGTTTATAATTTGATCTGTATAGGATGTGTTCAGTACCTTCCCAACACTGTATCCGGGTAAGCGGTGAATACTGCAGGATCTACCACAAAATGAGTCCCATCAACCACTAGTGTGACCCGGTCATGTGATAATGGGCGTGGCTGTGTAGGCCGCACGTCTTTGGCGGCCTCAGCCCCGCCCTCCGCTCCTGCTGACATCCTACATGCCGTAAATAAAGATTAAAGGGACCGTTCACCCAAAAATGAAAACTGTGGACCCAAATACAAAGGAAGATTTTTTTTTTTTTTGGAACCAAGCAGATCTGGGGCACCATTGACTTCCATAATTAGAATTCATAATATTAATAATTAATAATATTATAGAAGTGAATGGTGCCCCTGATATTTTTTTTAAATATCCTAACCTGTGTTTAGAAGAAAAAAATGTATACAGGTTTGGATAACCTTGAGGGTTTATCCAGTTTTCGTTGAACTATCCCTTTAAATTAGTTTTGAGATGTAAAATGTTGTTATTGTTTTGCAAAAGTAGAGACGGTGTTTACCTGGTTTAGGGGAGAAATGCGTCACAAGTCGAGTGTTTCTCGTCTGTAGACCTGGTAAGACAGTCAGTCTGTATACCGTCAGGTGAACATATGGTACCCCTAATATTATAAACTCCTTACACCTGTCTGACTGGAGACTCATGGGTCCAGATTAACCCCACTGACCCGCTCTGAACCCACAACACATGCTTACAGTATACAGAAGTCTATGTTACCCGTTAAATTGAGAGTTTCATCTTCATAATCAAAAGGTACTATCATGGTGCTCTGATATACTATTACAATAGAGCCAAATATTAAAAATGGCATTGGCTGATGAATAAAAATCATATTTTGATTAAAAACATATTCACACCAAGGTATTGCATTTACAAAATACCATAAAATTACCATCACACATGACCAAAACTACTGAGGCATCTTAATAAAATAGGTACATAAAGTTAATGCTAATGTAAATAAATAAATGCATTGTATCATGTCTAATAACAATGGTAGTAATCAGTGGTAGTTTGAGTTAGACTGGATTTAAGACTTACCTAAATATTCTACAACAAATAGCCAACTATAGATTACACAGGAAACACTGACTACAGTAAGAGCTCGTGAAATAAACGCGATTAAACATTGAATCAATAGAGTTGTATTGTTTGTCATTTAAAAAATACAGGATTTTGTTTACCTACAAAATATCTGTACTTACAGAGTCTCCCTGACGCGCGAGCGCTGTCCCGTACTGTGCTGCGCAGAGCGTGCACGCGGATTAACCAATGTAATCCGCGGGAATTTAGGCCGGGGACGAGTGTGGCAGGCGCGCGCAGAGAAGCTGAGGTAAAGTTTACTTCTGAGTGTTGATAACAACAGCGGAGTTTTTTAATGTAAAAGTTTTATATAGATCTAGTTAATATTATTATAAGACTTCTTTTGATGACTAAGTTACTTCTTTGTGTTGCGTTTAATTGTGTAAAAATGTAAATTAGTCCTCACGATACGGGTTATAAAAACATAATCGATATTCACGCATATATCAGGAAACAAATTATACATTTAAAAATCAAGATGAACTAAAACATGTTTAGTAAAACAGTGTTAATATTTTATTTATTATTTGCTATGTTCTGTGTGAGTACATTTGATTTAATGCAAAACAACAATGTCACCCCAGAAGAGTCATATGCTGCAAAAATTACTTTCTTAATTAGTATTTTTGTCTTGTTTAGGTTTCTTAAAGAGCATCTATTTCATTGCTAAAACAATGTAATGTTGTGTATTTGGTATAATACAATGTGTTCACATGGTTTATGGTTCAAAAAACACATTCTTTTCCACACACCATACATTTTTGTAGCTCCAGATATCCCTGTCTTCTCATCGATCTGAAAAGCTCTGTGTCCCTGATTGGCCAGTTTATCTGTACGTTGTGATTGGCCTAAATACCTCTGAAGTCAGCTGGGAATTTAAAGCTCCCTACCATGTTTGAAAGATTCTGTCACAATGCAATGCTAACAGGAGTTCACTTACAGGCTGTGAGTCTGAAGCGGAAGGAATTATGATAATGTCATTCTTGTCTACGTCAACAAGCCCAGGAAGTTAACTGTTGCCTACAATCCGTGTGTTTGTTGTAGTCCAAGAAAAGAGATTTACGTTGGAAACGAAAACTTGCGTCATCATTTACTTTGGGGTTTGTACCTTTTGCATATCGTTAACATGTACTATAGACACTTACACACCAAAGGAAATCGTGAATCAGACGATAGGTGCTTATATAATGCAATTAAAGATTCATTTAAAACTGAATGAAATAAGTGAATAGCACTGTGAACATCGTCTGTTGAATTAATTCAGCGCAGGCCTCAAAGTGGATAAGTAGTGACTAGCTCCGCATTAGCTGTACACTTATTATTGCTATGGATTGTGGGATTAAAGGAGTGCACTTGACAATGTCCACTGTGATTAAGGACACTACTACAAATGGCCACCCCCTCAAATAGTGCCCTACATAAGTGTGTAAGGGGCTATTTCGGAAACAGCATGTTTTTCGACATCAGAAGTAGTGATACGCTAACATAATAGCCTGGCCGAAACTGGCCCAACTTCTGTCAAAAATCGTATATTTTGACAGTGGAAAGTACTTTTGTGTACATTTGTCATTAGATATTGAAAAAACTACTATCTGTCAACTTGTCTGTGACAAGTCAAAACACTTTGCAGTTCTCACAACTGTATTACGAGTCCTGATGATCCAATAAAGTCTCTATGGTTCATCCAGTGTCCTCAGATGAGCATTACACTTGGCAGTGCGTAACGTCTAACTGGCAGGTTACTGTGTCTTTAAACATCTCTGAATGTCCTTGACGTTTGTTAAGAATGGCTGCCGAGATCCTCTCCAACACGTCGACATCCATGCGCAGTGCTTCCGCCATCTCTGCCTTTGTTACGGATACAAAGTAGGAGTCGCATGCAAGACTCTCCAAACCTCCAGCAAACAGAGTCTGAGAAACAAACACAAAAATACTTGAAAATCACTCCAGATGATAAAAATAAGTTTTTACACAGCCGTGTTATTTCACCTCTTGTATAAGAAAGTCAGCTGCACTGACAGGACCATAATGGCTGGATGCCCTGATGCCTGATGGGAAGTGTAGTTCATATCTACCAGATCGAGAGAGAGAGAGAGAGAGCTTTATTATGACTATCATAATATGACCAAAACTTATGTCATGTTGTATGTACCTCTGTATGCTCCTGGTGTTGTTTGTGTTGTTGTTATTAAAGTTGGCATGATAATTTAGATATGAAGGTGAGCCGGGTTCAGTCTCCTCTGGTCTACTGTCTGCGATCTGTAGGGGGCGCTGGCTGGTCACCTGGGTTGGCATAGGGGTTCCTCTCCTGAATGGATCCACATGATTGCCAAACAGTCCACCTGCTCTCTGTTGTCACAATGCGAGAGAAGTGAAAGACAGCTGATGGTAAATGAAACTATTTTTGTTTTCCGTTCTCCACCCACCCTGTAGATCCCCTCTTCTGCAGCTTCATCCATGGCCCCGTCCATCTCATCCTCAGTGAGAAGATCTCCAGAGATCGCCCGATGCAGCTCTGGGGCGGCTTCATCCTCGATGCTCCTCAGACCCGCCTGACGGAGACAAGCGAATGATTACAGACTGCCGGATCATGAAGTTATAGACATGAAGAGAGATGTGTCACCTGTATTTCTGTGGTGTTTTTGTTCTTCTTGTTTGGACGGTATCCGTAATATTCCTCCTGACGCTTCATGAACTTCCTAAAGTGATCCTGGATCAGGAATGTGGCGTAAAACTTTCCCACCGTGACCTCATCATCTGTAATCAAGAGACAATATTATTTCTCATGAGTAATGTGATTTGATTCAGATTTTTTTAAACACGATCGCTGACCTCCGATTGGTGGAATGACCTGGTCCAGCAGTTTCATACTGGTGCGTTTCCAGATCTTCTTAATAATCGCCCGAAGCTCCTCATTGGCCTTTTCAAAATTACCTTCGGTTTTAATTTTCAGTGCCGTTCGGACCAAAGAGAACAGCGTGGCATTAAACGTCACTGTTCCGTCACTGTTTAGTGGCATGTTCATAGAAATTAATCTCTGAAAACAAACATGGCAACAAAAGTTGATGATCATGTTGTTGGAGAGCTGATAGTCAATGCATGTGTTTAATATGAATTTATCTCACCTTGCAGGCAACACGGTGAGGACAGAACTTTCCAAACCCAAGAGGCGGCTGGATTCTTCTCAGCAAAGTCACAACATCCAGGTGTTTAATGCGCCCCCTTCAGGACATCACCATACAAACACAACTGATGGTACTTGTTTCATTGTTATCACTCATAGTTACTATTAACAACCACCCACAAAACTCAGATCACACATTTCGTCAACCTTTCACAAAAATATAACATCATGTTGTCTTACGTGGCCTCCGGGTCGTATTCAGCCCAGATCTTCTTAAACTCATCCAAATGATGCGGTCCCAGAATCGACCAATCACGGGTCAGATAATCAAAGTTGTCCATGATCACAGCCACAAACAGGTTAATGATCTACGAAAGAGTAAAATCAGTTCTCTGTTTCGGTGAAAGAAAGAAACTAAGAGGAAATACATACCAGGAAAGCACACAGCATGTAAAAACTCATGAAGTACAAAATGGCAAATCCAGAGCCGCAGGTGTACTCCTCTCCGGGCAGGTAATCTGATTTTGGGTCACAGCGCTGACCGTACAAACAGCCCAACATAATTTCTTGCCATGCTTCACCTGTGGCAGACCTGGGGACAGGTATATCTTTTCAGAAACACACAGAATCTGTGTTCTCATAAGGTACCTTTACATGCAACCAAATAATTGGTTTGTAATGGTATTAATTGTATTGTGCATGTAACCATAGCCATAGTGTTATGGGACTGCTTTCATTGCACCGAAATTCAACTGTGGCTTTGTTGGTAATATAATTTTCTATATATATAAATGCAACACAGTAAAACTTTCACACCTGTGTCCTACCTGAACAACAGCAGCACAGCCTGAGGAAACGTCTGAAAGTTGTTGTTGCGGTTAATCACAGATCCGTCTATTAATGCGATCTTTCCGAACACCTGACAGAACAGACACGTTATTAGATTTCAATGTGACTCCAACCCATATATAACTCTGAGTGTGTGTGACGTACCTGCATGCCGATGACAGCGTAGATGAAGAACAGCATGACAATGAGAAGCGCCACATACGGCAAAGCCTGAAAAACACATTCACACCGACCTGCATTCACTTTCAGGGTATCTTACAATTCCTATTTTTGTGGATACTCTTCTGCTGAATTACTCTCCTATTTATTTGTGATTATATTTTCATAAAAAAAAAAACACAAAAGACCTGGAATGACTTGATGAAGGTCCACAGCAAATTCCGAATCCCCTCGAAACGATTCAGCAGTTTGACCAGACGCATGACACGGAAGAGTCGGAATAATGTGATAGACACGCTTATATTCTCCTAAAGAAAGAACAAACACAAGTGAAACCTTCAGGTAACACCAACGCAGATCCTCTTAGTGAGAATTCCCAATCTGAACTTACGTCTGTTGCCACCGAGTTCAAATCCTGAAACGAGAGAAAATAAATGTAAATAATCTTCCACTGGTGTTTGCAAACGCCAAACTATTTAGTACACAAGACCAGCATAAGCTGGTAGATGGTTTTAGCTGGATTAAAGTGGCAGTAGCTGGTTTAAGCTGGTCCTCCCAGCCAGGCAAAGCTGGTCAAGCTGGTGGGTCTTCCAGCCTGACCAGCTAAGTCCAGCTAGACCAGCTTAAAAAGTGACCAAAACACAGCTAGACCAGCTTGCTGCACTAGCAAAACCAGCTAAAACCAAGCTGGGAGACCAGCTAAAACCAGCTTGCTGGTCTTAGCTGGAATTTTTAGTAGGGTAATGCATTAAGAGAATGCTGAAACTAAACCTACGTCTGGTGTCACTGTTCCGTTCACAGCCTGAAAAGAGAGAAACTGATGTCAGTTTGCAAACACAAAGTGATTTGGTATTTAGTATCTGTACTGTTGCAGAAATGCTGGATAATATAAGATAATATAATCAGGTTTGTATAATGTTTCAGTGTAAAAAGATGTTTGTGGATATTTACAGGACATCCAGTGAGACAGTACAATCCACCCTGTTTCTCAAGAGCTGTCTGAAAAAAGAAAGTTAAGGTTAAGTTTAATCTTGATGTGGAATAACACGAAGAATGTGGATTCATTGCTTCACACAAATGAAACTTACACCAATTTCACTTAGTATGACGTCAACAATGCTGCCAACCACTATTATGAAATCAAAGACGTTCCAGGCATCGCCAAAGTAACCCTGTCAGAAAGAAATACTCTTATTAAATGCAGTACTAGTATTAGTACTTAACCATTTATGTTTGGTGGTGCTCTGAATCAGGGACTCACCTTGGCTTTGAAGGCACCAAGTTTGAGGATCATCTCCACTGTAAATAGGACAGTGAAGATAATGTTCAGCATATTGGCCAGGTAATCAATGTGATCTGACTGTTTACAGTGCTGAAGGACAGAAAGGGTGAAATACAGTCAGGATCCAACAGATTACAGGATTTATCATCCTCATTTCTACATGTTTCTCACCTGCATCCCCAGACACATGGTGTTGAGCATGATGAGGAGAAACATCAGGTACTCAAAGTAACAGGAAGTGACGATGTACCACACCTGGTACTGATACGGGTTCTTAGGGATGTAACACCTCAATGGTCGGGCCTTCAGGGCATACTGAACACATTGGCGCTATAACAAACACATACATATGTGTTATAATCTGGAGTTATGTTACATCATGTATGAGTCAGTAAGGTGTGTGTGGTACCTGGTTTTTATCCAGCTCACAGTTTTTGTACTCCTGCTCTCCCTGTTCCTGAAAGGTGACAATAACAAAGCCCACGAAGATGTTCATCATAAAGAAGGCGATGAGGATGAGGTAGACAATGAAGAAGATGAAAATCCCAATGCGGTTGTTATAAATTGGGCCTCTGTCCTCCAGATTTGAGTCGATGGCTTTATACAACAACCTATACACACAAACATGATGCCATTTTGATACGACGAAAGGAAATAAAATACTGGGATGGTATGAGGGTGAGGATTGGCTAGTAATCTCTTACTTTGGCCAGCCTTCAAATGTTGACGCAGTGAAGAGAGCCAGCATGGCGTTCAGAATGTTATCAAAGTTTAAGTCGCTATTCATCCACTCGCGCTGACTAAGCACCATGTCATGAAGAGTGTTCTCCTGGTGTTTTATAAACGTTCCCCTAACAGAATAAAAATCAGATCGGTCATTTATGTTCTTCACGTAATTGATAAGGAGCGAATGTTCAATCGTACCTGCATTCCACCTCCGTCATTTTAAGTGGGTCTGTGCAATAAAAAAATTTCCCCTAAAATAAGACACAATCATTAGAACATCATCACATAGAAACTTAATTTGTAGATACAGAAGATACAGTATAAGTTCTCTGACCTTGAAAAGCTGAACCCCGATGCAGGCAAACATGAAATCCAGGAGCATTGTGACTAAAACGATGTTGCCGATGGTCTTGATGGCTACGAACATACACTGGACCACATGCTAACAGAAACCAAAGATAGACAGATTAACTGAGAAACATTGATCTCCCAGTAAAACTGTAAACTAGTCTCGTAGATGACTCACCTTCAGACCTTTGGCTCTGTTTATGGCTCTTAAAGGTCTCAACACTCTCAAGACCCTGAGGATCTTAACCACTGAGATGGCACTTGACCTGTAGAGAGACACGAAGACGTCACGAATATTGAAAAACTCTTCTGACACTATCTGAAGGTTCTCACTTACTCCATTCCCATGGACAGTAGGGAAACGCCAACCACAATCAAGTCTAGTATGTTGAACGAGTTACGGCAGAAAGAGCCCGTGTGTAAGAATGCGCCGTATGTGGTCATCTACAGCAGACAGAGGAACACTGAACAGATCACACAAAATCCACCTGAAAATACAACCCAACTTCTGTTCCTCAGAACTCTCATCTCACCTTCAACACGATCTCTGCTGTGAAAACTGAGGTAAAGACAATATCAGCATAGGCCAGGACCTGCGGTGCAGGAGAGGCGGCAGTTAAAGGCAACGTCAAGTGCATATAGACAAGTGTAAACCTGTACATCCTTTACCTTGTTCCTGAAGGAAACCGGGTCGATGGGGTCCTCTGCAGCCAATGAGATGCTGCTAAGCAGGATGAAGAGGAGGATGATGTTGGTGAAGGTGGTGGCATTGATGATGCGATGGCAGAGTTTGCGGAATCTGAGCGGAGAGTAACATAAACCCTTGGTATAAAGCCCAAAATTCATTGTGTATTGGAGTTTTGTGTGATAGTGAGTTTTTACTTATTCTGCGGGCCAAAGATAAAGAAGGAACTGGCCTCCGGCATGGGCACCACTGTTTCCTTCAACTGCAGATCTGCCATTGGACGAGGCCGAGGACTGCTGGGAATCTCTGGCTCTTCCTCTTCATCATCACCTAGACAATAAGTAAAGGTGTCATGCATGAGATTATTCAAAATGTTGAATTTAACCTGTTTCCTTCTGTGACCTTCCTGCCTCACCTGGAAAATCAGCCGGTGGAAATGGATCTTTAATCTCGTTCACATTTGATTCGAATTCATCCACTTTGAGCTGCAAAAAACACAACATCAAGCAGATTGATTTAACTAAGCAGTTTTAAGGTTTGAAGTACTTTTTAATTTTGACACCTCACCTTAGCTGTAGTGGGAATTCCTTCGATCTTGGCTCTCTGCTCGGCAAGTTTCTTTGCCAGCAAAGTCTTCTCCTCTTCACCCTTATCAGGAAGATTTTCTCTGCCAAGAAAGAGATGAACTATAGAGACCAGAAATGTTTCTCATCGTTTTCCTCTGCTCTTTGACCCGTGTCACTCACCTGAGAAGCTTTTTGCGTATCTTCTCTTCTGCCTTCTCTTTCTGGGCAGAGGTTAAGCTCTCAGCCTCTGCCAGGTTATCAACCGCAACAGCCAAGAAGACGTTCAGGAGGATGACTGTAGTTTATTACTCAAGAAAATTACAGTCTTGATGTCACATGGTAAATATACACACAGAACTGTCTACTGCAAAAAGAAATAATTCTTTAATATGGATACAGTTTCCACAGATGAACAGAATAATGAAGTAAATGCTGACTAGGATTCCAGGCATTGATGGACCTCCATGAGCCATGATTCCATCATACATGACAGAGTTCCAGTCTTCACCTGTCATGACCTAAAATCAAGAGAAAGATTTACTAAGAGCTTCTGGGAATCAAATCTTATCTAAACCACTTGCGAATCATAAATATAAATCACCTGGAAAACGGTGATGAGCGCCTGAGGAAAATTGTCAAAGTTGCTACGGCGCACACCGCCATCAGGAAAATTAAACTTTCCGCCAAACACCTGCATGCCGAGCAGAGCGAAGATGACTATGAATAGGAAGAGGAGCAGCAGCAAGGAGGCGACGGAGCGCACCGAGTTTAAGAGCGACGCCACAAGATTACTGAGGGCTGTCCAATACCTACAAACAAACACAATTCAACTCAGGACAAGACTGTTCAGACTCTTCTCAGTTAGTTTTCAATCCTTACACAATTTTGTGATTGTGTCAAGAATCAAGTACCTGGTGATTTTGATGAGACGCAGCAACCGAATGCATCGCAGTACAGAGATCCCCATGACAGACATGACATCCATACGTACGAGAATGAGCTCCAGGACCCCCACAGACACCACAAAGCAGTCAAATCGATTGAAAAGAGATATGAAGTAAGACGGCAACCCCATTGCATACATCTTCAGAAACATCTCCACCGCGAACAAAGACAGCAGCACCTTATTTGTGTTGTCTGTGAAAGCAATGGTTTTTAGGTGATTGAAGCTTATCATTGACTAATGAATACTCATCAACAAGTATAATGTCAACCTTGGAAGTTAGTGAGGGCCTGGGACTGCTGATGGTGCTCGGTTGCGATGGCCAGGGTGTTGAAAGACACCAGCAATATCACCAGCCAATAAAAGAGCCTGGACTTCACCCAAACCCGACACTTCCTCCTAAAAAAACGGTTCCAGCGACGTGCGTGACGACTGAAAAACACAAACACGCACAGGAACCCAAAGCATGAAAGTCTTCCTGGAAATAAAGTCATTCCCATCAGTTTTTTTGCTGTACTCACACATAAAACATGAGTTTGTTTAGTGCATCCAAATCATAGAGACTTTCTGTTTCAGATCCATCCTTCTGCAGCGGAAGAAGACCTGTGAAGATCCAGACAATCACACAGAGGACAATCTCAGATTTTATGACCTGTAGTCTATGGCCTGTAGTCTATGGGGTGTGTGAGTACCATGGCCTTCAAGGTCGTTGTCCATGACCTCAGCCTGTGTGATCCACTCCATGTATCCTTTCAGATCCTCATCTAACTGTTGTCTTTCCCTCAACTGCTGATATTCTCCACTGCGGGAACTCTTCTCTCTCTCCTTAGTGAATTCACTGACCACAGAGGACACAGAGGAAAATTTCTTGAGACAAATCTACTCGTCAACTACTTTGAGTATTTTGAAACATCATGACTAATTCTGTTATGATATAATGTCTGATGTTTGTACTGACCCACATAAAACTCCCAGAACCAGATTGAGGATGAAGAATGAGCCCAACAGAATCAGGGTGACGAAATACAACCAGGGCCACTCCATTCCGATTGCATCGTTCACCTGTATAAAACAAAACCTGCTGTCAGATCTCAGTCAAGCATCTGAGAACCACTTGTTAGGATCAGATCAGGTTTACTGACCCAGTACAGAACATCTGTCCAACCCTGCGTGGTGATGCATTGGTATACGGTGAGCATGGAGAAACCCAAATTATCAAAGTGAGTGATGCCGTTATTTGGCCCAGGCCAACCCTTGCGACACTCTGTCCCGTTCAGAGTGCATCGTCGACCGCTACCAGTCAGAGCGCATGGAGATGGCTCCTCATTCTCCACTGTTGCAATAATATCTGTGAAAGAACAAAGCACAGACAATTAGCTAAAATAGTTTTGGTGATACTGTTTATTATATTACTTTTGAATTGTTATTAGTAATTGAATTGTGATCACACGAAAGTATTAAACATTTTAAGCTCAGTTTGCTTTTCCACTGCAGTTTAGTACCGCTTCAAAGTGGGTGGGTTTATAGACATATCTTTATAGTTGCGCTGCCTCTACTACTGTGAAATAACGGTAAACACAACACAGGAGCAATATCGATGGACTGTGTTCTTGATACTCGGCATGTGTTTGGGAACTCATACTACAAAGAGATGACATCACTTGGTTTGCTCAACGGCGCAATCTTGGGGTTTAGCAATAACGCTGGTATGTGATCTTATGAACATATGTCCATTCAAAATAATCTTGACACCATCTGATTAAAAGTCACTTCACAAATGGCTTAAAAATAAATTTTCTTTGTAGATGACACTTGCTCAGACATTTCTTTTTAAAGGTTCAAATATTCATCATCTCTCAAACAGGAATGAATAGATCTGTCTCACCTGTTCCAGTGTAGTAACATGTCTTATGCATTTTGCATTTGAAAAGCTCCAAGCCAATAATGGCGTAAATTATGACCATGAAGAAAACCAGCAGGGCGATGTGGAACAGAGGCAGCATGGACTTGAGAATGGAGCTCATGACCACCTGCAGACCTGGAGGAGTCATTACACTTTGATGAGCACACATCCATGATGATTTGACTAGAGAGATGTGAGCAGAAACAGGTGACGATAACTTACTAGGGACCCCGGAGACGAGACGCAGGGGCCGCAGGACTCTGAATGCTCTCAAGGCCTTCATATTGAACCCTCCTTTCTGTTCCACTGGAGCCTCCACACCGCTGATGTTATTGATGAAG
This sequence comes from Misgurnus mizolepis, assembly GCA_025389145.1. NCBI lineage: Eukaryota > Metazoa > Chordata > Actinopteri > Cypriniformes > Cobitidae > Misgurnus > Misgurnus mizolepis. The sequence continues at coordinate 543,113 of JAIFKI010000021.1, forward strand.
TCCACCACGATGGTGAACAACCTGAGAGGGATCACATGACATACTCTATACAAGTATGTGAACACAAATTCTTCTGGCTAAGCATCCTCTAAATCATTTTAAGGTACAGATGTACATCAGCTGTTATGTACAGAAATGTGTCATTCAAAGAAAAATATAGTGCGCATTAGCTTAAAAAGTTATCTTTAATAGCTAGTTGTTGACTTGAGGTCTGGTACAACCGTAGAAATACTAAGAACTAGGGGTGTAACAATACATCGATATGGATCGATGCATTGCAAAATGTTTGCAATACGATTCATAGATTACATTTTTTTTACGATCTGATGCAACGATTATTTACTGGTGTGATGCAACAAAAAAAAAAAAATTTTTCCAACCGAGGCATTATTTAATTAACGGTATGATGCATCGATAAAAAAAACTATGTTCATTAAATTTCAAGCGATACACTGCAATGGTTGAAGTTCTAAACATACATCAATGCCCACACATAAACTATTGATATGAGGTACCTTCATTTCGACACTCTCTGCATCTTCATTCCTTGACGTAAAGTCTATCTACGCATTTCCGTCAAATTGCGCATTTTTATTTATTTTAGTGTGCTAGTGTCAGCAAGTGAATGCAATTCAGAAACAAAGCGGTTGTAGCAGCGAAAAACACAACGAAAGAGGCAGAAGATGTTGTGACTGCCATCGGACACAAATTGTTTGTTCGAAAATATTTTGTATTTGGAAAAAGATTTGACAAACAAATTGGCAGTTTAGTGCGTTGTTGTAAATGTTCCAATTTGGACAGAGATTGTGCCATTTTTGAAAAGAGTTTAATATTCATGTTATACATTTTGGTTGCATTCTTGAGTTATTAAAAATGGCACAAAATATAAAAGTATTGATAAATTAATGGAATCGTAATTGCATTAAAGACATGTTTGATGGTTCAATAAATACCGCATTGCTGCTGGAAATATTCGGTACTGTATGCCGTATATATCGCAACAAACTGTCGTATTTACACCCCTATTAAAAACAGAAGTTATTTTTGTGTATTTGTGTAGTGTTGTGCATATGTTGTTTGTGTTTACCCCATTGTCACAATGACAAAATCTAATATATTCCAGCAGTTTCGTAAATAGGCATCGGCGTGAAAAAGAAATCCATACGCCACGATCTTCAGGAAACATTCCATAGTGAATATGATGAGAAAAATATACTCAAGACTCTCCTGCGAACACAAACACACAGAAAACATTCAGATGAATGAAGCTGTCAGCACCCTAACACTCTCTGAGATATTTGGTGTCTGTGGTGGCTTTCTAGTTATGTTTTGACTTTGCAAATCTGTCTTGGCACGTACATTCTGGCAGATATCCATACGGACACACTTATGGTTTAGTGAGAATGTGGTGAAGAGATGCTACAGTCTGACGTTCTCCTCCGGTTTCATAAGCATTCAGAAAATGACTCTTAAACACTGAGACCTTTACAGTCGACATGACACCTACTGTTATTATAAGCTTCATCAGAAAACTAACCATGAATTGTCATCCAAATACTTTGTTGTGAAACAGATTAACAAAACCAACAAACCAGAGCATTCTTCAGTTAATACCACAGTAATGAGAATGTGCAGGAAGCGTATAGTTAGCGTGATGCTAATTTTAAAACGAACGGGTTACGTTCACATCACCTGTTTCATTCAATCACATGTGTCAAGGTCACAACACACAAACACTTACAGGGGTTTAGTGAAATAAATACACCCATCAATCATTCTGCTGAAAGCATTTTAAATATAACTTTACAAAAGCACGTAGCTGGACTTCACATGTGGTATTCAGAAGTTTTCTGGTCTATACAATCTAAAGATTGAAGTTTATATGAGGGCAAAGTCTATAGGTTGAGGTGTGTGTTAGGTTGAATATTTAGTTTCAGGGTTAAGATTCGTTTTAGGATGCTATGTATAAGCTGTGTTTCAAGAGTTTCTGTAGGTTATGGTGGAGGTGTATAAGGATGAAGGTTATAGACTAATACCCTGTAAAACCTGAGAGTTGGATTAATTTAAAGAATTTGGTAACACGGCAGGTTAGGGTTTCCCAGACAGGGTTTATCCTAATCCTAGACTAAGATGTCAGTTCATTTTAAAACACTTTGTCCTGACTAAATTTAACATATCTTGGTGACATTGTTCTGTCTTATGATGCACACCTGTATTGGGGTTTTTTGTAAGGTATGTTTGTAAAAACGTCTTAAATGACAAATATGAATAAGGCCTCGTCCTGGATTAGCCTAAACCCTGTCTGGGAAACCGCCCCATAGAGTGTCACTTTAAGTGAAAGTTTTTGAACAACTTAGGTAACACCATAATGAAAAATTAAACTTTATTTAAAAATTAAAAAAAAAAAATGTTAAATTAATCCAACTTTTTACAGCTTTTTTTAGCTGGATTTCCATTACCCAGATTGTATGCACATTTTGAAGTATCGCATCATAAACAAGTGATGGAAAGCCAAATTTCGAATAAAAAAGTTTTTACGCCCACTTGAGGTGTTTTTTGACTTATGTGAAAAAGAGAAAATGCTAAGAGTAATTGCTGACATAGCGAACATTAAACCCACACGACTGATCGTCTAGCTGTATCAGCTGACGTTTTCTTTATCATATATGGCGCTTGACGTCATCGTAATGCCCTTGCTGTTAGTGTCTGCAATCTGCATCAAAAACTCTGCATTCCTTCTTCTGTGCACAGCATTCAAGTTTGACAATTACAAGCTGCACTGCTAATAAATTTATAACTTGCCCCATTGTTACTAAATGCATTCCTGTATCTAATTTTTAAACATGCCTTGTTTGATTTACTGTTGCTTACTAGATTACCAAAACCACCGTTATTTGCTCAAACAACTAATTTGCATTTGTTTTTTGCAAGTTTTTAAATGATTATTTTCACGTTTGGATAGAAACCCTACTAGTGTAGTGTAAATTAGGGTGGAGTCTACAGGTTGAGTGAATGTTAAAGTGGTCAGTGTATAATAAATAAAGATGAATGCGTATCACTAAATTCACGTCTGATTTACGAATATTTAGATGAATATTCCCAATCATCTAGTGTTGAATATGAGACTCACCAGGTTACTGTTGGTGCTGTTTGTATCTTCTTCAGGCATTGGGAGGAAAACAGCCAAAGCTACACAGTTTGCAAAGATGGTGAGGAGGATGATGATTTCAAACGGTCTGACACAAACATTTAAGAAAAATCAGATTTGAGCTAAATACTGTCATATTAATCACCATACGATCCTGTATAGCTCATATATATAGTGGTAGAGCATTGCAATCGTCATGTGTATAAGCCCATTCAAACACACTTATAACAATGTATACCTTGTAATGCACTGTAAATCACTTTGGATAAAAGTGTCTGCCAAATGCATACATGTAAATATTTCTATTTCGGTAGATTCTCTTTAAGTCTAAAGTCAGATAAAGTGTACTGTCGTATTATATATCATACTCTTGTTATCTGTGTAAGAGACTGTGCTCACATTTTCTGAGCTTAACATGTCTGTATTTAGAGATCTGGAGAAGACAACAGCTGTTCTCAGAATATCAGAGCACCGTTGGGCTTTAACACTGACGGTTTACACACCTCATACACATACACGCTCGACAGACTCAATGAGACCTTACTAGACAGTTGCTTGATTCTGACACTATAGTTAACAGACTTTAATAACATGTACATGAATAGCTCTACTGTACGCTGTTCACTGATAAATCTCTATTATTATTTGTTACTCAGAAACAAGAAGCGTTTTTAAGAAAACTTGATTTTATATACTCTTTGGGGGCGTGCACACGTGGCCGTGTATATTTACAGTGGTTTCCAATGCGCATTTCACAAACGTCAGCAGATGCTGGGTTTGTAGAAAAAAGCGCTCAGCTCGTTAATGTCACTTCTCACTCAGCCGTCCAATCACAGTGGAGAAGGGTGGGGACAAATATCACAGCAATCAACCGGTACATAGTTCAACGCCTGATAAACAAAGCAGGAAGTATAGCAACCAAAGCTCTTAGCTGAAAAAACCGCCTACAGTCGGCGTCCGCCTGGCGTTTTTAGACACGTTTAAACACTTTGGTGTACACAACGCTCCCTTACAGTGATTTTACTTAAGTGTCTTTTTAATTTAAAAGAAAACATCACAATAATCCAACTTCACTTTTCATTCCACTGACTTCTATTCATAGGTATGTCAATGCGTCAGACCAGAAACGCACACTTGTGCGAGGATATATCGCATTTCGCTGCATACCAATGTTCAAGTGTGGTGATCTCTGACCTGCACGTGGAGTCGTGTGACCAATAGAAAACTTGTACGTCACGGCGTGACCTTTCTATCTACTAAAAAGCAAAGATAGATGAAGCACTCCCAGGCCATATTCGTAGCAATGTCTGAAAAATATTTGCATGCTCAAAGTCCAACACATAATGTAAAATATTGGGCTAAATGCTTTAACATGCACATAACGCCAAATAAAATTTGCTAATTGGCTAATTAATTTGGTAACTATTTTACTGTGTTACAACATAAATATAATTAAAACACATTTTAGTTAAAGGATACTTCCACTCTACGATGTTGATACAAGCCTTGCGGAAAGGGTTCTTCAGCGTGAGGAAGAGGAGGGATCGCGCAGGACGCGGGTTTCCTCCCGTGGCCTGCAGTTTTTTCAGTTTTTCTCTCTGTTTTCTCTTGAGAGTCTCTTCATCCATGATGAAGGTGCTCATGGCTGCTTCACCACCTCCCTCCATGATTCAATCCAAACAAGAGCAGGAGGTGCAGGAATTCTGGAGATCAGGTATTCAGTAGTTCGGAATAAAGTCGTTTTTTTTTGTGCCGTCCTCAGGTCTTGAAAAGTAAAGTTTATGCCACCATCTGCTTTCCCATCTATCTCTGTGCCTGTCTATAAGTCTCTGAATACACTTCTCTCACTTGAACACCCAGTCTCTCTCTCTCTCTCTGCTCTTGTTTGGCTTGTACTGCAGCTGACTTTAAAAATAAATATAGACAATGCATGTCACTCACTTTAACTCTCTGTGTGTGTGTGTGTGTTACAACAGAGTATGATACAGACATAGTCACATAGTATTGGTAGGACATAACGCAGAAATAACTTCCCTCCCATTGGCTTGCTGTGTTTGGACAAAGCGACATCACAGAGTTGCCAAACCAATCAGCTCACAGATGAGATCAAAGATAATTCACTCTGTCATCTTTGGTTTCACCTTACAGCTGAATTCATGCACTTAATCACATTGACCTTATTATTATTGAGTAGCTTAAAAACTGTACAGTCTTACAAAACCTGTCAAGAAATGTCCAGGTCGTGTTTCACTCCAAAATTAATAGACATTTCCATAACAGAAATGGACAAAGATAGTAAGAGAGTCCGGGGCGGATCTGGGCCGATTCCGCTCCAAAGTTGGCGGATCCGATGTAGGTCCGCCCCGGAGTCTATTGATATCAGGGAAGCATCTGGATGCAATACTGTATAGGGAAAAAGATAATGTTAATAAACACTTCATGTAAAACTTAATTTTAATTTAGGCTGAAAATGACCTTGACATGTTTTTAAACCCAGAAGACAAAAATTTAGTTCAAGTATAATTTAATGTTTATTTAAATTCAGTATTCAGTAAATACAAAAGCAAAGTTGACATGAGCACTGAGAGTTCAGTTCGATAGGGTGCAGTGTTGATTTCAGGGCTTTTTTGGGTGCATTGACCCTTGTGCCCTTCGGTGAGTCTGAATGTCTTTTAACTCCCAGCAGACTCCTCAGAGGAGGTGTCAGAGAAAGACAGAGGTGAAGCCGCTCCTACATTCTCCTCTCCTCTCTCTGGTTTCTCCACCAAACTCTGTAAGTATTTTATATAGCGGATGGCAGCCCGTAGCGTTTCCACTTTGCTCAGCCGTTTGTCTGCCGTGCCGTTGGGCAGGTGGTCACGAAGTTTGGCGTATCCCTGGTTCACACACTTCACACGTTGACGTTCTCTCTCGTTTCGCTTCTGGATGAATGCCGGCTCGAACGGACATTCATACATGCCCAAACCGGCATGGAACGGCGGCAGGTACGACAGGAGCGTCGCCCCACCGCAATCGTAAACTCCCTGTTCCACACGTGCCGGATATAAGAACAGTGGCAGCGAGTGGCCCAACGGGTCCGAATGAAGATGAGAGTGCTTGTCATTCCCTCTGTAAACACCAGACGGTGCAATGCCACAATGAACGCCGCTCCTACTGAGATGACAATGAGTGTCTGGTAGAGGTGTGTCCATATTGAGATGAGACGCTCCCAACTGGTACTCTGCTGTGATAAATTTATCTAAAGATGTGTGCGTTCAGATGGATTAAACTGTGTTTCCTGAGATGAGGAAGCATCATCCTCTTCCTTAGTTAAATCCCCATCTCAATAACAGGGGCCTGTAAAGCACTTCCGCTTCTCTTTGAAACCCTGTGAAGGATTTTGAGAGAGACAGACTCGGTTTAACTTCAAACACACTTCAGATTAACATAATAACCATTTAGAAAGAAGTTCAAACACGAGGGATAAACTAGCGGACGGTCACGGATTGGCCATTTAAGCGCCCAAAAGACTCAAAACCCTCAAAACTAAAGACCCAAAATATACTCATACTATAAAAAATAATGCAGCATGAAGTTTAAACAACTTCGTTTTTGCAAGTCAATTTAACCTACGATTTTAAGTTTTGACTTAACTTAAAATAACAAGTTGAAATTGTTTAACTTAATTTGTAAAGTTAAAGTAACATAAAAAAATATATAATTTAAATAATTCTAATATGTTTCATATTTATAAAGTAAAGCTATTTTACTGACTTCAGCCAACATTTTTAACAGTTTTACAATCAGTTTTCTTTTTAACAGACTTTAAAGAATGGAAAATTGAAATGCTATGTTGATCTAATTCCTTAATGAATTTATAATAAAAAATGTCATGTGTGCTTGTCTTAGGAATACTTAGGAAAAGTTTTGAGGCCAAATGTTTAATTAAAAGAGAGATGAAATAATTTTTTTATGAATGTGTAAATGCTTGGGGAACTGCATTGTAATTTATCTGACCCAATTGTGAAGGATAAATTTTTTTTATCCTGTCGGTGAAATCCAGACTAAAGTCACCAAAGTTCGATTTTACATGGATTTTAATTTCTGACATGATCTTACTCTTACTTATATTTTCACCAAACAATCTAAAAATGGCCAAAAATGACTGTCTTAGTATTTTTGTCTTGTTTTCAGTACAAATATTGAAAACTTCTTAGATCAAGATGGATTTTCTTGATGCGCAAAATGACCTAAGGAAAATAAGTGTAGAGTTTAGACAAAATATATACAATTTAATTAAATTTCTGCTTAAAACAAGCAAATCTTACTGCCAATGGTGTAAGAAAAAACTTAAAAAAAAAAACCTTTCTTAGCCCATTGGCAATTATTTGTTTCCTTAGATAATTTTGCTCAGCAAGAAAATTAATCTTTATTTAAATTTTTTTAGATATTTGTACTGAAAACAAGACAAAAACATTTTTTTTTTGGAGTGTACTTATAAGTTTATGTAGAAAGTAAACTCAATCAGTTGAGATGAGTGATCACAAGCAGGGTAAATTATATACAGAAATGGATAAATAAAGAAATTGCTGTTTGAAGATCGGACATTATTAAAGAATAGTGATAAAGAGTTAAATATTGTGATATTTCCCCCCCATTATTAAGATGTTTTCTTTGATATAGAAACTTAAACATCTTGTTAATCACGTAGATGAAGCATCTGGAAAGTTCTTACCTGAGGAAGATGAGCCGGTGAAGATCTCTCCGTATCCTTACACACACCTGAGTGATGTTACAGGTGAGCTCTTACACCTTTACCTGTAGCTCCGCCCCTCTGACGAGTATCTGTGTGTGTGTGTGTTTACACTCTTACATGAACATTTCAAAGGCAGGATGAGTCTCAGGAAGAGATGGATTTTTGTTATGTGTTTGGAGTCTGAAATTACAGCAGGGTGCAGACAGCTGCAGACAGTTTCTTACTGGTCTCAGATCTGTCGGTCAAACACCAAAACACATTGCACATGCGAAGATGTGAAGTTCAACATGGACATGACTGCAGTTAAACTCAATCAGTTAACAGATGAGACTGTATTTATCATATACAGTGTATATAAATGTAAGTATTATTAGATAGATAGACGGACAGAGAGGTAGACACAAACCAGACAGCAGAAGACTCCGCACCGGATCTGCACCACACTGCTAACTTTGGCGCTGATCCGGTGTGGATCTGGCCCGGAGTCTGCTGCTGTCTGGGACAGAGACAGACAGATAGACTGGAATCATTCAGCACGTTGATGTCAGTGGTAAGAAAAGCCCTTCAGTTGTCATGACATCAGTGAGGTAACAGACCTTCATCCAAACCGCTGTCATCATCGTCTGGATGTCCTCTGCAAAACATGTCTGTGTGACGGGAAACACATTTTTTTCAACCTGATTACTTAATGAAGAAAAGAGCACACGCACAAACTTTGAAGGAGCATCCGATTTAAAGATCTCTCAGCGGTGCCGGATATGAACACACACACGAAGCCTTGAGCACAAACCTCTCATCAACAATCAACATCTCACACATTTGCTTTCTGCTGTCTGCCTGTCAGAAATGATCGTATGTGATTCTATCATAACATCATGTCAGAGGTGAACTTCCACAGGTGTGATTGTATCCAGGTGTGCACTCGTGAAAACCTGATGACAGTTACAGTTTAACCTTTCTTTCTTTGTCTGTGTGTGGATATATGAACTGTTTATAGTAGACTGTACACTAGCTTGGCTTGCAGTATTTGCATAATGCGCAGTAGTGTTTAATGTTTTCTGCTTACTATTTAAAAAAAACAGGTGAAACAAAACGTTACATGCTTTCATTTGTAAGTTGCATTTGATTAAAAGATTCTGCAAAATAAAATAGATGTAAATCTTTATTTAGTGAGGGGCACCCATTTAATTACGAGCAATAATTAAATATCACTAGAAATATGTGCAAAATAACCTGATTTATATTAAATGTTTATTTAAAGGTGCCAAAGAATGCATTGTTATAATCTGTTAAATTGTTATCTGTTATCTACACAGAAGGTTTGTGGCTTTATTAAGTGCAGAAATGATCCAGAGTCAGTTTTACATGTTCATATACAACCCTAGGATTTGTCTTGAGAATGAAATGATCTATTATTATCTTATTTGCAAGGGTCATGAATAATAATGTTGAGCTCTGCTCTGATTGGCTGTTTCTCCTTCAGTAGCTCTGTGTGTGTGTAAACAGATCTTATGTTTGAGTCTGTATCAGATTTTGAGGAATAATCAATTGTTTGGAGATTGTTAATGGACGTTTCTGAGTGGTAAGTTTGTGTATTTTTTCAGTATGGACCTGCAAAACGTAACTTTAACATCATTAGTAGAACTTCGGCCTAAATGCTAGCATATAACATTAACTAGCATATAGCATTAACTAGCATATAGCATTAACTAGCATATAGCATAAACTAGCATATAACATTAACTAGCATATAGCATTAACTAGCGTATAGGATTAACTAGCGTATAACATTAACTAGCGTATAGCATTAACTAACGTATAGCATTAACTACATATAGCATTAACTAGCATATAGCATTAACTAGCGTATAGGATTAACTAGCGTATAACATTAACTAGCGTATAGCATTAACTAGCATATAGCATTAACTAGCATATAACATTAACTAGCGTATAGCATTAACTAACGTATAGCATTAACTAGCATATAGCATTAACTAGCATATAGCATTAACTAGCGTATAGCTTAAACTAGCATATAGCAGCCCAGTCACACGAAATTACATACTTATAGTCACGTAATTTTTTGATTCTTTTTTGTGATACTGTCACGAATTTCTGCGTTTTTTCGTGATCGTATCATGAATTTCTGTTTATGTGTCATTGTCACATATTGGTTACTCAACTGTTTTGTCCTATTTTCTTACCATTTTCACTCCGGTTTAGGGTTAGATTTACATAAAATGACATCCTTACACAAACCCAACTGTAACCCCAACGCCAGGCGACAATGGTTTAAAATTTAGAAAATATAAAAAAATAAATAAGAAAAAATAGTATAAATCAATGCTTAAAGTGACATCCTAATGCAACACCAAATCTAACCCTAAACCAAAGCGAAAATGGTTTAAAAATAGGAAAAAGCAGTACGTGACAATGACACATTAACAGAAATCGATCACAAAAAAACGCAGAAATTCGTGACAGTATCACGAAAAAAGAATTAAAAAATGACGTGACTATAGGTACATAATTTTGTGAGACTGGGTAGCGTATAGCGCTAATTCAACAGTCACAACTTTATTTTTAGCATTGTAACAACATTGTAATTACTTTAATGTTGGGGTGTACATACTTATTATTCACCTATGCCTGCCCTACATAAATACAGTTTTACATTCTACAGCACCTTTAAAATACTCTTTTCAGTATCGTATACATATGCTATATTAATGTAGTAAACATTGTGTGACTGTAATCTCTGTATGATTTCAGAGAGGTGGGACACAGATAAATGCTTATTTTTAATATGAATAATATAGTATACTGTGTCTGATTTACCAACAGGTGGCGCTGGAGTTGCAGACACACTGACAGCAGGATGTGGAGAGACTTACATAAAGAGTTGAAATACAAAGAGAGGGAAAATAAATCTATCAGTTTTGTGTGATAATGGCGCTGCGAGCTGCTCTGCTGAAGAGTATCTGGTACGCTTTCACTTCACTGGACACAGAAGATAGCGGGAAAGTGTCCAAGTCACAGCTGAAGGTAAGACAGATGACAGATGTGAGAGGCTGATGTTGACATGTGTGTTCTGATACAGTCAACTGTATGTGGTTGTGTTTTTGTATATGTGGTTGTGTGTTTGTATATGTGGTTGTGTGTTTGTATATGCGTTTAAATGTCAGACATTGAATAAAATTGACTTCAGAAGTCCCCCAAATATGACAAAATCTCAATCTGTGTTGATTATTAAATGTAAAAACACTTTATTCTGTAAATAATTTATGTTTATGTGGTGTATATAGTGTTCTGTATATTGTGTAAATGTTGTATTGTTTTTTAGTAAGTCGATTTGATTTAAAGTGTTTCGATGTATTTTTAGCTAAAATTTAAAATGAGTAAATGTTTTTGTTAAGAGTTTCAGTTAATCTCTCTCACACTCTGTGGCTTTACAAGGATCAACTTTATACACAAACTACATTCACTGTGTGTATGTGTGCGCATGTGTGTGCATGTTTGTTTCTCTGTGTCTGTATGTGTGTGTGTGTGTATGTGTGTGTGTGTGTGTGTGTGTGTGTTTTGATTGTGTGTGTTTCTCTGTATCCACCTGTGTCCCTGTGTTTTTCTGTGTGTGTGTGTGTGTGTGTGTGTCTGTCTCTGTCTGTCTGTCTGTGTTTCTCTGTGTGTGTGTCTGTAGGTTCTGTCTCATAATCTTCACAGTGTTTTGAGGATTCCTCATGACCCAGAGGCCCTCGAGAGACACTTCAGTGATGATGATGATGGTCCAGTGTCCACTCATGGGTACATGCCCTACCTAAACCAGTTTATACTGGACAAGGTACTGGTCCATTACATAACTGTAGTCTCTTGCTTCTCAGATGTTTCTCTTGAGAAGAAGATCAAACTTCATAAAATATTTTAATGTTTCAGATTTGCCAAGATTATGTAGAAGTCACTTGATCATTCCTTAAATATGCAAAATCGCATACTATAATCTTCCAAAAACACCTCACAAGTATAAGGGGTTTCCTTTCCATTAATGTTTTCATTTTTAATAAAAAATTATGGCTAGTGCAGTGGTTGCGATATACAATACATAGTTATCGTGAGAGAAAAAAATATATTTTAGTCGTATAACATTGATTAATTGAAATATCTTGATTTTGCAAAGTTTTTATTAACATTTAGAAAATATTTCGATAGTATTTTTTATGCATATAACCATGTACACACATCGCCAGACTTCGTATACGTAGGTCGTGCATGTGTATACGAATGTATTATGTAGCCTGAGATATGCATTGGATTTTGTCGCAGTGTGCATGCGTTGAACGTCTGTGTACATGTATGAGTCAAATAACCTTTGCTTTGCAAGGTTGTGCGTTCAACTGTGCGTGACGTTTACTTGTATAAAAACAATCTCCAGGCTTAAGTTTGTAACCGAAACCATGCTAATAATTTACGATTTGTTGTATGATTTTATTTCTCTTGAGAAATTCTATGAGACATATCTAAAACAAAAATGAAACCTGAAAACTCAATTTTCTGAGCTCTGAAAGAGATGTGATCTTTCTGTTGTGTTTTCAGGTGGTGGAGGGCACGTTTGTTAAAGAAGAGGTGGATGAACTGTGCTGGACTCTCTGTTCTAAGAAATACTACCGTCCTGAAACCCTCCGTGTTCTGTCCAATCAGGACGCTCTACGACTCTGGTGTCTCTTTAACTTCCTGGCAGAGGATCAGTATCCTCTTGTGCTTGTACCAGAGGAGGTGACCAAACAAACTTGCTCATAAGTTCATCTGTTCTGAGATCAGGAATTAAGAGTGTAACACTTTAAAGTGACAGTTCACCCCACAATGATTTTTTTGTCTTGATATGATCACCCTGTGATTTCTGTAGGCGGAGTATTTGCTAAGGAAGATCAGCAGCGTGATGACGGTGGAGTTGAACTGTGTTGACGTGGAGGAGTTTCTGTCGCAGGACTGCGTTCAGAAGGACGGTTTGAACGTCTGGAGTTTCCTGCAGCTGGTGAACTCGGCCACTATGAGTCGAGGGGTGGATAAAGACAGTATCAGTATGGCGGTAGAGAAGGTATATCGAGAGATGGTGGGAAGCGTCCTGAAAGAGGTGAGAGGTGGACCAGACTTCATACGGATCAGGTGTTGGAGAATACTGACTGTGTGTTTGTGTGTGTTTAAAGGGATATCTGTGGAAGAAGGGTCACTTACGTAGGAACTGGACGGAACGCTGGTTTTGTCTGAAGCCCGGCTCTCTATCGTACTTTATAAACGAGGACTGTAAAGAGTGTAAAGGCGTCATTGATATGGACCAGAACTGCTGTGTTGAGGTACTGCAGTGCATCATCCAGGTTGAGTTTCATCCTGTTTCATCTATCTGTGCTTCATCTCAGCTGTGATTGACAGGTGCTGTCTGACAGGGAAGGGAAGAGATGCATGTTTTGTGTGAAGACCCTTAACAAAACCTTTGAGATCAGCGCATCTGACTCCAGACAGAGACAAGAGTGGATTACAGGTCTGACAAATACACACACAGTCTTCCTCTCTCTGCTACTGTCTCACTTCTCCTGTTTCACTCTTTGTGTCTCCATGTTGCTATTTCACTCTTCATATATCACTCTTCATTCCTCCTTGTTTCTGTCTCATTTTCCGTGTCTCTTTCTTTGTGTCCCACCCTTTATTTCTCCATTTTCCTGTCTCACTCTTCATTCCTCATTGTTTCTGTCTCATTTTCCACGTCTCATTCTTTATGTCTCACCCTTCATGTCTCCTTTTTCCTGTCTCATTTTTTGTCTCACCCCTCCTATTTTACTTGTCCTGTCTCCTTGTCCCTCATATCTTCTTGTTTCTGTCTCATTCTTTATGTTTCCTTGTTCCTGTCTCACTCTTCTTGTCTCATTTTCTTGTCTCATTCTTTATGTCTCCTGGTTCCCCTCTCATTTTCCATGTCTTATTCTTTGTGTCTCACCCTTCATGTCTCCTGGTTCCCGTGTCATTTTCTTGTCACATTCTTTATGTCTCATGGTTCCCCTCTTATTTTCCATGTCTTATTCTTTGTGTCTCACCCTTAATGTCTCCTTGTTCCTGTCTCACTCTTCATGTCTCACTCTTTCTGTCTCACTGTTCCTTTCTCAATGTTTGTGTCTCACTCCTCCTGTCTTGTCTCATTCCTCCTCTTGTCCTGTCTCCTTGTCCTTTATATCTTCTTGTTCCTGTCTCACTCGTCATGTCTCACTCTTCTTGTCTCATTCTTCATGTCTCCTTGTTCCTGTCTCATTTAACATGTCTTATTCTTTGTGTTTCACTCTTCCTGTCTCATTATTTATGTCTCCCTGTTCCTGTCTCATTTCTGTATCTCATTCTTTGTGTCTCACTCTTTATTTCTCCTTGTTCCTGTCTCATTCTCATCCCTCCTCTCTTACTTGTTCCTGTCTTATTCTCTATGTCTCCTTGTTCTTGTCTCATTTTCCGTGTCTCATACTTTGGGTCTCACCCCTTCTGTCTCACTCTTCATGTCTCCTGGTTCCCATCTCATTTTCTTGTCTCATTCTTTATGTCTCCTGGTTCCCAACTCATTTTCCATGTCTCATTCTTCGTGTCTCACCTTTCATTTCTCCTGGTTCCTGCCTCACTCTTTCTGTCTTGCTGTTCCTGTCTCATTCTTTGTCTTGCCCCTCCTGTCTTGTCCTGTCTCCTTGTCCTTCTTATCTTCTTGTTTCTTGTCTCACTCTTCCTCTGTCTGTGTTTTACTCTTCATGTCGTCTTACCCCTGTCTCACTCTTTGAGTGTCACTGCACCTGTCTCAGTGCTTGTGTCTCCCTGTCTTTTCTCATTCTTCCTCTCTCACTCCTCCTGTCTCCCTGCTCTTGTCTTACCCTCAGCGATCCAAACAGCTTTGCGTCTGTCTGCTGAGGGAAAAAGCTCTCTGCATGAGGAGCTGAGGGCCCGTCGGCAGGAGCTGCGTGAAGAGAGAGACAGGAGACGTGCGTTTCGGGCGGAGGAGACGCGCAGGCTTCAGGAGTTGCAGGGGGAGCGCGAGGAGCAGCTGGCTGAACTGGAGCTTCTGAAGGAGGCGCAGAGACAAGCTCGGGACTCCTTACGGCAGGAGGAGCAGAGGAGGCGCAGTCAGCATGAGGAGCTCCAGAAGACCCTTCAGAGACAGCTGCAGGAGGCAGAGGAGGTGAGCAGAAAGATGCCGGAATAACTGAGATTCAGACAGAGAGTGAAAACGAAACTGAATTATGATTGTTTTTGGTGCGGTAAACATTTTAATGTCACATTTTCTAAGAATCTTGAAGTGATGTTTAGCTTCAGTGTTTGTGTGTTCGTGTATATCAGGCAAGAGCGAATCTTCACGCAGAGGTAACCGTAAGAGATCTGGAGGTGGAACATCAGCGCAGGAGAATCAAAGAACTCGAAGATCTTCATTGCAGACTGCAGGACGCTTTAGATCAACAGATCAGAGCCCGCCAAGAGGAGGAGACCTACAGATACACACAGACCAGGTACTGTACACAAAAACATGCACACACACACATAAAGAGAGAGAGACCATCAGTCATGCTGCTAACCAAAGAGAGAGAGAGAGACAGAAAGGTTGTGAGTAGCAATAAAAAGCAACTCACCAAAACGAATAACCCGCATGTGCATCTATACGCTAATTAATATCGTTTCAACAAACATGAACAAACACTGACATTAGAGTTTGTTGACGTTTGTCAGATCAGCGAGAATTAGCCTTTAAATGACACATTATAATGACTAAAGCCGAAGGGTTATCAACTAAAGGCGTGTTACATTAATGCGTTTCCATGTTGACATATGTAGTTGATTTGTGCATGTATGTGAAAATCTATACATTTGCATTGCTTTTGGCTGCTGCATTATAATCTTTTAGAAAAACCATGTGATGAATTTTGCTAGAATCCTAAAGTCTGAAGGGAAAACTGTTGGTCTTTTAAAATCATCCTCTAGTCAAACCCTTACCCTGCCAGTATATGAAAACATCTGCATTTTGTGCATTAAACTCTCGCACACACACACTTGTGGGAAACCATGGACTCAGAAGACTTCCTGTCACATCTGAATTGTGCTTTGATCATCTCAATATAAACATCTTACATCCACCCACCTCACATGTTTAGCACTGTATTATCAGTTACATTAGTCTGATGTGACAGACTGTTCACAATTACCCTACAGCACCTGTAAACACTGATAAGATAAGTGTTTAAGTAGATAAGTGTTTATGTTAAGATTTTTTATACACAGTGTTTATCATAAAGTGTTTATTGTAATATAAATGTTTATTTTAATATGAGTGTTTATAATAAGTGTTTTTTAATATTAGTGTTTATGATAAGTGTTTATTCTAATTGGAGTTTTTATCATAAGCGTTTATTCTTATTTGAGTGTTTATCATAAGTGTTTATTCTAATTTGAGTGTTTATCATAAGCGTTTATTCTAATATGAGTGTTTATCATGAGTGTTTATTCTAATTTGAGTGTTTATCATAAGCATTTATTCTAATATGAGTGTTTATCATAAGTGTTTATTCTAATATGAGTGTTTATCATAAGTGTTTATTTTAATATGAGTGTTTATCATAAGTGTTTATTCTTATATGGGTGTTTATCATGAGTGTTTATTCTAATTTGAGTGTTTATCATAAGCATTTGTTCTAATATGAGTGTTTGTCATAAGTGTTTATTCTAATTTGAGTGTTTATCATAAGTGCTTTATTCTTATATGGGTGTTTATCATAAGTGTTTTTTCTAATATGGGTGTTTATCATAAGTGTTTATTTTAATATGAGGGTTTATCATAAGTGTTTATTCTTATATGGGTGTTTATCATAAGTGTTTATTCTAATATGGGTGTTTATCATTAGTGTTTATTTTAATATGAGTGTTTATCATAAGTGTTTATTCTAATATGGGTGTTTATCATAAGTGTTTATTTTAATATGAGGGTTTATCATAAGTGTTTATTCTTATATGGGTGTTTATCATAAGTGTTTATTCTAATATGGGTGTTTATCATTAGTGTTTATTTTAATATGAGTGTTTATCATAAGTGTTTATTCTAATATGGGTGTTTATCATAAGTGTTTATTGTAATATGGGTGTTTATCATAAGTGTTTATTCTTATATGGGTGTTTATCATAAGTGTTTATTTTAATATGAGTGTTTATCATAAGTGTTTATTCTTATATGGGTGTTTATCATAAGTGTTTATTCTAATTTGAGTGTTTATCATAAGTGTTTATTCTAATTTGAGTGTTTATCATAAGTGTTTTTTCTAATATGGGTGTTTACCATAAGTGTTTATTCTAATATGAGTTTTTCTCATAAGTGTTTATTCTAATATGGGTGTTTATCATTAGTGTTTATTTTAATATGAGTGTTTATCATAAGTGTTTATTCTAATATGGGTGTTTATCATAAGTGTTTATTGTAATATGGATGTTTATCATAAGTGTTTATTCTTATATGAGTGTTAATCATAAGTATTTATTTTATTATGAGTGTTTATCATAAGTGTTTATTCTAATATGGGTGTTTATCATTAGTGTTTATTCTAATATGAGTGTTTATCATAAGTGTTTATTTTATTATGAGTGTTTATCATAAGTGTTTATTGTAATGTGGGTGTTTATCATAAGTGTTTATTCTAATATCAGTGCTTGTACTGGATAGACACAAAACATCACTGAATTGATGCTGATGTAAAAAGCTTCATGTGGGTAGTGTTCAGTTTAATATTTGAGTACACTGGTATTCACAGGCTCTTGGCGGAGGAGGAGGAGAAGGTGAAGTCTCTTCTGGCTCTACAGGAGGAGCAGGAGGTGCAGCTCCTCCAGACCCAGCGAGAGAAACAGGAGCTTAAGCAGGAGATGGAGAGAAAGTCACAGGCTCTCGAAGAGGCCCAGCGACAGGTGGAGAAAATCCGGGCCAGTCGACGTCGAGTTGATCAGGACATCGCTGTGAGCTCAGCAGTGTGTGTTTGTTAGTGTGTTTGTTTAGTGTTTCTCTATACTGATGAATGTCTCTTTTCTGCAGGCTGCTCAGCGAAAGCTTCGACAGGCCAGTACCAGCGTGAAGCACTGGAACGTTCAGATGAACCGACTCATGCACCCCATTGCCCCTGGAGGTACATTAACTTCAACACTACATGCTCTTAACCCTTTATTGTTTACTTCATGTACACAGTAACAAATTCATTACCTGAAATTTTATATTATTATATTTAAAGGTAAAACTTGAAAGAAATCCATCACAGTACTCCTCTACTCCTCTAAGTGCAGGAGTTGTGGCTATTATGGATTATTTTTATTCTTAATCTATTATTTGAAATACTCCACATATTGGCTTGATACAAATTATGCCAAGTTCAGCCATAGTTTGAAATGTGATCAGACATAAGCCTTGTTCTCTTACAGAGAGGAGATCTTCTTCTCTGACCTCTCCGGTCCGTGCTTCTTCAGTCAGTGAGATAGAGTCAAGAACTCACCAGAGATCAGAGAGAGAACTACACAAACACAAGAGCTTTGACTGTGGGGACAACATCAGATATGTTGAGAATATGGACTTCAGCAACAAACTTCCTTCTGATAGCGATGATCAATAGACCTGACAACGCAGAATAAACCTGACATAGAGAAGTGATAAACCTGATGTGGACATAAATAAACCTGATATAAAGCTGAGTAAACCTGACATAGAGATAAATAAACCTGACTAAGAGAAGTGATAAACCTGATGTGGACATAAATAAACCTGATATAACGCAGAATAAACCTGACGTGGACATAAATAAACCTGATATAAAGCTGAGTAAACCTGACATAGAGATAAACAAACCTGACTTAATGCTAAGTAAACCTGACATAGAGATGAATAAACCTGACTTAATGCGAAGTAAACCTGATATAGAGATGAATAAACCCGACTTAATGCTAAGTAAACCTACTGTAACAGAGAAGTGATAAACCTGATATGGAGATGAATAAACCTGACATAGAGAAGTGATAAACTTGATGTGGACATAAATAAACCAGATATAAAGCTGAGTAAACCTGACATAGAGATAAACAAACCTGACTTAATGCCAAGTAAACCTGACATAGAGATAAACAAACCTGACTTAATGCCAAGTAAACCTGACATAGAGATAAACAAACCTGACTGAATGCTAAGTAAACCTGACATAGAGATGAATAAACCTGACTTAATGCTAAGTAAACCTGATATAGAAGTGATAAACCTGATATGGAGATGAATAAACCTGACTTAGAGAAGTAATAAACCTGATGTGGATATAAATAAACCTGATATAATGCAGAATAAACCTGACATGGACATAAAAAAACTGACATAAAGCTGAGTAAACCTGACATAGAGATAAACAAACCTGACTTAATGCTAAGTAAACCTGACATAGAGATGAATAAACCTGACTTAATGCCAAGTAAACCTGATATAGAGATGAATAAACCTGACTTAATGCTAAGTTAACCTAACAGAGAAGTGATAAACCTGTTATGGAGATTAATAAACCTGACATAGAGAAGTGATAAACTTGATGTGGACATAAATAAACCAGATATAAAGCTGAGTAAACCTGACATAGAGATAAACAAACCTGACTTAATGCCAAGTAAACCTGACATAGAGATGAATAAACCTGACTTAATGCGAAGTAAACCTGACATAGAGATGAATAAACCTGACTTAATGCCAAGTAAACCTGACATAGAGATGAATAAACCTGACATAGAGAAGTGATAAACCTGATATGGACATAAATAAACCTGATTTAATGATGAGTAAACCTGATGAATAAACCTGACTTAATGCTAGGTAAACCTGACATAGAGATAAACAAACCTGACTGAATGCTAAGTAAACCTGGCATATAGATGAATAAACCTGACTTAATGCTAAGTAAACCTGACATAGAGATGAATAAACCTGACGTGGAGATAAATAAACCTGACATAGAGAAGTGATAAACCTTAGCCTACCTGAGTGATAAGTGATAAATAAGCCTGACCTAGAGATGAATGACATAATGCTGAGTAAAGGTGATGTGGAGATAAATAAAGATGACATTGATGCTAAAAAGAGTCTGGTGTTAAATATGTAATGAATCAGTTGTGTATTGTCTGTGTGTATTTGTGATGATGACTGTAGTGTCAGTGCGTGTGGGAGATTTGAGCGAAACTCTTGTGGTTTGACTTCCTGTTTCCTGTCTTAGCTGAAGATGCTGTGTTGTGTTTGTTAGATGAACAACTCTTTATCAAACATTTCATTTATTTAAAACATAATATGTGTGTAGAGCAGTGTCTGATAACAGATAATCACATGACAGAGACTCATCAGACACATCTGATCATGAAAAAAACAATAGGAGGCCTAATGGGCACATAACTATGGTTTTATTTTATTAAAAGTGTAATGACCTTGTTTTTTTTTGTTTTTTTTGTTGCAGACTGATTACGATTTGTATTAAATTAAATATCCATAAAACCATGGTAATTTTAATGATGGGCTTTTATTGTGTTTAATAAGCAAATAGCGACATCTAGCGGTACAACAGAGTCAAGATAATTATAAGTATAGTCGTCTAAATATAAATACTGTTGTTTTGTTTTTAAATAATCATAAATATGTTCACAGTATAAAACTTTACATCATTTAAACTGAACTTGTACGTAATACGCGCGGTAGGTTCATACAGGGTTAAATGAGCGGAGCGCGCTTCTTCTGTGACGTCATAACGCCGGTTGTCTGTGGACGCGCATGCGGAGCGCTCGAGCGGTTCGCGTCCCGTTGTACTACAGAGATATGAGAATTAATTAATTTATCATCACTGACGCGGATTGAAAGTGTTTAACTGCGTCTAGATGAAGAGGTAAGAGTTTAAATCTGAAGATTTCTGTTTGTTTTAATGTGTTTAACTGTCGAGAACTACTCATTGGATACTAAACGTGAGTTTATATTCATATTGAAAGAAACTATGTGTTGACGTTATCTGTGATCACGTGAGGGATTAAATACCACATGTCATTCAAACTAATCAGATTATTACTAGTAGTAGAGTTTCCCAAACTTTTCCATACGGGACCTAACAACTTAGACAGACAAAATCTATCTATCTATCTATCTATCTATCTATCTATCTATCTATCTATCTATCTATCTATCTATCTATCTATCTATCTATCTATCTATCTATCTATCTATCTATCTATCTATCTATCTAATAGATAGACATTAGATGGATAGATGAGTTGACATACGGGTGTTTGGTCAGAGTTATTTGTTTTTAGGTGAAAGTTGGTTTTGCGGTGATATCAGACAGACTTTATTGCAACACACATAAAAAAATCATGTACACACACATATACACAGACACATATACACACTCATATATACACACTTGGCACTGAATTACTGTGTTTACTAACTGAGAACACTGTGTTATTACACTGTGTGTTATTATTTTGTATATATAAATACAAAAACACATGCGCGTATGTACTTAAGAAACATTTACATATGTATATAGAATTTTTTTTAAATATATTTTAAATTATATACAAACTACAAAAATACTTAAATAAAAAATTCTTACATTTATACATGTATGTGTGTATGTATATATACATAATTATTATATATGCAAACACAAACTTATATTTTTTATGCGATTAATCGCGGTTAATCTTTTGACGCATCAATGACGTTCAGTCAGTGTTATAAAATAGTTAAATGTGACGTCATTCATAAGAGTTTACTTTAAGTGTTTATGTAAATATAGAGAGAAGTCTGAAGGCCAAAGACTCTTACAATACTCGCAGTCGATAAACTGTGAACTTTGAAATGTTTTTGGTTTTAAGAGTTCATGTACCCACAGAGCCCTGACAGAGTTTCTCATTAGTACTGATCTCAAGTCATTTATATGAAGTGTATGGGTTAGTTGTGTGCTTCTATATCTGTTTTTTTTGTGTACAATATATCTGAGCACAAGATGTGTGTCATTTCCTAACACACCGCAGACTGTCTGTCTGTAATATCTGTTGTTTGTGTATAAGGGTGAAAGTGATGCTCAGACAGTCATGTGATCAGATGTTGTGTTGTGTGTTAATGTATGCATGCATTGATCAATGAAAGTTCAGTGTGATATCAGAAGAGTCTCTTCTTTGTTATTTCTGCTTTCAGATGTCATACATGAAGATTCATCTTAATTAAATAGTTATGCATGCATTTCATTTGTAAATGATCTGTAATAACCGCACATAAACAGCCTAGTTATATTTATATATTTATGCATTTGGCAGACACTTTTATCCAGTGCATTGGAAGCTGCATTTTTTAGTACTTGTGTTCCCTGGGTTCGAACCCATGAACTTTTGTGCTGCAAATGCAATGCTCTAGAGTTATCTATAAACCAAAATCATTTGCTCTTAAAGATGAGTTTGGTATTATCACGTTTCATGATTTTTGCATGTTTCTTATAAAAAGTTTAGGAGACTACAGAAGATCCTTAAACTCCAGACATGAAACGACTTGTGCTGCTGTATGTGAAATTCTGCAGGAGATTAGACGTTAATCTGCTCTTATTTAACACTGAAGCAGAGGCGTTTGGTTCTTTGGATCACAGGAAATCTGCTTTAGTTCAACACACTAGTCTGACCTATAAACCAGTCATCTGAAGTATTAGGAGTCATAACAGAAATCAACTTTCACCAGCCGACCTCACTGAACCTCCGGTGAGAGGCAGCTCCACCGAGAGGCAGATTCTGCAGGCTGCAGTCTCAATGACCTCTGCTCTCTATTCTCTGTGTTTGTTCAGAAGTTGTGGTAACTGTGTGTGTGCGTCTGATTTGATGGATTTAATTTGTTTGGTCACAGATGTTTCATGTCTGTACAGCTGGTATGTGTTAGTTCCCACAATGCATTGCATGCTGTTGGGTGGTGGTGATCATACAGCAGGTCTTCAGTATCACAGCTGTCAAATCACTCTTCTGTTATCACATCTGTTCAACAAAATACTTTCAGAGTAAATCCGTCACTTTATATTTAGTATCAGCTAGATGACATCATCATTAATGTGTTTGCGTCTCTCAGGTGAGTAATGACTGCAGTCGCTCATGAACGTCTTTGAATTATTCGAGATGGACGGAGGAGACTCGCTCGCTCTGTCAATGAGAAGCAAACTGAGTGGAGATTCAGGGAAAGTGGGCGGAGTTTGTATGGAGAATGAAGACTCCTCCTCGTGTGGTAGCCGCACCCCTGATGATGAGCGTCTGGAGGATGTGCTGTCTGAGCTTCGTGCGGGGGCGGAGCTTAATCTCGATCTGGATGTGAGGGTAGAACCCGAGCAGATCTTAGACCTGCAGGGGGAGGAGCTTAGCTGGGACACAAATCGTCAAGATGTAAATGAAGCGGAAGACCAAAGTAACGCCAGCCACAGTACAGCCAGTCCTGAACCGAACACAGCATCTGCAGGTGATGATGATGTTACAAAAGTTGAGTTGAGATAAATCACTCTTCAAATAAAGCTGCACACTTTTGCACACTCTATCAGAGGTAGGCAACGTCGGTCCTGGAGTGCCGATGTCCTGCAGATTTTAGCTCCAACCCTGATAAAACCTTGGCTACATGTAGGTTTCAGGTGACTTTTTAGACCTTGATTAGCTTGTTCAGGTGTGCTTGATTAGAGCTGGAGCTAAACTCTGCAGGACATCGGCACTCCAGGACCGACGTTGCCTACCCGTGCGTCTAGTGCATTTTTAACACTCTTGCACTTTTTAAACATTCTTGTTTACCTTCACAAATGTGCACTTTTACACACTGTCTCATGCACTTTCACACACTTTCATGCTCCTTCACCTGTGGTTTAAGCTGTAAGGTTCCTGAGCTGTATATAAACTCTACATTGTTAATTGTTTGTGTGTAGATCTCTCTAAAGCATCGTCTGTATCAGCGCCGCTCCAGCAGGGTCATGAGGAGGCGGGGCTAAACGTCGAGTGTCGTATCTGTGGAGACAAAGCATCAGGATTTCACTATGGTGTTCATGCCTGTGAGGGCTGCAAGGTCAGGGGTCAGAGATCACCAACATCATAACCCATTTTGAATTGATGGTTTGTAAACTCTCCCCGTCTTTCTCTGTCTGTAACTCGCAGGGTTTTTTCAGAAGGACTATTCGTATGAAGTTGGAATATGAGAAATGTGAACGGAGCTGTAAAATCCAAAAGAAAAGTCGGAATAAATGTCAGTTCTGTCGTTTTCAGAAATGCCTGATGCTTGGAATGTCCCATGATGGTGAATAAACATCAACAATAATAACGCAATAGAACCCCCTTTGATCCTCTGCAGAACTGAATATCATTGTTTGTGTGTTACTTTGTAGCGATCCGGTATGGACGTATGCCCGAGTCGGAGAAGCGTAAACTGGTTGCAGGTTTGTTAGCTGGAGAAAAGAGCTGTCAGAACTCTGGAGGTTCAGATCTCAAAACCCTCGCCAAACGGGTCAACAACGCCTACCTCAAGAATCTCAATATGACCAAGAAGAAAGCCCGAAACATCCTGACGGGAAAAACCAACGGCAACCCGGTAACCAGCGTCAGAATCACTAGTGATCAACTATCAGCTGTTTAACAGTAATAACATGTTCCACTTCTTCTCTGTGTCTCAGCCGTTTGTGATTCATGACATGGACTCACTGTGGCAGGCGGAGAACGGGCTGGTCTGGAATCAGGTGATTAACGGAGCTCCCACTAACAAGGAGATCGGCGTTCACGTCTTCTACCGCTGTCAGTGCACTACAGTAGAGACAGTCCGAGAACTCACAGAGTTTTCCAAAAGCATCCCGGGATTTGTCGACCTTTTCCTGAACGACCAGGTAACAGAGAATCAGGCGATAATGTTATGCACTTCTGTTTGTAGCTCAACTGAATGAAATCTCCTCTCCGCTCCTGTAGGTGACCCTGTTGAAGTATGGTGTCCACGAGGCGATCTTCGCCATGCTGCCCTCGCTGATGAATAAAGACGGTCTGCTGGTGGCGAATGGAAAAGGTTTCGTCACGAGAGAGTTTCTCCGCAGTCTCCGCAAGCCCTTCAACGAGATCATGGAGCCCAAATTTGAGTTTGCAGTAAAGTTTAATGCTCTGGAGCTGGACGACAGCGATCTCGCTCTGTTTGTTGCTGCTATTATCCTGTGCGGAGGTGAAAAAGCTTTCCTCCGCGTTTTGTAATGTTGATTTGTTGCAGTATTTAACTTGTGTTGTACATGTACGTTGTGTTTGGGTAGATCGTCCGGGTCTGATGAACGTTTCTCAGGTGGAGCAAATACAAGACAACATCCTGCAAGCTCTTAATCTTCATCTGCAGATGAATCATCCGGATGCAAGCTTCATCTTTCCCAGACTGCTGCAGAAGCTCGCAGATCTGCGTCAGATGGTGACAGAGAACGCACAGTTGGTGCAGAAGATCAAGAAAACTGAATCGGAGACGTCTCTTCATCCTCTACTGCAGGAGATCTACAGGGACATGTACTGAGCCCGCTCATGTTTTACTGACTGACCAATCACTGTGAACTTTTATTATTGTTTTTATCGAACACTTGGACTTTTACAGGATCAGATGATTTATTACTGATCGATGATGAACGAAGCTCTGATCTGGACCTGCAGTGACATCATGAGGCAGGTCAAAAGGTCTGGGATCATCATTGCTGCACGTTGGATCTGTTCTGCTGTTTCTGCTTTGTTTCGGGTCGGTTTGTGAATGTCTCTATAGAGCTTTAAGAGACTCTCGGTCTCTGCAGATGAACACTGAATGATGCCTGTAGTGCAGAAAGATGTTTGGTTTTTCTTGGGTCCAACAAATGTTTTTTTAATTCATGGCGTGAATGGACCTTCATTCCTGCTATGAGAGATCAAAACACAGAGACACAAGAACAACAGAATGAAGAATATATCATTACTGACCAACAACCTCTAACACATTA
This sequence comes from Misgurnus mizolepis, assembly GCA_025389145.1. NCBI lineage: Eukaryota > Metazoa > Chordata > Actinopteri > Cypriniformes > Cobitidae > Misgurnus > Misgurnus mizolepis. The sequence continues at coordinate 569,034 of JAIFKI010000021.1, forward strand.
TGAAATAATACTGTGATTATATTCAGATAAATCATGTTTATATTCATTATTTAATCACTGTTTATTAGTTTCTCACAGCTGACTGAATGATATTCAGTATTTTACAGGAGCTCCTGTGCTGAATGAACTGAATGAAAGAGCAACACATCTACTGTATTAACTGTAAACTTTTATATTACAGACCTCATGTATTTGTGTCATATCAGTGCTGCTAATTCCTCATACTGATGACTCTACTGCAGATCAAATTTGCTCATGTCTGTAGGTCTGAGAGGAGGTTTGAGAGGATTGTTTAATCTTTATGAACGCTTGACCATCACACAACTGTGACTTGATGAGCTGCATCACAGACTGCTGATGTCTTCTACTCATCAGAAGAACATTCAAATAAAAATACTGAGTAAACTCACAGGACATTCAGCTGTGCTGTTTCATGAATTTGAAGAAGCAGGGCTGCCCAATCATTTGGGGGTGTTTTTAGGGTTGTTTGGAAATTTTTGAGGGTTTGGGGTGTTTCTCAGGGTTGAGTGTTTCTCAGGGTTGCCCGGGGTGTTTCTGAGGGTTGCTTGGGGTGTTTCTGATGGTTGCCCTGGGGTGTTTTTGAGGGTGGCCCGGGGTGTTTCTGAGAGTTGGCTCGGGGTGTTTCTGAGTGTCCCCCGGGGTGTTTCTGAGGGTTGCCCCAGGGTATTTTTGAGGGTGGCCAAGAGTGTTTTTTGAGAGTTGGCTCAGGGTGTTTCTGAGGGTCGCTTGGGGTGTTTCTTAGGGTGGCCCGGGGTGTTTCTGAGGGTCACTTGGGATGTTTCTGAGGGTCGCTTGGGGTTTCTGAGGGTCCCTCAGGGTGTTTCTGAGGGTGGCCCGGGGTGTTTCTTAGGGTCACTTGGGGTTTTGGAGGGTCGCTTGGGGTGTATCTGAGGGTCCCCCAGGGTGTTTCTGAGGGTGGCCCGGGGTGTTTCTGAGTGTCACTTGGGGTGTTTCTGAGGTTCGCTTGGGGTGTTTCTGAGAGTCGCTTGGGGTGTTTCTGAGGGTCCCCCAGGGTGTTTCTGAGAGTTGGCTCGGGGTGTTTCTGAGAGTCGCTTAGGGTGTTTCTGAGGGTGGCCCAGGGTGTTTCTGAGAGTTGGCTCGGGGTGTTTCTTAGGGTCACTCGGGGTGTTTCTAAGGGTCACTTGGGGTATTTCTGAGGGTCCCTTGGGGTGTTTCTGAGAGTTGCTTGGGGTGTTTCTGAGGGTCCCCCAGGGTGTTTCTGAGGGTTGCGCCTGGGTGTTTCTGAGGGTGGCCCGGAATGTTTCTGAGGGTTAGCTTGGGTTGTATCTAAGTGTCCCCCAGGTTGTTTTTGGGGGTGACCCAGGGTGTTTCTGAGAGTTGGCGCTGGGTGTTTCTGAGGGTCACTTGGGGTGTTTCGGAGGGTCGCTTGGGGTGTTTCTGAGAGTGGCTTGGGGTGTTTCTAAGGGTCCCCCAGGGTGTTTCTGAGGGTTGTGCCAGGGTGTTGCTGAGGGTGGCCCGGAATGTTTCTGAGAGTTGGCTTGGGGTGTTTCTGAGGGTCGCTTGGGGTGTATCTAAGGGTCCCCCAAGGTGTTTCTGAGGCTTGCCCTGGGTGTTTCTGAGGGTTGCCCCAGGGTGTTTCTGAGGGTTGCCTCTGGGTGTTTCTGAGGGTCGCTTGGTGTGTATCCGAAGGTCGCCCTTTTTTTTTAGTGTTTCCCGGGATGTTTCTGAGAATTGTATTTGGAGTTGTTTGGGGTGTGTCCTTCTGTAAAGCTCCATTGCGAGTGTAAAAGTGCTATACAAATAAATGTAATTAAGAGTGTTTTTGATGGTTGTATAAAGTATTTATGGGGTTGTTATTGTGATTTGGAGTGTTTTGAGGGGTTTTTTTAGGGTCACTTTAGTCATATGGGTGTTTTTGAAGGTTGTTTGTTGTGTTTTTAAGGGTAAATGATGTTCTTCATTAAACCTGTGTCCGGTCTGTTGTGTGGATTTCCTGCTGAACTACAGGTCGTGGACCAGAGTTGGGTTTGATTTGTTTCCTCTCTGTAGGGTCAGTTATTCAAGAACTCATAAACTCAACCTTCATCAGGGTCACAGGATAACCCATGTCAATCTGAACCAATTCAATAAAACACTACATTATTCATAAAACATGGAGATATATACCACAACAGAGCATGTATGTGTGTGTGTTTTATGGGTGGATCTTTGTGAAGTGCCAGCAGGAGTCTCTCTCTCTCTCTCTCTCTCTCCCTCTCTCTCTGTATGTTTGTGTGTGTGTGTGTGTGTGTGTGTGTGTGTGTGTGTGTGTGTGTGTGTGTGATGTGATCTGCAGATGTTGTATGAACAATGTGACCCCAGGGCAGCAAAACTCGTCCTCTCTCTCTCTATTGTGTGTGTTCTGTGAAATTTCCGTGTCTCACCGTGAGTCTGAATTCATCGCTTCATCTCACGCTGAGTCTGAGCTCAAAACAAACTCGTTTCCAACAGGATTCAGTCACATGATATCATGACAGAGATCATTCACAGGTACATGTAGCTTTCTCACTTGTTTGCTACACACAGCTCATCCTAAAGCACTACACACATACACACACACACACTGTAGTCAGACTTCATGTTATGTGTTCTTATCTGATCTGGGAGCAGTCATGTGGTTAGTGATCCACAGGTTTAAATCAGGAGATCTGATTTCAGATCAGTGCTTAAACATTCAGTGTTAATGAGATTATCATTGACTCTTTATCTCTGAACAGACACAACACAAACACACAAACACCGGTGAGAATTTCACTTTCTAACAGCAAATATTGCGTTTTAGTCTCTAGTTTTGTCTATGTGATCTATGTGTGTTTGCGTGCGTGTGTGTGAATCTGATACCACCACCCATGTACCACAGTAATGTGACACATGTAGTCTGTGTGAATGTGTTGTTTCAGATGGATGAATCGGGGCTGAATGAACTTCACCCTAAACCAGAATGATGATGATGATCCTGTTTCCATGGTAACAAACATCCTGATCATGCATGACCTTCAATGTTTGGACACACGTGACAGAATTGATATTTATATTCAGTCAGATGCAGGTCTGTGCCGTCAACGCCGTTCTGCTCCGAACAAACCCAGGGAAGATTCAGTGGAGGGGGTGGAGTCAGAGAGAGGGGAGGAGCCTGTGAGAGGAGGGGCAGTGTCACCCAAGTATGTTTACATTATTCATGTGTTTATTATAATTGATGTGCACGAATGAGACTGCTGAGATAGTGTGTGATGTTTACAGATGTCTGACTTCACATTAGCGCCCACTGCTGGCCTGGAGCGTTACAGTAATATCAGTGATCTTCTGTATTATAATACTGATGACTTTATGTTTAAGAGCTCCAGTCATTCACTGCTAAAAGTGTAAAGGAGCATTGATGGTGTTTGTGTTGTTATTTGACTCTAAAAGTGACATAAATCAGTCAATGGGTTTGAAACAACATTTGACTGTTCATTTTGAGGTGAACTGTGTCTGGTTTGGGTGTCTTCTCTGTTCCATTTAATCTTAAACATTAATAGCAGTGGATTATAATGTTAAATATGCTTGGTGTCCTCTGTATCTATTCTGAATTCAAACACACATCAATAATGAATACAAACAGATTGAATAGACTTGATTGTTGTTATTTCTCCTGTGAAACCACAACAACAGAATAATAATAATACAGATTAACATATAATTATTCACCAGGTGCATCGTTTTCAATGATCTTTTGTTTAGGAGAGAAAATATTTTAACATTTATATATTCAGTACTATTCAATAAGAGATTTTTGATTCAATTAAATAGGATTATATCAAATGCACCCACTGCAAAAAAATTACTTTCTTACTTAGTATTTGTGTCTTGTTTTCAGTACAAATATTTAAAAATTCTTAAAACAAGATGCATTTTTAAAATCACCTAAAAATAAGTCTAGTTTTTAGACAAAAACATCAAATATAAGTGAATTTGTGTTTAAAACAAGCAAAAAAAAAAAAAAAGTAAGCTAATTTTTCTTAATTTTTTCTTGAATTAAGTGTTAAAGAAATTTTTAAGAGAGTTTAAGAGATTTTTTTCTTACCCCATTGGCAGATAGTTTTACTTGTTTAAAGCACAAATTCACTTAATTTGTATAAAACTAGATTTTGCTCATCAATTTTTTTATTTTAATTTAATATTTTTTTTTATATATTTGTACTGAAAACAAGACAAAATTACTAAGTAAGAAAGTAATTTATTTGCAGTGCACAGTAAAGATTAAATTATATTTCTTAAAATAAGTAACAGGTCATATTTAGAAACTTAAAGCCCGCCCCATCTCACTGAGCAGCCAATCACAGCTCAGAATGATCAGGAGGATCTGGAAGTGCTCTTAATTTTCTTTTCATTTAACAGCTTAACTTTTCCAACTTGTTGTTAAACTAAACTATTTTTAAAATGTATTTTAATCTAAATTGAATTGACTGACATTAAACAGTATTTATATAATACAAATATTAGTATAGTATTTTATTTTATTGTAATATATGTATACACACAATATAGAGAGAGATATTATTATGAGTTAAGATTGAAGTCCCTGTAATGATGTTGAGATGTGATGATGTAATGACAGGTGATAAGAGATTTAAAGTAACACGTTTACCATGTGCTGAGATTGACCAGCTAACCATAATCAACAGATGCTTTATATATACATTTAAACATTTCAGATGTATTCATCCGTTTTGATGATTTGTGCGTTTACTATACATTTATTCCTCAAAATTGTTGGGTCTGTGCTAATTTGATCCTGTCTGTGAAATTCAGTCTTATTTAATAATGAGATTTGCAGCATTAAAGTTTGATTTCACATTGATTTCATGATCTTATTCAGTTAATATTAAAGATATCAAGATAATATTGATCTTTACATGATGTATGATGAGTTTATAAAATGATTTTTGATGAAGGTTGAGGTGGTTAAAGAGGTTATTAGAGGCTGGGTTTGGTTGACGTCACAGAGTTAATCCGTCCCTGAAGCTTGTGTGTGAGCGCATGTGATAAAGAGCAGCACAGGTGCATTCGTTCATCAGTCTCTCCTAACACATCTCATCCACAGGTAAGAATCAAATCTCTCATCTGATCTTAATGAATAATAATGTGAGTTTGTGTTTTATGAGGATTTTGTGATTGATAACAAAAGGAATATATTTCTTTTATTAATAGACATTAAATGTAAATGTTTAAATCAGTAAACCAAAGATTTATTAGATTGCAATGCATTCAAGCATTTATTTTTAGTATTATAATGCTGCACAGATGTAAGTTTATCAAACATATTTGAATGAATGTTTTGATGTTGAAAAATGTTTTGTAATGCTTTACAGTAGGGATAAGTTTGTTAACATTAGTAAATGCATTAGCTAACATGAACTAACAACGAGTAATGTGGTTTATCAGCAGTTATTAATGTTTGTCAATGTTAGTTCATGCCAATACAACATTTGATTTGAATAATATATTAGTAAATGCTGAAATGAACATGAACTCATATTGTTAAATGCTTAAGATGCATTGTTCATTGGTAGTTTATGTTTAGTAATGCATTAACTAATTTAACCTTATTGTAAAGTGTTACTTATTTATTATATTGAATTAAATGATCTGATGTGTTTCGTGAGAGTTTCTTAAACATACAGTAACCTACATAGAGAGATCACAGATCTGAGATCAGATTAAAACTCTTTCCAGAAACAGAGAATCTGTGACCGTTTGCATTCGTATAAGAGAGTGAGATCAGACATGATCTGATAGATGATCGTATAAGACATCGAGTGTTTGTGTTGTACAGGAGTCACAGAATCTGAGCCGTGATGGGACGCAAGGAGATCCAATGCAGCTGGAAGAAAATAACCAACAATATAAGAGACATCTTTGATTTTAAAGAAGTCCTGGGCTCGTAAGTATCAAATATATTTAATTTAAAGTGCGGTAATGTTTGAGATCATTCAGACTGATTATCAGGACAATGATAATCAAGAGCTGTTATTCTGAAACTGATCTCTGTTACAAGATTATCACAAATACACACACACACTCATTGACACACACAGTATTGATGGTAATCTGAGACAGATTAAAGGATTGAGAGCCATGAACCATTTTTATCAATGAGGCTGTCTATCATTTGTTCTTATTGAAAAAGAATTGAAGAAATTGTTGAATGATGATGAAGATGATGATGAAGGATGAAAAGGTGTTATAAATCATTATGAAGCAGTGTAAGGTTATACGTACTTTAACCATATAAAGGATTATGAGACGGTGTCAGCTCTTCTGAAGTGTTGATGAGATGATGTTTGTTATAGATATGAGTTTAGTTTGAGACACCTGTTAATCTTCATCATCTACTGAATGAGAACACAGACAGCAGAGAACATCCAGACCTGAGTGCATTAAAGGATTACTGACCGTGCGTGCGTGTGTCTTTGTGTGTGTGCGTGTTCAGGTGTGTGTAGATTGTCAGATCAATGATATGTGTATATGTAATTATATTTAGAGTGTTTGTATTGTTCCCTGTCGTCTGTGTACGTGAGGATTACAGCACATTCTGTGACAATGGTCATGTTCTGATCTTGGCCTTTATCTCAAAAATAATCATCCAATCAGTGAAGGTGTTCTCCAGACTTACATTAACTTGCAGCGATCAATAGTTTTAATGAAGATGAAGGTTTATAAATCCTCAGATCTGTAATGATGTCACTCATGTGTCTTTACATCTGATGTTTGTCAGTGTAACTCTTTCTTTGTGCCAACCATGATGAGTATACACCTGACACTAAGCTTAATGCATACTACATACTTCATTTGCATGCAACACACTACACGCTAGACTATCTGATTTTTTAAAGATTGGCTGATGAAAAAGAAAGTGTTTATTGAAGTTACGTGACGTTTAAAGAGTTTTCTGACTGCAGGTGTGTAGATTGAGGTGAGATTAAAGGTAATGTGGGTAATTAGTCATTAGGGTCTCTTATGCAACTCACTCATGCTGTTTAATCTTACGGACAGGAGACATGGTAAAGCTCAAGACACACACACACGCAAACAGACACACACACACACACACACACACAGCATGGCCTCGTGTACACTGATTAGATTCTCAGGATCTCAGCTGAACATCTGCAGGGATTCTCTATGCAGTATGTCTGTGGCACTGTTGTGTGTTGTTACTTAGGAGTGTTGTGTATTTGTGTAGGGGCTCATTTTCTGAAGTGTTTCTGGTGAGAGAGAGAACGACTGGGAACTTTTACGCCCTGAAGTGTGTGAAGAAAAAACAGCTGCACAACTCAAACCTGGAGAATGAGATCAAAGTTCTGAGGAGGTGAGAGAGAAAAACACCCCCAACCACAAACACCAAAAAACACAAACCATAACATTACAGACACAAAAACACAACAGACACAAAAACACCACAGACACAAAACACAACAGACATTAAAACACCACAGACAGAGAAACATCATAAACCAACACCACAGACAACACAGACCAGAACATTACAGACAGAAAAACACCACAGACAGAAAAACACCACCAACCACAAACACCATACCCCAACACTACAGACAACACAGACCATAGAACATTACAGACAGAAAAACACCACAGACAGAAAAACACCACCAACCACAAACACCATACCCCAACACTACAGACAACACAGACCATAGAACATTACAGACAGAAAAACACCACAGACAGAAAAACACCACCGACCACAAACACCATACCCCAACACTACAGACAACACAGACCATAACATTAAAGACACAAAAACACCACAGACACAATAACATCATAAACCAATACCACAAACAGAAAAACACAACATACACAAAACACCACACAGACACGAAAACACAGACTATAACACTACAGACACAAACAAACAAACAAACAAACAAACAAACAAACAAACAAACAAACAAACACAAAAACACCCTAAACCATCAACACCACAGACAACACAGGCCATAATGACATTAAGACACCACAGACAACACAGACAATAACACTACAGGCACAAAAACACCATACACCACTGACAACACAGGCCAAAACATTAAAGACACAAAACACCACAGATAGAAAAACACCACAGACATTAAAACACTTTAGACCAAAAAACACCACAGACACAAAACACCACAGACAGATAAACACCACAGACAACACAGACTATAACACTACAAACAAAAAACCATTAAAGACACAAAACACCACAGACAACACAGACCATAACATTACAGGCAGAAAAACACCACAGACATCAAAACACCACAGATACAAAACCACCACAGACAGAAAAGCAACATAAATCAACACCACAGAAATTAAAACACCACATACAACATGGATCATAACACTACAGACACAAACACATAACAAATCCAAAAACACCACAAACATAAAACCACCACAGACAGAAAACACCACAGACCATAAAGACCATAACACTACAGAAACAAACACGTAAACCAACACCACATTTCCTTTATCTTATTCTTTTCTCTCTCTTTCAGGATAAAGCACAGTAATGTGGTGGGTCTGGTGGATTTCTATGAAACCCGCACACACTATCATCTGGTTATGGAGCTGTGAGTGTCTAATACACACACAGACAAACACACATGTACACACACGTATACACAATCTTATGTTTAAAGAAACACACAGATTTTGTTCAGTGTATATTGAGTTGTGTGTTTGTGTTTATGAAGGGTCTCGGGTGGAGAGCTGTTTGATCGTATTCTGGATCGAGGTGTTTACACAGAAAAAGATGCCAGTCATGTGGTCAAACAGGTCCTGGAGGCTGTATCATACCTGCATCAAAACAGCATCGTTCACAGAGACCTGAAGGTCAGAAAACACACACACACACACGCACACACACACATCTCACACACAAACACACACACACACTTTATATTATGGAGTTATGTATCTGTATGTGTCTCTGTCTACAGCCGGAGAACTTACTGTACTACAGTCCAGATGAAAATGCTAAGATCATGATCAGTGACTTTGGTTTGTCTAAGATGTCTGATCATGATGTGATGTCCACAGCCTGTGGGACACCAGGATATGTTGGTGCGAACACAAACACACATCACATCAACATCTCTCCACATATATACTCTGTAAATTATGTTTGTAATATCTGATGTTTCTTTGTGTTTTCAGCTCCAGAGGTTTTGGCTCATAAGCCGTACAGTAAAGCTGTGGACTGTTGGTCTATTGGAGTTATAACATACGTCCTGTAAGTCTCATGCAGATTCACATGTAAACTGTTCGACTATATCTATATATCTATATATATTTACATAAACACTGCTGTGTTTTATTCTCATCAGATTGTGTGGATATCCACCATTCTACGAGGAGAACGAAACGCAACTTTTCTCCAAAATAATGAAGGCAGAATATGCGTTTCACTCACCGTACTGGGACAACATCTCAGAGTCGGGTGAGCCGATACCATTTTCAGCTAAAAAATGACAGAAAACTTTTAATGCATTTTGACAATCCATTTACACAACATCTTTGTTTTGGGGACTTGAATGCACAAACATTTGACAACGATACTGTTATTTTCTCCATTTAAACTACAAAAATTGTGCTGTGATGTCATTCGCATGCATATTTTGTGTTAAAAGCAGCATAAAACAGACGTTGCAATTGTCTTTATTTCCCTATCATGACACATATCCAAGTGAACCAGCTCCTGAAATAAGGAAAAAATGTGGGACTTGATTTTGTCCATCATGAACTGATTGTAACATTAGAAGTTTGGATTTGACGGTTACTTTCGATTTAATGATTACTTTTGATTTGATTACTTTCGATTTGTCGGTTACTTTCTATTTGACGGCTACTTTCAATTTGATGTTTACATTCGATTTAACGGTTATTATCGATTTGATTACTTTCGATTTGACGGTTACTTTTGATTTGATGGTTACTTTTGATTTAACAATTACTTTCGATTTTTCGGTTACTTTCGATTTGAGGATTGCTTTCGATTTGATCGTTACTTTCAATTTAACAGTTACTTTTGATTTGATTGTTACTTTCAATTTGTCGGTTACTTTCGATTTGATGTCTACTTTCAATTTGATGTTTACATTCGATATAACGGTTACTATCGATTTGATTACTTTTGATTTTCCAGTTACTTTCGTTTAACAATTGCTTTTGATTTGATTGTTACTTTCGATTTGTCGGTTACTTTCGATTTGACGATTGCTTTCGATTTGGTCGTTACTTTCAATTTAACAGTTACTTTCGATTTGATTGTTACTTTTGATTTGATTGTTACTTTCAATTTGACGGTTACTTTCGATTTGTCGGTTACTTTCGATTTGATGATTGCTTTCGATTTTATCGTTACTTTCAATTTAACAGTTACTTTCGATTAGACAATAACTTCAGGTCTGCCGATTTGGCGATTACTTGCTATTGGTTTGTCGGTTGCTTTCGGTTTGATTGTTGCTTTCGATTTGACGATTACTTTCAATTTGACGATTACTTTCGATTTGATTGTTACTTTCGATTTGAAGGTTACTTTTGATTTAACAATTACTTTCGATTTGTCGGTTACTTTCGATTTGTCGGTTACTTTCGATTTGATGATTGCTTTCGATTTTATCGTTACTTTCAATTTAACGGTTACTTTCGATTTGACAATAACTTCAGGTCTGCCGATTTGGCGATTACTTGCTCTCGGTTTGTCGGTTGCTTTCGGTTTGATTGTTGCTTTCGATTTGACGATTACTTTCAATTTGATGATTACTTTCGATTTGATTGTTACTTTCGATTTGAAGGTTACTTTTGATTTAACAATTACTTTCGATTTGTCGGTTACTTTCGATTTGTCGGTTACTTTCGATTTGACGATTGCTTTCGATTTTATCGTTGCTTTCTATTTAACGGTTACTTTCTTTTTGACTATAACTTTCGGTTTGGCGATTTCGACGATTGCTTTCGATTTGCCGGTTACTTTCGGTTTGACTGTTACTTTCGATTTAACGGTTACTTTCGATTTGACTATTACTTTTAATTTGATTGTTACTTTCGATTTAACAATTACTTTCGATTTGATGGTTACTTTCAATTGAATTGTTACTTTTAGATGTGTGACAATGCCAACCACTTCTGCATATCTGTGTTGTTGTCTGTCAATATTTCTTTACGCATAATTTGCATAAGGAAAAACTCCATCATTGTTGTGTATACATAGAAAGTGTCTTATAGAAACTCTGATAATGACAAACTGTTAAATCAAACACTTTTAATATTAACATTTTCAATTTGTTTATTTCTGTAGCAAAGGATTTTATTCGACATATGCTGGAGAAAAACCCCAGTAAACGTTTCACAACTGAACAAGCGCTCGATCACCCATGGTAAGAAACTTCTGTCAGAATCTCATTGTGTTATCATTGATATAGACTGATATGTAAAGAGATTAATAAATGCTGTTTGTTTTTTAGGATTATCGGTGTGACAGCTCAGAATGACAACATCTATCAGTCCGTCTGTCAACAGATCCAGAAAAACTTTGCCAAATCCAGATGGAAGGTGAGATATTCTCCACTATGTCTATGTAAATTATAACTTGTTTAAGTCCACGGTCATCAAATCCTTTACCAGTATCACACTTACATCAGTGTGCGTGTGTGTTTGTGTTACAGCGAGTCATTAATGCGACAGTTGTAGTTCAGCACATGCGACGGCTCCAGATTGCTCATGCGGATCCTGTGGTCTCCACCCCACCGCCATCGATCGAGGTGATGGACGTCTCGTCCGTCAGTCCGCCCGCAGACGAGCTGGACACCAATGGCAACCTATCGTGCAGTCACATGAGCCTGTCTCCTCAGTGTGATGTCATCATCAGGCGCGGCCCGCTGAAGGCCTGTAACAGTGAGCCGATGCACGCGCTGGTCATCAGTGAAAGCGGACAGCACTCGTATCATTCTGAATCTGATCTGGCCTGTGCCGCCGACAGGTACAATGACTCTCTTCTCTTCTACATAGACAGCACACTAAACTCAAGTGAACTCACTCATCAGTGTTTGTGTGATTCAGAACGGGTGCTGCGGATGGGCGTGGTCAGTCTCTGCAGACCGGAGTCTGCTCGGTGATGTAATCAGCTGACTGGTGAATGACAGCTGTCAGTCAAATGAAGATGATGTGAGGGATTGCTCAGACCACAACATTGACTGGCTCATGATATTATACACTTATTTTAATCATTTTATCTCTCTCTCTCTCTATCTTTCCAGATCATCAAAAGATGGATTTGTGCGGTGTTATTTCTTTAAGGGATTATCTCCACAACAAACCCACAACTTGAATCAAGAGTTACACAAGTGCCAACCACACACACACACACACACACACACACACACACACACACACACACACACACATTCTGGTTTCCATGTTTTGTGGGGACATTCCATAGGCGTAATGCATTTTATACCATACAAACTGTATATTCTATTCCCCTTACCTGCCCCATTCCCTAACCCCAACCATCACAAAAACCTTTCTTGTACCTTAGATTTTCAATAAACATCATCTTGTTTGATTTATAAGCTTGTTTCCTCATGGGGACATCAAAATGTCCCCACAAGGTCACAAAAAAACTGGTATTCCTATCTTTGTGGGGACAATTGGTCCCCACAACGTGATAATTACCAGGTACACACACACACACACATTGAATGATGATTTTGCTCAGGAATGCTTTGTAAGACAGTATTGAGATCATCTGATTTGTTTATTGTATAAATTATATCTACTGATTGTATATTTATGTACAATAGTTGTTATTTATGCCATGGTGCATCATGGGAAGGTTTGATGATGTCAGAACTGATGATTTGTGTACAGTAAACTACTGCAGATAAACTACTGTTTAATATCCTCCAGACTCGTTGTTATAATATTATGAAATGATTATCATCACATATAAACTCTTACTTTAGGAGCTTATGAAGTGTGTACTGACACAGATCCCTGCTGTAACAAACACAAACACTGCTGTATGAAATAAAGAATTACAAAAAAATCATTCACGGTGTCCTAGAGATTTCATTTACTCTCCTTTATTTCCTATTATACACTGCAAAAATGACTTTCTTACTTTGATATATTTGTACTGAAAACAAGACAAAAATACTAACTTCTTAAATTAAGATGTGTTTTCTTGATGAGCAAAATGACCGAGGTAAATAAGTCTACTTTTTAGACAAAAAATATATATAAACTAAGTAAATTAGTGCTTAAAACAAGCAAAAAATCTGACAATGGAATAAGAAATGTTTTCTTGAAAAAATTTATTTTTTTCATAAACACTTAATTCAAGAAAAATTTTCTTATTCCATTGGCAGATTTTTTGCTTGTTTTAAGCACTAATTCACTTATCTAAAAGTAGATTATTTTCCTAGGTAATTTTGCTCATCTTAATTTAAGATTTTTTTTTATATTTTTACTGAAAACATGCCAAGAATAGTAAGTAAAAAAGTAATTTATTCCAGGGTGCTTTATTCTGATTGGTTGATAAATGTTTCATTGGTGTTGATTATTTTTCAATAATTATTTCATGGGTGTTGATAATTTTTTTATAAACACACACATAACCTTTCAAATGTCTTAAAATAGGCACCAGAGCAATGTCTGTTGTAACAGTGGTGTAAGAGGAATTATTGACTCCGGTCCTTTAAATTATGTAAGGAATAATTGACAATGGGCCATTGAATTATAAGAAAATAATGCACACCCAAGGTGCAATTCGCGTCGTGCCGCGGGTGTGAATTATTTTCAAATAATTCAAAGGACTGGAGTCAATTATTCCTCATACTACGGTTACCACAAACATTGCTCTGGAGTCTATTTTTAAGACATTTGAGAAGTTAGGTGTGCGGTTATCAGAAATTAATGCATACCCACAGAACATTTCTCAGCCAATCAGAATGCAACATTCAACGGACCCGTGGTATAATTAAAAATGATGCACATTGCATGGTGCCGCATTACCACCTTGGGTGTGCATTATTTTCAAATAATTCAACAGCCCGTCATAATTTATTCCTTACTTCACCTTTTCTTGAGTGAATGTAAAGCCTACAACAGAGGCCACTGCATGCTATCCCACAATGCACTCCCACCTGTGTTAACTGTGATGAACGAGTCAAGCATGATATTCAACATCTCTTTATTGATTCAAGATTATTTGATCAGGCATTAACATGGAATCATTTGACATTAATAACTATTTATTATTTAACATCAGTGGGACATCGGTGTGACATCATAGAGACATCAGTGAGCATGATCAACCCTGACACAGGTTCAGTCTTGTGACTTTCTGCCGAATATCCTCTCGCAGGGTCTCCAGCTTAGCATCCAGACCTGACAGTAGATCAGCTTTCTTCAGAAGCTCCTCTGTACCCTTCTTTATCTCTGCCTCTTTATCTGACAAACACAAATGAAACATCATTTCTTCACACATGACGGGCGGGTAATATGGTTTGTGCATCAGTTAATATTAGTGATGGTCAGTTTGGGTGTTGTTCAGGGTGTGGATGTTACCTTTGAGAGCAGTGGTGATGTTTGCGGTGTCTGAGATGAGAGTAGACGCCACATCCTGAAGCGTCTTTAAGCGATCTCCTACTTCACCAGTTTTATTATTCGCCTCTGCCGCCTCTCTGAGCTTCTCAATCTCATCCTTCAGTGCTTCCAGGTCCTAAACACACACATATTTAAATAACACATATCTATATTTAGATCGAAGCACATACTGATGAGTTATGAAGATACCTTTGCGGCTTGATCGGCTTCATCCTGAGCTTCGTTTGCTTTATCTTGAGCGTCATCTGCCAGTCCCGTTCCCGTCTGGATGTCCTTCTTCAGCGTGTCCAAAAGAGGACGCATCTCATCCACCAGACCTGTGACACCCTCAATGCCCTTCTCTACAGGAGCTAACGTATCTTCAATCTGAGACAGACAGACAGACAGACATCAGACTGTTAGCATGTTTCAGAAAATATATCTTACCTTTGTCAAGCAGATTTTAGTGTATCACTTTCACAAACTGACCTTCCAGACGTTCTCCTTGACGTTCTTGGCGATGTCCAGACTCTTCTGGATCTTCTTCTCCAGGTCATCCAACACAGGCTCATCTTCATCCAAAGACTTCTGAATGCTCTCAGTGTCATTCAGTATGCCGAAGGCAGCATCTCTAGATTGTATTGGAGAGGAACGTTAATAAAATACTCAATAACTATAATTGTAAATTATATGTGGATGGTGGTTGTGATGTGAGATCAGTACCGTGTTTTCTGGGCTTCCTCCAGTAATTTTCGGGCTTTCTCCAGCTCTGGTTTGGTGGACTCCAGGACTTTGCTGCTGTCGGGCAGAGATGACGCCAGGTCTTGCATCTCCTTCAGTTTCTTCTTCAGATTTTCCACATTTATAGGTAACTTGGCCTCCAGAACGTTCTCACAGATACGCTGAACCTCATCTGGATCAGAATGAGGAGCTGAAAGAGAGATGCTGGGTTTATTCTTCTTCTTATCCTATTTTACCTCGTATGGATATATATTAAGTTGTGTTGTATTTTACCTGACAAGTAGTCTTTCAGTGTACTGATGAAGTCTTTAGCGTCCTTCAGATCTCCGTCCACATTGTCACGTACCTGCTTGATCTGATTGGCTAGGTTGTCCGTGGAAAGTCTCACCTTTTTGGCTGAATCATCAGCTTCTTGTATCTGTTGTGCAAAGATTTGTTAACTCGGCTGTCATTGTCAAGTTTATATGTATGGAAGTATATTAATGTGCGTTTGTATACCTGTGTTAGTGCTTTGGTGATCTTGTCGTTCAGATCCCGTAGTTTGTCTTTCACGTCTTCTGCGTTCTGAAAAGCTTTGTTGGCATTCGGCAGCGCTCCTATGCAGGTTTCCTCCGGTCCACACGGTGGCGCTCCAGGAGGAGGACAAACATCACCTTCACACTGTTGAGGAGTGCAGGGCTCCACACGAGTGCTACCACACACCTGACAATGAGAAATATTCTTTAACCTCTTTATCTGTTGTGGACGATCACATCTTTGTACTAAAATTCGATTTTTAATCCCACCTTCTCTGCGGCGGGAGTCAGATCTGGTCGGGTTGCCAAATCCTCCTTCAGTTTGATTAGATCTTTGGTGTTGGCCGGCTGAACTCTGTTCAGATCCTTAATGGCTTTGTCTCTGGTCTCAGTCAATTTCTTTAGGGGTTCCTGAGCGGCTTCAGCTTTTTTGAGGGCATCTGTCGACGTGTCGTACGAATTCTGGATAGCGTTAAATGAGCCTGGAAAAAAACGGTAATTTTTTTCATATAAATAATAAATCCATACACTTTTCACATTTTGTCTCTTAAACAGAATAACTGTACTGACCGGTGTTGTTGGATGTATCAATGTTTTTAATAGCGTCTCTCTTAGCCAAATACTCCAGTCGTATCGATGACATTAACTCCTCGAGCTCATCTAAACGTTTCTCCAGGTCTGGATCTGACGGCTGGGGTGACAGATCTTTAGTCAAACCCTTCATTTGAGTCCTGAAAGAGGGTCCATAAGTTAACAAATTGATGAAGCATTAGATTGATCTGTTTCTATTCAGCATTTGTTATTTTGCTATACCTGAGTGTGTCCAGTTTCTCTAGGGTTTGGATCAGTGTGTCGCTGGATGATGGTGGTACAAACATGGACTCTTGGATCTTTGTCAGTGTGTTCTGCAGACGTCTGATCTTTCGATTCACTTCATCTGATGTGCCTTCAGGGATCCTGTTGTTGGACAGATGATCCAGAAGCAGTGTGAGGTTCTGAAGCTCTGTGTTCATAGTAAAGATGCAGGACGGGCAAGCCGGACATTGTGGGAAACTGTCGCAGTGGCCACGTTTGCAGGAATCACAGCGAGCACCTGTAACGCCCGGCTTACAGCGACACAGACCTGTGAGTTTATCACAGCCACCCAACTCTGTGCCAGATGGGTCACAGTCACATGCTGAGAGAGAAAGACTATGTTATTGATGATTTTAAACAAGTATTTGTTGCATTTTTGTTTAGTATGAAACACTTACGTCGACAGCCAATAAGATGATTCCCATATGTGTTGTCAGGGCAACCACTGCAGGTCCGGCCTCCAAAACTATACCGACACTGACATTGACCAGTGAACTAAAAAAACAACAAAAACACTCATGATGAGGATGTTTTCGTGTTTGTATGTTTGTTTATTTAATTATGACTGTGTTTGTGTGTACCTGGTCACAGGTGGTACTGCGGGCATTTTTAGGGTCACAGTCACATGGTTGGCAGCCATGGGGTGATTTTAGGTTCCAGTATCCAGTAGAGCAGCGATCACATACCAGACCCTCGACGTGAGGTCGACACAAACACTGACCTGTCAGCTGATCACACACACTACTGACTGAACCCTCAGTACTACACAAACACTCTGAAAACATACAAACACAGACAGATAATCAGATAACTTGATCTATATTTCTGTGATTTCTTATAGACATTAATGAGACTAATAGAGGTTAGGAGTGAGGTTCAGGAGTGAAGTGTGAGAGATTGGGTGTGAGGAGTGAGAGTTCAGATATGAGGTTCACGAGAGAGGTGTGAGAGGTCAGGATTGATGTTCAGGAGTGAGGCGTGAGAGGTCAGGAGTGAGGTTCAGGAGTGAGGTGTGAGAGGTTCAGGAGTGAGGTGTGAGAGGTCAGGGTTGAGGTTCAGGAGTGAGGTGTGAGAGATCGGGTGTGAGGAGTGAGAGTTCAGATATGAGGTTCACGAGAGAGGTGTGAGAGGTCAGGATTGATGTTCAGGAGTGAGGCGTGAGAGGTCAGGAGTGAGGTTCAGGAGTGAGGTGTGAGAGGTCAGGGTTGAGGTTCAGGAGTGAGGTGTGAGAGGTCAGGAGTGAGGCATAAGACGTCAGTAGTGAGGTGTTGGAGGTCAGGAGTGAGAGGTTCAAGAGTGAGAGGTCAGGAGTGAGGTGTGAGAGGTCAGGAGTGAGAGGTTCAGGAGTGAGGCGTATGAGGTCAGGTGTGAGAGGTCAGGTGTGAGAGGTTCAAGAGTGAGAGGTCAGGAGTGAGGTTCAGGAGTGAGGTGTGAAAGGTTCAAGAGTGAGGCATGAGAGGCGTGAGAGGTGAGGTGTAAGAGGTTCAGGAGTGAGAGGTACAGGAGTGAGGTGTGAAAGGTTCAAGAGTGAGGCATGAGAGGTGAGGTGTAAGAGGTTCAGGAGTGAGAGGTACAGGAGTGAGGTGTGAGAGGTCGAAGGTCAAAGACTCACTGGAGCAGCCGCTGGGGTTGTTGGGGTCTAGGTTGTAGTATCCAGGTTTACAGCGGTCACATTTAGCACCCTCCACATGAGCTTTGCACAAACATTGACCAGCATTACACTGACCTGAGTTCAGAGAACCTGCAGAGTTACACTGACAACCTGCACAGAGACAAAGAGAGACGTTCATCATCATCATCATCCATCATTAGTGATTGTGTGTACCTCAGGAGTGAAATGTGAGAGGTCAGGAGTGAGAGGTCAGAAATGAAGTGTGAGAGGTCAGGAGTGAGAGGTCAGATACTCACTGGAGCAGCCGCTGGGGTTGTTGGAGTTGAGGTTGTAGTATCCAGGTTTACAACGATCACATTTAGCACCCTCCACATGAGGTTTGCACAAACATTGACCTGCATCACACTGACCTAAGCTCAGAGAACCTGCAGAGTTACACTGACAACCTGCACAGAGACAGAAAGAGAGGTTCATTATCATCATCATTAGTGATTGTGTGTTTGTGTGTTAAAGGAGTGAGGTGTTAAAGGTTCAGGAGTGAAAGGTTCAGAGGTGGATGTTAAAGGTTCAAGAGTGAGGTGTGAGAGGTTCAGAAGTGAAAGGTTCAGAGGTGATGTGTTAAAGTTTCAATAGTGAGGTGTGAGAGGTTCAGTGAGGTTCAAAGTGAGATATGTGAGGTCAGGAGTGAGGTGTGAAAGGTTCAGTGAGGTTCAGGAGTGAGGTGTGAGAGGTTCAGTGAGGTCAGGAGTGAGGTGTGAGAGGTCAGGAGTGAGGTGTGTGAGGTCAGGAGTGAGGTGTGAAAGGTTCAGTGAGGTTCAGGAGTGAGATGTGAGAGGTTTAGGAGTGAGGAACAAGAGGTCAGGACTGAGGGGTGAAAGATTCAGTGAGGTCAGGAGTGAGGTGTGAGAGGTCAGAAGTGAAGTGTGAGAGGTCAGGAGTGAGGTGTTAGAGGTCAGAAGTGAAGTGTGAGAGGTCAGGACTGAGGTGTGAAAGGTTCAGTGAGGTTAGGAGTGAGGTGTGAGAGGTCAGAAGTGAAGTGTGAGAGGTCAGAGACTCACTGGAGCAACCGCTGGGGTCGTTGGCATTGAGGTTGTGATATCCAGACTTACAGCGGTCACATTTTGTACCTTCCACATGAGCTTTGCACAAACATTGACCTGTCACTTCATCACACTGAACTGAGTTCAGAGAGCCTGCAAAGTTACACTGACAACCTGCACAGAGACAAAGAGAGACGTTCATCATCATAATCAATAATGATTGTGTGTATGTGTAAAGGAGTGAGGTGTGACAGGTTCAGGAGTGAGAGGTTCAGAGAGGTGAGAGAGGCTCAGTGAGGTTCAGGAGTAAGGCAGGAGAGGTCAGGAGTGAGGTGTGAAAGGTTCAGTGAGGTATGAGAGGTCAGGTGTGAGGTTCAGTGAAGTTCAGGAGTGAGGTGTGAGAGGTCAGGAGTGAGGTGTGAAAAGTTCACTGAGGTATGAGAGGTCAGGTGTGAGGTTCAGTGAGGTTCAGGAGTGAGGTGTGAGAGGTCAGGAGTGAGGTGTGAAAGGTTCAGTGAGGTATGAGAGGTCAGGTGTGATGTTCAGAAGTGAGGTGTGAGAGGTCAGGAGTGAGGTGTGAGGTTCAGTGAGGTTCAGAAGTGAGGTGTGAGTGGTCAGGTGTGAGGTTCAGTGATGTTCAGAAGTAAGGTGTGAAAGGTTCAGTGAGGTTCAGGAGTGAAGTGTGAGAGGTCAGGAGTGAAGTGTGAGAGGTCAAAGACTCACTGGAGCAGCCGCTGGGGTTGTTGGCGTTGAGGTTGTAGTATCCAGGTTTACAGCGGTCACAATTTGCACCCTCCACATGAGCTTTACACAAACATTGACCTGTCACTGCATCACACTGACCTGAGTTCAGAGAACCTACAGAGTTACACTGACAACCTGCATAGAGACAGAAAGAGACGTTCATCATCATCTTCATCATCATTAGTGATTGTGTGTATGAGTAAAGGGTATGTATTTGTGTGACTCACGCAGACAGGCGTCTGGGCTCCTCATGTCGCTCAGTGGGTTTGGGTAGTAATTCAGTGCACATCTCTCACAGTTTGGTCCTGTGGTGTGATGCATACAGGCGTCACACACCCCTCCACTCCTGCGACCTGTCTCCTCGTATCTCAACGGATCAAAGTGACAGCGGTCTGAGTGATTATTACAATCACAGCCTGCAGGGGGCAGCACAGATTACATCACATTCAGTGTGCACACTACCATACTCATACTACACTAGCTTAGATGTGTGTGTAATGTGTAAACGTACGTTTGCAGGTGTGTGGGTTGTTGTACTCCGCCGGTCTCCATGGCAGATCATTAAAAAAATCATCACATCGCTCACAATTCACACCTGCTGTGTTATGCTGACAGTCACACGTTCCTCCAACCTACACACACAAAAACACAACTATAACATTGTACTGTGTTGAGTTTATAGTGTGTGTGTGTTTTGTGTGTGTATTACCTTTATATTATCTGTGGGGTCAGGGAGACAGCGATTGGCGTGACCGTGACAGAAGCAGGAGCCGATGACCCGCATTTCTCTCAAGGCGTAAAACTGACTCAGACGGCGGCCTGGCATACTGGGCACACGACCCAACTGAGTCAGATTTACCCGCAGACCAGTAAAACCAGACGCCACTGCAAACAAATAAAAAACAGATGAATAATGAACGAATCATTTAATGAGTCAAATATTGATAAATCAAACTTGAATCAATATCTCACCTTCAATTTTATAATCGTTGGGCAGATCGATGTTTGCAAACTGTCGTAAAGGATAATAATGAACCTGAGAAGACAGAGTATTTGTTATTAATGCATTCAAATGTTTTCATGAGTTAAAAAAACAATAATAATCACTGAAGTTCATACTTTCTGGTCTCTATAGGGATTATCACCGGTGGATGGCAGTGTAAAACAATAAGTCCCATCGAGGCTGCGAGGAAGCGAGGTATCCACCCGAGGAAAAGTAGATGGACAATCTGCAGCCAAGTACAGGGCGGGTTGCCAGGTGCGACCGAAATCCTTCGTTCTCTCAATGATTAGAGCCTCAGGTCTTGGACCCTACAGGACAGAAGAGGAGATGTTATACAGCACAGCTTCAGATCACAGACCCTCGGGTACATCATTATTCTTTCATCTCATACCTTAAACGAAAGAAAGAGAGTTTCCAGCTGATATATCCCATTCAGATCCAGCTGAAGGCTGACGGGATTCTCATCTGGAATCAAACACGGTCATGTTAACAGGATTCAGAAGAGAAGAAGATCTGAGAGGTACTGAACACAAGATATCTCACCTTTCTTAGACTGCCACCATCGGGTCGGTCCAGCGCTGGAGAGAACGTTCTGGATGGTGTGAGCGTTATACGCTGCTGGGTAACGTGAATCACATGGACAACATTTCATCGTCTACAGAAAGAGAAAGATATTCAATACTTTTATTTATTTAATTTGTCTTAAAGTTGTAGAATGATCAGAGGTTTGGTCTCACGTTTCCATGAGGGGTACAGACGACCTCAGAGCCCATGAGTCCACAGGTTGAAGACGCTCTGAGGTTCTGTTCTCTACCCATCAGAAGATCACCCGTCGGTGGATAACACGCTCCATGCCAGCAGTCTTTTTGAGCTATACATACAGCAGACAGAGCTACACAAGAAATACATACCAATATTAATAATAACATATCTTTAGTGCCAGGGCTCTGTGTTTTTACAGTATGTAAAATATATCTTAAAATCATGGTTTAACCCTAACATGCTACATCTTTAAAACATTATGATATTGTAATGGAATAATACTTGTAAACATTTCTAAGTGTATGATTTAAATCAATGTAATCTGTAAATCTCAACAAACCTGCGGTGATAAATAAAGTCCAAGTCTTCATCCAAAAAATCTCTCGATCTAAAAGAATAAATCAGAACTTTATCAAAACACAACTGAGATTAACAAAGCATTCGGTCTAAATAAATAAAATCTTTGAATAAAATCATACCGTTACGAGTGTGAATGTTTTAGTTCTGCGCGTGTGAAGGATTGAAATACAAATATGTGCTGAGTGTGTTTCCTTTATATTTAAAGAGCCGCTCACCTGTGTGTGTGTGTGTGTGTGTGTGTGTGTGTGTGTGTGTGTGTGTGTGTTATTACACCCTTCCTCACAGAGTCACACCCTTTATAACATGAATCAACCTGCACACACACACGCGCACACACACACTCACATCCTCACAGTAACATTGATGGAATTTGATTATAAGACCAAATGAATCATTAACATCATACACTAGATGGACAGACAGATTCAGTGAGAGACAGATTCAGTTTAACCTCATTCACACAGCACTTTGGTCCCAGAAAAGTTCTGTAAAATTATCAGCGAGTCTTCTGTGTGAACACAAACACGTCCTGTAACTGTTCTGGGAACATAGATAGAGACAGATTCACAGTAAAAAAGATTCAGATAGAGACAGATTCATAATAAAAAAGATTCAGATAGAGACAAACTTATAATAAAAAAAGATTCAGTTAGAGACAGATTCATAATAAAAAAAGATTAAGTTAAGAGACAGATTCATAATAACAAAGATTCAGATAGAGACAGACTCATAATAAAAAAGATTCAGTTAGAGACAGATTCAGAATAAAAAAGATTCAGATAGAGACAGATTCAGATGAATACAGATTCATAATAAAAAGATTCAGTTAGAGACAAATACAGATTCATAATAAAAACATTAAGTTAGAGACAGATTCATAATAAAAAAAAGATTCAGTTAAGAGACAGATTCTGATGGATTCAGATTCATAATAAAAAAGATTCAGATGGAGATAGATTCATAATAAAAAAGATTCAGTTGGAGACAGATTCATATTTTAAAAAATTTAGTTGGAGACAGATTCACAATAAAAAAAAATCAGTTAAGAGACAGATTCAGATGGATACAGATTCAGAATTAAAAAAAACTTCAGATAGAGACAGATTCAGATGGATACAGATTCCTAATAAAAACATTCAGTTAGAGACAGATTCACAATAAAAAAAAAGATTAAGTTAAGAGACAGATTCTGATGCATACAGAGTCAGAATAAAAAAGATTCAGATAGAGACAGATTCTGATGGATTCAGATTCATGATAATACGATTCAGATAGAGACAGATTCATAATAAAAAAAGATTCAGTTAGAGACAGATTCAGATTCATAATAAAAAAGATTCAGATAGAAACACGCTGCGTCCGAAACAACCGCCTACTTTCATACTATATAGTAGGCAAAGAGTAGGCGAAGACATAGTATGGAAGTATGCTGTTTCGGATGCAGCAAAGGATTCATAATAAAAAAGATTCAGATAGATACAGATTCAGATAAAGACAGATTCAGAATAAAAAAAGATTCATATAGAGACAGATGCAAATATAGACAGATTCAGAATAAAAACGATTCAGATAGAAACAAATTCAAAATAGAAAAGATTCAGATAGAGACAGATTCAGAATAAAAAAGATTCAGATAGAGACAGATTCAAATAGATTCAGACATATAACATATCCTGTGTTGTGTGATTAAACATTACGTGTGATATAAAACTCTTTCCCCGCAGGCACAGATTTCACCTCCACGTCTGGGTGTGTCTGGACTGAAGTGAGACAGTGAATCAGACAGAAGAGCCACACCCGTATGACAATACAGCCAGATCACCATGACGACCAGATGGGGTGTGTGGGGGGGACGGGGCTTTCATGTTAAACATTTATAGAGGTCCATAAACACATAAGATAATTTAAGCAGTGGTGTTTCAGTACAGTTTAAGTTTAGTTTGCTGTAGTTTTACACACATTATTGTGTTGTTTTAGATTGAAATAAATGTGTTTGTGTGTTGATGTTTCTTCACTGTGTTCTGTTCTGTTCTGCTGCAGGTTCATACACGCTCATGAGTCTCTTCAACACTGAACATGAGATTGATGAACAGGGCGTCGTCTGCAAGAGGCGGAGCTAATGTTTGTATATACAGAAGCAGTTTAATCCAGCTTTTAGCAGCTGTTTAATCAACAGAACTTTTATAACTATTCCTGTGTCATATGTGTATTTGACATATCAATAAATGTTTATTGTTCATTTTTTTGTTAGCTGTCCTATTATGTGATTAATTATTAGCCTAAAATTATATTACTTGTTTTACATGTTTTTATTACATAATAAATGTATTCTTAAAATTAGGTTAATCTCAAACCACTTTTCAACCAAATTTAGCCCTTTTCAACAACCTGAAAAAGACATATTTTCACCTTTCACTATTTAACCAGAATAAACATCAAGACATCTGAATGTCTTTTCAACGTCTTTTCAAGGTTTTGCTGGGTGGGAAAGTTCATTGTAAAGTCAGTGATATGGAAATGTTCAGATCTTTTCAACATCTTTTCAACGTCTTTCAACGTCCTTTCAAGGTTTTCCTCGGTGGGAAAGCTCGTTGTAAAGTCAGTGATATGGAAAGTTCAGATCTTTTCAACGTCTTTTCAACGTCTTTTCAACGTCTTTTCAATGTCTTTTCAAGGTTTTCCTCGGTGGGAAAGTTAATTGTAAAGTCAGTGATATGGAAATGTTCAGATCTTTTCCACGTCTTTTCAACGTCTTTTCAACATCTTTTCAACGTCTTTTCAACGTCTTTTCAACGTCTTTTCAACGTCTTTTCAACGTCTTTTCAAGGTTTTCCTTGGTGGGAAAGTTCATTGTAAAGTCAGTGATATGGAAATGTTCAGATCTTTTCAACGTCTTTTCAACGTCTTTTCAACGTCTTTTCAAGGTTTTCCTCGGTGGGAAAGCTCATTGTAAAGTCTGTGATATGGTTATGTTCAGATCTTTGAGCAATTCCATCTTTTGGAAACTCCAGTATCGGACAATCTTCTCTTAGTGTGTCTAATCTTCATTCTGAGATTTCCACACATTTACTTTCACATGTCCAGAGTCTGACATAAATATTCAGCTTTTACAATCTCATATTGCTAAGTGATGATATAAAGACCTCAGACACATATTTTATTGTGTGTATATTATTATCACAACTATTATTGAGCAATAAATGTTTATTTGTATTTGTGTACACTTAACAATAAGGTGAGGTCAACAGTTAGCATGAACTTTATACAACTGTTAGCATGAAAAATAAAATTAAAGAGATATTTTATAAAATTATCTACAGATTTGATCCACTTGACATTGACACCTTCTTTTGTCAAGTTTCTTCTATAGGTCATCTGTTTTGGGATTTTCTTAAATAATTATCTAAAATTTTCTTTAAATATTTTACTTAAACATTGTGTTTTTATTTTATGTTAATGACAAGAATTGAAGCTTTCGAGTAAATCATCTTTTATTCATCTGAAAGTTTAATATCCATAAATGTAAATATACCACAAGGAAATCCCACTTTAATGCCTTCAAACAAGAATTGAATTGAATTTCAATGTCTGTCAATTAAAAAGCAATTAAAACAATTACAATTTGTGACAAATTTAATATTCAACTTTAATATGCTGGTAAACTTATTTGATGTCCTCCCTCCTTTTATTTACATCTTGATGTGATCTCCATTTAAATTCCATGTGCTTTTATAAGTTGGACTGTTGTTTTTAGTTGTGTTTGGTCATTATAACATGTTGTTAACTAGTTGGCAATGGCTAACACTCACAACATGATTTTGTTAAATGAATATGTTTATACAGTATTTATTATTTGTGGTTTTTTATATTCTTGTATTGATTTGATGTAGGCCTATTTTTGTGCAGTTCTGCACTATCATTCAGAGAAAATTTATCTTATATTCATTTTTAATAAATGAGCTGTATATAAAACATAATCAAAATCTTGTTGTTTTAAAAAATGTAATTTCTGCAAAAATATTGTATAATGTATAAACACTTTAATATTAATATATTTGTACTTATTTATTTGCAGTGATGTGTGTATATAATGACGTCACAGTACCAAAATGACCAGAGGTGGCAGATTTGAGGTAAAATCGAGTTTGACATACAAATTTAATAAATGTATAACAACAAAATAAATCTAATTACAAATTGTTTCCGATGTAAAAATACAATTACTGTTTGTTAATATCAGGTAAGAAATAAATCTGATTTCATTTTAAAATATAAAATAACACCTAGAGGATAAAAAAGCACAATACGAATCAAAGTCATATTATATAATGCGCAACATTTGTCAGCACGATATAGATCAAATAAATAAATGAATGCAACTTTTATGATTCAATAATGAGAGCTTTATTTTGAAATGTTTGTCAGCTTTTATTTTGAACGTGTTTGAGTCTCGGAAGCGGAAGTGTCGCACACACGTGTGTGTCTCTCTCTGCTCCCGTTCATTCATAAGTGCAGTGTGTTAAGGTTTATTTTATATTTAATATAATTAAAGAAGATGATAAAGGAGAATCGTTGGACTATTCCTGTAAACGCTCCGGCGTGTATGGAGAGACATCTGGACGCTGTGCATTACAGAGACGGTCAGATTCATCTCTTAAACACGTTTAGATAAACAAAGATGATTGTGTTTTATTAAACATCAAATGTTTTATTTAGTGCATAATGTATTTAACTTATTGTTTATGGCACAATTTCCATGAAAAAGTGTACTAAATAGAACGTGTATGTCAGTTTATTTCAGATCATAAAACTCTGCAAAAGCATTTAAATCATATCTGTGTTTATTAAGAAACAGTGTAAAATAACTAGAGTACATTTAAATAAGAAAGCAACAATAATGTTAAAAATGACATGCATTATAAACAAGTCAGAATGGTGCTTATGCACAGTTGAATTATTTTTACAGAAGGGTATTTAGTGATAAATATTTAGTTTGGGGTCTTACACAGATGCTAAAGACAGTGAAGAGTTTTTTAAACATCTGTATAGTTAAATGTATGCAAACAACCTATAGTTTATGTAAATCTCTTGTGTTTGTGTTGTAGATGGGACTCTGTTACTCGCTGCCTCCAGTCTGTCAGGTCGTTGTTGGCAGGGTTCACTATGGGTGTACAGTGACCCTAAACTCGCCCCTAGTGAAGGTTTCTGTAAGGCGGGTGTACAGACTGAAGCTGGGGTCACTGATGCCAGATGGATCTCAGATAGAGCCATGCTGTTAGGATCAGACTCAGGTACAAATGAGTCAAATGATTTTAACTGTGTCATATAAAGCTCACCAACAAGTAAGAGACCAAAGGTTACTTGAAAATGACCATAATGGTTATAAAAAGACAGTGGTGTGACGTTTTTAGATATAATAAATGTATAGTATGAGTGTAGTGTCTGATACCCTCAAACCTCATTCACACAACACTTTGGTCCCAGAAAATTTTGTAAAATTGTCAGAAAGGCTTCTGCGTGAACACAAACACATCCAGTAAATGATCTGGGATCACTCCCGTAAAGAGGACCCACAGTAGTAACATTGCTGTTAAATTCACGGAAAGCATTCCTTATGATCTTATAATAAACAAAAATGCATGCACGTCATGATAAGTTGGTCATATTGTTTGTTATATTGTATTCCAAATTGGAAACTTGATGGGAATGTATGGGAATAATTTGTACATTTAGGGAATTATATATAAACTATATCATATTCAAACATAAATAAACATTTAGTTTGGTCTTAAGCAGACATGCATGCATGCAAGGTGATACACATTTGAAAAAATCCTGATGCTTACGGTCATCAAGCCTGGATTTATTTTTTATTCCCATTAATTCCTGTTAATATCCATATATTCCCAATAGTTCCTATGGAAAGTTTCCAGCCTTGTGACTTTCACAGTACTTTGTGTTTTATGTCAATGATGATGATGATGATGATGATGATGATGATGATGATGATGATGTGTTTGTGTGTTGCAGGTTCAGTAGAGTTGTGGTCTCTGGCTGAAGATGAGCGTTTGCTGATGAACAGATTTAGTCATCATGAACACGATGATGTTGTGACGTCTATCAGCTCGACTGCAGGAGCTCAACACGCAGTCAGCTGCGGTATGGACTGCAGGTCAGCAGGAGGCGCTGTGGGTCTCTCAGATGAAGGTTACTTTGATTACAGTCAAATCATCTCTCTCTCTCTGTCTCTCTTTTACTCTGATTTCAGAATCAAAGTGTGGGATCTCAACCAGGAGACTGTGATCAGCTCATATAATGGTGAGAAACGGTGACAGGAAGTGATGTAATCAATGTGTATACTGTGTTAGCTGTGCTGAAATGTGCACACTGTCTGTCTGTCAGCTCACTCACTGCCGGTCAACTGTGTGTCCTGTTCACCGCTGGATGACTCTCTGTTTTTGTCCTGTGCTCAGGTCAGCACACACACACACACACACATCAGAGTTTGTGTATATAGTGTGTTTTAAGTGTGTTTTAACTCTTTCATGATCACCTGCAGGACGGCCGACTGCTGATGTGGGACCGAAGGAAACCCAAACCTGCCACCCGCTTGGGTAAAGCAAACACACAAACTCACACACACACACACACACACACACACACACACACACACACACACACACACACACACACAAACATAGACAGTGTGTTATCACATCTCTGTGTGTTTTAGATGTGGTTTCTCCGAGCTGCAGTCCGACTGCCGTCACCTGGCATCCTCATCAAAGCACCACCATTGCATACGGTAAATAAAACTCATATCCCATCATGCATTGCACTTAGTGTCATGATGCTTTGTTTGCTTCTTCTAATTCTGTGATGTTTGTGTTTATCAGGTGATGAATTGGGACGAGTGACTCTTCAGGATCTGCAGGCGCCAGACGGCAGACAGACGGCAAACCTTCACAGTCGTAGAGTTTCAGGATTGACGTTTTCCTCAGACAGGTACGACCTCACCGACTCAAATTAATCTTAAAGCCACAATATGGAAGATTTTTGTAATGAAATATCCCAAAACGAGTTAGTTAGTTAGTTATTCACTTCTTATTCAGTTTGATATTGTAATGTTGTGAATGGTAAATCTGATGGGTTATTATGGGATGTTTATTTGCAGTTCACCCCGCCTGGCCTCCGTCAGTGATGATTGCTCTGTTGCAGTGGTTACTGCAGAGCTCAGAGAAATGTAAGTATTAACATCCCTCTCCTGATTGGCTGTCTGCATTGCCTTAGATGAACCAATGAGAAAATCCCGTAAATCACATATCTTGAAAAAAAACAGTAGTACCATTTCTAAAATGTCAGTACTATGTAATTACCATAAGATATTGTACAACCATGGTTCTTCTGTAAGGGTGTGGTATTACCATGGTAAAATGTTTAGGTACATTGTAATATGACATAAAATGTGTTTGTCTGTGCTTAGTTATCGAGACAGACGACATCAGGACTTTGTGCGTGCCGTGTGTTGGGTTCCCGGCGGTTCGGCCGTGTTGACCACGGCGGGTTGGGATCATCAGGTTCTACATCACAGCGTGGGCCAATCAGAACCCTAGAGCATCATGGGAAATGGGACACAGGTCTCATTCCTATTTCTGTTGCTTCTTGTAACCGTCAGTCATTCACCTTCAAATAAAACTCGATTTTGGATTCATAGTAACATCAACATTCAGATTGTACTGTAAGAGCAGGAATAGGAATGAATACAGATTGTTTTTTATTATTAGGATTTATTTTCATAACATATTTCATGCATTTAACTCCACTGAGGTCAAATAAAAACTTGTGCTCTTTAATAGTTTCCCTGTCTTTTGTTTATCTGTCAAGATTTAAACATTAGGACAAAAAATAGGACATGGAAATCAAGCAATGTATGTTTTATTTACATTAATAATATTTGCAAATAAGTATTTTTACAGATGCATGTATAACAAACGGTATATGCGGGTATATTTTTACAATAATAAAATTTAAAACAAATAGTTTACAGATTCATCCATTATTTTTTTTCTTGGTTTCGATTCTTTAGCAGTAAAAATGAAAGGCATCTTTGACCATCAGAGACAAATATTGACTCAAATTCATGAATGAATCTGTAACGGGCTTGTTTTACGCTGGATACATTCAGCACCTTTGTATGAAACACTCATATCGACATTAATGATTAAAAAACAACAGTTCAACATGTACAGAACTTACAAATAAGAACTTACGTCCTTAATTTTTCCTCCTGATTCAACTCGTATCCGATTACTTTAAACAAATAATCCTGCAATTACACTACAATAATGTCATTATTGTAAGTTTGTGCATAGTTTATCTTATAAATACAGTTTATAAAGTTTGTTTTTTGATCTAGAATTTAACAAATGTTCTGTTCAGAGCTGCGAGGCGAGCAGACGTACAGATAGATGTCAAACAACTTGCAAATATTACAGTAATACTTTAACAAGAATAATAATAAAGTGAAATATTCAAATATCTGTCAGGTAGGCGTTTGGACAGGTAAGGCACTTTTCTCTGAAATAAATCCAGTTCAGGTTGAGCCGTCTTTAATGACTGGTGTTATTGGCTGTTTAGTTCCTGGTCGCACTATGAATGTCATTCCAAACGTCTGTTTACTGGATAATAAAGAAACATAAAATTATTACTCTGTTCATCTCCATGAAATGCATTTTATTAATATTAATCAGTTTTTAAACCTTTTCTTGATTAATCTTAAAAGAATAGTTAACAGAATAAATTTGGTCATTATTTACTCACCCCCAAACCTGAACTAACTTCCATAGTAGGGAAAAAACTTATACTATGCAAGTGAATGGTGCCCTGATCTGTTTCGTTATTTTTACAGGTTTGTGGGTGAGAAAATGATGACATTATTTTCATTTTTCTGTAAACTATCCCTTTAAGAACATGCTGTGGCCATGTTAATCCTAGTAAACCAGGGGTGGCCAAACTCGATCCTGAAGGGGCGGTGTCCTGCAGAGTTAAGCTCTAACTTGCCTCGGCACACCTGCCTGGATGTTTCTAGTGCAATGCCCTACAAAGCCAAAGCGCAGTAACTACGCATTTTGTCATAATTGAGTTAAGGGTTAAAATGGGCTTTGCGAGATCTGTTGTGTCTTGTGACAAAGTCTCCTGGTACAATTTTGTCCCATTTCAGAGAAGCGTGTGTGCCAAAATTGCAGTAACATGTTTGACTGGCTGGTGTAAAAAACTTTAAGGGCATTTTTCTCAGTTTCAGTGTTTGCGTAGTTACTACACTTAGCCTTTGCAGGGCAGTGCAGTGGTCACCAACCCTATTCCTGGAAATCTACGTTCCTGCAGAGTTCACCTCCAACCCCAATCAAACACACCTGAACCTGCTATACAAGCTTTTCATTGCTACCCCAAAATTAGACAGGGTTGGATCTAAAGTATACAGGAGGGTAATCTACGAAACAAGGTTGGTGACCACTGTTCTAGTGTGCTTAGTAAGACCTTAATTAGCTGCTTTAGGTGTGTTTGATTAGGGTTGGAGCTAATTTCTGCAGGACGCCATCCCTCAAGGACAGAGCTTGGGCATTTTTGCAGTAAATGCTATTTGCAGTGTACCTGTTCTGAGGTTTAGATGTTAAATCTTGAGCTTTTTTGGCCGCTTTGTCCTCCAGCTCCTTCATGTCCACACCCTGAGACCTCACTGGTGGGGCCGCACTGCTTGTTTGGAAAGGTTTTTTGATTGTGCTGATGGGCGACGTTTCCTCATCATCAGAAAATGGAGAGTTCCAGTCATCTTTTGATTCTGACTCTTTGACAGCTGAGAACTTCGGGTCCATCTCAAGCATCTTCTTCTGCAGGATACTAAAAAGTGTCGTCTGGCCGGCGGGGGCGGATGGGGTAGTCTTGACGGGTGGCGTGAAGGGTTTCGTTTGAACCGGCAGTTTAGGTTGGATACTTGGTGGAGGGCCTGGGGGTTTAGGGGGATTGCTGGGCGGTTTAGGCTTGGGGGCCGTAAGGGGGCCATTGGCTTTTGGTGAAGGTAAGGAGGGTTTGACAGGTGGAGGGGCGGCTTGTGCAGGGGGTGGAGGGGCGGCTTGTGCAGGCGGTGGAGGAGTGGCTTGTGCAGGCGGTGGAGGAGCGGCTTGTGCAGGGCGTGAAGGGGCGGATTGTGCAGGGGGTGGAGGGGCAGGGTGAGTGGGTGGAGATGCTGGAGAATCATCCTCTGAATCAGAGTTGGCAAACTCAGGAGGTGGTGGAATAAACAGCACATCTTCACCACTTTCCACATCTCTAACCGGAACACCTCCCCGTACCACTACAGAGCTGTTAGGTGGGGTGGAGCTTGGCACTGACTTTTGGTAAGGTCCATCCAGAACATCGACTTTAGTTGACAGCGGGACGACTGGTTGGTTGTTTAATTCTACATGGGGTCTCTCAAATGGGTCTCGAGGAGTGATGGTGAAAGAGTTTGGTTTCTCCATGCTAGGTTGGATGACAGAGTGATTAGATGCCTCAGAGGAAGTGCTATTCTGTCGGGACAGATTGTTCCGCTTGTCTCTTTCTTTGGCAGCCATCAGCAGAGCAAGTGGCGAGGTCGATTTTTCCTTGTTCCCTGAGTTCTCCACCCCCCGTGTCCTCAGGTTTCTGTTCAGGACCGGACTGTACCTGTGAGGCCCACCAGGTAAGTCCACACGGGTCTTCACCTGGCTAACATCACGACTCTCTATATTAGGTGAGATGTTCATGGGTGTTGGTGCCTCACTGGGGGTGTTCTTCGCTATGGACACCGGCACAGGCTCCGGGTTCCTCATCACAGGAGCTTCTACCTGGAAACCATCTGGTGTGTCATTATGTAGCAGAGCGGCACTACTGTTGCGACGGGCCGGTTTGATGGGTGCCACCACTGACTGGACCGGTTGGAAAGATCCACCACTGTTCCCATTGACATGAACACCAGCTGGGTTCCCAGTGGAATCGTCCAATAACAGAATGGACTGGACTGGCGTCTCTCTCTCTGTCTGCCCAATTAATAGAGTGCTCTTTTCCACACTGTAAAGTTTGGCCGTGTTTTGGGGCTTAAAGCTGGAAGGTGTTGAAATAGCGGCAGCAGGGAGTGTTGCCGTATAGGACTCCATATTGGGTATGGAGGACATCCGGACGGGTTTCAGAGGTGGCATTTTCTGGGTTTTGGGTAGAACAGGTGGAGGTTTAACCATAGAGGGAGGTGGTGGTGGGGTGAATTTAGGGCAATCTGGGATTTCTTGATCATCCAGGCTGTAGAGGGAACCTCTAAAGCTGGATGTGTCAGACGGAGGTTTTGGAGGTGCCATTGGAGGAGGTCTGAGGGAGGCCAGGTCTACATCATCACTGTATTCATAGCCATTAAGTGATGGAGGTTTATGAGGGGGCATAGGTGGGGGATGCAAATTTGCACCGTTTATGTGTTTATTCCTTTCGGCATAAGTCTGGGGAGGTGGAGGGATGAACGATGGAGGTGGAGGGGCTGCTGAACTGGGTGGAGGGGGTGGAGGGGCAACACTAGGTGGAGCGGGTATCAACATTTCCCCCTCAAACATGTCGGTGACAGAAATCATTCCTCCATTTTGAAGGTTTGTTGTGCTTCCTGAAAAAGAACAAAATTGGAATCAACTACTTGTTTCCTTCTTCATGACATTCCAGCATCTGTGGCTATATTCAGGGCATAAACCGGTTAACATAAGTTGATCGACACAAGTTAATTCATACACAGCTTGGGGGAAGGGCAATTTGGTATCTCCAATTCACCTAACTTGCACGTGGGAGTAAACCCATGCTGACACAGGAAGAACATGAAGACTCCACAAAGAAAGGCCACCTGACCTAGCCGGGGCTCTAAGCTGTGACCTTTTTGCTGTGAGGCTACAGGGCTACCCACTGAGCCACGGTGCCGCCCCAAAAACTTGTAGTTGTAGTTGAGTAGCTAGTTGAAAATTGCATTGTTGACTGAAAGGTTAACTCACCAATACCGTTCACTGAAGGTCCGGCGAAGGAAGAAAAAAGAGGAACTTTGGGAGTTGGAACAGCAAAGCCATGCAGGGCCTCATTGGACTGCGAATGAAAGAGAAACATCGGTCAGCACCTCTGAATGAATTCAGGAGACTCTAATGAGATATAGGAACCATCAAACACACCTTTCATTGTAGGAGCCGCTGAGTCAGAGTTTGAATTTCAAGCCACTAAACCAACCAGTTTTCCTTAACTATTCACTGAGCTTATGGCATTCCAGCATATAAATTATCTCAATCTTTTTCTTTACTTCTCTGATTCACACAAACAGCTGCAGGACTGCCTTGGATAAATACGGCATGAGATAATGTTGCAGATTTTTTATGCAAATGTGTCGGTGACTCATGGGACGCTCCTTACCAACACCCTATAAATACAGCAGGAGGACACGTTCTGGGAAATGTTTGGATTGCTAATCTGGGAACATTGCAGTCTAAATTCAGCCTTTCAGAAGCAGTCAACGTTCTGTGTCTTTTTACAGAGAAATAAATAACATAACCTTCTTGTCTTTCATTCACTTTCAGTTCACAGACATGCAACAGCAGTCACACCCCTGAAACACAAATGTTTGTGTTGTGGGTTTTTTTTATTGTTCCAGATGAAATTTCTTTACATTTCCCCGGAAAAACCAAACCATTACCTTATAAGGAATAAAGACTCATACAGAGGTTAATTATTGTCTTAAGCGCCTATGCAAATGTGGTATTTTTCACTATATTTACATGTACTCATTGCTCATTGACATGTTGTGTATTTAAGGTTCACTTTATCAGTCTGTCTGTTCCCTAAGAATCAAATATGTGATTTTGGACTCACTGATGCACGACTCGACCTGAAGTCTATGGATATTCTTCACATCCCTCCGTCAATGTAAGTTGATCCCATTCTTTTTGAAAATAAAGTTATATTCAAGTGATATAATGTGAAGGTCATTCAAGAAACCGTGTAGTGTTATATAGTGATGCTTATGTTATTTAACACCACTACATAACACTGTGATTGACAAATAAAATGCGTGCATGTGACGAGACACAAGTCGCTGTATAAACAAAGTGTGTGTATTCAAAACAGCACCTGCAGGTCTGGAAAAAAACCCACAGTGACCTCTGATGAGAAGAAGAAGTAAAGGATCCTGCTGGAAAATCTGAATCATCATAATTCTGATCTCCAGAGGTGAATCAGTGAATCAGGTCACAACATGTTCACTTCATCTGAATTACAATACTGTATGTACTCATTGGGATGTCATCATCTCCACGGTGATATAAACACACAACCGCTCTCTCGCTGTGTGCGTTATTCCATCAGCGAGAAAGTTTGTGTTTATATACCAAGGGTGTGTATATCCTCAAGCCAAAGGTGTGTCTGTGTGTGTTTTTTGAGGGATAGTTTCGTTGATTTTTTTTGATAAGTAGACTTTTATAACCAATAAAATTGAAATAAACATGCAAATATCACTATAAAAACACCCTACAATGCAAAACATGTTTTTTGGACATGCACAATTCTGTTCCCATAGTATTTTTGGAGGTACCTCGGTGTATGATGTAAAAACAATGGCATGTGAATTTGAATACCGCACTACTAGCACAGTACTTTTCTGTTGTGGTATAATAGGTACTTAATGTCACAATGATGATATCAGATGCATGACACTTTGATATATACAATAGTATTTCTGCCCCTAATGACCCTAACTTCGAAATCTTCAATCGATACTTTCCATATTAATTTTTAACTGATTAGATATTCAACATTGATCTTGATATTGAAGCTAGTAAATATCTGTGGGTACAAATGTCAATCA
Organism: Misgurnus mizolepis; assembly: GCA_025389145.1. Taxonomy (NCBI): domain Eukaryota; kingdom Metazoa; phylum Chordata; class Actinopteri; order Cypriniformes; family Cobitidae; genus Misgurnus; species Misgurnus mizolepis. Next base: position 605,221 of record JAIFKI010000021.1, read on the forward strand.
TTTACAGAATTAACACACATTGAAGTTATGTGAGTCTCTAAAAACAAAAAAATGCCTCATAAATACCAAGTTTATCTCATATGTGATCAAAGAAATTTAACACTTACTATGAAGTGTTTGACAGTCGGCCGTGAACGAACTTTTGCGGTTCCTGACTCTGGAATGGCAGCCGAGTCAAACATCATGTCCACGTGGCCTACAAACATCAGAGAGATTTGCTGACCTAAGAACAGCCCATAGTTCAAACTTATAGACAGCAGAATAACAGATGCATAGGATCTTCACAACCCAGACGCCATTTCTACGTTGAATTACCTTTTGATTTTGCTCATTGAATTAACGTTGAACAAACAACTGGCATTATTTCATCAGAAATTTAAATGTTAATTTTTAAGCATTTTTTAACCTTTTGCAACTGTTTAGCATTAACTGTTGTATAAACGTTGTTTTAACGTTGAAACAAGAACTGACATTATTTCAACCATATTTCAACGTTCATTTTTAAGCATTTTTTTAACCTTTTGCAACTGTTTAGCATTAACTGTTGAATCAACTTGTTTTAACGTTGAAACAAGAACTGACATTATTTCAACCATATTTCAACGTTCATTTTTAAGCATTTTATTAATCTTTTCCAACTGTTTAGCATTAACTGTTGTATCAACCTTGAAACAAGAACTGACATTATTTCAAGCATATTTCAACATTAATTTTCAAGCATTTTATTAACCTTTTGCATCTGTGTAGCATTGAATGTTGTATCAACATTGTTTCAACATTGCTAACAACGTTGTTTCAACGTTGAAACAAGAACTGACATCATTTCAAACATATTTCAACATTGAAGTTCAGTCAGATGCCTGCTGGGAACATGAGTTCAGTTAGCTTTGACTGTTTATACCACAAACACGCCAAAATTAAATTATTCAGGTGTGTTTCAGGTTACCGTCTCTTGACTTAATGTTTCTTATCTAACTAGGTTGTGGTTAAGGTACAGTGAGACTCTGCAGGATACAAACCTGAGACTTTTGGGTTTCAGCGATCTGTCAGAATTAGATTTTTGTTAATTTTTGTTATAATAATGGTGTTATTTAATGTCTTTAATAGTTTCAATTGTGTATTAAATCACATCTGGTCGGTTAGGTTTAGTTTTTTTTATGACAAACACAAAACAGATCATGACCTGCATTATGATGTGTGATTTTAAAATATCTGATCTTACTTTTGTAGATCACATGTTTTATATCTTCTGAGTTATTTTATACATAATAAACTTGAAATTTAAAAACCAGTACAAATAAACCTTTAAAAAAAGTGGATGTGTAAATAATAAATCATTTAAATAACACTGCGTCATTTATTAAAAAAAGAAACACTGTAGTACAATAATAAAATATGTAATAATAGTACAGTATTAGTATTAAATTATTACCATGTATATGTTATGGTACTTCAAAGAACACCATGTGTACTATTGTATAGTACACATAGTTTTAAAACTATTAAAAACTAAAGATTCTGACATTATTCTGTCACTACTTACTTGTTATTACTTACAGTTGTATTAAAAAACAGCCTTTATGTGTTTTATGGTAAAAAAAATGTATAGGCATCTGGAGGAAGTTTATTAAGTGTTTTAATTAAAAATAAACGCGCAGTCACGGGCACGCGCGCTCCGTGACAAGTGCAAAGGTCGCGCGCAGAAGACTTTCAATCTGTTGTAACATGAATATAACGCATATTAAATCAATAACTATGGTTTAAATCAGTCTTACCCATTTCTTTGAATTCCACATTGGTGTCGAATAGATTTTTCTCCTTCCTCAGAAAATTCAGAGGGTTTTTACTCATGATAACAACAATCTGTGTAGATTTTATCCCGACAGACTTAAATCCTCATGATTGTTTAGTATCACACGTCTCAGCGTCAACAGTCACTATGAATTCGAGTGCAGTTACTGATTTAGAAACAGTGACATTGAATAAAATGGCCACTTTTACACCTGCAACACCCATCTGACCCCGCCCACAAGACGCTGTCGACACAACACACACAGCGCTGCGCAGACCGATCGGTCTATGACAGCAAAGTATCGCGAGATCGATTCGTAATAAGCACTGTTTTTATTATTTTTTTGTTTTGTTTTAAATCAGATTGACTTTATAATACAGTGATATTCAACATACAGTCTCTCATACTGTAGCTCTTTCCATTAGAAATGCACAGATGTCTACGCAGCGCTGCGTGAAGACCCCGCCCACCACACGCAGCGCCTGACTCCGCCCACAGGTGAACACAACACACCTCAAGTTTATGTCAGTTTAACGCTCATTCTCCACACCCATAGCAGACATTACTCAAAGTTTTCTTAATTAATCAGAAAAAAGAAACTCAAATATTTGTGTTCTCGCTGAGTTTCAGGAAACATCAGACATCAAATCTAAGAATACCATTTAGTTTAATTTTCTGCTCTCTTTTCTTAATGTTTATGTTTTGTGTAAAGTTATCCAGCTAGCTGTGTATGTATGAATAAATGGTTTTGTGTGTATATGTAAACACACACTTTTTGTTAATTACTTAAGTATTTTTAATTTCTATGCATCCAATCAAGTTGTATAATTAATCAGTATGTGTGAATCAAACGCATGACGTTTGCACTGCACCGTAAAAATATTAAGTTAAACAATTTCAACTAGTTTTATAAGTTATGTCAACTATTCACAGGTCAAAACTTTAGATAGTATGTGGAATTGAGTTGCAAAACCAAGTTGTGCTGCATTTTCTTACACAACAATGCTCTACTACATATTAAGCTACAGGAACACATTTATACCCAATTCGTTTGAAATATAAAATGTAAAGCTGTTATAAATACACACAACTGTATACAGATTATTTATTTAAAGTGATGGATCATTTTATTATGATAATATCTATGCATGTCAGGTGCCTGTGTAACTGGTTGGTCAGTAGAGGGCAGACTGATCATGAGGTCAGCAAAGAGGTCAAAGGTCATATACCAGGAGTCTTTATATACTTTCCTTCGAGGGACAGATTTTAAACATTTAAATATGATGTGGGACGTTTACCTATTATATATGTTATGATTATTAATAAATACGTTATAGCTTATGTTGTTTCTGTAACTTACTTATATATTAAAAACATGCATTTTCAAGTAAGATGCACACATCGTGTATCCAGTATTTGCCTTTTACATATTTTATAAATTTTTTTTAATTTAAAAACAAATGCAGTTTAACAATAGTTAAACTATGAACATGCACAAAAAAATAAAACTTATTTTGTTTATAACTGTTTAACTTTCATAAATTTAAACTGGCGTGTCACATGCAGTGTAGTCGAACAAGTTTTTATTTATTTATAATGGGACCATGCAAAATTTTTAACATTAAATGTCCATTTTATGTATTGTACTGGATTTAGACCAAGGGCTTATTTTCATCCATAGTCCCGTAGTTTTCAATCATCCAAAGCTCAAATTGGATCCGAAAATAATGCACCCACAGATGATTGGCACCCCACACAGCCCCTTTCCGACTCTCCTTCTGGTTTATCGGCCATTATTTGTCATGTACAAAGGAAAAGCAGATTTAAAGTAACCATGCTGATTTTAAATTTAGATAAAGATTCCGGCAGTGGGCCGGAAAAAAAATTATTGGAGGGCCGCCAGTTGACTATCCCTGTCATGACTCTATAATATCAGATATCTAACTCTATCTTGTATCTGTATGGCTTTGACACTATTTTTAATTAAATCTATGAAATCAGTATTGTAAGCATTCTGACCCCAATGTTTAATTATAGTTAGATCAAGTGTTTTAAAATAACTTCATGGTGTTGAAGGAAGCACCACAAGATTATTTCACCTGCTTCCGTAATCTGAGAAATAAAGGGAATGAATGATAAACTCCTTATATGATGGAGAACAACACACATCCCAGGATAGAAGTTAAAGAAAGAGAGAGAGAGAGGGTGTATCCCTTCATTCCCAGATGGCATGGGAGCAGATCTGAACTGGTTTGTCCTGTTCCTCACGGTTATCTCACTTCTGGGAATGTTCAGTATGTGTGAGTGAGATTTTGTCTTTGGCCACTAGTGTTTCCCAGGAACATCTGATGTGCGTTTCACAAATACCTTAGATACCTTAAAAAAAAAGAGAAAGAGAAAGTTCCTATGATCCTCTCACTGAAACCTTCTATAGTTCTAGAATCAATCTGTTGTCATGGTAACCTCTCTGTGATGTCATAACTGATGTCATAGATCCACAGAAGGGAGAGAGATGAGCAGAGTTAAAACTGCAGGTGATCTTCTAAAGATGCAGGTGGGAAGAGACGAAGAGAGCGCTCAGGTAAAGCACGACCACACGCTTCTGTGTTACTGTACTTTATCATCTCTCTGATGTGATTGTCTGATGTTACAGATTGTGATGATGACATCTTTACGCTCTGACGTGTTGATGGGCGACAGCGGTAATAAACAGGTGTCAGATGTTCATCACACCAGTGGAAACTCTCTGAGACCCTTCCACACCTCACAGAAACCTGTGTGTGGCTATAGCTTCTCATGGGACATGGACCATAAACGTAAACAAACCGACCTTCGGCCTCACAATCCCACAATGTGGAGGAAGAAATGTGTGTCCAGACGCTAATAATAATAATAAACCTGTACTCTCGTATCACTTCAATGGGCTCAGTTGTTTTATTGATCTATCAGATGAATGGATGGATGAATGTCAGTGGGTCGGGCTGTCATGTGCAGTTAGTATTCACCGTGAACAGGTGGTCAGTAAATCCCGGGCTGAAAACAAGAGATTAAAGAGTGACATGACTGTCAGTGGCGATCAGGTGGGATTGATCTAAAGATCTGCAGTGGGAGAGCTTGGGTTCGGTGTGGTCATGGGTAACGGTATGTCTGAAGAAGAACTGAACTCATGTAAATCTCATCAGTGGTACCGGAGGTTCTTGACCGAGTGTCCGTCTGGTCAACTTATGTTTTATGAGTTTAAGCAGTTCTTTGGTCTGAAGAATCTGTCGGATACATCAAACGCGTATGTGAGGAACCTCTTCAACACGTTCGACATGAACGACGTAAGACACTCAAATATAAGTTTAACTTGTTGTTTATTATTAGTACACTGTAAAAATTCCTTGTTGAACAACTTATTAATTAATAAGTCATTTCAACTTTTTTAGCTAGTTAGAAATCTGTAAAAAAATGCAGCATAAAGTTAAATCAAGTCAATTCAACATCAAGTTTTGACCTGAATAGTCGACATAACTCAAAAAAACTAGTCGAAGTTTTTTAGCTTATTTTTTAAGTTAACGTAGCATAAAAATATACGTTGATTTGACAAAAAGGCTTTTTTAATTATAAAGTTGTAATAACTTAAGCCCATCCATTTTTTTATTTATACCAACTCCTCACTAGTCAAAAAAGTTGAAATAACTTGTTAATTTATGTTCTTTAAATTAAACATTTAAGTGCAACAAGGACTTTTTTAAAGTGTAGTAGTAACAAAGATTATATTTAAAATATAATGTTTGTTTAGTTTATTGATTTTGTTTATTGTTTACTTTTCTAAAAACAAGCCACAAATAATATTACAAATAAGTGAATTATTAGTAAAAACATGCAAATAAAGACAGATAGATCAAATTCAATGACTCAATTATTAAAATAATTAGTAATTAATTGACATTGCTATAGATATAGTATAGGCGCAATGTCATGGAAATGTCAACCTTAACATAAAAAAATAAAGTTTCTACCAAATGTTTTAACCATACTGAAATCTCAGATGTCAATATTTAGTTGCTTAAATACCAATGTGAGGTCTCTATTTAAGTTGTCAAACATTTTGTACAAATTACCTAACAAATTATCCAAAAATGTTATACAAACAACACTGGAATTGCTCATCTTTAATCTTTTGTAAAAGTTGTTTGGTGTCAATCAAGAACACGAGCGTCCTCATCTCACAGATGTTAAATATAGAAAGCTGTGGGATTAACAGCATCGTGATCTGAGTTCAGCTGAGGATTGTGGGTAATTATGACCCCTGTGTGTTTAAATGCAAAGGTCAGAGACCTTAAGAGCCATCAGAAGTTTTTATCTTTTTGTTGTCTTCACCATCTCACTACAGTGACCTCAAATAATATTACACTGCAATAATTAACTAAAATAAAACATATAATATATATATATATATATATATATATATATATATATATATATATATATATATGATCAATAAGAATGATTGGTTTCTCTTAATTCACATTTAAACTTGCAGACTTTCCGATCTCTTGTCTGTGCATGCTTTATCAGTTTAGTTTTATAATATGCATGTTTTACACATTTACAACCAAAAACTAATACATATATTATCCCTAAAAACAGCATTGCTGAGCACACAAGAGAAGTTAAATGCTACTTTGATGGTTTGTGCATTGTGTTACTCTGTTATGTGTGTGTGTTTGTGTTTGTCAGGATGGATTTATTGATTTTATGGAGTACGTAGCTGCTCTGAGTTTGGTGTTAAAAGGCGGCGTTCAGCAGAAACTACGCTGGTATTTTAAACTCTTTGATGTGGATGGCAGTGGATGTATCGATCGTGAAGAACTGCTGCAGATTTTCAAGGTATCATCGGTGTGAATTCGGGCCTACTGCATAGTGCACACTATATAGTCAGTGTATATTGTAGTACACTGTAAAAAGTGAAAAACTGGATCAACTTTAAAAACGACTTTAATTGAGGGGCGCACAATATATCAGCAACCATCATTACCACGATATCAACATACTTGAGATCCATATCTGGGAGCGTTGCGATAACTTGCATTTTTTTACGTGTCTATCATTTGTGTGTTGCATGCTTGGATTGTCCAAATTAGACCAATCCGAAGGGGCTTTACTAAATACCCCCAAGTAGGTCTTATACTGTTATACTATTTACTAGATTGCAGCGGCTCAAAGCAGAGAGCGGAAAATAAATGTGGCAGGGGTAGAGACAAGCGATGAAAACTGCAGTGACAAACTTGTGCCTACAAATAACAGTACGGCCGAAATATCGTTATCGCAGCAGTCAACAGTAGAATCGAATATCACGTAGTTTCAGCAATACCGATACCGTGCAGCCCTACTTTAATTGGTAACCTATTTTATTTATTTATTTAATTTATTTCAACTTAAATAAAAAAGTGAAACTAAAGTGAAATTTGAAATTAAATTAACTTATTTTTTTGAGTTACCAATTGAAGTAATTTTTTAAGTTGATCCAACTTTTGACTTTTTACAGTGTAGTAGCTCTCCCATGACCTGACTATATTGCACATTTAATTAATCTCTTAAGTGGGCAAACCTTGCTTTTATTTCTGAAATGTACTGTTGCTCTGTAGCGCCACCTGCTGATTATAATAACACATTACATCTATTGATTATGTAAGAGTGCATTGTTGAAAATCATTATTGGTTGAGTCTCAGTAAGAGGATCATGACATCATAAATGAGTGACTTTTATCTGCTGCAGTCGGTTCGAGCGATCAGTGGAGTAGATCATGAGATCTCTGCAGAAGACTTCACAGATATGGTGTTTGAGAAGATTGACATCAATGGAGATGGTACCTGTCTGTCTGTCTGTCTAGTGTATATTTATATGTGTAATAAAGTGATATGAATCAGGTGTTTGTGTGCATCAGGTGTGCTCTCTATGGAGGAGTTTATGGAAGGTATCCAGGCGGATGAGAAGATCCTGGAGATGTTAACTGAGAGTTTGGATCTGTCTCATGTCATCAATAAAATCTACAGTGAGATTAACTCTAAAGAGCACATCAGCTGATCTGAGACCAGTCGGAGATCAGGGTGCCAAATACACACACGCAGCTGATGATTCTGATTGGAGAAGCACCGGTTCTGTAGTGGGAGTCCGGACTGGGTCTCTGTCTCAGAATATAAAGAGGATCTCCTGATGTATTTATGTGTTTGTCATCATGTACTGAAGTGTTTTTAATCAACATGAATTTCCTCTGAGTGTTTTTTTTCTCATATATAATTATAAAATATCAGTGTGGTCTGAGCAAACTCTTTATTAAAGTGCACTTAACATTCTCTTTTATTTATCATTCAACTCAATCTTTCTGTTAAACATCACTAAATGTGTGATTTATTTCAATATCTGTGATATCACATGTCCATTACTGCAGAAACTCTTGTGTTTCTTGTAATAATTCTGATATTTTACACTTGTATGTTCTTTCAAAATAAAAGTCAGACTGTTAGATGAGTTTTGTTTATGAATGAATTAGGGAGTATAACAACTAATCACAACTAATCGTTTCAGAATAAAAGTTTTTGTTTACATCATATATGTGTGTGTACGTTTTGGTCAAAAGATCTTCATGTTTTGTTGTTTTGCAGCCCTAGAATGAAAAACTATTATAAACATGGATGACTACAGCTCTAAACCTGATGATCATGTTCTTCAGCTAAATTATCTTAGAATGATCAACAAAAGTTAACTTCGTGTTCACAGAAAACCTTCAGGTTACACTTTATTTTGATAGTCCACTTTAGACGTTCTACCAACTATAAATAACTTTGCAACTATATGTCAACTAACTGTCATTAGAGTATTAGTAGACTGTAACGGTTAGGGGAATAAGTTGACATGCACCTGCAAAGATAATTACAAGATGCTAACAATTTAATGTTACTAAAACATTCCCGTAATGTTTCACTTAAGTTTTAAAAACGTTAATTTTTTTAACATTCTTATAACATTAAAAACGTCCAGTTTTTAGATGTTGTATTAACGTTATTGTTTGGTTATAAGAACGTTATTCAAAGCTTTAAGAACGGTTCAGTCTGTTGTTATATTAATATTCTAAGAACGTTTTTAAATAACTTTAAGAGAACCTTAGCCAACGTTACGGGAACGTTCCCTGTTAAGGGCTCGTTATAGTTGTGCGTAGGTCCTACAGCGTAGCCGCGGCAGTTTTCATTTATACTTTTGCGTCGTTGTCCGCGTCGATGTGCAAACACATGCGCAGACCGCTGGTAGGCAGTATACACGCTTGTAACCACAGTAGCAGTGCGACCTTCAAAGAAGAAGAAGCTTGAGAGCTACGCGCAGGCTACGGATAACCTACTTCGTAGCTACCGCGTAGAACTTACGCACGACTATAAATCGGGCTTTAGCTGGGCCCAGCAAATACAAACATTCCCTAAATGTCAACAGTTGGAACCAAATAATCACATTCTAGGAATGTCATAAAATCGTTGTAAATATGTTGAATGTTGCATGGAGGTACCCAAAATACTCCTAAAAGCAATTTTGAAATATCTTTAATTGTTGCAACCAAAAAGTAGAACTTTTCCAGAACAGAGAACCAAAAATTGTTACAAATTGGTAACACTTTATTTCGATAGTTTACTTTAGACATAATTATAAGTAACTTTGCAACTACTTATAAACTACCAATCTTTACAGTAGGCTGCCTGCTTAATATCTATTAACACTTTGTTGTGATAATCCCTCAACTGACATTCAACTGTCTTGTTTATATCTTGGTCTATAGATTTGTTATGGTCAGTTTTTGTTCGTAGTTTATTCACAATATTTGTTTATCATAATAACAGTCCAGTTAACCAGAATAACTCTACTTCATTTAACAATCAACTGTAATCTGAGAATCCTAACTGGGTTTTTGCTTTGTTATCCTTTATTGTTGTGTCCATGCACAAAACATAATACAGGTTTAACACTGACTGACTGACTGATCTAAGATCTGTGCTGTGATTTTATGTTTGAACTGAAGGATGAATCAATAGACCTGTCTCTCTGTGTGTATGTGTGGGTTTGTTTTTATGTGTGTGTTGTGTGTGCGCGTGTGTATGTAAAGGTGTGACTCACTGAAAGGCGCGCGTGACGTCACTGCCGTACCTGAGTTTCGGCAGACGGTGAAACTGTCGAGCAGTGTCAAACACACACGTGGAACTCAGTTGAAACCCGCTTCACGCGGACCCACACTTCACCTGTGATCGGATTATCAGACGAGGATTTATCACACAAACGCGTTTTAAACGATTTTCTGAAGAGAACCGCGGGTTAAGCGCGTGAGGCCGCAGCTTCGCGGGGTTTTTCCTGGTTTGAGGCGCGTGCGCTTCCTGAAACCTGCAGGTGAGAAACAATCGTGTTTATTTCACGTTTATATTTGTTGACTTTTATGTGTACGTTTACTTTCATTTCAGTGCTTAAATGCGCTTAACCCGTCTTTTATATGTTCTTAAAAATGTTTGTTTTATCGCAGGTAAGTTATTTGCTCAAGTGTCGAGATATCAAACTCACCGGAAGTTTGTTTACTAAATGTATTCATTCATTTATATAAGCGTTAAACTCACTATCAAATATCGCTTATAACCGGTAACGTAAAGCTTATCTAATTCATGTGATTTTTTTATGTAGTTTATGTTTGTTTGTAGTAAACCACCTTGATAAATAAAGTTGAGTTTTGAAACACAACAATACATTTTATTTAACACTTTAAAAAATGTTAATCAATAAAACTTTATTTATATAGCACATTTTACAACTACCAGAGTGGACCAAAGTGTTGTACAATTATATCATCATGAGAAAATAGATGAGGTAAATAAAAAAACACAGCTAATAAAAGAAAAGAAAATGGAATAAAAGAATAATAAAATAAAATATGAGAAGGAAAAGTAAGGTTTACAACCCTTAACAGAAAACGTATGTACATAAACATGTGTGCAAGTAAATAAACAAAGGTTTTTGCAATAATTAAAAGTAAATACTCAGAAAAAAAGTGAAATCAGATTAAATGTGCAAGGTTTGAATCCAGATCCGTTTATTTTAGTTATATTAATTTGATGTAGCTTAATTTCTTCTCTTGCAGAACGACCATCATGTCTTCTCATCCCCGGCGTGTTCGACTGAAGCCCTGGCTGGTCGATCAGGTGAATAATGGGACGTTTCCTGGTCTGATGTGGTTGGACCGTGATGCCAGACGATTCCAGATTCCATGGAAACACGCCACACGTCACACGCCTCAACAGGAAGAGGAGAACACCATCTTTAAAGTGAGTCAGATCAGACACGGACTGAAGTGTGTGAATCAGACATCTCATCTGATATCTGTGTCTGTTTTTGTGTGTGTCAGGCATGGGCTGTAGAGACTGGGAAGTATCAGGAAGGAGTGGATGATCCGGATCCAGCCAAATGGAAAGCTCAGCTGCGCTGTGCCCTCAACAAGAGCAGAGAGTTTAATCTTATTTATGATGGAACCAAAGAAGTACCAATGAACCCACTGAAGATCTATGATGTGTGTGACATTCAGACACCCAGTAACCCAGGTACACGCACTGACTAATTCACAAATACTCACACTTCAAAGTGTCATGCTTCCTACCAAGGTACAGTAATGCTATGTACTTACCAAACGCAAGGCATCGGGTTCTCTGCTCTAGATTACTCTTGGGATTGAAGTTCGTGGCAAGCAAGTTTTCGCTTGCGTGAAGATGAATTGCATGTGTTTTCGCGGCAAACGTGCCACCCAAATTTAGTCATGCGCATCGCCCCGCGCGAGTTGCCGTCCATTGCCGTCCATTGCCGTCCATTGCCGTCCATTGCCGTCCATTGCCGTCCATTGCCGTCCATTGCCGTCCATTGCCTGGCTTTCATAGCTATAACTTTACCGACAATCTCTCTGTCTGTTTCAGGTTCAGTTCCTACAGATATCAGTGATGGTGATGAAGACGATGTGCCGGACACTCCAGAACCCCCACCACCGTATCCACCTCAATGTAAATGCACACATACACACCTGCTACTGGTTAAAACTAATCCAGGTTCAAAAGCATAAACCTACAGTATCCCTAAGCATGTAAAACACTAAAGTGAATTAAATGTAACGTGTCTGAATGGTTCTGTTGAGGTGGAACTACTTTTCTTGGTGGATGAATTTCTGATAGTTACATCACGTCCTTTCCTGGTGACCTTGAGCACATGACATGTAGATAGGTCAGTTATATCTTAACACAGGGTTAATTCACACTAGTCTTTATGTTAATGTGTTATGAGATTGTTGGATTTTCCAGTGCTGCATGCTTGGCCCGTAGACTGTTGTAAGTTCATTACCGTGATTATTACTGTAAGTTTAAGTAGTAATGCACGGCATGTTAATGATCATCATACTATGTGTTTGTAGGCATGAGTGCTTCACCGCTGGCTCCGGTTTGGAGTCCTCCGGGTTCGGTCTCTCCGATGCAGCCGCCCAGCTGCCCACCTCCGCCTGCGGTCGTGTGGCCGAAGAAAGAACCACAGGATGTGGAGATGCAGCTGCCGCCCATGGAGGTTCAGACTCCTACACCTCTAGAAGCGATGTTTGCAACCCCAGAGACTTGGATCAGCTCTCTGCCCAGTATGAATGAAATACGCACATGGATATAACGCATGTTTGTTTGTCTATCTAGTCTATTACATAAAGGTGAATCTTTTTTTTGTGTTTCTCAGTGACTGATCTAGAGGTGCAGTTTTATTACCGCGGTAAAGAGGTGTGTCCCCCGGTGATCGTGAGCAACCCGCAGGGCTGTCGGCTGTTTTACGGCGATCTGGGTCCGATGGTGAACCAGGAGGAGCTGTTCGGCCCCATCAGTCTGGAGCAGGTCAGATTCCCCCCCACCGAACACATCACAAATGACAAACAGCGCGTGTTCACGAGCCGCCTGCTGGACGTCATGGATCGTGGTCTGATCCTGGAGGTCAGCGGTCACGACATCTACGCCGTGAGACTGTGTCAGTGTAAAGTGTATTGGTCCGGTCCGTGCGCTCCCAATCCGAACGCCCCGAACCTTATCGAGCGCCAGCGCAAGGTCAAACTTTTCTGCCTGGAGTCGTTTCTCAGCGGTGAGCATCCAAATGCTATCAATATCTTAAATAACATTCAAATTCTCCTTGCAGTTGTATAAAATATTTTTAAACAATTAGAAAAGAATTGAAAATATTTTCGTAATGTGAGTTTAACTTTGATCTGTTTTTGTCTTGTATGCATGCAGGTGTAATCGCTCACCAGCGAGGTCAGACGTCCTCTGAGCCGCCCATGTTTGATATTCATTTGTGTTTTGGTGAGGAATGGCCCGACGGTCGACCCAGAGACCGAAAACTCATCATGGTGCAGGTGAGACTCACACAATAAAATAAAATGTCTCTGAACTGGTCCACTAAAGTAAGAGATGCTCCCTAAAAATAATCTTAATTGTTGACTAGGGTTGCAAAAATCTGGGAATTTTTGTGGCTGGAAACTTTCCATGGGAATTAACGGCAATTAATAGGAATAAATAGGAATACAATGGTAATTTGAAAAAAATTGCCAATAACAGGGAATTTAAATGTTCTTAAATATAAAAAAATAATTTAATGCCCGCATGTCTGCTTATGACCATGACCTTTATGTTTGTATAGACGTTTCAGCAGTAACAACATAAACAAGTGGCTGTCGTGGTCCGCACATAACTTCCGTTAAACTCCGCTAAGAATAAATAACAACAAAGTTCTTTAAACGTAGTTTATTTATATAACAAGCAAAAAAAAAAAAACACAGATTACCTAGAAAACCAAAACATTTGTTATTTTTGACGAGGTATTTGTTCAAGAGATCAGTTTTGCAACTATTCAGACCATAAAAAACAAAACTGGAAGTAAAGTTCAGATCCAGACGTGTATCGCGTCAGCGCACGTGCGTCCTATGAAACCGTCTATATGAACTAGTTTAAATGTTCCTACATTTTGAAATCATTTCAATAAATTCCCATTAAGTTTCCAATTTGGAATATTTCCAAAATCCCCCAGATTAATTTAGCGGATATTTACTGGAAACTTTCCTCCCGTTTGCAACACTACTGTTCACTAAAATTCATGAAATTTGTACGGATGAAAAACAAAATCCATCCGATGTACATTGAGTCACACAAAAGCAGATCTTGTTGTGTGTAGACTGACTTCATCAACATGTAATGAATAATATTTCTGTTTTTTTTGTAGGTGATTCCAGTGGTTGCACGTATGATCAGTGAGATGTTCTCGGGCGACTGCACGCGCTCGTTCGACAGCGGCAGCGTTCGTCTGCAGATCTCCATTCCAGACATCAAAGACAACATCGTCACGCACCTCAAACAGCTCTACCGTCTCCTACAAACACATCAGGGACAGGAAAACTGGCCGCTGCCACCCGGCGCCGGCATTCACCTGACGCAGGCGCTGCAGACGCAGTGACATCACAGAGGGTTTTATTGGAAAGTACTTAAAAGACATTAGTGAACGGCGATGTGAACGACAGACTGTGATTTTTGAGCTTTCTCTGTGTGAATGTGATGGAGTCAAAGTCTAATGTGTGTCTGGCATGAATGAGAGTTAATCATCAACCACACAGATACTAAACACACACACCGCATATAAACCAACATCTGCGTATATTTAAACTCTAACTCATGTATTATTCTGTACTCACACGCTTTTATTGAACGAATTAGTTTAGTTTCACCGCTGTACTTCATGAGCTTTTAACCATGTTTCTGATTATTATCGTGTTTTTACCGTATGATGGTGATGTATGTAGCTTTGTGTTTCTTTGCACTTTTGGGGTGAACGTAATTTGTTTTATTCAGTATGTATTTCATATCCCATCATAACATTCATAGATTTTGTGTAATTGTGTTTTTTGGATTTATTAAATGAAATGAAAAACACACATCATATGGTCATATTCTCTCATTCGAAGTGACGTCATCATGAGGAGGAAATGATAATAAAGTGAATCTATAAACACGTATAGCTTAATGGTGTTTGTTAAACTCAATAATAAACATTCCTCAACAGTGAATGACGACATAAATCTGACCCTGGATCATAATACCAGTCTTTACCAAGGAGGATTTAACTAGTAGTTTTTCAAGAAAAAAGTAAAAAATTAAGAAAATTACAGTACAAGTCAATATTACGTCTTTATTCTCAAAATATAACGACTGTTTTCCCGAAACGTCACGACTTTATTCTCGTTATTGACTTTATGCCCAAATATTATTACTTTTCTCTAACAAGTTGTTGACTTGTTATTATTCTCATAATATAACGACTGTATTCCCTAACCTTCATGACTTTATTCTCGTTATATTGACTTTATTTTTGAAATAATGACTTTATTCTTCTTATCTTGACTTTATTTTCGAAAATTATGACTTTATTCTTGTTTTATTGACTTTGACTTCATTTTTATTACGAATTCAAAGTCAATAAAACAAGAATAAAGTCATAATATTTCGAAAATAAAGTCAAGATAAGAAGAATAAAGTCATTATTTCAAAAATAAAGTCAATATGACGAGAATATTTTTGAAATATTACAAATTCATTCTCATTACATTGACTTTATTTTTATTACGAATTCAATGTAATGAGAATGAATTTGTAATATTTCAGAAATATTCTCGTTATATTGACTTTATTTTTATTACGAATTCAATGTAATGAGAATGAATTTGTAATATTTCAAAAATATTCTCGTTATATTGACTTTATTTTTGAAATAATGACTTTATTCTTCTTATCTTGAGTTTATTTTCGAAATATTATGACTTTATTCTCGTTTAATTGACTTTGAATTAGTAATATTTCAAAAATAAAGTCAATATAACGAGAATTAATTCTTAATATTTCAAAAATATTCTTGTTATATTGAATTTATGCTCGAAATATTCTGAATTTATTGTTATATTGACTTTATTTCTGTAATTTGATTTATTTCTCAAACAATTACGAATTAAATCTCGCATTATAATGACTTTAATCTTGAGATGTTTTTATTTTAGCTTGACCCTAGTCCTTGTAAAATCTGTCATAATTTTCTCATCCTCATGTTGTTATTAACCTGTATGAGTTTTTTTTGTTCTGATAAACACACAAAAAATATTTTGATAAATGATGGTTAAAAAAATAAACTCATACAGGTTTATAGCAACATGAGAATGAGAAAATGATGACACAATTTACATTTTTGGGTGAACTATCACAGGTATATTTGTAGCAGTAACCAACAATAGATTGTATGGGTCAAAATTATCGTTTTTTTATGCCAAAACTCAACAGCTAAGTAAAGATCATTTTCCATTAAGATATTTTGTAAATTTTCTACCACAAATATCTCATAAATGTATTAATCATTATTAATATGTATTGCTAAGGACTTAATTTGTGCAACTTTAAAGGTGATTTTCTCAATATTTACATTCTTTTTTAGTTGTATCCTGTCCAAATATTGTCCTATCCTAACATTCAGATCATGTTTTGAACAAATTGACTCTTATGAATGTGGTTTTGTGGTGCATGGTCACAAACAAGTTGAGTGAGGTGTGTGTTTGTGTTTCTCATCTGTCTCCACCCATCCACCTGATCTGTGCTGTCACACCTGAGATCCTTAAAGACTGACTTCAGATCAGACTTTGTTTCTTGTATGTCAGTCTGATCGTGATCTGATCTAACACACATACGCACCGCTTCAGGAGAAACATCTCAACCGACAGGTAAGAAACAGATATCAGATTGTGAAAATATATAAAGTTTGGCTAAATAATGAAGAGAAAGCAGTGAAGAATGGATGTGAACTTATAAAGTTTAAAATCAAGAAGTGAAGAAGCTGTTTTAAAGTCTTGATTTATTTTACTTTTAGTCACAACATAATCAAGACATATTTTTATCATATTTTAGTTTTGTTAATTTAACAATTTTTCTAAAACGTGGACAAATATAAAGTAAGTGTACAGTCTGTCTTCAGGTTAATTCTGTTTTTGTAAATGAATGTGTGTAATGTTTTGACTCTTGTACCGTATGATCTTATATCAGGTAGTTTCCATGGTAACCAGGTGGGTTAAGTTAATGTCCAGCCTGGATTTCCTCACTACTGATTAAAGATCATCTGTTTATAACCTCATAAACCCTGCAGATATCTGCCACATTCTTGTGTTTTTAGTAATAGAGCTTCTGGCTTGAGGTTTATTATTCAATTATTTCTACCGTGCATTTACACTCCTGTACGCACATCTACTGTGATAAAGTGTAGGGCTGGGGGAAAAAAATCGATTCTTCAATTAATCTTTTTTTTAAAAAAGTGGTTGATTAAAAATTGATTCTCAAAGGCCACAAATCGTTTTTTTTTTTTTTTTTAATGAAATGACCTGATCCTGTTTGATCAAGGAATGCGACTGTTTTGACTTTTTTCAGAATGTATTTTTCATCTTGCATCAAAATTGTATTGTATTAAACATAATTGTATGCATTTGAAAATTAGAGATGGGTTCTGTTTTAATGTACCGAAGTATTTAAAATTAAAAAGTGCAATATACAGGTTGGTGGCTCTTAATTTCTTTTTATTAATTACCCACTTGTAAACTTATGTTCACTGTTTTTTTTATAAATATAGTATTAAATCTATATTCATTGATTTGAATCGAGTATAAAATCGATCCGATTGCTTAAGAATCGTAATCGAACTGAGAATCAAAATCGAATCAAGCCGATAGCGTACGAATCGAAATCGAATCGATCTGGAACATCTGAATCGATACCCAGCCCTAGTAAAGTGAGGGTGTCAGATAACAGATAACTGTATGTAAAAAATGTTCGTAGAAATGACAGTATTACTGTCAGCTGTTTTCCAGTAACTTACTGTAAATTTAAATTGATGTTATTTACTGCAACAGTTTGTTCAGAGTTAAATGAACATTAAACATTAACAAGTCTTTATCTATACAGAGTAAAACTATAAAATACAGCCTCATGTAAAGCATTCTGGGAAACAAAATCTGAAGAAAAGTAAAAAGGTTGATGAGGATTTCTGGTTTCCAGAAAGCTTTGCATGAGGCTGCTATTTTATAGTTTTATTCTGTTAATGTTTAATGTTCATTTAACTTACTGGCAAACAGCTGCATACATACATTACTGCATTTCTGATATGTTTCTGTGTGTTTGTAGGTGTTCTGGCAAAATGTTTGAGAGTTCGAGTCGGTATGATTTGAGCAACAGCTATGCAGATTCAGTACAGTCAACGTAAGACTTCAGATTTAATTCATTTAAACTCATTTAGACAAAATAAACCTGTGTTAATTTTAATTTCATTTGATTTAGTAGCACAACTGTAGATGAAACTTCCTCAGAGCTGTCGAGGTTATCCAGACTCAGTGCTAAATCAATATACTGTGAGTATTCAGATATTACGTTATTTGACAATCATTTAATCTATACCTTGTGTTCTCTGTGAATCAAACGTGTTACCCTTAAACTGCTAATGCAAAGCTCCAATTGCGCTACAAGTATAGATCTTTTTTTTTGTTGGTGAGGATGATGTTGAATATTAACTCGGTGCTTATCTGTGTTAACTGTGTTAGTCCGTCATTATGTTAACCTTTATAACTGTGTGCTATTTATAGATCAGCAATCCTAACAAGTGTTTTATTAAAGGGGACATACCATCAAAATCTGACCTTGTGTTTAAGTACCATAATTGAGTCCACAGTGCTTCTATCAACCTTGAAAATGTGATAAAGATCAACCCACTAACTTAGTTTTGGTAAACCATTCTCTGTGAGCATGTGAAAAAAATAGCTCATTGAAATTTGGCTCCCCTTGTGATGTCAGAAGGGGATATTATTATAATAATACCGCCCCTTAATCTGCACTATCCAACCCAGACACTGACATTTGGTGAAGAGAGAAAAAGAGAAAATAATTGACAGCACAATTGAGTTTCAATTTAACAAACCACCATTATGGTGATCAGTGTTTGCATTAGCAGTTCATTTGCATTTTAATGGACAAAGCCAAAAAAAATTTACTCACTCCTACAAAGTGTTAATTTTAACATCTTTTAATAAATTATTTATATTGTAAAACTTCACATATGTACTGGATGCATAGCAAATATTTATTTTACATCTTAAAAAGTGAAATCAACAAACAAAAAGCTGAATCTGAAATTTGACTGGACAGTGTTAGTAATGTGTTTATCACATAATGATTTTGTGTTTTGTTTGTTTGTGTGTATTGTGTTACAGTACAGAGGAAGGATTATGTTGAGTCTATAAACCGAGAGATGCATCGGTGTCGGTATAAAGTAGAGGTGAACCTCATCATTCATGTATATGATAATGTATTCACTGTGTTATTGATGGAGATATCACACATCTGATGTTTTCATCTCTAGCATCTGTTCACCTGTGAGCTGGACAGACAGCAGCTGTCGTCTGTACAGGATTGTGTTGAAAGATTGAAGTTGCTGGAGTCGACGGGTCGTGTATGGGGTCAGGATGTGATTCTGGAGGGTCGAGATCAGGCGCTTTACCTCACAGACGTCGAGACAAAGGTCAGTAACATAAATGTATATTTATGATTGATGATGTGATCTTACTCATGAGTGACATTGATTTTTTATAACCCTAAAGGCGAGGAAATGTTAAAATGAATATTTCACACAGTTCAGATTTACAGTTGTAAATCTGAGATAGATGATAAGATTTGAAAGTTTCCTTCAGCCACTGTGATGACAGTACCAAATGTTTGTTTTGTCATGATTGTTTGTTGTGATTTGTTTCTACTCGTAGTTATTGTTGTTTGTGACATGGTTGTTTGACTTTGTTGTGATTGTTGTACAGTATAATGATTGTTTATTTGTGTGATGATTGTTTGTAGTGTTTGTTTTGTCTAGAGCTTTCTGAGGATGAATCACAATAATTGCATACAAAATAAAAGTTTTGTGTGTGTATTGTGTGTAATTATTTAGTATACATAAATACACACACATATGCATGTATGTATTTAAGAAACATTTATATGTATATATATTATTTAGATTTTGTATTGTTTTATACTATATATAAATGTAAAAAAATATACATAAATAAATTTTTTTCTTAGATCTATACATGTATGTGTGTATTTATATATACATAATAATTACAAACAATAGACACACAAATATATTATGCAAACATAAACTTGTATTTTGTTTACAATTAATTGTGATTAATCTAAACCCCTGGCTTTGTCATGTTTGTATGTACAGATTGTTGTGTCATTATTGTTTGTTCTGTGTTGATAGTTTGTTTGTTTGCCATGATTTTAGTGAATGTTTATTTTTGCCATGATTGTTTGTTTCGTGATACTTGTGTGTAGTGAATGTTATGTCATTATTTTTTTAAATGGTTGTTTGTTGTGATTTGTTTATTTGTGTGATGATTGTTATGTTGTGATTGTTTGTTGTATGATGATTATAGTGATTGTTTATTAGTGTGATGTTTATTTTTGTTTATTTGTGTGTTGTTTGTTATGTCATGTTTGTTTATTAGTGTGATGTTTATTTATGTTTGTTGTTTATTTGTGTGTTGTGTTGTATGTTATGTCATGTTTGTTTATTAGTATGATGTTTGTTTGTGTTGTATGATTGTTTATTTGTGTGTTGTGTTGTTGTGTTGTGTTTAGGAGGAGTTGGAGTCGTGGCCGTTGAGCAGTATATTGGATGTGACGGCTGTATTAGATGAGTGTGTTTATGAATCTCTCTTGACTCTATCGGTTCAGGATCAAAAGAGTCGAATCATCAGTGTGTTTCTCTTTCAGACTGAATCTCTTAGGGTGAGTTCACTTTAATACTCACATCAAACCCAAACACATCACATCATAAACACATCACAAATCATTCATCTCTTTCATTCATCATTCAGGCCGATTATATGAAGAAAGATCTGGAACGATTTCTTCAACGCAAAACCCGTGAACATAAGCAGAATAATATCAGGTAAGCTGTTCATTGACTTTATATTCACATGAATTTTTACATAAACATAAACTCTCTCATTCTACAGTAAAGCTGATCCGGCAAACTTTGGGCAAAGAAATTTAAGAAGCTCCTCCCCGCTGCCCGTCAATAAACAGAAACTTCCAGAACATTGGAGCGCTCCGGATTATGGTGAGGTCATTAAATATAATATTACCCACAATCCCTTGCCTTACAGTCATGTGATCAGTCTTAATACTGAAATATACTTCACTATCAACATTTCTTTATTTCCGTCCCGTTCAGATCAGACCCCTGTTCAGACTCCGCCCCCTCTCAATCTTTCCCCGCCCCCTCAGAGGCTATACACAGAAAGACAGAGAGATGTGGTGAGGATAATAAGAGAATGAAAGTTAAGCTTAAAATCATTCACATACAGACATTAAAGTGAACGTGTCTCTGTTCAGGACATACTGAATCATTTGATTAGTGATATTGAGGCGTTTGTGGACAGAGTGATAGCCGTCGCCCCAAAAATGGATGAAAAGAAAAAGAAGAAGAAGAAGAAAAAGAAGAAGAGGAAAGGTGAGAGTTTAACTACAGCTGTTATGAATGTACAGAGAATTAAACGTTTGATTATAAAAACTAGATGCCGTTTTCACATTAATATTAAGAAAAAACTAATTTAAGGAAAAACTTATTTTTTGTTCCCCTTTTATTCTTTTTCTTAATTTTGACCAAAATCTAAAAGAGCATTGCCTTAAATGACATCTTAAAGTTGGAATAACCCAACGCTATCTCATGACAATTTGTACGTATTTAACAAGGTGGCTAATTCATATTGTTTTGTACAACCACATTTGTACATTTTTTTATGATTTGCTTCTGCCGCTATGTACAATTCACTTCATAAGAAATAATACGAATTCGCAAACTCATAAAATACAGGCTGGATAAAGATAACTCAAGTTTTTTAAAAGATTTTTGGGTCGTTTCATATGTGAAATATATATCGTGTTGAGTCAAAAATTGCTATTTTGATAGTTTATTTCATAAAGATAAGTTTAGTTAAGAAATTTTACACTGATATTATGATGATCACATACGGAGCCCCTAAGGGGACATGGAGCAAAAATTAAATAGTTTAGTTTCGCGTGCGAACATGAAACTTTCGCATGCGCACGCGATAGTTTCACGTGCGCATGCGATAGTTTCACGTGCGCACGCGATAGTTTCATGTGCGCACCCGAAACTAAACTTATTTAATTTTTGCTTCATGTCTTCTTAAGGGCACACGCGATAGTTTCACGTGCACATGCGAAAATAAACTTTAAAAAAAATTCTGCACATGAAGGTTCTCTTGTCATAAGTTTTTTTTCCTTTTTACATGTTTTTTGTCTTTCAAATTTTTTTCTCTTTCGAATATTTTTGTCTTTCAAAAAAAAAAATCTTTACATTTTTATTTTTTTCTTTGAAATTTTTTTTTTTTGAAAGAGAAAAACATTTCAAATAAAACAAATTGAAATAAAAGTATTTTTTGAAAGAGAATTTTTTGCCTTCTTTGTAAGAAAGTTTTGAGAAATGCACTGGTGAATTTTTCAAAAACCTTCCTGTAATTTATCGTATGAATGTTTTTGTGAATCTTACAGAAGTTGCAATGTAAAAATAACAAAACATGAGGAAGAAAAAATGTCATAAGAGTTTTTTTCTCTTTCGAATATTTTTGTCTTTCAAAATTTTTTTATTTAAATTGAGTTTTTTTTCTTTTAAATATTTTTTAAAGAGAAAAAACATTTGAAATAAAAAATGTAAATAAAAATATTTTTTGAAAGAGAATT
Source organism: Misgurnus mizolepis (assembly GCA_025389145.1). Taxonomy (NCBI): domain Eukaryota; kingdom Metazoa; phylum Chordata; class Actinopteri; order Cypriniformes; family Cobitidae; genus Misgurnus; species Misgurnus mizolepis. The sequence continues at coordinate 627,920 of JAIFKI010000021.1, forward strand.
TTTTGCCCACTTTGTAAGAAATTTTTGAGAAATACACTGGTGAACTTTTCAAAAAAACCTTCCTGTAATTTATCGTATGAATGTTTTTGTGAATCTTACAGAACTTTCAGAAGTTGCAATGTAAAAATAACAAAACATGAGGAAGAAAAAAAAGACAAAATGTCATAAGATTTTTTTTCCTTTTTACATGTTTTATTTTCTCATATTTCTCTATTTTGTTCATGCTGAAGTTTGTGTTGATGTGTGAATGTTTGTGTGTTGTTGAAGTTGTGAAGGGAATGCCGACAGAAGAAGAGTTCACCATGTGTCTACGGAAAGTCAAGATGGCTTTTAATCTGCTGGTGCGTGAGCTTCATCTGAGGTTAAAGGTCAGAGTGTATTTATTTGATTGTGATGTGAATCAGTGAGAGTTGTGTGTTTTATCATCAGGCTAAACTACAGGGAAAGATTGAAAACCCCAACGCTGTTGAACTCGTACACTGTCTCTTCACTGTATTACCACTGGTGAGACACACACACATTACACATTATATCTTTGTCTGTTTCTCTATAAAGTCTTTAATAGGTTGTGTGTTTGTGTGTAGATTGTGTTCAACTGTAGTGAAGATCTTCCACAGTCTGTTGTGGTTCCTCTGTTAGAACCGATGTGTATTCAGTTCTTGAGTGAACACGCAACACTTGAAGAAGATCAACTCTGGCAGTCGCTCGGAGATCCCTGGAACATTCCTAGGTAATACACACGAACACAAACGCACACACACTGATGTGACACAGGCTTTATTGTGTTTGTGTGTCTCTGTTGTAGCACTAAATGGGCAGATGATGATGAATATATTCAAACATTCATTCCGGTGTTTGATGACGGCTGGACGCCTCCAGAGATCGGACAGCCGAGGATCGCAGACACACCCAGGTCACCAACCTCCATCACACCACCGATGGTATCAACACACACACACACACACACACACACACACACACACACACACACACACACACACACACACACACACACACACATTACAACAAAACTAGCAACAAAACTTAACAAAAATAACTAATATTATAATGAAACAACCATAGACAAGGATAATGATATTCTTCTAATAGTTTGTTTATCATCTGTCTATAGAGTTTCAGATCGAGGCTGGAAACAACACAAAGGTACAAATATAACACACATCAGTCTTAATTCCTATAAGAGATTATGGTGTTTATTGTGTGTTTTGTATTATTTGAGTGTGTTTAGTGCTGAAGATGAAACTCCAGTGAGTTTCTTGCGAGCGATATTTGATTTCACAGCTCGTAATGACCGAGAACTTACAGTCAGTAAAGGAGAAGAACTACAGGTGAATACAACACGCGCACACACACACACACACACACACACACACACACGCACACGCACACGCACACACAATATACAAACATACACATAACACTAACAAAACACTCATACAATCATCACAAAACATAAATACTTAGGTCTAACTCTGAATATAAACTGAATAAATTGTTATTTTGTGTGCTGTGTGTGTGTCTGTGTGTGTTTGTGTAGTTGTTGGACATGTCTAAGCAGTGGTGGAAGGTGAGGAATAATGAGGGACGAGTCGGTTACGTGCCGAACAACATGCTTCAGTCTCCAGATCAGCAGAAGAGTGTATGTATATGTCATTGTTATTGTGTGTCTGTAAATGTCATTGTTATTGTGTGTTTGTATATGTCATTGTGTGTCTGTTTGTTTGCGTGTTGAGAATCATCATTCACTCTTGTGTCCAGCAGGAGTCTGCGCAGGCGTCTGCGCCTGCTCTCAGTAAAAGATCTCGTCCAGAAGAAGTGAAAGTCTGGCTGGAACACAAAGGCTTCAGTAAAATGTAAGGATGTAATGTGTACTCTACATTCTGTATATCATACACACTGCATACTGCATACTACTACGGAGCCCGAAGGTAACATGAAGCAGAAATTAAATAAAGTTTAGTTTCGCGTGCAGAGAGAACGTTTTACCTGCACACGCGATAGTTTTGCACATGAAGGTTTCGCATGAGCATGTGAAACTAAACTTTAGATTTAGATTTTTTACTCCAATGTCACCTTAGGGGCTCTGTATACTACACACCCCTTTAAAAAACATTATTTTATCTTTTTATCTTTCCCAAAAAAGTTTTTTCTCTTTCAAAATTTTTTTGTTTCAAAATGTTTTTTCTCTTTAAAATATATATTTTTTCTTTTTCCAAAAAAAGTTTTTTTCTCTCAAATGTTTTTGTCTTTATATTTTTTTTCTCTTTCATTTTTTCTCAAAATTTCATTTTATTTACTTCTCAAAAAAAGTTTTTTCTCTTTTAATTTTTTTTCTCTTTCAATTTTTTTGTCTTTACATATTTCTCCCCTTTACATTTTTTATTTTTCCAAAAAAATTTCTTTCTCTTTCAAATGTTTTTAATCTTTTCAAAAAACTTTTTTCTCTTTCAAATTTTTTTGCTTCAAATATTTTTTCTCTTTCAACATTTTTTTTCTCTTAACATTTTCTTTCTCTTTCAATTTTTTTTTATCTTTCCAATAAAAGTTTTTTTTCTTTCAAAATTTATTTTCTGCAAATATTTTTTCTCTTTCAAAATTTTTTTCTCTTAACATTTTCTTTCTCTTTCAAATGTTTTTCTATTTCAATTTTTTTTTATCTTTCATAAAAAATTTTTTTTTTACTACATGTTTTTCTCTTTCAAATTTTTTTTCTCTTAACATTTTCTTTCTCTTTCAAATGTTTTTCTATTTCAATTTTTTTTATCTTTCATAAAAATTTTTTTTTTTACTACATGTTTTTCTCTTTCAAATTTTTTTATACGGAGCCCCTAAGGGGACATGGAGCAAAAATTAAATAAAGTTTAGTTTCATGTGCTCACGCGAAACCTTCATGTGCAGAATTTTTTTTAAAGTTTAGTTTCCCGTGCTCATGCGATAGTGAGCACGGGAAACTAAACTTTAAAAAAAATTCTGCACATGAAGGTTTTGCGTGAGCACATGAAACTAAACTTTAGATTTTTTTTTACTCCAATGTCACCTTAGGGGCTCGGTAGTTATCATCTCAGAAATGAAATCTTATTTTAAATTCTTATTTAATTGTTTCTGAAAAAATTAAAAGTTTTGCCCTCCTATCATAAATCAAAAAAGAGATAAAGATCTTTCAGATTTTTGGGGACTGAATCTGTAAGGTTAAGTGGATTGCACTGTATTTACGTTAATATAAACTCATTCTCTCTCTTTCAGTACGGTTCGTTGTTTAGGAGGTCTCAGTGGCTCTATGTTGTTGGGAATGACACGTGATGAATTAAAAACAGTTTGTCCAGAAGAAGGAGGTCGAGTTTTCTATCAGCTCCAGAACGTCAAATCTGCCCTGGCTGTGAGTCCAACACTTCAGACATATTTTAATATTCATTACATTATTAATGGCATTTCATATTAAAATATATTTAAATCTGATTCAGTAATGAAATGCAATACTTTAAAGCTAATGATACATTTATAGATGTTATCCTAGGTGGAAAAACATACAGTAAAATACTTTAATGCGTGAAAGTAGTACATTTACACTTAATAAATTAAAAGTTATAAACTTAAGGACATCTAAGTGTACTCAACTGTGCAATTTTAAGATCCCATTTATGTCTTAAAATCATATTAAGTATTTCTGATGTTTTGTATACTTTTCAAGCGCACTGAAGTTAAACTATCATTTTAATTGATATATTTCTAGTCTATAACACTTTTATTTAGCACAAAATAGCAATTTACTCCAAATGTAGTTGCTGGTATTTACTGTAGGTTTATTTCTAGTACAATAATATATTTTACTGGTGATGTCATGTTTAATCTTTACAGATGGCGAGTGCAGTAACACCACTGATGTGAGCCGACAAAGACGCCTTTAGTCCCTTTACTTTCAATTAGTATAGATGTTGTGTTTATCTTAAACAATTTTATTTTACACATATGTACTTGCTGGTATGTTTTAGTACATTCAAGTATACTTTCATTTTACCCATAACAAACAGTCATTATGTTTGTCATTATAAACTCAAATCCTAGTGTTTGTTTTATATTTATTCATAATCATTGCTGTAATTATAATATAACTAAGCGTCAATGACAAATAAACACAACAGATGATGTTGACTACACACACAGACTTTATTAAAGACATCATTCACAGAGAATTGTGTTTATTTTCAGATCTTTTGCTCTGTCTGTCATTGTTTTAAACATGTCTCATCATGTTGTATGTCATGCTTTGCTCTGTGTTTAACTTGAATAAATCATGCTGTTTTTTACTCAATAATGATCTTACATCGAGTATTATCGTGGATCATTGAGCAAACAGTAATAGTTTGGAGATCTTAACAGTCAGTTGAATGATAGACATTAAAACACATGCTGTGTGTGTGTGAGATCCTACAGACACTACGTGAATTAAAAAAAAAAACAATCTTTTAAAACAAATCTCAAACATAATAAACTTATGCATGAATAAAATTAACATAAAGACACAATACTCTTCATCTACTGCCCCGACAGCAGACGACTTCTGCTGTAAGATCAGTAAACTAAGTCCGATTATAAAAATATTCTTCATAAAGGCTCAATGCAGTCTGGGCTCTATAGTGCCACCTGTAGACCAGACTGAGTCATTACAGAGCAAACACTCATCTGAACAGTCCTGCCAAAACAAATCAATGAACACATACTGTATTTGACTTACTTAAAGGCACACGAGTAAACTCTTAACATATAAATGAGGTATAATGTGAAACACATAAATATATATATTTATATCTCTATGCATAGCTTAAATATCTCTAAACATGCACTATATCAGACAGAGATGAAATGTTGGAATGTTGACGTGGTCCTGGACGGGATTACAAGCGTCCTGATTGGACAGGTAAGGTATGGACGGGGTTACGAGTGCTCTAGTGTCACGCTAGAGCACTCGTGGACGGGTGACTCGTCTAACGTGCTGATTGGCTAAGATTAAAAGACGGCGTCTCCTCTTCGATGTTGTCGAGCTCTTGCGTCTGGACGGCTTGCGTGATAAGATGAAGCTCTTCACACAGAGTTTCGTGTCTGTACGCCACACGGATGTCAGGAACGTTTGTGCGACGGATGTCATTGCTGAACGGTCCTTCTTCATCATAACCAGGACCTAACCAATAACTCTTAGCCTGAGAGAAACAACACAAACACGAGTGATTCAACTGTGAGAATGTAATCATACATACACACTACTGAACCCCTGAGAGTCCTAATATTTGTTTTTCTCTTTCAAATTAGTTTTCGCTTTTAAAAATAGTTTTTGTCTTTAAATGTTTATTTTTGTTTCAACTTTTTTGTCTTAATTGTTTTTTTGCCTTTACAATTTTTTTAAATTTTATTTTACATTGTTTTAATCTTTCATTTTTTTACATTCATTTTCACAATTATTATCCTAAAAATGAGTTTTCACATTTTCTTCACATTTTTTAGTCTTTACATTTCTTTTCTTGCCAATTTCTTTTCTTAGATTTTTTTTTTTCAATTTTATTTAACTTTTTTGTCTTTAAATTTTTCTTTACATTTTTGTCTTTACACATTAAAAATTTTTTTGTCTTTATATATTTTTCTTTTTTGTATTTTTTTTCTTTTTTTACATTTTTTGTCTTTAAATCTTTTTTCCCACTTTTTTGTCTTTACATATTGTTTATTTTTTGTCATTAATTTTTATCTTAATGTGTTCTTTACATTTTTTTCACTGTTATTTTTCTATTTTTTTTGTCTTTACATTTTTTTGTCTTTACATTTTTTGTCTTCATGTATTTTTTATTTTTTTGGCTTTACAGTTATTTACATTTTAAAAAAAAATGTAAAGACAAAAATGTAAAGAAAAATAATTCAAAGACAAAAAAGTAAAAAAAAAATAGTAGACCAAATTCAAAAGAAAAAAATCAAAGACAAAAAATGTAAAGAAAAAATGTAAATATATAAAAAAATTAAAACATTTTAAAAGAAAAAAATGTAAAGAAAAAGTCAAAGACAAAAAAGTAAAAAAAAAATTAAGAGAAAAATGTAAGACAAAAAAAATGCATTAAGATAAAAATTTAAAGACAAAAAATGTAAAAAAAAAGAAAAAGAAAAAATATACAAAAAATGTTAAAAAATTAAAAGAAAAAAGATATAAAGACAAATTTTTTTTTTTTAATATATAAAAAATGTAAAGACAACAAAATTTGGAAGAAAAAATATTTTAAGACAAAAGAAGTTGAAAAAATTTGAAAAAAGTATAAAATATTTAAAGACAAAATATTGAAAGAAAAAACATTTAAAGACAATAAAAATGATAAAAAGAACAAAAATTTAAAAGACAAGAAATTTTAAGACTAATTTTTTATCAAATAGTAGACAAAAATTCAAAAGAAAACAAATCAAGCACAAAAACGTTGAAAAAAATTAAGAAAAATGTAAAGACAAAAAAAGAAAAATGTAAAGACAAAAGAATTTACCAAAAATTGCATTTTTTTATATTTTCTACATTTTTGTTTTTACACTTTTTCTTTACCTTTTTAAATGTTTTGTCTTTACAATTTTTTTCATGTTTGTGTATATGTAGGTGTCTGTGTACGGAAGAGGATTAGGGCCACTGGTGAAAAAATTATTTGAATTCTGACTTTTTTCTCAGAATTCTGACTTTAATCTCAGAATTCTGACTTTAATCTCAGAATTCTGACTTTAATCTCAGAATTCTGAGATTAAGAGATTAAAGTCAGAATTCTGAGAATAAAGTCAGAATTAAAAAAAATTTTCACCAGTGGCCCTAATCCTCTTCCGTAGTGTGTGTGTGTTTGTGTACAGGTGTGCGTGTTACCCTGTGTGAGAATCCACTCATTAACACACTGTTTCGGGCGAGCTCACACATGTCACATGAACTCAGTTTCCAGACCTGAGCTGCGATGCTGTATTCCTCCATCAGAGGCTCCTGAAACACACAACACACAAACATGTATATAGAAACACACAACATCAAATCAATACACAAAGTGACACAAAAACATCCAGATGGTTGCACAAAGGGTCTGAAATATACATTTACATTAATTGCCAATCACATCACATGGATATAAACATCAACAAAACTGACCAATGATTGATGCTACGCACGAGCACACACACGCACGCACACACAGTCATGCAAAACACTGCTCATAAATACCGTAGTAAAGGTCGATCAGGTGAAAGTTTGTTCCAGCTTCAGCCATTAACCTGAAACCGATGCTTTAACATCAGACACAGAGTATTGACAGACATCACGAGCCAGACAGACAGACAGACACCCGTCTCACCTTAGTAAAGTGAAACTGCAGAGGGTCATCGGTGGAGAGCGACACCATGAGCCCGCGGGACAGATACTCGGGCAGAGGATTACGATGATAACTCAAAAACAGACTGTTGTTACTCAGAGGAGACATGGCGATGCCAACCTGAGCCAAATAAAACAAATACTGCAGGACTGGAGCCTACAGACAGACAGACAGAAATGAACTCACAAGCTGACAAATAAACTCTTAAAATATCTGTTTGTGTTGTGTGTGTCTTTACCTTTCTGAGCAGCAGTCCGTGTGATATGTTTTCTGACAGCATGAATCCAGACACCAGGTGATGAATAGGCCCCGCCTCCCCGCAGTGAGGTCGCAGCATGAAGGTCTGGAAGCCCCGCCTCCTACACAAACACAGTGGAGAGGTTCAGGCGATGCAGAGATCATCATATAGATGATGTGACGTGTGTGTGTGTGTGTGTGTGTGTATGTGAGTGTGAGTGTGTACCTGCGCAGGTGGTTCAGGACGGTGATGTTGGCGTACATGTAGTACAGATAATATGAATACGGTGGATTATCATCTTCACACCAGCGGTCGGGTGATGGACTGTCCAGATTAAAGATGTGATGCTCTGGTTTAGACTCATCATCGACACTGTCAAAACCCACCACCTGATAACAAACACAAAAATAATCACATCACACCAGATGCGAATTAAGCGTAAAGTGCGAATAATTTACATGTTAAGTTAATGAAAAGGTGCCATAGACATCCTGTGGTGCGATTCACGAATGACACGATTTGCGTGAATGACACTGTGCGAATTGAGTGTTTCGGGTGTTTGACAGACGCAAAGCGGGATTCATGCAAATCGCATGAGTTGAAAAATGTTGAAAAACTTTGGCGTTAACTAATCACGTTATCTAATCACGTTAACTAATTTCACGCGCTAATGACACAAATTTCACACGCTATTGACGCAAATTTCATGCGCTAATGCAGTGAATTTCACGCGCTAATGACGCAAATTTCACGCGCTAATGACACAAATTTCACACGCTATTGCCGCAAATTTCATGCGCTATTGACGCAGATTTCACCCGCTAATGATGCAAATTTCACGCACTAATGCCACAAATTTCATGCACTAATGCAGCGAATTTCACGCGCTAATGACGCAAATTTCATGCGCAAATAACGCACATTTTACGCACTATAACGCAAATTTCACGCGCTAATGACACAAATTTCACACGCTATTGACGCAAATTTCACACGCTATTGACGCAAATTTCACGCGCTATTGACGCAGATTTCACATGCTAATGATGCAAATCTCACGCACTAATGACACAAATTTCACGCGCTAATGACGCAAATTTCATGCGCAAATAACGCACATTTTACGCACTATAACGCAAATTTCACGCACTAATGACACAAATTTCACACGCTATTGACGCAAATTTCACACACTATTGACGCAAATTTCACGCGCTATTGACGCAGATTTCACATGCTAATGATGCAAATCTCACGCACTAATGACACAAATTTCACGCGCTAATGACACAAATTTCACACGCTATTGACGCAAATTTCATGCACTAATGATGCAAATTTCACACGCAAATGTCGACATTTTACGCGCTAATGACACCAATTTCACGCGCTAATAACACACATTGCACGCGCTAATGATGCAAATTTCACGAGCTAATTACACAAATTTCACGCGTTAATGATGCACATTTCACTCGCTAATGACCAAAATTTCACGCGTTAATGACGCAAATTTCACGGGCTAACGACGCAAATTTTGAATGATGAGTTAACTCAAAATGTTGAAGTGTCTAACTATGCGTGAATAGGGTGATTTATTTTATTTAATCGCATCATTCGTGTCTGGTGTGAACGCACAGTAAGACTTACGTGTTGTAGGAACAGGTGGAGGTCTGGGTGACTATTGGGGTTGATGGTCACCTCAAACAGAGGCATGAATATATTCTCCAACATCTGCTGGAAGTTTATCAGTTGTTTCTTTGTGCGGTAAACATCACTGCAGACACAAACACACACATCAGTGACCTACAACATCAACACACAGACACAAACACACACATACACGACTGATGTCATTTCCTCACAAGAGTCGTGGGATCTGAACGAGCCAGCGGACGTTGTCAGAATACACAGAGTGTGAAACGGCCCACTCCGCAAGTTTATCCCATTCATCCATAGATCGACCGTATACGGAGAGACGCAGCTCGGCGTTCTGAAATTTACTCTCCTCGAGGTCTGACATCACTTCCTGTACAGACACACAGCACCACATTCACTGTAATGATGTACATATTTGACTAATTATACGAAAGTTGAGCTCTCGTACCTTGACGATGTGGGCAAAGTATTTGCCGTTGATGTGATTGTCAGTTTTGATGAAGATCTCCCTGAGGATTGACTCTCCAATGGGGTTGTATTTGGAGTTGAATTTGTCGAAGCGATGGAAAGTGTTTCTGTCCTGAGGAGCAAGTTCATGATGTCACACAGACTTCATGTGATCCGTACATGATTTTTATTATGTCGTCTTACCGCGTGCATGTCGAGCGTGTCTACACTGAGGTCGTACGCCGTCAGATTCATGTTCTCGAACACGTCCATCAGCGTCTGACCGCGACCGCCCTCCATGTGCACGATCTCATCGGGGTATTTCTTCATCGCACGCTTGATGAACCTCAACAGATGTTTCTGATTCATGCAGGATGACGCGTGAATGTGCGTGTCCACCTGAGATGAAGACAGAAAGAGAGACGATAAAATTATATAAACATGTCATCTAAACTATTCAGGTGTGTAATATGCAGACGTACTTTTCGTATGTTGTAGAAATCTCGATGTGGCACTTGCTTCTGCGCCGCCAGCTCCTTCATCTCATTCAGAAGAACGTGCATCTGAAACTTTGAGCTCAAGTACTGCAGCCGCCGATAACAGAACGACTTTCTGTAAAAACACAAACACATCCGAATTAAACGCATGCACACCCGCATACGGCTGAGTGCATGAGCACAATGCATGCTGGGTAATGTGTGACTTACACAGGGCCGTTGATGATCAAAGACATCATGACGTTCATATCGGTGATGAATTCCTGCAGATCTGGATATGGGAGATCTAATTCTGTGCTCCTGTAGACACACACACACACACACACACACACACACACACACCTATAAACCTGATGTATTAAATGATTTGACTCCGTACTAAACACTAGTAAGCAGACTAATGGTGCGTTCATACCAGATGCGAATGAAGTGTTAAGCTCAAGTGATTTACAATGCAAAGGCAGCGCAAATTACGCAATTACGCAATTACGCACGAATTAAGTGAATGAGGAGGTCAGACAATCTGCCAAGTAGTAAAAATCGCTCTTTAAACAATTTATATATATACAAATATTGAGACTACCAGCTAGCTAAAGCCAGCAAATTGTCACAAGTGAACGTCACAAATTTTATGAGCAATTGACGCAAATTTCACGAAGCAAATTTCACAAATGAATGATGAGAAAATCACTTGCTAACAATGCGAAAATCACGCGCGAACGACACAAATTTCACATGCAAACAACGCAAATTTTAAGTGCAAACACGCAAATTTCACACGCGAACGACGCAAATTTCACGCGCAAACGATGCAAATTTCAAGTGCAAACGATGCAAATTTCACGTGCAAACGCGCAAATTTCACACACGAATGACTCAAATTTCACGCGCAAATGATGCAAATTTCAAGTGCAAACAACGCAAATTTCCCACACAAACGACGCAAATTCCAATGCGGTAATGACGCAATCATCATGTGGGAATGATGTAAAAATCACGTGGTAACAACGCGAGTTAACTCAAAATGAATAGCGGGATTTATACACTTCGGTTGCGTCTGGTATGAACACACAGTAACAAGACAGCAGGGTTTCAGGGTTTTACACAGACACCAGACGTCGATTTAGATGCATCTTCAAAACAGTAAGCAGCTAAATAAATCTCATAAAACACTACTGTGTGCATCACAGATCCGTCAGGCTTGTTTGATGTTGAGCTTCTGCTCATGTAAAGTGTTTCAAATCACTTCATTAGGTTTATGATCCATTTTTCCTTTTATGGTCATTTGTAAAAATGAGGTTTTGCTAAATTTAGCAGCACACACACACACACACACACACACACACACACACACACACACACACACACTCACTTGTCCATTGGGTTTTGTTTGGTGTAGACATGAACGACTCCATCCACCATCTTACAGCTGTAACCCACATCAGACGGCAGGTTCTTCATGTCCTGCCCTTCATAGGGGTGAGTTTTTGACACCGGTGGGTGAACGGGAGCATCTGAGAAAGAGAGAGAGAAATGAGTCACTTGAATCTCTTCTGTGTGTGTGTGTGTGTTTGTGTTTGATTACACACCTGAGTCGACCGGGCTCTCGTGAGCGTCCTGACTGAAGTTGACGTCTGGCGGTCTGTCATTGAGCTCCTGAAGGGATCGAGCGGTGGTCTTACAGAAACTCTGCAGTGATACATTCATGTACTTCTCACGGATAAATAAAGCCTTCACCACACACTTAGCAGCGTCTACTAGATCAGTAAACGGCACCTGAGTACACAAACATCAGAAAAACAGGTCAATAACACAATGATTCGATTCAAGTGGAAAACACAGCAAAAAAATACCTTTTTGTCTTGTTTTCGGTAAAAATATCTAAGAATTCTTAAATTAAGATGGATTTTATTGATAAGTAAAATAAGTCTAGTTTTTAGACAAAAAATATAAACTTTAAGTAAATTAGTGTTTAAAACAAGCAAAAAATCTGCCAATGGAATAAGAAAAAAAGTTCTTGAAATAAGTTAACTTTTTCATAAAAACAAATTTGCTTAAATTTTTTTTTGTCTAAAAACTAGACTTATTTTCTAGGTCATTTTGCTCATCAATAAAATACATCTTAATTTAAGAATTTTTTGATATTTGTACTGAAAACAAGACAAAAATGCTAAGTATGAAAGTAATTTTTTTGCAGTGAACAGATGATTTCATAAAATTTTGATAAAATGAGACAAAATAATTCACTACTAATGTCAACTGTTGGACGCAGTATGAACGAAAATAATTATATAAAACATTTAAATTAAATAAAAATCATTCATATACAAGCAATGTAAAATAAAAAACTGTAAAAGAAATGTGTACACAAAACGTTAAAACCCGTTAAATAATTTTCTTTAAAGCAGCAATGCCTCTCTATCGCCATCTGTGTTTGTAACATAAATTGCAGGTCACTTTACATATTTATCTTTATGGGGGTTGACGTCACATGACCTGCAAAATCAGACTATACACTGCAAAAAATTTAGTTTTTTTTCTTAGTATTATTGTCTTTATTTAAGAATTTTTTGAAATTTGTACTGAAAACAAGATGTACTTTCTTGATAAGCAAAATAACCTTAAAAAAATATACTTATACTTATTAAACATATTTAAGTGAATTTAGGCTTCAAACAAGCAAACAAATTTGCTAATGGGGTAAGAAATTTTTTCTTGAATTAAGTGTTTAAGGTTTTTTTCTCTCCCAACTGGCAGATTTCTTTGCTTATTTAAAAAAATTTTAGACTTTTTTTAAGGTCATTTTGCTTATTTTAATTTAAGAAATTTTTAGATATTTGTACTGAAAAGACGACAAACATACTAAGAAAGTCATTTTTTGATGATTGTGTAGAGCTCAAATTATAAATCATTATTATAAGCTTACAGTTGTAAATCGGCATAGGAGTTGGTTTTAAACGCTGATTTTTACAAACTTATTTTTAAACAAAAATCATTTTTCATTTAACATTTTTCATCTCCACACCACTTTTATGACAAATAAAAATGTCTCTGCTGTAAACAAGTGTCTGGTAACAAATACAATTTACAAATAACTGGTGATGCACCGATATATCGGCCGATTTTTGATGAATTTGAAACCATCGGCATATCAGCAATAGCACGAGAAAGGCCGATACCGATTGTTTATTAATTAACTGCATAAAGAAATCCATTATATGTAAAAAATGTGTTAATGTTGTTAATAAAATAAATGCTGAATATCAAAAACCACCTTTGAAGGTTGTCATGTTGTCTTATTATATTTGTTTTAGCTTAATTTGTGTCTCTCTTATTATGTTGGTCAGTTGAATGTTGATTAGATCAAATCCATGTTCAGTAAAAATTATTTACATTGCAGAAATAAACTAGCTAATAGACCAACTGTATAGTATTGTATACCAGTGTTTAATATCGGTATCGGCCAGAAGTTGTCTGTTTAAATCGGTATCGGCCCAAAAAAATCCTATCGGTGCATCCCTACAAATAACCAAACGTGAGGTTGTGTGTCATTATTCTGGAAGCGCTGATCCAGACCGACTATTATTAGCGATTCACAGACATCACTCTTCTCACACAACTGCTGTCTTACTCCGCACTTCTCCTCTCCTGAGATGGACACACGCTGAAATTCTCTCTCTATAACCGTCTCTCTTTCCAAGTGATGATAATCCACAGCATCTTCATGACCGTCCTTCAGAAGCCTGTGGACCGACACCAGACCAAACATCATGAGAATGAGACAGAGGAAGAGAGACAGAGAGATAGAAGAGAGACAGGTTGAGACTCACTCCAGGTCTGCAGTGCTGTCTACTTTCATGAAGTCTTGTTTCGCTCTCAGCAGAATCTCGGGCTCAAGCCTGAGGGGGGCGGAGTTTGGGGAAGGGTGGGGTGAGGCAAAGCAGCAGATTTGAGTGAGTAACACCACACACACACTCAAAGTGTTACACAAACACACTCATACTGAATATACACTTTTTGTTTAACACACACACACACACACACGTATGGATGCATGCACGCACGCACGCACACACACACAATGCAGCTGTGTGTCTAAAACAAAGCAGACCATAATCTGTGTGTGTGTGTGTAAGCAGACCCATGAACTACAGGAAAACATCAGTGTGTTGTGTCTATCTGTGTGTGAGAAGAATTTTCTCATAAATTCACACCAGATTGTTTGTGTGTGTGTGTGTGTGTGTGTGTGTGTATGCGTGTGCGTGTGATTTTTGTCGGTGTGTTTTGGGTCAATGTGTTCACATGGATCAGACTATAAACTTTCTCTCACCGCATGCACAGAAGGACACATGTATGGATGTATGCACGCACGGACACACAAATGCACATGTACACACGGAGGCAGAGGTGCATGCACGGACACACGCATGAATGGATGCACACGCGCATTGATGTATGCACGCACAGGCGCATGCATGGACACATGCATGCATGGATGTATGCAAGCACATGTGCAAGCATGGACACATGCACGCATACACTGAGACTTAAACAGGTGCATGCACAGACACACGCAAGCATGCATGTACGCATCCACGGACACACGTACGCACGCACGCACAGGTGCATGCACGGATGTAAGCATGCACGGACACATGCACAGGTGGATGCACAGACACACGAACGCATGGATGTATGAACGCACAGTAGCATACACGGACACACATATGCATGGATGTACGTACGCATGCACAGACATACGTACGCATGCACACACACAAACAGGTGTGAGATGATGTTGATGTTAACATCACTGTTTCTGTTCTGTCTTATTATCATAACATCACAGGGGTGGAGCTTGATTTCATCCATTAGACACTGATTGGATTGTGTAAAGTGGGCGTTTGATTTAGAATAATGTCAGAGATGAATGTGAGTGCTGCAGTGCATTGTGGGAGATTCAGTGTCCTCATGAAACATAGACATGTCCTGGTTAAAAACATCTGATCAGATTGGTTTCTCATGCTGTGATGTCACACTGAACAGCCCCACCCACACTAACACCTCATTGGTCCAAACGATCTCTGTGTATGTTCTGATTGGCTGTGATTGTTGCATCGTGACGTGTGTTTGTGTCTCACTTGACGTCCTGACTGATCTGTCTCTCCAGACGGTGTCGTCTCTCCTCCAGCTGTTCGATTGGACTCTCTTCAGGAAACTCGTACGGAGCACAGCGCATATCACTGTCTGTCATACTCCTCACTAACAGCTCCTACACATCACAAGACAACTCACGTTTATTTATAGTGCACTTTAATACATTTTATATTGGGCTGCAACTAATGATTGTTTTCATAATCGATTATTCGGGCGATTATTTTTCGATTAATCGGATAAACACATCAATTAGATTTTTCACTTATTATAGCTAAATAATGCACAGAATTAAGATATTCATGTTTAGAAGTGCGAAAGCCACACATTACTACTACAGACTTTACTAATATAATCTTTTGAAACAGATGATAAGTTTGTGGTTCAATGTTATTTTTAAGAAAACCCAACACTTTGACAAATACAAACTCACTTATATTAAAGGACAAACTGAAACCTTTATTAAACAACATTCCGTCATTGTTGTTTCTTCTACTATTTGACATTTTTTCAATATATATATAAAAAAAAACACACAAACCTCAGCGATCTCTTTGTATTTTCCATCCATAGATGTGCGCAGATCCACAGGCAGATGTTTATGAGTGACAGGTGTACCGGGCAGTGAACGCTGAGACATCAACGGCCTTTGATCTGAAGAACCATACAGATCTATACAGAGAGAAAGAGATTATTAAACATAAGAATAAAGTATATAAATGAGGACAGATCACAAATATTATTATAATAATCAGACGAACACAACCCTAATAAACTTAAGCATAACAGAACGTTATATAGTAGTGTGCAAGATATATATGTGACACTGCATGTGTGTGTCTCTGTGTGTGTGTGTGTGTGTAGTACCTGTGTGTAGTTTGTTCGTTGCTGTAATGCACAGGAACACTTAATGTCCATCACCTATACAACTAACAACTCTATCTATCTATTGTTCTGTCTTATTTTCTTAGTGATGCTACATCACTTTCTCTCTCTGTGTGTGTGATTGGGACGGTCAGGTTTAGTCTGGATTGGGTTGTACCAATGTTCATAGTGAGGGGTTTGGGATAAACCACAATGGGCTCTGGAACTCTGAGGAATCCTGGGAAAATCAGCTACTAGTATTCATGAGAACTAAAAATAAGACCCCAGTCCTCCATCATCCAGCAGTATAAAACACATCGAGACACAGTGAACCGTGACAATGACCCAGATTATGATGAAGTGTAGTATGTAATAACTACTATAACAACATTTACAGTACACACACATATACAGGGCTAGAAATTTACTTTTTTAGTAGCACAGGTACTCCCAAATGTAAAAGTTAGGAGTTCATCATCCTGAAGATTAAAAGCTTGAAAAATCAAACTTGATTTTTTAAATGTTTTCCACACACTTCACTTGTGCTTGGCTCATTATTAAACAAGCTATATGCTTAAAATGTGTGGATTTATGAGGCCCTATAAAAACAATGGTTATTTTGAATTATTTATTTTAAATTCAGTTTTTTATTTTCACAAATGTTTATTTGTTAATTTTCACTTTTAATTTTCTTTAATAATTGATTACATTTCCCTAGAGATGCACCGATAGGATTAGGGTTAGGGTTCTGGCCGATACTGATACATATATTAAACACTTGTATACAATATTATACAGTTGGCCTATTAGCTAGTTAATTTCTGCATCAAATTATTTTTACTGGACATGGATTGGATCTAATTAACATTCAACTGACCAACATAATAAGAGAGGCACAAATTAAGCTAAAACAAATATAATAAGACAACATGACAACCTTCAAAGGTGGTTTTTGCTATTCAGCATTAACTAAATTTTTTACATATAATGGATTTCTTTATGCATTTAATTAATAAACAATCGGTATCGGCCTTTTTCGTGCTATTGCCGATATGCCGATGGTTTCAAATTCATCAAAAATCGGCCGACAAATATGGGCGGCCGATACATCGGTGCATCACTATTTCCCTAATCAAACAGCATGTTTTCTTTTAAACCAAATTCATAAAATGCAATAATGAATCTTTTCTCAAATAATAAAAAATAAAAAAACTACATTTTCATTAAAACATTGCATTTTTATTTTGTCAAAGTGCTGCGTAAAAAACCTTTTAAAATTAGAAATGAAAGTAAACATCTTTTTAGAGTGATTATATTATTTAAGACATTTTTGTTTATTATTTAAGTAATATAGTAATATATTTCTGTCAAATTCATGACGTTTAACAGACTTATTTTAATGGGTTGTCAGTGTATTTGATTGCATTTCTCAATGTTCAATGACTCTGACAGTAGCTCTGAATATGAACTTCATATATTTGTGTCCTCGGATGCTAAAAACAGCACGAAACTGACTGAGTCATCCGTATTAAGTTTAATTGGTCCCCATGAGATGCTCGCTAATTATTTCACAGTATATGCAAACATTTTGTAAAGAAATTAATAACAATTTTTTGCACTCGTACAAATGCTAATTAAATTATGTCACAAAATGGTCGCAATTTCGAGCCCTGCATATAAGATGTAAACAAAAAAAATATTCTGCATACGATTAGTTGCGATTAATCATTATGCAGCATCTATGTGAGTGAATCATAGCAAAAATAATCTGTAAAGTTAAACAGACATTCAGCTAACATTAAATTTAGACAGGATTCACTCATTTACAGTCCTGTTAACAACAACAGCACAACAGCAGATCACAGTTATCATAACAACAACACAACACCAGTACTGAATACTAACACACACACACACACACATATATATCTATCTGATGTGTGTGCAGACTGTTGATGTGTTGCATGCGTGTTTTCTCAGACGTCACCGTCATCTTATCAGTAATTCATGAGGTCACACACTCACGTACAGAGTTCCTCTTTCTCTTACACCTCATATATCATTCATGTATGTGTTTGTGCAAGGAAAGAGCTGCAAGATGTACAGAAATTACATAAATGTCTTAATCACTGAATTATTTTATATGTCAAAAACTTTATGTATAGTCAACATTTCAAGCCAATACAGTGAGCACTGAAAGAGGATGCTTTCTTTTCACTGAAAAACAAAAATAAACCATTTTTTAAAAATATATTTTATCTTAATTTAATTTAGCAAAATTAAGCATTATCACATACCGCATTGTTTAGCAAGTTACTGCATTTTCTTTAAATATCACACTGTGAAAAAATGCAGCATGAATGACGTTAAAACAACTGTTTTTTTTTGCAAGTGAATTCAAACCTACTATTTTAAATTTTGATCTGTGATAAGTTGACATAACTTATAAAAACAAGTTTAAATTATTTAACTTAATTGTTCAGTTAAAGTAACATAAAAATACATGTTGATTTGACAAAGATGCTGTGTTTTTTTTACAGTGTGATATTAAAGGAGATGCGGTAACTTGCTAAACAATGCGGTATACGATAATGCTTTAAGTTTGCAAAATGAAATGAAATTATGATAAAATATATTTTTAAAATGAAAATTTTAATTTTACAGTGTATGCAGCCCTAGCTCAGGATGAATAGCGCATAAAGTTTTTTTGTGTTTGTTCTTAGATTCGCTAAATAAAACTAAAGTCACATGCTGACCCATCATTCATTTATCATGACAAACACACACCTGTGCAAACATTATTACACATAAATAATCATCAAACAAAATTAAGAAAATATTAATAAAGCAAATAAAATAATAATAATAAATAAACAAATATTTTAATTTAATAAATTTAATATTAATATAATGCACATTTTAGTGCAATGATTATCATTATTTTAACATTAAAGTTATTATAAAATAAAAAAAACTAATAAACGAATAATAAATATATATCAGTTTAGTAGATTTGATTAGGCATGCCATAAAAACACTCCTTTAGAGTGGAGTGTAACTGCGTTACTCTAAAGATCTGATAACCGTACACACCCCACCCCGTATATCTCTCGCCCCCCCTCTCTCTCCCCCTGACTGTCGTATACACTCACCAGGACTGGTCCAGCTCTGTAAACTGCCTCTCTTATGAGCTTTAGCTTTGCTCTGTGCTGGAGCTGTGCTGGAGTCCATGCTGCTGACTGCACACAGGATGGATGCAGAGAGAAAGAGAGAGAGAGAAAGAGAGAGAGAGAAAGAGAGAGAGAGTGCTAGTAGAGAGAGAGTCTATCAGCAAAGCAGCAAAATATGAGAAGAGGAGGCGGGGACTGGGGATCTCTTAGCGCAGTAGTGGGGGCGGGGCCTGTGAGGAATGACTCTACTCTAAGGGGAGGGGCTTAGGATTCCCCTACATCAGCCAATCTGATCTGTTGCTGCGGCAAGCATGCAGCAAAATGACATCACTAGGAGAGAGTGAACATGTTTGAAATGTTTTGGCGTATGTCCATACTACAGATACTGTTACTGAAGTATGCATACTGTGTGCCTGTGTGCAGAATAAGACGTTTCTGTATGCATAAAATGTTCACTATTTTTTTTGCACACTGTTTGGGAATGTATCCCATCATGCAATGCGCTTAGATCTATATGTTAGATAGTCATATTTTGTGGATACGACGTACGCAAGTATCTCAGAGAGAAAGAGAGAGAGAAAAAGAAAAATAGAGAGAATTCCCTGGAGTATCCCTATAGGACCACAGCCAAAATTCGATATCTGCTGTCAACAGCTCATGACTCTTGACTGAACACACAACAAATAGTTCAGACAGACATCATCACTGACTGACAGACAGCTGATTCTAGCCAAGAACCGCCCACTTAGGAAAACAGCCCAGAATGACACAGAATACAGCCAATTACAGAAGACTTCAGTTTAGGTACGACGCCGCAAGAACTGACAGGCGGATGACGTCAAAGTACCGCGAGAGCGAGACAAAATTAGACTTCTCAGTATGGTTTCTCGATCACTCTCGCGGTACTTTGACGTCATGCGCCTGTCGTTTCTTGAAATCGAGCTAACCTAATAGATCAGCCGGCAAACACTTTAAAATCATGCCAAACCTATTTGTGTACAGAAAACACCGAAAATTTTGAGAAAATACTATATGTAGATTTTTTTGGGGTTTTGGGTTTATAAAATTTCACAAGTATATTCACTAGTTGTAAAATCCATTGACTAGTCTTTCCTCAGCATTTAGGAGATTTAGCAGTGTGAACTTCATTCATTTCTTGGTGGACATAACACAGATACAAATCGTTTTTACGCGTGTATTCGGCTTATGAAAGCTTTTTTACAGCTTAGTAACTTCATACAAAAAACTTTTTCACACAAAGAGGAAGTTTGATATCAGATCTGCTGTCATTAAGACTTTAAACTGTGGTAAAACCTAGACCCGGTTAAATATTCACGCAGTCAGGGTCAAAGGTTCCTCACATTTGTCCTTAAATAATTATACCCTACACTTCAAATAAACATAGAAACATCACATACGTGCAATAAATACATGAATAATGTGTTACATGTGTATTACAGACCTGTATGTAATATCCATCATCGCCTCATGTGTGTTACTGTCTCATCCCTTCAGTTTATAATTCTGATTCTATGATGTATTTGTTCAGAATTAAATATTATGTATAGCATGTTTATTAATGTTATATATTGCTGTGTTGTGTGGTGAACTCACTCGTCATGTTTCTCGACTCGTAATGGTTTCGTTGCTGATGAAAATGATGCTGTTCAGTTATATGAATGATCACAGTCAGGTTCCGTGTTTATCATCAATCGAGGTGTTGAGGTTTATCTGTAAAACACAAACTTTATATCGTCCATGAATGAAAAACACGTCCGGTTGTAAGCTGAATCCGCTCGTTTGAGTTTCTCAGGACTTTGATGAACTTTAGCAGAAACAATGGAGTCATTTAAAGGGACCGCAGCACATTAAAAGATGGACAACCAGATCGGAACAAAAGCTGGCGGGTTTAACGGCATTCGATTAATATATATAGGTTTTTAATCAATTAAAGTGTAAATTTTTAATGTAATCTGTTTAACTGGTCATTCTTTGATTAACAGAATGTTCTTCTCACCACCAGCAGATGTCGCTGCTCAGCCACAATATGATTCTAATATTATATCATTAGCCTACATAGAAAACCGCCGGGTTTTAAACACCAATTTACATTAATACCACATAACAGAGAAATGTTAGATAAAAACATACTCTAATTTTTTTTTTTTACAAATGTAGCCGTAAAAATGTACAAGATTACAGACAAGATTCCATCCAATTGGAACACGCCTCTAGTTTACGTCATTCGAGTGGGCGTGGCTCTCGGTTTTTCGTCTTCCGGTGAGTGAGGTGATTTAAAGCGCACATTATTATTGTAATATGCTGCGGTCTGTTATATTTGTTATGATTGTAAACACATCGCTTCTCACCGTAAAAAGTTTAATTTCAGCATGTGATCGCGTGAAGGTAAACATATTAATCTTAGACGAGACACTGAATAGTGACTGAGATACCTCAAAAAACAGTACGCATTATAAGACATTAAACTGACAGAAATGTGTACGTGAATACATTTGTCGATAGAAGAATATAATGCATGATGTGTTTTTAATGCGTTCACGTGCAGAGTAGATATTTTAAAGAGGACGTGTTGTTGGACTGAATGTGTAACTGTGTATCTGTTTGGTGACGTCACATTTATTTATACAATGTTGCATTGCTTCAAAGATGCTCTAAAAGAAGAAATACGAAGAATAAACAGGAAAACGTTTATATACATTATGTATGAATGTTTGTATATAGACACATACATACATAATAAATGTCCTCATAAATAGATTAATAATCTAATGAAATGGTAAATGCTTCAATGACTATAAAACATGTAGGTTCAGTTTCCCAGACAGGGTTTAGATTAATCCAGGACTAGAATTAGTTATATTGGGATATTTAAGTAGCTTTTACAAATATACCTTACAAAAACAATACTGGTGTGCATCTTGAGATAAAATAATGTCACTGATATATGTAAAGATGTATCAGTGCAAGACATTTTTAAATTAAGGCGCATCTCAAACACGCCGAAGTCCATTATGATGATAAATAAATAACAGGCTTCATATTAAACTAGACATGCCTTACATTGAAATGGCCCTTAGAAAAGAAAAACAAATATAAGAGCATTACATGTAGGATTTTAATCCTTAAAGGAATATTCAACTTTCAAAAAAAATTCTGATAATTTACTCACCCTGATGCCATCCAAGATGTTTATATGTTTCTGTGTCTTATGTTTTTTGACAAAAAACTTTCCGGGATTTTTCTCCATATAGTGGACCCCAACAGTTTACAGTTTCAATTCAGCTTCAAAGAGCTCTAAATGATCCCAACCGAGGCATATAGATAAGTTCCCCCTAAAAGGAAGTACTTTTTAACCACTACTTCTCGTCTAGGACTAGCCCTGTGACGCACCAGCGTGACCTTGCGTATTACGTAATCAAGTGGAAGGGTCACGCATGACGTATGTGAAACCAGTGCTCCAGTGACCGCTTCCTTTTGCATTCAGGTCAGCCACATCTCTTGAAACATAAAAAACCCCATCTCTTCCAAAAATACTTGACATAGATATTGACCACATTTCTATTTCTTAATAGTTAAAAAATAACTTTATTTTTCTCTCAACAGGTATTGTTTGGGAATAGTGAAAACTTGTATCTTGGTATAAGCACCTTTTGTACTATTTCCTCCCTATGAGACATCACTTTTATTGTTTCATAATAGTATTTTTCTTTTTTTTTTTTTTGAGAATGGTTTGGCTAGATAAAACCCTTATGTCTCAGTTGGGATTGTTTAGAGACCTTTGAAGCGGCATTAAAACGGTAAACTATTGAGGTCCACTAAAGTTCACTATATGGAGAAAAATCCTGGAATGTTTTCATCAAAAAACTTAATTTCTTCTTGACTGAACAATAAAAGACAAACATCTTGGATGACATGGGGGCAAGTAAATGATTAGAATTTTTTTTAAATGCATGGCATGCCATTGATCATCATTTATATATTTAATATTAAAATGTTGGTTTTGATGCAAATGTTAAGCAGTTTTGACTTAACCAATTTAATATGTACATTTTGATTTTAGCAAATCAGAATGAGTCTACAATCCAAACATACAGGAATATCTCAAGATAAAACAGGTAGTTATTAAGACCATGAATGATCCAGAAGCCTTCAGAATGATCCATGAAGATACTGAGGAACAAAGAGGTTTGTGTTTATACCCGATGCTTAAAGATCTCACGTTCTTCTGTCTACTTTCCTTAATGTTTGCTTATTTAATTCTTCAGACCTGATGTGGATGAACGGCGATGATGAAGAACTGGAGAAACCTCAGAATTTCTTACAGATCAAAGAGGCAGAGGATGATTTCAGCTGTTTTCAGTATAAACAGAGTTCGGCATGTCTTCAGAGATACATAACGGTTCACATCGGAGAGAAAACAAACACGTGTGATCAGTGTGGGAGGAGTTTCACATCTAAAAGTCATCTTAATAGACACTTAATAATTCATACCGGAGAGAAACCGCACACATGCCATCAGTGTGGACAGAGTTTCACGCGTTTAGAAACCCTCAACAGGCACTTAGAGATCCACAGCGGACAGAAACCGTACACGTGCCTCCAATGTGGAAAGTGTTTCACACGTACAGGAAACCTGAAGAGACATCTAGAGATCCACGCTGAGACGACTTTAGAGAAGACTTTGTACACGTGTCATCAATGTGAAAAATCATTTACACGTCTCCATAACCTAAAGAGGCATTTAAGAGTCCACAGTGGACAGAAACCCCACACGTGTCACCAATGTGGAAAGAAGGTAATGGATAAAGAAAAGCTGAAGGTTCACATGAGGATCCACACTGGAGAAAAACCCTTCATGTGTTCCCACTGTGGAAAAAGCTTCATGTATGCGATCAGTCTCAAAAATCATCTTCTCACTCACTCGGACGTCAAACCGTTTCACTGCGATGTCTGCGGTAAACGATTCGTTTCAGCATCAGGGCTAAAGCGACACCTGCAGGTTCACGCCAACGAGAAACCTCACGCATGTCCGGTGTGCGGGAAGTGTTTCGCTCGGCTCGACTGTTTACAGAAGCACCAGGACATACACGCCGGGGTGAGAGCTCACGTGTGCTTTCAATGCGGGAAGGCTTTTACTACGGTAAGCCAACTGAAAGAACATCAAAGGATTCATACTGGAGAGAAACCTTACAAGTGTTCGCAGTGTGACATGAGGTTCACTAAACCATCCACCCTGAGTACACATAAAAAAGTACACACCGGAGACAAACCGTATCACTGCCCTTCATGTGGGAGGGGTTTCAAACAATCAGCGCAACTACTGGAGCACGTGAAAAAACGCCACAGTTGACCATCTTCAAAATGTCTTGTTTTGGTTGAAAAAATATGGTCCTTTAATATCATTTATTAATGTGTAGTGTAGAGTAGGGCTGGGCGGTATATCAGTATTTTTTCCCATCGGGATACGGGATGAGACATAGCGTCTATTTCGGTATGTTCTGATTTGTATGCCAAATTTGGTATGCCAGAAATGTACACCAAGGACTGATGTAAGCTTTCCAAAATCTTTGTGCAGTTGAATATTTTTAAACAGCAGCTGGGTTTCCATCACCTTGAATTTAAGCGCATTTTTAAGTATTGCATAAAAAACAAGTTGATTTCGATTAAAAAAATTAGATTAAAAGTCCCTTAATTGACGAAAAAGTTTTTATGTTTGCTTGAGGTGATTTTTGACTCATACAAAAAAAAGAGTATATGTGAATAATGAAATATGGAAACACATGCCGAATAAATACTGATGTAGCGAACATTACCAAATATGGGTTTTGACGACGTCGCAATACCCTTGCTGCTAGTGCCTGCATCAAAAATGTTACTTTTTTGGTCTGTGCACTGCATTCAGTTTGGCAATTACAAGCTGTGCTGCTAGTCAATTTATAACTTGTCCAATCACAACTAAATTCAGTCCTATCTCAATTTTCTAAGTGTGCCTTCTTTTATTGACTGTTGGTTACAAGTTACCAATACACTGTCATTCGGTTAAACAATTTAATGGAAACGCACCTAATTCGCAATTAGTTGGTTACGTTTTTCGCTTATTTTAAAAAGATTTTAATTTAAGAAACCCAGCTAGTAGGACTTTTAGCGTCATCTAGCGGTGAGATGTGAATTGCAACCAATGGGTCAGTCCACAGCTCACCCCTCCTTTTCGAAACACATAGAAAAGCTACGGTAGCCGCCACAGGACAAACACGTCATTGTCTGAAATAACGTAGTGATGAAACACAAACAGTTTGTCCGTTTAGGGCTACTGTAGAAACATGACGCTACTTCCATGTAAGGAGACGAAACTGATCATTCTAAGGTAATAAAAACAATTCAGTTCATTACGTAAGGTCTTTATACACCACTGATAATATAGGTATGTAGATAATATTGCATTTCTGTCAAGAGATTCTCCTAAAAGTTACACACTGCACCTTTAAATAATCGCTCACCCTTCTCCCTTGTAATCGTCAGCCTTTTAGTGACTTAACATCTGTGCTATTGCAGTTAATTCATTATGATGGCATAAAATAATGAGATCAAATGTACAGGGAAAAACATTAATTCATGACCTCATCCATAAACATAATAAGTGAATTTAATACATATCTGAACGGTGAAAACATCATCATAACGCCAAGCTTTACCTTTGTTATTGTTTTGAAAGTGCGACCTCTAGTGGTGTAAATCCTACATATTGTGGTTTTAATCTATGAATAAGCTTGTCTTTGTTTTTGGAATAAAACATTTGACTCATTTACCAGATGTGTTAGATCTGTAAATTATATGGAGTATTTAAAGGCATAGTTCACCTAAAAATAAATAATAAATGATGTCATGTTTTACTCACCTGCATGTTGTTCAAAACCTGTATGAGTTTCTTTATTCTGTCAAATACAAAAGAAGATATTTTGATAAATGGTGGCAAGCACACAGTTGACGTTACCCATAGTATTTGTGTTAACTACTCTGAAAAACATTTTTCAAAATATCTGACGTGTTAATTATGTAAACTCTTGCCGGTCACAAACAATTTTCTGACCTTATGATGTGATCTCTTACCTTATATTGACTTTCAAAAAGAAGCAAGAGTCAAAAATATCAGGGGTCCACAGAGAAGAGTCACTGTATTGTATTAGAAAGCTTTACAGTCATAAAAGCACTTCAGGATAAATACAATAACATAAGGTTTAATATTCAGTTAAACAATAAAACAAACATAAAAATGACCTCATTGCACATCTGGCTAACACACTTCCCTTTCTAAAAGTAAAAACTGTGGGATTATATTACACAAACACACACACAGGTAATGGTCCCTGTTGTTGGACTCCGTAAAGCGTAGTGTCGTTTGAAGAACCGTACTCGTGAAGAAAAGAATCACTGTAGAAGCTCTTCCCAAGAAATGGGTTTGGAAAAGACCTCACGCTCCAGCCAGAGGTCATAGTTCATCTGGAAGTCTTCTGGTAAGTCAATACGCTGCCCCAGGACACTCTGTAGGCAGTTGTCCACCGGGAGGAATTCAGGGTTACATTGGTTCTTGTCGTAGCGCCGGCTGTTGAAACGCTCGATGTTGGCACGCAGGGCGCATTCTTCAGCCTGGAAGTCCCACGGGCGGGCGTCCAGGTCTGCTATCAGAGACACATGGCGTGGCGATTAATTTTAACCACACACACACAAACACACACACACACACACACACACACACACACACACACACACACACACACACACACACACACACACACACACACACACACACACACACACACTCTCAAAAGCATTGTGCAATGACCTGCTGGTTCACATGTATTTGATATCTTAGGGAGTGTGCTCACCAAAGTATTTAAACGCAGCTGAAAACGGCAGTCAGGCGGTGACTGTAGGCGCTTGCCAGCTTTTTTTCAGCTAAGCGCTTTAGATGTTATGATACTTCTGTTTTGTCTATCAGTCGTTGAACGATGCACCGGTTGGTTGTTGTGATATTTGTCCCACCCCATATTTGATAAGTGACATTGATGAGCGGAGCGCGTCACCCAAAGTTTAATATTTTTTCAAAACTCGCCAGCTGTTGGCATGTTTGAAATGGCTGGTGCTTCCATTAAAACATACGCCGGCGTAAATGCTTTGGTGTGCATGCTACCCTATTGTCGTTTCCTCACCGTTTCCGTAAGCCCAGTCGTCATTAAGGCGATGACGCACTTTCTGGTATATCGCAGACATGGTCTTCATGTTGCTCTTCCTCCACTGCCGTCCCAGATACTTTGTTTGAACTTTGAGCAGTTTGAGCACATAAAGCTGCATCATGGCCTGCTTGACCTTCAGCGCCCTCTTCAGGATGGGAGCAGATTTAAATACCACCAACATCTAGAAACAGAAGAGCAACATTTTTTTTAAGAATAGTGTGCAGTGTAAATCGAAACCTTTGCTTCGGTGTGTGTGGTATGTTACCATGGTCCTGGAGTGTTTCCATTTGGTGAGTTTATTGAGGATGCGCAGCAGGTTGATGCATGAGAATAAGTTCCTCCAGCAGAATTGATTATTATCACCAGCTTCCTGTTAACAAAACACACATTGCATTAAAAGACGCCCATTAGATCTTCAGTCTTTTATGTGTTTGTGTATGTGTGTATTATTTCTTACCAAACTCTCAGCTGTGAGTTCTGGAAGCTCATGCACGACACAATGTGGGAAATCCAGAACTGAGATACTGCCACGAAACGTCGCATTAGTACCCAAAATGCATTGCATACAAAATGAGAGGCTGACTGAAGAAGACTCACCTGTTTTTAGCGGTGATGTAGGACATGATGTTCTGGTTGAAAAACTTCAGGATGAGTGGAATACAGTTGGCAAACACCAGGTGCTGAGCCATGTACTCAAACTGCATCAACATGCTCACGTTAGGATGTTCATTAAACTAAAGAGTTTATTAAATTTATCATATAAACCTGTGTGTGTGTGTACCTGATAGACGTGATTGAGTTTGAAGTGTTTCAGCAGCAGCAGGAGTATAGCTGAAATGGCTTTTACGATGATTTCTTTATGTCGATTCACATCCACACCCAACTTCATACTTTGAAGAACCGTGGTACTGGAGAAATATCAGATACATCACAGTCAACAAGATCTTTTAAAGTAAGTGATGGTACTGTAACCATGGCAACATGGCTAAAGTGATGGGGAAGGGACCAAACACTGACACAGATTCATATTATTACTACTCCAGATGACTATTCCAGTTAATTTGACAAAACGTATGAGGTTTGCGCGTCTTACGGCATTTCTTCAGGTAGCACGTCTGCCAGTATGTTGATGGAGTCGGTCTTTGCTTTAGACGTGGGAGCAGCAGCCAACAGGATCTTGAGGAGAGCGATCTGAAACGCACACAGCTGTCAGTATAAAACCTACTCATACTGTGTGTGCGCAGCGTGTCTGTAAACCTCTCACCATATACTGTGGTAAGCTGGGTAAAATACCCTGGTACAAGAGCTCTGTGGAGCACAGCTCCAACTCCTCTTCACCCTGAACACACAAACACAGAGGATGTAGTAATGACATCACGTTTCATGAGACTCTATCAGTGATTGGCTACTCACTCCAGACAGAGGCGTCTTCTGAAATTCTTCTTCTTTAGCGATCTGAACCTCAGCGATAGACACATACTTGTGCTGAAATACAACACAACATGGTTTTACCATGGTTAATGACTGAATAAAACTGAAAGTTAGGTAAAAGATTATGTTGCAGTAAAAGGGGTGGGGTTATGCTAATTGATCATGGTGTTGCAGTGTAAGGGGCGGAGATATGTGAAAAGACTGATGTTGCAGTAAAAGGGGTGGAGTTATGCTAAATGATCATGATGTTGCAGTGGAAGGGGCAGAGTTATTTTAAACAATCACAATGTTGCAGTAAAAGGTGCAGAGTTATTTTAAACGATCACAATGTTGCAGTAAAGTGGCGGAGTTAAACAATCATGATAGTAAAGTTATGTTAAATGATCATAATGTTGCAGTTGAAGGGGTGGAGTAATTATAAACAATCACAATGTTGCAGTAAATGTGGCAGAGTTATTTTAAACGATCACAATGTTGCAGTAAAAGTGGCCGAGATATTTTAAACGATCACAATGTTGCAGTGGAAGGGGTGGAATTATTTTAAACGATCACAATGTTGCAGTAAAAGTGGCGGAGTTAACCAATCATGACAGTGGAGTTATGTTAAACGATCAAGATGTTGCAGTGGAAGGGGTGGAGTAATTTTAAAAGATCACAATGTTGCAGTAAAACGCACAGGGTGATTTTTTTAATGATCACAATGTTGCAGTAAAAGGGGCGGAGTTAAACAATCATGATAGTGGAGTTATGTTAAACGATCATAATGATGCAGTGGAAGGGGTGGAGTAATTTTAAACGATCACAATGTTGCAATAAAACAGGGGGGAGTTATTTTAAAAGATCACAATGTTGCAGTAAAAGGGGCGGAGTTAAACAATCATGATAGTGGAGTTATGTTAAACGATCATAATGATGCAGTGGAAGGGGTGGAGTAATTTTAAACGATCACAATGTTGCAATAAAACAGGGGGGAGTTATTTTAAAAGATCACAATGTTGCAGTAAAAGGGGCGGAGTTAAACAATCATGATAGTGGAGTTATGTTAAACGATCATGATTTTGCAGTGGAAGGGGTGGAGTAATTTTAAAAGATCACAATGTTGCAATAAAACATGCGGGGTGATTTTTTTTAACGATCACAATGTTGCAGTAAAAGGGGTGGAGTTAAACAATCATGATAGTGGAGTTATGTTAAACGATCATAATGTTGCAGTGGAAGGGGTGGAGTAATTTTAAATGATCACAATGTTGCAATAAAACAGGCGGAGTTATTTTAAAAGATCACAATGTTGCAGTAAAAGGGGCGGAGTTAAACAATCATGATAGTGGAGTTATGTTAAACGATCATGATTTTGCAGTGGAAGGGGTGGAGTAATTTTAAACAATCACAATGTTGCAGTAAAACGGTCAGAGTTAAACAATCATGATAGTGGAGTTATGTTAAACGATCATGATTTTGCAGTGGAAGGGGTGGAGTTAAACGATCATGATGTTGCAGTGGAAGGGGTGGAGTTATGCTAAATGATCACGATGTTGCAGTGGAAGAGGTGGAGTTAAACGATAATAATGTTGCAGTAAAAGGGGTAGAGTTATGTTAAACAGTCACAATATTGCAGGGAAAAGGGTGGAGTTATGTTAAACGATCATGAAGTTGGTTAATCACCTGTTTGAGCGTTTTGATGCTTTCATGGATCGGTCTGGGCAAACCAACCACCGTATCCGTATCACTACAACAAAAAACAAACAAGAACACAAATGAATCACAATTGCTTACAAAAATCAAACTGCCTCAATGTGATAAAACTCTCACCTTCCCAAAGTGTAACCGATGAATTTACTCCTACTGGACTCCAGAAAATTCTCGATATCCTTTTCCCTGTGACAAAAAAACAAGTCAGTGATCTCACATGAACCACAAAAAACAAGTTCAAGCGATGGAGTGATGATATGTACCTGACTTTAGGAGCCCAAGGGAGACCCTTGGGAAAACAGACCCTCTCAGTGGGCGGATGAGGGATGGGCGGCGGCATGACCTCATCACGCTCCAGTGGGAATGGCTCCGACTCCATAGAGTTGTCGTTATCGTCATTCTCGTCCTCCTCCTCGCGAGAGTCGTCCGCCTTATACGGGTCTTTCTCATTAAACGCATCCAGATTGTCTTGTTTTATGAGAGCCTGCAGAGATGAAGAGAGACTTTAAAAACGGCTCATGATACATTTATCTTCTATCTTCTAAACATTTAAAGACCTTGTGTTCCCTCCTGGCACGTCTCTGCTGTTGTTCGATGAGATCGGAGGCAGATGCCGGTGGAGATGCCGCTCTCATACTCCTCACCACACGGATGGTGTCCTCCGGCAGGGGCGGCAAACCCAGCGCTGCACGTTTACCGATCTTACTGCTCTGCAACTGCTCAAATCCTCCAAGAGTAAACTAGACACCAGAAAACGGCGAGTTAATGAAGGACAACAAGGATTTGTGCCTGTTAACATTGTGCATAACATTATTCTCACCAGGATGGTCTTCCAAAGGAGCAGCAGAACTTTCTTCATTGGGAAATGAGGGGCGTGACCACTGCAGAACTTGGTCACCATCCCAAAAAGCATGACTGAGACAGGCTCATGGTTATAAAGAGAAGAACCTGTGATCATCAGAAACACAGATCACTGAACAAGACCATATCAGATGCTTTAAAAAGATGTGGTTAGGTGGAAATCTTTAAATGATCCCTCATGTTAATATCTGCTGAGATCTCACTAAAACAAACCGAGTTCAGATTTGAAGGTTTCTTTGATGGTTCTCCACTCTGGAGTATCTGTAGGTTCTTCTCGCTGGATGGTTTCCACCATCAGGTACATGATGTTCAACAACACCCTAAAACACACACATTGGGTTTGTTAGACGTGTCTTGGTTTGACTTGGCTATATATTTACACACATGTGTTTTTGTACCTGAGGTCAGTGCTGTCGGCCAGAGAGATGGCAGGTTTCCTGACGGCGCTGCTACATGCGGCACTGTTACTGAAACACATTAAAAATCCATTCACAACCCTTCTGTTATTTCACTAATATCTATTATTAATGATTGTTCGCATGCGGTGTTTCTCACTCGATTTCCATATTGAGCAGCTCCACCAGAGCGGTGAACGCTCCAACATCCAACAGTAGAAAGATGTTATATCTCATCCAGTGCTGGACCTCCATCTCTGAGCTACACTCACCAAACGTCCCTGAAACATCACACACCGTCTATCACATTAACAGTTAAATCACACGGCGCTGTGAACAAATATAAGCAAGAAGGAAGATTTCTAGAAGACCTTGTGCCATATACAGAAGAGCTCTAGCGACTTTTAAACGTCGCTCTCTGCCGATGACGTCCAGGCCGTCCAGCAGACGCATGGCATGAGTCCTGTGCTGAACCGATTCCAGCTCGGTCCATTTCTTTTCGGGCACTGTCGTAACAAAACATGACATTGCAGGGTTAAAAATAATGGTAAATGGACTGCATTTATATAGCGCTTTTAACAGACCTATGGCCATCCAAAGCGCTTTACAATTAGCCCAACATTCACCCATTCACTCCCACATTCACACACCGACGGCGGTGTCAGCCATGCAAGGCGCCAGCCAGCTCGTCGGGAGCAGCTGGGGTTAGGTGTCTTGCTCAAGGACACCTCGACACTTGGTCCGGTGGAGCCGGGGATTGAACCACCAACCTTCCGGTTTGTAGACAACCTACATGAACCACTAGGCCACTGCCGCCCCAGTCTATAATGATAGACTGTTATATTGCAGAAGCATATGTATAAATATATGGGCCAATATTTGGCTTTTTTATTATCGGCATCGGCTGATAAATCTTTTCAAGCAGCCAGTAAATTTCTCTATGACTTAAATATGATGTTTGTAATGAAAAGACACTCAGTGCACTTATTGTAAAGCCAAAATTTGACAGACAGTAAAATGACCTTTATTCACTATAACATGACGTTATGTTGTGTCACACACTAGTTCAACACACTTATTTAAACAGTAACGTGAGATGTCAGATGCATTTTAATTATGTCTTGTAAATATATTTTAAGTACTTTAAAAGGGTATATTTATAAATGTTATGCATAACTAATGTTTATATAGTTTCACCAATTTTTTGTTTGTCTCTTATTTACTGTAATTGGGTCAGTGACAAAAACGGTTTGGTGAGATGAGAAATTAAAAAATCTTTTTAAAAAACTTGTTTTAAAAGCATGGATCAGGTATATTTTAATGCACATAGTGTATTTAAGTTGATTTTATGCAATAAAAAAATACATTTGCACCATTTTTAAGAAAGTTAAGACTGAATGGACCTGAAAATGTCAAATGGTGTAACCGCCAATTGTGCCAACGAATGAGAAATATTAAATAAGTTATCCATCTTAATGACATGTAAGCATAATCATAAAAAAAACCCACACATTTAAAAATATCACACGAAAATACATTTTATTAATTATTTCTAAATGTAAATTTTAATGTGTTGTGAAATACTTGTCTGGACAAATGTTGAAAACAGCTCTGTTTTCTAAATGATATTTGACAAATGATGTAAAAATGTATGTAAAAAAATTATATTACACTAAACTAGATGATTATATTTTATTTCACAGTTTTTAAGAATATATTAAAATTTTTATTTTAAAAAATCCTAGTTATACCAACTGACACAGACCGGTTACACCACATTGACATTTTTACAATGATCCCCAAATATTCTTTCAAAATGAAATAAAACCAGAAATTTTAGACTTGGTCCTCAAAAAAAGAAAAAAAAATGTATGCAAGTAATCTGCAAATTTGTATAGAAATTTTAACCCTTTGACCATAACACATTGAACCATACGGACACAAATTAATAAACGTCACGACATTGACCCAATTACATGTGTGTTATATCGGCCAATCAGCATTAAAGCATTCTTAATATCAGTATCGACCATAAACAACAACAAGTAACTTTTTTTTTTTTACAAATGTTCATATTGCAACGTTATGTATAGTCAATATTTAGCAGACTTACAAATAACGCAAACAATCAAAGCAACAAAAGAGCTTCAAAGTTGATGTGGATGAGAATAGCGAGAAGATTGATGCTTTCTTTTCCAAAAAAGAATGTAAAACATGTATGTTGGTTATAAAGATTTTCGTTTTTAAATATTGTTAACACTTTCAAAGGGGACATATCTTAAAAATGTTACTTTTTCCATGTTTAAGTGCTATAATTATGTCCCCAGTGCTTATGTGCACTGAAAAACACAGTAACTTAGTTTTGGTAAACAATTATCACGTAAAAAAAAGCTCATTGAAATTTGGCTCCCCTTGTGATTTCAGAAGGGGACAAACCACTATTATGTTGATCAGTGTTTGCATTTCATAAACTCATTTGCAATTTAAAGGACACACCCAAAACAGCAAATTTTTGCTCACACCTACAAAGTGGAAATTTGAACATTTTATAATAAATTATCTATATGGTAAAACTCATATATGTACTCTGGGGATGTGATAAAACATCACCGTACAGAACATGCAAGTTATCGCACAGTTCTTAAATATTGTGCAAGCGCTACATTCCAGTTCCGTTAATAATAAAAACAAAAGACAAAATATAAGAAAATAGATGCTTACTGTGAGTGTGAAAATCTTCTTCAAAGCATTTCCTGTTGAGAAGAAACTCTGGGCCTTCTGTGTAACTGTACAACTCTATGAGACACAAATAATGAGTTTATACAACAGACATCTTATTAAAGTGTTGAGTTTATGATCTTATCATCTCATAAGTGTACCTGAGAGTTCAGAAGTATATTTATCAGCATCTGAATATTCAAACTCCAGATCAGGAGCTTCTGATAAACCCTAAAACAAATCACAAATATGAGGAAACAAGGTTAATACCTAACATTCATATAATCTAATACTAATGGTTAGCATACAGCACAGTTTTGGGTAAATTTGAGAAGTAAATATAGTGTCATTCAAACATACTATAACACGAATAACTGATATTCACATCTTTCTGTAACAGTTATCTCTGTCACTGTACACCTTTAACATCAACTTTATATTCCGTCAGTAACATCGATTACTTAAGTAAATATCGATGATAAATTGTTGTCTGTGTTTATAATGAACTAACGTTATATTATTTTAGTGCTGTTCGGATGTTGTTGATGTTTACGCTAACATCCGCTGAAACGCTTTAAAACTATAAACACGCGACATTAACTGATATAAACACACAGGTCTGAGTCTCACCTCGGAATCTTTCCTCTGGTTTCTAGTAAATTCTCCTCTCATTTTATTCGGCAGCATTTGGTTCGGTTTCTGTTGCTTGTTATTAGCACTTATACCGACACCGTCCATCTTCACTTCCGGCTCACAGTCTCACTTCACGCGATACTCGAACATCACGTTATCACCGCCCTGCAGGCGCGCGCATCGGCCTGTGGAGTGAGCGGCCTGTGACGTGATGTTCTATATGTTTTTACAGGCTGATGCTACATTAATAGATTTTATAAGCTTGATTTCATCTTATGTACACACCAACTTATTATTTCTGAAACACTTCTGTATAATTTTATAGTATATTTAAAATAATACATTATATTTGTTGTTTGGGCAAATTACAGACAGGAAAAATACATGTAAGAAGCATAAAATATACATTTATAACAAAAAATATATTCAATTAAATTTTATTTTATTTATATTGTGCACAATTGTTTAACACTTCCAAATCAGCTTTACATTAATAAAAAACAGAGAAAGCACAGAAAATCAGATGAGAAACATAGCAAATTACGGCGGCTAAGATTAAACCGTACTAGTGAGCGTAGTAATAATGTTACTTTTTTAAGAAGAAAGCTCTTAGTAAAGCCAATGTGTGTAGAAAATCCCTGTGGGAAAACAGCCATTGGGAGAAAAAACTTTGAGGGAGATATGGCTGATCCGATAAAAGAAATACTATCTATAAAATTCTTTATAATAAAATAAAAAAAATAAAGGAAGGGTTGGTTGTTGCTGGGCAGACTTAGGTGATCCTGTAGCAAAAATATTATATATTAAATATTCTTTGATAAATCTTAATTAAAAAAAGTGACATTAAAGCAAAAAAATATCACAAATGAGTAAACTTGGTGCAGTGTGTAATTTTTAAAAGTATATACAATAATACAATAATATACAAAACTATATTATCAGGGGTGTATAAAGACATTTTAATAATGAACCATTATGTTTTTATTACCTTAGAATGGGACATTTTTATCTATACACTGAGGGTCCCCTTATGTGGAAGTCGCCATTTTGTGCTGCCATGTTTCTACAGAAGCCCTTAATGGACAAACTTTTTTACTAATTTGTCTCTGTTGATGACATGTTTATCCGGTGACGGCTACCGTAGCTTCTCTATGCATTTCAAAAGCGAGGGAAGAGCAGTGGACTGAGCCATTGGTTGCAATTCCCAACCTCACCACTAGATGCCGCTAAAATTTACACACTGCACCTTTAAGGAATAATTCTTGTTGTGTTAAAATTCTTTCAGGAGATTAGTTAGGTAGACATGAGCTGAGCAAAGGGCAATTTGAAAATGACCCTTGTTAACCTATTGAAAGTAGACCAGCCAATGTAAAGCTGTGCCGGTTGAGCGGCTCCGTCCTACCCGACACCTAATTTGCATATTAATATGTGTGTTTGAAGAATAGAGATCCTGATGGAGGACGGTGTCAACACTTTATGATCAGCAAAAGTAGTCAGGAGAAGATAAAATCTTTGGGGAGTGTGTTAGAGCCAGCTGCACCAACTGGACGTACACCCGGTGGAAAGACTAGTCTGGATATAAAATGCGCTTTACATCCTATGTAGAATTTATACCTATTGCACCATCTAGGCATAGCACACCTCTGACACCTACTTAAAGTCATAAAGTATAAAGTCTTGACTTGTTGCTATGGCAAAAAATAAAAATAAGTAAATTGACATTGGAGCATCTAATGCACACTTGGCTGCCCCTGGTCGTAGTTTCAGATTGTGCAACAGGAGTAAATATTTTCACAAAGCCTGACAAAGGGCTTACAGCCAACTATTTTACGTCCAGCTGGCGCAACCGGCCCTAGATGGCTCATGGCCTGTGTTGGGCATCGCTGCCAGACACTAAAGTTTCTATTTGTGGATTTGGGCTCCATGGGTAGAAAGATCAAAGTTCATAAAAACACAGCATTTCAATTTTCTGCCATATGTGAAACATGCTCCAATGACACTAGAGATCTGGGTCAACGCTGCACGACCCTTAATCAAAAACACTTAAATATCACATAAGCATGCACGGCACGCTAAACACGATTGATCAACCGACATCAAGTGATGAAGCCTCTTTTCAGCTTATATCCACTTTATCAGGTTACATGCATGTACATACTGTATATGAATTTGCTCATAACTGTAAAGGGATATGTTGTCTACTGACTTGAACCCAATCAGAGCATCTCCTGGCAGATACGCAGTTGAGATTTATCCTCAGGAAACTAGGTGACCCATTGTGAACCTGACACCACAGACGAAAGTTCTGGAAGGAAAACAAAGAGCTTAATATAAAACAGAAGAGTATTAATACTCGTTTATTTGATGTGTTGAATCAGCTGTTTGTGTGCCCTTGTGTTTTGGTTTAATGTCAGGTCTATTGTGTAAGAGTTCATGTTAGGTTGTGACCAGAAGAATGAATACAATAGTTTCATTCAAGATCAAATAAATGTTTAAAATAATTTTCATAATGTTTGCTTTGATACCTATATATCTAAGAACCTTAACTTATTACACAAACAATATTTGTTAAAAAAACATAAGTTGAGTCACATGCTTGTGAGTGTTTATGTCTCCAATTATCATGACTTGCATCAAGATGTAAATACATGATGCCCATAACAAATACAGATCTATAAATGGCAAAGTGTTGCAACATCTTTACAGTGAATTAACATGACCAAATAGAGCCGATGGATTCTGCTGTGTACACTAAAGCATCTCTATATAAGAAAGACGTTTTCCCCACTTCAACAAGACCTCACACAGATCCATCCACGGTAAGAAAATTTACTACACCTGTATCTCGTATAGGTTAGATCGATTATAACAAACCATACTACATTATTCTGAACTATACTATACTCAACTGTGTTGTGCTATAATACAATATACCATACTATATTATACCATACTTCACTACACTATACCATACTACACTAAACCATACTACACTACACTATACTGAGCTATACTATACTCAACTGTATTGTGCTATAATACAATATTTCATACTACACTATGCCATACTACACTATTCCGAACTATACTATACTCAATCTGTTATGCTATAATACAATATACCATACTATATTATACCATACTACACTACACTATACTGAGCTATACTATACTCAACTGTATTATGCTATAATATACTATGCTGTGCTATACTATACCTTACACAACTATATTGAACTATACTATACTATACCATTCTAAACTTTATTGAACTATACTATACTATTCACTGTATAATGCTATAATGTACTGTACCATCCTACACTATACTGAGGTATACTATACTATACTATTGTATGCTATACTATAATAAACTGTATTATGCTGTAATATACAATACCACACTACACTAAACTAAGCTTTACTAAACACTAAACTACACTGTATTACGCTATACTATACTAAAAACAATTTGACTGTATATAAATTAAAGTGTAATTCTAACAGATATTTGACAACTATCTTCTATATGTTTAGTGAACAAGACCCTGAACATAATTTCTCTGAACTGAGGCTGTGAAAAAGGTAAAAAAAGTTTCTGTTTGTATGATTTAATGAATAAACATGCATGTAGAGTTCAGACTCAGTAGAAACCCTGGCACTGATTTAATGTGATTGAGAAATCAAACATCTGAACACAACTGATTGAACGCTCCTATAAACATCCCTACACTACAAATCCTTAAAATGATTATTTGAGTCTTCATACAGACTAGTACAAATGTCTGTAATGTAAGATAAACATAGAAGATCCTTGACCTGTCTGACATGATTTCTTCACCTTATAGTTCATACACATTTAGATTTACTAAATGGGGCACGAGAGCTCAATTCCAAATAAGCACTGATGGGAGTGGTAATAGCTGCGGGTTATTTACTAAAAAAGCTCGAATTGAATAACACAGGCACAACAGCTGATTTTCATAATGACCAACGCAATCTACTAAGAGCAGCGCAAATTAGTTCAGGGTCGTATATAAGCAGAGCTGATCTTGAGTTCAGTACCACGGACATCGCAGCAGAAAATATTGGGTGTAATCCCAGCTAACAAAGTCATAGTAAATGGAAAAAAACTTGAAGACAAACACTAAAGGTTAACAAGTTTTTAAATATCTGGTATTGTGTGACTTTTCAAGCGTAAAGTAATTTAAAACAGATTTTTTCTGCGTTAAATAATGCTGCAAATACCAGTCATATCACATGCGCAAACTTTAGTAAATCGCATTGCTTGAATCATTTAAAAAAATCTCCTCCCAAACATTTTGCATCTGAAAGGGAAACTCCTAGAAATGCATATGCAATAAGTTCAGTCCCAAAATAACTAGACCACACCTTTACAACGCTAATTATCCACTGCGTGTCTTTAGAAAATCCTGGCAGTCATTATTTAACGCCAAAATGATGGTTTGCGCTGGCACAACTCTGGCCCAAAATTTGTGTTATTTAATGGTTTCAATGACTTCAGTTTTGAAATGTGGAAAACGATCATGATAAAGAATAAGAATGTGTGTTTCTGTCAGAGTATGAATGTAAGTTTTGCTGAAATAAAAAAAAAAGAATCAAGAAGTACAAATACTGATTTTTTATTTCTATAACACTTAAGTTGAAGTCATCATGGGAGACGGTGAGATGGAGTGTTTTGGCCCAGCGGCCATTTACCTCCGCAAACCAGAGAGAGAGAGGATTGAAGCTCAGAACACCCCGTTTGATGCCAAAACAGCCTTCTTTGTATCTGATCCAGATGAGATGTTCCTGAAGGGTACTCTTGTTAGTAAAGAGGGTGGCAAAGCTACCGTCAAAACTCATAGTGGGAAGGTACGTTCATTTAATCTTTTACTGTTATTAATATCTCGAGTCATGTCTAACTCTTCCTGATAACTGTTGTTGTTTATTATCAGACTGTAACTGTCAAAGAAGATCAAATCTTTCCAATGAATCCACCCAAGTTTGACAAAATTGAGGACATGGTCATGATGACCCACCTCAATGAGGCAACTGTGCTGTATAATCTCAAAGAGCGTTACGCAGCATGGATGATCTATGTAAGTCTAAACACATCACTTTTAATACCTGCTATGAGGTTGATGTTGAACACAGATCTCTGTTTCAGACCTACTCTGGTTTGTTCTGCGCCACCGTCAATCCATACAAATGGCTGCCGGTGTACGATGCAGTTGTTGTGGCCGGTTACAGGGGCAAGAAAAGAGTTGAAGCCCCTCCACACATCTTCTCCATCTCTGACAACGCCTACCAGAACATGCTCACCGGTCAGACACTCTTTAAAAAGTTTTTAAACAAATAACTATATGTTTTTTTGAAGTGAACACAAAACTAAACCTAACCATTTTTAACTTTCTAGTTTGTGTACGATTCCTCAATGCACATTAATTCTGAATATAACATGTTGTAACGTCTCATCGTAATGAAATAACATGCTCTGCTACTAAACAACTTTTAACACATTTTCTCAGATCGTGATAACCAATCTATCCTAATTACGTGAGTTTAGATCTTTTCTAATATTTATTTATAATACATGACAACAATTTCTATTCATTTCTACTATTATATTATGAATGTAAAGTGTCTTACATTAAGTTTTTTACACTACAGCGGAGAATCCGGCGCAGGAAAGACCGTCAACACCAAACGTGTCATCCAGTACTTTGCGACAATCGCTGTGGCTGGACCGAAGAGGGCAGAACCTGTCCCGGGAAAAATGCAGGTTAGCAAAGCACAATACTGTAAAAATAAACAAAGTGTAGTGACACAACTGTTCAACATGATGAAATTACTTGTGTACGCCACAGGGATCGCTAGAGGATCAAATCATTGCAGCAAACCCCCTGCTGGAGGCTTATGGTAATGCCAAGACTGTGAGGAACGACAACTCGTCTCGTTTTGTAAGTTAAAGTCTGATGAAATGCATTATCATTTGTGTTATACCTTTCCAAGATGGCAGACATTCAAATGTGTCCTAAATAATGTTTCAGGGTAAATTCATCAGGATTCACTTTGGGACAACTGGGAAACTGGCGTCAGCTGATATTGAAACTTGTGAGTTGCACCGTTTCAAAACCAAAACATGTTTTATTGTTAAATAAGCATGAATATTAGTCATCTGAAGCCAATGTTCTCCTGTAAAGATCTGCTGGAAAAGTCAAGAGTAACATTCCAGCTGTCTGCTGAGAGGAGCTACCACATCTTCTACCAGCTCATGACTGGACACAAACCAGAACTGCTTGGTGAGAAATCCACACAACCATATGATTCAATACACAAACTGGGTCTCATTTGCTAATAATATTTATTTCATAGTAAAAAATGTCTGTACACATATTTCATGAACAAATTCATGCATACTCATGCATAGATCCAATGTCTAAGACCAGTGTTAATATAGTGCACATGAATTGTTTACAGAGGCACTTCTGATCACCACCAATCCTTATGACTATCCAATGATCAGCATGGGAGAAATCACTGTCAAGAGTATCGATGATGTGGAAGAGTTCATTGCCACAGATGTACGTGGTGGAGAACAACATTGTTATTATATATTTGCATGAGTAGAAATGATGCTAGTGCATAAGATAATGTATTTTAAAAACAACTTACTCGAGTGTTTACAACAAACAGACTGCTATCGACATTCTGGGCTTCACTGGTGAGGAGAAAGCAGCCATCTACAAGTTGACAGGTGCTGTGATGCATCATGGCAGCATGAAGTTCAAGCAGAAGCAGAGAGAGGAGCAGGCTGAACCTGATGGCACTGAGGGTGAGAGATGAACTGTCTGAAGAGAGATGATACTCGTATCACCATAAAAACATTACTTTATTGACCATTACCTGCAAAACTTTGCTTGTTTATAGAGGCTGATAAAATCTCCTACCTCATGGGCCTAAACTCTGCAGACCTGCTGAAAGCTGTGTGTTACCCCAGAGTGAAGGTTGGAAATGAGTACGTGACCAAAGGTCAAACTGTACCACAGGTGATGATGAGTAACACAATCAATGTCTATTGAACAGACAAAATCTAAAATCATCTTAGATCAAATTCATGACCTCTGTACAATCGTTCACAGGTGACTAACACAGTCAGCGCTCTGTGCAAATCAGTTTATGAGAAAATGTTCTTGTGGATGGTCGTCCGTATCAATGAGATGTTGGACACAAAGCAGTCCAGACAGTTCTACATTGGTGTGCTGGACATTGCTGGATTTGAGATCTTTGATGTGAGCATCGGTTACTAATATGTTTCTAAGTTTCTAAGAATCAAAATATAAATGTAAAGATATGAGAGTGAGAATTTGCTTGTGTTGAAATGTCAGTACAACAGCTTGGAGCAGCTCTGCATCAACTTCACCAACGAGAAACTGCAACAGTTTTTCAATCATCACATGTTTGTGCTGGAGCAAGAGGAGTACAAGAAAGAAGGCATTGAATGGGCGTTCATTGACTTTGGAATGGACTTAGCTGCCTGCATTGAGCTTATTGAGAAGGTAAAGATAAAGACTTAACAAAACAATGTTTATATTAAGTACTTGTGCTTAAGCTTGAGTATTTCTCCACCAGCCAATGGGCATCTTCTCCATCCTTGAAGAGGAGTGCATGTTCCCCAAAGCCACAGACATGAGCTTCAAAAACAAGCTGCATGATCAGCATCTTGGCAAATGTGCAGCTTTCCAGAAGCCCAAACCTGCCAAAGGCAAGGCAGAAGCTCACTTCTCTCTGGTGCACTACGCCGGCACTGTTGACTATAACATTACTGGCTGGTTGGAAAAGAATAAGGATCCACTGAACGACTCTGTTGTGCAACTCTATCAGAAGTCATCAGTCAAACTGCTGTCCCTCCTGTATGCCGTTAGTGCAGGCGAAGGTAAGAATGATATAACAAGTAATGACAATTCAATAATTATAAGATTAATTATAATATTAAATATTCATTAACTTGTATCGCCTTCACACAAAACAGCTGAAGCTGCTGGAAAGAAAGCAGGCAAGAAGAAGGGTGGTTCATTCCAGACAGTGTCTGCATTGTTTAGGGTACGTTTGGCTCAGCAATAGGTGAAATGTTGTATTTTAAGTTAAGATTA
Organism: Misgurnus mizolepis; assembly: GCA_025389145.1. NCBI lineage: Eukaryota > Metazoa > Chordata > Actinopteri > Cypriniformes > Cobitidae > Misgurnus > Misgurnus mizolepis. The sequence goes on from JAIFKI010000021.1 coordinate 671,469, forward strand.
CTGTCCAAGTCAACAAAACAATATTGATTCTACAGGAGAACTTGGGCAAGCTGATGTCAAACCTGAGGAGCACTCACCCTCACTTTGTGCGCTGCCTGATTCCCAACGAGTCCAAGACTCCAGGTAAAGACTCCTGAGTCAAAGGTGCAATGATTGTTTAAGTTACCTTGGAAACTTATGGTTATCTCTGTTTTAGGTCTGATGGAGAACTTCCTGGTTATCCATCAGCTGAGGTGTAATGGTGTGCTGGAGGGTATTAGAATCTGCAGAAAGGGTTTCCCCAGCAGAATCCTCTATGGTGACTTCAAGCAGAGGTATTCTGTTTAAACAATCAAAGTGTAACAATAATCTCACTACAAATACAGTCAAGATCTATCATTAATGTTTCAAAAACACTTAATTTTAGATACAAAGTACTAAATGCTAGTGTCATCCCTGAGGGACATTTCATGGACAACAAGAAAGCTTCAGAGAAACTCTTGGGCTCTATTGACGTCGACCACAACCAGTATAAGTTTGGACACACCAAAGTATGTGAAGTTTATTTGAAATCTTGAATCTAGAAATCTAGTATGCTAGGTGGACAGAGGCAACAGGTTTACTACCAGTTCAAATAAATCCTGTGTTGCAGGTGTTCTTCAAAGCTGGTCTGCTGGGTGCTCTTGAGGAGATGAGAGATGAGAAACTAGCAGCGCTGGTAACCATGACTCAGGCCCTTTGTCGTGGATATGTCATGAGGAAGGTGTTTGTCAAGATGATGGAGAGGAGGTACAATGCACTTACATACTGTCTGGGAAACAAATACATTTGAATGAAATAGTTTTAAAGATAGCATGGCTACTGATGCTAACTGATGATATTTTACACAGAGAATCCATTTTTACCATCCAATACAACATCCGCTCATTCGTGAATGTGAAACATTGGCCATGGATGAAGCTTTACTTCAAAATCAAACCTCTTCTGAAGACTGCAGAGACAGAAAAAGAAATGGCAGCCATGAAGGAGAACTACGAGAAAATGAAGGAGGATCTAGCCAAGGCACTGGCAAAAAAGAAAGAGCTTGAGGAAAAAATGGTGTCACTCATGCAGGAGAAAAATGATCTTCAACTGCAAGTAGCATCTGTGAGTGCTGCAGTGCTTATACTCATATTTATATTGATATAGATTTCAACAGGTTCAAGAAATTAACCTTGTCCTCATTATAATATATAGGAAGCTGATAGTCTCAATGATGCTGAGGAGAGATGTGAAGGTCTTATCAAAAGCAAGATCCAATTCGAGGCCAAACTCAAAGAGACAACCGAGAGACTGGAGGATGAGGAGGAGATCAATGCTGAACTGACTGCAAAGAAGAGGAAACTAGAAGATGAATGCTCTGAACTGAAGAAAGATATTGATGACCTGGAGCTCACCTTGGCCAAAGTGGAAAAGGAGAAACATGCAACAGAAAATAAGGTTCACATTTAATCACATCTTCCTAACATCGCTGATGTGTTAATACTTGAGAAGAAAAACACTGAACAATGCTTTGAATTTAGGTTAAAAATCTGACTGAGGAAATGACCTCTCAGGATGAGTCCATTGCCAAGCTGACCAAAGAGAAAAAAGCCCTCCAAGAGGCACACCAGCAAACCCTTGATGACCTTCAGGCAGAGGAAGACAAAGTCAACTCTCTGACTAAAGCAAAGACAAAACTTGAGCAGCAAGTGGATGATGTAAGATGTTTGCCATGAGAATAAAACCATAAATACATGAAAGAAATTGATCTGATTGTAGGAGATTCTAATGTACTGGCTTTTATGAACAGCTCGAGGGTTCACTGGAACAAGAGAAGAAACTTCGTATGGACCTTGAGAGAGCCAAGAGAAAGCTTGAGGGTGATCTGAAACTGGCCCAGGAATCACTAATGGACCTGGAGAATGACAAACAACAATCAGATGAAAAGATCAAAAAGTGAGTAACAGATAGAAAATTAGCAAGTGTAAACAAATACATATTTTACAAAACCTTAATTTTATTGAAACAGGAAGGACTTTGAGATAAGTCAACTGCTCAGCAAGATTGAAGATGAACAGTCCTTGGAGGTACAGCTTCAGAAAAAGATCAAAGAACTTCAGGTAATGTCTTTCATATGTTAAACTTTATTAAATAACTGGGGAATTCACATTACCAAGATGACAAGCCAAGTGTATATTTTAAAATCAGGCCCGTATTGAGGAGCTGGAAGAGGAAATTGAGGCCGAGCGAGCTGCTCGTGCTAAAGTAGAAAAGCTGAGAGCTGATCTCTCCAGGGAACTTGAAGAGATCAGCGAGAGGCTTGAGGAAGCTGGTGGTGCCACTTCTGCCCAGATTGAGATGAACAAGAAGCGTGAAGCAGAATTCATGAAGTTGCGTCGTGATCTGGAAGAGTCCACCTTGCAACATGAGGCTACAGCTGCTGCTCTCCGAAAGAAGCAGGCAGACACCGTGGCTGAGCTGGGAGAACAGATTGACAACCTCCAGCGTGTTAAGCAAAAGCTGGAGAAGGAGAAGAGTGAGTACAAGATGGAGATTGATGACGTATCAAGCAACATGGAGGCCGTGGCCAAATCAAAGGTAATCACAACTTGAGGATCATTAAATGAAACTCCACAATGAGACAAAACATGGGTAAAACACTTTTGTATATTTAAAGGGTAACTTAGAGAAGATGTGCCATTCCCTTGAAGACCAACTGAGTGAAATCAAGTCCAAGAATGATGAAAATGTTCGGCAGCTCAATGACACAAGTGCCCAAAGAGCAAGACTTGCCACTGAGAATGGTTAGTTCACAACAAAATGTTGTTCTAAATAAAACTTTTCAATAGAACAATTAACACAAAACAAATGAACAGGTGAACTGGCTCGCCAGCTGGAGGAGAAAGAAGCTCTGGTTTCTCAGCTGACCAGAGGAAAACAGGCTTTCACTCAACAGATTGAAGAACTCAAGAGACATGTTGAAGAGGAACTTAAGGTAAAATCACAACACATAGTGAAATATATTTGCATTTCAAGAAAACCAAAGAGACCCAGACTTCTATTCTTCTAACATGTTTGATTTTAGGCCAAAAATGCCTTGGCCCATGCTGTCCAGTCTGCCCGCCATGATTGTGATCTGCTCAGAGAGCAGTATGAAGAGGAGCAAGAGGCAAAAGGTGAACTTCAGCGTGGCATGTCTAAGGCCAACAGTGAGGTGGCTCAGTGGAGAGCCAAATATGAGACTGATGCTATCCAGCGCACTGAGGAGCTTGAGGATGCCAAGTATAAAAACGCACAACATTTAAGTAAATTATTGAGGAATTCACATCTGATAGACCAAGACATAATTTCATACAATTTCCCACAGGAAAAAGCTGGCCCAGCGTCTCCAGGATGCTGAAGAATCTGTTGAAGCTGTGAACTCCAAGTGTGCTTCTCTGGAAAAGACCAAGCAGAGATTGTTGGGTGAAGTCGAGGACCTCATGATTGATGTGGAGAGAGCAAACTCATTGGCTGCCAACTTGGACAAGAAGCAAAGAAACTTTGATAAGGTAAGGAATACATGACATTTAAAAGTCTAAACTTCATACAATTCATGAACTTTAATGATTAGGTTTCTATTTTGTCAGGTCCTGGCAGATTGGAAACAGAAGTATGAGGAAGGTCAGGCTGAGCTAGAAGGTGCTCAGAAAGAAGCTCGTTCCCTCAGCACTGAGCTCTTCAAGATGAAGAACTCTTATGAAGAAACTCTTGATCACCTGGAGACTCTAAAGAGAGAGAACAAGAATTTGCAACGTAAATGGCACTTTTATTAACAATACCCTCAATAAAGAAGCATTGAAACTATAACTTTTATAACTGTATTTTTTTACCTTTAGAGGAGATTTCTGAACTCACTGAGCAGCTTGGAGAGACTGGAAAGAGCATTCATGAATTAGAGAAAGCCAAGAAGACAGTGGAGATTGAGAAATCAGAGATCCAGACTGCACTGGAAGAAGCTGAGGTAAAAGCTACAGTAAAACCATGCAAGAATCTATTACTCACCCTGTCTCACTCATCTAGTATGTTAATAAAATCTTACTTCTGTTTACCAGGGCACTCTGGAACATGAAGAAACCAAGATTGTTCGTATCCAGCTGGAGCTGACCCAGGTCAAGAGCGAGATTGACAGAAAACTTGCTGAGAAAGATGAGGAGATAGAGCAGATCAAGAGAAACAGCCAACGAGTGATTGATTCCATGCAAACCAGTTTGGACTCTGAGGTCAGGAGCAGAAACGATGCCCTAAGAGTCAAGAAAAAGATGGAGGGAGATCTCAATGAGATGGAGATTCAGCTGAGCCATGCAAACCGCCAGGCTGCTGAGGCCCAGAAACAGCTGAGGAATGTCCAAGGCCAACTCAAGGTAATCTTCCTTCTGTAAAATGTTTAGTTGTGTGAATTAGAATCAACGCTTGAATACTGACACCTTAAATCTGCAACAGGATGCTCAACTGCACCTTGATGAAGCCGTCAGAGGACAGGAAGACATGAAGGAGCAAGTTGCCATGGTGGAGCGCAGGAATAACCTGATGCAAGCTGAGATTGAGGAGCTAAGAGTTGCACTGGAGCAAGCTGAGAGAGGCCGCAAAGTGGCTGAGCAGGAGCTTGTGGATGCCAGTGAGCGTGTCGGCCTGCTTCACTCTCAGGTACAATAATTGTACAGTAACACTAAACCTAAGAACAACTGTTTGAAGGTAACAGTGAGATTTCTGACTGAAGCTGTTTATGTCTCACAGAATACAAGTCTTATTAACACCAAGAAGAAGCTTGAGAGTGATCTGGTCCAGGTTCAAGGTGAGGTGGATGATTCAGTCCAGGAAGCCAGAAATGCAGAGGAGAAAGCCAAGAAGGCCATTACTGATGTGAGAGTTTGCTACAATCTACTTTCAATGTAGAAATACTTCTAAAGAGCATGTGCAACCATATCAATCCCAAATGCAGCTTTGATGCGTCTTTGTTCTAAACCTTAGTTAATGATATTTGTGTCTCATTCCAGGCTGCCATGATGGCTGAGGAACTAAAGAAGGAGCAGGACACAAGTTCTCACCTGGAGAGGATGAAGAAGAACATGGAGATTACAGTCAAAGACCTGCAGCACCGTCTGGATGAGGCAGAGAGTCTGGCCATGAAAGGAGGAAAGAAACAACTCCAGAAACTGGAGGCCAGGGTAGGTTTGTAATGTTCAGCTGCTCAGAAGAATTGATTCTGATCATGGAAGATACTGTATGGGTTAAAACAAACAAACAACTACTAACAGCCATGATATAACTCTGAGATGTGGACATTACTAACACAATATGATTAGCAACACCAATAAAAAGAACCAAAGAGAGTTACACACATTGAATACAGACAGGTGAAGTGACAAAAAGTAGTGAGAAGTTCTAGAGATGTTGAGCAACATATCAGCACTCGTGTTGCTTGTGTAGTCAAATAAAGGAACAAAACTTACTGTATCATGCTTCTTTACTGAAGGTGCGTGAGCTGGAGTCTGAAGTCGAGTCTGAACAGAGACGTAGTGCTGAAGCTGTTAAAGGAGTGCACAAATATGAGAGGAGAGTGAAGGAACTCACATACCAGGTACTTACCATCTGTACAGCAGTAACAACAGATGAGTCAAACTACAATGCTAGATAGTGATTTAACCTCTTTCACCTCTACAGACTGAAGAAGATAAGAAGAATGTGATGAGACTGCAGGATTTGGTGGACAAGCTGCAGATGAAAGTCAAGTCCTACAAGCGTCAAGCTGAGGAAGCTGTGAGTGATAGTTTTGTGTTAGAACATTTTGAGATCTTGAAGGATCATCTTAAAAGTTAATCGAGAAGATCCAAAGTGACTAACAACAAAAATCTCACTTTACAGGAGGAGCAGGCCAACACTCACCTGGCCAGGCACAGGAAGGTGCAGCATGAGCTTGAGGAGGCTCAGGAACGTGCTGACATTTCTGAGTCCCAGGTCAATAAGATGAGAATCAAGAGCCGTGAGATTGGAAAGGTAAGAGCGCCCTGTTGGTACTGTAACCAAACTGCCAGGTAACATAAACAGAATAAACACATACATACACTGTATATAAAATCATTTAGTAAAATGTATGCATTATTTCTTTTTTTAGGGAAAAGAATCAGCAGAGTAAAGCCCGAAGCCTGGATCACAACAGAAAGTAATCATAAAATATGAAGTACTTGTAACTAATAAAAGATGTTGTGTTTTTATGATTGCGTTATTGCAGTTTTTATTGACAGAAGTGAAATGAGACATGACAAAAAACAATTGAAAACAAAACAAAAAAAGAATCAGAACAAGAACAAATAGAATGTGTTGTGCACAGAGAGATAGAATATAAAATTATTTCAAATTCAAAATGTATGAAATAGTTTTAGTTAAATTACCATTCCTGTCGCCATTGCATTGAGAACACACCTTGTTTTCAGACAGAAAAGTTAAAAACAAAAGACATGATGGGGAAAATAGGGAGAAAGACAGTAATAGGCATGTAAAAAAGCTTTTTGACAGTATAATGTCCCTATCACCATACTGGGGTGTTAGGACAGAGTGAGCACCCCTTGATGGGCTCACTAACACCTATACCTGCAGCAACTTAGTTTTCCCAAGAGGTCTCCCATTAGGTACTTACCAGGCTTAATCCTACTTAGCTTCAGTGGGCAACCATTCTTGGGGTACAGGGTGACATGTAGATAAAGCTAGGGTACAAGAGGGAAAGAGACTAAAATAGATCCAGGGAGATTGTGTTGTTTCAGTCTGGAAGGGAGCTGGGATACTGGGAGGGAACAGCATGATTGTTCCAGACTGATACTAGGAGGAGACAGCAAGAGTACATTACTCTATTCTTATTTGCCAGACCAAGTGGCAACTCCTTGTATAATTATTTCCCTGTGATAAGGAAAACAATGTTAGGAGAGATAAAGAAAGAGAGAGTGACTTACTGGAGAGAAAAGTGAGGAAAGAGAGACTAACAAAGAATTGATGAATAAATACAAATGAATACTGAACTGTAATGTCGGAGCTGATGGTGTAGTGGATAGCGCTCCGACATGTGGTGCTTTCGCACTTTCGGCAACCCGAGTTCGATTCACGGTTTGTGGTCATTTGCTGATCCCATACCCCTCTATCTTCCCCTTACTTTACTGTCCTCTTCTCATTCACTGTTAATAAAGGCAAAACGGCCCAAAAAAATAATAAAAATACTGAACTGTAATGATAACAATCATGGAGCAAAAAATAGAACATATAATAGTTTAACATAAGAATAGAGACAACAGAAGCTTAAATGTTTTTATTCCAAGAGTTATGCACATAAACATTCCTAGAACGAAAAATAAACAAAAAAGAGGGAAAAAAGCTACAAAGTTTGACAGTTTAATTAATTAGCATATGCTGACATGCGTATAAGCTACATGCAAAAATGTTTCTTACAAGTTTTTTATGGTTTATGACCAAGACAAAGAGAAATCAGTTTTTCTATTTAGTCATAATGAAATACGTTAAAGTACACAAATAATAAAATAAAATATAGCTGTAAGCAGAGTATAACAGGGTTCAAGGGTTTTAGGATCTTGACACCCAGTATGAATTATATAAACCAGCCACACTGTAAAAAGTGAACATGTGCAGTTGTTGACTTAGTGAGCTATTTTTTACCTGATTCTACCTATAAAAGTAATTTTGTAGCTGAAATCTACTTAAAGCAAGTTTATGTAACGTAGAACAAGGGAATGCTGTTTAAACTTAATAGGGTACATTCAACCAACATACAATTTCAATTTCTAGAGCTTGGGATGGACACATTTAACACAGCCCAAGACATAGAGGGCGGTATAGAGTTGTGTCATCTACAAGACAACTTCTCTTAAGGACAGAAAATAAAAAGAACACCTGAGGACATTTGAAATGAGAAGCAGCTGGAAGTGGTGTTTGTCGTTTGGTGCAACTCATTTAGCCAGCTTAAAAGTAAGTTGTGATTTTCCTTTTAATTTTAGTATAAAATACATTTATTAAGATTGTTAGTTGTTAGATGTGATTGATACTTTACTTTTGTTGGCAAAATGCAACACACAAATCTGTTTTGTTGTCATCATGACACCAACATTTCAGTTTAAGAAATTATTTTGGGTGTCAAAGACAAAAACATGTAAATGGTCAAATTAAATGGGTCTTATTCACCAAGTATTTTATGCACAAGTGGGAGGTGTGTATGACTATTAATAGGGGTCATTGAGCTTGAACTGGTTTTTGCAATGGCACACTTACAGAGGTGGTACATTTATTTCGTTAACGTGCATCTACTTGAGTACAATTTTGGAAAATATGCACTCTTAAGAGTACATTTAAAAAAATGGTACTTTTACGCTTACTTAGGAAACTTTTTACTTGTAGTTCATTACACTGTGCAGCATTCCTTCGTTACTGTATTTTAATTAATTACGAAATGTGTATTTTATTTTAAAATTGCTGTCTCGTGTTTCTGGTTCATTCGCAAATTAATAACTCGTTTGAGTCGGTTTCTTTACTAAGCAAATGGGCCAAACGATTTGAATTGATTCGCGAATCAGTTTGAATGAATTGTTTAGATCACTGCCAAAACTGAATCGTCATATACGCACAAACTATTCGTCGTCTTACACAGTTAAACTCGCACAACCTCCAGAAATATTGTATACACGTGACTGAAACACAGAATGAAGAAAATCCATCCATGATTGATGTTTGATTCGCTGTATACTGTACTGTATGATGTAAGTGCTTCTCGCAGCACACACATGACATGAGATTCACAGCAAAAGACAATGTGAGTTTTGTCTAAAATCAGTTTTAAGTATTTTTAAGTTAAGTGTAAGCTTTCGATGTCCTCAGACCATTTTAGAAGATTCTCTGAGTTAACTTTAATATGCAACACTCTACTTGTCTGATATTTAAGCTTCGCTACATCAACATTGAGACTACAGTTAATTTTATAGATATGCTTGTCTTTTCGGTATAAAATATTTTTTTAATCTCTACTGTTTGTGTATGTTGCAATTTTATACATGCTGTTTAAGTGTCCTTTATATGCATTGGCACAATACAGGTCAGGCAAAATTGCTATGTTTGCTGTGGAGTTAAGCAATGTCTAAACATTAAAAGGTGAACATGAGACAAAAGTACAGAATGTCACATTTATTTTGAATGTTTTAACATCCACAATATTCCAGCTCAATGACACAACACGTTTGTATTTTAATACTTCTAACTAATGTGGGCATATTGAGACCATTGGTTCAGAAGTGTTAAGTGATGATCTGTGTCCTGATACATTCATTGTTCACACATAAAAAGCAGAGAATGTGTATTATCAGTTTGATCCTTGAGTCTTGCATTTGGGTACAACACAAGTTACCATTTATGGTTGTTGTTCTTTGTTGGTAAAGCATGTATGTGTTGATTGAAACATAATCAAAGGTTAATAAAATGTGACATTCTATACTTCTGAATTACTGGTTCATCTTACCAATATCTGGTCTCCACAGCAAACAGAAAAAATTGTCTTTACTGTCCTGAAACTTATGGAGGGCACTGTATATACTGTGTGTGTCCAAACACACAAACACACACGCACACACACACACACACACACACACACATATATATATATATATATATACGCACACATATGCACACACATATGCGCACACACACACACACACACACACACACACACACACACACACACACACACACACACACAAATACTGGTTTTTGTGATTTACAAGGACACTTCAGCCCAAACCAGTTTTTTGCTGAATTAGGGGGACACCCCTTTCCACTTGCTCTACAGTGATGTGGAGGATATCAAAAATTTTATTTTGAGCCATACAACACAGATTTCACTTCAAAGTTTGTTTACACACAACACAATGTATAATATAGCAACCAGACAAAATACGCATTTATGAGGACATTTGATAATTAGATGGAAGCCCCACCCATGACAAAAGTTATTATGAGGACAGTGATTATGAACACACACACACATGACTTTAAAGTGTATTACAGGGTCCAACGTGAATTAATGGGACATAGCTTAACACAAACACAAAAGTGATGGCAGTGTGCATTAAAGGGACACAACTGATTTACAAGGACAAATGGTTAAACACAAACACAAAAGTGATGGGAGTGTGCATTAAAGGGACACAACTGATTTATAAGGACAAATGATTAAACACAAACACAAAAGTGATGGCAGTGTGTATTAAAGGGACACAACTGAGTTATAAGGACAAATGATTAAACACAAACACAAAAGTGATGGCAGTGTGTATTAAAGGGACACAACTGAGTTATAAGGACAAATGATTAAACACAAACACAAAAGTGATGGCAGTGTGTATTAAAGGGACACAACTGAGTTATAAGGACAATCGATTAAACACAAACACAAAAGTGATGGCAGTGTGTATTAAAGGAACACAACTGAGTTATAAGGACAATCGATTAAACACAAACACAAAAGTGATGGCAGTGTGTATTAAAGGGACACAACTGATTTATAAGGACAATCGATTAAACACAAACACAAAAGTGATAGCAGTGTGTATTAAAGGGACACAACTGATCTATAAGGACATTAGACTCAGCACACAGTAACATTTACATTATAACCTTTCATAAACATACAGTAAAAAACAGCAGTAAACACTGTTAAAACCACAATAAAAGGTTCATGACATATGGGCTTTTAATTTTTTATGTTCACCAAGTTTTTATGTTACTACAGTTTTTGCATAGAAAACGTGCAAAATTAAGTAATTTATGACCTTTTGCACCCTGTTTCTAGTGATAGAAATGGCAAAATATGTGTTCAAGTGTGACAATGTCACACAAGAAACATGTTGTACCGCTCATCTTATACAGTATATTGTGATTTTATGTATATTTGAGTTTTAATAGGTTTTACATGTTTTCATTTATTCTATTTTATTCCGTTAGCTATTTTGTTTTATGTCTTTTGGGCTTATTTAAACAAGAATTCTGACCCTCAAAGACCTGTTAGTCTGGCTTTAAAATGTCCACCTCCACTCCATTTATTATCCTAAATTAGATGCACCTGTTAGCTGCATAAAGACACCTGTCCACCCCATACAATCAGTAAGAATCCAACTACTAACATGGCCAAGACCAAAGAGCTTTCCAAAGACAGAGACAAAATTGTACTGGAAAGGGCAACGGGGAAATTGCCAAGCTGCTTGGTAAAAAAAGGTCCACTGTTGGAGCAATCATTAGAAAATGGAAGAAGCTAAACATGACTGTTAATCTCCCTCGGACTGGGGCTCCATGCAAGATCTCACCTTGTGGGGTCTCAATGATCCTAAGGTGAGAAATCAGCCCAGAACTACATGGGAGGAGCTGGTCAATGACCTGAAAAGAGCTGAGACCACCATTTCCAAGTTTACTGTTGGTAATACACTAAGACATCATGGTTTGAAATCATGCATGGCACTGAAGGTTCCCCTGCTTAAACCAGCATATGTCCAGGCCCGTCTTAAGTTTGCCAATGACCATTTGGATGATCCAGAGGAGACATGGGAGAAAGTCATGTGGTCAGATGAGACCAAAATATAACTTTTTGGTCATAATTCCACTAAACGTGTTTGAAGGAAGAAGAATGATGAGTACCATCCCAAGAACACCATCCCTACTGTGAAGCATGGGGGTGGTATTATCATGCTTTTGGACAATTTCAGACCCCCCCATGATTTACTCCATAAATACTTATTTTCCTCATATACAATATATATACAATGGAGTGATGAGGGTGATGACTGTCAGGTGAAGAAGATATATACCGTGGCCAGCGTAATCACAGCTGCCACAACGACTTCAGGATCCAGTTCTGAGGGTGCTGGGCTAAGTTTGGGGTAGACAGTGAGTGCTGGACTGAGTTCAGGGAAGCCAGGAGAATGAGCGCTTAAGAGATAAATTGCATAGATGGGGAGAAATCATCATGAATATATGATCATCCAGCCCCACCTTAAAACACGCATTAGGGATGGCATCACCCCAGCTTTCCAGATGAGCCAACTCCATGATCTCAGCTACATATTCCTCCAGAGGCAATCCATTTTGCTGAATGTGAAGAAGCAAGTAGTCCTCTGGAGAATCAATTTTATAAGGTCTGTTCTGTTACGGTTTAGTGGTGGATGATGACGAAGAAGATGAGGATAAATATAAACAAGAACTTCAATATACATTCCCTATGAAATAAACAATAAATCTACATCACAATAACGCAACTTAAACGAGAAAGGACAATGACTAAAAAACAACAGGGTATATATACACAATGGAGTGATGAGTGTGATGACTGGTCAGGTGAAGAGGATTGAAGATGATGATCAAGTGAGGGAGAGTGGAGGATGATGGGAAATTGAGTTCTTAGAGAGATAACTGGGAAAACAAAGGAAAACAGGCAGGCTGACAAAACGGGACTGTAACACACTTAACTCTGATTACAAATTATATTAAGTGAGTATTTAGTAAACGCAAGTGTCTCTTTTATCATAAACCCTTATGTGATGCGATGCACATAGGTTCACATGACGCACAGAACACGTATTTTGACATGACAAGCCACATATATGATGGAAAAGCCGCCACTGGAAAGGGTATTTCTGTTTTCACCTTAAGACTTCAGTGTAACCACCCACTTCAGGTGTTTGACAGGATCAGTCTGATTGACAGACTACATCTTTTAAAGAGTTAGTTCACTACAAAATGTAAATGTTGTCATTAATTACTCTCCCTCATACCATTCCACACCCATAACACCTTCATTCATCTTCAGAACACAAATGAAGATATGTAACACAACTATTAGGTTCAAAGCTCATAAAGAACTTATTGTACGAGCTGTATTACAGGCTGCTGGGATCAGAATGATGACATTAAAGTCTACAGGTTCCCTCAATGCAGACAGACCTTCACCACAAGACCTGTTTTAGGTAAAAACGCGGTGCTGAGTGAAGTGGTGGAGAAACTGAGGACTAAACCACAAGCTGAATATGCTGGATCCGAAACATGTGACATTTGTACTGGGAAAAAAAGTATCCTGTCTGGTGTGTCTGGAATCATACTGTTAGAAAAATTCATCGAGTTTCACTCCAGTAAGCGACACAAAATAAGCGATGACACTGAACGTCCTTAGATGAGCTGCCCTTTAACACGATAAAATCTAAAGTAAATTCTACATTGTATCAGAAGTTGCTTGAAGAACAAGTGAGACCACCTGTCAAAAATGTTTTACCTAAAGTGGAACTGGACCTTGGAACATGACAATGACCCAAAACATAACAAATCCACCAAGGACTGGCTGCAAACTGGCAAAGTGAAAATCCCAGATCCTAAAACCTATTGAGGTCCTGTGGGGGGATTTAAAATGGACTGTATTGCAAGAAACTTCTTCAAGGGTGATGAAGGTCATTAATGATGTTATGATGCGCTAAAAGTTGTATATGTGTTGCAAATCACTTAAAACAATAATAGCTGTCACAAATGATATTACAAAGTGGAAACTAGTTATTTTTGCATTTATTGAGGCCATATTGTTTATCCTGTTTGAAAATTTAAGTTAAAGCCATGCACCCAAACTTCACGTTGTGACATGCTGCTGGTTTGTGGTGGCCTACAAACATACACAGAAAATATGCTTGTAAGGAACATTTCTTTACCAGACAGTTTTGTGAATTGGTATTGAGTGCAATCCAGTTCCACATATCTTCATCTTTTAAAGACACCATACAGGTTAGTTTGTATTAATACACTGTTTAGTATTATAAGTGTTTTCAATACGTCAGCATTTATATGCAAGATAAACTTTGAATAGTTATTTTTTATAGTTATTACTTCTATATACGCTTCATTAGGTTCATATTCACGTTCTCCTGTATGCACATGATGGTCTAACGGCTCAAACTTATAAGGAAGTTAACCTGCACTGTCATCTATCTGATCATACTGTGATTCAGGGAATTCTGGTGCCACTTTAGCTGCTACTCTTGGCATCACTATCCAACTTGCCAATCTGTGTGTGTGTGTTGTACTTATTTACTTAATGTAACTCCACTTGATGCAATTGCCACCTTTTCTCCATGCTCTACTCTCCCATCTTACCCCCAGATAACAGCCGCTTTTTAAAAAGTTTTTCAAATCCTGTCCCAATTTTTCAACTCTGTGAAAAAAGGTAAAAAAAAATGAGCCCAATTCACTTGCATTAGATGAAGAAAAATCCTGGACTGTTTACCTCCAAAACCTTAATTTGTCTTCAGGTTGAAAAAGAATGCCAGATACATCTTTGACAACCTAAGAGTGAAGAAATAATCAGCTTATATTCATTTTTGGGTGAAATATCATTTAATTATACACATAAAATACACTTACAAATGTGACCAGTCACGGAAAGTAGGATCACAAGTCGGATCTGGGGCATTTTGAGTTATTCATAGATTCTGAAAGTGCAATTTCTAATCTTTCTAACGATGTGTAACACATGGAAATCTGAGAAGATCTGGAGAAGTTGTGGCCATTTGAATGTAACACATTCAAGAAAGAGAATGCTGAGAAATTTGAGAAAGCAAAAAGGTAACACTTTCCCTTTTCCCTGGCAGGAGAGACAATAGGGCTTATTTACATCTAATTTAGCTTAGCCATACCCCCTGTAAAGCCTTTTTGAGATACAGATGTTCTAGCATCATATGTAGTATTTTATTACAGAAGTCCGAATGAACAACATGCAAAAATAAACAGGACTTTTACCTTTGTGGGGTTTACAAGTCGAATCCAGTCTGTTTCCGATGTGTGAATCATCCAATGATTTTTGTCCACAAATGCGTATAATCCGTGAAATATAGATATATAGTCTATTGTTTACATCAGATTTCGCATGAACTTCTGGTAATACAATATAATATACAATCTGAGGACTATTTACATCGTAACATGTAAGGGTATATCAGATTACACTCCGGTATTTACGTTCCGTTAAACACATGAACCCGCCTTCAAATTTTGTATTTAAAATAGGGAGGTAGTATAATAGATAATCCAAACAGCGCCGTCGAAAACGTGAAGTCCTTAAGGGATGTTACCAATCGCTCGATCGTTGCTCCATCAGCCAGTGACTTCATGGAAAATATTGATAGACAAAACATGTAGCCAATTATATAAAGAATTCAACAATCTCTGTGTAACTTATGAGTTTGACTTCATGCTGCGCTGCAAGACTGCGATGCCCCATAAAGTCAGTGACGCAGCTGACGTACGATGCGGCTGACTATTATTTGTTCCGCCCCCAGCTTCTTTTATATTTCTTTTGTTTTGTGTGCCCGAGCTTCATTTACAGTCTGGGGAGACGCACGCTATAAGTTTGAAAAAAAGCGACAGCACTAGACTTCACAATTTAATCATAGCGTGTGTGTGTGGCACAAGTAGAAGCACACTATGTCATGATTCTCAGGGAACACAGAATACAGGAGCAGACTGATGAAACACAACACTATTTAAATAGAAAAACATGTAAAAGAAAAAAGACCCGCAAGAAGTAAAAACAACACGGAACCAGTAAACAACAATAAACAGACTAGGTAAAACAAACAATAAACTTGACAATGACTTAACTAGACTTAGATTAGACTTAAACACTAGGACTTACTTGGCACAGAGTACAAAACTAAGCGGCACAAGCAAACAAAAGGGCATTAAATAAGGAGCAAATCAAGAGGGCAATCATGAAACAATAATAAGATAATTAACGAGGAGACGGGGGTCAGGGTAAGGAGATGGAAGCACACAGGAGGTGTTTCTCAATGTCAAGGAAGGATCCTCGGAAGCCAGAATTTCGAGGATGTTACGTCATCGACATCCGTCGAAGGACTGTTCCAATGTCGAGGATCCTCTAAATTTCAACTAAGGACTAAGTCCTTCGATCGAGAAATATCCCATATACAGGAAAGGATGCATATGTGTAGCCGTCGCGCTCTTCGTGCTCTCAAATCACCCACAATCCTATGCTCACAGTGCTGAAAGCACACCTTTTCACTGACGTAATGACCCAATGATGTGCACTTGCTAGCCTGTTCCATTTACGTGTTCTTAGTGTTTCCCATACATTGATTGAACAGTGAAACGTATTTTAACTCCGCGTTCCTCCGTGTACTTTCTTTTTTGCGCAAACGTCAACAGTCACGGCTGTTGCTGACAGACAAGACACCTGATCGAGTTCATCATGACTTAACGAAAGGTTAGCAGTAGTGTTTCACACACATACCCGTTTTCTTGGTCTGAGTCTGTGTGCAAGCTCTCTCCCTCCCCTATGATACAGTATGCTTGTGCACGTGTTCTATAGTCGTAACATAGCAACAGTGTATTCTCTAATTTTTCTAAATTTAATATATGACGTCACATATATGCTAATAGGCGTGTCACGTCATCACCGCCACAGTCTCTCAAAATTCTGTGGGAAACACTGAATGCTAAAGAGGAGCATCGCATGGCCTCTGAAGGAAGTGACTTGTAAGGACCAGTCCTGCCAAGGAAGTATCCTTGACATTGAGAAACAGCTACAGTATAAACAAAGGCCTTGTGCTACCTCAAAAAAGATTTGGGCCTGTTATAATCCTGAAGAGAAAACAGGATACGCACATCCAAAAAAGTCTTGACCAGGTGCAAGATCAAAAGATGAATAAAAAAAACAGAAAAAGATCTGCACACTGTAAAAAGTCCCTTTTATTTCAAAAGTTAAGAAAGCAAAGTTTCAGTCGAAGACCTTCGTCTGGGAAACACTGGTTTGCCAGACGAAGGTCTTCGACCGAAACTTAGCTTTTTTAACTTTTGAAATAAAAGGGACTTTTTACAGTATGCAGATCTTTTTCTGTTTTTTTCCTGTTATAATCCTGCCACAAAGGACAAAGACTATTACAGGAAGGTAGGGCCATGACACACTATACAGGTGCTGCGTCCGAAACCGCCTTCTTCCATACCATATTTTGGGCAAAAAACAGTAGGCGAGGTGAGTAGTATGTCCGAATACATAGTATTAAAAAAACAGTATGCGAAATGTACCTGGATGACCTACTACTTCCGGTTAGATTTTGCAGTGTGCATATGACTGACACTTCTCTATCCCATGATGCCCCGGGAGTGGAGTTATCCACTGAAGAAGAGGCGTCGTCATATTAGGAAATGTCAGAAACGACAATGAGGCTGTATTAGCACTGGTATGACATGACGTAATGACGACATATGTGACGTATCAACATGGCGGATGTAGTATGTCTGAATGGTATTTATATTACCTATTACCAGGATTCATACTGTAAGTAGGTACTCTCATTCAGTACGTGCTGTACAGTATGCGGTTTCAGACGCAGCCAGGGTATAGACCCTTTTACAGTTGGTAAACATTGTGACGTATTTGTGTGGGCGGGGCTTAGCTGGAGGCAAAAAGAGCCGCAGAGGCAATGTTGACAAGCTTAAGATAGCACGTTTTAGGAGGAATTTATTAAACATGGATGCAAACACTGTCAGGACCGCGGGACCGTGACACGTATTTTTGTAAATTAACGCTTGCGATTTTAAGGTTTTAGATATTTCCTAGACAACATATGAATTACTTTCAGGTGGTTTGGGTAATTTTGTCTAGGCTTACTGTCTTATGTAACCTATCGCTGGGCTAACTATGAGCACAAAAACCTGGTCCATTCTGAATGTAGTTAGAGAAACACTGAACTGCTGAACATCCCCCAGAGTGTACAGTAAGACACCATCAGTAATTACATTTACATACAAACACAAAACCATGATCTATTCTAAGTGTACTGCTACCCATCCCCCAGAGTGTACAGTAAGACACCATCAGTAATTACGAGGACGTACAAACACAAAACCATGGTCCATTCTGAGTGTAGTTAGAGAAACACTGAACTGCTGAACATCCCCCAGAGTGTACAGTAAGACACCATGAGTAATTACAAGGACGTACAAACACAAAACCATGGTCTATTCTGAGTGTAGTTAGAGAAACACTGAACTGCTGCCCATCCCCCAGAGTGTACAGTAAGACACCATCAGTAATTACATGGACATACAAACACAAAACCATGATCTATTCTAAGTGTACTGCTACCTATCCCCCAGAGTGTACAGTAAGACACCATCAGTAATTACGAGGACGTACAAACACAAAACCATGGTACATTCTGAATGTAGTTAGAGAAACTCTGAACTGCTGCCAATCCCCCACGGTGAAAAGTAAAACACAATCAGTAATTATGAGGACGTATGAGCACAAAACCCTGGTCCATTCTGAATGTAGTTAGAGAAACACTGAACTGCTGAACATCCCCCGGAGTGTACAGTAATACACCATCAGTAATTACAAGGACGTACAAACACAAAACCATGGTCTATTCTGAGTGTACTGCTACCCATCCCCCAGAGTGTACAGTAAGACACCATCAGTAATTACGAGGACGTACAAACACAAAACCATGGTACATTCTGAATGTAGTTAGAGAAACTCTGAACTGCTGCCAATCCCCCAGGGTGAAAAGTAAGACACAATCAGTAATTATGAGGACGTATGAGCACAAAAACCTGGTCCATTCTGAATGTAGTTAGAGAAACACTGAACTGCTGAACATCCCCCAGAGTGTACAGTAAGACACCATCAGTAATTACATGGACATACAAACACAAAACCATGATCTATTCTAAGTGTACTGCTACCTATCCCCCAGAGTGTACAGTAAGACACCATCAGTAATTACGAGGACGTACAAACACAAAACCATGGTACATTCTGAATGTAGTTAGAGAAACTCTGAACTGCTGCCAATCCCCCACGGTGAAAAGTAAAACACAATCAGTAATTATGAGGACGTATGAGCACAAAACCCTGGTCCATTCTGAATGTAGTTAGAGAAACACTGAACTGCTGAACATCCCCCGGAGTGTACAGTAATACACCATCAGTAATTACAAGGACGTACAAACACAAAACCATGGTCTATTCTGAGTGTACTGCTACCCATCCCCCAGAGTGTACAGTAAGACACCATCGGTAATTACGAGGACGTACAAACACAAAACCATGGAACATTCTGAATGTAGTTAGAGAAACTCTGAACTGCTGCCAATCCCCCACGGTGAAAAGTAAGACACAATCAGTAATTATGAGGACGTATGAGCACAAAAACCTGGTCCATTCTGAATGTAGTTAGAGAAACACTGAACTGCTGAACATCCCCCAGAGTGTACAGTAAGACACCATGAGTAATTACATTGACATACAAACACAAAACCATGGTCTATTCTGAGTGTAGTTAGAGAAACACTGAACTGCTGCCTATCCCCCAGATTGTACAGTAATACACCATCAGTAATTACGAGGACATACAAACACAAAATCATGATCTATTCTAAGTGTACTGCTACCTATCCCCCAGAGTGTACAGTAAGACACCATCAGTAATTACGTGGACGTACAAACACAAAACCATGGTCCATTCTGAGTGTAGTTAGAGAAACACTGAACTGCTGAACATCCCTCAGAGTGTACAGTAATACACCATGAGTAATTACAAGGACGTACAAACACAAAACCATGGTCTATTCTGAGTGTAGTTAGAGAAACACTGAACTGCTGAACATCCCCCAGAGTGTACAGTAAGACACCATCAGTAATTACATGGACATACAAACACAAAACCATGATCTATTCTAAGTGTACTGCTACCTATCCCCCAGAGTGTACAGTAAGACACCATCAGTAATTACGAGGACGTTCAAACACAAAACCATGGTACATTCTGAATGTAGTTAGAGAAACTCTGAACTGCTGCCAATCCCCCACGGTGAAAAGTAAAACACAATCAGTAATTATGAGGATGTATGAGCACAAAACCCTGGTCCATTCTCAATGTAGTTAGAGAAACACTGAACTGCTGAACATCCCCCAGAGTGTACAGTAAGACACCATGAGTAATTACAAGGACGTACAAACACAAAACCATTGTCTATTCTGAGTGTAGTTAGAGAAACACTGAACTGCTGAACATCCCCCAGAGTGTACAGTAAGACACCATCAGTAATTACATGGACATACAAACACAAAACCATGATCTATTCTAAGTGTACTGCTACCTATCCCCCAGAGTGTACAGTAAGACACCATCAGTAATTACGAGGACGTACAAACACAAAACCATGGTACATTCTGAATGTAGTTAGAGAAACTCTGAACTGCTGCCAATCCCCCACGGTGAAAAGTAAAACACAATCAGTAATTATGAGGACGTATGAGCACAAAACCCTGGTCCATTCTCAATGTAGTTAGAGAAACACTGAACTGCTGAACATCCCCCGGAGTGTACAGTAAGACACCATTAGTAATTACGAGGACGTACAAACACAAAACACTGGTCCATTCTGAGTGTAGTTAGAGAAACACTGAACTGCTGAACATCCCCCAGAGTGTACAGTAAGACACCATGAGTAATTACGAGGACATACAAACACAAAACCATGGTCTATTCTGAGTGTAGTTAGAGAAACACTGAACTGCTGCCCATCCCCCAGAGTGTACAGTAAGACATCATCAGTAATTACATGGACATACAAACACAAAACCATGATCTATTCTAAGTGTACTGCTACCTATCCCCCAGAGTGTACAGTAAGACACCATCAGTAATTACGAGGACGTACAAACACAAAACCATGGTACATTCTGAATGTAGTTAGAGAAACTCTGAACTGCTGCCAATCGCCCACGGTGAAAAGTAAAACACAATCAGTAATTATGAGGACGTATGAGCACAAAACCCTGGTCCATTCTGAATGTAGTTAGAGAAACACTGAACTCAACACTGAACTTTAGCCTGCCAGTGTTTAGTCAGCACTGCAGTCACAATATAGTGAGTGTTCAACTAGCAGACACAGTGTGGTGACACTGTTCAACTAGCAGACACAGTGCGGTGACAGTGTTCAACTAGCAGACACAGTGCGGTGACAGTGTTTAACTAAAAGACACAGTATGGTGTCAGTGTTTAAGTAGTAGTCACAGTTAGTTACAGTGCTTTCCTAGTAGTCACAGTGCGGGACAGTGTTTACCTAGCAGACACAGTAGAGTGACAGTGTTTAACTAGAAGTCAAAGTATGGTGACAGTGTTTAACTAGAAGTCATAGTTAATGACAGTGTTTTATTAGCAGTCACAGTGCGGTGACAGTGTTTAACTAGCAGACATATTGCAGTCAAAGTGTTTTATTAGCAGTCACAGACTAGCGTGGTGACAGTGTTAAACTAGCAGACACAGTATGGTGACAGTGTTTAACTACAAGTCAAAGTATAGTGACAGTGTTTAACTAGAAGTCATAGTTAATGACAGTGTTTTATTAGCAGTCACAGTGCGGTGACAGTGTTAAACTAGCAGACATATTGCAGTCAAAGTGTTTTACTAACAGTCACAGTTAGTGACAGTATTTAATTAGCAGTCACAGTGTGGTGACAATGTTTTACTAGCAGACATATTGCAGTCAAAGTGTTTTACTAGCAGTCACAGTTAGTGACAGTGTTTAATTAGCAGTCACAGTATGGTGACAGTGTTTAACTAGAAGTCACAGTTAGTGACAGTGTTTTATTAGCAGTCACAGTGTGGTGACAGTGTTTAAATAGCAGACACAGTATGGTGACAGTGTTTAACTAGCAGGCACAGTATGGTGACAGTGTTTAACTAGTAGTCAAGTTAATGACAGTGTTTTATTAGCAGTCACAGTGCGGTGACAGTGATAAACTAGAAGACATATTGCAGTCAAAGTGTTTTACTAGCAGTCACAGTTAGTGACAGTGTTTAATTAGCAGTCACAGTGCAGTGACAGTGTTCAACCAGAAGACCCAGTGTGGTAATAGTGTTCAAATAGCAGACACAGTATGGTGACAGTGTTTAACTATCAGACACAGTACGGTGATGGTGTTCAACTATCAAACACAGTAAGGTGACAGTGTTTAACTAGAAGTCATAGTTAGTCACAGTGTTTTACTATCAGTCACAATGCGGTGAGATTGTTTAACTAGCAGACATATTGCAGTTAAAGTGTTTTACTAGCAGTCACAGTAAGTGACAGTGTTTAAAAGCAGTCACAGTGTGGTGACAGTGTTTAACTAGCAGACATATTGCAGTCAAAGTGTTTTACTTGCAGTCACAGTTAGTGACAGTGTTTAATTAGCAGACACAGTGTGGTGACAGTGTTCAACTAGCAGACACAGTGCGGTGACAGTGTTCAACTAGCAGACACAGTGCGGTGACAGTGTTCAACTAGCAGACACAGTGCGGTGACAGTGTTCAACTAGCAGACACAGTGCGGTGACAGTGTTCAACTAGCAGACACAGTGCGGTGACAGTGTTCAACTAGCAGACACAGTGCGGTGACAGTGTTCAACTAGCAGACACAGTGCGGTGACAGTGTTCAACTAGCAGACACAGTGCGGTGACAGTGTTCAACTAGCAGACACAGTGCGGTGACAGTGTTCAACTAGCAGACACAGTGCGGTGACAGTGTTCAACTAGCAGACACAGTGCGGTGACAGTGTTCAACTAGCGGACACAGTGCGGTGACAGTGTTCAACTAGCGGACACAGTGCGGTGACAGTGTTCAACAAGCAGACACAGTGCAGTGACAGTGTTTAACTAGCAAGACACAGTGCGGTGACAGTGTTTAACTAGCAGACACAGTGCGGTGAAAGTGTTTAAATAGCAGTCACAGTGCGGTGACAGTGTTTAACTATCAGACACAGTACGGTGACAGTGTTTAACTAGAAGACACAGTATGGTGTCAGTGTTTAAGTAGTAGTCACAGTTAGTTACAGTGCTTTCCTAGTAGTCACAGTGCGGGACAGTGTTTACCTAGCAGACACAGTATAGTGACAGTGTTTAACTAGAAGTCAAAGTATGGTGACAGTGTTTAACTAGAAGTCATAGTTAATGACAGTGTTTTATTAGCAGTCACAGTGTGGTGACAGTGTTTTACTAGCAGACATATTGCAGTCAAAGTGTTTTATTAGCAGTCACAGACTAGCGTGGTGACAGTGTTAAACTAGCAGACACAGTATAGTGACAGTGTTTAACTAGAAGTCATAGTTAATGACAGTGTTTTATAAGCAGTCACAGTGCGGTGACATTGTTAAACTAGCAGACATATTGCAGTCAAAGTGTTTTACTAACAGTCACAGTTAGTGACAGTATTTAATTAGCAGTCACAGTGTGGTGACAGTGTTTTACTAGCAGACATATTGCAGTCAAAGTGTTTTACTAGCAGTCACAGTTAGTGACAGTGTTTAATTAGCAGTCACAGTATGGTGACAGTGTTTAACTAGAAGTCACAGTTAGTGACAGTGTTTTATTAGCAGACACAGTATGGTGACAGTGTTTAACTACCAGGCACAGTATGGTGACAGTGTTTAACTAGTAGTCACAGTTAATGACAGTGTTTTATTAGCAGTCACAGTGCGGTGACAGTGATAAACTAGCAGACATATTGCAGTCAAAGTGTTTTACTAGCAGTCACAGTTAGTGACAGTATTTAATTAGCAGTCACAGTGCAGTGACACTGTTCAACTAGCAGACACAGTGTGGTAACAGTGTTCAAATAGCAGACACAGTATGGTGACAGTGTTTTACTATCAGACACAGTACAGTGACGGTGTTCAACTATCAGACACAGTAAGGTGACAGTGTTTAACTAGAAGTCAGAGTTAGTCACAGTGTTTTACTATCAGTCACAATGCGGTGAGATTGTTTAATTAGCAGCACAGTGCGAAGAGATTGTTTAATTAGCTGCACAGTGCGGTGACAGTGTTTAACAAGAAGTCACAGTTAGTGAGTTTTACTAGCAGTCAGAGTCAGTGACAGTGTTTTACTAGCAGTCAAGTGTGGTGAAAGTGTTTAAGTAGCAGTCACAGTGCGGTGAGAGTGTTTAACTAGAAGTCACAGTTAGTTACAGTGCTTTCCTAGTAGGGGTGGAACGGTACACAGAAGTCACGGTTCGGTTCGTACCTCGGTTCAGGCGTCACGGTTCGATTAAATTTCGGTACAATGGAGGGAAAAGCAAAACAAAAATGCAGAAGGTAATTTTTTAGTACTCAAGATAATCTTAAAAACATAGGTGTCCTTATCTGTGTTATTTTGAGATGTCATGAATATGAACTGAAATGCATTTAACATACTATCTCGTATTACAAAAATCAGGGATGTGATTCTTCCGGATTAATCCGGAATTCCGGATTATCCGACCTGAAAATGTGACCTACGTGAATCATGCAGATACGTAAAAAATAGGGGGGAGGGGGGTATCTCACAGCCGTCACCATGGTAACCCGGGATGGAACCACAATCGCCGTCCCCGCGCAACAGGGCCACACCGGGCGGCACGTTAGATGACAAAGAGATGCATTTTCCTTCCTTTCCAAGTATCAACAAGGACGTGTTTCCGACCGTTCGCAAATGGCGGATGGCGAAGTATGATTGTATTGGTCAGATCAATAAAGCTCCCTGCGAGGGGTCCTGCAGTGTACCTCAGTCACCCTCGCGGTACAGTGGTATCGTGAAAAGAACATCTCCAGATCGGATGATCTGGGTATGTATTATTGCTTGTGTCTATCGAAAAAGGAATCACGATCTCGATTCATACCCTGCATTCAGATGCACGTGTTCACGTATTTACATTAAAACAATCCAGATGTTATGTTGTCAAACTTGCTTACACTCACACAGTGCAAAACCAAACCCTATTCATTCACCAATCAGACCCGATCGTTTCTCTCCTCTCTTCTCCTCATTTGCGACGTTTGGCTGTCACCCGCGTGACGCGAAACAAAGCGGCAAACATATTCTGCGTGATTCACGTAGGTCACATTTTCAGGTCGGATAATCCGGAATTCCGGATTAATCCGGAAGAATCACATCCCTGAAAAATGTATACCACTTTAAGTAATCTTGTATTCATCTTACATACAAATATGAGTTCAAATGTATTACAAGTGTTACCTAAATACATTTTAAAATTACATTTTGGCCTTATTTCATATTAATGTACTAAAGAACAAAAAAAATAGGCTTGTAGGATGAATTAATAAGGTGTGTACGACTTCACGGGGCGCTGTAAGAAACGTCAAGTGGATGACGTCAGAGTAACGCAAGAGCGATTTGAAATCAGCATCCTCTGCAAGATTTCTCGCGGTACTCTGACGCTGATGGCGCTGCGTAAAGTTGAGCACAATTAAAAAAAGCAGCTGGACTCGACAGAACTGCCCTGTATTTGCCTGCGCTTTGTCCATAAATTGTATATACAGGACAATTTATCTCCTACTTCTCAGCGTGAGAAACACAAAGTGTGGCGTGTGAGCGTGTAAACTAACTGAAATGCGTGTGTCTCAAGGTGAATGCGTGAGACTTGAAAGCCCTCATTAGATGTATTTCCACTCACATACCCAACAACTGCTGAGCAACGCCCACACACAGTCCTCGTCTTTACCAACACTCTCTCGCCTGTACTACTATAACTGACTGGAAAACCGTAGTTTTGCCAAACTTGCGATCTTAAAAAGGCCGGCGGATCTCCTAACTCCTGTGGAACATCACCACTTGCCATACTCGCTGTCGCTGCTCGCTCACTCACTGACTGGACCGGCGTCGACCTGACAAAAAACTGCAGAGTGACAGAGAATGTAGACAGGCTCTGATAAAGCGCATACATAGGCGGAGCTCGGCTGCATCGGCGCCAATCAGAGCTTCAGACCTAAAGCGGGGCTACAGATTAGCTGTCCATAAAAAGCCCGCGTATCTAACAGTAGTTCCACATACATTAATTATTTTGCACGTAAGTTTTTTTATTTTCATACCGTGCATTCTCCGTTTAAATTCATGCACCGAACCGTGACCCCCGTACCGATTCGGTTCGAAACGAATACATGTACCGTTCCAACCCTATTTCCTAGTAGTCACTGTGCGGGACAGTGTTTACCTAGCAGACACCGTATAGTGACAGTCTTTAACTAGAAGTCACAGTATGGTGACAGTGTTTTACTAGAAGTCAGAGTTAGTCACAGTGTTTTCCTTGTAGTGACAGTGCAGTGAGAGTGTTTATGTAGCAGCACAGTGCGGTGACAGTGTTTAACTATCAGTATGGTGACAGAGTTTAATGGCAATCACAGTGCAGTGAAATTAGTCAGTTTATGATATTTTGTTTTACGTGGTATTGCTAATGAATAGCCAAACTCTTGAAAACGAACTGTAGCAACAGTTTTTATCTGGGTAGGACCTAAACTCTGCAGGACAGTGGTTCTCCAAAAGCAGAGTTCCCTTTACCTTGGTCATCATCTTTCCAGGATACAAACAAACACTTCACTGGCAAATACCTTCTTTGTTCTATCATCTGCTGGACAGTTGAGCAAACCTTCTGTCTGTTTTTCATCTTAGAAGTTACCTGTGAAAAGTGAATCAAGCTTTAATGATGAACAACGTATTCTTTGCTCTTGTGTAATTGATAGTACTTGTGCAATAAGTTATTTCACAGAGCAGATGTTTACATTTAGGCTTAGTCCAAGACCAAAATTTAAATACACGTGATTCTTAGTACTGTGTGATGTTATCTAGATCAGTGGTTCTTAAACTGATGTATGGTGAATTTGCCTTTCCAGCAACTTCTATATATTTGACCTCTTGCCAACAGTGACAGTAAAATGTTTAAAGTCATCTTTTCATACTAAAAACTGAGGCTCACACACATTAAAAAAGATTTAAAAATGCACTGATGATCAAAAAGGCAAAACCATAGGTGAAGGTTGAAATGATAATTATTATTGGTGTCAATTTTTTGTTGTTGTTGTTGTCTGAAAAAACAGTTTCTAAAGACCACAACTAAGCTATAACTAAACAGCCAAATGAATAAAAACTCTAAAAAAAAAATAACTCTTTACACTGTTCACCCTGTCCAATATTCCACATACACCTGACTTTGAAAGTATGGTGCTACATTCTTGATCTTTAAATTGAAGTAAAAATGAAATCCCAGGACACTTAAAACAACCAAGAGAGATTAACTTTGCTACCTGTTCTATCACTGATGTGAAAGTGCGAGACAAGCGGTTATTTTAATTCAGTCAAGTTTGAAATCGCTTTTATCCAGTCATGACGGTTCACACCACAAATGAAAACGCAGGGTTTAGGGATGACAGTGTGAAACGTCAGCTTATGAATACCCAGGGTTATCTCTTAACCTCTGGTTAAGTATGAACAATGTGAAACGTGAAACAGATAACCCAGGATTCTGTTAACCCAGGGTTTAGAATAACCCAGGGTTAACTTTTCCAGTGTGAAAAGCCCTATTGTGTCAGAAGCTGATGCTATGAGAGCTCCTCCCACTTCCATTTTCTCTGAAGCTGGCGTGCAGACTGTCCTTCTATGTCCACACACAGGCTTAGATGGGATAGCGCTGCAACCTGTGAACGTGTGCTGGGCTAAATAGATCCCAGCATAAAGCACCGGCATAAGTGCGCTGTACAGTGCTTTCTCATCAGGCATGTGTTCATTGCACAGTCGCAATGTCTTGACTCAGTATTGTGCACTGCAACGATAATGTGAAAGGACCGTGGCAGATGGGGTGGTCTGCGTCGCATAGAAGCAGTAGGCCGCTCTGAGTACTAGGATATAAGAATACCCGAAGCAGTAATGCAGAGTTCAGACTGCATGATTTTCAAACTAGTGGAGTCACAGATGTTTTCACTTTGCGCGACTATCTGGGGTAGCATGACTATCTGGGGAACTTCCAGCTGTCCTGTATTTTTCTCTCTCATTGGCTGTAGGTCATTGGCGATGTTTTTTTAGTCAAAACACATTTCACACGGCATGATTTTGAATCGCTCAGATCACGTCTTTGATAATTTACACTGTGTCATTGTCACTCGCGTGCACGAGCATCGATTTGCCTGTGATTTCAGGCATTTAGCTGCAATTTCTCAAAACCTGTCGGCGAGTCAAAATCAGGGCTAAAATCGTGCAGTCTGAACTCTGAACTCAGCATAAGTTAAAGGGGTAAACACTGCCGGGTAAGATAAAGGGGTAAACACTGCCGAATGATCGAGACATTGCGGCCCCATTATGACATGCATGCGGGTGCCCATTATATGCTGTCCGCTGTGGAATAACCCCCCTGCTAAAGACAGGCATGTGGGGTTTGCAGTAGTGAAAAACATTACCAAAATATTGAACATAAACAACTGTTTTAAATCAAAATTAGATACAGCATGTTTTCGGTTGTGTAGATGTAGTAGTTTGCTATTAATTTTGAAACGTAAACATTCAGACCCTTTGCGCTGTTTCTATCTCATGTTAAAGCAGTAAAGCAGGGCTATTCAATTGGCGGCCCGCGGGCCAAACCCGGCCCCCAAGGTAATTTGATCCGGCCCTTTATGTAGTCTGTTAAAAAGACATCTCTAGAATAAAGTTAAACAACGGGCCCTACAGTTACGAGTTGATGCGCGTGCGTCTGTTTCATACAGCATGAGCTGCAGAGCGCGAGTCATGTGACTGGTGCGAGCAGCTGTGTCACGTGTTTATATTCGCGCTTTGGTCCACAAGTTCAACGCGATCGCCTCCCCCGCTCGCGTCTCAAGACGCGATAGCTGACAGTGGTGAGTTAAGAGACCGGACTCTATGGTGGTTTTAACTTTATTTGTAGTATTTCCAGCTTAAAAACACTACCCTATCGCTCACAGCCCAGCACCTGCACCACTTTATGCGTATCGTGCTGACAAACATACACCTGATTTTACTGCTCTTGCGAAATCTAAAAACATATTGTCTTATTAGAAGGTAGCCTAATGTTTGCCAATTATTAAGATGGCTGTTTTAGTTTAAATAGGGCTACTGTAATAATTAGCTTTGACAAAAAACAGCATAAAACAATTATGTTCCATATTATAAACTTTTTTGTTATGTGCACCGAAGTGAGTAAATGAGTTAAATTCTCAATGAGTGTGATATGGATCTTATTTACCTATTTAAATGTAGAATAAAGCTTACTTGGGCATCTTACAATGCACTTGTTGTTATGCAATTTCTTAAATACAACATATGAACATGTCTGGAAGTAGAAAAAGCCTACTTAGACATCTGGCAATGCACTAATGTTGTTGAATGCAGTTTCAAAATACACGTTTGTAGAAAAAGCCTATTGTACAATGCACTGATTTTGTTTTTATGCAGTTTCAAAATATAACATTAGTATGTTTAAATGTATGAAAATTTAATCATCATCACTGTTATATCTTCGGACCCTCATTTGAGATGCTTTTCATGAACTGGCCCCCACGACAAACTAATTGAATAGCCCTGCAGTAAGGTAACCGATGTTAATTCGGGTTTTTGCTCTTTGCTGATCCAGACATTTTTTGTCATGGTTTGACTCTGTTTACAGAGGAGACATGAACGCGCTGATGACGTATGATGTCTGCGTGAACGCAGTGGCATGCAAAACACGTTCACAGAAGAGGAGCAAAAATTGCATACGTCCAATTATTGTATTTGGTCCAAGTTCAATGATTTGTTGAATGTTTTGGTCCTACACCTTTCACAGATAACATATTTATACAAATAGATTCAAACACATTAACATAGTGATTGCTATCAGGATGTGAGGAGACTTTTAACCAGCATAACTAAAAAAATTTCTAGATCAAATCAGACCCTGCTTTTAACACTGAAACACTTGTTACAGCTTGCTACGCACACAAAGGGTGGCAGTTACATATGTTTGTTTCGGGGAATCTGCTGTTTTTACAGGCCTGTGAGGTTAAACTTGGCTGAACTTATGGGGACGTTGGTATGCTGTGAACGAGAGGATGCCGTGCGCTGAACATGACAGGCTCCAAAGAAACTGGGGCTGTTCATGTCTGAGCAGTGAACGGAGTGAATTATGTTACAAGGCAGATGCCAGAATGAGGGTCTTTTCATGTATGGGGAGCGGCTGAAGCAAGCTGTGATCTTACAAAACTGAAACCTATGGTCTGTCTATGTATTGTGCACACTGTGGCGAGTTGGTGGGAAAGGGAGGCTTATACACGTGGCTCTCTCTGCAGTGTGTTGTGGTCACAATCAAGAACAGGGCTGAGAGCTGTGCGCTGTGTTAAAACGGATCGCTGCACGGGGGGCAAGGAATGAAGCGAGGAGCTATATCCATGTAAATGTTTACCGGCATGCATGCAAGGGTCATGGGCTTTCTGTCCGTAATGCGTGCGATTCTCTCTGGTGATGATTCAGCATCACGATGTGAAGATAAATAATCTATGAATTTACCACGTAGACAGGCTATATAGTGTTGGAAGGCACTTCTACACAGCGTTATGGTCGGCATTGGTCAGTACACTGGCATTGTTCAATAAAGCTTCAGAGAAAAGGCAAGTGGAAGACGCTCCCATAGCTTCTGACGCAATATCAAGAGACCGTTCTTGAAAAGGAACAAAATAATTTGCAAGACCTGAAGGAAGAGACAACTATGAACAACTATCACAAAACATTAAAACAGGCATTTATCATTCAGGTAACATCAAGCAGTATTAAGAAGAAGCTTCATGTAAAAACTTAAACTGGATTATTTTTGTAAATTCAGTTATTATTGTGTTGGGGACTATATGTAAACCACTGTCATCTAAAATAACTTGTTCAAGTTAGCATTAAATGAAAAACAAACTTCAATTTTCATCATTCCTCTTATTTTTATCAAATTACCAAATATAGATGTATTGTAAACTTATGACCACAACTGTATGTGAGCAAATGTAAAGAAAACATGTTATCACTATCGATATATTCTAAAAATCTTGATGGGAATAAAATCAGTACATTTATAAGAGGGTTTAATTACTTAATACAACTATATGATGAGAAAATCAAACCTTATGAAATGAACCATAGTTTAAGTAGTTAGCCTATTTTTTAAATAAAAGTAAAACTATAGAAACCCCAGATTTACCATGGTCTTCTGTTACTATAAAACCATGGTTTATTTTCCTCAGGGAATGACAAATAAATATTACAAATAACGTAGTTACAGTTACAGTTTTACCATGTAACCACAAATTAACCATAGTTTTGCTAGTGTAACCATAATTTAACCATGCTATGTAAAACTGTGGTTTCACAAATGATAATCTGCCAAAAAAGACATGGTTACTAAGTTACACTTTTACTATAGTAAAACCAAGGTTAATTTTCATAAGGTTGCTAATGCTAACGTGGTAAAAACAGTTTTAAAACTTTAATAACAGCTGTTTGCTTAACATTGTATAAATCTTACCTGGAGTCTTGTAACTTTGATGATTTATTTGATGATTTAATCGATGATTTATCCTCACATGTGGTCTTCTCAGCAGATTTTACTAATCCATGCATCAGTTCAATCGATCTGAAAGTGTTTCCAATCATATTGTTCCTCTGTGCTGTTATTGATATAGTTGTGGTATGAACACTGCGATCATTTTATATTAAAAACGATTTTAGAACTATATTTTTATCGTTTTCGTCCTTGATGTACATAACACAATCCTTTGACAAATCCCGAAATTATGAGGACATCTGGCTGTCAGCCAATCGGAAGCGGCGATTTCATACACACACATGAATATTAATTAGGAGGTGCAGTACACCAGACCGGCCTACAGGGGCGCAGTCTCGATACACACGTCATACACAAAGTCTGGTCATTGTGACTTATGGAGACTTTCGGAGAAAATGAGAATTTAAGCTCCTCCTACCCCTAGAAGCACTTCTACATTGCCCGTATTATGAGGACACCGACCCTGTCCTCATAATACAAAATGTCCTCATAGTGTGGCGTGTATTCATATGAAATGTCCTCGTAAATCACAAAAACCAACACACACACACACACACACACACACACACACACACACACACACACACACACACACACACACACACACACACACACACACACACACACACACACACACACACACACACACACACACACACACACACACATACACATACACATACACATACATATATATATCGATATCGTATATACAGTGCCCTCAAGTATATACAGTGCCCTCTAATTCCCCCCCCCGCAAAAGTAACTAGTAACTTGCTTCATCAGTGTCTGACTCCAGTTCACACATGGAAGTGAACACACTATTCTCGTTGTCAGACATATTGCTGCTTATACCGTTGTTTAGTTACCCGAAGCAATGTGTAAATTTTAGCAGCATCTAGCGGTGTGGTTGCACATTGCAAAGTTAAGGTTAAATTGGGTATGATTATTGAACGTTTAGGCAATGTTGTTTCCAAAGCATTTAGTGTTGTACATAAAATAGTTTTATATTATTGTCTTTTAGGACATTAATGTGGACATGCAAAGCTTGTGATGCATCTTTTCAAAGAAGATCTGTTCTCCTAAAACACTACAGACTGGACCATAACCACCATGGAAGAAGTCATTTGTATGCATGCACAAATGTGAACTGCCCCTGCCGCTTTAAAACTTGGAATGCTTTAATAAGCCATTTATCAAGAGGCGGTCCAAAATTCTAATTTTCAAATATGTCATGGACAATATCAGGTGGAAATCCAGAGGTTACAGTTTTTCTGACAATATGCAACTTTTCTTCACACCACAGTAACTAGGCAATGACTTTTGTCTGATTGTTTCAAGGTGCTCTGCATGAATTTCCTTTGTTCTGGAACACAACGTACAACTTCTAACTTCTTGTGACTGTATGTCTGATTTTCAGCAGTACAAAACCTGCACACATGAGTTCCAGAAAAGTTCTCAACAAATCCTCCAATACCACGTGCAGCAAGATTATCAGCAACCACAAATTGAACTGTACCCTTTTAAAACCCAACTTACTAATGAAAACACCATGTTGCTCCAAGTTTACAAGATCATTTATCAGTGGCTCCAGCACCCTCTCGTACCCATAACTCTTAACATCTTCAGATTTGATTAAAGCAGCCAAATAAATTGATGACAAAGATGACTGACAATATGAGGGTAAGCTTCCTAGAACCCAATTAACTCCACAAACTTTGTGTTTTTTCTTTGATGTCCCAAGATGATTGCACATTTCAAAATCATCCACATACAGTATCAAAGCAATAACTGAGGCTTCTGAAAGTAAAGGATTCCCTTTAAAATGTAGTCTATCACAAGATGATTTATACACTGGTGTTTCAGTGTGTAGTTCTGATGTTCCTTCTGTAAAGTTTATCACTTTATCCAAGATGGGTTGACAATTTAACACCTGCTGTAAAAATTTCAATAATGGTACATACTGGAATGTTTTGTTTTTCTTTGGGTCTAACACACATTCAGTTGGCTCAACCACATTAAAATGACTCAGATAGTAAGCCTTTCGTCTCCATGAAGTGGACAGTGGACCATTGTCTGCAATGAATCGGATTTGACTTACAAAGTGTTGACTTACAAACTCCTGCAGTACACTCTCCTCTATCTGGTAGCTGTGATGCTGAAAGACCTGACTAACTCAGTGAGCCAATTAAGTACCATAACTCACAGAGAAGATCATTAATAGCTGAGCAAGATACAAGATATATTTTCTAGCTTTAATAAAAGTGAAGCTAGGTTTACTTCAATGTCATTCAACTGGTCTTGAAAAAACACAAAGTTTGTGGAGTTTATTGGGTTCTAGGTAGCTTACCCTCATATTGTCAGTCCTCTTTGTCATCAATTTATTTGGCTGTTTTAATCAAATCTAAAGATGTTAAGAGTTATGGAATTCATGCAGAGCACCTTGAAACAATCAGACAAAAGTCATTGCCTAGTTACTGTGGTGTGAAGAAAAGTTGCATATTGTCAGAAAAAACTGTCATTTTTCAATGTAACCCCTGGATTTCCACCTGATATTGTCCATGACATATTTGAAGGAATTGTGCCAGTTGAAATTGCCCTGTGCCTGTCTGTACTTATCTCCAAGAAGTATTTCACTTTGGATGATCTAAATCAGTCAATACACAACTTTCCTTTTACGTGGACTGACAAAACAAATCTCCCTCATTCTATCCCTCTCAACTTTGCATAAAAAAACCTGTGGGTGGAAATGCTCATGAAAATTGGGCTTTGATAAGATTTTTGCCTCTGTTGATTGGCAGTAAGGTTCCCTATGAGGAACAAGCATGGCAGATCTTGACAGACTTGAAAGATATTGTAGACCTTGTTGTCACTCCAGTTCACACTGAAGATTCTATAGCATATCTTGATTTTAAGATCTCAGAACACAGAGTGAGATTTCAAGAGGTATTTCCAGATTCAACACTTCGGCCAAAGCACCATTACTTGGAGCACTATCCCCAACTTATTCGTCAGTTTGGTCCACTGGTGGCAGTTTGGACGATGCGTTTTGAATCCAAACATAGCTTCTTTAAGAGAGTTGTCAGACACACAAGCTGCTTTAAGAATGTGCTCCAGTCATTGTCAATGAAACATCAATTTCAGATAGCATATTATTTGCATGTGAGCTCTGTCCCCAAACAATCTTTTGAAGTTACAGATGTTTCTATACTACCACTTGATGTTCTAAATGAAAACATTGCCCAAGCACTGAAGCAAAAATATGTGCATATTGAAGATGCATGTTTGTCGAAAAATGTTACATACAATGGCCTAAATTACAAGACTGGAATGATTTTGGCACATGGCTCCCTAGCAGGACTCCCAGAGTTTTGTGAAATTGTCCAAATGGTTGTTGTGCTAGACGGATTATGTTTTATTGTCAGGAAGCTGAAGGCATGGTACTTTGAACACTACAGATCATTTGTCTTGGAAAAGTCTTTGAATTCAGAAGTGTTGCTTGTAGAGCCTCATGAATTAAGGGATGTGTACCCACTTGCAGATTACTGTGTTTCAGGGATGCATTTTACAACAGTTAAGAGATACATACATGGTTAGGTATGTAACCACTTGTATATAAGGAATTTGACTGATGTATTTCACTTCATTTAGTGACTATTATTAATGTTATGTCTTTTCTCTCTTTAGATTGTCACAATGGCTTGCACAAAGAGCATAGGGCTTCGAGTACTTTTTGGAAAAGATGATGCACACAAAATGTTCCTTCCTTATGGCTTGCCTGCATCCCTGGATGATATGCTTGAGAAAGAAAAGATGACTTTTAATTTGAGAGGAAACATAAGGCTGCAGTACTTGGATGCTGATTTTGGTGAATTTGTTAATGTAACTGACATTTCTGAAATACAACATCTTGGGACCATAAAGGTAATTCAGCTACAGGATGAAATGTTTCCAGTGCAAGAATTAGGCTCTTCAGCCACCTCAGGATTGACCATGGAGATGGATGACGTTACATCTGAAATTTCATGCAATACAGAATGCAGCACAGAAAGCCCAAACATTTCACATCCTGAGTCTGTTTTGTCCAGAACCCATCCATGGCCAACAAATTTCCCAATCCCGTGCTTCTCATATGAGACTGAGCTTCAATTAGAAAGGGGAAATGCTGAATATCAAGCTAATAAGAAGGTGTTGACTGTTGGGTCGAAGATGAAAAGTGACATTCTACAAAAAGTGGCAGAACAAATCTACAAATTTAAAGCATATCCATTAGACACTGATTTAAGTGAGGTAGCAGAGGCGTTAGTGGAGAGACATCCTTGCCTAAAGGAGCCCGGTTCCTGTTGTGGATCCTATGGATGGAAGCAGAGGCTAAAATTTAAAATGGCCAACTACAGAACCATGCTGAAATTACATGGCTGTGCCGAAATTAATATTAATTCACTAAAAGCTAAAGGTAATGAAGATGCTCACCCATCTAAGAATATTAAAAGACCAAGACGAGCAGAGGCAAACTACTGTCCTAGTCTGCCAGTTGGTGAAACAAGAGAGAGCCTTGAAAAACTGCGGATAACTCTTTTGAATGAAGCGAAGAAAAAAAACAATGATAAAGTAATTCGTGAAATTATGGCAAAGACTTTTGCCTATAGGCGTTATGAAATCGTCACAGAACAGCCAAAAATAGCAGATTTTATGAATAGATGGCCTACTCTGTTCCAGGAGAATGAGGTATTTTTTTTTGCACGTAAAGCTTATGTTTGATCTTACTGTAATTGCTATGTTGTCTAATGAGAACACACTTCTGTTTTTTATCTTTTAGATCAATGCAGAATTTCTCCGCATCACAACAGTCCCCCTTCAGATTCGATTCTTTGCAGAATTAGACAGACTTTCCACAAATCTTGTAAAAGTTATCAAAGGCAGAGGTGGAGCCATTCGTTCCAAAACTAGCCAATATGTGTTGGCATTTGATGAGGTACACTAAACTTCACAGTTCAGTTTTTGTTGTATTCACAGCCTGCTTTAGTTTACATTTTTGCTGCACTCCCTTTATTTATTGGTATTTACTGCTGATAAGTCTTTAAATAATTTTCAGACTAGTGACATAAATATAAGGAGAGAGTGTATCCTTAGATCCATCATTCTCTACCTTGGTGAGGATGACAAAAACCAGATAAAAGACTACATGGTAAGGACAATTAATATTAATATTGATGATGGCCACTGTTCTGTGCTAATATGGTAATTTGTTTGTAGAATATTTTAAGCATTTTAGAGACATTTTAAATGTATAACATTTTCAATTACAGTTACATCATTTTTAATATGTGCTTTAACATTAGAAATGCTTAAAATGTCGAAGTCCTGTTGTGTAGCTGAAGTGTTTAACCATTTTTTTGTGTGTGTGTGTGGCACTGGTTTGTGCAGGTACAATTTTAAATTATTATAATGTGTGGTGTACCCTTTTTTTTATTTCTTTTGCAGGATATACAAGATGAGCAGGAATCAGATGACCTCTCTAAACAGACAATGGCCATCTTT
The DNA here is from genome assembly GCA_025389145.1 of Misgurnus mizolepis. NCBI lineage: Eukaryota > Metazoa > Chordata > Actinopteri > Cypriniformes > Cobitidae > Misgurnus > Misgurnus mizolepis. The sequence continues at coordinate 708,489 of JAIFKI010000021.1, forward strand.
GTGAAACGAAAACCATGTGAGAGACCCTTTGAAATGCCAGATGACGTGGGAATCGTCATAGAAGGAAATGTGGTGTTGAATAATTTAAAATCAGTTGCATCTTGCTTTTCTTTTCTTTTTGGCCTAATGTATTGTTTAAACCTCAGCTACCCACGAGATTTAAAATACACATTTGAGATGATACAAAAGTTATTTATGGACCTTGAAGGTCAGAAAAAGTCCAGCAAGGTGCACAATCTTTATGTGAAGTTGCTACAAACAGAGTAAGCATTTGGGTGGGAGGACAAGTAATTTATTATTATTATTTGGCTGAAATATTTTTGATATCAAGGACCGATGGTTTAACATTATGTAGCATCTACACTGTTTTGGTTTGTCTGAAGTCTTTATTATCCAAGCTTTTCTTCTCTAGGTTGCTGATTAATTTTTATTTGTTGTGACTCAGCAAAGGAAAAAAGTGGCATTGACAAATTGATTATTAAAAACAAGAAGTTATCAGTTACATGAAGTTGTGATTCATTGTGTTTGTCTTACATTATATTTTAAATAAAACCAAGTGTTATGCGTATGGTGTCAAAATATAGTTATTAGGAGAGCCAGATCCACCTTTGAGGTTACCATGGTCTGAACCTCTGTTTTTCCAAGGTGTATGACAGAGATTCAGACCATTGGAATGAAATATGCAAGAAGATTAATATCCTAGGTTCACCACTGAACACTCACTCTTAAAACTAATTTTGTCTTGTTAATTTATTTGAACTCAAAATCTACATGAAATGACACATTTGTTAAAATAACACAATGTGTTAAATAGGATAACCCAAAACAATGTGTTAGAATGAACACATCCTTTCTTAGACTGAAGAAACATCAGAGCCAGCTGCAAATTTCATGTATATTTGCCTTGACGAGTTCTGAGGTGCAATTTCTGGGCAATCATCTGGCTCGGTGCCACAGAGAACCGCATGATCTCTGCAAATACACACAAAAATTGCAGTTGGCTTAGATGTTTCTTCAGTCTAAGAAAGGATGTGTTCATTCTAACACATTGTTTTGGGTTATCCACAGAGAACAGCATGATCTCTGCAAATACACACAAAAATTGCAGTTGGCTTAGATGTTTCTTCAGTGGTGAACCTAGGATATTAGTTGTCTTGCATATATCTAATTGCCGTTGGCAGTCTTTGGTCTAATAGAATGTAATATTTGTTTGACATCAGTCATAATTATTTGTCTGCAGAGTTTAATCATTTTATCCATGCACTATAGCTATATATTTTCACTTCAATGTTAGCTTGGAGCACTGCCTGTGTACTTTTGATTGAATCTTTTTCCCTGTTACAAACTTTTTATATTTTTCAATAAAATGTATCACATTTAATTTTAGTAAAAACATAAAGATAATCCGATTAGATGCCCTTTAAAACATATAAATACATTAACAATAAATGAAAAGCAGGATTTTGTTTTATCATATTTTGCTTTAGTGTAAATGTAAAATAAAGGTAATCCTGGATTGTATTGAAGTTTAACTATTAAGTGGTGTGATATTCAGGGAATATCAGGGTTCTATTTAACTGTATGTAAACCGAGCACCTTTGACCAATGATAAACTTTATTGCATGACATGTCCCCTACCTTTCGCCACGCCCATTCCGACCTGCAGCAAACCATAATTGAGTGTGACTGCCTCCTGCGCTAACTGCCAGGGCACAGCTGACCCTACTCAAGTAATCAGGGAGAAAGCGATATAAAGACCACAAGAAGCAGCAGGGACTGTTTACACGAGACAAGTTTCAACTGGAATCTGAAACAGTTATATTAATTTTTATGGAAAACAAGTTTGTGAAAACGGGTTTTAATGTAAAAGTTTTTAAAAAATATGTTGCTATCTTGCTATGTGCTCGGTGTAGACTACAAAAATGAATCTGTGAAAACTGTGACGGTGTGGGTGCGCTTGTTCGTGTTGACTGTGTTTTTATGCAGATGTAATGAGGCGTGCAGTCCATACTGTAGCTTGTAAGCACTAACGACGGGTCTGGCATACATTGTACAATGATAGTCGTTTTCGCGGATCCGTGTGATCAGATTTTTTTTGCCAACATTTTTTGTCTATACAAAGAAAAAAATTGTAGTACAATGGTGTCGTATGAACGTATCAGTACAATAACCTGTCTAATGTGTGTTCCCCTTTTCCTAGGAAGCGACTTAATGCTGCGTTCCAGGCATGTTTTTGAGCATGTGAACTACGACTTCAAAACCACGACTCACGACTCTGAACTGGGAGTATGCGTTCCAGGCAGCCTGTAACCCGTGTTTTTACAACCTTCTACCTGTAAAAGTGCACTGGAACGGGAGTCAAATCCGTGACTTCCTACCCGTGAACTCGTATTAGATCGTTGTACTCCCAGTTCAGAGTCCTGAGTCGTGGTTTTGAAGTCATGATTTACGGGTTACAGGTTGCCTGGAACACAGCATAAGACCCAGGCTGAGCTGACATAACTATCCAGTACTGCACAAAGCAAGCGATTCCCCGAATTCACCAGGATGCCCAAAATCACGAGGCACCCACAAAGCCCAGGAGGACAACTCAGCCCCTCACTGCCCCCCATTCCCTTCACTATTGTTAATAAAATGCCCCACTTTTGCATTTAAGCATATGTCTGTGTCCTACCTCCTTACTGCCCTGCTAAAATAAAAACTGATTAAAGTGCTTTTTAAAGAATGTATTGGAAGCTGTAAATGAGATTTCACTTTGTAACATAATTTCTGTACTAAAGTAAAAATTATTTTTATGCTATGCATAACGTTACATAAGAGTGAAAACATATTTAAATTTTATTAAATAAATTACCTTGCATCAAAGTAAAATATTGATTTGAGGTTATGCTACATATGATGTTACATAAAAATGAAACTATATTTTGATTTTATAAAAGAAATTACCTTACATGAAAGTAAAAACGTGATTTGAAGTTATGCTACACATGAATTTACATCAAAATGAAACTGTATTTTGACCTTATAAAAGAAATTACCTTATATGAAAGTAAAAACTTGATTTGAAGTTAAGCAACACATGAATTTGCATCAAAATGAAACAGGATATTTGCATTATAAAATAAATGACCTTACATCAAAGAAAAAAGATAATTTCAAGTTATGCTACATATGAAGTAACAACAAAATGAAACTATATTTTGACCTTATAAAATAAATTACTTTACATCAAAGTGAAAACATGTTTTGAAGTTATGCTACACATGAAATTACATTAAAGTCACACTGATATTTGCCTCTATACAACACATGAGGTCACATCAATGCAAAATTGGGATTGCAGGTAATACAAAATATGAAGTGACAGCAGACTTAAATTTAGATTTCAACTAATATAACATACATATTTACATCAAAGTGGAAATAAAGTTTCAATGTGTTAGACAAAATAGGTAATGTCAAACTTGCAATCTGATTTAAAATCGCAGGACAAACAAAGTTACAGCCAATGACAGTTTTGCCTTAGTAAAACCTTGGCATTTCGGGTTGGTTGAATTGAGTTATTCTCAGTCATCTAAAATGAGATATTAACTTCAACAAACTCAGTTAATGCAGATGTTACCAAATGAAGTACAATTTCTAAGTTGATCTGACAAAACATTTTTTACAGTGCAGCATGTCTCTATGATGTTGTTTGGCGGCTTGTAAGTTTGAATCATATAAACAAGCCCCAATTTCTTTATTTTATTCAAATTTGAAGATATAACTCTTCGAGATTGCATCATAACTTGTCATAAATATGTCTTATCATTTTATAAAAATGATCATCACTGGAAATATTATTTTAACTGTATACATTCTTTAAACATCATATCCGAGTGTTTAAGATATTTCATGGTATTGCTTAAGTCAGGGGTGCCCTAACCTTGTCCTTGAGGGCTGGCGTCTAGCAGAGGTTAGCTCCAACTTGCCTCAGCACACCTGCTTGGATATTTCTAGTATGCTTAGTAAGACTATGTTCTTATTGCAGAAAACCAAAGAAACACCAGGTTGACATGAAAAATTAGAATGTCTTCATCTTACCAATTCTTTTATAAACATTTTTCAGAAGTGAAAGACACAATGATACAAAATTAGATCTCAATAAAGCTGTAACATCTGTACAAAATAAAGTGATATGAAAGACTGCAGAAATAGATAAATCATTTCGCATCAATTTTTACATAAAGTGAATAGAATAGAATATACTTTATTGTCCCCTCAGGGAAATTTATCATCGACTCCAAAGTGCGTAGTGCAAAGAAGCAGCTGCCATTGTGAACAATAAATACACAAATAAAATAAAATAAATAAATAAATAAATAAATAGATACAAATAACAACTATACAGAACACCTAGTTATTGCACAGAACAGAGTTATTGCACACTTTTCAAGCCTATCTATTACAAATCTACTAAAAGTTTTGGTAAAAATTTTGATGGAGACTGGTACAAAGGAGTATTTAAAACGGTTCAATTTAATTTTAGGGATTCTGTATCTTCTGCCCGAAGGCAAGAGCTCATATTCCGTTTGAAGGATGTGGGACGGGTCCAACAATACTCTCCGTGCCTGCCTAAGTACAGACTGCTCATAGATGGACTGAAGGGAGAGCTTTTCAGTCCTCCCCATCACCCTCATAGCAGTCTGTACCAGGCGCTGCAATTTTGACTTGGATTGTGTGGAGAGATTGCCAAACCACGCCGTCATCCCATACCTGATAATACTCTCCATCACTGCCTGATAAAATAAAAACATAATGCTTTGACTGACACCAAACACTCTTAGTCTGCGTAAGAAATACAGTCTTTGCTGTAAACGGGAACCAGATACCTGTATGAAGTGACCTGTTTGATCTCCTCCCTATGAATGGACAAGGGGGTATGATCCCCCACCAACCGAGGGTCAAAAACATTATCTTCTCAGTTTTTTTTATGTTGATGGTGAGATAGTTCTTGTCACACCACGTGACAAATTGTTTAACCTCTGAAAAATACAGTGATGTGTCAGAGTTCTGGTGAAGCAGACTAAGAATGGCGGTGTCGTCCGAGAATTAACATTCATCATATTCATTTTCTGTAAGAGCAGGTGAGGCTGGAAGGTATTAAAAGCAGAACTAAAATCAATAAACAAAAGGCGTGCATAGGCCTTGGGATCCTCCAGGTGCTTAAGAGTTAGGTGAGTGATGCTATTAATTGCATCATCTGTACTCCTCCCCTGCCTATAAGCAAACTGGAGTGGATCTAGTAGAGTGTTAACTTCAGATTTCAATATGGATACCATGTATTTTTCCAGACATTTCATGACAATAGAAGTTAAAACCACCGGTCTATAATCATTATTTTCTTTAGGACAGGGTTTCTTTGGAATGGGAATAATGGTCGATTTTTTCCAGAGGGCAGGGACCATGTGGGAATCAACGGACCTCTGAAACACAGGGCACCATGCAGGGGTTAGCTCTGCAGCAAAGGTTTTAAAGAGAAAAGCAGAGATGCCATCCGGGCCGGCAGCTTTCTTTTTACATACATGGCTGAAAAGTGACTGAATTTTAAGTGTAAGGCAATTCACCTATTGGCCCAATGGTTCATCAAAATCTACAAGTAGCCAATAATAATAATAATTCAAAGTGGATTAGAATAAATCCAAACATAATTAATTTGCCAGGTAAAAGTTTAATGCAAATCACATAACCAATTTAAGATATATAAATTACAAAACATTAAACACGCAAGATCACTTTCAGTAGTTCACCCGAAAATGAAAATTCTTTCATTACTTACTCTCATGTTGTTACAAACCTGTATAAATTCTTTGTTCTGATGAACACGAAGGAAGACATTTTAAGGAATGTTTGTTACCAAACCATTTATTATTTTTTCCTACTATGGGAGTCAGTGGGTTACTGAGTGAAGTAACCCAATCATTTCCCCTACTCCCAAACTTTTCCACCTGACAGCCTAACCAAAATAAAATAAAATTTTCCTACCTTATTTTCTGGTTAATTAGGAATGTCACCAAATAATGATTGCCTGCATTATCCACCATTAACTGTATAGTTTATTTACAGCTATCAGTAAACTCCATCATTACTTCAAGATTCTGATTGGTTGAGCTATAGGTCATCTTGGAAAATCTCCCCACATGAACATCCAGTTCAGAGCATATATATTGATTACCAATTTCACTGCAAGAAGTCTAAGTTTAGGAACAGAATGACCTTTGCAGGCCACAGGCAGAAGTAATTCCCAGTCAACAAAAAGTCACCATGAGCTCACAAGATCCTCATAATGTTGTCACAATGTGTGGTTCACAGTGATCTAAAAGTGTAGCCACTCTGAGCACTCACCGTTTGCTCGTATATTGAGGTCACAGTATGAGGTCACTGCACACTCACTGTGAGCTCATACTACCAATAAAGCAAATGATATACAAAGTTCCAGACGTCACTCAGAAAGCTAATATAGGTTTGCTAATTGAAAACATGTCACCAAAACGTCAGCATTTAATTGCAAATGATATCTGGCCAATAAAAGAAAAGTGAGAGAGAACACGCACAAACGCACGGCAACTAACTAACTTTCCTGCCAGCTGTGGGCATTAAACTAAAAACCTCTGGGTTAAACACAAGTCTAATTCTCCAACACTAGGCCACAATGCTTGGACAAAACAAATCTGTGAACCCCGCTCAATTTTACCTTCAATCTGTTTGAGCTTTCTTAAACCTTTATTTAGGCTTCTTAATGCCATAACTTTGTTGTTGACATTACACACCATGTATATGGCTGTATAAAATGCTGTGTAGAAAGTGTCCTAAATTTGATCCTATGATCATTGCTATAAAATTTCTTAGAAATTATAGGTAAGAAGAGTGAAGTTCTACTCTTGGGCCAATATTTTCCAGACATGAGTGCTGTCCTGCTATAACAGAATGAGTGTGCCGTTCCCCTAAAATTATGACCATAGTATGAGCTCACTGTGAGTGCACCGTGACTTCACATCATGAGCTATTGTCACTCATTGTGCACTCATACCAATAGACACATAAAATAGAAGAAAACAATGGGATGATTAATTTGAAATGGCTTTACTCGTATGTGCTTGACGTTTTTTCGACGCAGACAGATAAACATCTGGTTTGCCAAGATTACATACCAACATGTAAGCAGCTTTACCGTTTGGTTCTTTAAGAGACATGAACTTGAACAAATACGGTCATGGGTAATTCATCTCTACATCTTCAGATTCTGCGGTCATGCCTCTCTCTATCACAAGCATTATAGTATGAGTCTGTGTGGTGACTTTACTCCTGCATATTCTGTACGTAATCATCAGACAATCTCCGCAAAGATGTGTGACAGAACCATAGATGGCAGTTCTGAACAATTTGAGTTTGTGATCCAAGTTAGTAAGAAAAGAAGAAGACGCTGCTGCGCTCAGTGCGCTGCTGGAGGCACAACGTAATGTAGCGTCTGGTCACGCTACACTGCTACTTGCTGGAATAAGTATTTAACTAGCAGAATAGAATATTTAAGATAAAGTGTTTAACATTTTAAACATTTATATTTTGTAAGTTAGTGATCATATACATCACATTAATGATAAATACATTCAGTCAGTTAAAGTAAAAGAATACGTTGTACTGATGAAAACATATTGAATTTGAGCAAACGACAGAGATATGAATCTTATGAGATGAATCATCCAATCAAGTTTAAAGCTTATATTTGTGGATTTGAGCTCCATGTGTAGACTGATCAGGTTATATATGTACTGAATTTGGTTAAAGTAACAACTGTGGAGTGATATGTTATCTACTGACTTGAACTGTATCAGTACATTTTCTGGCAGATCCGCAGTCGAGATTTATCATCAGGAAACAATGTGACCGATTGTAAACCTAACACCACAGACATCCAGAAGAAAGAGCTGGAAGGAAAACAAAGAGCATTATATAAAACAGAGAACTATTAATACAGTATTTGTTGTGTTGAACAGTGCATACATGTCTGAATACATCAGCTGTTTGTGTGCCCTTGTGTCTGCTTTGACTCAGAGATACCTGTATATCTAAAATTAACTGCAAAAAATTCATCAAAACTAAACGCAAATCCAAATGCTGAGTGTTTAGGTAAAACTTATCAGAGAACTTTAACAAATAACACAAACAATATTTGTTTAAAAAAAAGTTTAACAATTAAGTTGATGGATATTCAAATAGTTGTCTACAATTCATAGATATAGAAAAAAACTGATCAATGAATGATTATACAAATGCTTGTGAATGTTTATAAAAGTTATGAAATATTTCCAATTGTTGGGACTTATGACATCAATCATGAAGATGGAATTAAATGATGTCAATAACAAATACAGATCTATAAATGGCGAAGTGTTGCAACCCCTTTTACAGCAATTAACATGACCAAATAGAGTCTGTGTACACAGAAGCATCTCTATAAAAGAATGAAGTTTTCCCCACTTCAACAAGACCTCACACAGACCCACCCACGGTAAGATCATTTACTACACCTGTATCTGATATTGGTTAGATTGATTATACCAAACTGCACTATATTGAACTATACTATACTACTATATTATGCTATACTATACTATGCTATACGATTCCATAATACACTACAATATACTATACTGCACTATGCTATACCATCCTACACTTTACTGAACTAAATTACACTATACTGCATGCTATGCTATAATATACTGTACTGTGCTATACTATACGATACTACACTATAATACACTATACTAAACTGCACTATACTATACTATACAATACTATACTATACTATACTATACTATACTATACTATACTATACTATACTGAAGTGTACTTTTTTATTCTATAATATATTGTACTGTGCTATTCTATACCATACTACACTATACTGCACTATACTATACAATACTGAACTATACTATATTGAACTACACTACACTTTACTGAACTAAATTACACTATACTGCATGCTATGCTATAATATACTGTACTGTGCTATACTATACGATACTACACTATAATACACTATACTAAACTGCACTATACTATACTATACTATACTATACTATACTATACTATACTTTACTATACTATACTATACTATACTATACTATACTGAAGGGTACTTTTTATTCTATAATATATTGTACTGTGCTATTCTATACCATACTACACTATACTGCACTATACTATACAATACTGAACTATACTATATTGAACTACACTGCACTTTTCTGCAGAGTTTAGCTCTAACCCTGCTCATGCTTGCAATTTTCTGGTATTTCTGAAGACCTTAATTACCTTGCTCAGGTGTTTGATTAATGCTGGGGCTGGATTTTGAGAGCCAGGGTTGAGAACCTTTTCACTGTACTTTACTGCACTATACTATACTATACTATACTATACTATACTATACTATACACAGAGCTAGGTTGATTCCTCTAGAATTGATCAGTTACTCATGATAAAACACAGTAAAATGTGTATAATTTCTTATAATACACATTATCCCCCAGTTTTACAGGCAAGGCTTAAGGCTAGTCCTGGACTAAAACACATGTTTGAGCTGTCTCAACTGAAATACACTGACAAATCTTAAAATATGCCATTGCCATTGATTTGTCTGAAGATACAAACCAGTAACATCTTTTTCTAAGGCATGTTTATAAAAGATGCTTAAACATCTTCAACATTTAATTAATGCCTAGTCCTGGCTTTAGCTGAGCCTTGTCTAACCATAGTACTTTTTGATTAATTCTAGATTACTTTTGACCTATGTTTATTTTTTGATGTTACATTACATTGTACTATTTTGACATACAGTACTATTAATCCTTTGGCACTTACAATGCTATATATAGTCTAGTATGTTAAGATTAACATTGTTCTTACAATACACATATAAATCACGCCAGGCACGCTACTGTGGATCAGTTGGCTTATGAAAGCTTTTTTAAGCTTATGAAAAAAATCACCAAAAAATGTTTCATTCTAACAGGTATTGTATTTGACAGCTTTCATCTATATGTTTAGTGAACAAGACCCTGAACATCATTTCTCTGAACTGAGGCTGTGAAAAAGGTAAAACAAAAGTTTCTGTTTGTATGATTTAATGAATAAACATGCATGTAGAGTTCAGACTCAGTAGAAACTCTGGCACTGATTTAATGTGATTCAGAAACAAACATCTGAACACAACTGTCTGAACGCTCCTGTAAACATCCCTAAGCTTCAAATCCCTAAAATGATCAATTGAGCTTTCATAAAATACAAATGTCTGTATTTTAAGATAAATATGGCTAGTTAGAAGATCCTTGACCTGTCTGACATGTTTTCTTCAATTTATATCACATGTAATTTGTGTTATTTAATCCTTTCAATGACTTTAATTTTGAAATGTGGAAAACAGTCATGGTAAAGAGCTAGAATGTGTGTTTCTGGTAGAGTATGAATGTAAGTTTTGATGAAATTCAAAGAACAGGATCCTTCATGAAGTACAAATATACAGATCTTTTTATTTTTATAATACTTCAGGAGAAGTCATCATGGGAGATGCTGAGATGGAGTGTTTTGGCCCAGCGGCCATTTACCTCCGGAAACCAGAGAAAGAGAGGATTGAGGCTCAGAACGCCCCGTTTGATGCCAAAACAGCCTTCTATGTATCTGATCCAGAAGAGATGTTCTTGAAGGGTACTCTTCTTAGTAGAGAGGGTGACAAAGTTACCGTCAAAACTCATAGTGGAAAGGTACGTTAAAAACTATAAACTATGAAGTTGAGAATTTATTTACTGATATTAATATCTCGAGTCATGTCTAACTCACCCTGATGCGGTTGTTTATTATCAGACTGTCACTGTCAAAGAAGATCAAATCTTTCCCATGAATCCACCCAAGTTTGACAAAATTGAGGACATGGCCATGATGACCCACCTCAATGAGGCAACTGTGCTGTATAATCTCAAAGAGCGTTACGCAGCATGGATGATCTATGTAAGTCTAAACACATCACTTTTAATACCTGCGATGAGGTTGATGTTGAACTCACGTCTCTGTTTCAGACCTACTCTGGTTTGTTCTGCGCCACCGTCAATCCATACAAATGGCTGCCGGTGTACGATTCAGTTGTTGTGAATGGATACAGGGGCAAAAAAAGAGTTGAAGCCCCTCCACACATCTTCTCCATCTCTGACAACGCCTACCAGTTCATGCTCACCGGTCAGACACTCTTTAAAAAGTTTTTAAACAAATAACTAAAAATGTTTTTCTAGTAAACACGAAACTTAATCTTACCAAATTGGTAATGTTTTAGTCTGTGTACGATAAAATTTCATTGTAATGTTCTGTTACTAACCAACTTTTAACACGTTTTCTCAGATCGCGAGAACCAGTCTATCCTAATTACGTGAGTTTAGAAATCTTTTTTAAGATTCATTTATAATTTATGACAACAAAACTTTTGTAATGTACTTTGTATGAACTTTATACTATTGTATTTCTAATGTAAAGTGTCTTACATTTCCGTTTCCCACTCCAGCGGAGAATCCGGCGCAGGAAAGACGGTCAACACCAAACGTGTCATCCAGTACTTTGCGACAATCGCTGTGGCTGGACCAAAGAAGACAGAACCTGTTGCAGGAAAAATGCAGGTTAGCAAACGCACAATACTGTAAAAATAAACAAAGTTTAGTGACACAACTGTTCTACATGATGAAATTACTCGTATACGCCACAGGGGTCGCTGGAAGATCAAATCATTGCAGCAAACCCCCTGCTGGAGGCTTATGGTAATGCCAAGACTATAAGGAACGACAACTCGTCTCGTTTTGTAAGTTAAAGTCAGATGAAATGCATTATCATTTGTGTTATACCTTTCCAAGATGGCAGACATTCAAATGTGTCCTAAATAATGTTTCAGGGTAAATTCATCAGGATTCACTTTGGGACAACTGGGAAACTGGCGTCAGCTGATATTGAAACTTGTGAGTAGCACCGTTTTAAAACCAAAACATGTTTTATTTTTAAATAAGCATGAATATCAGTCATCTGAAGTCAATGTTCTCCTGTAAAGATCTGCTGGAAAAGTCAAGAGTAACATTCCAGCTGTCTGCTGAGAGGAGCTTCCACATCTTCTACCAGCTCATGACTGGACACAAACCAGAACTGCTTGGTGAGAAATCCATATAACCGTATGATTTAATACACTCATTCTCTCAAAATTGCGTAGGTTTTTCGTATTTATACACATTTGAACTTTCCACCTAATTCACAAATATAATGTAAACATCTAATATGAACGTAATTATAAACTTTATAATTATATCCATTTATTTGATTATAGCGCACATGATAATTGCAAACGTGTCGTAAGTTGTTATGCGTACAATTAGAAGACATATTATTATGAAAGTTTTTGTTAAATTGGTATTTGATTGCATCTGTATGCACAAAATATGAACAAATTTGTCGGTATTCATGCTTACTAAATGTTTCAGAGCAGTGTTAATATAGTGCACATGAAATGTTTACAGATGCACTGCTTATCACCACCAATCCTTATGACTATCCAATAATCAGCCATGGACAAATCACTGTCAAGAGTATTGATGATGTGGAAGAGTTCATTGCCACAGATGTATGTGGTGAAAACAACATTATTACTTATTTGCATGAATTGAAATGTTGCCTGTGCATAAGTTAACGTAGAACAAAAACACCTCACTTTGCTCTCACATGTTGCCCCCCCAAAAAACAGAGTGCTATTGACATTCTGGGCTTCACTGCTGAGGAGAAAATAAGCATCTTCAAGCTGACAGGTGCTGTGATGCATCATGGCAGCATGAAGTTTAAGGAGAAGCAGAGAGAGGAGCAGGCTGAACCTGATGGCAATGAGGGTGAGAGATAAACTGTCTGAAGAGAGATGATACTCTTATTAATGTACAAGCATTCATTTACTGACCATTATATGGAAATCTCTTCTTGTTTATAGTGGCTGATAAAATCGCCTATCTCATGGGCCTGAACTCTGCAGACCTGCTGAAAGCTGTGTGTTACCCCAGAGTGAAGGTCGGAAATGAGTATGTGACCAAAGGTCAAACTGTACCACAGGTAATGATGACTAACACAATCAATGTCTATTGAACAGACAAAATCTAAAATCATCTTGGATAAAATCCATGACCTACATATGCCCTTTTACAGGTAACTAACACAGTCAACGCTCTGTGCAAGTCAGTTTATGAGAAAATGTTCTCTTGGATGGTCGTCCGTATCAATGAGATGTTGGACACAAAGCAGGCCAGACAGTTCTACATTGGTGTGCTGGACATTGCTGGATTTGAGATATTTGATGTAAGCATCGATTACTAATACGTTTCTAAGAATCAAGATATAAATGTAAAGATATAAGAGGGAGAATTTGCTTGTGTTGAAATTTCAGTACAACAGCTTGGAGCAGCTCTGCATCAACTTCACCAACGAGAAACTGCAACAGTTTTTCAATCATCACATGTTTGTGCTGGAGCAAGAGGAGTACAAGAAAGAAGGCATTGAATGGGCGTTCATTGACTTTGGAATGGACTTAGCTGCCTGCATTGAGCTTATTGAGAAGGTAAAAATAAAGACAAAACAATGATTATATTATGTACTTATGCTAAAGCTTGGACATTTCTCCACCAGCCAATGGGCATCTTCTCCATCCTTGAAGAGGAGTGCATGTTCCCCAAGGCCACAGATGGAAGTTTCAAAAACAAGCTGCACGATCAGCATCTTGGCAAAAGTGCAGCTTTTCAGAAGCCCAAACCTGTCAAAGGCAAAGCAGAAGCTCACTTCTCTCTGCTGCACTACGCCGGCACTGTTGACTATAACATTACTGGCTGGTTGGACAAGAACAAGGATCCACTGAACGATTCTGTTGTGCAACTCTATCAGAAGTCATCAGTCAAACTGCTGTCCTTCCTCTATGTCGCTCATGCAGGTGCTGAAGGTAAAAATGACAGAACAAGTGATGACAATACAATATTATGAGATTAATTCTAATATTAAATAATGATTAACTTGTATCGCCTTCACACAAAACAGCTGAAGCTGCTGGAAAGAAAGCATGCAAGAAGAAGGGTGGTTCATTCCAGACCGTGTCTGCACTGTTTAGGGTATGTTTTGCTCAACAGCAGGTAAAATGTTTTATTTCAAGTTAGATTACTGTCCAAGTCAACACATCAATTTTGATTCTACAGGAGAACTTGGGCAAACTGATGACAAACCTGAGGAGCACTCACCCTCACTTTGTGCGCTGCCTGATTCCCAATGAGTCCAAGACTCCAGGTAAAGACTCTAGATTGAAACGTGCAATGATTGTTTAAGTTACTTAGAAAACTCATTACTGTTTTAGGTCTGATAGAGAACCACCTGGTTATCCATCAGCTGAGGTGTAATGGTGTGCTGGAGGGTATCAGAATCTGCAGAAAGGGTTTCCCCAGCAGAATCCTCTATGGTGATTTCAAGCAGAGGTATTCTGTTTAAACAATCACAGTGTAACAATAATATCACTACAAATACAGTCAAGACCTATCATTAATGTTTCAAAACACTTGATTTCAGATATAAAGTATTGAATGCTAGTGTCATCCCTGAGGGACAATTCATTGACAACAAGAAAGCTTCAGAGAAACTCTTGGGCTCTATTGATGTCGACCACACTCAGTATAAATTTGGACACACCAAAGTATGTTATGGAATTTTTTTTTAATCTTGAATCTAAATATCTAGAATGCTAGGTGGACAGAGACTACAGGTTTGCTACCAGTTAAAATAAATCCTGTGTTGGGATTCCAGGTGTTCTTTAAAGCTGGTTTGCTAGGTACTCTTGAAGAGCTGAGAGATGAAAAACTAGCAGCGCTGGTGACCATGACTCAGGCTCAGTGCCGTGGATTCCTCACAAGGAAGGAGTTTTTCAAGATGATGGAGAGGAGGTACAATGCACTTACAAAAACTGGAAAACAATTGAAATTGAATGAAATGGTTTCAAAGTGTGATGTTAACTGATGATATTTTACACAGAGAATCCATTTTTACCATCCAATACAACATCCGCTCGTTCATGAATGTGAAACACTGGCCATGGATGAAGATTTACTTCAAGATCAAACCTCTTCTGAAGACTGCAGAGACAGAGAAAGAAATGGCAGCCATGAAGGAGAACTATGAGAAAATGAAGGAAGATCTGGATAAGGCACTATCGAAAAAGAAGGAGCTTGAGGAGAAAATGGTGTCACTCATGCAGGAGAAAAATAATCTTCAACTGCAAGTAGCATCTGTGAGTGCTGCAGTGCTTATAATCATATTTAAATATGTCATTAGGTTTAAGAAATTAACCTTGTCCTTATCCCAATGAATAGGAAGCTGACAATCTCAGTGATGCTGAAGAGAGATGTGAAGGTCTTATCAAAAGCAAGATCCAGCTCGAGGCGAAACTCAAAGAGTCAACCGAGAGACTGGAGGATGAGGAGGAGATCAATGCTGAACTGACTGCAAAGAAGAGGAAACTAGAAGATGAATGCTCTGAACTGAAGAAAGATATTGATGACCTGGAGCTCACCTTGGCCAAAGTGGAAAAGGAAAAACATGCAACAGAAAATAAGGTTCACATTTAATCACATCTTCTTAACACAGCTCGTGTTTATACTTGATGAGAAAAACACTGAAAATGCTTGCATTTAGGTTAAAAATCTGACTGAGGAGATGGTCTCTCAGGATGAAAGCATTGTCAAGCTGACCAAGGAGAAGAAAGCCCTCCAAGAGGCACACCAGCAAACCCTTGATGACCTTCAGGCAGAGGAAGACAAAGTCAACTCTCTAACTAAAGCCAAGGGAAAACTTGAGCAGCAAGTGGATGATGTAAGATGTTTGGCATGAGAATAAAACCATAAATAAATGAAAGAAATTGATCTGATTGTAGGAGATTCTAATGTACTGGCTTTTGTGGACAGCTTGAGGGTTCATTGGAGCAAGAGAAGAAACTCCGCATGGACCTTGAGAGAGCCAAGAGAAAGCTTGAGGGTGATCTGAAACTGGCCCAGGAATCACTAATGGACCTGGAGAATGACAAACAACAATCAGACGAAAAGATCAAAAAGTGAGTTGAAGATAGAAAATGAGCAAATGTAAACAAATACATATTTTACAAAACCTTAATTTTCTTGAAACAGGAAGGACTTTGAGATAAGTCAACTGATCAGCAAGATTGAAGATGAACAGTCTTTGGGAGCACAGCTTCAGAAGAAGATCAAAGAACTTCAGGTAATGTCTATTATATTATAAAGTACCTAACTAGGAAAATCACATTACCAATATGACAAGCTAAGTGGATATTTTAAAATCAGGCCCGTATAGAGGAGCTGGAAGAGGAAATTGAGTCCGAGCGAGCTGCTCGTGCTAGAGTGGAGAAGCAGAGAGCTGATCTCTCCAGGGAACTTGAAGAGATCAGCGAGAGGCTTGAGGAAGCTGGTGGTGCCACTTCTGCCCAGATTGAGATGAACAAGAAGCGTGAAGCAGAATTCATGAAGTTGCGTCGTGATCTGGAAGAGTCCACCTTGCAGCATGAGGCTACAGCTGCTGCTCTCCGAAAGAAGCAGGCAGACAGTGTAGCAGAGCTCGGAGAACAGATTGACAACCTCCAGCGTGTTAAGCAAAAGCTGGAGAAGGAGAAGAGTGAGTACAAGATGGAGATTGATGACTTATCAAGCAACATGGAGTCAGTGGCCAAATCAAAGGTAATCATAACTATGGAACTTTAAATGTACATAGAAACAAACATGGGTAAAACTTTTTTATTGTCTTAGGCTAACTTAGAGAAGATGTGCCGCACTCTTGAAGACCAACTGAGTGAAATCAAGTGCAAGAATGAAGAAAATGTTCGCCAGCTCAATGACACGAGTGCTCAAAGAGCAAGACTTGCCACTGAGAATGGTTAGTGAGTAACAAAATTTTGTTCTAAATAAAACTGTTCAATAGAATTATTAACACAAAGGGGATGAACAGGTGAACTGGCTCGTCAGCTGGAGGAGAAAGAAGCTCTTGTTTCTCAGCTGACCAGAGGAAAACAGGCTTTCACTCAGCAGATTGAAGAACTCAAGAGACATGTTGAGGAGGAACTTAAGGTAAAATTACAACACATAGTGAAATGTATTTCCATTTCAAGAAAACCAACAAGACCCAGACTTCTAATGCAAATTAAACATGTTCAATTTTAGGCTAAGAACGCCCTGGCCCATGCTGTCCAGTCTGCTCGCCATGATTGTGATCTGCTCAGAGAGCAGTATGAGGAGGAGCAAGAGGCAAAAGGTGAACTTCAGCGTGGCATGTCTAAGGCCAACAGTGAGGTGGCTCAGTGGAGAGCCAAATATGAGACTGATGCTATCCAACGCACTGAGGAGCTTGAGGAAGCCAAGTATACAAATGCACAACATTTAAGTTAATTATTGAGCAATTTATATCTGATAAACCCAGGCATAATTGCATACAATTTTCCACAGGAAAAAGCTGGCCCAGCGTCTCCAGGATGCTGAAGAATCTGTTGAGGCTGTGAACTCCAAGTGTGCTTCTCTGGAAAAGACCAAGCAGAGATTGCTGGGTGAAGTCGAGGACCTCATGATTGATGTGGAGAGAGCAAACTCATTGGCTGCCAACTTGGACAAGAAACAAAGAAACTTTGATAAGGTAAGGAAAACATGACATCTAAAACCTAAACTTCATGAAAATAATGAACTTTAATCATTACGTTTCTATTTTTGTCAGGTCCTGGCAGATTGGAAGCAAAAGTATGAGGAAGGTCAGGCTGAGCTAGAAGGTGCTCAGAAAGAAGCTCGTTCCCTCAGCACTGAGCTGTTCAAGATAAAGAACTCTTATGAAGAGGCTCTTGATCACCTGGAGACTCTGAAGAGAGAGAACAAGAATTTGCAACGTAAATGACTTTATTTAACATACCCTTAATAAAGAAGCATTAAAACTTAATAACTTTAAGAACTGTATTTTTTACCTTTAGAGGAGATTTCTGACCTCACTGAGCAGCTTGGAGAGACTGGAAAGAGCATTCATGAATTAGAGAAAGCCAAGAAGACAGTGGAGATTGAGAAATCAGAGATCCAGACTGCTCTGGAAGAAGCTGAGGTAAAAGCTATAGTAAAACCATGCAAGAATCTGTTACTCTCCCTGTTTCACTCTTCTAGTATGTTAATAAAACCTCACTGCTGTTTATCAGAGTACTCTGGAACATGAAGAAACCAAGATTCTTCGTATCCAGCTAGAGCTGACTCAAATCAAGAGTGAGATTGACAGAAAGATTGCTGAGAAAGATGAGGAGATTGAGCAGATCAAGAGAAATAGCCAACGAGTGATTGATTCCATGCAAACCACTTTGGACTCTGAGGTCAGGAGCAGAAACGATGCCCTAAGAGTCAAGAAGAAGATGGAGGGAGATCTCAATGAGATGGAGATTCAGCTGAGCCATGCAAACCGCCAGGCTGCTGAGGCCCAGAAACAGCTCAGGAGCATCCAGTGCCAGCTCAAGGTAATCTTCCTTCTGTAAAAGTCTTCTCACAATGTTTAGTTGTCCGATTTTGACTGAGCATAAATATTGACACCCTTAACTTACCACAGGATGCCCAACTGCACCTTGATGAAGCCATCAGAGGACAGGAAGACATGAAGGAGCAGGCTGCCATGGTGGAGCGCAGGAATAACCTGATGCAAGCAGAGATTGAGGAGCTGAGAGTTGCACTGGAGCAAGCTGAGAGAGGCCGCAAAATGGCCGAGCAGGAGCTTTTGGATGCCAGTGAGCGTGTGGGACTGTTGCACTCTCAGGTACAATAATTGTACAATAACACTAAACTTGAGAACAGCTGTTTGAGAGTAACAGTGAGGTTTCTGACTAAAGCTGTTGATGTCTACAGAATACAAGTCTTATTAACACCAAGAAGAAGATTGAGACTGATCTAGTCCAAGTTCAAGGTGAAGTGGATGATGCGGTTCAGGAGGCAAGAAATGCAGAGGAGAAAGCCAAGAAGGCCATTACTGATGTGAGCGTTTGCTATAGTCTACTTTCAAAGTAGAAATTCTTCTGAAGAGCATGTGCAATTATATCATTCCCAAATGAGGCTTTCATGTGTCTTTGTCCAAAAGCTTAGTTAATGATATTTGGGTCTCAATCCAGGCTGCCATGATGGCTGAGGAGCTGAAGAAGGAGCAGGACACCAGTTCTCACCTGGAGAGGATGAAGAAGAACATGGAGATTACGGTCAAAGACCTGCAGCACCGTCTGGATGAGGCAGAGAGTCTGGCCATGAAAGGTGGAAAGAAACAACTCCAGAAACTGGAGGCTAGGGTAGGTTTCAATGTTTATATGAGATCATATGAGATCATATGGATTAAATCAAACAACTATTTGCTGACATGCAATAACACTGAGCAGTGGACATTACTTAAAAAATATGGTTAGCACCACTAACATACCAAACCAAAAAAAACAAAATAACCAAAAAGAGATTTAAGACAGTGACTCCGACAAGTGAAGTGACAAAACGAGTGAGAAGATCTATGGATGTTATGCATGAGTTTACTTTTTATGTAGTCATAAAAATTGACCAAACGTATTGTATCATACTTCTTTACTGAAGGTGCGTGAGCTGGAGGGTGAAGTTGAGTCTGAACAGAGACGTAGTGCTGAAGCTGTTAAAGGAGTGCGCAAATATGAGAGGAGAGTGAAGGAACTGACATACCAGGTACTTACCATCTGTACAGCAGTAACAACAGATGAGTTAATCTACAATGCTGGATAGTGATTTAACCTCTTTCACCTCTACAGACTGAAGAAGATAAGAAGAATGTCATGAGACTGCAGGATTTGGTGGACAAGCTGCAGATGAAAGTCAAGGCCTACAAGCGCCAGGCTGAGGAAGCTGTGAGTGATGGTTTTGTGTTTGAACATTGTGACATCATCTTAAAAGTTCATAAATCAAATGAGAAGATCTAAAATAACTAACAACATAAATCTCACTTCATAGGAGGAGCAGGCCAACACTCACCTGGCAAAGCACAGGAAGGTGCAGAATGAGATGGAGGAGGCTCAGGAACGCGCTGATATTGCAGAGTCCCAGGTCAATAAGCTGAGAGCCAAGAGCCGTGAGATTGGGAAGGTGAGCGCCACCTGCTGGTACTGTAACTAAACTGCTACCTAAAATAATTGCAGAATAAGCACATACATGCATACAGTTAGGTTATAAAATCCGAGACAACACAATTCAATTTTAATTGGAAATAAATTACATTCATTAATTTAGTAAAATATATGCATTTTCCTTTTTTTAGGGAAAAGACTAAGCAGAGAAAAACCTGAAGCCTGAATCACAACAGAAAGTAATCATAAAATATGAACTACTTGTAACTAATAAAAAGCTGTTGTGTCCTTACAATTGTGTTATTGCAGTTATTAAAACAATTGTGAAGTCAAAATAAACCAAAATCTACAGGTTGACGTGAAAAATATGAATGTCTTTATCTCACCAATTCTTCTATAAACATTTTTCAGAAGTGAAAGACACAGATGATACAAAGTTATAGCCTTTCTTGATGAAGCTGTATCATCTGTAAAAGATGAAGTGATATGGAAGATTGCAGAAAGAGAAAAAAATCCCTTTCACATTGATAACAAACATCTGCAGAGCTTCTAAATTCAATCCAGAATTTAAGCATCAGTAAATTCATAACAACACAAAAATATGAATTGGGTGATAACAAATGATCATAAATTCATTTTATAAAAAGCTATACACTTGTAATTACTGTCAAGCTGAATCTGATGGTTTTATGAATTATTTAGAATTTAAAACTATCAATGACAGTGATAAAACATTTTGTGAAGCACCCTTTTCCATTAAAGTAGTTATATATTCAATTACGCACATCAAAAATAATAAATCGCCAGGCACTGATAACTTGAGTAGAGTTTTCCAAAGAACTGAGCCCTTTTTTTGTTTAAGTTGTTTAAGGAAAGAATTGAAAATGGATTAATAAGATTAATTCCCAAACCAAAAAAAGGATATTATCCTCCCTGACAATTGGCGCCTAATGAGTTTACTTAACAATGACTATAAAATATTTGCTCTCTTTAGCTACAAGACTAAAACTTTAATTAGACACAATTTACTGATGAAACTAGGCACATAACAAATAACATTATGTCAGTATTAGATATTTTAGATTAACCTGAGTTTTTTTGTAGATAATGATTTCATTCTATTTGTAGATTTCTAGGCTCTTGTGGAACACCAGTTTATTTATTTTTTACTCAAAAAGGTTGTTTGTTTTCTAAGACAAATACAATCGCTCAGTTTAACTTCATACAAGCCACATTAAAGCCAGTACCATTAAAAGTGTTTCTATTATTGAGATATAATTAATTATAACTCAACAAGCAGATGACACTACACTTTTCCTCAAAGTGGGAACTATAGGCTATCAAAGATTGTTCAGAAAATTCTTATTGTGGCATTCCTGTGAAAACGGAAGTTAATTATTGGTCTTGTGAGAGACAATTACTTAAGGGGTTTAAGGGACTTAACCTTTAAGCTTATTCATAGAATATACCCTGCTAAATATTTTCTTGTAAAATTTAAAACAGATATAAATGTCAATTCTTTACAAATCTTTTAAAGACAGTCACAGTATTTACTGTAATTATTTGTAATGTAGTATTTTTTGCAATAGATTCTTGACCTCATTGCTGAAAATTGACAACGATGAAAACATGCACTATTAGGTCTATTTGTAAATCAGAAGGACAAAAAAAAATTCACACATATTTGATAAATTTTATTATTTTAAAGGCTAAAATCCAAATCCATAGGGGTGGCAGTGGCTCAGTGGTTCATGTAGGTTGTCTACAAATTGGAAGGTTGGTGGTTCAATCTTCGGCTCCACTTGACCAAGTGTCGAGGTGTCCTTGAGCAAGACACCTAACCCAGCTGCTCCCGCCGTCGGTGTATGAATGTGTGAGTGAATGGGTGAATGTGAGGGAATATGTAAAGCACTTTGGATGGCCATTGGTCTATGAAAGTGCTATATGCAGTCCATTTACTATTGATTTAATATTACCTTAAAAAAAAGCTAAGAAAGTTTTCAGATTCTATAGGCATTTAACTATTTTCATCTTCATTAGTTTACATTAGTTAATGTATTAACTAACATGAACAAACCATGAGCAATACATTTGTTACAGTATTTCTTAATCTTTGTTAATGTTAGTTAATAGAAATAAAGCTGTTCATTGTTTGCTCATGTTAGTTTACAGTGCATTAACTAACGTTAACCAAATTTAAATAATGTATTTGTAATTCTTGAAATTAACATTAATAAAGATTAATAAATTCTGTATAAGTGCAGTTCATCATTAGTTCATGTTAACTAATGTAGTTAACTAATGTTAACTAATGAACATTATTTTAAAGTGTTACCCATCTTTTTGTATAATATTACAAATATTATTATTACTTCCAACAAAGAAACAAATTTTATTTTATTTTAATTGATCTAATTTTGTTTTTAGAAAGTTTACATTTGGGTACACTGCTGTATTATCTATATTACTGTCAATTGTTCAATAAAAAACGTAAATGTAAGTTTGTAACCATAGTAATGTTAATGGAGTCTCAACTATTACCGCTGTTAAACACATACGCAGGGACCAGCATCTGTTACGCTAAGCGTAGCTGCGCTTGGTCATAGTTTCAGGTTGTACAACAGGCGTAAATATTTTTTACAAAGCCGGAAGTTGCTAAACCTGACAACGGGCTTACAGCCAACTTTTTTACATCCAGCTGGCGCAACCGGCCCTAGATGGCTTATGACGTGTGTTTGGATTCACTGGCAGATACTACAGTTTCTATTTGTGGATTTGGGTCCGTGTGTACAAATATCAAAGTTCATAAAACGAACCATTAAAATGTTTGGCATGTGTTAAACAAGCTCCAATGACACTAGAAATCTGGGTCACCGCTGCACGACCCAACACCAAATGCTGTATCAGTGCATCTCCTGGCAGATCTCCAGTCAAGATTTAACCTCATGAAACTATGTGACCGATAATGAACCTGACACCACAGACAGCCAGACGAAAGTGCTGAAAGGAAAACAAAGAGCTTAAAGCCCCCATCATATAAAATGCACTTTTAAATGTGTTTCTAGCAGAAAATGAGTTGCCAGTGTGTGTGCAGAAACATCCTGTAAAATACATCTATTCTTCTTTGTGTAATTTCCTTTAAACTGCAACAGTCACACAAAGCAGTAGTAACTTGTGAATATTTATTAAAGTCCAGACTAACTTTTTTCATTAGGAGTACAGTGGCCCCCAACTGAAAAATGTAGGGGCGCAACCAAAACATTTAGGGGCACACACTGTAAATCAACATGCTAACCAAATATTCACATTTCTACTAATTTCCACTGTATTACTAATAAATACTTTAATATGCTAGATGCAGAAAGTACAATGTGCTGTTTCAAATTCAGTGTAACATTACAAAAAAAGTCAAATTTACTGGTGGCACATGTGCGACTGGATGTAAAATTCAGTGGTACACTCTGAAATTTTGGTGGCAAAATGCCACCATCTGCATTAAATATCTCCAATTATCATGACTTGCATATTAAGAGTCATGAAGATGGAAATACATGATGCCCATAACAAATACGATCTATAAATGGCAAAGTGTTGCAACATCTTTAGAGCCATTAACATGACCAAATAGAGCCGATGGATTCTGCTGCGTACACAAGAGCATCTCTATAAAAGAAAGAAGACCTCACACAGACCCATCGACGGTAAGATCATTTACTACACCTTTATCTGTTATAGGTTAGATTGATTCTACCATTGCATACTACACTATACTGAACTATACTATACTCAACTGTATTATGCTATACAACACTATACCCTACTACACTATGCTAAAGTATACAATACTCAACTATATTATGCCAGAATACACTATATCATACTAAACTACCCTACATTGCATTGAGCAGAGGTGTAAAGTACTTGAGTAATTTTACTTGATTACTCTACTTAAGTATTATTTTTGCATGAATACAATTAAAAAACTTTTATTATTACTTAAAAGTAAAAAAAGGACATTTTTCTCCTTACAATTTTATTTATAGTCAAAAAGTACTTCTTTTTCAGCCTGATCTCACGAGAATGTGTACATATTTTACGAGTTGGCTAATTTGTATGAATTCATATGAAGTTAATCGTGCAAAAATGTATGATTCTCATGAAAAACACAATAACGAAACCCAACTCACTGTCCACATTGTTTATCACAACTGTTTAGATCTGATCTGTGCATCCTGCCGTTTTCTGAAATATCTGCACTGTTTCTACGGCAATGCCGTCGCACTGGCTTTCTGTTTGTATGATTTAATGAATAAACATGCATGTAGAGTTCAGACACAGTAAAAACCTTGGCACTGATTTAATGGGATTCAGAAATCAATAATCTCAACAAATACTAACTGAACGCTCCTGTAAACATCCCTACGCTACAAACCCTAAAAAGATCATTAGAGCTTTCATAGAGAACAAATGTCTGTAATGTAAGATGAACATGGCTGCTGGACCTGTCTCACATGTTTTCTTCACTTTATAATTCCTTAAAGGGACACTTCACCCATTTGGATTAAGCTTTGTATAGTTAGAACCCCAGTCATGTGTTTGAATGATCATCAACATTTCCTCAGTTGCCGCTGAGACATGAGAAATACAGATTTTAGTATTGCACTTCCTTCTTTCAATGATGTAAAAATCATCATTTTGCATCATTGAAAGAAGGAAGTCCAATATCTTTGTTGAGGCGAAAAGAATCATGAAGTAAAAATTATGTTTATTTCTATAATATTTCAGGAGAAGTCATCATGGGAGAAGGTGAGATGGAGTATCTTGGCCCGTCGGCCATTTTTCTCCGCAAACCAGAGAGAGAGAGGATTGAAGTACAGGCCGCCCTGTTTGATGCCTGCTGTTGTCTATTGTCAGACTGTCACTGTCAAAGAAGATCAAATCTTTCTTTCTTTGTTCTGTGCCACCTTCAATCTATACAAATGGCTGAGGGTGTAGGATTCAGTTGTTGTGGCCGGTTACAGGGGCAAGAAAAGGGTTGAAGCCCCACCCCACATCTTCTCCATCTCTGACAATGCCTACCATTTCATGCTCACCGGTCAGAAAAAGTTTTTAAACAAATAACTAAAAGTGTTTTTGAAGTGAACACAAAACTAAAACATCTTCTCCATCCTTGAAGAGGAGTGCATGTTCCCCAAAGCCACAGACATGAGCTTCAAAAACAAGCTGCACGATCATCTTGGCAAATGTGCAGCTATTCAAAAGCCCAAACCTGTCAAAGGCAAGGCGGAAGCTCACTTCTCTCTGGTGCACTACGCCTGCACTGTTGACTATAACATTACTGGCTGGTTGGGCGAGAACAAGGATCCACTGAACGACTCTGTTGTGCAACTCTATCAGAAGTCATCAGTCAAACTGCTGTCCCTCCTGTATGCCGTTAGTGCAGGCGAAGGAAAGAATAACAGAACAAGTGATCACAATACAATAATTATGAGATTAATTATAATATTTGGAAACCCATGGTCATCTCTGTTTCAGGTCTGTTGGAGAACCCCCTGGTTAGGTGAGGTGTAATGGTGTGCTGGAGGGTATCAGAATCTGCAAAAAGGGTTTCACCATCACAATCCCCTATGGTGACTTCAAGCAGAGGTATTGTGTTTAAACAATCACAGTGTAAAATTAATATTACTACAAATACATCCAAGACCTATCATTGATGTTTTAAAACACTTGATTTCAAATACAAAGTATTGAATGATAGTGTCATCCCTCAGGAAAAGTTCATGGACAACAAAAAAAGCTTCAAAAAAACCCTTGGGCTCTATTGACGTCGACCACAACCAGTATAAACAAGTTTGGACACACCAAAGTATGTGATAGGAATGTAATTGAAATATTGGAGTAATTCCAGGTAGACTAAGACAACAGGTTTGCTACCAGTTTAAATAAATCCTGTGTTGGTATTGCAGGTGTTCTTCAAAGCTGGTCTGCTGGGTACTTTTGAAGAGATGAGAAACTAGC
Organism: Misgurnus mizolepis; assembly: GCA_025389145.1. Taxonomy (NCBI): domain Eukaryota; kingdom Metazoa; phylum Chordata; class Actinopteri; order Cypriniformes; family Cobitidae; genus Misgurnus; species Misgurnus mizolepis. The sequence continues at coordinate 734,734 of JAIFKI010000021.1, forward strand.
AGTGCTGGTAACCATGACTGAGGCTCTTTTTCATAGATATGTCATGCGGAAGGTGTTTGTCAAGATGATAGAGAGGAGGTACAATGCACTTACATAACTATCTGGAAAACAAATACATTTAAATGAAGTAGTTTCAAAGATAGCATGGCTTCTTTCTGTAAAATATCCTCTAAAAATGTTTACTTGTTTGAATTAGAATCAAAGCATGAATATTTACACCCTAAATCTGCCACAGGATGCTCAACTGCACCTTGATGAAGCCATCAGAGGACCGGAAGAGATGAAGGAGCAGGCTGCCATGGTGGAGCGCAGGAATAACCTGATGCAAGCTGAGATTGAGGAGCTGAGAGTTGCATTGGAGCAAGCTGAGAAAGGCCGCAAAGTGGCTGAGCAGGAGCTTGTGGATGCCAGTGAGCGTGTGACACTCCTGCACTCTCAGGTACAATGATTTTACAGTGACACTAAACTTGAGAACAGCTGTTTGAAGGTAACAGTGAGGTTTCTGACTGAAGCTATTGATGTCTCACAGAATACAAGTCTTATTAACACCAAGAAGAAGTTTGAGAGTGATCTGGTCCAGGTTTAAGGTGAGGTGGATGATTCAGTCCAGGAAGCCAGAAATGCAGAGGAGAAAGCCAAGAAGGCCATCACTGATGTGAGTGTTTGCAAGAGTCTACTTTCATAGTAGAAATTCTAAAGAGCACATGCAACCATACAATTCCCTTAATGAAGCTTTAATGTGTGTTTGTCCTAAAGCTTAGTTAATAATATTTGGGTCTCAATCCAGGCTGCCATGATGGCTGAGGAGCTGAAGAAGGAGCAGGGCACCAGTGCTCACCTGGAGAGGATGAAGAAAAACATGGAGATTACGGTCAAAGACCTGCAGCAGCGTCTGGATGAAGCAGAGGGGGGAAGGGGGAAAGAAACAGCTCCAGAGACTGGAGGCCAGGGTAGGTTTGAATGTTTAGGTGCTAAAAAAGTATTGATTCTCCCAAGTCCTGACCATGGCAAAGATTGTGAGAGTTAAAACAAACAACTGTATACATGCATGCTATAACACTGAGAAGTGGACATTACTAACAAAATATGGTTAACACATACAACTAAAAATTACAAAGAGAGTTACACACAGTGACTACGGACAAGTGAAATGACAAAAAGAGTGAGAAGTTCTTGTGATGTTATGCAATATATCAGCACTCATGTCACTTGTGTAGTCAAAAAAATAAACCAAACTCACTGTATCATATTTCTTTACTGAAGGTGCATGACCTGGAGTCTGAAGTTGAGTCAGAGACGTAGTGCTGAAGCTGTTAAAGGAGTGCGCAAATATGAGAGGAGAGTGAAGGAACTCACATACCAGGTTCTTACCATCTGTACAGCAGTAACAACAGATGAGTTAATCTACAATGCTGGATAGTGATTTAACCTCTTTCACCTCCACAGACTGAAGAAGATAAGAAGAATGTGATGAGACTGCAGGATCTGGTGGACAAGCTGCAGATGAAAGTCAAGTCATACAAGCATCAAGCTAAGGAAGCTGTAAGTGGTGGTTTTGTGTTAGAACATTGTGAGAACTTAAAGGATCATTTTTAAAATTAATTGTCAAATGAGAAGATCCAAATGGACTTACAACATAAATCTCAATTTACAGGAGGAGCAGGCCAAAACTCACCTGTCTAGATACAGGAAGGTGCAGAATGAGCTGGAGGAGGTTCAGGAACGTGCTGACATTTCTGAGTCTCAGGTCAATAAGATGAGAATCAAGAGCTGTGAGATTGGGAAGGTGAGCGCCTGCTGGTACTGTAAACAAACTGCTACCTGAAATAAATGCAAAATAAACACAAAAATGAATACATAGATTAGGGTTAAAAAAGCCTGACACTACACAATAAAATTTAAATGAGAAATAAATAACATTTATTAATTTAGTAAAATGCAAAATAGGATTAATTTACTAATGATGTAAGATTTTGTAGCTTACTGTATATAGAATCATTGAGTAAAATGTATGCATTTTTTTCTCTTTTTTAGGGCAAAGAATTAGCAGAGTAAAACCAGAAGGCTGGATCACAACAGGAAGTAATCATAAAATATGAATTACTTGTAACTAATAAAAAATATGTTGTGTTCTTACAATTACGTTACTGTAATTTTTTATGGAAACAAGGGAAATGAGACATGCCAAAAGACAATAGCAAACGAAACAAAAATGAATAAGAACAAACAGAATGTGTTTTGCAGAGGAAGATGGAATATACAATTTTGTCAAATTAAAAATGTACAAAATAGTTATTGTTAAATTACAAATAACAATACTACAGAACAGTTAATAAACAAAAGACTAGAGGAAAATATGGAAAAGCAGAGTAATAGGTATGTATAATTATTTTTGTTAAGACCACAAAGACCACAGTGTGAGTTCCCCTTCATGGTCTCACTTATACCTCTACCAGCAGCAACCTAGTTTTCCCAAGAGGTCTTCCATCAAAGTACTGACCAAGCTCAATCCTACTTAGCTTAAGTGGGCAACCAGTCTTGGGCTACAGGGTGACATGTAGGCATGGGCAGACTGGGCTCAAAAAGTGACCCTGGACTTTTTCACCCAAAGCGGCCCACCACACCCACAAAACATTGCCTCAACACAAATGCTATATTATACTTTTTAGGAAATCAAATTTATTATAAAATAATGCATTTGAACTATCTGCCAATGACATCTTGGCACGTATGGTCGGGTTGCGATTTTGGCGCTATCGTAAGTCTTATGAATAGTATGCCATACAGACCCGTTTGCCACTGAACCTGCATTAACGACGACAGTGGGGCTTCCGGCCTTAGTCAAACGGGTTAACACGTATGGTCGGGTTGCGATGTTTTTGGCGTTTTCTCCTGGTCCTGTAAATGGTATACAATATAGACCCGTTTGCCACTGAACCTGCATTAACGACGACAGTGGGGCTTTAGGCCTTAGTCAAACGGGTCGTCAGGTTTCATTTTCTCTTAAAGATCGGAAGGCGACCCTTATTTACCATATATACCCTCGCATTGGGCCCCCAATTTGCTAAATCCTCAACTGTGGATAACATAATTATGCCGCAATATTTAGTCTGTCTGGAACTAAGCTGAGTTAAACCACATCACTGTGTGACACTTCAATACATATGAACGGCCGCTACGCTAATACGATTTTGTTTTTCTCTCCCTGTCTCGTCCTCGACCCGAGGACGAGACAAACAGACCCAGTCCCGGTAGATGTGAAAGTCGGCACACCTCTGATCTACTGACTGTCCTTCAACGTTATGCCCAGCTGATACCTGACCAACGATCACCGGCAGAACCGCTTAATCTCCGCTAAATCTCCATATCCGTTCTCCCAAGGGTTTTTCCCTCCTAGGACTTATTTTTCCTCGGATAAAAGCACGGGGTTTTTTTTCTCCTAGGGGGTTTTTCACCCCGGGGAGGCAGCCTTTTTGGGCTTTACCTAGCTTCCTCTTCTATACGTTGCTTTAGTAATACGTGCAATTATAATATTGAGTCATAGCCGCAGCAAATTTAACTGCTCATGCTTTCATGTATTTTGTTGTGCTATCTGTCGTTTTCTGTGCTTTTCACTGCTTCTATTTATGTAAAGCTGCTTTGAAACAATTGACTTTTGTGAAAAGCGCTATATAAATAAAATTGAATTGAATTGAATTGAATCTTACAAACCATGTCATAAAATAAAGGTTAAACTGGAAGCTTTATCTCTCTGTTCGGTTTTTATGTCAGATCTAAGGGTGAAAATCTCTCACTTTAAGTTTTATAAATTATTATCAAGAACAAATTAATTTACTGAAAGCTGACAGGTAAGCAGAGGTGTAAACAGACTTTGCTAACACGAGAAAGACCTAATTATGGATACACTGTTTTTGGATATACTGTCCAAAATCAAATCTATTTTTGTCTAAACAAAAGGGAACAAATGAAACATACTCACAAAATCTCTCTCAAAGAAAACATAAATAATCAAACAACAAAAAACAGTAGTAGCTTTAATAAGATTTATAAAATCACATTAACACAAACTTAGCCCTAAATGTAATTTCATTACTATAAACATCTGTTGTTTCTATTGGTTGACTGACAGTTACTACAGCAATAGCGTTTACATGGCAAATAATCTCAATTTCATTTCATCAACAGCAAAATTCACGTAAATTTAAGTAGTTTGCATACCTGGATTTTCTAATTATGTGTATTTTTTAATATAATAATGAATTTTCTGTAATGCAGCTTTGAAACAATGCATTAATGTGTAAAGCACTAAACGCTCAAACTTACACCTTCTTATAAATTATTGGTTGGAATTCTGCTCTGCTCTGTAATGTGATTGGCTGGAATTCGCATTCATCTCAAGAAACACCCGACTTATTTCATTTAATTGGTTAAAATTCTTTCTCGGCGTGTAATTCAAATCTGTATACATTTGTTTCTTTTAATGAACACAAAGGAAGATATTTTGAGGAATGTTTGTTACAAAACCATTTATTATTTTTCCTATCATGGAAGATAATGGGTTACTAAGTGAAGTAACCCAATCACCTCCCCTTTTCCCAACCTCTTCCACCAGACATCCCTAACCAAAATATAAATAAAAAATACCTTATTTTCTGGTTAATCAGGAATGTCACACCAAATAATGATTGCCCGCATTATCCACCATTAACTGTATGGATTATTTACAGCTATCAGTAAACTAAATAATTACTTCAAATTTCATGATTCTAATTGGTTGAGCTATAGATAAAATTTGTTAATCTCCACACACGGACATCCAGTTCATACCATATCTCAATTGATAAACAATTTTCCTGTGAGAAGTCTGAGTTTAAGCATAGGACGACCAGTGCAGGTCAACATATTTAGTCCCATCTTTCCATTGGGGTAATTTATCCACCTCGGGTGCCCAAATGTTCACCTCTCCAAAACTATTCAACTCCTGGAACAAAGATACAGATGAACACACACTTTCTCGAGGTCTCTTGCTTGTTTGAGAAACGTAATAAAACTATAATTTGTGATTCTCACCAAATGCACAGTTATAATTAAAGACCATGACGAGAAGTAATTGTTTTACTTGTGACTTTAACACAGAATCCTATTTTTTCTATTGGATAAAAAGTTTTTAGTGAAAGATTATACATGATCTAAAAGCATATTATTTCATAAGCATGAAGAATTTACTCAAATCACTTTTATTTAATGAAGGATACATATTGATAAGTATCTTATTTATAAGAATTCAAAATTATTTAAAAATATATAATGAAAAGGAGCTGGAAATTATACAACCTTGTGGGTTCGCCAGGCTACAAAATCCACAAGTGAATATAGAAATACATAATAATGTGAGCCCAATGAAACACACAGCACAATGGGGTTCAATTCTAAATATAAAACATCCCCTGAACCTTTTGCAAACTTTCCTTAAATATCCAGAGAGACCAAAGCACTGTAATAATGTTGTTTTTATGGTAAAAAATGATAGAGATTGGGTCTTGTTGACCCAGGGGCTGCACCTATTTTGCATACAGTGGGGGATTGGTTTACATGCCTAAGGTAGGAGGTGTGTCCCAACATTGAGTAAGGTTTGCCTAATTTATAGTTACACTTTATCATTGTATTCTGTTATTTTGGGAGTAAGACCACTGTACCAATCGCCAGAGACATTTCAAATTATATCAAACATAACTATTAGTTTAGTTTGTTTGTCTAAGTAGCATTTGTCATTTCATATACACAGTTTTTGTGCTGAGAGAATGATGAGAGGGGTAGAAGGGAACTGGGGTGCGTTCTCCGATAACGTTCTCTCTTAGCGCGCTACGAAGACTCAAAAGGTACACCTTAACTACAAGTATACCTTTCCTACGTGTGTTCTCCGAACTATACCTTAGGATGTTGCTTAAGGTAAACCTTCTTAAGTTCGACCTTAGCGGGTGCTGTCCATGGTGGAGGTTCTGAATAGGTTGATATCGATGGCTCGACAATCAATTATTCACTTTATGTAATAGGTTTCGCTGCGTTATGAGATAGCGGTGTTCTTTATTAAAGAAACATTTTAGAAATAGTTCAAGTTAAATTTATTAGGAATATCTGTTAAAAATATTTCAAACTGAAAAACAACTAAATTCAACCTTCTATAATTTATATCAAACTCGTGCAAAACCCGCAACTTTATTTCCAAACGTATCATGTTTAAACTGCTCTAATTCATCCGCTATGCCTTCACTTGAAAGGATAAATTATATTAGGGGTTCCCAATAAGTGCGTTGCCCAGGGGAATAAAGTGGGTCGTGCAAGTAATTGGTTGTGCATTACACTTAAAATATATAAAAACAAACTGCTGTTGTTCATTAGTTCACGCGTTTATTGTGCTTGGACACTGGATGCGCAAGCAGCCTCGTTACAATGCGGATAAAGCTTAATGGACGCATTTCTGGAGCCTGTCTGTCTACCTCAAATATAACATATAATATATATAAATAAATATATATTATGATTACTTTAGATTTTAGCTTTGATTAGTTTTAATGTGGAAATTGTGTTGACCTTAGGAGACTATAAGCAAGTGCGCAGTTTGTTTTGAATGTTTATAAAGAATATGGCATGCAGTTGCCTCAAAGTTATAAAACATTAAAAATAACATGAACAATCCTAATTAGTTTCTTATTTTTTATTTTACCCGATTTATTTATGCAGCTAAAATACTTGCCGGTAGACTAAGATTTAACGGATATGAAATGCACAAATGAAATAGGATTCGCTGTATAGCTGCCAGTTTCACCAACTCCATCACCCAAAATATATATATTTTAAATAGTTTCTTAATCCTGTAACATTTAATAGTTCGCAGTTGATGTCCCTTTGGAAAACATAATTAAAAATCAACAACCATCAATGTAATGATGTCTAATTATGTAAATGTTTTATTCTTTAAATATAAAATATTTGCCTAATTAAACACGGAGTGTTTTTTTTTTTTTACAAATATTTAGTTATATAGACTGCAATGTAAGCTTTTATGAAGCCCCTAGTGGAGTCATGTGGGATAAGGTATAGCTAAGAGTGCTCCAGACCAACCTTCCGAACGAACGACTTACAGAAGTGATACGTAACTAAGAACGTTTCGGAAAACACGTATTAGCGATAAGGTTCAGCTTAAGGTACAACTTTAGAACGACGTAGCGTTAAGGTAGTTTCGGAGAACGCAGCCCAGATGTGTAGGTGTGAGTTTTTGTTGGGTTATGCCATCTCTAATGGCGGTTTGAACTCTGTGAGGAGCTTACTATGCTCTCTGTTTCTTGCACCGTTGTGCTCCCTCAATGTGACACTTTGGCTCTGGTCTTACAAAAGACAATAGTATAAATACTTGTCTTTGCATTAAATAATACTGATAGCTCATATACAAACATTAAGACATTTTTTAAAGATAGGCTTTTAGCAGTCTATGCTCTCTACAATTAAAAAAGGCAATTCAATGTATTTGACATATTTCAAAGTATTGCTCTGCAACTGCTAAAATTCTCAAAGTAAACCAAACACAAAGATACCAGAAAACACCAGCACATGTGAGATCTATGTGCCTGTTAAAACTGTGCTAATACATGGTATGAAAATGAAACCATGCATTCCTATGAAGTCCAAACCCATGCTGCAATTTTTTTTATCACCATATACAGACATGTAAACATTATTCTCACCAGGATGGTCTTCCAAGCAGCAGCAGAACTTTCTTCATTGGGAAATGAGGGGCATGACCGCTGCAGAACTTGGTCACCATCCCAAAAAGCATGACTGAGATGGGCTCATGGTTTTAAAGAGGAGAACCTGTGATCCTTAGACAGAAACACAGAAGCCTGAACATTAATATTCATTTAATGTTTAACATCTAACATCTCTACCCTTCAGGTTTTTCAGCTGCTGTAAAGAATGTTGTTGGGTGGAAATCTTTTACTGATCCCTTACAAGCTGAGATCTCACTAAAACAAACCGAGTTCAGATTTTAAGGTTTTTTCTGATGGTTCTCTACTCTGTCTCTGTCACAGTGTCTGTAGGTTCTTCACGCTGAAAAGTTTCCTCCACCATTAGGTACATGATGTTTAACAACAAAATAAAACACACACATTGGGCTTTTTAGACATGTTTTGGTTTGACTATATGTTAAATTCAATTTTATTCATATAGTACTTTTCACAATTGTGTATTGTTGCAAAAAACCATCATTACATAAAAAATGTGCTTCTGTACCTGAGGTCAGTGCTGTCGGCCAGGGAGATCGCAGGTTTCCTGAAACACATTAAACATCAATTTACAGCCCTTCTGTTATTTCACTGATGTCTATTGTTAATGATTGTTTGCATGCATGTGGTGTATCTCACTCTATTTCCAGAGCAGTGAAAGCTCCAACATCCAACAGTAGAAAGATGTTATATCTCATCCAGTGCTGGACCTCCATCTCTGAGCTACACTCACCAAACATCCCTGAAACATCACACACAGTCCGTTACATCTTATTAACAATAACAGTTAAATCACACACACTGTGAACAAATATTAGCAAGAAGGACGTTTTCTAGAAGCCCTTGTGCCATATACAGAAGAGCTCTGGCGACTTTTAAATGTCGCTCTCTGCCGATGATGTCCAGCTCGTCCAGCAGACGCATGGCATGATCTCTGTGCTGAACCGATTCCAGCTCGGCCCATTTATTTTCGGGCACTGCCGAAACAAAACAGGACACATGCTTGAGGTATTCTGCCAATCACAAAGCACTAAATAGATGTCATCTAACATATGATCTCATGAGAGTTTAGTAAGGCTCAGAAGTCTGCACTAAAGGTTATTATAAATCACATTAATGATGAATATATATTGAGTTTGAGGTTAACGACAGATAAATAAAATGGATTAATTGGGAAATGCTCTTCATCCAATCAAGTTTAAAACTTTTATTTGTGGATTTGGGCTTGATGTGTAGAAAGATCAAAGTTCATAAAAACAAGCCTTTACATTTTTTTCATGCGTGAAAGATGCTCCAGTGACAGTAGACATCTCTGTCACCGCTTCACAGTTCTACATCAAAAACACATGCATAAACACACACACACACACACACACATACGCATTCTGGTTTCCATGTTTAATGGGTTTTATCCTGTACAAGAAACTTTCTGCTACTTCAAATTTTCAAGAAACATCATTCTGTTTGATTTATAAGCTGATTTCCTCATGGAGACCTCGCAAATGTCCCCACAAGGTCAAAATTGCCAGGTACACACACGCACGCACGTATGCACGCACACACACACTCACACCAAACTGGTTCGCTCAACAGACATCTCATGATGAAGCCTTTCTTATAGCTTAAAATTCTATATATCAGGTTACGTATGTACTGAATTTGGTTAAAGTAACAACTGTAAGGGATATGTTATATTGCCTTGAACCCTGTCAGTAAATTTCCTGGCAGATCCGAAGTCAAGATTTATCCTCAGGAAACAATGTGACTAATTATTAACCTGACACCATTGACTTACAAAAGAAAGAGCTGGAAGGAAAACAAAGAGCTTAATATAAAACAGAGAACTATTAATATGTGTTTATTTGTTGTGTTGAACAGGGCAGACATGTCTGAATAGGTCAGCTGTTTGTGTGCCATTGTGTTTTAGTTTAGTATTACCATTGTGTAAGAGTTCATGTTAGGCTATGAACAAAAGAATGAACACAATAGTTTAATTCAAGATCAAATAAATGTTTAAATAATCTTCATAATGTTTGCTTTGACTCAGAGATACCTGTATATAAAAAAACCTGTGAGTAAAATTCATCAAACCTAAACTCAAATCCAAATGATAAGTGTTTAGGTAAAACTTATCAATGAACCATAACTAATAACACAAACGATATTTGATTAAAAAAGCTTAATGCATAAGTTGATACACATTAGAATAGTTAGAATTAGAATTAACTGATCAGTGAAGGATTATTCAATGCTTGTGGATCTTTATAAAAGTTATTAAATATCTCCAAATATTGTGACTTGCATATAAAGTCATGAAGATGGAATTAAAAGATATCATTAAAAATACAGATCTATAAATGGCAAAGTGTTGCAACCCTTTAGAGTGAATTAACATGACCAAATAGAGATGATGGATTCTGCTGAGTACACATGAGCATCTCTATAAAAGAAAGAAGTTTTCCCCACTTCAACAAGACCTCACACGGACCCATTCACGGTAAGATCATTTACTACACCTGTATCTGCTATAGGTTACATTGAATATACCATACTACACTATACCGAACTAAACTATACTTGCTATAATATACTGTATAATATACTATACTGTGCTATACTATACCATCCTACACTATACTGAACCCTACTATATTGTACTATACTGCATTGCACTGCACTGCACTGTATTATGCTAAAATATACTGTACAATAGACAATACTGTGCTATACTATACCATACTACACTATGCTGAACTATACTATACTTGCTATAATATACTGTATAATATACTATACTGTGCTATACTATACCATTCTACTCTATACTAAACTATACTAAACTATACTGAACTATACTATACTATACTATACTATACTATACTATACTATACTATACTATACTATACTATACTATACTGCAATGCAGTAGGTTATAATATACTGTATACTATACTATACTATACTATACTATACTATACTGCAATGCATTTGGTTACAATATACTGTATAATGTACTATACTGTGCTATACTATACTATACGATACTATACTATACTATACTATACTATACTATACTATACTATACTATACTATACTATACTATACTATACTATACTGCAATGCATTTGGCTATAATATACTCTATAATATACTATACTGTGCTATACTATACCATTCTATTCTATTCTATTCTATTCTATTCTATTCTATTCTATTCTATTCTATTCTATTCTATTCTATACTATACTATACTATACTGCAATGCATTTGGCTATAATATACTGTATAATATACTGTTATGTGCTGTACTATACCTTTCTATACTATTCTATACCTACTATACTAAACTATACTGCAATGCATTAGGTTATAATATACTGTATCATATAAGCTACTGTGCTATACTATACTATACCATTCTATACTGCAATGAATTTGGTTATTATATACTGTACTGTGCTATGCTATACTATTTTATACCATCCTACACTATTCTGTGCTATACTTTATTATACTATACTGCACTGCACTGTATTATGCTATAATATACAGTATAATATACAATACTGTGCTATACTATACCATCCTACACTATACCGAAGTGTACTATACTGCACTATATTATGCTGTAATATACATATGAATAACTTGCATAGAGAGATCTTAAAATATGCCATTGCCATTTTATAAAAGACACATAATCATCTTACTTTAACTAAAGGTTTAGACCTGGCTTTAGCTAATTCTTATATGTGAAATCCGGCCTTTTTAACATAATTGAGTAATATTTTAGATTACATTTGACCTATGTTTATTTGATGTCACATATATTGAAGTAGGACAACATTGTACTATTTTGACATACAGTACAAAGAGCAAGAAATATATTTCAGTCTTATGTTTGTTAGTGGTGGTCACACAGTGAAAGCAATCATCTGCCTCAAACAATAAGGGGTTGACTCATTCATCAATACCTGAATACTTTAGGCATATTGATAATGTTTTGCTACAAGTAAATGTGAATAGCTATGATAGTACTGTACTGGATTATAGATGTTTGAGGTCAAATTAATCACAGATATTTGACAACTATCTTCTATATGTTTAGTGAACAAGACCCTGAACATCATTTCTCTGAACTGAGGCTGTGAAAAAGGTAAAACAAAAGTTTCTGTTTGTATGATTTAATGAATAAACATGCATGTAGAGTTCAGACTCAATAGAAACCCTGGCATTGATTTAATGTGATTCAGAAATCAAACATCTGAACACAACTGACTGAACGCTCCTGTAAACATCCCTACACTACAAATCCTTAAAATAATCATTAGAGCTTTCATACAGTGTAAATGTCTGTAATGTAAGATAAACATGGCTGCTTAGAAAATACTTGACCTGTTTTACATGCTTTGTTCACTTGCTACACATTTCTAACAACATTTCTAATAACATACTGATTTTAATGTCGATAATACTTTAGGAGAAGTAATCATGGGAGATGCTGAGATGGAGTGTTTTGGCCCGGCGGCCATTTACCTCCGGAAACCAGAGAAAGAGAGAATAGAAGCACAGCATTCCCCGTTTGATGCCAAAACAGCCTTCTATGTATCTGATCAAGAACAGATGTTCGTGAAGGGTACTCTTCTTAGTAGAGAGGGTGACAAAGTTACCGTCAAAACTCATAGTGGGAAGGTACGTTCAAAACTATAAACTGTGATGTTGAGAAACTATTTACTGTTATTAATATCTCGAGTCATGTTGAACTCATCCTGATAACTGTTGTTGTTTATTATTAGACTGTCACCGTCAAAGAAGATCAAATCTTTCCCATGAATCCACCAAAGTTTGACAAAATTGAGGACATGGCCATGATGACCCACCTCAATGAGGCCACTGTGCTGTATAATCTCAAAGAGCGTTACGCAGCATGGATGATCTATGTAAGTCTAACAACATCACTTTTAATACCTGCGATGAGGTAGATGTTGAACACACGTCTCTGTTTCAGACCTACTCTGGTTTGTTCTGCGCCACCGTCAATCCATACAAATGGCTGCCGGTGTACGATTCAGTTGTTGTGAATGGATACAGGGGCAAGAAAAGAGTTGAAGCCCCTCCCCACATCTTCTCCATCTCTGACAATGCCTACCAGTTCATGCTCTCTGGTCAGACACTCTTTAAAAAGTTTTTAAACAAATAACTAAAGATGTTTTTCACGTGAACACGAAACTAAATCTCACTAGTTTTCCACTTCCTTATTACATCATCCCAGTCTATGTATGGTTTATAAGTGCACATTAATTCTGAATATAAAATGTCGTAACTTGTAACATTTCATCTTAATGTAATAACATGCTCTGTTACTAAACAACTTTTAACATGTTTTCTCAGATCGTGAGAACCAGTCTATCCTAATTACGTGAGTTGATTTATAATACATGACAACAATTTCTATTCAATTCTACTATTGTATTTCTAATGTAAAGTGTCTTACATTTACGTTTTCACACTTCAGCGGAGAATCCGGCGCAGGAAAGACCGTTAACACCAAACGTGTCATCCAGTACTTTGCGACAATCGCTGTGGCTGGACCAAAGAAGACAGAACCTGTTGCGGGAAAAATGCAGGTTAGCAAAGCACAATACTGTAAAAATAAACAAAGTTTAGTGACAAAACTGTTCAACATGATGAAATTGCTCATATACGCTGCAGGGTTCGCTGGAGGATCAAATCATCGCAGCAAACCCCCTGCTGGAGGCTTATGGTAATGCCAAGACTATAAGGAACGACAACTCGTCTCGTTTTGTAAGTTAAAGTCAGATGAAATGCATTATCATTTGTGTTATACCTTTCCAAGATGGCAGACAATTAAAGGTGTCCTAAATAATGTTTTAGGGTAAATTCATCAGGATTCACTTTGGGACAACTGGGAAACTGGCGTCAGCTGATATTGAAACTTGTGAGTGGCACCGTTTTTAAACCAAAACATGTTTTATTGTTAAATAAGAATGAATATTAGTCATCTGAAGCCAATGTTCTCCTGTAAAGATCTGCTGGAAAAGTCAAGAGTAACATTCCAGCTGTCTGCTGAGAGGAGCTTCCACATCTTCTACCAGCTCATGACTGGACACAAACCAGAACTGATCGGTGAGAAATCTACAGTAGTGTGTGATTTATAAAAGACAATGCAGTGTTAAAATAGTGAACATGAATTCTTTACAGAGGCGCTGCTCATCACCACCAATCCTTATGACTATCCAATGATCAGCCAGGGAGAAATCACTGTCAAGAGTATCGATGATGTGGAAGAGTTCATTGCCACAGATGTACGTGGTGTACAACAACATTATTATTCATTTGCATGAGTAAAAATTCTGCTACTGCATTTACATTTGAAATTTAGGCATTTAGCATACTTACAAAGATTAGGAAACAATAAAAGCGATGTGTCATAGGGAGGCTATAGTACAAAAGGTGCTTATGAGAAGATACAAGTTTTCACTGTTTCAAAACAATACCTGTTGAGAGAAAAGAAAGAGCTAGTTTAGGTATTGAAGATACGTCTCCCCCTGTGAAAGACTGCAGAGTTTCGTTTAGGGAGAACGAGAATAAAGCACTGGCCGGCGCATGTTTTTGGAGGTTGACGCACTGAATCCTTTACACGAACCAGAGTCTCGCCCCCGACCAGTGGGCTTAACACCACAGATTGATACCCATGAGCGTCATCAAAATTTGGTTGAGTAAAAGAGTAAGAGGAGATGGGGATGAGACTGTGTCAGCCATCTCCCTGATGCCTGTCTGGGCTTCATACTTCTTGCTTCCTCAATGCCCTCCTCCTCAGGGACCTCATTGTGCAATACTTATCTTTTTAACCTTTACTCTTTGGAAATTAATAGCCCGATTTGGGGTTTTATTAGTCTTGTTTAAGAGTTTTGGCCTTGTATTGTGGATTGTAAGCAAAGTAGCGTTCTATACTGTTTCCAAATGTTTAGCTTGGTCCTCTTTATCTGTGATGCTTGTTTTTAAAAGTTTATGCCTAACTTATGCTTTTATTAATTTTTTTAGTTATGGCCTCGTTTAGTGGACTATATTTTTATTTTTTAAATGAAACGGGAGAAGAGAAAGAAATGTCAGTATCTATGTCAAGTACTGCATTAGATAATGTAGTATAAAAACACCTCACTTGTTGTTTAAAAAAACAGACTGCAATCGACATTCTGGGATTCACTGCTGAGGAGAAAATAAGCATCTTCAAGTTGACAGGTGCTGTGATGCATCATGGCAGCATGAAGTTCAAACAGAAGCAGAGAGAGGAGCAGGCTGAACCTGATGGCAATGAGGGTGAGAGATGAACTATCTGAAGAGAGATGATACTCATATAACCATACAAACAGTCATTTATTGACCATTATTTGAAAAACTTTGCTTGTTTATAGAGGCTGATAAAATCGCCTACCTCATGGGCCTGAACTCTGCAGACCTGCTGAAAGCTGTGTGTTACCCCAGAGTGAAGGTTGGAAATGAGTACGTGACCAAAGGTCAAACTGTACCACAGGTGATGATGAGTAACACAATCAATGTCTATTGAACAGACAAAATCTAAAATCATCTTAGATCAAATGTATGACTTCTGTACACTCTTTCATAGGTGCATAACACAGTCAACGCTCTGTGCAAGTCAGTTTATGAGAAAATGTTTGCATGGATGGTCGTCCGTATCAATGAGATGTTGGACACAAAGCAGGCCAGACAGTTCTACATTGGTGTGCTGGACATTGCTGGATTTGAGATCTTTGATGTGAGCATCGGTTACTAATATGTTTCTAAGAATCAAAATAAAAACATAGTGATATAAGAGTGAGAATTTGCTTGTGTTGAAATGTCAGTACAACAGCTTGGAGCAGCTTTGCATCAACTTCACCAACGAGAAACTGCAACAGTTTTTCAATCATCACATGTTTGTGCTGGAGCAAGAGGAGTACAAGAAAGAAGGCATTGAATGGGCGTTCATTGACTTTGGAATGGACTTAGCTGCCTGCATTGAGCTTATTGAGAAGGTAAAAATAAACACTTGACAAAACAATGTTTATATTATGTCCTTATGATTAAGCTTGAGTATTTCTCCACCAGCCAATGGGCATCTTCTCCATCCTTGAAGAGGAGTGCATGTTCCCCAAAGCCACAGATGGAAGCTTCAAAAACAAGCTGCACGATCAGCATCTCGGCAAAAGCGCAGCTTTCCAGAAGCCCAAACCTGTCAAAGGCAAGGCAGAAGCTCACTTCTCTCTGGTGCACTATGCCGGGACTGTTGACTATAACATTACTGGCTGGTTGGAAAAGAACAAGGATCCACTGAATGACTCTGTTGTGCAACTCTATCAGAAGTCATCAGTCAAACTGCTGTCCCTCCTGTATGCTGCTCATGCAGGTGCTGAAGGTAAGAATGACAGAACAAGTGATGACAATACAATAATTATGAGATTAATTCTATTATGACTGAACTTGTTCTTGCCTGCACACAAAACAGCTGAAGCTGCTGGAAAGAAAGCATGCAAGAAGAAGGGTGGTTCATTCCAGACCGTGTCTGCACTGTTTAGGGTACGTTTTGCTCAACAGCAGGTAAAATGTTTTATTTCAAGTTAAATTACTGTCCAAGTCAACACACAACAATATTAATTCTACAGGAGAACTTGGGTAAGCTGATGACAAACCTGAGGAGCACTCACCCTCACTTTGTTCGTTGCCTAATTCCCAACGAGTCCAAGACTCCAGGTAAAGACTCTTGATTCAAAGGTGCAATGATTGTTTAATTTACTTTGGAAACTTATGGTAATCTCTGTTTTAGGTCTGATGGAGAACCCCCTGGTAATCCATCAGCTGAGGTGTAATGGTGTGCTGGAGGGTATTAGAATCTGCAGAAAGGGTTTTCCCAGCAGAATCCTCTATGGTGACTTCAAGCAAAGGTACTTTGTTTAAACAATTACAGTGTAACACAATAATCTCACTACAAATACAGTCTAGACCCATCATTAATGTTTCAAAACACTTGATTTCAGATATAAAGTATTGAATGCTAGTGTCATCCCAGAGGGACATTTCATTGACAACAAGAAAGCTTCAGAGAAACTCTTGGGCTCTATTGACGTCGACCACACTCAGTATAAATTTGGACACACCAAAGTATGTGATAGAAGTTTATTTAAAATATTACATCTAGAAATCTAGTATGCTAGGTCAACAGAGACAACAGGTTTGCTACTAATTGAAATAATTCCTGTGGTGGGATTGCAGGTGTTCTTTAAAGCTGGTTTGTTAGGTACTCTTGAAGAGCTGAGAGATGAGAAACTTGCAGCACTGGTGACCATGACTCAGGCTCAGTGCCGTGGATTCCTCACAAGGAAGGAGTTTTATAAGATGATGGAGAGGAGGTACAATGCACTTACAAAAACTGGAAAACAAATGAAATTGAATGAAATTTTTTTAATGCTAACTGATGATATTTTACACAGAGAATCCATTTTTACCATCCAATACAATGTCCGATCATTCATGAATGTGAAACACTGGCCATGGATGAAGATTTACTTCAAGATCAAACCTCTTCTGAAGACTGCAGAGACAGAGAAAGAAATGGCAGCCATGAAGGAGAACTACGATAAAATGAAAGAGGATCTATCTAAGGCACTGGCGAAAAAGAAAGAGCTTGAGGAGAAAATGGTGTCACTCATGCAGGAGAAAAATGATCTTCAACTGCAAGTAGCATCTGTGAGTGCTGCAGTGCTTATACCCACATTTATAGATTTTAACAGGTTCAAGAAATTAACCTTGTCCCATCCAAATTAATAGGACAGTGACAATCTATCTGATGCTGAGGAGAGATGTGAAGGTCTTATCAAAAGCAAGATCCAGCTCGAGGCGAAACTCAAAGAGACAACCGAGAGACTGGAGGATGAGGAGGAGGTCAATGCTGAACTGACTGCAAAGAAGAGGAAACTGGAAGATGAATGCTCTGAACTGAAGAAAGATATCGATGACCTGGAGCTCACCTTGGCTAAAGTGGAAAAGGAGAAACATGCGACAGAAAATAAGGTTCACATTTAATCACATATTCTTAACACAGCTCATGTGTTTATACTTGAGAAGAAAAACACTGAACAATTCTTGCATTTAGGTGAAAAACCTGACTGAGGAGATGACCTCTCAGGATGAGTCCATTGCCAAGCTGACCAAGGAGAAGAAAGCCCTTCAAGAGGCACACCAGCAAACCCTTGATGACCTTCAGGCAGAGGAAGACAAAGTCAACTCTCTGACTAAAGCCAAGGCAAAACTTGAGCAGCAAGTGGATGATGTAAGATGTTTGGCATGAGAATAAATGAAAGAAACTGATCAGAATGTAGTAGATGCTAACCTACTGGATTTTGAAAGAACAGCTCGAGGGTTCACTGGAGCAAGAGAAGAAACTTCGTATGGACCTCGAGAGAGCCAAGAGAAAGCTTGAGGGTGATCTGAAACTGGCCCAGGAATCACTAATGGACTTGGAGAATGACAAACAACAATCAGATGAGAAGATCAAAAAGTGAGTAAAAGACAGAAAATTTGTAAATATAAACAAATACACATTTTACAAAACCTTAATTTTATTGAAACAGGAAGGACTTTGAGATAAGTCAACTGATCAGCAAGATTGAAGATGAACAGTCTTTGGGAGCACAGCTTCAGAAGAAGATCAAAGAACTTCAGGTAATGTCTATTATATTTAAATGTACCTAACTAGGAAAATCACATTACCAATATGACAAGCTAAGTGGATATTTTAAAATCAGGCCCGTATTGAGGAGCTGGAAGAGGAAATTGAGTCTGAGCGAGCTGCTCGTGCTAGAGTGGAGAAGCAGAGAGCTGATCTCTCCAGGGAACTTGAAGAGATCAGCGAGAGGCTTGAGGAAGCTGGTGGTGCCACTTCTGCCCAGATTGAGATGAACAAAAAGCGTGAAGCAGAATACATGAAGTTGCGTCGTGATCTGGAAGAGTCCACCTTGCAGCATGAGGCTACAGCAGCCGCTCTCCGAAAGAAGCAGGCAGACACCGTGGCTGAGCTCGGAGAACAGATCGACAACCTCCAGCGTGTCAAGCAAAAGCTGGAGAAGGAGAAGAGTGAGTACAAGATGGAGATTGATGACTTATCAAGCAACATGGAGTCAGTGGCCAAATCAAAGGTAATCACAACTAAAGGGATCATTAAACGAAAATGTACATAGGAACAAAACATGGGTAAAACTTTTTTATTTTCTTAGGCTAACTTAGAGAAGATGTGCCGCACTCTTGAAGACCAACTAAGTGAAATCAAGTCCAAGAATGATGAAAATGTTCGCCAGCTCAATGACACAAGTGCTCAAAGAGCAAGACTTGCCACTGAGAATGGTTAGTGCATAACAAAATGTTGTTCTAAATAAAATTGTTCAATAGAATTATTAACACAAAGGGGATGAACAGGTGAACTGGCTCGTCAGCTGGAGGAGAAAGAAGCTCTTGTTTCTCAGCTGACCAGAGGAAAACAGGCTTTCACTCAGCAGATTGAAGAACTCAAGAGACATGTTGAGGAGGAGCTTAAGGTAATATCACGATACATAGTGAAATACATTTCCATTTCAAGAAAACCAACAAGACCCAGACTTCTAATGCAAATTAAACATGTTTGATTTTAGGCCAAGAACGCCCTGGCCCATGCTGTCCAGTCTGCCCGCCATGATTGTGATCTGCTCAGAGAGCAGTATGAAGAGGAGCAAGAGGCAAAATCTGAACTTCAGCGTGGCATGTCTAAGGCCAACAGTGAGGTGGCTCAGTGGAGAGCCAAATATGAAACTGATGCTATCCAACGCACCGAGGAGCTTGAGGAAGCCAAGTAAACCAATGCACAACATTTAGGTAAATTATTGAACAATTCACATCTGATATACCAAGGCATAATTTCATATAATTTTCCACAGGAAAAAGCTGGCCCAGCGTCTCCAGGATGCTGAAGAATCTGTTGCGGCTGTGAACTCCAAGTGTGCTTCTCTGGAAAAGACCAAACAGAGATTGCTGGGTGAAGTCGAGGACCTCATGATTGATGTTGAGAGAGCAAATTCATTGGCTGCCAACATGGACAAGAAGCAGAGAAACTTCGACAAGGTAAGGAAAACATAAAATCTAAGCTTCACGAAGTTTATGAACTTGAATGATTTATTAAAATTTCACTGTTTCTTTTTTTTTCAGGTCCTGGCAGATTGGAAACAGAAGTATGAGGAAGGTCAGGCTGAGCTGGAAGGTGCTCAGAAAGAAGCTCGTTCCCTCAGCACTGAGCTCTTCAAGATGAAGAACTCTTATGAAGAAACTCTTGATCACCTGGAGACTCTGAAGAGGGAGAACAAGAATTTGCAACGTAAATGGCACTTTTATTAACATATCATCAAAAAATAAAAATTGAAACTATAACTTTTATAACTGTACTTTTTATCTTTAGAGGAGATTTCTGACCTTAGTGAGCAGCTTGGAGAGACCGGAAAGAGCATTCATGAGTTAGAGAAAGCCAAGAAGACAGTGGAGATTGAGAAATCAGAGATCCAGACTGCACTGGAGGAAGCTGAGGTAAATCAACATTAAAACCATGCAGGAATTTATAACTCACCCTGTCTCACTCTTCTATGTTAATAAAACCTCACTACTGTTTATCAGGGCTCTCTGGAACATGAAGAAACTAAGATTCTTCGCATCCAGCTGGAGCTGACCCAGATCAAGAGTGAGATTGACAGAAAGATTGCTGAGAAAGATGAAGAGATTGAGCAGATCAAGAGGAACAGCCAACGAGTGATTGATTCCATGCAAACCACTTTGGACTCTGAGGTCAGGAGCAGAAACGATGCCCTGAGAGTCAAGAAGAAGATGGAGGGAGATCTCAATGAGATGGAGGTCCAGCTGAGCCATGCAAACCGCCAGGCTGCTGAGGCCCAGAAACAGCTCAGGAATGTCCAAGGCCAGCTCAAGGTACATTTCTTTCTGCTAAATGTCTTCACAAAATATTAAGTTGTCTGAATTAGAATTAAAGCATGAATATTGACACCCTAAATCTGCCACAGGATGCCCAACTGCACCTTGATGAAGCTGTCAGAGGACAGGAAGACATGAAGGAGCAGGCTGCCATGGTAGAGCGCAGGAATAACCTGATGCAAGCTGAGATTGAGGAGCTGAGAGTTGCACTAGAGCAAGCTGACAGATGCCGCAAAATGGCAGAGCAGGAGCTTTTAGATGCCAGTGAGCGTGTGGGACTCCTGCACTCTCAGGTACAATAATTGTACAATAACACTTAACTTGAGAACAACTGTTTGAAGGTAACAGTGAGGTTTCTGACTGAAGCTGTTGATGTCTACAGAATACAAGTCTTATTAACACCAAGAAGAAGCTTGAGAGTGATCTGGTCCAGGTTCAAGGTGAAGTGGATGATGCGGTCCAGGAGGCCAGAAATGCAGAGGAGAAAGCCAAGAAGGCCATCACTGATGTAAGTGTTTGCTATAATCTACTTTCAATTCAGAAATTTTTCCATATCAATCCCAAATGCAGCTTTGATGCGTCTTTGTTCTAAAGCTTAGTTAATGATATTTGGCTCTCATTCCAGGCTGCCATGATGGCTGAGGAGCTGAAGAAGGAGCAGGACACCAGTTCTCACCTGGAGAGGATGAAGAAGAACATGGAGATTACGGTCAAAGACCTGCAGCACCGTCTGGATGAGGCCGAAAGTCTGGCCATGAAAGGAGGAAAGAAACAGCTCCAGAAACTGGAGGCCAGAGTAGGTTTGAATGTTTAGGTGCTCACGAGTCCTGATCATAGCTGAGATCATATTGGTTAAAACAACTGTTCACAGCCATGTTATAACACTTAGAAGTAGACATTACTAACTATTTCCTGCCATTGACAAGTTATCTTGTCAATTAAGAGTAATCCTTTTTCCTAAAAATTATGCTTTCCTGGCAAGTTTTTACAGTAATTTGTATTTCTGCTACTATCTACTAGATGGCACTCTTACCCATTTTATAATAAAACTGAGGAAAAAACTAATTTAATTAATTTGTACATTAAAATTTATGTTTTGACCATCGTTCTGAATCTGATCTCTAGCAAAAGTCCTACACAAAAATGCAATTATTTCAGCTTTTTGCTCAAATTTGGTATGTTTGAAGAAACCTACCTGTATTTAAGATGTTATAAAAAAGAGAACAAATGAAGATACGATGAAATGTTTTTCTCCCACTTTGTTTGTTTGAAAGCAGATTCTGTTCTTTCATTTGATATATTTGAACATTTTCCTGGAAGGCATTTTGTAAAACTTATGAAAATCACCAGAAATACTGATGGGAAACTTTTTAAAAAAGGCTGGTGGGTAATGAGTTAACAAATATGGTTAGCACCACTAACAAACCAAACCAGAGAACCAAAAGAATAAAAAAAAGGTGTGATGTTGTGCATGAGGTTATTGCTTATGTATTCATAAAAATAGACCAAAAGGTATTGTATCATACTTCTTTAAGGTGCGTGAGCTGGAGTCTGAAGTGGAGTCTGAACAAAGACGTAGTGCTGAAGCTGTTAAAGGAGTGCGCAAATACGAGAGGAGAGTGAAGGAACTCACCTACCAGGTACTTACCATCTGTACAGCAGTAACAACAGATGAGTCAAACTACAGTGCTGGATAGTGATTTAACCTCTTTCACCTCTACAGACTGAAGAAGATAAGAAGAATGTGACCCGACTGCAGGATCTGGTGGACAAGCTGCAGATGAAAGTCAAGTCCTACAAGCGTCAAGCTGAGGAAGCTGTGAGTGATGGTTTTGTGTTTGAATATTGTGACATCATCAAGTTAATGAGACAACAACAAGTAAATGAGTCAAAGGAAAATATCCAAATTAACTTACAACATAAATCTCAATTTACAGGAGGAGCAGGCCAACACTCACCTGGCCAGGCACAGGAAGGTGCAGCATGAGATGGAGGAGGCTCAGGAACGTGCTGATATTGCAGAGTCCCAGGTGAACAAGCTGAGAGTCAAGAGCCGTGAGATTGGGAAGGTGAGCGCCACCTGCTGGTACTGTTATCAAACTGCTACCTGAAATAAACTAAAAATAAACACATACATACATGCAAACAAACAGTAGAATTAATTAAGTAAAATGTGCATTCTTACGTTTTTTAGGGAAAAGAATCAGCAGAGTAAAACCTGAAGCCTGAATCACAACAGAAAGTAATCATAAAATATGAACTACTTCTAACTAATAAAAAGTTGTTGTGTCCTTACGATTGTGTTATTGCAGTTCTTAAACAGTTGTAAAGTGAAAACAAACAAAACAAAACAAAAACACCAGGTTGATGTGAAAAATATGAATGTCTTTATCTCATCCATTCTCTTATAAACATTTCCCAGAAGTGAAAGACAAAATGATACAAAGTTTGACTTTCTTGAAGCTGTTCCATCTGTACAAAATGAAGTGATATGGAAGACTGCAGAAAGAGAAAAAATCCCTTTCACATTTATAACAAACATTTGCAGAGCTACTAAATTAAACTTAGAATTAAAACATCCCTATTCACATCAATAAATTCATGACAACACAAAAAATTAATGGTGTATTAAATTAATTTCTAACCATTGCAATGAATTTTATAAGAAGCTATACACTTGTAATTACTCTCAAACTGAATCTGGTGGTTTCATGAATGATTTAGAAGTTAAAACTATCAATGAGAGTGATAAAACATTTTGGGGCAGTTTCCCAGACAGGGGTTAGACTAGAGCTAGGCTAAAATAAAAGTAAAAGCTCTCCAAAGTGAAAAAAAAACTTGCACTGGCAAATCTTAAAATACATCAGTGGCCCTTGTTCTGCCTCAAAATGCACACAAGTAATGTTTTTAATAAGGCATGTTTGTTAAAACTAGTTATATTTCCTTATTAAACTAAGGCCTAGTCCCGATTTAAGATAACCTCTGTCCGAGAAACCACCCCACACTGAATTATCCTTTCCATTGAAGAATATTATATATGCAATATTATATATATAATATTATATTATAATTCTATATATGCAAGTACGCACATCAAAAATAATAAATCGCCAGGCACTGATGGCTTGAGTACCGTTTTCTAAAGATCTAAGCCCTTTTTGTTTAAGGTCTTTAAGGAAAGAATTGAAAATAAATGCCCAAAAAAAGATATTCTCCTCCCTGAAAATTGGCATCCAATGAGTTTACTAAGCAGTGACTATAAAATATTTGCTCTCATTTTAGCTACAAGACTAAAACTGTAATTAGACACAATTACTGACAAAACACAACATGGCTTTATAAAAAATAGGCACATAACAAATAACATTAGGTTACTTTTAAATATTTTGGACTACCCTGAATTTGTTGTAGCTAATGGTTTTATTCTATTTGTAGATTTATAGGTTTTTGATTCTGTGGAACACCAGTTTATTTTTTAATCACTCAAAAAGTTTGGTTTTGTAGATTACTTCTAATTAAGACAATTAAAACTCTATATAAGAATAATAACAGCTCAGTTAAGTTAAATCCAAATTTAAAGCCAATACCGTTCAAAGAGTTTCTATTATTGAGAGAAAATTGATTATAACTAAACTAGCAGAAGACACTATTTGTTCCAGTAGTCTCTAAATTACAACAAGTCTGCTATTACCTATTGATAATGTAAACAGTCTTATGTATTTGTTTACAGTAGTAAATGTGTTAATAAAGTGCTAGTCATTTGTCCGATATTAGCTATCATTTAATTTTGCATGAATTATGAAACTTCTCAGTAGTTCTCTGGGAAGTATGAAAAAATGGTAGTTATTGATTAGTTAATAGTGAACTACCAGTTAATCAGTAGTTACTAGATTAATATTGTTTAACAACTCATTTGTTCCTGTGTAGTTATTTATTAATAATGGATAAGTATTTTAAAGTGTTACCGAAAAGTCTTATTGTGGCATTCCTGTGAAAACGTATGTTTATTATTGGTCTTGTGAGAGACATATACTTAAGCAATTTAAGGGACTTAAACTTTAAGCTTTATTTATTTAAGCTAATTTATAGAATAAATATTTTCTTGTAAAATTTTAAACGGATATAAATGTCAATTGTAGCCTTTACAATTCTTTTAAAGACAGCCACAGTATTTATTGTAAGTATTTGCAATGTGGTATTTTTGGAAATAGATTCTTGACTTCATTGCTTAAAATTGACAAAAAAACTATAATGAAAACATGCACTATTAGGTCTATGTGTAAATCAGAAGGACAAACAAATTCACACACATTTGATTAATTTGATTACTTTAATGGCTAAAATCCATATACACATGTGTAAATTCTATGGCTGAAAGGAAAAAATAACACGCTATATTGAATTAATATTACCCTAAAAAAAAAAAAAACAGGACATTTGTCAGATTCTACAGGCATTTAACTATTTTCATCCTTTTGTATAATATTACAAATATTAAAAGCTGTTACTGCTGTTGCGCATCATTTACGCTGAGCGTAGTTGCACCTGGTTGTAGTTTTAGCTGCAACAGGGGTAAATATTTTTTACAAAGCCGGAAGTTGCAAAGCCTGACAAAGGGCTTACAGCCAACTATTTTACATCCAGCTGGCGCAACCGGCCCTAGATGGCTCATGGCCTGTGTTTGGCATCACTGGCAGACACTACAGTTTCTATTTGTGGATTTGGGCTCTATGGGTAGAAAGATCAAGGTTCATAAAAGACGCCATTTAATTTTTGGCATCTGTTAACCAAGCTCCAATGACCCTAGAAATCTGGGTCACCGCTGCAAGACCCGACACCAAATGCTGTATCAGTGCATCTCCTGGCAGATCCCCAGTCAAGATTTATCCTCATGAAACTATGTGACCGATAATGAACCTGACACCACAGACAGCCAGACGAAAGTGCTGGAAGGAAAACAAAGCTTAATATAAAACAGAGAACACTATTAATAGTGATTCATTTGTTTTGTTGAATCAGCTGTTTGTGTGCCCTTGTGTATTAGTTTAGTATCTAGTTTAGTGTGTAAAAGTTCATGTTAGATTGTGAAAAGAAGAAGAATGTTTGCTTTGAAAATAACTGCAATAAAATTCAACAAAACTAAATACAAATTACCTAAGTGTTTAAGTAAAACTTATCAAGAACCTTAACTAATAACACAAACAATATTTGTTAAAAAACATAAGTTGATACACATTCAATTTTCTACGAGTCACATACAATGCTTGTGAGTGTTTATAAAAGTCATTAAATATCCCCAATTATCATGACTTGCATCAAGATGTAAATACATGATGCCCATAACAAATACAGATCTATAAATGGCAAAGTGTTGCAACACATTTACAGTGAATTAACATGACCAAATAGAGCTGATGGATTCTGCTGTGTACACTAAAGCATCTCTATATAAGAAAGAAGTTTTGCCCACTTCAACAAGACCTCACACAGATCCATCCACGGTAAGAAAATTTACTACACCTGTATTTGCTATAGGTTAGATCGATCATAACAAACCATACTAAATTATACTGAACTATACTATACACAACTGTATTATGCTATAATACAATATACCATACTATATTATACTTCACTACACTAAACCATACTACACTACACTATACTGAGCTATACTATACTCAACTGTATTGTGCTATAATACAATATTTCATACTACACTATACCACAATAAACTACACTGAGCTATACTGTACTATACTAAAAATATATTTGACAGCTATCTTCTATATGTTTAGTGAACAAGACCCTGAACATCATTTCTCTGAACTGAGGCTGTGAAAAAGGTAAAACAAAAGTTTCTGTTTGTATGATTTAATGAATAAACATGCATGTAGAGTTCAGACTCAGTAGAAACCCTGGCACTGATTTAATGTGATTCAGAAAACAAACATCTTAACACAACTGACTGAACGCTCCTGTAAACATCCCTATGCTACAAATCCATAAAATGATTATTTGAGCTTTCATACAATACAAATTTCTTTTATGTAAGATAAACATGGCTACTTAGAAGATCATGTTTAACATGTTTGACATGTTTTATTCACTTTAACATTTAATTTGTGTTATTTAATCGTTTCAATGACTTCAATTTTGAAATGTGGAAAATGGTCATGGTAAAGAATGACAATGTGTGTTTCTGTCAGAGTATGAATGTAAGTTTTGCTGAAATTCAAAGAAAAGAATCATGAAATACAAATGATTTTTTATTTCTATAATAGATCAGCACAAGTCATCATGGGAGACGGTGAGATGGAGTGTTTTGGCCCGGCGGCCATTTACCTCCGTAAACCAGAGAGAGAGAGGATTGAAGCTCAGAACGCCCCTTTTGATGCCAAAACAGCCTTCTTTGTATCCGATCCAGATGAGATGTTCCTGAAGGGTACTCTTGTTAGTAAAGAGGGTGGCAAAGCTACCGTCAAAACTCAGAGTGGAAAAGTATGTTCATTTCATCTTTTACTGTTATTAATATCTCAAGTCATGTCTAACTCATCCTGATAACTGTTGTTGTTTATTATCAGACTGTCACCGTCAAAGAAGATCAAATCTTTCCCATGAATCCACCAAAGTTTGACAAAATTGAGGACATGGTCATGATGACCCACCTCAATGAGGCCACTGTGCTGTATAATCTCAAAGAGCGTTATGCAGCATGGATGATCTATGTAAGTCTAACAACATCACTATTAATATCTGTGATGAGGTTGATGTTGAACACAGATCTCTGTTTCAGACCTACTCTGGTTTATTCTGCGCCACCGTCAATCCATACAAATGGCTGGCAGTGTACGATGCAGTTGTTGTGGCCGGTTACAGGGGCAAGAAAAGAGTTGAAGCTCCTCCCCACATCTTCTCCATCTCTGACAACGCCTACCAGTTCATGCTCACCGGTCAGACACTCTTAATAAAGTTTTTAAACAAATAACTAAAAATGTTTTCTAGTGAACACAAAACTAAACCTAACCATTTTTAACTTTCTAGTTTGTGTACGATTTCTCAGTGCACATTAATTCTAAATATAACATGTTGTAACGTGTAAAATCTCATCGTAATGAAATAACATGCTCTGCTACTAAACAACTTTTAACACATTCCCTCAGATCGTGATAACCAGTCTATCCTAATTACGTGAGTTTAGATCTTTTCTAATATTTATTTATAATACATGACAACAATTTCTATTCATTTCTACTATTATATTATGAATGTAAAGTGTCTTACATGTACGTTTTCACACTAAAGCGGAGAATCCGGCGCAGGAAAGACCGTCAACACCAAACGTGTCATCCAGTACTTTGCGACAATCGCTGTGGCTGGACCGAAGAGGGCAGAACCTGTTGCGGGAAAAATGCAGGTTAGCAAAGCACAATAGAGTAAAAAAAAACAAAGTTTAGTGACAAAACTGTTCTACATGATGAAATTACTTGTATACGCCACAGGGATCGCTAGAGGATCAAATCATTGCAGCAAACCCCCTGCTGGAGGCTTATGGTAATGCCAAGACTGTGAGGAACGACAACTCGTCTCGTTTTGTAAGTTGAAGTCTGATGAAATGCATTATCATTTGTGTTATACCTTTCCAAGATGGCAGACATTCAAATGTGTCCTAAATAATGTTTTAGGGTAAATTCATCAGGATTCACTTTGGGACAACTGGGAAACTGGCGTCAGCTGATATTGAAACTTGTGAGTGGCACCGTTTCAAAACCAAAACATGTTTTATTGTTAAATAAGCATGAATATTAGTCATCTGAAGCCAATGTTCTCCTGTAAAGATCTGCTGGAAAAGTCAAGAGTAACATTCCAGCTGTCTGCTGAGAGGAGCTACCACATCTTCTACCAGCTCATGACTGGACACAAACCAGAACTGCTCGGTGAACACACATTTCATGCACAAATTCATGCATACTCATGCATAGATCCAATGTCTAAGAGCAGTGTTAATATAGTGCACATTATTTTTTTACAGAGGCACTTCTGATCACCACCAATCCTTATGACTATCCAATGATCAGCATGGGAGAAATCACTGTCAAGAGTATCGATGATGTGGAAGAGTTCATTGCCACAGATGTACGTGGTGGAGAACAACATTGTTATTATATATTTGCATGAGTAGAAATGATGCTAGTGCATAAGATATTTTTTTTTAAACAACTTACTCGAGTGTTTACAACAAACAGACTGCTATCGACATTCTGGGCTTTACTGGTGAGGAGAAAGCAGCTATCTACAAGCTGACAGGTGCTGTGATGCATCATGGCAGCATGAAGTTCAAGCAGAAGCAGAGAGAGGAGCAGGCTGAACCTGATGGCACTGAGGGTGAGAGATGAACTATCTGAAGAGAGATGATACTCGTATCACTGTACAAGCAATCATTTACTGACCATTATCCCCCAAACTTTGCTTGTTTATAGAGGCTGATAAAATCGCCTACCTCATGGGCCTGAACTCTGCAGACCTGCTGAAAGCTGTGTGTTACCCCAGAGTCAAGGTTGGAAATGAGTATGTGACCAAAGGTCAAACTGTACCACAGGTGATGATGACTAACACAATCAATGTCTATTGAAAAGACAAAATCTAAAATCATCTTAGATCAACTTCATGACCTCTGTACACTCTTTCATAGGTGAATAACACAGTCAGCGCTTTGTGCAAGTCAGTTTATGAGAAAATGTTCTTGTGGATGGTCGTCCGTATCAATGAGATGTTGGACACAAAGCAGTCCAGAC
Organism: Misgurnus mizolepis; assembly: GCA_025389145.1. Lineage (NCBI taxonomy): Eukaryota > Metazoa > Chordata > Actinopteri > Cypriniformes > Cobitidae > Misgurnus > Misgurnus mizolepis. The sequence continues at coordinate 764,333 of JAIFKI010000021.1, forward strand.
AGTTCTACATTGGTGTGCTGGACATCGCTGGATTTGAGATCTTTGATGTGAGAATAATTTACTAATACGTTTCTAAGAATCAAAATAAAAACATAGTGATATAAGAGTGAGAATTTGCTTGTGTTGAAATGTCAGTACAACAGCTTGGAGCAGCTCTGCATCAACTTCACGAACGAGAAACTGCAACAGTTTTTCAATCATCACATGTTTGTGCTGGAGCAAGAGGAGTACAAGAAAGAAGGCATTGAATGGGCGTTCATTGACTTTGGAATGGACTTAGCTGCCTGCATTGAGCTTATTGAGAAGGTAAAAATAAAGATGACAAAACAATGTTTATATTATGTTCTTATGATTAAGCTTGAGTATTTCTCCACCAGCCAATGGGCATCTTCTCCATCCTTGAAGAGGAGTGCATGTTCCCCAAAGCCACAGACATGAGCTTCAAAAACAAGCTGCACGATCAGCATCTCGGCAAATGTGCAGCTTTTCAGAAGCCCAAACCTGCCAAAGGCAAGGCAGAAGCTCACTTCTCTCTGGTGCACTACGCCGGCACTGTTGACTATAACATTACTGGCTGGTTGGAAAAGAACAAGGATCCACTGAACGACTCAGTTGTGCAACTCTATCAGAAGTCATCAGTCAAACTGCTGTCCCTCCTGTATGCCGTTAGTGCAGGCGAAGGTAAGAATGATATAACAAGGGATGACAATACAATCATTATAAGATTAATTATAATATTATATATTTATTAACCTGTATCGCCTTCACACAAAACAGCTGAAGCTGCTGGAAAGAAGGCAGGCAAGAAGAAGGGTGGTTCATTCCAGACCGTGTCTGCACTGTTTAGGGTAAGTTTTCTCGACCGCAGGTAAAATTTTGTATTTCAAGTTAGATTACTGTCCAAGTCAACACACAACAATATTGATTCTACAGGAGAACTTGGGCAAGCTGATGACAAACCTGAGGAGCACTCACCCTCACTTTGTGCGCTGCCTGATTCCCAACGAGTCCAAGACTCCAGGTAAAGACTCCTGAAACAAAGGTGAAATGATTGTTTAAGTTATTTTGGAGACTTATGGTCATCTCTGTTTTAGGTCTGATGGAGAACTTCCTGGTTATCCATCAGCTGAGGTGTAATGGTGTGCTGGAGGGTATTAGAATCTGCAGAAAGGGTTTCCCCAGCAGAATCCTCTATGGTGACTTCAAGCAGAGGTATTTTGTTTAAACAATCACAGTCCAACATTAATCTCACTACAAATACAGTCAAGATCTATCATTAATGTTTCAAAACACTTGATTTCAGATATAAAGTATTGAATGCTAGTGTCATCCCTGAGGGACATTTCATGGACAACAAGAAAGCTTCAGAGAAACTCTTGGGCTCTATTGACGTCGATCACAACCAGTATAAGTTTGGACACACCAAAGTATGTGATAGAAATGTATTTGAATTTTAAAGTCATTCTAGGTAGACAGAGGCTTCCAGGTTTATGTCAAGGTTAAAATAAATGTTGTGGTGTGACTGCAGGTGTTCTTCAAAGCTGGACTGCTGGGTGCTCTTGAGGAGATGAGAGATGAGAAACTAGCAGCACTGGTAACCATGACTCAGGCCCTTTGTCGTGGATATGTCATGAGGAAGGTGTTTGTCAAGATGATGGAAAGGAGGTACAATGCACTTACATGACTGTTTAGAAAACAAATAAAATGAAATGGTTTCAAAGAGTGGTGTTAACTAATGTTGTTACATTTTACAGAGAATCCATTTTTACCATCCAATACAACATCCGCTCGTTCGTGAATGTGAAACATTGGCCATGGATGAAGCTTTACTTCAAAATCAAACCTCTTCTGAAGACTGCAGAGACAGAAAAAGAAATGGCATCCATGAAGGAGAACTACGAGAAAATGAAGGAGGATCTAGCCAAGGCACTATCAAAAAAGAAGGAGCTTGAGGAGAAAATGGTGTCACTCATGCAGGAGAAAAATGATCTCCAACTGCAAGTAGCATCTGTGAGTGATGCAATGCTTATACTCTTATTTCTATTGATATTGATGTCAATAGGATCAAGAAATTAACCTTATCCCCATTGCAATATATAGGAAGCTGATAGTCTCAATGATGCTGAGGAGAGATGTGAAGGTCTTATCAAAAGTAAGATCCAGTTCGAGGCCAAACTCAAAGAGGCAACCGAGAGACTGGAGGATGAGGAGGAGATCAATGCTGAACTGACTGCTAAAAAGAGGAAACTGGAAGATGAATGCTCTGAACTGAAGAAAGATATCGATGACCTGGAGCTCACCTTGGCCAAAGTGGAAAAGGAGAAACATGCAACTGAAAATAAGGTTCACATTTAATCACATCTTCCTAACACAGCTCATGTGTTAATACTTGAGAAGAAAAACACTGAACAATGCTTTGAATTTAGGTGAAAAACCTGACTGAGGAGATGACCTCCCAGGATGAGACCATTGCCAAGCTGACCAAAGAGAAGAAAGCCCTCCAAGAGGCACACCAGCAAACCCTTGATGACCTTCAGGCAGAGGAAGACAAAGTCAACTCTCTGACTAAAGCCAAGACAAAACTTGAGCAGCAAGTGGATGACGTAAGATGTTTGACATGATAATTAGACCATAAATAAATGAAAGAAATTGATCTGATTGTAAGAGATTCTAATGTACTGGCTATTGGGAACAGCTTGAGGGTTCATTGGAGCAAGAAAAGAAACTCCGTATGGACCTTGAGAGAGCCAAGAGAAAGCTTGAGGGTGATCTGAAACTGGCCCAGGAATCACTAATGGACCTGGAGAATGACAAACAACAATCAGATGAGAAGATCAAAAAGTGAGTAACAGATAGAAAATTTGCAAATGTAAACAAATAAACATTTTACAAAATCTTAATTTTCTTGAAACAGGAAGGACTTTGAGATAAGTCAACTGATCAGCAAGATTGAAGATGAACAGTCCTTGGAGGTACAGCTTCAGAAGAAGATCAAAGAACTTCAGGTAATGTCTTTCATATGTTAAACTTAAGTACATAACTGGGGAATTCACACAGCCAGTATGAAAAGCTAAGTAGATATTTTAAAATCAGGCCCGTATTGAGGAACTGGAAGAGGAAATTGAGGCAGAACGAGCTGCTCGTGCTAAAGTAGAGAAGCTGAGAGCTGATCTCTCCAGGGAACTTGAAGAGATCAGCGAGAGGCTTGAGGAAGCTGGTGGTGCCACCGCTGCCCAGATTGAGATGAACAAAAAGCGTGAAGCAGAATTCATGAAGTTGCGTCGTGATCTGGAAGAGTCCACCTTGCAACATGAGGCTACAGCTGCTGCTCTCCGAAAGAAGCAGGCAGATAGCGTGGCCGAGCTCGGAGAACAGATTGACAACCTCCAGCGTGTCAAGCAAAAGCTGGAGAAGGAGAAGAGTGAGTACAAGATGGAGATTGATGACTTATCAAGCAACATGGAGGCTGTGGCCAAATCAAAGGTAATCACAAGTAGAGGATAATATAAAAATGTACATAGAAACAAAACGTGTAAAACACTTTTGTATTTTCTTAGGGAAACTTAGAGAAGATGTGCCGCACTCTTGAAGACCAACTGAGTGAAATCAAGTCCAAGAATGATGAAAATGTTCGCCAGCTCAATGACACGAGTGCCCAAAGAGCAAGACTTGCCACTGAGAATGGTTAGTGCACAACAAAATTATATTTTAAATAAAATTGTTCAATAGAATTATTAACACAAGTGGATGAACAGGTGAACTGGCTCGCCAGCTGGAGGAGAAAGAAGCTCTTGTTTCTCAGCTGACCAGAGGAAAACAGGCTTTCACTCAACAGATTGAAGAACTCAAGAGACATGTTGAGGAGGAGCTTAAGGTAAATCACAACATAGTGAAATGAGTTTTGCATTTCAAGAAAAACAAGGAGACATAGACTTCAATTTCAAATGAAACACGTTCGATTTTAGGCGAAGAACGCCCTGGCCCATGCTGTCCAGTCTGCTCGCCATGATTGTGATCTGCTCAGAGAGCAGTATGAAGAGGAGCAAGAGGCAAAAGGTGAACTTCAGCGTGGCATGTCTAAAGCCAACAGTGAGGTGGCTCAGTGGAGAGCAAAATATGAGACTGATGCTATCCAGCGCACTGAGGAGCTTGAGGATGCCAAGTAAACCAATGCAAAACATTTAAGTAAATTATTGAGCAATTCACATCTGATATACCAAGACATAATTTCATACAATTGTCCACAGGAAAAAGCTGGCCCAGCGTCTCCAGGATGCTGAAGAATCTGTTGAGGCTGTGAACTCCAAGTGTGCTTCTCTGGAAAAGACCAAGCAGAGATTGCTGGGTGAAGTCGAGGACCTCATGATTGATGTGGAAAGAGCAAATTCACTGGCTGCCAACTTAGACAAGAAACAGAGAAACTTTGACAAGGTAAGGAATACATGACATTTAAAAATCTAAACTTAATGAAATCCATGAACTTTAATGATTACGTTTCTATTTTTGTCAGGTCCTGGCAGATTGGAAACAGAAGTATGAGGAAGGTCAGGCTGAGCTAGAAGGTGCTCAGAAAGAAGCTCGTTCCCTCAGCACTGAGCTCTTCAAGATGAAGAACTCTTATGAAGAAACTCTTGATCACCTGGAGACTCTGAAGAGAGAGAACAAGAATTTGCAACGTAAATGGCACTTTTATTTACACTTTATCAAAAAAAGAAACATTGTAACTATAATCCTTAAATACTGTATTGTATACTTTTAGAGGAGATTTCTGACCTTACTGAGCAGCTTGGAGAGACTGGAAAGAGTATTCATGAATTAGAGAAAGCCAAGAAGACAGTGGAGATTGAGAAATCAGAGATCCAGACTGCACTGGAGGAAGCTGAGGTAAACCTACATTAACACCATGCAAAAATCTATTTCTCACCCATCTCACTCTTCTAGTATGTTAATAAAACCTCACTACTGTTTATCAGGGCACTCTGGAACATGAAGAAACCAAGATTGTTCGTATCCAGCTGGAGCTGACCCAGATCAAGAGCGAGATTGACAGAAAGATTGCTGAGAAAGATGAAGAGATTGAGCAGATCAAGAGGAACAGCCAACGAGTGATTGATTCCATGCAAACCACTTTGGACTCTGAGGTCAGGAGCAGAAACGACACCCTAAGAGTCAAGAAAAAGATGGAGGGAGATCTTAATGAGATGGAGATTCAGCTGAGCCATGCAAACCGCCAGGCTGCTGAGGCCCAGAAACAGCTGAGGAATGTCCAAAGCCAACTCAAGGTAATCTTCCTTCCGTAAAATGTTTATTTGTGTGAATTTGAATCAACGCTTGAATACTGACACCTTAAACCTGCAACAGGATGCCCAACTGCACCTTGATGAAGCCGTCAGAGGACAGGAAGACATGAAGGAGCAAGTTGCCATGGTGGAGCGCAGGAATAACCTGATGCAAGCTGAGATTGAGGAGCTGAGAGTTGCATTGGAGCAAGCTGAGAGAGGCCGCAAAGTGGCAGAGCAGGAGCTTGTGGACGCCAGTGAGCGTGTGGGACTGCTGCATTCTCAGGTACAATGATTGTACAGTAACACTAAACTTGAGAACAACTGTTTGAAGGTAACAGTGAGATTTCTGACTGAAGCTGTTAATGTCTCACAGAATACAAGTCTTATTAACACCAAGAAGAAGCTTGAAGCTGATCTGGTCCAGGTTCAAGGTGAGGTGGATGATTCAGTCCAGGAGGCCAGAAATGCAGAGGAGAAAGCCAAGAAGGCCATTACTGATGTGAGTGTTTGCTACAATCTACTTTCATAGTAGAAATTCTTCTAAAGAGCACATGCAACTATATCAATCCCAAAATGAAGCTTTCGTGCATCTTTGTCCTAAAGCAAAGTTAATTATATTTGGGTCTCACTTCCAGGCTGCCATGATGGCTGAAGAGCTGAAGAAGGAGCAGGACACCAGTTCTCACCTGGAGAGGATGAAGAAGAACATGGAAATTACGGTCAAAGACCTGCAGCATCGTCTGGATGAGGCCGAAAGTCTGGCCATGAAAGGAGGAAAGAAACAACTCCAGAAACTGGAGGCCAGGGTAGGTTTTAATGTTTATGTGCTCACAAGTCCTGACCATGGCAGGGATAATATTGGTTAAAACAACTTTTCACAGCTTTGCAATAACACTGAGAAGTGGATATTACTAACAAATATGGTTACCAGCACAAATAAAATGAACCAAAGAGAGTTAAACACTGAATACAGACACTTGAAGTGACAAAAAGACTTAGAAGTTTTAGTAATGTTACGCAAATATATCAGCACTCATGTCACTTTTGTAGTCAAATAAAGGAACAAAACTAACTGAATCATACTTCTTTACTGAAGGTGCGTGACCTGGAGTCTGAAGTTGAGTCTGAACAGAGACGTAGTGCTGAAGCTGTTAAAGGAGTGCGCAAATACGAGAGGAGAATGAAGGAACTCACCTACCAGGTACTCACCATCTGTACAGCAGTAACAACAGATGAGTTAATCTACAATGCTGGAAAGTGATTTAACCTCTTTCACCTCTACAGACTGAAGAAGATAAGAAGAATGTGATGAGACTGCAGGATCTGGTGGACAAGCTGCAGATGAAAGTCAAGTCCTACAAGCGTCAAGCTGAGGAAGCTGTAAGTGGTGGTTTTGTGTTTAAACATTGTGACTTAGATCAACTTAAAATGTAATGAGTCAAATGAGAAGATCAAAAGTAACTAACAACATCAATCTTACTTTACAGGAGGAGCAGGCCAACACTCACCTGTCCAGGTACAGGAAGGTGCAGCATGAGATGGAGGAGTCACAGGAACGCGCTGATATTGCAGAGTCCCAGGTCAACAAGCTGAGAGTCAAGAGCCGTGAGATTGGGAAGGTGAGCGCCACCTGCTGGTACTGTAACCAAACTGCTACCTGAAATAAATGCATACATGCATGCATGCATGTATGCATGCATACATGCATGATTACATGTTGAAAATTCTAAATGTAAAGTTTTTTATTAATTTAGTAAAATGCACAATAGGATACATTTACAAATGGTGTAAGATCCCTGTATATATAATAATTTAGTAAACTGTTTTTCTTTTTAGGGAAAAGACTTAGCAGAGTAAAACCCGAAGCCTGAATCACAACAGAAAGTAATCATAAAATATGAACTACTTGTAACTAATAAAAAGTTGTTGTGTCCTTACGATTGTGTTATTGCAGTTATTAAAACAATTCTAAAGTGAAACAAAAAACAACCCAAAACACCTGGCTGACGTGAAAAATATGAATGTCTTTATCTCACTGTCATGACTGCTGGGTGATCGATGGCTGTGTGATCTGTGTGTGTGTGTTGTTTACCTGTGGTGCCGGTTCCTCGTGTATTCACTAACTCCGCCCCCTTGTTTCGGTAATTGTTCACCTGTGGTGTCTCGTTTACCTTTTCCTTTATATTGCACGTAGTCCTGTCTTTCGTTGCGCGCTCATTGTTTTATCACAGTCCTGCTGCCCTGCCTTGTCTTGTCAGTCGCTCTCTGTCTCTTCCTCTTGTTACCCCAGGCTTGGTTTTCGGCGTTCGGGGACTCGTCTTCGCCCGGACCGCTCGCTTGTGGATTACTGGAACTCATTTACTTTGTTTGTCTCTCGGAACAGCTGGTTCGCTTCGTTTCTAGGCGGTATACCAGCTGTCTCTGTTTCTCATCGGTTTGCATCATCGCCCGTGAGTGGAGTACACCTTTTACCATTGTGGATTACATTGACTTTAATGACTGTTGTTTCTCGGAACCGCTGGTTCGCTTCGTTTTTAGGCGGTGACCAGTGGTTTCCGGGTGGCTTCATCTACATCAGGATTTCACAGTGGATTACCCGTCTGAGAATTTGGATTTACCACCTTCCATCTCCGCCTGTCATCCACCTTCAGGGCGGCGTGTCTCATCCTTCTGTTGCGTGTGGTGACTGTGCTGGTGTTCTCGACGGAGTGCGTGGGTGGCTCTCTCTCTCCCTTCGGATCTGTACTGGACTATCGTGTAGCGCCGACTCACTCTCTCCTACTGTGGGAGTGCTTCATTCCCACAGTAGTGTTATCATCCAGAGTGAGTCAACGGGCGTGTGCCGTGTGTGGATCTACCAGTGACTTTGCTCTCCAGATCTCTCATTCTATTTTCTAAATAAATATTGTTAACTTGCACTTGACTCTGAAGTTTTTCCTGACACTCACCAATTCTTCTATAAACCCAGAAGTGAAAGACACACATTATACAAAGTTGCAGAAAGAGAAAAAAATCCCTTTCACATCAATAACAAACATCTGCACTACATGAACTACCAAATACAATCTATAAAAAACATTCCTATTCATATAAATAAATTCATGGCAACACAGAGATTTTTACATAAACACAATAATATAAATACACGTCTTTGCATTAAATAATACTGAAAACTCAAATACAAACATTAAGAGATTATTTAAAGATGAGCTTTAAGCAGTCATTAAAATCAGAAACGGACTTTTAAAATACTTACAATCAATAAAAAGCAACAAAACATTTAAAAACCAAAACATTTCTAAAGTCTTCACCCAGGGCCCATTTCAATAAGGAGGTTCAAGCAACTCCATTAAACTTGAACTTTGAAGTTGGTTTTCCCTGAGATGTGAAACTCTTGAGTTTTCAGGTTCAGGTCAGATTTCGTTTAGGCAACTCTGAGTAAACTGACTCTGAGTCAAGCATGTGCACAAACCACTATGAAAAGCCATCATTAATTAAGCTCCAATATTAAGATAACCATGGCAACATCACGTGAAAAAGAGGCACGGATACTTTTCACTAGTAAAACTGGAAGTGCTGCTGCTAGTGTACAGTAATATAATTATTTAAAATATAATATACAAATTTAATTGTCTACACGACGACTGCAAATGGCGTTTCTGAAAATCCTTAACCTGGGAGGGGTTTTAAAAAATGTTTGGTTTCAGTGACGTGATACTGCATTTCTGTGTGAATGAACAGCCGAATCGCGTAAAAAAGTCACAGATATAAAAATACCCGTGTCCGTGTGAACAAGGCCTTGAACTGGGACTGGTTATCGAAATTGTCAAACTCGCTAAAGGGCATCTTTGATCCATTAAACTTGTCTTGTGTTAGAAATTTTAAACTTCCTAAACACAAATTTATTTTTAAAAGAAATCATTAAGATTTTAGTGAACCAACTAACCAACAGGTTTTACATGACCTGTTTAATAGAGGTATGTTTTATGTTTGTGAAATGGTGGATGTTGATCTGGCATGGGATTATTAAAAAAAATTCTAGCCCTGATAGACAAACATGCACCTATAAGAAGAGTTCAAAATAAAGCGAGCTCGCAGAAGTTAAACTAGCCATGATCACAATGATGCTCGATGCCAAGCACACACCTGAGCATTTTTAACATCATGCGAGAAGAGGCTGGCAGCCAATGCAATGAAATGTTATCTGCAGTGGATCTGATGGGGTCTAATACAGAAAAGGCAAATACGGTTTGTCTACTGAAAGCAAAGACCTCTCCAGGTAAGCCTGCAAGCTTAGCATAGCAACACTGCTAACGCTGCTTTTCACAGGGAAGGAGACCCGAAGCAGTTTTTTAAGGAACAGATTAAAATTTGATCTTAAATTCAGGCAAGAAAATGTAAAACGTAAACTGTAACTGACTGTCGTAACACTCAGAATACAACATCAGAAATTAGTTACTATATCTTATTTCGAAGCAGATCTCCTAGAAGTTGTAAATTCATCACTTATCTTTGGTACTTTTCCAAAGTCCCTTAAAACTGCAGTTGTTAAGCCACTCCTGAAAAAGAGCAACCTGGATAACACTGTACTGAGCAAATACAGACCAATCTCAAATCTTCCTTTCATTGGCAAGATCATTGAAAAGTTGTTTTCAATCAGCTGAACAAATTCTTTAGTTCTTTGACATTTTTCAATCTGGTTTCCGACCACCCCACAGTACAGAGACAGCGCTCATAAAGATAATAAATGATATTTGCCTCAATACAGACACAGGCAAACTATCAGTGCTGGTGCTACTCGACCTCAGTGCTGCTTTTGACACTGTCGATCACAACATACTTCTTGACAGACTGGAAAACTGGGTCGGGCTTTTTGGGATGGTCCTAAAATGGTTCAGGTCATACTTGTTCATGGTTCAGGTTATTATGTGAGTATAGGTGTCCATAAATCTGAGTGAAGATCCATGACATGTGGAGTCCCGCAAGGCTCAATTCTTGTGCCTCTCCTGTTCATACTATATATGCTCCCACTAAGCCAAATAATGAGAGAGAACCAAACTGGCTATCACAGTTATGCAGACGACACTCAGATCAACTTAACGACTACAGCCCCATTGACTCCCTGTGCCAATGCATTAATGAAGTTAACAGTTGGATGTGCCAGAACTTTCTGCAGTTAAAAAAATAGAAAACTGAAGTCATTGCGTTTGGAAACAAAGATGAAGTTCTCAAAGTGAATGCATACCTTGACGCTAGGGGTCAAACAACTAAAAATCAAGTCAGGAATCTTGGTGTGATTCTGGAGTCAGACCTTAGTTTCAGTAGTCATGTCAAAGCAATAACTAAATCAGCATATTATCATCTCAAAAAATTTCGCAAGAATTAGATGCTTTGTTTCCAGACAAGACTTAGAGAAACTTGTTCATGCTTTCATCACCAGCAGGGTGGATTATTGTAATGGTCTCCTCACTGGTCTTCCAAAAAAGACCATAAGACATCTGCAGCTCATCCAGAACGCTGCTGCCAGGACATATCACACCAGTCCTCAGGTCTCTACACTGGCTACCAGTTTCATTTAGGATTGATTTTAAAGTATTATTAATGGTATATAAATCACTCAATGGACTAGGACATTGCTGATATGCTCATTGAATATAAACCCAACAGATCACTCAGATCATTAGGATCACATCAGCTAGAAATACCAAGGGTTCACTCAAAGCAAGGAGAGTCAGCTTTTAGCTATTATGCCAGTCGCAGCTGGAACCAGCTTCCAGAGGAGATCAGATGTGCTCTAACAGTACTCAGATTCAAATCCAGACTAAAAACACATCTGTTTAGCTATGCATTTACTGAATGAGCACTATGCTGCGTCCGAACTGATTGCACTATATTTTATATGCGCTTTTAAATTCAAAACACTTTTACTCCCGTTTTATTCTTTTAAAAACATTTTAAACAGTTTTTTTTAGATCACATTTATAATTCTCAAGTAAAACATCACATTCTCCTTTTTTAGGCATTTATTCTGTCTTGTCTCAGTCTATCATGTCCAGTGTGTTTAGACTAACACGGCAGTATTTGCGAAATAGTCTGGTGCAGGACAGCACGAGAATTCCATTCCAAAAACGTTCAGTGTGACGGGCCACAGGGCAGAAATTGCGAAAGAGTCTGTAAAAAAAATGGAAAGTGAACAGCATGGGGGAAGATAGAAAAGACATCTGACATTGTGAATGCTATGAGAAGAAGGCATGGGGACAAAATAGATGAATTCATGAAGAAATGAAACATCCAAATAAGGGGTGTTTAAGTGTTTAGGTATATTTGTTTTTTATTGTACTAGTGTAATTCTTTTTATTTCTCTTATTTCTAACCAGTTTATATTCTTATGTTTCCTTTTCTTGTAAAGCACTTTGAATTGCCATTGTGTAGGAAATGTGCTATGTAAATAAACTTGCCTTGCCTAATAATTTACATTAGAATTTGAAAATAAATGCAATATTTGTTAAGCTTACCAGGCTACAGATAAAGCAGCACTTCCGCAAGATGATCACGGCTTCAGGCCTTCTAAAGTCCTGTAATCTGTCCTCATTTATGATCAAGAGAGACCACTCATGTTCCGTTCACTTCTATCCAAAGTTTACACTTCTATTTTTTTCCCTAATCAAAAACATTTTAATCCATTGTTTTCTTTCTTGGAACGTCTCTGATGTTGTTTGATGAGATCGGAGGCAGACGCCATGTAAAGATGCCGCTCTTATACTTCTCACCGCACAGATGGTGTCCTTTGGCAGGGACGGCAAACCCAGTGCTGCAGTTTACTGACCTTACTGCTCTGCAACTGCTCGAATCCTCTAAACTAAACAAAAAGAAACCAGAAAAAACACCATAGGTCAAGGATATATGTGGCTGTTAAGACTATTACATTCACTGAAAATGAAACCATGCCATTTTTAGTCCTATGAACTCAAAACCCCATACAGCAATCATTTTATCTCCATATACAAGGTGTTTCGAACCCTGTTCCCGGTAAGCTACGATCCTGCAGACTTCAGTTCCTACCAAGCTCCAACACATCTTTCTGTTATTTTCAAGCAACCCTGAACATTTTGATTAGCTGCTTCGGCTGTGTTTGATTGGGGTTGGGCTAAAATCGTCAAGACAGTAGATCACCAGGAGGAGTGTTGAGACCCTTGCCATATACAGACACATAAACATTATTCCCATCAGGATGGTCTTCCAAGGCAGCTGCAGAATTTTCTTCATTAGGAAATGGGGGCATGACCGCTGCAGAACTTGGTCACTATCCCAAACAGCATGACTAAGACAGGCTCAGTTATAGAGAGGAGAACATTTAATCATTAGACAGAAACACAGATGACTAAACATTTATTTTCATTTAATGTTTAACATCTAACATTTCATGCTATAAATATGTTTATTGCACGGCACTCTTAAATGCTTGATTTTGATTCGCCAGTCGCAACATTGCAAGATACTACAATTCATTTTGACAGGTACAGCTTTATATTACACAAAAATTAAATATAAATATATGTCCTTAAAGAACATATATTACATTATATATACAAATGATTAATCAACGTCTTGTCTAATCTTGAAAACAAAACTAAGGTTTTTTTGAATATCATGAAAGCCCTAGATTTCAGTTCTATGACTTCCATTCGGTTTGCTACTAGTCTCCAGTTTGTGTCGAACATAAGAGTATGTCCCATTTATTTTCTCCATTATGTTTTTCAGAACATGAACCTTGCCTTAATAACGGGTGATTGACCTGATAACAAGCTAATTACGTGATAGTTCATTATGCAAGTACTGTTAGTGGTAACCCTTTATGAACCCCCAAAGTTGTGTACAAATGTTATATAGTTAAAAATGAACCCTGCTTCTGTTGATTCCAGTCAATGTGCTTAAAAAACGTAATCATTCTTTTTTGTAATCTGTAGAATTGGAGATATATACTTAGTTATAGGACTATATTAGTGTTTTAAAGAAACACAACATTAGAGATTAATGATTAGCCAACAGGCTAATAACAAAACAGACTTTATGTACACATTGTGCTGCTGTTATCTCAAAATCAGATCATTTGTCTCTTTACATTTTAACAATCCATGTTTCTACCATTTTTTTATTCTGTAGAAATGTGTTGAATTAATTAATGCATTATGATGGCAGAATGATCAGCATCCTGATACACAACAATATTTGTTATAATAACGCATACACACACGCACAAAATAAGTTGATCAACACACATTAAGTGATGAGGGGATATGTTCTGTATTTACTTGAACCCTATCAGAGCATCTCCTGGCAGATTCGCAGTCTAGTTGATACTATGTGACCCAATATGAACTTGACACCTTAGACATTCAAACGAAAGTGTTGGAAAGAAAACAAATACCTTAATATAAAACATAGAACTATAAATACTCATTTATTTGATGTGTTGAATCAGCTGTTTGTGTGCGCATGTGGTTTGGTTAAGTATAAACTAGTCTAGTCTAGTGTGTAAGAGTTCATGTCAGGTTGTGACCTGTTTCATTTCAGATAAAACATTTTTTAAATAATCTTCATAATGTTTGCTTTGACACAGAAATGTAAAATTCATCAAAACTAAACACAAATCCAAATGCTGAGTGTTTAGATAAAACTTATCAATCAACCATAACTAATAACACAAACAATATTTGATTTAAATATTCAAATAATTGTCTACAATTCAAAGACAATGCTTGTAAATGTTTATAAAAGTCATTAAATATCTCCATTTATCATGACTTACATATAAAGAGTAATGAAGATGGAAATAAATGATACCCATAACCAATACCAATCTATAAATGGCAAAGTGTTGCAACCCTTTAGAGCAATTAACATGACCAAATAGAGATGATGGATTCTGCTGAGTGCACAGGAGCATCTCTATAAAAGAAAGAAGTTTTCCCCACTTCAACAAGACCTCACAGAGACCCATTCACGGTAAGATCATTTACTACACCTGTATCTGCTATAGGTTACATTGATTCTACCATTGCATACCATGCAATAATAAACTATCCTATACTAAACTATACACTATACTATACTGCAATGTATTATGTTATAATATACTATGCAATGCTATACTATACTTATTTTATACCATACTTTAGTATACTATACACTATACTACATTGTACTATACACTATACTATACTGCACTGCATTATGCTGTAATATACTATGCTAATATACTATACCACACTACACTCAACTGAGCTTAACTATACACTACACTGTATTGCACTATACTATACTAAAAACAATGTTACTGTATATAAAGTAAAGTATAATCCTAACAGATATTTCACAGCTATTTTCTATATGTTTAGTGAACAAGACCCTGAACATCATTTCTCTGAACTGAGGCTGTGAAAAAGGTAAAACAAAAGTTTCTGTTTGTATGATTTAATGAATAAACATGCATGTAGAGTTCAGACTCAATAGAAACCCTGGCACTAAACATCCCTACGCTACAAATCCATTATATTAGCATTTGAGCTTTCATAGAAATGGAAACAATCATGAATGAATTTGTGTTTCTGGTTGTGAAACACATAAAAATGCTGAATGTAAGTTTCGCTGAAATTTAAAGAGCAGAATCATGGGAGATGCTGAGATGGAGTGTTTTGGCCCGGCGGCCATTTACCTCCGCAAACCAGAGAGAGAGAGGATCGAGGCTCAGAACGCCCCGTTTGATGCCAAAACAGCCTTCTATGTATCTGATCCAGATGAGATGTTCCTGAAGGGTACTCTTGTTAGTAAAGAGGGTGGCAAAGCTACCGTCAAAACTCATAGTGGGAAGGTACGTTCAAAACTATAAACTGTGATGTTGAGATACTTTACTATTATTAATATCTCGAGTCATGTTGAACTCACCCTGATAAATGCTGTTGTTTATTATCAGACTGTCACCGTCAAAGAAGATCAAATCTTTCCCATGAATCCACCAAAGTTTGACAAAATTGAGGACATGGCCATGATGACCCACCTCAATGAGGCAACTGTGCTGTATAATCTCAAAGAGCGTTACGCAGCATGGATGATCTATGTAAGTCTAACAACATCACTTTTAATACCTGTGATGAGGTTGATGTTGAACATACGTCTCTGTTTCAGACCTACTCTGGTTTGTTCTGCGCCACCGTCAATCCATACAAATGGCTGCCGGTGTACGATGCAGTTGTTGTGTCCGCTTACAGGGGCAAGAAAAGAGTTGAAGCCCCTCCACACATATTCTCCATCTCTGACAACGCCTACCAGAACATGCTCACGGGTCAGACACTCTTTAAAAAGTTTTTAAATAATAACTAAAAATGTTTTCAAGTGAACACTAAACTAAACCTAACCATTTTAACGTTCTAGTTTGTGTACGATTCCTTATTGCATATTAATTCTAAAAATAACAAGTTGTAACGTGTAAAATCTCATGGTAATGTAATAACATGCTCTGCTACTAAATAACTTTTAACACATTTCCTCAGATCGTGATAACCAGTCTATCCTAATTACGTGAGTTTAGATCTTTTCTAATATTCATTTATTTTTCATGACAACTAAATTTTCGAATGTACTTGGTATAAACTTCATACTGTTGTATTGTGAATGTAAAATGTCTTATACAGTATTTATGTTTCCACACTTCAGCGGAGAATCCGGCGCAGGAAAGACGGTCAACACCAAACGTGTAATCCAGTACTTTGCGACAATCGCTGTGGCTGGACCGAAGAGGGCAGAACCTGTCCCGGGAAAAATTCAGGTTAGCAAACGCACAATACTGTAAAAATAATCAAAGTTTAGTGACAAAACTATTGTAAAGAGATTACTCACGCCACAGGGATCGCTAGAGGATCAAATCATCGCAGCCAACCCCCTGCTGGAGGCTTATGGTAATGCCAAGACTATAAGGAACGACAACTCGTCTCGTTTTGTAAGTTAAAGTCTGATGAAATGGATTATCATTTGTGTTATACCTTTCCAAGATGGCAGACAATTAAAGGTGTCCTAAATAATGTTTCAGGGTAAATTCATCAGGATTCACTTTGGGACAACTGGGAAACTGGCATCAGCTGATATTGAAACTTGTAAGTAGCACCGTTTTTAAACCAAAACATGATTTATTGTTAAATAAGCATGAACATTTTTCATCTGAAGCCAATGTTCTCCTGTAAAGATCTGCTGGAAAAGTCAAGAGTAACATTCCAGCTGTCTGCTGAGAGGAGCTACCACATCTTCTACCAGCTCATGACTGGACACAAACCAGAACTGCTCGGTGAAAACACATTTCATGAACAAACTCATGCATAGATCCAATGTCTAAGAGCAGTGTTAATATAGTGCACATGAATTGTTTACAGAGGCACTTCTGATCACCACCAATCCTTATGACTATCCAATGATCAGCATGGGAGAAATCACTGTCAAGAGTATTGATGATGTGGAAGAGTTCATTGCCACAGATGTACGTGGTGGACAACAACATTGTTATTATATATTTGCATGAGTAGAAATGATGCTAGTGCATAAGATAATGTGTTTTAAAAATGACTTACTCGAGTGTTTACAACAAACAGACTGCTATCGACATTCTGGGGTTCAATTCTGAGGAGAAAGCATCCATCTACAAGCTGACAGGTGCTGTGATGCATCATGGCAGCATGAAGTTCAAGCAGAAGCAGAGAGAGGAGCAGGCTGAACCTGATGGCACTGAGGGTGAGAGATGAACTATCTGAAGAGAGATGATACTCGTATCACTGTACAAGCAATCATTCACTGACCATTATCCCCAAAACTTTGCTTGTTTATAGAGGCTGATAAAATCTCCTACCTCATGGGCCTGAACTCTGCAGACCTCCTGAAAGCTGTGTGTTACCCCAGAGTGAAGGTCGGAAATGAGTACGTGACCAAAGGTCAAACTGTACCACAGGTGATGATGAGTAACGCAATCAATGTCTACTGAACAGAGAAAATCTAAAATCATCTTAGATCTCAAATTTATGACCTCTGTACACTCTTTCAAAGGTGCATAACACAGTCAGCGCTCTGTGCAAGTCAGTTTATGAGAAAATGTTCTTGTGGATGGTCGTCCGTATCAATGAGATGTTGGACACAAAGCAGGCCAGACAGTTCTTCATTGGTGTGCTGGACATTGCTGGATTTGAGATCTTTGATGTGAGCATCGGTTACTAATACGTTTCTAAGAATCAAAATATAAATGTAAAGATATGAGAGTGAGAATTTGCTTGTGTTGAAATGTCAGTACAACAGCTTGGAGCAGCTCTGCATCAACTTCACGAACGAGAAACTGCAACAGTTTTTCAATCATCACATGTTTGTGCTGGAGCAAGAGGAGTACAAGAAAGAAGGCATTGAATGGGCGTTCATTGACTTTGGAATGGACTTAGCTGCCTGCATTGAGCTTATTGAGAAGGTAAAAATAAAGATGACAAAACAATGTTTATATTATGTACTTGTGCTTCAGCTTGAGTATTTCTCCACCAGCCAATGGGCATCTTCTCCATCCTTGAAGAGGAGTGCATGTTCCCCAAAGCCACAGACATGAGCTTCAAAAACAAGCTGCACGATCAGCATCTTGGCAAATGTGCAGCTTTTCAAAAGCCCAAACCTGCCAAAGGCAAGGCAGAAGCTCACTTCTCTCTGGTGCACTATGCCGGGACTGTTGACTATAACATTACTGGCTGGTTGGAAAAGAACAAGGATCCACTGAACGACTCTGTTGTGCAACTCTATCAGAAGTCATCAGTCAAACTGCTGTCCCTCCTGTATGCCGTTAGTGCAAGCGAAGGTAAAAATAACAGAACAATTGATGACAATACAACAATTATAAGATTAATTATAATATTATATATTTATTAACCTGTATCGCCTATACACAAAATAGCTGAAGCTGCTGGAAAGAAAGCAGGCAAGAAGAAGGGTGGTTCATTCCAGACAGTGTCTGCACTGTTTAGGGTACGTTTGGCTCAGCAATAGGTGAAATGTTGTTTTTTAAGTTAAGATTACTGTCCAAGTCAACACATCAATTTTGATTCTACAGGAGAACTTGGGCAAGCTGATGTCAAACCTGAGGAGCACTCACCCTCACTTTGTGCGCTGCCTGATTCCCAACGAGACCAAGACTCCAGGTAAAGACTCCTGAGTCAAAGGTGAAATTATTGTTCAAGTTACTTTGGAAACTTATTGTCATCTCTGTTTTAGGTCTGATGGAGAACTTCCTGGTTATCCATCAGCTGAGGTGTAATGGTGTGCTGGAGGGTATCAGAATCTGCAGAAAGGGTTTCCCCAGCAGAATCCCCTATGGTGACTTCAAGCAGAGGTATTTTGTTTAAACAATCACAGTGTAACAATAATCTCACTACAAATACAGTCAAGACCCATCATTAATGTTTCAAAACACTTGATTTCAGATATAAAGTATTGAATGCTAGTGTCATCCCTGAGGGACATTTCATGGACAACAAGAAAGCTTCAGAGAAACTCTTGACTTCTATTGACATCGACCACACTCAGTATAAGTTTGGACACACCAAAGTATGTGATAGAAGTTTATTTTAAATCTTGAAGTCATTCTAGGTAGACAGAGACAACAGGTTTACTACCAGTTCAAATAAATTGTGTGGTGGGATTGCAGGTGTTCTTTAAAGCTGGTCTGCTGGGTACCCTTGAAGAGATGAGAGATGATAAACTAGCAACGCTGGTAACCATGACTCAGGCTCTTTGTCGTGGATATGTCATGAGGAAGGTGTTTGTCAAGATGATGGAAAGGAGGTACAATGTACTTACAAAAGTGTCTATTAAAAAAATTCAGTTGAATAAAATAGTTTCAAGGAGTGACGCTAACTTATATTATTTTACACAGAGAATCCATTTTTACCATCCAATACAACATCCGCTCGTTCGTGAATGTGAAACATTGGCCATGGATGAAGCTTTACTTCAAGATCAAACCTCTTCTGAAGACTGCAGAGACAGAGAAAGAAATGGCTTCCATGAAGGAAAACTATGAGAAAATGAAGGAGGATCTAGCCAAGGCACTAGCAAAAAAGAAGGAGCTTGAGGAGAAAATGGTGTCACTCATGCAGGAGAAAAATGATCTTCAACTGCAAGTAGCATCTGTGAGTGCTGCAGTGCTTATACTCATATTTATATTGATATTGATTTCAACAGGTTCAAGAAATTAACTTTGTCCCCATACCAATAAATAGGAAGCTGATAGTCTTAATGATGCTGAGGAAAGATGTGAAACTCTCATCAAAAGCAAGATCCAATTCGAGGCCAAACTCAAAGAGGCAACCGAGAGACTGGAGGATGAGGAGGAGATCAATGCTGAACTGACTGCAAAGAAGAGGAAACTGGAAGATGAATGCTCTGAACTGAAGAAAGATATTGATGACCTGGAGCTCACCTTGGCCAAAGTGGAAAAGGAGAAACATGCAACGGAAAATAAGGTTCACATTTTATAACATCTTCCTAACATCTCCGATGTGTTTATACTTGAGAAGAAAAACACTGAACAATGCTTTGAATTTAGGTGAAAAACTTGACTGAGGAGATGACCTCTCAGGATGAGACCATTGCCAAGCTGACCAAAGAGAAGAAAGCCCTCCAAGAGGCACACCAGCAAACCCTTGATGACCTTCAGGCAGAGGAAGACAAAGTCAACTCTCTGACTAAAGCAAAGACGAAACTTGAGCAGCAAGTGGATGATGTAAGATGTTTGCCATGAGAATAAAACTTTAAATCAATAAAAGAAACTGACCTAAATGTGGTGAATTCTAAAAAACTGGCTTTTGTAAGAACAGCTCGAGGGTTCATTGGAACAAGAGAGGAAACTCCGTATGGACCTAGAGAGAGCTAAGAGAAAGCTTGAGGGTGATCTGAAACTGTCCCAGGAATCACTAATGGACCTGGAGAATGACAAACAACAATCAGATGAAAAGATCAAAAAGTGAGTAACAGAAAGAAAATTTGCAAATGTAAACAAATAAACATTTTCCAAAAATCTTAATTTTCTTGAAACAGGAAGGACTTTGAGATAAGTCAACTGCTCAGCAAGATTGAAGATGAACAGTCCTTGGAGGTACAGCTTCAGAAGAAGATCAAAGAACTTCAGGTAATGTCTTTCATATGTTAAACTTAAGTACATAACTGGGGAATTCACACTACCAGTATGAACAGTTAAGTAGATATATTAAAATCAGGCCCGTATTGAGGAACTGGAAGAGGAAATTGAGGCAGAACGAGCTGCTCGTGCTAAAGTAGAGAAGCTGAGAGCTGATCTCTCCAGGGAACTTGAAGAGATCAGCGAGAGGCTTGAGGAAGCTGGTGGTGCCACTTCTGCCCAGATTGAGATGAACAAGAAGCGTGAAGCAGAATTCATGAAGTTGCGTCGTGATCTCGAAGAGTCCACCTTGCAGCATGAGGCTACAGCAGCCGCTCTCCGAAAGAAGCAGGCAGACAGCGTGGCTGAGCTCGGAGAACAGATCGACAACCTCCAGCGTGTCAAGCAAAAGCTGGAGAAGGAGAAGAGTGAGTACAAGATGGAGATTGATGACGTATCAAGCAACATGGAGGCCGTGGCCAAATCAAAGGTAATCACAACTAAAGGGATCATTAAATGAAACTCCACAATGAGAGAAAACATGGGTAAAACACTTTTGTATTTTCTTAGGCTAACTTAGAAAAGATGTGCCGTAGCCTTGAAGACCAACTGAGTGAAATCAAGTCCAAGAATGATGAAAATGTTCGCCAGCTCAATGACACGAGTGCCCAAAGAGCAAGACTTGCCACTGAGAATGGTTAGTGCACAACAAAATTTAGTTCTAAATAAAACTGTTCAATAAAATTATTAACACAAAGCCGATGAACAGGTGAACTGGCTCGCCAGCTGGAGGAGAAAGAAGCTCTTGTTTCTCAGCTGACCAGAGGAAAACAGGCTTTCACTCAACAGATTGAAGAACTCAAGAGACATGTTGAGGAGGAACTTAAGGTAAATCACAACATAGTGAAATGTTTTTCCATTTCAATAAAAACAAGGAGACATAGACTTGAATTTCAAATGAAACACGTTCGATTTTAGGCGAAGAACGCCCTGGCCCATGCTGTCCAGTCTGCTCGCCATGATTGTGATCTGCTCAGAGAGCAGTATGAAGAGGAGCAAGAGGCAAAAGGTGAACTTCAGCGTGGAATGTCTAAGGCCAACAGTGAGGTGGCTCAGTGGAGAGCCAAATATGAGACTGATGCAATCCAGCGCACTGAGGAGCTTGAGGATGCAAAGTATAAAAATACACAACATTGAAGTATATTATTGAGCAATTCACATCTGATAGACCAAGGCATAATTCCATAAAATTTCCCACAGGAAAAAGCTGGCCCAGCGTCTCCAGGATGCTGAAGAATCTGTTGAAGCTGTGAACTCCAAGTGTGCTTCTCTGGAAAAGACCAAGCAGAGATTGCTGGGTGAAGTCGAGGACCTCATGATTGATGTGGAGAGAGCAAACTCATTGGCTGCCAACTTGGACAAGAAGCAAAGAAACTTTGATAAGGTAAGGAATACATGACATCTAAAAATCTAAACTTAATGAAAATAGTGAACTTTAATGATTACGTTTCTATTTTTGTCAGGTCCTGGCCGATTGGAAGCAAAAGTATGAGGAAGGTCAGGCTGAGCTAGAAGGTGCTCAGAAAGAAGCTCGTTCCCTCAGCACTGAGCTCTTCAAGATGAAGAACTCTTATGAAGAGGCTCTTGATCACCTTGAGACTCTGAAGAGAGAAAACAAGAATTTGCAACGTAAATGGCACTTTAGTTAACACACCCTCCTAAAAGAAGCATTGAAACTATAACGTTTATAACTGTACTTTTTACCTTTAGAGGAGATTTCTGAACTCACTGAGCAGCTTGGAGAGACTGGAAAGAGCATTCATGAATTAGAGAAAGCCAAGAAGACAGTGGAGATTGAGAAATCAGAGATCCAGACTGCACTGGAGGAAGCTGAGGTACATCAACATTAAAACCATTCAAGAATCTATTACTCACCCGTCTCACTCATCTATTATGTTAATAAAATCTCACTACTGTTAATCAGGGCACTCTGGAACATGAAGAAACCAAGATTGTTCGTATTCAACTTGAGCTGACCCAGATCAAGAGCGAGATTGACAGAAAGATTGCTGAGAAAGATGAAGAGATTGAGCAGATCAAGAGGAACAGCCAACGAGTGATTGATTCCATGCAAACCACTTTGGACTCTGAGGTCAGGAGCAGAAACGATGCCCTGAGAGTCAAGAAGAAGATGGAGGGAGATCTCAATGAGATGGAGATTCAGCTGAGCCATGCAAACCGCCAGGCTGCTGAGGCCCAGAAACAGCTCAGGAATGTCCAAGGCCAACTCAAGGTAATCTTCCTTCCGTAAAATGTTTAGTTGTCTGAATTAGAATCAAATCATGAGTATTTACACCCTAAACCTGCCACAGGATGCTCAACTGCACCTTGATGAAGCCATCAGAGGACAGGAAGAGATGAAGGAGCAGGCTGCCATGGTGGAGCGCAGGAATAACCTGATGCAAGCTGAGATTGAGGAACTGAGAGTTGCATTGGAGCAAGCTGAGAGAGGCCGCAAAGTGGCTGAGCAGGAGCTTGTGGATGCCAGTGAGCGTGTGACACTCCTGCACTCTCAGGTACAATGATTTTACAGTGACACTAAACTTGAGAACAGCTGTTTGAAGGTAACAGTGAGGTTTCTGACTGAAGCTATTGATGTCTCACAGAATACAAGTCTTATTAACACCAAGAAGAAGCTTGAGAGTGATCTGGTCCAGGTTCAAGGTGAGGTGGATGATTCAGTCCAGGAGGCCAGAAATGCAGAGGAGAAAGCCAAGAAGGCCATTACTGATGTGAGTGTTTGCTACAATCTACTTTCATAGTAGAAATTCTTCTAAAGAGCACGTGCAAACATATCATTCCCAAATGAAGCTTTCATGAGTCTTTGTCCAAAAGCTTAGTTAATGACATTTGACTCTCAATTCCAGGCTGCCATGATGGCTGAGGAGCTGAAGAAGGAGCAGGACACCAGTTCTCACCTGGAGAGGATGAAGAAGAACATGGAGATTACAGTCAAAGACCTGCAGCACCGTCTGGATGAGGCCGAAAGTCTGGCCATGAAAGGAGGAAAGAAACAACTCCAGAAACTGGAGGCCAGGGTAGGTTTTAATGCTTATGTGCTCACAAGTCCTGACCATGGCAGGGATCATATTGGTTAAAACAACTATTCACAGCCATGCTATAACACTGAGAAGTGGATATTACTAACAAATACGGTTACCAGCACAAATAAAACGAACCAAACAGAGTTAAACACTGAATACTTGAAGTGACAAAAAGACTTAGAAGTTTTAGTGATGTAACGCAATATATCAGCACTCGTGTCACTTGTGTAGTCAAATGAAGGAACAAAACTCACTGTATCATGCTTCTTCACTGAAGGTGCGTGAGCTGGAGTCTGAAGTCGAGTCCGAACAGAGACGTAGTGCTGAAGCTCTTAAAGGAGTGCGCAAATACGAGAGGAGAATGAAGGAACTCACATACCAGGTACTCACCATCTGTACAGCAGTAACAACAGATGAGTTAATCTACAATGCTGGATAGTGAGTTAACCTCTTTCACCTCTACAGACTGAAGAAGATAAGAAGAATGTGATGAGACTGCAGGATTTGGTGGACAAGCTGCAGATGAAAGTCAAGTCCTACAAGCGTCAAGCTGAGGATGCTGTAAGTGGTGGTTTTGCGTCTGAACATTGTGACATCATCTTAAAAGTTCATAAATCAAATGAGCAGATCCAAATTACAAAAAAAATCTCAATTTACAGGAGGAGCAGGCCAACACTCACCTGTCTAGATACAGGAAGGTGCAGCATGAGATGGAGGAGTCACAGGAACGCGCTGATATTGCAGAGTCCCAGGTCAACAAGCTGAGAGTCAAGAGCCGTGATATTGGAAAGGTGAGCGCCACCTGCTGGTACTGTAAACAAACTGCTACCTGAAATAAATGCAGAATAAACACATACATACATACATGCATAAATTAGGGTTATAAAGTCTACATGTTGAAAATAAAAGATGAAAATGAATTTTCATTAATTTAGTAAAATGCACAAGAGGGTAAATTTACAAATGGTGTAAAATCCCTGTATAAAGAATAATTTAATAAAAATATTTTTTGTTTGTTTTTTTAGGGAAACGAGTAAAACCCGAAGCCTGAATCACAACAGAAAGTAATCATAAAATATGAACTACTTGTAACTAATAAAAAGTTGTTGTGTCCTTATGATTGTGTCATTGTAGTTCTTAAAACAACTGTGAAGTCAAAACAAACCAAACTTTTCAATCTTTCACAGGTCCAAACTCAACCCGGCCTGATCTGGGCTAAATGATCGGAAAGAACATTCATTTCAGAAAAGTGACCAAAGCGAAATACAGATATCGTAATTTTCAAAACTGAAATTGTTTTCATAAATGTACCTTTAAAATACTTAAAATCACTAAAAAGCAACAAACATTTAAAAACCAAAACATTTCTCAAGTCTTCACCTAGAGCCCATTTCTAAAAGGAGATTCAAGCAACTCCGTTAAAACTTGATCCTTGAGTTGGTTTACCCTGAGAGGTGAAACTCTTTTATTTTCAGATCTGAGTTAATTTAAACAACTCTGAGTTAAGCACGTGCACAAACCACTATGCATTGTTTTGAAGTTTTTTAATAGAGAATGTTAAAATATAAATAACAAATGTTTGAAAATTTACTCATCCCAACTCAATTTGCTAGCACAGGTCACAAATGATGCAGCAGCAAACATAAATTGAGAAAGAACAAGGTCTTCTAAAGGAAAAATCATATATAAAACTATGGCTGATGGTTAACTCATAAAATCATGAGATTAATCTAGATTAAATATTTTAAGATTTGTGTAGTAAATGCTGCTCCATCTGAAAAAAGGTGATGGCGATTTACTTCTAATCACAGAACTGGCTTTACTGACGACATGCACAATCACATTCAAATTATTGTGCACTTATTGGGCATAAGTTTCAACGCAATGAAGCTTAAAGCTTGCACAATTTTCAAAATATTCCTCTTTCTGTATCATAAAATGTTGCTTTTAGAGCGGTTTAATGAAGAATATAGACCAATAAACTTCAAATATGTGGTCAGTTAGTAAAGATAGCGCCTATATTAAAATTTCCTTTTAGATATGTGAGTTCTGAGGAATCAGCGGATGGTCAGTGGCATATACACGAAAGAGGGCAGCCACATCTCGGCAAGCCCTTCTGAAATTTGCCGCTGTCTCAGTGCAGCTGCTCTGCCCTCCGTTGTCTGATGTTCAAATTTAAAATATTCCCTTTGGATCTAACTGGCATTTTTGTCCCATCAATTTATTTCTCTTTATTATTCATGAAGTCTGTTATTTGTTATTATCCGTTTTACTGATGCTTCAGTTAAGTTTTATAAATTAAATGACATATTTTCCATATAATCTTAAAACTGTAGTAAATTACTGCATTTCTTGTCGTGTTTATAATGTGTAATAAATACACTAAAGCTAATCAGTGTATTCACGTGTTGCCTTAAAGGTGCCATTTGTAATAATTGAGGTAAAAGATTTTTAAAAATTAGTTACACGCATCAAAAGAATGAGAAGAAATAAGGGCAAAGATGTCATTAAAAAAATGACAAGGTATAGGGCTGCAGAAATATCAATCTGAATTAGCATGCTAAATTACTAGCTACAGCCCGACTGGTGTTGTAATACCAGTTTCGACCATGGGAGGCGGTATGCGGGCCACGCACATAACCGCCAGCCAAACTGCAATACACGAATAAGTGGGAGTACAGCCCTACCGCTGCGTCCGAAAAGGCAGCTGACTTGTTGATTTAAGATTTATGAATGCAGCTCAGAGAAATGCAATTCGGACAGCCATGGATTCGGACATGCCTTGATGCCTTCCTGCCTTGCAATAGGGGTTTCGGACGTATTTCAGTTCAGGGAAGAGAGCGGAAGAATGGCTAAAGCAAGAGACATTTACCACTACCACAAACATTTGCTGCAGGGAACAACGCGCTCGGAATCACAAATAAAATATGATAAATAAAGTAACCGAACCAGAGTAAATACTGGCACTGCTTTTCATCGCTGGAGACAACTAATGAACATGAAAGAAATGAGGTTCGACTCCGAAATGACAACTTTTCTTTTCGATTGGTAAGTAAGATGCTGTTAGTATTTCGCTAGAAGTTCACTTATAATAGGCATTGCCATAACCTATGCTCAGCTTGTACATGAACTACGGCTTTGTGCAGTAAATGTGGCTCCATCTGAAAGCAGCTGATGGCGATTCACTTTTAATCAATAAACCGGCTTCACTGTCGAGAAACGCAATGACTATCGCATGCAAATTATTGCGCATCCTTAGCTGTTAACGTTTAATAGTTAGCTCTACCCACGGATCCGATCCGGTTTTCACCCGTTATCTACCAAGCTGATGCTAAAATGTAACATTAGCTAAGAAGCTTGAAATGTCTTCGATTATAATGAACACCAAATGGACGCACGAAACGTAGCAGAAAACATTGCAATTTTAATGAGACCGAATGTTTTTTTTGTGACTAATGATAACTTAGTTGCTCATGTAAATCAAACTTGATATATGCTGCTGAATTTGCAGCTGCTAAATTAAAATAGACCAACTCACTTTTCTGGAGGTATACTGCCCCCGTCTGTTTGGCGTGTGGAGTATGAATTGATTTTTTTTTGGGCGGACATGTTAAATGGTCCCTTTAACCACATATTAGGGTTTTTGCATTTGATATATTTCGTTAAAAGTATATTAAAATAACAATAAGCATGTATTGGTTAGACTGAATGACGACCTCAAGTACTGTTCCATTTAACTGGAAAATAACCGGACTCGTGTCCTCCCGTCCTTGGAAGTTTGTTCTTCAAAGTCTGGACTTGCAAGTCCGAACTACGAATGATGCACTTGGCATACTTGGTATTGATAAACGCCCAATGTGTAGTGTGTTATGTTGATGTAATTGCATAAATAATACCTGCGAAATGATAAAGCTCAGTTCACTGCCAGGCGATATATTTTCTTTAACAGAATTCCCCTTTCAAAGCAGCGAATGGTCGGTTTGGACTACAGGCTTACACACGAAACATAATCACATGTTATATTGCGCACCATAAACACAATCACAGCTTCAAAAACACAGGAAAAATGGGACCTTTCATTTTTATCACTGTTAAAATTTCCAAAGTAGATAAACTGAGGGCTGTAAGTTATTAAACACTATTAATTTTCATGCAGATGCAATCTCATGAACAAAGGCTAAAATGGCAGCAGTTAAAAATGATATTAGGCATAAGACTTGGAAATAAAAAGGCTGTTTGACATTAGTAAAACCAAAGTATGCCAAGCCAGTTTTAAACTCAGATGGATGAAAGTATATCTCCGCTGCACGCAGCACTACCCACTACACAAGCGGTTCTGATGAATTACCTGATTACTTAAATGGACTACATGGACCCCATAAAGTCCCCACCCCAATTATAAAATTCTAGTTCCGCCACTGCTTCCTCTGTGGGGCAAGCAGACTTCTCTTCTTTTATAACTTTTCTTAAAACAATTTGGTTTTTCCAATATAGTAGTGTGTAACTATGAAGTATTTTTAAATAATTGATTAAATATATATACATTATGATGAGTCTTATGTCTCTACATGGGTGCAGACAAAAGTCTGCTCTGTTGTTTGTGTGTTACATGCCTCAGATAGCATAACATTACTTTATGCCTTTACCGTACCATTTCATTTTTTGGTAATAGTGTTTTCATGATAAAGCTACAGGATTGTATCTTTACTAGGGGGTTACATTAGAATACAGATTCTTATAAGTTCGTTATTGTGGTATGACACAAGTAATTACTTATAAGATACCATGATTTCACTTTAAAATAATGGTCCAAATTTTTACGGCATGGTAATACTTCAATAATTACTAGTGGGCTACCATTGTTTTCCTACTATTAAATCAGTCTTCCACACTTTAAACATCAATAAGGATGGATATACTGTATCTAAAAGAGGTTGAAAACATGAAATCTGTATATGTTTTTGTAAGGTAAGTGTAGTGATCCAGTTCTGTGTTTCACCGGTCCATGTCTTTTATTTTAAAGTTCTGTCTGCCATGTTTTGAAGTCTTATGTACATGTCATGGAGTGACTTTAAGCTGGCGGAACTAAAATGGCGGAAATAGTTCCGCCTGGACCAAATTCACCGTAAAACCTGGCCGGTTCCGGCCGACTTTGGGCAACCCAAATCAAGCGCCATTGGGATCAGGTGTGCTTAGTAAGTGTGGCGATTGGGCATTGTAAAGAAAAGGAGGCACATAAATAAGGCGTCAGGAAAATCGAAAGGGGACGTTTTTTCCGGCAAGCATTGTGCCTGAAACGAAGTGGTGTTGTATCTCTCACTGTATGTTCACTGGAGTATTATTATTGTTGAAGAAAATTTGTGTGTTCTCTGCTGCAAGTCTGCAGATCTGAGCCAAGGGCTCTGTGTTCGTCGTGGGACTGTTCCAATAAGTGCTGGGAAGTCAACGTCGAAAGCGTTCATCAGAAGTCTGTCCTAGTGAGGAAGACTAGAAGCTGAGTGCCTGCATGTCCTTCTCCAACCACCAGAGCCTCAAAGAGCCAAAGCCCCGTGCATGCGCCTGTCCACTTGCCTGTAAGTTGAACCCACCCAAAACCAAGAGCCCAGTGTACTCACCTGTATACCTCCCTGTACGCCCAAAGCCAATAGTCTAGTGTACTCACCTGTATACTTCCCTGTACGCCCAAAGCCAAGAGCCCAGTGTACTCACCTGTATACCTCCCTTTACGCCCAAAGCCAAGAGCCCAGTGTGCCCTTCTGGACGCCCACAGCTCTAAGCTCAAGGTACTTACCTGTCTTACTTACCCGTGTACTTCCCTGTGATTGCTCCTCTGAGTCCAGGAAGAGGGGCAGAAAGTATCTGCCTGCGGTGCACCTAAGAGCCACGAAGAAAGAGAGAAAGCAGAGAGTATTCAACTGTAATTCATGTGTGGACTACGAAAGAAAGAATAAAACAAGGAGGATTTACCTGTTGGTCCCTGTGAGAGTCAGAAGCGAGTCAGAAGCGACTCAGATCCCAATCCACCAGTTCCAGTACCCGACCTAATTTTAAGAACCCTCCCTTTCCCCTCCCCCTTCTTTTAAATAAATAAATATTGTTATATTTTATCTTTTCTCGTCTGTTTGGTCATTGGGGCATTTTGAGACCTCCTCGGGTAAAAACTAAGGGAGGAGCGTGACTTACGATAGGGGTGGTCCGCTCCGACCTGTGACATACAACTCCAAATCAGAAAAAGTTGAGACACTGTAGAAATTTACTTAAAAAAGGAATAAAATAATTTACAAATCTCATAAACTAATATTTTATTCACAATGGAATATAGATAACATATCAAATGTTTAAAGTGAGACATTTTGAAATGTTTGGAAATTGCCAAACATTGGCTCATTTTGGATTTCATGAAAGCTACACATTCCAAAAAAGTTGGGACAGGTAGCAATAAGAGGCCAACATTTTTTATGTACATATAAAGAACAGCTGAAGAACCAATTTGCAACGTATTAGGTCAATTAGCAACATGATTGGGTATAAAAAGAGCCTCTCAGAGTGATGAGGCCATGTCAGGATGGGCAGAGAATCAACAATTCCCCCAATGCTGCAGCGAAAAATAGTTTTCAGAGTTTCTCAGAGAAAAATTGCAAAGAGTTTGAAGTTATCATCATCTACAGTGCATAATATCATCTAAAGATTCAGAGAATCTGGAACAATCTCTGTGCATATTTAATATACTTTTCTTTGATGATAGGTACATGAATAATTTGTTTTTCAAAATCTATTATTAGTAGTTACAGGATAATACTGTTGTCACAACAGGTATAAAAGATAGGAGGCAAATGCAGGTGAAAGGTAAACAGTTTATTAAATGAATGTAAAACAGATGATATGATTGGCAGTCCAAGGACAGACAAAGGCTACGGTGGCAGATCCAGGTGCTTGTGGGTGAATGCTGTGTGACGGAGACAAAACCGTGTACACAAACGGGCATAAATCCACACGAAGACGAGACACTGGAACACACGAAGACAGAGCAGCTTAGAACAGGCTTGTAGTGCAATCATCTGGCAGTGAGAGGAGAGAATGGATGAGTATATATGCTGGCTGGGTAACTACCGCCAGCTGGAGCAAAGCAATCACGCACACCTGCACTCACTCAGATAATTAGCAAACAGACACGCACACACTCATGCTTCAGTCACACAGACAAACAAAACACACAAAGTCACTATAGACTTATCCTACCGTGACAGTACCCCCTCCCCCAAGGACGTCACCTGACATTCTCGGGCTCCTTGACCTGTGGTGGAAATCATCAATAAGGGAGTGATCCAATATGTCCCGGGCAGGGACCCAACTTCTCTTCTCCGGACCGTAACCTTCCCAATCCACCAAGTACTGTAATCCGCGTCCCCTCCGTCTGGAGTCCAGAATACGATTAATCGAATAAGTCCCCATCTACGAGACGAGACGAGGCGGGGGGGGGGACCGGGACAGGCGGATTAAGACGAGATGTAAACACGGGTTTAATTTTGAAAATGTGAAAACCGTATGAATTCGTCTGTACACAGGAGGGAGATTAAGGCGGACTGTTACTGGGTTAATGATCTTAGCAACAGAAAATGGGCCAATAAATTTGGGAGTCAACTTATTCGAGACGGAACGCATCGGAATATTCTGAGTTGAAAGCCACACTTTTTGACCCACGACGTAAACGGGAGGCTTCGACCGGTGGCGATCAGCCTTAGCCTTGGTGCGCTGTCTCGCTTGGAGTATAGCCTCACGGGCTCTACTCCAAGTGCGACGGCACCTCTGGACGAAAGCGTGTGCAGAGAGGACCGCAACCTCGGATTCCAGACTGGGAAATAAAGGTGGTTGGTACACTAAGCTACACTTAAACGGAGATAGGCCCGTAGCTGACACTGGTAATGAATTGTGCATGTACTCCACCATAGAGAGTTTTTGGCTCCAGGAGGAAGGATTCTTGGAAACCAAACATCGCAGGACTTTTTCCACGTCCTGATTGGCTCGTTCGGTTTGACCATTGGTTTGGGGATGAAACCCTGAAGACAAACTTAGCCCCTAGCAACCTGCAAAACTCTCGCCAAAATTTGGAAATGAATTGGGGACCCCTATCGGAGACCACGTCTGTCGGGAGGCCATGTAACCGTAATACGTGATCAACGATAGCGACCGCTGTCTCCTTGGCTGAAGTCAATTTGAGCAAGGGAATGAAATGTGCCGCCTTCGAGAATCGGTCCACTACAGTTAAAATCACTGTATTACCCTGGGAGGGTGGGAGGGCGGTTATAAAGTCTAGCGAAATATGGGACCAGGGTCTCGAAGGGACAGGCAGCGGTCTGAGTAACCCATCGGGAGGACGATTAGATGACTTACCCACAGCACAAACCGAACAAGCCAATACAAAATCATGTGTGTCGCGAGCCATCCCTGGCCACCAGAATCGTTGCTTAACCAGAAACTTGGTTCGACTAACCCCTGGATGGCAAGCTACACTGGAATTATGACTCCATTTCAGTACATCTGATCTCAGTCCCTCTGGCACAAA
Organism: Misgurnus mizolepis; assembly: GCA_025389145.1. Lineage (NCBI taxonomy): Eukaryota > Metazoa > Chordata > Actinopteri > Cypriniformes > Cobitidae > Misgurnus > Misgurnus mizolepis. The sequence goes on from JAIFKI010000021.1 coordinate 796,469, forward strand.
TAAACGGTTCAGTGGGCAACGAGTCGGGGGCGTTACCCCTTCTAAGGCTTTAGTCACCTTCGATTCGATCTCCCATGAGAGCGCCGAGATGAATAGAGTCTCCGGTAAAATGGGCTCGGGAGTGGAAAAAATACGCTCAAAAATACGAGATAAAGCATCAGGTTTGGTGTTTTTAGAACCTGGACGGTAGGACAATGTGAAATCGAAACGACCGAAAAATAATGCCCACCGAGCCTGCCTAGAGTTCAAACGTTTGGCTGATTTGATGTATTCTATGTTCTTGTGAATAGTGTAAACTATGAAAGGCACACCCGACCCCTCTAGCCAATGACGCCATTCTTCCAGTGCTAGTTTAACTGCCAACAACTCCCGATTACCAATGTCATAATTACGTTCAGCAGGCGATAAGCGATGAGAATAAAATGCGCAGGGATGCACCTTTCCGTCTAAATATGTGTGAGGGATAACACGGCTCCTACCCCCACATCTGACGCATCGACCTCCACTATGAACTGACGTTTACGATCAGGGGCCACGAGAATGGGGGCTGAAACGAAGCAGCCTTTCAATTTGGAGAATGCAGCCTGAGCTGCATCCGACCACCTGAACGCAGTACTAGGGGGGGCAAGGCGGTCAGAGGTGCGGCTAGTTGGCTGAAATTGCAAATAAAACGCCGGTAAAAAATGGCGAACCCCAGAAATCTCTGCAGGTCCTTGCGAGACTCTGGAGATGGCCAATCCACCACAGCCTTAACCTTCTCCGGATCCATACGGACACCCTCAGTCGAAATGATGTGCCCTAGAAAGGAAACAGACTGTGCATGAAATTCGCATTTCTCCGCCTTGACAAAAAGCCCATTCTCTAGCAACCTGAGAAGCACTCGTCGTACGTGTTGCACATGTTCCTGGAGAGACGTAGAAAAAAATCTGTATGTCATCCAGGTAGACATACAGAAACTGGTCGACCATGTCTCGCAACACGTCATTAACGAGTGCTTGGAAAACCGCTGGCGAGTTAGATAATCCGAAAGGCATCACGCAGTACTCAAAATGACCTCTAGGGGTGTTAAATGCAGTTTTCCATTCATCCCCCTCCCTTATGCGGACCAAATTATAAGCATTACGTAAATCCAATTTTGTGAAGACGGACGCTCCTTGTAACCTCTCGAAGGCTAAAGACATTAACGGCTAAGGATACGTATTCTTTACCGTAATGTTATTCAACCCCCGGTAATCAATGCAAGGTCGCAAGGATCCATCCTTCTTACCAACAAAAAAGAACCCCGCCCCCGCTGGAGAAGAGGAAGGACGGATGAACCCCATTGCTAGAGAATCAGAAATATATTTCTCCATGGCCTCCATCTCAGGAACAGAAAGAGAGTAAAGTTTGCCTTTAGGCGGAGACGAACCTGGCAGTAACTCTATAGCACAGTCATAGGGACGATGTGGAGGAAGAGAAGCGGCCCTGGACTTACTGAACACTCCCCTCAGGTCCTGGTACTCCGCGGGCACGTTAGTTAAGTCTACCGTTTCCTCCTGAAACACAGACGCAGAGACAGGTACACAAGCAGAGACAAGACAAGACTTATGACAATCTTCACTCCAACCAATGATAGTAACCAGCTTCCAGTTGACAGACGGGTTGTGTTTCAACAGCCAGGGATGTCCAAGTACAACAGTAGCCAGAGGGGAAACCGTAACATAAAACTGCAAAGTTTTGGAGTGATTGCCAGAAACACATATATTGACAGGGTCCTTGATATGCGTGATAACAGAAAGTTCACTTCCATTAAGTGCAAAAGGTGAAATGGGTCTGGAAAGTACATTCAATGGAACTTTGAGCTTACGTGCGAGATGATGGTCGATTAAATTCCCCTCGGCTCCCGAATCCAACAGTGCATCACAGGTGAGATGTGTCCTTTGCCACCGTAGCTTCACCGGGAGGAGAGTGGATGTTGCTGTGGTCTTTGTGGTGGAGATTCCGCCTGAGAGTAGCCCCAGATTTACTCCCGGGCGTTGCCTTTTACCGGACACCGATGGAGTAGATGTCTGGCCTCCCCGCAGTAGAGACAAAGACCCAGTGATCTGCGGTGAATTCTCTCCTCCCGTGAAAGCCGAGCTCGACCCACCTGCATGGGCTCCGGATCGGGCATGGAGAAACCGGCCGCTCTCTCTCTCACGGGTGACGGTCTTTCCTGAAGACTGGCGAGCCGAACCTCATCGTCGTACGCTGGAATGTTTCTCAGACGGATGTCGGCTCGGATGGCTGCATCGATCACACTGTTGAGAGAGGATGGTAATTCGCAGTGTTGTAATTCGCGCTGAATGTGGCCGGTTAACCCATGCAGGAAAGTATCCCACTGCGCCTCTTCATTCCAATGTGTGTCGGCTGCCAGCGTGCGAAATTCAATAGCGTAATCCGAAACTGTGCGGTTATCCTGCCGGAGATCGGCCAACTTCCTCGCTGCATCTCTTCCCACCGCGGAACGGTCAAATACCCTCTTCATCATGGTGGAGAGAGCCTCGAAAGACTGAGTGCACGGGTCATGATTTTCCCACACCGCTGTTCCCCATAGCGCCGCCCTCCCGGTCAGCAGAGACAAAACGAAACCAACCTTGCTCTCCTCTGTCGGATAGGTCTGAGGCTGGAGAAAGAAATGTAGAGCACATTGTGATAAAAATGGTCTACAGAAATCGGGATCACCTGCATATTTCTCAGGCGTGGATAATTTCGGTTCCTGACGGGAAGAGCTCGCAGATGGAGTTGGAGGAACAGACGGTGCGGGGGGCGCAGTGGGTAGCGGCAGCTGTTGGATCGCTTGGGTGAGCTCGGACACTTTGTCTCTCATATCCTTCATCGCCCGGCTCGGTTCCTCGATCCTGTTGTCCTGTGTGGTGAAACGATGAATGGCTGCGGTGATGAATTCTTCGAACCGAGCCGGGGATCCTTTTCCTGCTGCTTCCATGGATGGCCAGATGATTCTGTCACGACAGGTATAAAAGATAGGAGGTAAATGCAGGTGAAAGGTAAACAGTTTATTAAATGAATGTAAAACAGATGATATGATTGGCAGTCCAAGGACAGACAAAGGCTACGGTGGCAGATCCAGGTGCTTGTGGGTGAATGCTGTGTGACGGAGACAAAACCGGATACACAAACGGGCATAAATCCACACAAAGACGAGACACTGGAACACACGAAGACAGAGCGGCTTAGAACTGGCTTGTAGTGCAATCATCTGGCAGTGAGAGGAGAGAATGGATGAGTATATATGCTGGCTGGGTAACTACCGCCAGCTGGAGCAAAGCAATCACGCACACCTGCACTCACTCAGATAATTAGCAAACAGACACGCACACACACACACACACACACACTCACTCATGCTTCAGTCACACAGACAAACAAAACACACAAAGTCACTATAGATTTATCCTACCGTGACAACTGTGTGAATTTATAGTTACTTTTAATAAGTCTTAGTTCATGTATATTTCTACAGGAAGTTTTAATAATGCAGAAGTTAATAAGGAAAATTAAATAATAAATGTTTTACTATTTGTTACTTAACACAAACATTAGTTTACTATGACCTATTTATTAGTTAATAGTTCTTCTTCATTTGTTTTTAATAGAGAGTTCAGTGTTCATGCAGCACCATTTGTTCTCCATGTGAAACTACCTTTTAAGTATAGACCATTATTCTCAAGTGTTACCAATTTTTCCTTAATCACAAGTATTTCAAGAATTTGTGTTCTCTTCTGGCACATCTCTGCTGTTGTTCGGAGGTAGACGCTGTTGGAGATGCCGCTCTCATACTTCTCACCACATGGATGATGTCCTATAAAGTGCTGCAGCTTACTGTCCATACTGTTTCGCAATTGCTCAAATTCTCCAAGAGTAAACTAAACACAAATACACAAAAAAAGAACAGCACCATAGGTCAGGTCTATATGGCTGTTTGGACTTTGCTATTACATGTTATGAAAATGAAACCATGCATTCCTATGAACCCAAAACCCATTTAGCAATAATTTAATCACCATTTAACTGGTGTTTCCAACCCTTATCCTGGTAATTAGAGCGATCCTGACCAAATGTGAACACAAAGCTGACTATAGAAGAAGTCCTCACACAAAGTGGCTATTTAATTTTTGAGCCTCTAGTGTTGGTGTTATGAACAGTGTGACAACTTTCCAGTGTGACAACTTACCCCGCTCTCCCTTATTAAAAAAAAGTATACATCTCCAGTTTGTATAGATCATAAGACTATGACCCATGTATTTTCTCGGTTCTGTTTTTCAAGACAAGAACATTAAATTGATTTCTGTGTTTTGATGGCTAAATGTTCAGCATCCTGGTACTCAACAATATTTGTTTACAAAAAAGTGTACACACATGCAAGAAACACGCTTGACCAGCACACGTGATGAGGGTGATATGTTCTGTATTTACTTGAACCCTATCAGAGCATCTCCTGGCAGATTCGCAGTCTAGTTGATACTATGGTGAAACTATGTGACCCAATATGAACTTGACACCTTAGACATCCAAACGAAAGTGTTGGAAAGAAAACAAAGATCTTATATAAAACATAGAACTATAAATACTCATTTATATGATGTGTTGAATCAGCTGTTTGTGTGCTCATGTGGTTTGGTTAAGTATAAACTAGTCTAGTCTAGTGTGTAAGAGTTCATGTTAGGTTGTGACCTGTTTCATTTCAGATACATTTTTTTTAATAATCTTCATAATGTTTGCTTTGACACAGAGATACCTGCATATCTAAAAATAACTGCAAGTAAAATTCATCAAACTAAACACAAATCCAAATGCTGAGTGTTTAGGTAAAACTTATCAATCAACCATAACTAATAACACAAACAATATTTGATTTAAATATTCAATCATTCATGCTTGTAAATGTTTATAAAAGTTAATATCTCCATTTATCGTGACTTACATATAAAGAGTAATGAAGATGGAAATAAATGATACCCATAACCAATACCAATCTATAAATGGCAAAGTGTTGCAACCCTTTAGAGCAATTAACATGACCAAATAGAGATGATGGATTCTGCTGAGTGCACATGAGCATCTCTATAAAAGAAAGAAGTTTTCCCCACTTCAACAAGACCTCACAGAGACCCATTCACGGTAAGATCATTTACTACATCTGTATCTGCTATAGGTTACATTGATTCCACCATTGCATACCATACAATAAAATAAACTATCCTATACTAAACTATACACTATTCTATACTGCAATGTATTATGTTATAATATACTATGCAATGCTATACTATACTTATTTTATACTATACTTTAGTATACTATACACTATACTACATTGTACTATACTATACTATACTGCACTGCATTTTGCATAATATACTATTCTAATATACTATACCACACTACACTCAACTGAGCTTTACTATACACTACACTGTATTGCACTATACTATACTAAAAACAATGTTACTGTATATGAAGTAAAGTATAATCCTAACAGATATTTCACAGCAATTTTCTATATGTTTAGTGAACAAGACCCTGAACATCATTTCTCTGAACTGAGGCTGTGAAAAAGGTAAAACAAAAGTTTATGTTTGTATGATAAACATGCATGTAGAGTTCAGACTCAGTAGAAACCCTGGCACTAAACATCACTACCTAGAAGATCCTTGACCTGTCTGACATTTAAGTTGTGTTAAAAATCTTGTGTGACATCAATTTGAAATTGTGTTTCTGGTTGTGAAACACATTAAAATGCTGAATGTAAGTTTCGCTGAAATTTAAAGAGCAGAATCATGGGAGATGCTGAGATGGAGTGTTTTGGCCCGGCGGCCATTTACCTCCGCAAACCAGAGAGAGAGAGGATCGAGGCTCAGAACGCCCCGTTTGATGCCAAAACAGCCTTCTATGTATCTGATCCAGATGAGATGTTCCTGAAGGGTACTCTTGTTAGTAGAGAGGGTGGCAAAGCTACCGTCAAAACTCATAGTGGGAAGGTACGTTCAAAACTATAAACTGTAAGAAACTATTTCATCTTTTACTATGATTAATATCTCGAGTCATGTCTAACTCTTACTGATAACTGCTGTTGTTTATTATCAGACTGTCACCGTCAAAGAAGATCAAATCTTTCCCATGAATCCACCAAAGTTTGACAAAATTGAGGACATGGCCATGATGACCCACCTCAATGAGGCCACTGTGCTGTATAATCTCAAAGAGCGTTACGCAGCATGGATGATCTATGTAAGTCTAACAACATCACTTTTAATACCTGTGATGAGGTTGATGTTGAACACAGATCTCTGTTTCAGACCTACTCTGGTTTGTTCTGCGCCACCGTCAATCCATACAAATGGCTGCCGGTGTACGATGCAGTTGTTGTGTCCGCTTACAGGGGCAAGAAAAGAGTTGAAGCCCCTCCACACATCTTCTCCATCTCTGACAACGCCTACCAGAACATGCTCACCGGTCAGACACTCTTTAAAAAGTTTTTAAATAATAACTAAAAATGTTTTCCAGTGAACACAAAACTAAACCTAACCATTTTTAACATTCTAGTTTGTGTACGATTCCTCAGTGCACATTAATTCTAAATATAACATGTTGAAACGTGTAAAATCTCATCGTAATGAAATAACATGCTCTGCTACTAAACAACTTTTAACACATTTCCTCAGATCGTGATAACCAGTCTATCCTAATTACGTGAGTTTAGATCTTTTCTAATATTCATTTATTTTTCATGACAACTAAATTTTCGAATGTACTTGGTATAAACTTCATACTGTTGTATTGTGAATGTAAAATGTCTTACATTTATGTTTCCACACTTCAGCGGAGAATCCGGCGCAGGAAAGACAGTCAACACTAAACGTGTCATCCAGTACTTTGCGACAATCGCTGTGGCTGGACCAAAGAGAGCAGAACCTGTCCCGGGAAAAATTCAGGTTAGCAAACGCACAATACTGTAAAAATAATCAAAGTTTAGTGACAAAACTATTGTAAAGACATTACTCAAATACGCCACAGGGGTCGCTGGAAGATCAAATCATCGCAGCAAACCCCCTGCTGGAGGCTTATGGTAATGCCAAGACTATAAGGAACGACAACTCGTCTCGTTTTGTAAGTTAAAGTCAAATGAAATGCATTATCATTTGTGTTATACCTTTCCAAGATGGCAGACAATTATAGGGTGTCCTAAATAATGTTTCAGGGTAAATTCATCAGGATTCACTTTGGGACAACTGGGAAACTGGCGTCAGCTGATATTGAAACTTGTAAGTAGCACCGTTTTAAAACCATATTTTATCATTAAACAAGCATGAATATTAGTCACCTGAAGCCAATGTTCTCCTGTAAAGATCTGCTGGAAAAGTCAAGAGTAACATTCCAACTGTCTGCTGAGAGGAGCTACCACATCTTCTACCAGCTCATGACTGGACACAAACCAGAACTGCTCGGTGAACACACATTTCATGCACAAATTCATGCATACTCATGCATAGATCCAATGTCTAAGACCAGTGTTAATATAGTGCACATTAATTTTTTACAGAGGCACTTCTGATCACCACCAATCCTTATGACTATCCAATGATCAGCATGGGAGAAATCACTGTCAAGAGTATCGATGATGTGGAAGAGTTCATTGCCACAGATGTACGTGGTGGAGAACAACATTGTTATTATATATTTGCATGAGTAGAAATGATGCTAGTGCATGAGATAATTTTTTTTAAAACAACTTACTCGAGTGTTTACAACAAACAGACTGCTATCGACATTCTGGGCTTCACTGGTGAGGAGAAAGCATCCATCTACAAGTTGACAGGTGCTGTGATGCATCATGGCAGCATGAAGTTCAAGCAGAAGCAGAGAGAGGAGCAGGCTGAACCTGATGGCACTGAGGGTGAGAGATGAACTATCTGAAGAGAGATGATAATCGTATCACTGTACAAGCAATCATTCACTGACCATTATCCCCAAAACTTTGCTTGTTTATAGAGGCTGATAAAATCTCCTACCTCATGGGCCTGAACTCTGCAGACCTGCTGAAAGCTGTGTGTTACCCCAGAGTGAAGGTTGGAAATGAGTACGTGACCAAAGGTCAAACTGTACCACAGGTGATGATGAGTAACACAATCAATGTCTATTGAACAGACAAAATCTAAAATCTTCTTAGATCTCAAATTCATGACCTCTGTACAATCTTTCATAGGTGCATAACACAGTCAGCGCTCTGTGCAAATCAGTTTATGAGAAAATGTTCTTGTGGATGGTCGTCCGTATCAATGAGATGTTGGACACAAAGCAGTCCAGACAGTTCTTCATTGGTGTGCTGGACATTGCTGGATTTGAGATATTTGATGTAAGCATCGATTACTAATACGTTTCTAAGAATCAAAATATAAATGTAAAGATATAAGAGTGAGAATTTGCTTGTGTTGAAATGTCAGTACAACAGCTTGGAGCAGCTCTGCATCAACTTCACCAACGAGAAACTGCAACAGTTTTTCAATCATCACATGTTTGTGCTGGAGCAAGAGGAGTACAAGAAAGAAGGCATTGAATGGGCATTCATTGACTTTGGAATGGACTTAGCTGCCTGCATTGAGCTTATTGAGAAGGTAAAAATAAACACTTGACAAAACAATGTTTATATTATGTACTTGTGCTTAATCTTGAGTATTTCTCCACCAGCCAATGGGCATCTTCTCCATCCTTGAAGAGGAGTGCATGTTCCCCAAAGCCACAGACATGAGCTTCAAAAACAAGCTACACGATCAGCATCTTGGCAAATGTGCAGCTTTTCAAAAGCCCAAACCTGCCAAAGGCAAGGCAGAAGCTCACTTCTCTCTGGTGCACTATGCCGGCACTGTTGACTATAACATTACTGGCTGGTTAGACAAGAACAAGGATCCACTGAACGATTCGGTTGTGCAACTCTATCAGAAGTCATCAGTCAAACTGCTGGCCCACCTGTATGCTGTTAGTGCAAGCGAAGGTAAAAAAAAAACAGAACAAGTGATGACAATACAATAATTATAAGATTAATTATAATATTATATATTTATGAACCTGTATCCCCTATACACAAAACAGCTGAAGCTGCTGGAAAGAAATCAGGCAAGAAGAAGGGTGGTGGTTCATTCCAGACAGTGTCTGCACTGTTTAGGGTACGTTTGGCTCAGCAATAGGTGAAATGTTGTATTTTAAGTTAAGATTACTGTCCAAGTCAACACATCAATTTTGATTCTACAGGAGAACTTGGGCAAGCTGATGTCAAACCTGAGGAGCACTCACCCTCACTTTGTGCGCTGCCTGATTCCCAACGAGACCAAGACTCCAGGTAAAGACTCCTGAGTCAAAGGTGCAATGATTGTTTAAGTTACTTTAGAAACTTATTGTCATCTCTGTTTTAGGTCTGATGGAGAACTTCCTGGTTATCCATCAGCTGAGGTGTAATGGTGTGCTGGAGGGTATCAGAATCTGCAGAAAGGGTTTCCCCAGCAGAATCCCCTATGGTGACTTCAAGCAGAGGTATTCTGTTTAAACGATCACAGTGTTACAATAATCTCACTACAAATACAGTCAAGACCCATCATTAATGTTTCAAAACACTTGATTTCAGATATAAAGTATTGAATGCTAGTGTCATCCCTGAGGGACAGTTCATGGACAACAAGAAAGCTTCAGAGAAACTCTTGACTTCTATTGACATCGACCACACTCAGTATAAGTTTGGACACACCAAAGTATGTGATAGAAGTTTATTTTAAATCTTGAAGTCATTCTAGGTAGACAGAGACAACAGGTTTACTACCAGTTCAAATAAATTGTGTGGTGGGATTTCAGGTGTTCTTTAAAGCTGGTCTGCTGGGTACCCTTGAAGAGATGAGAGATGACAAACTAGCAACGCTGGTAACCATGACTCAGGCTCTTTGTCGTGGATATGTCATGAGGAAGGTGTTTGTCAAGATGATGGAAAGGAGGTACAATGTACATCCAAAAGTGTCTATTAAAAAATTCAATTGAATAAAATAGTTTCAAGGAGTGACGCTAACATATATTATTTTACACAGAGAATCCATTTTTACCATCCAATACAACATCCGCTCGTTCGTGAATGTGAAACATTGGCCCTGGATGAAGCTTTACTTCAAGATCAAACCTCTTCTGAAGACTGCAGAGACAGAGAAAGAAATGGCAGCCATGAAGGAAAACTATGAGAAAATGAAGGAGGATCTGGCCAAGGCACTAGCAAAAAAGAAGGAGCTTGAGGAGAAAATGGTGTCACTCATGCAGGAGAAAAATGATCTTCAACTGCAAGTAGCATCTGTGAGTGCTGCAGTGCTTATACTCATATTGATATTGATATTGATTTTAACAGGTTCAAGAAATTAACTTTGTCCCCATACCAATAAATAGGAATCTGATAGTCTCAATGATGCTGAGGAAAGATGTGAAACTCTTATCAAAAGCAAGATCCAGTTTGAGGCCAAACTCAAAGAGGCAACCGAGAGACTGGAGGATGAGGAGGAGATCAATGCTGAACTGACTGCAAAGAAGAGGAAACTAGAAGATGAATGCTCTGAACTGAAGAAAGATATTGATGACCTGGAGCTCACCTTGGCCAAAGTGGAAAAGGAGAAACATGCAACAGAAAATAAGGTTCAAATTTTATCACATCTTCCTAAAATCGCTGATGTGTTTATACTTGAGAAGAAAAACACTGAACAATGCTTTGAATTTAGGTGAAAAACCTGACTGAGGAGATGACCTCTCAGGATGAGACCATTGCCAAGCTGACCAAAGAGAAGAAAGCCCTCCAAGAGGCACACCAGCAAACCCTTGATGACCTTCAGGCAGAGGAAGACAAAGTCAACTCTCTGACTAAAGCAAAGACGAAACTTGAGCAGCAAGTGGATGATGTAAGATGTTTGCCGTGAGAATAAAACTTTAAATCAATAAAAAAAACTGACCTGAATGTGGGAGATTATAATATAATGGCTTTTGTAAGAACAGCTCGAGGGTTCATTGGAGCAAGAGAGGAAACTCCGTATGGACCTAGAGAGAGCTAAGAGAAAGCTTGAGGGTGATCTGAAACTGTCCCAGGAATCACTAATGGACCTGGAGAATGACAAACAACAATCAGATGAAAAGATCAAAAAGTGAGTGAAAGATAGAAAATTTGCAAATGTAAACAAAAAAACATTTTATAAAATCTTAATTTTCTTGAAACAGGAAGGACTTTGAGATAAGTCAACTGCTCAGCAAGATTGAAGATGAACAGTCCTTGGAGGTACAGCTTCAGAAGAAGATCAAAGAACTACAGGTAATGTCTTTCATATGTTAAACTTAAGTACATAACTGGGGAATTCACACTACCAGTATGAAAAGCTAAGTAGATATTTTAAAATCAGGCCCGTATTGAGGAGCTGGAAGAGGAAATTGAGGCAGAACGAGCTGCTCGTGCTAAAGTGGAGAAGCTGAGAGCTGATCTCTCCAGGGAACTTGAAGAGATCAGCGAGAGGCTTGAGGAAGCTGGTGGTGCCACTTCTGCCCAGATTGAGATGAACAAGAAGCGTGAAGCAGAATTCATGAAGTTGCGTCGTGATCTGGAAGAGTCCACCTTGCAGCATGAGGCTACAGCAGCCGCTCTCCGAAAGAAGCAGGCAGACAGCGTGGCCGAGCTCGGAGAACAGATCGACAACCTCCAGCGTGTCAAGCAAAAGCTGGAGAAGGAAAAGAGCGAGTACAAGATGGAGATTGATGACGTATCAAGCAACATGGAGGCCGTGGCCAAATCAAAGGTAATCAAAACTAAAGGGATCATTAAATGAAAATGTACATAGGAACAAAACTTGAAAAACACTTTTTGTATTTTCTTAGGCTAACTTAGAAAAGATGTGCCATAGCCTTGAAGACCAACTGAGTGAAATCAAGTCCAAGAATGATGAAAATGTTCGCCAGCTCAATGACGCGAGTGCCCAAAGAGCAAGACTTGCCACTGAGAATGGTAAGTGTACAACAAAAAAATTTTCTAAATAAAACTGTTCAATAGAATTATTAACACAAACCGAATGAACAGGTGAACTGGCTCGCCAGCTAGAGGAGAAAGAAGCTCTTGTTTCTCAGCTGACCAGAGGAAAACAGGCTTTCATTCAACAGATTGAAGAACTCAAGAGACATGTTGAGGAGGAACTTAAGGTAAATCACAACATAGTGAAATGAGTTTTGCATTTCAAGAAAGACCCAGAATGTTATTGAAAACTAAACATATTCGATTTTAGGCCAAGAACGCCCTGGCCCATGCTGTCCAGTCTGCACGTCATGATTGTGATCTGCTCAGAGAGCAGTATGAAGAGGAGCAAGAGGCAAAAGGTGAACTTCAGCGTGGCATGTCTAAGGCCAACAGTGAGGTGGCTCAGTGGAGAGCCAAATATGAGACTGATGCTATCCAGCGCACTGAGGAGCTTGAGGATGCAAAGTATAAAAACACACAACATTGAACTATATTATTGAGCAATTCACATCTTATAGACCAAGGCATAATTCCATAAAATTTTCCACAGGAAAAAGCTGGCCCAGCGTCTCCAGGATGCTGAAGAATCTGTTGAAGCTGTGAACTCCAAGTGTGCTTCTCTGGAAAAGACCAAGCAGAGATTGCTGGGTGAAGTCGAGGACCTCATGATTGATGTGGAAAGAGCAAATTCACTGGCTGCCAATTTGGACAAGAAGCAAAGAAACTTTGATAAGGTAAGGAAAACATGACATCTAAAAATCTAAACTTCATGAAAATAATGAACTTTAATGATTACGTTTCTATTTTTGTCAGGTCCTGGCAGATTGGAAGCAAAAGTATGAGGAAGGTCAGGCTGAGCTAGAAGGTGCTCATAAAGAAGCTCGTTCCCTCGGCACGGAGCTCTTCAAGATGAAGAACTCTTATGAAGAAGCTCTTGATCACCTGGAGACTCTGAAGAGAGAAAACAAGAATTTGCAACGTAAATGGCACTTTTATTAACACACCCTCAATAAAGAAGCATTGAAATATAATGTTTATAACTGTACTTTTTACCTTTAGAGGAGATTTCTGAACTCACTGAGCAGCTTGGAGAGACTGGAAAGAGCATTCATGAATTAGAGAAGGCCAAGAAGACAGTGGAGATTGAGAAATCAGAGATCCAGACCGCACTGGAGGAAGCTGAGGTAAATCAACATTAAAACCATGCAAGAATCTATTACTCACCCGTCTCACTCATCTATTATGTTAATAAAATCTCACTACTGTTAATCAGGGCACTCTGGAACATGAAGAAACCAAGATTGTTCGTATCCAGCTGGAGCTGACACAAGTCAAGAGCGAGATTGACAGAAAGATTGCTGAGAAAGATGAAGAGATTGAGCAGATCAAGAGGAACAGCCAACGAGTGATTGATTCCATGCAAACCACTTTGGACTCTGAGGTCAGGAGCAGAAACGATGCCCTAAGAGTCAAGAAGAAGATGGAGGGAGATCTCAATGAGATGGAGATTCAGCTGAGCCATGCAAACCGCCAGGCTGCTGAGGCCCAGAAACAGCTCAGGAATGTCCAAAGCCAACTCAAGGTAATCTTCCTTCCGTAAAATGTTTAGTTGTCTGAATTAGAATCAAAGCATGAATATTTACACCCTAAACCTGCTACAGGATGCTCAACTGCACCTTGATGAAGCCATCAGAGGACAGGAAGAGATGAAGGAGCAGGCTGCCATGGTAGAGCGCAGGAATAACCTGATGCAAGCTGAGATTGAGGAGCTAAGAGTTGCACTGGAGCAAGCTGAGAGAGGCCGCAAAGTGGCTGAGCAGGAGCTTGTGGATGCCAGTGAGCGTGTGACACTCCTGCACTCTCAGGTAGAATGATTGTACAGTAAAACTAAACTTGAGAACAACTGTTTGAAGGTAACAGTGAGGTTTCTGACTGAAGCTATTGATGTCTCACAGAATACAAGTCTTATTAACACCAAGAAGAAGCTTGAGACTGATCTGGTCCAGGTTCAAGGTGAGGTGGATGATTCAGTCCAGGAGGCCAGAAATGCAGAGGAGAAAGCCAAGAAGGCCATTACTGATGTGAGCATTTGCTACAGTCTATTTTTAATGTAGAAATTCTTCTAAAGAGCACGTGCAAACATATCATTCCAAAATGAAGCTTTCATGTGTCTTTGTCCAAAAGCTTAGTTAATGACATTTGACTCTCAATTCCAGGCTGCCATGATGGCTGAGGAGCTGAAGAAGGAGCAGGACACCAGTTCTCATCTGGAGAGGATGAAGAAGAACATGGAGATTACGGTCAAAGACCTGCAGCACCGTCTGGATGAGGCCGAAAGTTTGGCCATGAAAGGAGGAAAGAAACAACTCCAGAAACTGGAGGCCAGGGTAGGTTTTAATGTTTATGTGCTCACAAGTCCTGACCATGGCAGGGATCATATTGGTTAAAACAACTATTCACAGCCATGCTATAACACTGAGAAGTGGATATTACTAACAAATACGGTTACCAGCACAAATAAAATGAACCAAAGAGAGTTAAACACTGAATACAGACACTTGAAGTGACAAAAAGACTTAGAAGTTTTAGTGATGTTACGCAAATATATCAGCACTCATGTCACTTTTGTAGTCAAATAAAGGAACAAAACTAACTGAATCATACTTCTTTACTGAAGGTGCGTGAGCTGGAGTCTGAAGTCGAGTCTGAACAGAGACGTAGTGCTGAAGCTCTTAAAGGAGTGCGCAAATACGAGAGGAGAATGAAGGAACTCACCTACCAGGTACTCACCATCTGTACAGCAGTAACAACAGATGAGTTAATCTACAATGCTGGATAGTGAGTTAACCTCTTTCACCTCTACAGACTGAAGAAGATAAGAAGAATGTGATGAGACTGCAGGATTTGGTGGACAAGCTGCAGATGAAAGTCAAGTCCTACAAGCGTCAAGCTGAGGATGCTGTAAGTGGTGGTTTTGTGTTTGAACAAATTCATAAATCATTAAACATTCATAAATCAAATGAGAAGATCCAAATTAACAAAAAAATCTCAATTTACAGGAGGAGCAGGCCAACACTCACCTGTCCAGGTACAGGAAGGTGCAGCACGAGATGGAGGAGTCACAGGAACGCGCTGATATTGCAGAGTCCCAGGTCAACAAGCTGAGAGTCAAGAGCCGTGAGATTGGGAAGGTGAGCGCCGCCGCCACCTGCTGGTACTGTAACCAAACTGCTACCTGAAATAAATGCATACATGCATGCTTACAGTGGGATTACATGTTGAAAATTCTAAATTTAAAGTTTTTTATTAATTTTTATTAATTTAGTAAAATGCACAATAGGATACATTTACTAATGGTGTAAGATCCCTGTATATATAATAATTTAGTAAAATGTTTTTCTTTTTAGGGAAAAGACTTAGCAGAGTAAAACCCGAAGCCTGAATCACAACAGAAAGTAATCATAAAATATGAACTACTTGTAACTAATAAAAAGTTGTTGTGTTCTTACAATTGTGTTCTTGCAGTTCTTTAAACAATTGTAAAGTGAAACAAAAAACAACCCAAAACACCTGGTTGACGTGAAAAATATGAATGTCTTTATCTCACCAATTCTCTTATAAACACAGAAGTGAAAGACACAATGATACAAAGTTGCAGAAAGAGAAAAAAATCCCTTTCACATCGATAACAAACATCTGCACTACCTGAACTACCAAATACAATCTATAAAAAAACATTCCTATTCATATTAATAAATTCATGGCAACACAGAGATTTTTACATAAACACAATAATATAAATACACGTCTTTGCATTAAATAATACTGAAAACTCAAATACAAACATTAAGAGATTATTTAAAGATGAGCTTTAAGCAGTCATTAAAAATAAGCTTGTCATGTTCTCTTTATACAAAGTCATTTCAAACAAAGGTATTACAAAACACATCAAGCCAAAGCCTTTCGGTCCAAACTCAACCCGATCTAAATGGGCTAAATGACCTGAAAGAACAGTAATTTCAGATGAGTGACAATGCAAAATACAGACAACTTAATTTTCCACATTAAAAATCGTTATCAGAAACGGATTTTTAAAATACTTACAATAAATAAAAAGCAACAAAAAAGAGTCAAGCATGTGCACAAACCACTATGAAAAGCCATCATTAATTAAGCTCCAATATTAAGATAACCATGGCAACATCACGTGAAAAAGAGGCACGGATACTTTTCACTAGTAAAACTGGAAGTGCTGCTGCTAGTGTACAGTAATATAATTATTTAAAATATAATATACAAATTTAATTGTCTACACGACAACTGCAAATGGTGTTTCGGAAAATCCTTAACCTGGCAGGGGTTTTAAAAAATGTTTGGTTTCAGTGACGTGATACTGCATTTCTGTGTGAATGAACAGCCGAATCGCGTAAAAAAGTCACGGATATAAAATACCCGTGTCCGTGTGAACAAGGCCTTGAACTGGGACTGGTTATCAAAATCGTCAAACTCGTTAAAGGGCATCTGTGATCCATTAAACTTGTCTTGTGTTAGAAATTTTAAACTTCCTAAACACAAATTTATTTTTAAAAGAAATCATTAAGATTTTAGTGAACCAACTTACCAACAGGTTTTACATGACCTGTTTAATAGAGGTATGTTTTATGTTTGTGAAATGGTGGATGTTGATCTGGCATGGGGTTATTACAAAAAATTCTAGCCCTGATAGACAAACATGCACCTATAAGAAGAGTTCAAAATAAAGCGAGCTCGCAGAAGTTAAACTAGCCATGATCACAATGATGCTCAATGCCAAGCACACACCTGAGCATTTTTAACATCATGCGAGAAGAGGCTGGCAGCCAATGCAATGAAATGTTATCTGCAGTGGATCTGATCTAATACAGAAAAGGCAAATACGGTTTGTCTACTGAAAGCAAAGACCTCTCCAGGTAAGCCTGCAAGCTTAGCATAGCAAGACTGCTAACGCTGCTTTACACAGGGAAGGAGACCCGAATCTGTTTTTTAAAGGAATAGTCTACCCTTTTGCCATATTAAACTATGTTATTACCTCAACCTAGACGAATTAATACATACCTATCTTTTTTCAATGTGTGCACTGTACAGCGCATTGTTAATGTGTTAGCATTTAGCCTAGCCCTATTCATTCCTATGGTACCAAAAAGTTTTATTTTGTGGCACCATACTCACTGGTATAACTCCTCATGTAACAGTCTTTAAATAGGGAAAACACGGAAGTGTTTGGTGGCTTCCCTGTTTGGTACCATAGGAATGAATGGGTCTAGGCTAAATGTTAACACATTCACGACGCGCTGTACAGTGCACGCATTGAAAAAAGATAGATATGTATTAATTCGTCTAAGTTGAGGTAATAACATAGTTTAATATGGCAAAAGAGTAGACTATTCCTTTAAGGAACAGATTAAAATGCCATTTGAAATTCAGGCAATATCTATATATAATATCTATAAAGACAGCCTTTGTGCTTTCAGTGTGGAACTGGGCAAAGCTAGACAGACTTTCTTTTCAAAATATTATAAACAACAACATAAATAACACACGCACTCTTTTTGCTACTATAGAGAGACTAACAACCCCCCCAAGTCACATTCCAAGTGAAATGCTCTCAGACAGCAAATGTAGTGAGTTTGCTAAATTCTTCTCTGAGAAAATCAATAATATCAGAAAGGTGATCAGCACATCCTTGATCTGCGCCAGGGTCAGACAAATCAGACCACAACATCAGAAAGTAGTTACTATGTCTGATTTCAAAGCAGTTGAAGGTAAAATTTTGGAAGAAACAGTACAGCATCTTAAAACATCAACCTGCGCCCTTGACACACTCCCAATATCTTTTTTCAAAAGTGTCTTTAACTGTTTAGAAGCAGATCTCCTAGAAGTGGTAAATTCATCACTTATCTCTGGGACTTTTCCAAAGTCCCTTAAAACTGCAGTTGTTAAGCCCCTCCTGAAAAAGAGCAACTTGGATAACACTGTGTTGAGTAACTACAGACCAATCTCAAATCTTCCTTTCATAGGCAAGATCATTGAAAAAGTTGTTTTCAATCAGCTGAACAAATTCTTAATTTCTAATGGTTACTTTGACATTTTTCAATCTGGTTTCAGACCACACCACAGTACAGAGACAGCACTCATAAAGATAATAAATGATATTTGCCTCAATACAGACACAGGCAAACTATCAGTGCTGGTGCTACTCGACCTCAGTGCTGCTTTTGACACTGTCGATCACAACATACTTATTGGCAGGCTGGAAAACTGGGTCGGGCTTTTTGGGATGGTCCTAAAATGGTTCAGGTCATACTTGTTCATGGTTCAGGTTATTATGTGAGTATAGGTGGCCATAAATCTGAGTGAAGATCCATGACATGCGGAGTCCCGCAAGGCTTGATTCTTATGCCTCTCCTGTTCATACTATATATGCTCCCACTGAGCCAAATAATGAGAGAGAACCAAACTGGCTATCACAGTTATGCAGACGACACTCAGATCAACTTAACGACTACAGCCCCATTGACTCCCTGTGCCAATGCATTAATGAAGTTAACAGTTGGATGTGCCAGAACTTTCTGCAGTTAAAAAAATAGAAAACTGAAGTCATTGCGTTTGGAAACAAAGATGAAGTGCTCAAGGTGAATGCATACCTTGACGCTAGGGGTCAAACAACTAAAAATCAAGTCAGGAATTTTGGTGTGATTCTGGAGTCTGACCTTAGTTTCAGTAGTCATGTCAAAGCAATAACTAAATCAGCATATTATCATCTCAAAAAATATCGCAAGAATTAGATGCTTTGTTTCCAGACAAGACTTAGAGAAACTTGTTCATGCTTTCATCACCAGCAGGGTGGATTATTGTAATGGCCTCCTCACTGGCCTTCCAAAAAAGACCATAAGACAGCTGCAGCTCATCCAGAACGCTGCTGCCAGGACATATCACACCAGTCCCCAGGTCTCTACACTGGCTACCAGTTTAATTTAGGATTGATTTTAAAGTATTATTAATGGTATATAAATCACTCAATGGACTAGGACATTGCTGATATGCTCATTGAATATAAACCCAATAGATCACTCAGATCATTAGGATCACATCAGCTAGAAATACCAAGGGTTTACTCAAAGCAAGGAGAGTCAGCTTTTAGCTATTATGCCAGTCGCAGCTGGAACCAGCTTCCAGAGGAGATCAGATGTGCTCTAACAGTACTCAGATTCAAATCCAGACTAAAAACACATCTGTTTAGCTATGCATTTACTGAATGAGCATTATGCTGAGTCCGAACTGATTGGACTATATTTTATATGCACTATTTTAATTCAAATCACTTTTACTCCCGTTTTATTCTTTTAAAAACATTTTAAACAGTTTTTTTTTAAATCACATTTATAATTCTCAAGTAAAACAACACATTCTCCTTTTTTAGGCATTTATTCTGTCTTGTCTCAGTCTATCATGTCCAGGGTGTTTAGACTAACACGGCAGTATTTGCGAAATAGTCTGGTGCAGGACAGCACGAAAATTCCATTCCAAAAACGTTCAGTGTGACGGGCCACAGGGCAGAAATTGCGATAGAGTCTGTAAAAAAATGGAAAGTGAACAGCATGGGGGAAGATAGAGGAGACATCTGACATGGTGAATGCTATGAGAAGGCGGCATGGGGACAAAATAGATGAATTCATCAAGAAATACAACAAAAATATAACTTCCAAATAAGGGGTGTTTAAGTGTTTATATATAGATGTTTTTTATTGTACTATTGTAATTCTTTTTATTTATCTTGTTTCTAACCAGTTTATATTCTTATGTTTCCTTTTCTTGTAAAGCACTTTGAATTGCCATTGTGTATGAAATGTGCTATGTAAATAAACTTGCCTTGCCTAATAATTTACATTAGAATTTGAAAATAAATGCAATATTTGTTAAGCTTACCAGGCTACAGATAAAGCAGCACTTCCGCAAGATGATCACGGCTTCAGGCCTTCTAAAGTCCTGTAATCTGTCCTCATTTATGATCAAGAGAGACCACTCATGTTCCGTTCACTTCTATCCAAAGTTTACACTTCAATTTTTTTCCCTAATCAAAAACATTTTAAAGCATTGTTTTCTTTCTTGGAACGTCTCTGATGTTGTTTGATGAGATCGGAGGCAGACGCCATGTAAAGATGCCGCTCTTATACTTCTCACCGCACAGATGGTGTCCTTTGGCAGGGACGGCAAACCCAGTGCTGCAGTTTACTAACCTTACTGCTCTGCAACTGCTCGAATCCTCTAAACTAAACAAAAAGAAACCAGAAAAAACACAACCATAGGTCAAGGATATATGTGGCTGTTAAGACTATTACATGCACTGAAAATGAAACCATGCCATTTTTAGTCCTATGAACTCAAAACCCCATACAGCAATCATTTTATCTCCATATACCAGGTGTTTCGAACCCTGTTCCCGCTAAGCTACGATCCTGCAGACTTCAGTTCCTACCAAGCTCCAACACATCTTTCTGTTATTTTCAAGCAACCCTGAACATTTTGATTAGCTGCTTCGGCTGTGTTTGATTGGGGTTGGGCTAAAATCGTCAAGACAGTAGATCACCAGGAGGAGAGTTTAGACCCTTGCCATATACGGACATATAAACATTATTCCCATCAGGATAGTCTTCCAAGGCAGCTGCAGAATTTTCTTCATTGGGTAATGGGGGCATGACCGCTGCAGAACTTGGTCACTATACCAAACAGCATGACTAAGACAGGCTCATTTATAGAGAGGAGAACATTTAATCATTAGACAGAAACACAGATGACTAAACATTTATTTTCGTTTAATGTTTAACATCTAACATTTCGTGCTATAAATATGTTTATTGCACGGCACTCTTAAATGCTTGATTTTGATTGGCCAGTCGCAACATTGCAAGATACTGCAAATCATTTTGACAGTACAGCTTAATATTACACAAAAATTAAAAATAAATATATGTCATTTAATAACATATATTACATATTTACAAATGATTAAACAGGGTCTTGTCTAATCTTGAAACTAAAAGTAAGGTTTTTTGAATATCATGAAAGCCCTAGATTTCAGTTCTATGACTTCCATTCGGTTTACATATGAACATATGAGTATGTCCCATTTATTTTCTCCGTTATGTTTTTCAAGACATGAACCTTGCCTTAATAATGGGTGATTGACTTGATAACAAGCTAATTACGTTATAGTTCATTATACAAGTATTGTTAGAGATAAAACCCTTTATGAACCCCCAAAGTTGTGTACAAATGTTATATAGTTAAAAATGAACCCTGCTTCCGTTGATTCCAGTCAATGTGCTTAAAAAACGTAATCATTCTTTTTTGTAATCTGTAGAATTGGAGATATATACTTAGTTATAGGACTATATTAGTGTTTAAAAGAAACACAACATTAGAGATTAATGATTAGCCAACAGGCTAATAACAAAACAGACTTTATGTACACATTGTGCTGCTGTTCTCTCAAAATCAGGTCATTTGTCTCTTTGAATTTTAACAATCCATGTTTCTACCATTTTTTTATTCTGTAGAAATGTGTTAAGTTATGCATTATGATGGCAGAATGATCAGCATTCCTGATACACAACAATATTTGTTATAATAACGCATACACACACGCACAAAATAAGTTGATCAACACACATTAAGTGATGAGGGGATATGTTCTGTATTTACTTGAACCCTATCAGAGCATCTCTTGGCAGATTCGCAGTCTAGTTGATACTATGTGACCCAATATGAACTCGACACCTTAGAGATCCAAACGAAAGTGTTGGAAAGAAAACAAATACCTTAATATAAAACATAGAACTATAAATACTCATTTATTTGATGTGTTGAATCAGCTGTTTGTGTGCTCATGTGGTTTGGTTAAGTATAAACTAGTCTAGTCTAGTGTGTAAGAGTTCATGTCAGGTTGTGACCTGTTTCATTTCAGATAAAACATTTTTTTTCATAATGTTTGCTTTGACACAGAAATAACTGCATATCAAAAAAATAACTGCAAGTACAATTCATCAAAACTAAACACAAATCCAAATGCTGAGTGTTTAGGTAAAACTTATCAATCAACCATAACTAATAACACAAACAATATTTGATTTAAATATTCAATCATTCATGCTTGTAAATGTTTATAAAAGTCATTAAATATCTCCATTTATCGTGACTTACATATAAAGAGTAATGAAGATGGAAATAAATGATACCCATAACCAATACCAATCTATAAATGGCAAAGTGTTGCAACCCTTTAGAGCAATTAACATGACCAAATAGAGCTGATGGATTCTGCTGAGTGCACATGAGCATCTCTATAAAAGAAAGAAGTTTTCCCCACTTCAACAAGACCTCACAGAGACCCATTCACGGTAAGATCATTTACTACATCTGTATCTGCTATAGGTTACATTGATTCTACCATTGCATACCATACAATAATAAACTATCCTATACTAAACTATACACTATACTATACTGCAATGTATTATGTTATAATAAACTATGCAATGCTATACTATACTTATTTTATACTATAATTTAGTATACAATACAATATACTACAATGTACTATAGTATACTATACTGCAATGCATTTTGCTTAATATACTATGCTAATATACTATACCACACTACACTCAACTGAGCTTTACTATACACTACACTGTATTGCATACTATACTAAAAACAATGTTACTGTAAATAAAGTAAAGTATAATCCTAACAGATATTTCACAGCTATTTTCTATATGTTTAGTGAACAAGACCCTGAACATCATTTCTCTGAACTGAGGCTGTGAAAAAGGTAAAACAAAAGTTTCTGTTTGTATGATAAACATGCATGTAGAGTTCAGACTCAATAGAAACCCTGGCACTAAACATCCCTACGCTACAAATCCTTGAAATGATCATTTGAGTCTGTATTGTAAGATAAACATTGCTACCTAGAAGATCCTTGACCTGTCTGACATTTAAGTTGTGTTAAAAATGTTGTGTGACATCAATTTTACAACATGGAAACAATCATAAATAAAATTGTGTTTCTGGTTGTGAAACACATAAAAATGCTGAATGTAAGTTTCGCTGAAATTTAAAGAGCAGAATCATGGGAGATGCTGAGATGGAGTGTTTTGGCCCGGCGGCCATATTCCTCCGCAAACCAGAGAGAGAGAGGATCGAGGCTCAGAATGCCCCGTTTGATGCCAAAACAGCCTTCTATGTATCTGATCCAGAAGAGATGTTCCTGAAGGGTACTCTTGTTAGTAGAGAGGGTGGCAAAGCTACCGTCAAAACTCAAAAAGGGAAGGTACGTTCAAAACTATAAACTGTGATGTTGAGAAACTATTTACTGTTATTAATATCTCGAGTCATGTTGAACTCATCCTGATAAATGCTGTTGTTTATTATCAGACTGTCACCGTCAAAGAAGATGAAATCTTTCCCATGAATCCACCAAAGTTTGACAAAATTGAGGACATGGCCATGATGACCCACCTCAATGAGGCCACTGTGCTGTATAATCTCAAAGAGCGTTACGCAGCATGGATGATCTATGTAAGTCTAACAACATCACTTTTAATACCTGTGATGATGATGATGTTGAACACACGTCTCTGTTTCAGACCTACTCTGGTTTGTTCTGCGCCACCGTCAATCCATACAAATGGCTGCCGGTGTACGATTCAGTTGTTGTAGCCGCTTACAGGGGCAAGAAAAGAGTTGAAGCTCCTCCCCACATCTTCTCCATCTCTGACAACGCCTACCAGAACATGCTCACCGGTCAGACACTCTTTAAAAAGTTTTTAAACAAATAACTAAAAATGTTTTCCAGTGAACACAAAACTAAACCTAACCATTTTTAATGTTCTAGTTTGTGTACGATTCCTCAGTGCACATTAATTCTGAATATAACATGTTGTAACGTGTAAAATCTCATCGTAATGTAATAACATGCTCTGCTACTAAACAACTTTTAACACATTTCCTCAGATCGTGATAACCAGTCTATCCTAATTACGTGAGTTTAGATCTTTTCTAATATTCATTTATTTTTCATGACAACTAAATTTTCTATTGTACTTTGTATAAACTTCATACTGTTGTTTTGTGAATGTAAAGTGTCTTTCATTTATGTTTCCATACTTCAGCGGAGAATCCGGCGCAGGAAAGACAGTCAACACCAAACGTGTCATCCAGTACTTTGCGACAATCGCTGTGGCTGGACCAAAGAGGGCAGAACCTGTCCCGGGAAAAATTCAGGTTAGCAAACGCACAATACTGCAAAAAAAATCAAAGTTTAGTGACAAAACTATTGTAAAGAGATTACTCAAATATGCCCCAGGGGTCGCTGGAAGATCAAATCATCGCAGCAAACCCCCTGCTGGAGGCTTATGGTAATGCCAAGACTATAAGGAACGACAACTCGTCTCGTTTTGTAAGTTAAAGTCAGATGAAATGCATTATCATTTGTGTTATATCTTTCCAAGATGGCAGACAATTAAAGGTGTCCTAAATAATGTTTCAGGGTAAATTCATCAGGATTCACTTTGGGACAACTGGGAAACTGGCGTCAGCTGATATTGAAACTTGTAAGTAGCACCGTTTTAAAACCAAAACATTTACATTTACATTTAGTCATTTAGCAGACGCTTTTGTCCAAAGCGACTTACAAGTGAGGTAAACAATAGAAGCAATTATGGCAACATAAGAACAGCAATACATAAGTGCACTGGAAATAGTCTCATCAAGTCCAACACAATATACATAGCCAAGGGTATGTTAGTAATTTTTTTAAAAAAACATGATTTACTGTTAAATAAGCATGAATATTAGTCATCTGAAGCCAATGTTCTCCTGTAAAGATCTGCTGGAAAAGTCAAGAGTAACATTCCAGCTGTCTGCTGAGAGGAGCTACCACATCTTCTACCAGCTCATGACTGGACACAAACCAGAACTGCTCGGTGAACACACATTTCATGCACAAATTCATGCATACTCATGCATAGATCCAATGTCTAAGACCAGTGTTAATATAGTGCACATTAATTGTTTACAGAGGCACTTCTGATCACCACCAATCCTTATGACTATCCAATGATCAGCATGGGAGAAATCACTGTCAAGAGTATCGATGATGTGGAAGAGTTCATTGCCACAGATGTACGTGGTGGAGAACAACATTGTTATTATATATTTGTATAAGTAGAAATGATGCTAGTGCATAATATAATGTATTTTAAAAACAACTTACTCGAGTGTTTACAACAAACAGACTGCTATCGACATTCTGGGCTTCACTGGTGAGGAGAAAGCATCCATCTACAAGCTGACAGGTGCTGTGATGCATCATGGCAGCATGAAGTTCAAGCAGAAGCAGAGAGAGGAGCAGGCTGAACCTGATGGCACTGAGGGTGAGAGATGAACTATCTGTAGAAAGATGATACTCATATCACTGTACAAGCAATCATTCACTGACCATTATCCCCAAAACTTTGCTTGTTTATAGAGGCTGATAAAATCTCCTACCTCATGGGCCTGAACTCTGCAGACCTGCTGAAAGCTGTGTGTTACCCCAGAGTGAAGGTTGGAAATGAGTACGTGACCAAAGGTCAAACTGTACCACAGGTGATGATGAGTAACACAATCAATGTCTACTGAACAGACAAAATCTAAAATCTTCTTAGATCTCAAACTCATGACCTCTGTACACTCTTTCATAGGTGCATAACACAGTCAGCGCTCTGTGCAAGTCAGTTTATGAGAAAATGTTCTTGTGGATGGTCGTCCGTATCAATGAGATGTTAGACACAAAGCAGTCGAGACAGTTCTTCATTGGTGTGCTGGACATTGCTGGATTTGAGATATTTGATGTAAGCATCGATTACTAATACGTTTCTAAGAATCAAAATATAAATGTAAAGATATAAGAGTGAGAATTTGCTTGTGTTGAAATGTCAGTACAACAGCTTGGAGCAGCTCTGCATCAACTTCACCAACGAGAAACTGCAACAGTTTTTCAATCATCACATGTTTGTGCTGGAGCAAGAGGAGTACAAGAAAGAAGGCATTGAATGGGCGTTCATTGACTTTGGAATGGACTTAGCTGCCTGCATTGAGCTTATTGAGAAGGTAAAAATAAAGATGACAAAACAATGTTTATATTATGTACTTGTGATTAAGCTTGAGTATTTCTCCACCAGCCAATGGGCATCTTCTCCATCCTCGAAGAGGAGTGCATGTTCCCCAAAGCCACAGACACAAGCTTTAAAAACAAGCTGCACGATCAGCATCTTGGCAAAAGTGCAGCTTTTCAAAAGCCCAAACCTGCCAAAGGCAAGGCAGAAGCTCACTTCTCTCTGGTGCACTATGCCGGCACTGTTGACTATAACATTACTGGCTGGTTGGACAAGAACAAGGATCCACTGAACGATTCTGTTGTGCAACTCTATCAGAAGTCATCAGTCAAACTGCTGGCCCTCCTGTATGCCGTTAGTGCAAGCGAAGGTAAAAAAACAGAACAAGTGATGACAATACAATAATTATAAGATAAATTATAATATTATATATTTATGAACCTGTATCGCCTATACACAAAACAGCTGAAGCTGCTGGAAAGAAATCAGGCAAGAAGAAGGGTGGTGGTTCATTCCAGACAGTGTCTGCACTGTTTAGGGTACGTTTGGCTCAGCAATAGGTGAAATGTTGTATTTTAATTTAAGATTACTGTCCAAGTAAACACATCAATTTTGATTCTACAGGAGAACTTGGGCAAGCTGATGTCAAACCTGAGGAGCACTCACCCTCACTTTGTGCGCTGCCTGATTCCCAACGAGACCAAGACTCCAGGTAAAGACTCCTGAGTCAAAGGTGCAATGATTGTTTTAGTTACTTTGGAAACTTATTGTCATCTCTGTTTTAGGTCTGATGGAGAACCCCCTGGTTATCCATCAGCTGAGGTGTAATGGTGTGCTGGAGGGTATCAGAATCTGCAGAAAGGGTTTCCCCAGCAGAATCCCCTATGGTGACTTCAAGCAGAGGTATTTTGTTTAAACAATCACAGTGAAACAATAATTTCACTACAAATACAGTCAAGACCCATCATTAATGTTTCAAAACACTTGTTTTTAGATATAAAGTATTGAATGCTAGTGTCATCCCTGAGGGACATTTCATGGACAACAAGAAAGCTTCAGAGAAACTCTTGACTTCTATTGACATCGACCACACTCAGTATAAGTTT
This sequence comes from Misgurnus mizolepis, assembly GCA_025389145.1. Lineage (NCBI taxonomy): Eukaryota > Metazoa > Chordata > Actinopteri > Cypriniformes > Cobitidae > Misgurnus > Misgurnus mizolepis. Next base: position 823,825 of record JAIFKI010000021.1, read on the forward strand.
GGACACACCAAAGTATGTGATAGAAGTTTATTTTAAATCTTGAAGTCATTCTAGGTAGACAGAGACAACAGGTTTACTACCAGTTCAAATAAATTCTGTGGTGGGATTGCAGGTGTTCTTTAAAGCTGGTCTGCTGGGTACCCTTGAAGAGATGAGAGATGATAAACTAGCAACGCTGGTAACCATGACTCAGGCTCTTTGTCGTGGATATGTCATGAGGAAGGTGTTTGTCAAGATGATGGAAAGGAGGTACAATGTACTTCCAAAAATGTCTTTTAAAAAAATTCAATTGAATAAAATAGTTTCAAGGAGTGACGCTAACTTATATTATTTTACACAGAGAATCCATTTTTACCATCCAATACAACATCCGCTCGTTCGTGAATGTGAAACATTGGCCCTGGATGAAGCTTTATTTCAAGATCAAACCTCTTCTGAAGACTGCAGAGACAGAAAAAGAAATGGCAGCCATGAAGGAGAACTACGAGAAAATGAAGGAGGATCTAGCCAAGGCACTAGCAAAAAAGAAGGAGCTTGAGGAGAAAATGGTGTCACTCATGCAGGAGAAAAATGATCTTCAACTGCAAGTAGCATCTGTGAGTGCTGCAGTGCTTATACTCATATTTATATTGATATTGATTTCAACAGGTTCAAGAAATTAACTTTGTTCCCATACCAATAAATAGGAATCTGATAGTCTCAATGATGCTGAGGAAAGATGTGAAACTCTTATCAAAAGCAAGATCCAGTTTGAGGCCAAACTCAAAGAGGCAACCGAGAGACTGGAGGATGAGGAGGAGATCAATGCTGAACTGACTGCAAAGAAGAGGAAACTAGAAGATGAATGCTCTGAACTGAAGAAAGATATTGATGACCTGGAGCTCACCTTGGCCAAAGTGGAAAAGGAGAAACATGCAACAGAAAATAAGGTTCACATTTTATCACATTTTCCTAACATCGCTGATGTGTTTATACTTGAGAAGAAAAACACTGAACAATGCTTTGAATTTAGGTGAAAAACCTGACTGAGGAGATGACCTCTCAGGATGAGACCATTGCCAAGCTGACCAAAGAGAAGAAAGCCCTCCAAGAGGCACACCAGCAAACCCTTGATGACCTTCAGGCAGAGGAAGACAAAGTCAACTCTCTAACTAAAGCAAAGACGAAACTTGAGCAGCAAGTGGATGATGTAAGATGTTTGCCATGGAAATAACTTTAAATCAATTAAAAAACTGACCTGAATGTGGGAGATTCTCATATACTGGCTTTTGTAAGAACAGCTCGAGGGTTCATTGGAGCAAGAGAGGAAACTCCGTATGGACCTAGAGAGAGCTAAGAGAAAGCTTGAGGGTGATCTGAAACTGTCCCAGGAATCACTAATGGACCTTGAGAATGACAAACAACAATCAGACGAAAAGATCAAAAAGTGAGTAGAAGATAGAAAATTTGCAAATGTAAACAAATAAACATTTTACAAAATCTTACTTTTCTTGAAACAGGAAGGACTTTGAGATAAGTCAACTGCTCAGCAAGATTGAAGATGAACAGTCCTTGGAGGTACAGCTTCAGAAGAAGATCAAAGAACTTCAGGTAATGTCTTTCATATGTTAAACTTAAGTACATAACTGTGGAATTCACATTACCAGTATGAAAAGCTAAATAGATATTTTAAAATCAGGCCCGTATTGAGGAACTGGAAGAGGAAATTGAGGCAGAACGAGCTGCTCGTGCTAAAGTAGAGAAGCTGAGAGCTGATCTCTCCAGGGAACTTGAAGAGATCAGCGAGAGGCTTGAGGAAGCTGGTGGTGCCACTTCTGCCCAGATTGAGATGAACAAGAAGCGTGAAGCAGAATTCATGAAGTTGCGTCGTGATCTGGAAGAGTCCACCTTGCAGCATGAGGCTACAGCAGCCGCTCTCCGAAAGAAGCAGGCAGACAGCGTGGCCGAGCTCGGAGAACAGATCGACAACCTCCAGCGTGTCAAGCAAAAGCTGGAGAAGGAAAAGAGTGAGTACAAGATGGAGATTGATGACGTATCAAGCAACATGGAGGCCATTGCCAAATCAAAGGTAATCAAAACCAAAGGGATCATTAAATGAAAATGTACATAGGAACAAAACGTGAAAAACACTTTTGTGTTTTCTTAGGCTAACTTAGAGAAGATGTGCCGCACTCTTGAAGACCAACTGAGTGAAATCAAGTCCAAGAATGATGAAAATGTTCGGCAGCTCAATGACACGAGTGCCCAAAGAGCAAGACTTGCCACTGAGAATGGTAAGTGTACAACAAAAAAATGTTCTAAATAAAACTGTTCAATAGAATTATTAACACAAACCGGATGAACAGGTGAACTGGCTCGCCAGCTGGAGGAGAAAGAAGCTCTTGTTTCTCAGCTGACCAGAGGAAAACAGGCTTTCATTCAACAGATTGAAGAACTCAAGAGACATGTTGAGGAGGAACTTAAGGTAAATCACAACATAGCGAAATTAATTTTGCATTTCAAGAAAGACCCAGAATGTTATTGCAAACTAAACATATTCGATTTTAGGCCAAGAACGCCCTGGCCCATGCTGTCCAGTCTGCACGTCATGATTGTGATCTGCTCAGAGAGCAGTATGAAGAGGAGCAAGAGGCAAAAGGTGAACTTCAGCGTGGAATGTCGAAGGCCAACAGTGAGGTGGCTCAGTGGAGAGCCAAATATGAGACTGATGCTATCCAGCGCACTGAGGAGCTTGAGGATGCCAAGTAAACCAATGCACAACATTTAAGTAAATTATTGAGCAATTCACATCTAATAGACCAAGGCATAATTTCATACAATTTTCCACAGGAAAAAGCTGGCCCAGCGTCTCCAGGATGCTGAAGAATCTGTTGAGGCTGTGAACTCCAAGTGTGCTTCTCTGGAAAAGACCAAGCAGAGATTGCTGGGTGAAGTCGAGGACCTCATGATTGATGTGGAGAGAGCAAACTCTTTGGCTGCCAACTTGGACAAGAAGCAAAGAAACTTTGATAAGGTAAGGAAAACATGACATCTAAAACCTAAACTTCATGAAAATAATGAACTTTAATGATTACGTTTCTATTTTTGTCAGGTCCTGGCAGATTGGAAGCAAAAGTATGAGGAAGGTCAGGCTGAGCTAGAAGGTGCTCAGAAAGAAGCTCGTTCCCTCAGCACTGAGCTCTTCAAGATGAAGAACTCTTATGAAGAGGCTCTTGATCACCTGGAGACTCTGAAGAGAGAAAACAAGAATTTGCAACGTAAATGGCACTTTTATTAACACACCCTCTTAAAAGAAGCATTGAAACTATAACGTTTACAACTGTACTTTTTACCTTTAGAGGAGATTTCTGAACTCACTGAGCAGCTTGGAGAGACTGGAAAGAGCATTCATGAATTAGAGAAGGCCAAGAAGACAGTGGAGATTGAGAAATCAGAGATCCAGACCGCACTGGAGGAAGCTGAGGTAAATCAACATTAAAACCATGCAAAAATATATTACTCACCCATCTCACTCATCTATTATGTTAATAAAATCTCACTACTGTTAATCAGGCCACTCTGGAACATGAAGAAACCAAGATTGTTCGAATCCAGCTGGAGCTGACACAAGTCAAGAGCGAGATTGACAGAAAGATTGCTGAGAAAGATGAAGAGATTGAGCAGATCAAGAGGAACAGCCAACGAGTGATTGATTCCATGCAAACCACTTTGGACTCTGAGGTCAGGAGCAGAAACGATGCCCTAAGAGTCAAGAAGAAGATGGAGGGAGATCTCAATGAGATGGAGATTCAGCTGAGCCATGCAAACCGCCAGGCTGCTGAGGCCCAGAAACAGCTCAGGAATGTCCAAGGCATGTTCAAGGTAATTCAATTCAATTCAATTCAATTCAATTTTATTTATATAGCGCTTTTCACAAAAGTCAATTGTTTCCGTAAAATGTTTAGTTGTCTGAATTAAAATCAAAGCATGAATATTTACACCCTAAACCTGCCACAGGATGCACAACTGCACCTTGATGAAGCCATTAGAGGACAGGAAGAGATGAAGGAGCAGGCTGCCATGGTAGAGCGCAGGAATAACCTGATGCAAGCTGAGATTGAGGAGCTGAGAGTTGCATTGGAGCAAGCTGAGAGAGGCCGCAAAGTGGCTGAGCAGGAGCTTGTGGATGCCAGTGAGCGCGTGACACTCCTGCACTCTCAGGTACAATGATTGTACAGTAACACTAAACTTGAGAACAGCTGTTTGAAGGTAACAGTGAGGTTTCTGACTGAAGCTATTGATGTCTCACAGAATACAAGTCTTATTAACACCAAGAAGAAGCTTGAGAGTGATCTGGTCCAGGTTCAAGGTGAGGTGGATGATTCAGTCCAGGAGGCCAGAAATGCAGAGGAGAAAGCCAAGAAGGCCATTACTGATGTGAGCATTTGCTACAGTCTATTTTTAATGTAGAAATTCTTCTAAAGAGAATGTGCAAACATATCATTCCCTAATGAAGCTTTCATGAGTCTTTGACCAAAAGCTTAGTAAATGACATTTGACTCTCAATTCCAGGCTGCCATGATGGCTGAGGAGCTGAAGAAGGAGCAGGACACCAGTTCTCACCTGGAGAGGATGAAGAAGAACATGGAGATTACGGTAAAAGACCTGCAGCACCGTCTGGATGAGGCCGAAAGTCTGGCCATGAAAGGAGGAAAGAAACAACTCCAGAAACTGGAGGCCAGGGTAGGTTTTAATGTTTATGTGCTTACAAGTCCTGACCATGGCAGGGATCATATTGGTTAAAACAACTATTCACAGCCATGATAAAACACTGAGAAGTGGATATTACTAACAAATATGGTTACCAGCACAAATAAAATGAACCAAAGAGAGTTAAACACTGAATACAGACACTTGAAGTGACAAAAAGACTTAGAAGTATTAGTGATGTTACGCAATATATCAGCACTCATGTCACTTTTGTAGTCAAATAAAGGAACAAAACTCACTGTATCATACTTCTTTACTGAAGGTGCGTGAGCTGGAGTCTGAAGTCGAGTCTGAACAAAGACGTAGTGCTGAAGCTCTTAAAGGAGTGCGCAAATACGAGAGGAGAATGAAGGAACTCACCTACCAGGTACTTACCATCTGTACAGCAGTAACAACAGATGAGTCAAACTACAATGCTGGATAGTGATTTAACCTCTTTCACCTCTACAGACTGAAGAAGATAAGAAGACTGTGATGAGACTGCAGGATTTGGTGGACAAGCTGCAGATGAAAGTCAAGTCCTACAAGCATCAAGCTGAGGATGCTGTGAGTGATGGTTTTGTGTCTGAACATTGTGACGTCATCTTAAAAGTTCATAAATCAAATGAGAAGATCCAAATTAACAGAAAAATCTCAATTTACAGGAGGAGCAGGCCAACACTCACCTGTCTAGATACAGGAAGGTGCAGCATGAGATGGAGGAGTCACAGGAACGCGCTGATATTGCAGAGTCCCAGGTCAACAAGCTGAGAGTCAAGAGCCGTGATATTGGAAAGGTGAGCGCCACCTGCTGGTACTGTAAACAAACTGCTACCTGAAATAAATGCAGAATAAACACATACATACATACATGCATACATTAGGGTTATAAAGTCTACATGTTGAAAATGAATTTTCATTAATTTAGTAAAATGCACAATAGTGTAAATTTACAAATGGTGTAAAATCCCTGTATAAAGAATAATTTAATAAAAATATTTTTTGTTTGTTTTTTTAGGGAAACGAGTAAAACCCGAAGCCTGAATCACAACAGAAAGTAATCATAAAATATGAACTACTTGTGACTAATAAAAAGTTGTTGTGTCCTTATGATTGTGTCATTGTAGTTCTTAAAACAATTGTGAAGTCAAAACAAAACAAACTTTCACATCTTTCACAGGTCCAAACTCAACCCGGCCTGATCTGGGCTAAATTATCGGAAAGAACATTCATTTCAGAAAAGTGACCAAAGCGAAATACAGACATCGTAATTTTCTAAACTGAAATTGTTTTCATAAATGTACCTTAAAAATACTTAAAATCACTAAAAAGCAACAAACATTTAAAAGCCACAACATTTCTCAAGTCTTCACCTAGAGCCCATTTCTAAAAGGAGATTCAAGCAACTCCATTAAAACTTGATCCTTGAGTTGGTTTACCCTGAGAGGTGAAACTCTTTTATTTTCAGATCTGAGTTAATTTAAGCAACTCTGAGTAAACTGATTCTGAGTTAAGCGCTACACAAACCACTATCCATTGTGTTGAGGTTTTTTAATAGAGAATGTTAAAATATAAATAACAAACGTTTGAAAATTTACTCATCTCAACTCTATTTGCCAGCACAGGTCACAAATGATGCAGCAGCAAACATAAATTGAGAAAGAACAAGGTCTTCTAAAGGAAAAATCATTTATAAAACTATGGCTGATGGTTAACTCATGAAATCATGAGATTAATCTAGATTAAATATTTTAAGTTTTGTGTAGTAAATGCTGCTCCATCTGAAAGAAGGTGATGGCGATTTACTTCTAATCACAGAACTGGCTTTACTGACGACATGCAAAAAACCCAATCACATTCAAATTATTGTGCACTTATTGTGCATAAGTTTCAACGCAATGAAGCTTAAAGCTTGCACAATTTTCGAAATATTCCTCTTTCTGTGTCATAAAATGTTGCTTTTAGAGCTGTTTATTCGAGAATAGACGAATAAACTTCAAATATGTGGTCAGTTAGTAAAGATAGCGCCTATATTAAAATTTCCTTTTAGATATGTGAGTTCTGGGGAATCAGCGGATGGTCAGTGCAGTGGCATACACACGGACGAGGGCAGCCTCATCTCGGAAAGTCCTTCTTAAATTTGCCGCCGTCTCAGTGCAGCTGCTCTGCCCTCCGGTGTCTGATGCTCAAACATAAAATATTCCCTTTGGATCTAACTGGCATTTTTTTCTCATCAATTTATTTCTCTTTATTACATTGGACTATATTGGACTACAGGCTTACACACGAAACATAATCACATGTAATATTGCGCACCATAAACACATTCATAGCTTCAAAAACACAGGAAAAATGGGACCTTTAATTTTCATCACTGTTAAAATATCAAAAGTAGATAAACTGAGGGCTGTAAGTTATTTTACACTATTCATTTTAATGCAGATGCAATCCCATGAACAAAGGCTAAAATGACAGCAGTTAAAAATGATATTAGGCATAAGACTTGGACATAAAAGGCTGTTTGACATTAGTAAAACCAAAGTAGGCCAAGCCAGTTTTAAACTCAGGTGGATGAAAGTATATCTCCCCTGCACACAGCACTACCCACTACACCAGCGGTTCTGATGAATTATCTGATTACTTTAATGGACTACATGGACCCCATAAATTCCCCACCCCAATTATAAAATTCTAGTTCCGCCACTGCTTCCTCCGTAGGGCAAGCAGACTTCTTGTCTTTTATAACTTTCTTAATACAACTTGGTTTTTCCAATATAGTAGTGTGTAACTATGAAATATTTTTAAATAATTTATTAAATATATATATATATATATACACATTATGATGAGTCTTATGTCTCTACATGGGTGCAGACAAAAGTCTGCTCTGTTGTTTGTGTGTTACATGCCTCAGATAGCATAACATTACTTTATGCCTTTACCGTACCATTTCATTTTTTGGTAATAGTGTTTTCATGATAAAGCTACAGGATTGTATCTTTACTAGGGGGTTACATTAGAATACAGATTCTTATAAGTCCGTTATTGTGGTATGACACAAGTAATTACTTATAAGATACCATGATTTCACTTTAAAATAATGGTCCAAATTTTAACAGCATGATAATACTTCAATAATTACTAATGGGCTACCATTGTTTTCCTACTATTAAATCAGTCTTCCACACTTTTAAACATCAATAAGGAGGGATATACTGTATCTAACAGAGGTTGAAAACATGAAATCTGTATATGTTTTTGTAAGGTAAGTGTAACGATCCAGTTCTGTGTTTCACCGGTCCATGTCTTTTATTTTAAAGTTCTGTCTGCCATGTTTTGAAGTCTTATGTACATGTCATGGAGTGACTTTAAGCTGGCGGAACCAAAATGGCGGAAATAGTTCCGCCCGGACCAAATTCACTGTCACACCTGCGGTTCCGGCCGACTCCGGGCAACCCAAATCAAGCGCTATTGGGATCAGGTGTGCCTAGTAAGCGTGGCGATTGGGCATTGTAAAGAAGAGGATGCACATAAATAAGGCGTCAGGAAAATCGAAAGGGGAAGTTTTTTCCGGGCAAGCATTGTGGGTGAGACGGAAGTGGTCGGTGTGTTTGGAGAGACGGGTCGATGTGGATTTGCAGGCTGGGCAAAGCAAGACGGAGAATTGGGCTGAAATTGAGACGAAGCTACTGTAAGTGTTAAATCATTAATTCATTCTGAAGTGATTGTTACTGATGTGACTGTGTATCTTGTAGAGATTGTGTACGTTGGGAGGACACAGGAAACGGATCTAAGGGGAGATATAAGCAACAAAGTATTTGATGTACGTGAGACCTCGGATGCATGGGACATCTGCAAGGAAGAGTGAAGTACCCAGTAGTTAAAGGGATACTGTGTTACGTTGGAATTCGTTTTGCTGTTGCCTTGGCATTTGCATAAGTGCTAATACTGTTACTTCAGTTATCTCTGTTTATCGAAAAGGGTTGGAACCAATTGAGAAGAAGGAGGAGCTCAAGGATCGTGGCCTCAACGTTACCTCTGGTTGTCCTCTGCCCCAGTTATTCGACTATTCAGGACTCTGAGTCCAGCTCAACGTTGTGACCCTGACCCTATATCACTGTGAGTAAGTGGATTGCTGTGGGTGAGTCTTTTTGGAGTGTGTACACGTGGACAATTGTAGGGCTGTGCTGTTGTCAGTGGTCACCTCCTAGGCTGAAGCAAGAGCCTGTGTTAGAAGAGTGGAGTGGTGGCGTTGGGCGGCTGCTATATATACATGCACGACTGAGACCTGTTAATCTCTCTCCTCGCCATGGTGGTGGCGCTTCGACTGTACCAAGTAAGTATGAACATTTTGTTTCATACTGAAGGAGGGAGAACTTGGGATTGCCTGCTGTGTGGGAAAAGTGTATTTGCTGTCTTTGTGTATAACTATACACTTGTTGAGTGCTTCCAGACGTCAGCCCATGTCAAAACCTCTTGCCCCGTATCTCAACCTACCTACCTCTGAGGTATTATCTGTGTACGTACTGGTCCAAATACTGAAGCAGCATCAGCCTGTGCCTCCATCTGTCCCTTTTTCTGCCTGAAACGAAGAGGTGTTGTATTTCTCCCTGTATGCTCACTGGAGTATTATTATTGTTGAAGAAAATGTGTGTGTTCTCTGCTGCCAGTCTGCAGATCTGAGCCAAGGGCTCTGTGTTAGTCTTGGGACTGTTCCAGTAAGTGCTGGGAAGTCAACGTCGAAAGCGTTCATCAGAAGTCTGTCCTAGTGAGGAAGACTAGAAGTTTGCTGTGTGCCTGCACGTCCTTCTCCAACCACCAGAAGCTCAAAGAGCCAAACCCCTGTGTATGCTCCTGTCCACTTGCCTGTTAGTCAAACCCACCCAAAGTCAAGAGCCCAGTGTACTCACCTGTATACCTCCCTGTATGCCCAAAGCCAAGAGCCCAGTGTGCCCTTCTGGACGCCCACAGCTCTAAGCTCAAGGTACTTACCTGCCTTACTTACCCATGTACTTACCTGTGATTGCTCCTCTGAGTCCAGGAAGAGAGGCCGAAAGTATCCGCCTGCGGTGCACCTAAGAGCCACGAAGAAAGAGAGAAAGCAGAAAGTATTCAACTGTAATTCATGTGTGGACTACGAAAGAAAAAATAAAACAAGGAGGATTTACCTGTTGGTCCCTGTGAGAGTCAGAAGCGACTCAGATCCCAATCCACCAGTTCCAGTACACGACCTAATTTTAAGAACCCTCCCTTTTCCCCTCCCCCTTCTTTTAAATAAATAAATATTGTAATATTTTATCTTTTCTCGTCTGTTTGGTCATTGGGGCATTTTGAGACCTCCTCGGGGTGGAAACTAAGGGAGGAGCGTGACTTACAATAGGGGTGGTCCGCTCCTACCTGTGACAACCCCAAATCAGAAAAAGTTCAGACACTGTAGAGATTTACTTAAAAAGGAATGGAATAATTTACAAATCTCATAAACTAATATTTTATTCACAATGGAATATAGATAACATATCAAATGTTGAAAGTGAGACATTTTGAAATGTCATGCCAAACATTGGCTCATTTTGGATTTCATGAAAGCTACACATTCCAAAAAAGTTGGGACAGGTAGCAATAAGAGGCCAACATATTTTATGTACATATAAAGAACAGCTGAAGGACCAATTTGCAACTTATTAGGTCAATTAGCAACATGATTGGGTATAAAAAGAGCCTCTCAGAGTGGCCGTGTCTCTTGGAAATCAGGATGGGCAGAGAATCAACAATTCCCCCAATGCTGCAGTGAAAAATAGTTTTCAGAGTTTCTCAGAGAAAAATTGCAAAGAGTTTGAAGTTATCATCATTTACAGTGCATAATATCATCCAAAGATTCAGAGAATCTGGAACAATCTTTGTGCATATTTAATATACTTTTCTTTGATGATAGGTACATAAATAATTTGTTATTAAAATCTATTATTAGTAGTTACAGGATAATACTGTGTGAATTTATAGTTACTTTTAATAAGTCTTAGTTATATTTCTACAGGAAGTTTTAATAATGCAGAAGTTAATAAGGAAAATTAAATAATAAATGTTTTACTAGTTGTTACTTAACACAAACATTAGTTTACTATTACCTATTTATTAGTTAATAGTTCTTCTTCATTTGTTATTAATATAGAGTTCAGTGTTCATGCAGCACCATTTGTTCTCCATGTGAAACTACCTTTTAAGTATAGACCATTATTCTCAAGTGTTACCAATTTTTCCTTAATCACAAGTATTTCAAGAATTTGTGTTCTCTTCTGGCACATCTCTGCTGTTGTTCGGAGGCAGACGCTGTTGGAGATGCCGCTCTCATACTTCTCACCACATGGATGATGTCCTACACAGTGCTGCAGCTTACTGTCCATACTGCTCCGCAAGAGTAAACTAAACACAAAGACACTAAAAACAGCGCCATAGATCAGGTCTATATGGCTGTTTGGACTTTGCTATTACATGTTATGAAAATGAAACCATGCATTCCTATGAACCCAAAACCCATACAGCAATCATTTAATCACCATTTAACTGGTGTTTCCAACCCTTATCCTGGTAATTAAAGCGATCCTGACCAAATGTGAACACAAAGCTGACTATAGAAGAAGTCCTCACACAAAGTGGCTATTTGATTTTTGAGCCTCTAGTGTTGGTGTAATGAACAGTGTGACAACTTTCCAGTGTGACAACTTAACCCGCTCTCCCTTATTAAAAAAAGTATACATCTCCAGTTTGTATAGATCATAAAACTATGTCCCATGTATTTTCTCGGTTATGTTTTTCAAGACAAGAACATTGAATTAATAATGTGTGACTGACTTGATAACAAGCTAATTACGTGATAGTTGGTTGTGTTAGAGGTAAAATCCCATATGAACCCCCAAAGAAATTACAAATGAATCCTGCTTCTGTTGATTCCAGTCAATGTGCTTAAAAAACTTTTTACCGTATTCGTTTTTTATAAACTGTACAAATTGGAGATATATACTTAGTTATAGGACTATATTAGTGTTTTAAAAAAACACAACATTAGAGATTAATGATTAGCCAACATGCTAATAACCAAATGAATTTTATGTACACATTGTGCTGCTGTTATCTCAAAATTAGGTCTCTTTTAATTTAACCAATCCATGATTTCTACAACAAATATTCTGTAGAAATGTGTTTAAGTTTTTCCTGTGTTTTGATGGCTGAATGTTCAGCATCCCGGTACTCAACAATATTTGTTTACAAAAAAAGTGTACACACATGCACGAAACACGCTTGATCAGCACACGTGATGAGGGGATATGTTCTGTATTTACTTGAACCCTATCAGAGCATCTCCTGGCAGATAATCAGATTTGCAGTCTAGTTGAAACTATGTGACCCAATATGAACTTGACACCTTAGACATCCAAACGAAAGTGTTGGAAAGAAAACAAAGATCTTATATAAAACATAGAACTATAAATACTCATTTATATGATGTGTTGAATCAGCTGTTTGTGTGCTCATGTGGTTTGGTTAAGTATAAACTAGTCTAGTCTAGTGTGTAAGAGTTCATGTCAGGTTGTGACCTGTTTCATTTCAGATAAAAAATTTTTTTAATAATCTTCATAATGTTTGCTTTGACACAGAGATACCTGCATATCTAAAAATAACTGCAAGTAAAATTCATCAAACTAAACACAAATCCAAATGCTGAGTGTTTAGGTAAAACTTATCAATCAACCATAACTAATAACACAAACAATATTTGATTTAAATATTCAATCATTCATGCTTGTAAATGTTTATAAAAGTTAATATCTCCATTTATCGTGACTTACATATAAAGAGTAATGAAGATGGAAATAAATGATACCCATAACCAATACCAATCTATAAATGGCAAAGTGTTGCAATGCTTTAGAGTGAATTAACATGACCAAATAGAGATGATGGATTCTGCTGAGTGCACAGGAGCATCTCTATAAAAGAAAGAAGTTTTACCCACTTCAACAAGACCTCACAGAGACCCATTCACGGTAAGATCATTTACTACATCTGTATCTGCTATAGGTTACATTGATTCTACCATTGCATACCATACAATAATAAACTATACTATAATAAACAATACACTATACTATACTATACTGCACTGTATTATGTTATAATATACTATGCAATGCTATACTATACTTATTTTATACTATACTTTAGTATACTATACACTATACTATACTGCACTGCATTATGCTGTAATGTACTATGCTAATATTCTATACCACACTACACTCAACTAAGCTTTACTATACACTAAAGTATAATCCTAACAGATATTTCACAGCTATTTTCTATATGTTTAGTGAACAAGACCCTGAACATCATTTCTCTGAACTGAGGCTGTGAAAAAGGTAAAACAAAAGTTTCTGTTTGTATGATTTAATGAATAAACATGCATGTAGAGTTCAGACTCAATAGAAACCCTGGCACTAAACATCCCTACGCTACAAATCCATACAATTATCATTTGAGCTTTCATACATTACAAATGTCTGTATTGTAAGCTAAACATCGCTACCTAGAAGATCCTTGACCTGTCTGACATTTAAGTTGTGTTAAAAATGTTGTGTGACATCAATTTTACAACATGGAAACAATCATAAATAAAATTGTGTTTCTGGTTGTGAAACACATAAAAATGCTGAATGTAAGTTTCGCTGAAATTTAAAGAGCAGAATCATGGGAGATGCTGAGATGGAGTGTTTTGGCCCGGCGGCCATATTCCTCCGCAAACCAGAGAGAGAGAGGATTGAGGCTCAGAACGCCCCGTTTGATGCCAAAACAGCCTTCTATGTATCTGATCCAGAAGAGATGTTCCTGAAGGGTACTCTTGTTAGTAGAGAGGGTGGCAAAGCTACCGTCAAAACTCAAAAAGGGAAGGTACGTTCAAAACTATAAACTGTGATGTTGAGAAACTATTTACTGTTATTAATATCTCGAGTCATGTTGAACTCATCCTGATAAATGCTGTTGTTTATTATCAGACTGTCACCGTCAAAGAAGATGAAATCTTTCCCATGAATCCACCAAAGTTTGACAAAATTGAGGACATGGCCATGATGACCCACCTCAATGAGGCCACTGTGCTGTATAATCTCAAAGAGCGTTACGCAGCATGGATGATCTATGTAAGTCTAACAACATCACTTTTAATACCTGCACAGCAAAATCCCCAGTGTTAAATTAACACTGCTCGGTGTTTATATAATCCACACCAAGATTGGTGTTAAAAAAACACTAAATCAGTGTTAAAGTTAATAAGATAATGAAGTGATTGAGTCATTAATAGTGAACACCTGCTGGTCATTCCGTGTCAAATCAACAAAATTTTGGAATTGTTCCTGTCTTAAAAATTTTCTTTTGTTGACTCTTTTTCTGGAGAAAGTAATACTAAAATGAGGAAGAAAGCCAAAATATTAAATGCAATAGCTAAAATGCCTAGAGTTTAATGAACACTATCATCATCTCTGTTTGAAAACTAAAATTACAACTTGCTTGCAGAGTTACATGGATGATAGGTTTAACTTCTAAAGAACTGCTGTAAATCTGGTTAATAAAGTTAGTCACCATTGTGCCGATTAGTGTTTCCTTTAGTTGGGTACTTGGGTCTTGAAGTTTAGTGTTAGTTTTCTTCTGCTCATTGTGGCAGTGTGTTTATAAAAAACATCTGTTATAGCAGAGGAAGATGAAAGAATTTAAGTCTATAACTGCTACTATGTTAATCAGTATGAAAGTCTTGGGATTCAATGATATCATAAAAAAGTAATCACTGAATATAAGTGTTTAATTTATGTTCCGCCAACCCTGTGAAGCTCCCATGAAATCCAACAGTGCTGTAAAAGTCCACATACCCTGAAGAGTTAAATATTGTTTACCCAAATCTAATCTGTGGTTTCAGTCAGACACACTGAGACATCAACAATCAGCCTATAAAACACAATCATGGTGACAATCAACAACAAAACGTCATGCCACAATGCATGCTGGGTACCAGGATTGTAGAAAACTCATTCAGAAATCCCATCATGCATTGCAACATGACAAAAAGTTTGCAACTTTCTTAACAGTAACTGTCATCATCGTTGAGATTTGTATCAGAAATCATGAAGTCTCTCTTAAGCAAAAAACAACAACAAAAACACACTAAAGAATGACGGCAGTCTTATTCAATACAATGTCATTTGCATAGAGCTTTTTTATATGCCTGTTTCTTCATAATTAATTTGTGATCAAATATTTCAATGATTTGTAGAGTAGAATATAATAAAAAAAAAACAATCTGAGAAGGTCTGGAAGGTTTTCCCTCTACATGAAGCAATGAACAAGTGGTCTTACTAAAACATTGTTGCTATTGCTAAAAGAGGAGAGTTAGATCAGTGAAAGTCAAGGGACAAATACCTAACTAAAGGAAACACTAATCACAATAATGGTGACTTCAAATGAACTCATAACAAACACAAAAGATTTAATGTGATACATTTTGTGATAAATGTCTATTTGACTTGTGAGACATCACGTCAGAAAGAAGATTTGTCTACTAAATCACGCGTGTGGATGCTGGAATAGTTGAGCACTTGTATTTTGTTCTGACAGCTGTTTAGAAGTTAAACTTATCCATTTGGAAAATAACTCTGCAAGTTATCATTTTATTTTTCAAAAAGAGATGCTGATAGAGAGGCAAACGTGAAAGATTGCAGCTTTTGGAGTCATACACCCAACAGTATTCATCTATTGCATTTAATAATTTGTCTTTCTTTATTATTTTAGTATTATTTTCTCCAGAAAACGAGTCATCAAAATAAAAATGTAGAGACAGGAAAATGTCCAATATGTAATTGATTTGAATGACCAGCAGGTGTTCACCATTAATGTCTTAATCATCACATCATTATCTCATTAACTTCAACACTGCTTCAGAGTTATATTTTTAACACCAGTCTTTTTTAACACCGATCTTGGTGTGGATTATATAAACACCAAATAGTGTTGATTTAACACTGGTAGAGTTAATTTAACACTGGGGATTTTCCTGTGTGTGATGATGATGATGTTGAACACACGTCTCTGTTTCAGACCTACTCTGGTTTGTTCTGCGCCACCGTCAATCCATACAAATGGCTGCCGGTGTACGATTCAGTTGTTGTAGCCGCTTACAGGGGCAAGAAAAGAGTTGAAGCTCCTCCCCACATCTTCTCCATCTCTGACAACGCCTACCAGAACATGCTCACCGGTCAGACACTCTTTAAAAAGTTTTTAAACAAATAACTAAAAATGTTTTCCAGTGAACACAAAACTAAACCTAACCATTTTCAATGTTCTAGTTTGTGTACGATTCCTCAGTGCACATTAATTCTAAATATAACATGTTGTAACGTGTAAAATCTCATCGTAATGAAATAACATGCTCTGCTACTAAACAACTTTAAACATCTCCTCAGATCGTGATAACCAGTCTATCCTAATTACGTGAGTTTAGATCTTTTCTAATATTCATTTATTTTTCATGACAACTAAATTTTCTATTGTACTTTGTATAAACTTTATACTATTGTTTTGTGAATGTAAAGTGTCTTTCATTTATGTTTCCACACTTCAGCGGAGAATCCGGCGCAGGAAAGACAGTCAACACCAAACGTGTCATCCAGTACTTTGCGACAATCGCTGTGGCTGGACCAAAGAGGGCAGAACCTGTCCCGGGAAAAATTCAGGTTAGCAAACGCACAATACTGTAAAAAAAATCAAAGTTTAGTGACAAAACTATTGTAAAGAGATTACTCAAATATGCCCCAGGGGTCGCTGGAAGATCAAATCATCGCAGCAAACCCCCTGCTGGAGGCTTATGGTAATGCCAAGACTATAAGGAACGACAACTCGTCTCGTTTTGTAAGTTAAAGTCAGATGAAATGCATTATCATTTGTGTTATATCTTTCCAAGATGGCAGACAATTAAAGGTGTCCTAAATGATGTTTCAGGGTAAATTTATCAGGATTCACTTTGGGACAACTGGGAAACTGGCGTCAGCTGATATTGAAACTTGTAAGTAGCACCGTTTTAAAACCAAAACATTTACATTTACATTTAGTCATTTAGCAGACGCTATTGTCCAAAGCGACTTACAAGTGAGGTAAACAATAGAAGCAATTTAGGCAACATAAGAACAGCAATACATAAGTGCACTGGAAATAGTCTCATCAAGTCCAACACAATATACATAGCCATGGGTATGTTAGTAATTTAAAAAAAAACATGATTTACTGTTAAATAAGCATGAATATTAGTCATCTGAAGCCAATGTTCTCCTGTAAAGATCTGCTGGAAAAGTCAAGAGTAACATTCCAGCTGTCTGCTGAGAGGAGCTACCACATCTTCTACCAGCTCATGACTGGACACAAACCAGAACTGCTCGGTGAACACACATTTCATGCACAAATTCATGCATACTCATGCATAGATCCAATGTCTAAGACCAGTGTTAATATAGTGCACATTAATTTTTTACAGAGGCACTTCTGATCACCACCAATCCTTATGACTATCCAATGATCAGCATGGGAGAAATCACTGTCAAGAGTATCGATGATGTGGAAGAGTTCATTGCCACAGATGTACGTGGTGGAGAACAACATTGTTATTATATATTTGCATGAGTAGAAATGATGCTAGTGCATAATATAATGTATTTTAAAAACAACTTACTCGAGTGTTTACAACAAACAGACTGCTATCGACATTCTGGGCTTCACTGGTGAGGAGAAAGCATCCATCTACAAGTTGACAGGTGCTGTGATGCATCATGGCAGCATGAAGTTCAAGCAGAAGCAGAGAGAGGAGCAGGCTGAACCTGATGGCACTGAGGGTGAGAGATGAACTATCTGAAGAGAGATGATAATCGTATCACTGTACAAGCAATCATTCACTGACCATTATCCCCAAAACTTTGCTTGTTTATAGAGGCTGATAAAATCTCCTACCTCATGGGCCTGAACTCTGCAGACCTGCTGAAAGCTGTGTGTTACCCCAGAGTGAAGGTTGGAAATGAGTACGTGACCAAAGGTCAAACTGTACCACAGGTGATGATGAGTAACACAATCAATGTCTACTGAACAGACAAAATCTAAAATCTTCTTAGATCTCAAATTCATGACCTCTGTACACTCTTTCATAGGTGCATAACACAGTCAGCGCTCTGTGCAAGTCAGTTTATGAGAAAATGTTCTTGTGGATGGTCGTCCGTATCAATGAGATGTTGGACACAAAGCAGTCGAGACAGTTCTTCATTGGTGTGCTGGACATTGCTGGATTTGAGATCTTTGATGTAAGCATCGATTACTAATAAGTTTCTAAGAATCAAAATATAAATGTAAAGATATGAGAGTGAGAATTTGCTTGTGTTGAAATGTCAGTACAACAGCTTGGAGCAGCTCTGCATCAACTTCACCAACGAGAAACTGCAACAGTTTTTTAATCATCACATGTTTGTGCTGGAGCAAGAGGAGTACAAGAAAGAAGGCATTGAATGGGCGTTCATTGACTTTGGAATGGACTTAGCTGCCTGCATTGAGCTTATTGAGAAGGTAAAAATAAACACTTGACAAAACAATGTTTATATTATGTACTTGTGCTTAAGCTTGAGGATTTCTCCACCAGCCAATGGGCATCTTCTCCATCCTTGAAGAGGAGTGCATGTTCCCCAAAGCCACAGACATGAGCTTCAAAAACAAGCTGCACGATCAGCATCTTGGCAAATGTGCAGCTTTTCAGAAGCCCAAACCTGCCAAAGGCAAGGCAGAAGCTCACTTCTCTCTGGTGCACTATGCCGGCACTGTTGACTATAACATTACTGGCTGGTTGGACAAGAACAAGGATCCACTGAACGATTCTGTTGTGCAACTCTATCAGAAGTCATCAGTCAAACTGCTGGCCCTCCTGTATGCCGTTAGTGCAAGCGAAGGTAAAAAAACAGAAAAAGTGATGACAATACAATAATTATAAGATAAATTATAATATTATATATTTATGAACCTGTATCCCCTATACACAAAACAGCTGAAGCTGCTGGAAAGAAATCAGGCAAGAAGAAGGGTGGTGGTTCATTCCAGACAGTGTCTGCACTGTTTAGGGTACGTTTGGCTCAGCAATAGGTGAAATGTTGTATTTTAAGTTAAGATTACTGTCCAAGTCAACACATCAATTTTGATTCTACAGGAGAACTTGGGCAAGCTGATGTCAAACCTGAGGAGCACTCACCCTCACTTTGTGCGCTGCCTGATTCCCAACGAGACCAAGACTCCAGGTAAAGACTCCTGAGTCAAAGGTGCAATGATTGTTTAAGTTACTTTGGAAACTTATTGTCATCTCTGTTTTAGGTCTGATGGAGAACTTCCTGGTTATCCATCAGCTGAGGTGTAATGGTGTGCTGGAGGGTATCAGAATCTGCAGAAAAGGTTTCCCCAGCAGAATCCCCTATGGTGACTTCAAGCAGAGGTATTCTGTTTAAACGATCACAGTGTAACAATAATTTCACTACAAATACAGTCAAGATCTATCATTAATGTTTCAAAACACTTGATTTCAGATATAAAGTATTGAATGCTAGTGTCATCCCTGAGGGACATTTCATGGACAACAAGAAAGCTTCAGAGAAACTCTTGACTTCTATTGACATCGACCACACTCAGTATAAGTTTGGACACACCAAAATATGTGATAGAAGTTTATTTTAAATCTTGAAGTCATTCTAGGTAGACAGAGACAACAGGTTTACTACCAGTTCAAATAAATTCTGTGGTGGGATTGCAGGTGTTCTTTAAAGCTGGTCTGCTGGGTACCCTTGAAGAGATGAGAGATGACAAACTAGCAACGCTGGTAACCATGACTCAGGCTCTTTGTCGTGGATATGTCATGAGGAAGGTGTTTGTCAAGATGATGGAAAGGAGGTACAATGTACTTACAAAAGTGTCTATTAAAAAAATTCAATTAAATAAAATAGTTTCAAGGAGTGACGCTAACTTATATTATTTTACACAGAGAATCCATTTTTACCATCCAATACAACATCCGCTCGTTCGTGAATGTGAAACATTGGCCCTGGATGAAGCTTTACTTCAAGATCAAACCTCTTTTGAAGACCGCAGAGACAGAGAAAGAAATGGCAGCCATGAAGGAAAACTATGAGAAAATGAAGGAGGATCTAGCCAAGGCACTAGCAAAAAAGAAGGAGCTTGAGGAGAAAATGGTGTCACTCATGCAGGAGAAAAATGATCTTCAACTGCAAGTAGCATCTGTGAGTGCTGCAGTGCTTATACTCATATTTATATTGATATTGATTTCAACAGGTTCAAGAAATTAACTTTGTCCCCATACCAATAAATAGGAATCTGATAGTCTCAATGATGCTGAGGAAAGATGTGAAACTCTTATCAAAAGCAAGATCCAGTTTGAGGCCAAACTCAGAGAGGCAACCGAGAGACTGGAGGATGAGGAGGAGATCAATGCTGAACTGACTGCAAAGAAGAGGAAACTAGAAGATGAATGCTCTGAACTGAAGAAAGATATCGATGACTTGGAGCTCACCTTGGCCAAAGTGGAAAAGGAGAAACATGCAACGGAAAATAAGGTTCACATTTTATCACATCTTCCTAAAATCGCTGATGTGTTTATACTTGAGAAGAAAAACACTGAACAATGCTTTGAATTTAGGTGAAAAACTTGACTGAGGAGATGACCTCTCAGGATGAGACCATTGCCAAGCTGACCAAAGAGAAGAAAGCCCTCCAAGAGGCACACCAGCAAACCCTTGATGACCTTCAGGCAGAGGAAGACAAAGTCAACTCTCTGACTAAAGCAAAGACGAAACTTGAGCAGCAAGTGGATGATGTAAGATGTTTGCCGTGAAAATAAAAATTTAAATCAATAAAAAAAACTGACCTGAATGTGGGAGATTATAATATACTGGCTTTTGTAAGAACAGCTCGAGGGTTCATTGGAGCAAGAGAGGAAACTCCGTATGGACCTAGAGAGAGCTAAGAGAAAGCTTGAGGGTGATCTGAAACTGGCCCAGGAATCACTTATGGACCTTGAGAATGACAAACAACAATCAGACGAAAAGATCAAAAAGTGAGTAGAAGATAGAAAATTTGCAAATGTAAACAAAAAAACATTTTACAAAATCTTAATTTTCTTGAAACAGGAAGGACTTTGAGATAAGTCAACTGCTCAGCAAGATTGAAGATGAACAGTCCTTGGAGGTGCAGCTTCAGAAGAAGATCAAAGAACTACAGGTAATGTCTTTCATATGTTAAACTTAAGTACATAACTGGGGATTTCACACTACCAGTATGAAAAGCTAAGTAGATATTTTAAAATCAGGCCCGTATTGAGGAACTGGAAGAGGAAATTGAGGCAGAACGAGCTGCTCGTGCTAAAGTAGAGAAGCTGAGAGCTGATCTCTCCAGGGAACTTGAAGAGATCAGCGAGAGGCTTGAGGAAGCTGGTGGTGCCACTTCTGCCCAGATTGAGATGAACAAGAAGCGTGAAGCAGAATTCATGAAGTTGCGTCGTGATCTGGAAGAGTCCACCTTGCAGCATGAGGCTACAGCAGCCGCTCTCCGAAAGAAGCAGGCAGACAGCGTGGCCGAGCTCGGAGAACAGATCGACAACCTCCAGCGTGTCAAGCAAAAGCTGGAGAAGGAAAAGAGCGAGTACAAGATGGAGATTGATGACGTATCAAGCAACATGGAGGCCGTGGCCAAATCAAAGGTAATCAAAACTAAAGGGATCATTAAATGAAAATGTACATAGGAACAAAACTTGAAAAACACTTTTTGTATTTTCTTAGGCTAACTTAGAAAAGATGTGCCATAGCCTTGAAGACCAACTGAGTGAAATCAAGTCCAAGAATGATGA
Source organism: Misgurnus mizolepis (assembly GCA_025389145.1). Lineage (NCBI taxonomy): Eukaryota > Metazoa > Chordata > Actinopteri > Cypriniformes > Cobitidae > Misgurnus > Misgurnus mizolepis. The sequence continues at coordinate 845,522 of JAIFKI010000021.1, forward strand.
AAATGTTCGCCAGCTCAATGACGCGAGTGCCCAAAGAGCAAGACTTGCCACTGAGAATGGTAAGTGTACAACAAAAAAATTTTCTAAATAAAACTGTTCAATAGAATTATTAACACAAACCGGATGAACAGGTGAACTGGCTCGCCAGCTGGAGGAGAAAGAAGCTCTTGTTTCTCAGCTGACCAGAGGAAAACAGGCTTTCATTCAACAGATTGAAGAACTCAAGAGACATGTTGAGGAGGAACTTAAGGTAAATCACAACATAGTGAAATGAGTTTTGCATTTCAAGAAAGACCCAGAATGTTATTGAAAACTAAACATATTCGATTTTAGGCCAAGAACGCCCTGGCCCATGCTGTCCAGTCTGCACGTCATGATTGTGATCTGCTCAGAGAGCAGTATGAAGAGGAGCAAGAGGCAAAAGGTGAACTTCAGCGTGGAATGTCGAAGGCCAACAGTGAGGTGGCTCAGTGGAGAGCCAAATATGAGACTGATGCTATCCAGCGCACTGAGGAGCTTGAGGATGCAAAGTATAAAAACACACAACATTGAAGTATTTTATTGAACAATTCACATCTTATAGACCAAGGCATAATTCCATAAAATTTTCCACAGGAAAAAGCTGGCCCAGCGTCTCCAGGATGCTGAAGAATCTGTTGAAGCTGTGAACTCCAAGTGTGCTTCTCTGGAAAAGACCAAGCAGAGATTGTTGGGTGAAGTCGAGGACCTCATGATTGATGTGGAGAGAGCAAACTCTTTGGCTGCCAATTTGGACAAGAAGCAAAGAAACTTTGATAAAGTATGGAAAACATGACATCTAAAACCTTAACTTCATGAAAATAATGAACTTTAATGATTACGTTTCTATTTTTGTCAGGTCCTGGCAGATTGGAAGCAAAAGTATGAGGAAGGTCAGGCTGAGCTAGAAGGTGCTCATAAAGAAGCTCGTTCCCTCGGCACTGAGCTCTTCAAGATGAAGAACTCTTATGAAGAAGCTCTTGATCACCTGGAGACTCTGAAGAGAGAAAACAAGAATTTGCAACGTAAATGGCACTTTTATTAACACACCCTCAATAAAGAAGCATTGAAATATAATGTTTATAACTGTACTTTTTACCTTCAGAGGAGATTTCTGAACTCACTGAGCAGCTTGGAGAGACTGGAAAGAGCATTCATGAATTAGAGAAGGCCAAGAAGACAGTGGAGATTGAGAAATCAGAGATCCAGACTGCACTGGAGGAAGCTGAGGTAAATCAACATTAAAACCATGCAAGAATCTATTACTCACCCGTCTCACTCATCTATTATGTTAATAAAATCTCACTACTGTTAATCAGGGCACTCTGGAACATGAAGAAACCAAGATTGTTCGTATCCAGCTGGAGCTGACACAAGTCAAGAGCGAGATTGACAGAAAGATTGCTGAGAAAGATGAAGAGATTGAGCAGATCAAGAGGAACAGCCAACGAGTGATTGATTCCATGCAAACCACTTTGGACTCTGAGGTCAGGAGCAGAAACGATGCCCTAAGAGTCAAGAAGAAGATGGAGGGAGATCTCAATGAGATGGAGATTCAGCTGAGCCATGCAAACCGCCAGGCTGCTGAGGCCCAGAAACAGCTCAGGAATGTTCAAGGCCAACTCAAGGTAATCTTCCTTCCGTAAAATGTTTAGTTGTCTGAATTAGAATCAAAGCATAAATATTTACACCCTAAACCTGCCACAGGATGCTCAACTGCACCTTGATGAAGCCATCAGAGGACAGGAAGAGATGAAGGAGCAAGTTGCCATGGTGGAGCGCAGGAATAACCTGATGCAAGCTGAGATTGAGGAGCTAAGAGTTGCACTGGAGCAAGCTGAGAGAGGCCGCAAAGTGGCTGAGCAGGAGCTTGTGGATGCCAGTGAGCGTGTGACACTCCTGCACTCTCAGGTACAATGATTGTACAGTAACACTAAACTTGAGAACAGCTGTTTGAAGGTAACAGTTAGGTTTCTGACTGAAGCTATTGGTGTCTCACAGAATACAAGTCTTATTAACACCAAGAAGAAGCTTGAGAGTGATCTGGTCCAGGTTCAAGGTGAGGTGGATGATTCAGTCCAGGAGGCCAGAAATGCAGAGGAGAAAGCCAAGAAGGCCATTACTGATGTGAGCGTTTGCTACAATCTACTTTCAATGTAGAAATTCTTCTGAAGAGAATGTGCAAACATATCATTCCCTAATGAAGCTTTCATGAGTCTTTGACCAAAAGTTTATTTAATGACATTTGACTCTCAATTCCAGGCTGCCATGATGGCTGAGGAGCTGAAGAAGGAGCAGGACACCAGTTCTCACCTGGAGAGGATGAAGAAGAACATGGAGATTACGGTCAAAGACCTGCAGCACCGTCTAGATGAGGCCGAAAGTCTGGCCATGAAAGGAGGAAAGAAACAACTCCAGAAACTGGAGGCCAGGGTAGGTTTTAATGTTTATGTGCTTACAAGTCCTGACCATGGCAGGGATCATATTGGTTAAAACAACTATTCACAGCCATGCTATAACAGTGAGAAGTGGATATTACTAACAAATATGGTTACCAGCACAAATAAAACGAACCAAAGAGAGTTAAACACTGAATACAGACACTTGAAGTGACAAAAAGACTTTTTAGTGTTTTAGTGATGTTACGCAAATATGTCAGCACTCATGTCACTTTTGTAGTCAAATAAAGGAACAAAACTCACTGTATCATACTTCTTTACTGAAGGTGCGTGAGCTGGAGTCTGAAGTCGAGTCTGAACAGAGACGTAGTGCTGAAGCTCTTAAAGGAGTGCGCAAATACGAGAGGAGAATGAAGGAACTCACCTACCAGGTACATACCATCTATACAGCAGTAACAACAGATGAGTTAATCTACAATGCTGGATAGTGAGTTAACCTCTTTCACCTCTACAGACTGAAGAAGATAAGAAGAATGTGATGAGACTGCAGGATCTGGTGGACAAGCTGCAGATGAAAGTCAAGTCCTACAAGCGTCAAGCTGAGGATGCTGTAAGTGGTGGTTTTGTGTCTGAACATTGTGACATCATCTTAAAAGTTCATAAATCAAATGAGAAGATCCAAATTAACAGAAAAATCTCAATTTACAGGAGGAGCAGGCCAACACTCACCTGTCTAGATACAGGAAGGTGCAGCATGAGATGGAGGAGTCACAGGAACGCGCTGATATTGCAGAGTCCCAGGTCAACAAGCTGAGAGTCAAGAGCCGTGATATTGGAAAGGTGAGCGCCACCTGCTGGTACTGTAAACAAACTTCTACCTGAAATAAATGCAGAATAAACACATACATACATGCATACATTAGGGTTATAAAGTCTACACGTTGAAAATGAATTTTCATTAATTTAGTAAAATGCACAATAGTGTAAATTTACAAATGGTGTAAAATCCCTGTATAAAGAATAATTTAATAAAAATATTTTTTTGTTTGTTTTTTTAGGGAAACGAGTAAAACCCGAAGCCTGAATCACAACAGAAAGTAATCATAAAATATGAACTACTTGTAACTAATAAAAAGTTGTTGTGTCCTTATGATTGTGTCATTGTAGTTCTTAAAACAATTGTGAAGTCAAAACAAAACAAACTTTCACATCTTTCACAGGTCCAAACTCAACCCGGTCTGATCTGGGCTAAATGATCGGAAAGAACATTCATTTCAAAAAAGTCGTAATTTTCAAAACTGAAATTGTTTTCATAAATGTACCTTAAAAATACTTAAAATCACTAAAAAGCAACAAACATTTAAAAGCCAAAACATTTCTCAAGTCTTCACCTAGAGCCCATTTCTAAAAGGAGATTCAAGCAACTCCGTTAAAACTTGATCCTTGAGTTGGTTTACCCTGAGAGGTGAAACTCTTTTATTTTCAGATCTGAGTTAATTTAAGCAACTCTGAGTAAACTGATTCTGAGGTATGCGCGTGCACAAACCACTATGCATTGTTTTGAAGTTTTTTAATAGAGAATGTTAAAATATAAATAACAAATGTTTGAAAATGTACTCATCCCAACTCAATTTGCCAGCACAGGTCACAAATGATGCAGCAGCAAACATATAGTGAGAAAGAACAAGGTCTTCTAAAGGAAAAATCATTTATAAAACTATGGCTGATGGTTAACTCATGAAATCATGAGATTAATCTAGATTAAATATTTTAAGCTTAAATGATGCTCCATCTGAAAGAAGGTGATGGCGATTTACTTCTAATCACAGAACTGGCTTTACTGACGACATGCACAATCACAATCACATTCAAATTATTGTGCACTTATTGTGCATAAGTTTCAACGCAATGAAGCTAAAAGCTTGCACAATTTTCGAAATTTTCCTCTTTCTGTGTCATAAAATGTTGCTTTTAGAGCTGTTTAATCGAGAATATAGACGAATAAACTTCAAATATATTATTTTGTATATGTGAGTTCTGAGGAATCAGCGGATGGTCAGTGGCATATACACGAAAGAGGGCAGCCACATCTCGGCAAGCCCTTCTGAAATTTGCCGCCGTCTCAGTGCAGCTGCTCTGCCCTCCGTTGTCTAAAGTTCAAACATAAAATATTCCCTTTGGATCTAACTGGCATTTTTGTCCCATCATTTATTTCTCTTTATTATTCATGAAGTCTGTTATTTGTTATTATCCGTTTAACTGATGCTAAAGTTAAGTTTTATAAATTAAATGACATATTTTCCATATAATCTTAAAACTGTAGTAAATTACTGCATTTCTTGTCGTGTTTATTTCAGGTCTACAAACGTTTTGTAGTTTTAAAATAAAAGGTTGTGTTTTATATCATGTTCATTTTGTAATAAATACACTAAAGCTAATCAGTGTATTCCCGTGTTGCCTTAACCACATATTAGGGTTTTTGCATTTGATATATTTCGTTAAAAGTATATTAAAACAACAATAAACACGTATTGGTTAGACTGAATGACGACCTTAAGTACTGTTCCATTTAACTGGAAAATAACCGGACTCGTGTCCTCCCGCCCTTGGAAGTTTGTTCTTCAAAGTCTGGACTTGCAAGTCCGAACTACGAATGATGCACTTGGCATACTTGGTATTGATAAACGGCCAATGTGTATGTTTAAAGGTCCCATTTTTCCTGATCCCATTTTTTAAACTTTAGTGTGTAATGTTGCTGTTATTGCATAAATAATACCTGCGAAATGATAAAGCTCAGTTCACTGCCAGGCGATATATTTTCTTTAACAGAATTCCCCTTTCAAAGCAGCGAATGGTCGGTTTGGACTACAGGCTTACACACGAAACATAATCACATGTTATGTTGCGCACCATAAACACAATCACAGCTTCAAAAACACAGGAAAAATGGGACCTTTAATTTTTATCACTGTTAAAATTTCCAAAGTAGATAAACTGAGGGCTGTAAGTTATTAAACACTATTAATTTTCATGCAGATGCAATCCCATGAACAAAGGCTAAAATAGCAGCAGTTAAAAATTATATTAGGCATAAGACTTGGACATAAAAGGCTGTTTGACATAAGTAAAACCAAAGTATGCCAAGCCAGTTTTAAACTCAGGTGGATGAAAGAATATCTCCCCTGCACACAGCACTACCCACTACACAAGCGGTTCTGATGAATTACCTGATTACTTAAATGGACTACATGGACCCCATAAAGTCATAAAGTTAAATAATTGATGAAATATATATACATTATGATGAGTCTTATGTCTCTACATGGGTGCAGACAAAAGTCTGCTCTGTTGTTTGTGGATTACATGCCTCAGATAGCATAACATTACTTTATGCCTTTACCGTACCATTTCATTTTTTGGTAATAGTGTTTTCATGATAAAGCTACAGGATTGTATCTTTACTAGGGGGTTACATTAGAATACAGATTCTTATAAGTTTGTTATTGTGGTATGACACAAGTAATTACTTATAAGATACCATGATTTCACTTTAAAATAATGGTCCTAATTTTAATTAATTAAGAACAGCATGGTAATACTTCAATAATTACTAGTGGGCTACTAGTCTTACTATTAAGTGAGTCTTCCACACTTTTAAACATCAATAAGGAGGGATATACTGTATCTAACAGAGGTTGAAAACATGAAATATGTATATGTTTTTGTAAGGTAAGTGTAACAATCCAGTTCTGTGTTTCACCAGTCCATGTCTTTTATTTTAAAGTTCTGTCTGCCATGTTTTGTATTTTTATGTACAACTCCAAACTCTAGAAATGGAATAAAAATAGAATAATTTACAAATCTCACAAACATATATTTAATTCACATATATAGATGTTATCTATAGATTATAGATAACATATAAAATTTTGAAAGTGAGACATACTGAAATTGGCTCATTTTGGATTTCATGAGAACTACACATTCCAAAAAAAGTTGGGACAGGTAGCAATAAGAGGCCAACATTTTTTTATGTCCATATAAAGAACAGCTGAAGGACCAATTTGCAACTTATTAGGTTAACTGGCAACATGATTGGCAGTGTCTGTCAGAAGTCAAGATGGGCAGAGAATCACCAATTCCCCCAATGCTGCAGCGAAAAATAGTTTTCTGAGTTTTTCAAAAAAAAAAAAAAAAAAAAAAAATGCAGGGAGTTTGACGTTATCATCATCTACAGTGCATAATATCATTCAAAGATTCAGATAATCTGGATCAATCTCTTGTGCGTAAGGGTCAAGGGCGGAAAACCATACTGGATGCCCGTGATCTTCGGGTCCTTAGACGGCACTGCATCACATACAGGAATGCTACTGTAATGGAAATCACAACATGGGCTCAGGAATACTTCCAGAAAACATTGTCGGTGAACACAATCCACCGTGCCATTCGCCCTTGCCGGCTAAGACTCTATAGGTCAAAAAAGAAGCCATATCTAAACATGACCCAGAAGCACAGGCGTTTTCTCTGGGCCAAGGCTCATTTAAAATGGACTGTGTGGAAAACTGTTCTGTAGTCAGACGAATCAAAATGTGAAGTTCTTGGAAGTTTTTGGAAAACTGGGATACCATTTCATCCCATACTGCATCAATTACAACATCATTCCTGCATAGAAGGATCCGGGTACTGAAAGGCCAGCCTGCAGTCCAGTTCTTTTATCTATAGAAAACATTTGGTGCATCATAAAGAGGAAGATGCGACAAAAACATCTTAACCCAGGTTTATATATTGCCCTTGTGATTCAGTTGTCCTTTGTTGAGTATTGTTTCTTTGTAATGGTAGTTCTGTTCCTTGTTCCCTGTGCCTCTCCTGTATGGATTATCTTGTTCTTGTTTTGCTTTCATTAAAACCTACTGCATTTGGATCCAGTGTCTATCTCCTTCATTACAGAATCCTCAAACACAATGAATCCAGCAGTAGGGTGGTGACCAGCGATGCACCTCCTCATGCGACATCAAAACACAGGACTTTGGTTCCCAACTTGGTGGATATTCCACTGGTGTCATGGGGAGCGGCTGGTGTTTCTAAGACCTCTAGTTTGTAAATGTTGTCACCTATACTCAAAATAATTTACAGAGGTGTAAAAAGTACTCAAAAATTTTACTCAAGTGAAAGTAAATTTTACTCAATTAAAAGTAAAAGTATCTGGCCAGAATTATACTTGAGTAAAAGTAAAAAAGTACCACATTAAAATTGTACTTGAGTATTAAAAAAGTAAAAGTAACAGGAAGAATGAAAATGAAAGATTCTTGTTTAAGCTTTTAATCTCTAAAAACATGAAGTGAATGAACCACATATAAGGTTTTATCCTTTACAACTGTTTGTATTTATTTGTATTTCATTATCAAACTATAAGACTACTACCTAATTTCCAACATGATCTCACAAAGTTTCGTGGTATAGTCACAGAATTGTTTGTTCATTTATCCGTGTAATTGTCACGGATCTCCGCATTTTTCCGTGACGTACCACAGACTTTCTTTTCCATGTCAGTTTCACATATAGATTACTCAATTGTTTTTCCTATTTTTTAACAATTTTCGCATGGGTTTGGGGTTAGATTTGGGTTTTGGTTTAGGATGTCACTTTAAGTATTGGTTTATACCATTTTTTCCAGACTTTTAAACAATTGTCGCCTGACGTTATGGTTTGGATGTCATTTTATGTTACAGAAAGTCGTTCTAATCCCAAACCCACGCGAAAATGGTAAGAAAATAGAAAAAACAATCGAGTAACCAATATGTGAAACTGACATGGAAAAGAAAGTCTGTGGTACAAACATAGAAAAATGCGGAGATCCGTGACAATGAATTTCAGTATGCAATATGCTACTCAAAATTGTAAAACTTCGAATTTAACTTAAATTTCAAGCTCTATCAAGCCTCTCAGGAAGAGGTGTATTAGACCTTATTCACACTGTCAGTCCAAATCCGATTTTGGTGCATATGCGATAGGAATCCAATCACATTTAGAACGTGTGAACGGCTAAAACCACATGAAATCTGTTTTTTTTTTCTAATCCGTTTCAGGCTAATTCCAGAGGTGGTTTGAAATTCTTTTTTTCAAATCGCATTTCCGGAAATCCATTTCAGTCTGACTGCCCTGATCGCATTTGTGTAGCTTTTCGGTTACGTCATGCTGTCACGTCACATAAAACTTGTCAGACGTCGAGGCAGATTGTTGTGCCAGCGTGACGTTATTGCCATTAAAAACAGTGCAGATAATTTGTAAAACAGCTACAGGACACACAGATCGGATCTGAAGAGTTGTGATACACAATGTGGACAGTGAGTCTGTCAAATTAGATATGCACCAAAATCAGATTTGGACTGACAGTGTGAACAAGGTATTAGTCTTGATAGAGTGGCTGCAAACAGCGGGGAACGTGTCACACTTCATGTGTTGGTCCAAAGGCTCCAGAATAAATAAAATTTTAATTAAACTGGCCATCAACACAATTTAATTAATTTGATAGAGCAAGGGAAAATAGTTCTCTAAAATATAAGTACTTTTTCACAGTAAATAAAACTGTAAGGAGTAAAAAGTACTTTAAAAAAAAAAAAATGTAATTAAGTAAAGTTAAAAGTATTGATTTTTAATTGTACTCAAGTAAAGTAAAAATCCCCCAAAACAATACTTAAATACAGTAATCAAGTAAAATTACTCAAGTACTTTACACCTCTGATAATTTATAAGATAACTTGCCTAAGGCGGGTTTCAAACCCAGGTCTACCGTGCGGCAGGCCCACGCACTACCATTATGCCACTGCCAGGTCACGTGATAAGTGTGATGGCTATCCAAGATGGCTGTTTCTGAGTTTCCTAGTCTCTCTGTCTCATCCAACATGGTCGTTCCTTAGTCTCTCTGCCCGGTTCAAGATGGCCAATCCCGAGCTCTCTGCCTTGCACATGTTGGCCTATCCCGAGCTTTCTTTGTTTCCATCTCTACCCAGGTTCTGGCTGCCAACAGCACCGCCCTGGTCTCCAGTTCCTTTCTGGTCTCATGCCGGCTTAGCCTTGGCTTTCTGCTCTGCCCTGGCCTCCCTACTCTGCCAGTGCCACCCTGTTTTCCTGATCTGCTGGTGCCGCCCTGACCTGGTCTCAGGGCCCTGTGTCACATCATGGACCTGGTCCTCCTCCGTGTCCACCTCTGTTCCTCCACCCACCTGGACTCCAGTTCTATGTTTCCTCAGGCCATGTTTCTGAAAGTTTGCTAGTGATTAAAAGGTGAATTCCTAAGGTTTTTTATGGTTAAATCAATAAGATAGAAAATTGCATAAAAAATGCAAAGGCTTGAATTGATGTTGTAACATGAAGAATTGAATAAGTTACAATATTTAGCCTTTCCTGTGATGATAGGTAACATGAATCATTCAAAGTAAACATATTTGTTTTTCAAAATCTATTATTAGTAGTTACAGGATAATACTGTGTGTATTGGCATGATTGAATGTGACTGTTGATACGCAGTTACTGTAATTTATAGGTACTTTTAATAAGTCTTAATGTATATTTCTACAGGAAGTTTTAATAATGCAGAAGTTAATAAGGAAAATTAAATAAGTAATGTTTTACTAGTTGTTACTTAACCCAAACATTAGTTTACTATTACCTATTTATTATTCATTAATCGTTCTTCTTTATTAGTTATTAACAGAGAGTTCAGTGTTAATGCAGCACCATTGAGCAATTGCGGAGCAATTTGTAAACTGTACAAATTATGTGAAATTACCTTTTAAGTATAGACCATTATTCTCAAGTGTTACCAATTTTTCCTTAATCACAAGTATTTAAAGAATTTGTGTTCTCTCCTGGCACATCTCTGCTGTTGTTCAATGAGATTGGAGGCAGATGCTGGAGGTAGATGCTGTTGGAGATGCCAACAGGCTAATAACCAAATGGATTTTATGTACACATTGTGCTGCTGTTATCTCAAAATTAGGTCATATGTCTCTCTTAAAATAACCAATGCATGATTTCTACCACAAATATTCTGTAGAAATTTGTCAAATTATGTATTTTGTGTGGCTGAATATTTAGGATTCCGGTACTCAACAATATTTGTTTACAAAAAGGCGTACACACATACACAAAACACACTTGATCAACACACATTACGTGATCAGGTTGATATGTTTTGTATTTACTTGAACCCTATCAGAGCATCTCCTGGCAGATACACAGTCGGGATTTATCATCAGGAAACTATGTGACCCATTATGAACTTGACACCATAGACATCCAGACGAAAGTGTTGGAAGGAAAACAAAGACCTTATATAAAACAGAAAACTATTAATACTCATTTATTTGATGTGTTGAATCAGCTGTTTGTATGCCCTTGTGGTTTGGTTTAGTATAAACTAGTCTAGTGTGTAATAGTTCATGTTAGGTTGTGACCCATTTCATTTAAGATCAAATAAATGTTCAATGTAATCTTCATTATGTTTGCTTTGACTCTTAAAAAAGAAATCTTAAATCTTAAAAAAACTGCAAGTAAAATTAATTTAAACTAATCGAAATTTTGAGTTTTTAGGTAAAACTTATCACTCAACCATAACTAATTACACAAACAATATTTGTTTAAAAATATTAAAATGCTTAATACATACGTTGATACACATTCAAATAATTGTGTATGATTTACATACAATGCTAGTAAATGTTTATAAAAGTCATTAAATATCTCCATTTATCGTGACTTACATATAAAGAGTAATGAAGATGGCAATAAATGATGCCCATAACCAATACCAATCTATAAATGGCAAAGTGTTGCAACGCTTTAGAGTGAATTAACATGACCAAATAGAGATGATGGATTCTGCTGAGTGCACATGAGCATCTCTATAAAAGAAAGAAGTTTTCCCCACTTCAACAAGACCTCACAGAGACCCATTCACGGTAAGATCATTTTTTACTACATCTGTATCTGGTATAGGTTAGATCGATTATACAATTGCATACCATACAATAATAAACTATTCTCTGCTATACTATACCATACTACACTATACTGAGCTATAGTATATGGGGCAGTAATATTCTATAATATACTACACTATACTAAGCTATGCTATACTAATTTTACACTATACTTTAGTAAATTATATTATATTATATTAGGCTATACTAGAGTGTACTATATGCTGTACTATACTGTGATGTATTTTATACTATACTATAATGCATTGCATTATGCTATACTATACTTATTTTACACTATACTTTAGTATACTATACTACACTGTACTATACTATACTGCACTGCATTATGCTATAAAATACTATACTATTCTATACTATACCATACTACACTATACCACACTGTATTATGCTGTAATATACTACGCAGTACCACCATACTGACTATACTATACTAAACTATTCACCATACTATACTGCACTGTATTATGTTATAATATACTATGCAATGCTACACTATACTTATTTTACACTATACTTTAGTATACTATACACTATACTATACTGCATTATGCTGCAATGTACTATGCTAACACCACACTACACTAAACTGAGATTTACTATACACTACACTGTATTGCACTATACTATACTAAAAACAATTTGACTGTATATAAAGTATAACAGATATTTGACACATATCTTCTATATGTTTAGTGAACAAGACCCTGAACATCATTTCTCTGAACTGAGGCTGTGAAAAAGGTAAAACAAAAGTTTCTGTTTGTATGATTTAATGAATAAACATGCATGTAGAGTTCAGACTCAATAGAAACCCTGGCACTGATTTAATGTGATTCAGAAATCAAACATCTGAACACAACTGACTGAACGCTCCTGTAAACATCCCTACGCTACAAATCCATAAAATTATCATTTGAGCTTTCATACATTACAAATGTCTGTATTGTAAGCTAAACATCGCTACCTGTAAGATCCTTGACCTGTCTGACATTTAAGTTGTGTTATTTAAAAAATTTTATGACATCAATTCTAAAATTTAAAGAGCAGAATCATGGGAGATGCTGAGATGGAGTGTTTTGGCCCGGCGGCCATTTACCTCCGCAAACCAGAGAAAGAGAGGATTGAGGCTCAGAACGCCCCGTTTGATGCCAAAACAGCCTTCTATGTATCTGATCCTGATGAGATGTTCCTGAAGGGTACTCTTGTTAGTAGAGAGGGTGGCAAAGCTACCGTCAAAACTCAAAAAGGGAAAGTACGTTCAAAACTATAAACTGTGATGTTGAGAAGCTATTTACTGTTATTAATATCTCAAATTATGTCTAACTCATCCTGATAACTGCTGTTGTTTATTATCAGACTGTCACCGTCAAAGAAGATCAAATCTTTCCCATGAATCCACCAAAGTTTGACAAAATTGAGGACATGGCCATGATGACCCACCTCAATGAGGCAACTGTGCTGTATAATCTCAAAGAGCGTTACGCAGCATGGATGATCTATGTAAGTCTAACAACATCACTTTTAATACCTGTGATGAGGTTGATGTTGAACATACGTCTCTGTTTCAGACCTACTCTGGTTTGTTCTGCGCCACCGTCAATCCATACAAATGGCTGCCGGTGTACGATTCAGCTGTTGTGAATGCATACAGGGGCAAGAAAAGAGTTGAAGCTCCTCCCCACATCTTCTCCATCTCTGACAACGCCTACCAGAACATGCTCACCGGTCAGACACTCTTTAAAAAGTTTTTAAAAAAATAACAAAAGATTTTCAAGTGAACACAAAACTAAACCTAACCATTTTTAACATTCTAGTTTGTGTACGATTCCTCAGTGCACATTCATTCTAAATTTAAAATGTTGTAACGTGTAAAATCTCACCGTAATGAAATAACATGCTCTGCTACTAAACAACTTTAAACATTTCCTCAGATCGTGATAACCAGTCTATCCTAATTACGTGAGTTTAGATCTTTTCTAAAATGTATTTATTATTCATGAAAGCAATTCTATATTCATTTTACAACTATTATATTATGAATTTAAAGTGTCTTACATTTCCGTTTTCCCACTACAGCGGAGAATCCGGAGCAGGAAAGACCGTCAACACTAAACGTGTCATCCAGTACTTTGCGACAATCGCTGTGGCTGGACCAAAGAGAGCAGAACCTGTGCCGGGAAAAATGCAGGTTAGCAAACGCACATACTGTTAAATAATCAAAGTTTAGTGACAAAACTATTGTGAAGTAATTACTCATAAACACCACAGGGGTCGCTGGAAGATCAAATCATTGCAGCAAACCCCCTGCTGGAGGCTTATGGTAATGCCAAGACTATAAGGAACGACAACTCGTCTCGTTTTGTAAGTTAAAGTCAAATGAAATGCATTATCATTTGTGTTATACCTTTCCAAGATGGCAGACCTTCAAAGGTGTCCTAAATAATGTTTCAGGGTAAATTCATCAGGATTCACTTTGGGACAACTGGGAAACTGGCGTCAGCTGATATTGAAACTTGTGAGTAGCAACGTTTTAAAACCATATTTTTTCATTAAACAAGCATGAATATCAGTCACCTGAAGCCAATGTTCTCCTGTAAAGATCTTCTGGAAAAGTCAAGAGTAACATTCCAGCTGTCTGCTGAGAGGAGCTACCACATCTTCTACCAGCTCATGACTGGACACAAACCAGAACTGCTCGGTGAACACACATTTCATGCACAAATTCATGCATACTCATGCATAGATCCAATGTCTAAGAGCAGTGTTAATATAGTGCACATTAATTTTTTACAGAGGCACTTCTGATCACCACCAATCCTTATGACTATCCAATGATCAGCATGGGAGAAATCACTGTCAAGAGTATCGATGATGTGGAAGAGTTCATTGCCACAGATGTACGTGGTGGAGAACAACATTGTTATTATATATTTGCATGAGTTGAAATGATGCTAGTGCATAAGATAATGTATTTTAAAAACAACTTACTCGAGTGTTTACAACAAACAGACTGCTATCGACATTCTGGGCTTCACTGGTGAGGAGAAAGCATCCATCTACAAGCTGACAGGTGCTGTGATGCATCATGGCAGCATGAAGTTCAAGCAGAAGCAGAGAGAAGAGCAGGCTGAACCTGATGGCAATGAGGGTGAGAGATGAACTATCTGAAGAGAGATGATACTTCTTTCACTGTACAAACATTAATTTACTGACCATTACCTGCAAAACTTTTTTTGTTTATAGCGGCTGATAAAATTGCCTACCTCATGGGCCTGAACTCTGCAGACCTGCTGAAAGCTGTGTGCTACCCCAGAGTGAAGGTTGGAAATGAGTATGTGACCAAAGGTCAAACTGTTCCACAGGTGATGATGAGTAACGCAATCAATGTCTACTGAACAGACAAAATCTAAAATCTTCTTAGGTCTCAAACTCATGACCTCTGTACACTCTTTCATAGGTGCATAACACAGTCAGCGCTCTGTGCAAGTCAGTTTATGAGAAAATGTTCTTGTGGATGGTCGTCCGTATCAATGAGATGTTGGACACAAAGCAGTCCAGACAGTTCTACATTGGTGTGCTGGACATTGCTGGATTTGAGATCTTTGATGTAAGCACTGATAACTAATACGTTTCTAAGAATCAAATTATAAATGTAAAGATATAAGAGTGAGAATTTTCTTGTGTTGAAATGTCAGTACAACAGCTTGGAGCAGCTCTGCATCAACTTCACCAATGAGAAGCTGCAACAGTTTTTCAATCATCACATGTTTGTGCTGGAGCAAGAGGAGTACAAGAAAGAAGGCATTGAATGGGCGTTCATTGACTTTGGAATGGACTTAGCTGCCTGCATTGAGCTTATTGAGAAGGTAAAAATAAACACTTGACAAAACAATGTTTATATTATGTACTTGTGCTTAATCTTGAGTATTTCTCCACCAGCCAATGGGCATCTTCTCCATCCTTGAAGAGGAGTGCATGTTCCCCAAAGCCACAGACGTGAGCTTTAAAAACAAGCTGTACGATCAGCATCTGGGCAAATGTGCAGCTTTTCAGAAGCCCAAACCTGCCAAAGGCAAGGCAGAAGCTCACTTCTCTCTGGTGCACTACGCCGGCATCGTTGACTACAACGTTACTGGCTGGTTGGATAAAAACAAGGATCCACTGAATGACTCTGTTGTGCAACTCTATCAGAAGTCATCAGTCAAACTGCTGTCCTTCCTGTATGTTGTTCATGGAGGTGCCGAAGGTAAGAATGACAAAGCAAGCGATGACAATACTTGTGACATTTCTTATAATATTACCTAACTTGTACCACCTGCACACAAAACAGCTGAAGCTGCTGGGAAGAAATCAGGCAAGAAGAAGGGTGGTGGTTCATTCCAGACAGTGTCTGCACTGTTTAGGGTACGTTTGGCTCAGCAATAGGTGAAATGTTGTATTTTAAGTAAAGATTACTGTCCAAGTCAACACATAAATTTTGATTCTACAGGAGAACTTGGGCAAGCTGATGACAAACCTGAGGAGCACTCACCCTCACTTTGTGCGCTGCCTGATTCCCAACGAGACCAAGACTCCAGGTAAAGACTCCTGAGTCAAAGGTGCAATGATTGTTTAAGTTACTTTGGAGACTTATTGTCATCTCTGTTTTAGGTCTGATGGAGAACTTCCTGGTTATCCATCAGCTGAGGTGTAATGGTGTGCTGGAGGGTATCAGAATCTGCAGAAAGGGTTTCCCCAGCAGAATCCCCTATGGTGACTTCAAGCAGAGGTATTTTGTTTAAACAATCACAGTGTAACAATAATCTCACTACAAATACAGCCAAGACCCATCATTAATGTTTCAAAACACTTGATTTCAGATATAAAGTATTGAATGCTAGTGTCATCCCTGAGGGACATTTTATTGACAACAAAAAAGCTTCAGAGAAACTCTTGACTTCTATTGACATCGACCACACTCAGTATAAGTTTGGACACACCAAAGTATGTGATAGAAGTTTATTTTAAATCTTGAAGTCATTCTAGGTAGACAGAGACAACAGGTTTACTACCAGTTCAAATAAATTCTGTGGTGGGATTGCAGGTGTTTTTCAAAGCTGGTCTACTGGGTACCCTTGAAGAGATGAGAGATGATAAACTAGCAACGCTGGTAACCATGACTCAGGCTCTTTGTCGTGGATTTGTCATGAGGAAGGTGTTTTCCAAGATGATGGAAAGGAGGTACAATGCACTTACAAAACTGTTTTAGAAACAAATTAAATTAAATGAAATGGCTTCAAATAGTGATTTAACTGATGATATTTTACACAGAGAATCAATTTTTACCATCCAATACAACATCCGCTCATTCATGAATGTGAAACACTGGCCATGGATGAAGGTTTACTTCAAGATCAAACCTCTTCTGAAGACTGCAGAGACAGAGAAAGAAATGGCAGCAATGAAGGAGAACTATGAGAAAATGAAGGAGGATCTAGCCAAGGCACTATCGAAAAAGAAAGAGCTTGAGGAGAAAATGGTGTCACTCATGCAGGAAAAAAATGATCTTCAACTGCAAGTAGCATCTGTGAGTGCTGCAGTGCTTATACCCACATTTATAGATTTCAACAGGTTCAAGAAATTAACCTTGTCCTTATCCCAATGAATAGGAAGCTGACAATCTCAGTGATGCTGAGGAGAGATGTGAAACTCTTATCAAAAGCAAAATCCAGTTCGAGGCCAAACTCAAAGAGACAACCGAGAGACTGGAGGATGAGGAGGAGGTCAATGCTGAACTGACTGCAAAGAAGAGGAAACTAGAAGATGAATGCTCTGAACTGAAGAAAGATATTGATGACCTGGAGCTCACCTTGGCCAAAGTGGAAAAGGAGAAACATGCGACAGAAAATAAGGTTCACATTTAATCACATCTTCTTAACATGGCTCATGTGTTTATACTTGAGAAGAAAAACACTAAACAATGCTTTGAATTTAGGTGAAAAACCTGACTGAGGAGATGACCTCTCAGGATGAGACCATTGCCAAGCTGACCAAAGAGAAGAAAGCCCTCCAAGAGGCACACCAGCAAACCCTTGATGACCTTCAGGCAGAGGAAGACAAAGTCAACTCTCTGACTAAAGCCAAGGCAAAACTTGAGCAGCAAGTGGATGATGTAAGATGTTTAATATGAGAATAAGGCCATAAATCAATGAAAGAAATGTATCTGAATGTCGGAGATTCTAATGTACTGGCTTTTGTGGACAGCTCGAGGGTTCTCTGGAGCAAGAGAAGAAACTCCGCATGGACCTTGAGAGAGCCAAAAGAAAGCTTGAGGGTGATCTGAAACTGGCCCAGGAATCACTAATGGACCTGGAGAATGACAAACAACAATCAGACGAAAAGATCAAAAAGTGAGTAGAATATAGAATATTTGTAAATATAAACAAATACACATTTTACAAAATCTAAATTTTCTTGAAACAGGAAGGACTTTGAGATAAGTCAACTGATCAGCAAGATTGAAGATGAACAGTCCTTGGAGGTACAGCTTCAGAAGAAGATCAAAGAACTTCAGGTAATGTCTTTCATATGTTAAACTTAAGTACATAACTGGGGAATTCACACTACCAGTATGACAAGCTAAGTAGATATTTTAAAATCAGGCCCGTATTGAGGAACTGGAAGAGGAAATTGAGGCAGAACGAGCTGCTCGTGCTAAAGTAGAGAAGCTGAGAGCTGATCTCTCCAGGGAACTTGAAGAGATCAGCGAGAGGCTTGAGGAAGCTGGTGGTGCCACTTCTGCCCAGATTGAGATGAACAAGAAGCGTGAAGCAGAATTCATGAAGTTGCGTCGTGATCTGGAAGAGTCCACCTTGCAGCATGAGGCTACAGCAGCCGCTCTCCGAAAGAAGCAGGCAGACAGCGTGGCCGAGCTCGGAGAACAGATCGACAACCTCCAGCGTGTCAAGCAAAAGCTGGAGAAGGAGAAGAGTGAGTACAAGATGGAGATTGATGACTTATCAAGCAACATGGAGTCAGTGGCCAAATCAAAGGTAATCACAACTAGAGGATTAAATAAAAAATGTACGTAGAAATAAAACACGGGTTAATCTTTTTTATTGTCTTAGGCTAACTTAGAGAAGATGTGCCGCACTCTTGAAGACCAACTGAGTGAAATCAAGTGCAAGAATGATGAAAATGTTCGCCAGCTCAATGACGCGAGTGCCCAAAGAGCAAGACTTGCCACTGAGAATGGTTAGTGTACAACAAAATTTTGTTTTAAATAAAACTGTTCAAAAGAATTATTAACACAAACCGGATGAACAGGTGAACTGGCTCGCCAGCTGGAGGAGAAAGAAGCTCTTGTTTCTCAGCTGACCAGAGGAAAACAGGCTTTCACTCAACAGATTGAAGAACTCAAGAGACATGTTGAGGAGGAACTTAAGGTAAAATCACAAAACATAGAGAAATATTTTTGCATTTCAAGAAAGCCAAAGTGACCCAGACTTCTACTCTTCTAACATATTCGATTTTAGGCCAAGAACGCCCTGGCCCATGCTGTCCAGTCTGCACGTCATGATTGTGATCTGCTCAGAGAGCAGTATGAAGAGGAGCAAGAGGCAAAAGGTGAACTTCAGCGTGGCATGTCTAAAGCCAACAGTGAGGTGGCTCAGTGGAGAGCCAAATATGAGACTGATGCTATCCAGCGCACTGAGGAGCTTGAGGATGCCAAGTACAAAAATGCACATCATTTAACAAGTAAATTATTGAGCAATTCACATCAGATAGACCAAGACATCATTTCATACAATTTCCCACAGGAAAAAGCTGGCCCAGCGTCTCCAGGATGCTGAAGAATCTGTTGAGGCTGTGAACTCCAAGTGTGCTTCTCTGGAAAAGACCAAGCAGAGATTGCTGGGTGAAGTCGAGGACCTCATGATTGATGTGGAGAGAGCAAACTCATTGGCTGCCAATTTGGACAAGAAGCAAAGAAACTTTGATAAAGTAAGGAAAACATGACATCTTAAAATCTAAACATTATGAAATTCATGAACTTTAATGATTACGTTTCTATTATTCTCAGGTGCTGGCAGATTGGAAACAAAAGTATGAGGAAGGTCAGGCTGAGCTAGAAGGTGCTCAGAAAGAAGCTCGTTCCCTCAGCACTGAGCTCTTCAAGATAAAGAACTCTTATGAAGAAGCTCTTGATCACTTGGAGACTCTGAAGAGAGAGAACAAGAATTTGCAACGTAAATGACTTTAATTAACATACCCTCAATGAAGAAGCATTAAAACTGTAACTTTAAGAACTGTATTTTTTACCTTTAGAGGAGATTTCTGACCTCACTGAGCAGCTTGGAGAGACTGGAAAGAGCATTCATGAATTAGAGAAAGCCAAGAAAACAGTGGAGGCTGAGAAATCAGAGATCCAGACTGCACTGGAAGAAGCTGAGGTAAAAGCTACAGTAAAACCATGCAAAAATCTGTTACTCTCCCTGTCTCACTCTTCTAGTATGTTGATGAAATCTCACTACTGTTTATCAGGGCTCTCTGGAACATGAAGAAACCAAGATTCTTCGTATTCAACTTGAGCTGACCCAGATCAAGAGCGAGATTGACAGAAAGATTGCTGAGAAAGATGAAGAGATTGAGCAGATCAAGAGAAATAGCCAGAGAGTGATTGATTCCATGCAAACCACTTTGGACTCTGAGGTCAGGAGCAGAAACGATGCCCTAAGAGTCAAGAAGAAGATGGAGGGAGATCTCAATGAGATGGAGATTCAGCTGAGCCATGCAAACCGCCAGGCTGCTGAGGCCCAGAAACAGCTCAGGAATGTCCAAGGTCAACTCAAGGTAATCTTCCTTTTGTAAAATGTTTAGTTGTCTGATTTAAAATCGAAGCATGAATAATTGACACCCTTAACCTGTGACAGGATGCTCAACTGCACCTTGATGAAGCCATCAGAGGACAGGAAGAGATGAAGGAGCAGGCTGCCATGGTAGAGCGCAGGAATAACCTGATGCAAGCTGAGATTGAGGAGCTAAGAGTTGCACTGGAGCAAGCTGAGAGAGGCCGCAAAGTGGCCGAGCAAGAGCTTGTGGACGCCAGTGAGCGTGTGACACTCCTGCACTCTCAGGTACAATGATTGTACAGTAACACTATTCTTGAGAACAGCTGTTTGAAGGTAACAGTGAGATTTCTGACTGAAGCTGTTGATGTCTCACAGAATACAAGTCTTATTAACACCAAGAAGAAGCTTGAGACTGATCTGGTCCAGGTTCAAGGTGAGGTGGATGATTCAGTCCAGGAGGCCAGAAATGCAGAGGAGAAAGCCAAAAAGGCCATCACTGATGTGAGTTTTTGCTACAGACTACTATCAATATAAATATTCTTGGGCATGTGCAAGGGCATGTGCAAGCATATCAATCCCAAATGCAGCTTTGATGTGTCTTTGTTCTAAAGCTTAGTTAATGATATTTGGCTCTCATTCCAGGCTGCCATGATGGCTGAGGAGCTAAAGAAGGAGCAGGACACCAGTTCTCACCTGGAGAGGATGAAGAAGAACCTGGAGATTACGGTCAAAGACCTGCAGCATCGTCTGGATGAGGCTGAGAGTCTGGCCATGAAAGGTGGAAAGAAACAGCTCCAGAAACTGGAGGCCAGGGTAGGTTTTAATGTTTAAGTGCTCATGAGTCCTGATCATGGTAATGATCATATGGGTCATTAAAACAAACAACTATTTACAGCCATGCTATAACAATGAGACGGACACTTTACTAACAAAATATGGTTAGCAACAGCAACAAAACAAACCAAAAAGAGTTATACACAGTGACATGTGAAGTGACAAAAAGAGTGAGAAGTTCTGTACCATGCTTCTTTACTGAAGGTGCGTGAGCTGGAGTCTGAAATCGAGTCTGAACAGAGACGTAGTGCTGAAGCTATCAAAGGAGTGCGCAAATATGAGAGGAGAGTGAAGGAACTCACCTACCAGGTACATACCATCTGTACAGCAGTAACAACAGATGAGTTAATCTACAATGCTGGATAGTGATTTAACCTCTTTCACCTCTACAGACTGAAGAAGATAAGAAGAATGTGATGAGACTGCAGGATTTGGTGGACAAGCTGCAGATGAAAGTCAAGTCCTACAAGCGTCAAGCTGAGGAAGCTGTAAGTGGTGGTTTTGTGTTTAAACATTGTGACTTTGATCAACTTAAAATGTAATGAGTCAAATGAGAAGATCAAAAGTAATTAACAACATAAATCTTACTTTACAGGAGGAGCAGGCCAACACTCACCTGGCCAGGCACAGGAAGGTGCAGCATGAGCTGGAGGAGGCTCAGGAACGCGCTGACATTTCGGAGTCCCAAGTCAATAAGCTGAGAATCAAGAGCCGTGAGATTGGAAAGGTGAGCTTCACATGTTGTTACCATAACCGATTTATACACATTCATTAATTTAGTAAAATGCACAATAGGACCAATGGTGTAAGATTTGTAGCTCATTTTTATTGAATCCTTAAGTAAAATGTATGCATTTTTTTTTAGGGAAAAGAATCAGCAGAGTAAAACCGAAATCCTGGATCACAACAAAAAGTAAAGTAGTCATAAAATATGAACTACCTGTAACTAATAAAAAGATGTTGTGTTCTTACGATTGTGTTATTACATTTTTTATGGAAACAAGTGATATGAGACATTACAAAAGACAAAAGAAAAGAAAACAAAAAAGAACAGAATGTGTTTGATAAAATATCAAAATCAAATCAAATTTAAAGTGCATTAAATAGTTATTGTTCATGTTACATTCCCGTTACCATTGCATTGCCAACTTGAGAATATTACGTGTTTACAGACAGAAAAGTTAACAAATAAAAGACATTTCATGGGGGAAAAGAAATAGGCATGTAGGTAAAGGCAAAGATGGGTACAAAAGGGAAAGAGACAAAAACAGATTCAGGGAGATTGTGTTGTTTCAGACTGGAAGGCAGGAAACAGCAAGATAGAACATGACTCCATTTCCATTGGATGGTAGGTCATAGAGAGGCCACTTCTAGAACTCAACATGACTTTGTCATGGCCTCTTCTTAATTCATAGACACTACCGCAGTGTTCACAAACAGTAACCCTGGAGTATGCACCTCAGTCAGCTATCATCTTGAAGCCATTTCAGTTTTATTTGCCAGACCCAGTGGGTTCCGTTGATAAGAAAAAAACATTTTAGTAGATAAAAAGAGAAAGGGACAGACTGTAAGGAAAAGAAGAGAAAGATTGACAAAGAATAGAAGAATAAATAAAATCAATATTGACATAATCAAATACTTGATTAAACAAGTTCTAAGATCTTCTTTGATGTAAGGGCTGACAAAGAAAATACAGATAATGAAACCGTGCAGAGCAGTGTACCACGTTATCACTTTTTTATCACCTACAAGAAATAACAGCAATTCGATGAGGCAGCAACATTTTTAAACCACACAGCTTAACTTCGGCTTTGTAATACTGCAAAGAATCCTTATGTTCTTACTTTACACAACTGTTACATATGCAAAATTAGGGTAAAAAAATTATTTTCTTACAGACTTATTTCTGATTAACCAACACACTCTCTTATTTCAGATTGTTCTATTTATCAATGGTTGTAATATAATTCCTGACTGCCTGAATTTCTAAAATCTGAAAGATAGGTTTCGTGATAATACTTGGTCTCCTGTATCTTTCCTCTCCTAATGGAGTGGAGTAACCAAACACATACCTTGTGCCTCTTATGGCATCTACTGTTTAATCATTCCAAATCCACTTTATACACTTGTTTTTACATGCATTTACAGTGGGTTTGGAAAGTATTCAGACCCCTTTAACTTTTTCACTCTTTGTTTCATAAGTATTCAGAACCTTTGCTGTGACACTCATAATTAACTCACATGCTGTCCGTTTCTTCTGATCCTCCTTAAGTTGGTTCTAGTCCTTAATTGGAGGCTACCTGTTTTTAGTTAAACTGATTGAACTTGATTAGTAAAGGCACACACCTGTCTATATAAGACCTTACCAACACATCCTCATCCCATTGCGTCAATATTTGACGCCACTTGACCATGCGTCAATATGTTACGCGGAGGGTATACCCTTCGCGTCATTTTTTGACGAACTGGGGACTTCAATACTATTAGGTACGCGAAATTAAACAGTTGTCGCCTGACATTGGGGTTAGGGATAGGTTTGGGTAGGGATGTCATTATGTAAATCTAACCCTAAACCGACGCGAAAATGGTAAGAAAATGGTACGAAAATAGGAAAGAGAATGCAACGGACTCAATAGTATTGAAGTCCCCAGTTCGTCAAAAAATGACGCGAAGGGTATACCCTCCGCGTAACATATTGACGCATGGTCAAGTGGCGTCAAATATTGACGCCATGGGGTGAGGATGGGCTGACCTTACAGCTCACAGTACATGTCAGAGCAAATGAGAATCATGAGGTTGAAGGAACTGCTCAAGGAGCTAAGAGACAGAATTGTGGCAAGGCACGAAGAAAGATGGTAGAAAGTTCTAGAAAGGCAACTATCACTGCAGCCCTCCACCAGTTGGGCTTTAAGGCAGAGTGGCCCCACGGAAACCTCTCCTCAGTGCAAGACATATGAAAGCATGCATAGAGTTTGCCATAAAACACATGAACAACTCCCAGACTATGCGAAATAAGATGTTCTGGTCTAATGAGACCAAGATTGAACTTTTTGTCATTAATTCTAAGTGGTAGCATCATGTTATGGGTTTTTTCAGCTGCATGGACAGTCTGAATGGTTGCAATTGAAGGAAAGATGAATGCAGCCAAGTATACCTCTTCCAGAGTGCTCTGGACCTCAGGTTCACCTTCCAACATGACAATGACCTTAATCATTCCTTAATCATCTGCTTTTTTCTGTGCTTCCTCTTGTTTTTATTAATGTAAAGCTGTTAACATCATAGACTTAAACATATGGACGTAGTGGTCATGCTTTTAATTATGGATAAATATAATTTAAATGGGTGAGTTACAAAAAAGTTCACCATCCCTTACAGTTGTCATAAGGCACAAAAAAGTTGGGCATTTTAACACAGGTGTCTATGGGAAGTGTTTTCTTTTTGAAGCCAGTCTCTAGCGGCCAGTCAATGAAGTGTTGGCTTCACAACAGAGACTGGAAGATTGACTCTTGGCTTACAACCAACTTTTTTATATCAAGCTGGTGAAACCGGCCCTAGATGACTCATGACCCACATTTGGCCTCACAGTCAAACACTACAGCTTCTATTTGCGGATTTGGGCTCCATGAGTAGAAAGATCAAAGTTCATAAAACGGCACGCCATTTCTTGTAATGTGTGCAAGATGCTCCAATGACTAGAGATCTCTTTCAGCGGTGCACAACCCTACAGCAAAAACACTTACATAACACACATGCATGCACACACACACACACAAACACAAAACTTGATCAACAACCAACACATGATAAGGGGATGTTCTCTATTTACTTGAGCCATAATGGTTCAGCTCCTGGCAGATCCCCAGTCATGATTTATTCTTATGAAACTATGTAACCCGTTAAGAACCTGACACTAAACAAATCCAGATAAAAGTACTAAAAGGAAAAAAAGAGCTTAATAAAATTTATTTGATGTGCTAAATCAGCTGTTTGTGTGCTCATGTGGTTTGGTTTGGTTTAGTTTAATCTAGTCTAGTCTAGTGTATAAGAGTTCATGATAGATTTTGCCTAGAAGTATGAAAACAATATTTTTTATTCAAGATCAAATAAATGTTTAAAAATAATCTTGATAATGTCTGCTTTGACTCAGAAATACCTGCATATCTAAAAATAAATGCAAGTAAAATTCATCAAAACTAAACACAAATCCAAATGCTGAGTGTTTGGGTAAAACTTATCAAAGAACCTTAACTAATAACACAAACAATATTTGTTAAAAAACATAAGTTGATACGGATTCAATTTTTACGAGTCACATATTATATAAGTGAATGTTTATAAAAGTTATTAAATACCTCCAATTATCACGACTTGCATATTAAGAGTCATGAAGATGAAAATAAATGATGCCCATAACAAATACAGATCTATAAATGGCAAAGCATTGCAACACGTTTACAGCAACAAACATGACCAAATAGAGCCGATGGATCCTGCTGTGTACACTGAAGCATCTCTATAAAAGTTTTCCTCACTTCAACAAGATCTCACACAGACCCCTCCACGGTAAGATTACTTACTACACCTGTATATGGTATAGGTTTGAATAATTATACCAAACCATACTACACTATATTGAACTATCCTATACTCAACGGTATTATGCTATAATACAATATAACATACTATATTATACCATACCTCAATACACTATAACATACTACACTATACTGAGCTATACTATACTCAACTGTATTATGCTATAATACACTATACCATACTACACTCTCCAAACTACACTACACCATACTTATATTATACCACACTATAAAACAATACTAACTAAACATACTACACTACACTGAGCTACCCTGTACTATAATAAAAAGATTTGACTGTATTTTAAGAAATATGTAATTCTAACAGATATTTGACAACTATCATCTATATGTTTAGTGAACAAGACCCTGAACATCATTTCTCTGAACTGAGGCTGTGAAAAAGGTAAAACAAAAGTTTCTGTTTGTATGATTTAATGAATAAACATGCATGTAGAGTTCAGACTCAATAGAAACTCTGGCACTGATTTAATGTGATTGAGAAATCAAACATCTGAACACAACTGACTGAACGCTCCCTTTATAAACATCCCTACACTACAAATCCTTGAAATGATTATTTGTGTCTTCATACAGACTAGTACAAATGTCTGTAATGTAAGATAAACATGGCTGCCTAGAAGATCCTTAACATGTCTGACATGTTTTCTTCAATTTATAACACATGTAATTTGTGTTATTTAATAGTTTCAATTACTTTAATTTTGAAATGTGGAAAAAGATCATGATAAAGAATTAGAATGTGTTTCTTGCAGAGTATGAATGTAAGTTTAGCTGAAATTCAAAGAAAAAAATCATGAAGTACAAATACAGATTTTTAATTTCTATAATACTTTAGCACAAGTCATCAAGGGAGATGCTGAGATGGAGTGTTTTGGCCCGGCGCCCTATTTGATGCCAAAACAGCCTTCTTTGTATCTGATCCAGATGAGATGTTCCTGAAGGGTACTCTTCTTACTCTTCTTTGGTAAAGCTACCATCAAAACTCATAGTGGGAAGGTACGTTCAAAACTATGAACTGTAAGAAACTATTTCATATTTTACTGTTATAATATCTCGAGTCATGTCTAACTCACCCTGATAACTATTGTTGTTTATTATCAGACTGTAACTGTCAAAGAAGATCAAATCTTTCCAATGAATCCACCAAAGTTTAAAAAAAATTGAGGACATGGTCATGATGACCCACCTCAATGAGGCCACTGTGCTGTATAATCTCAAAGAGCGTTAAGCAGCATGGATGATCTATGTACTAACAACATCACTTTTAATACCTGTGATGAGGTTGATGTTGAACACACGTCTCTGTTTCAGACCTACTCTGGTTTGTTCTGCGCCACCGTCAATCCACACAAATGGCTGCTGGTGTACAATTCAGTTGTGAACGGTTACGGGGCAAGAAGAGAGTTGAAGCCCCTCCGCACATCGTCTCTATCTCTGACAATGCCTACAGTACTAGTTCATGTTCACCAGTCAGACATGCTTTAAACATTTTTTAAATAAATAACTAAACGTGTTTTTCAAGGAGACACGAAACTAAAACTAACATTTTTTTTTACTTTCTAGTCTGTGTTAGATTCCTTATTGCACATTAATTATGAATATAACATGTTTTAACCTGAATTGTACACACGTGGAATACAGACACGTGAAGTGACAAAAAGACTTAAAAGTTCTAGTGATGTTACACAAGATATCAGTACTTGTGACACTTGTGCAGTCAAATAAAGGAACAAAACTTACTGTATCATGCTTCTTTACTGAAGGTGCATGAGCTGGAGTCTGAAGTCGAGTCTGAACAGAGACGTAGTGCTGAAGCTGTTAAAGGAGTGCGAAAATATGAGAGGAGAGTGAAGGAACTCACCTACCAGGTACTTACCATCTGTACAGCAGTAACAATCAAATCAGTTAATCTACATGCTGGATAGTGATTTAACCTCTTTCACCTTTACAGACTGAAGAAGATAAAAAGAATGTAATGAGACTGCAGGATCTGGTGGACAAGCTGCAGATGAAAGTCAAGTCCTACAAGCGTCAAGCTGAGGAGGCTGTGAGTGATGGTTTTGTGTTTGAACATTGTGAGATCTTGAGGAATCATCTTAAAAGTTCATGAATCAAACAAGAAGATACAAATAACTAACAACATACATCTCAAATTTATAGGAGGAGCAGGCCAACACTTACCTGTCCAGGTACAGAAAGGTGCAGCATGAGAGGGAGGAGGCTCAAGAACGTGCTGATATTGCAGAGTCCCAGGTCAACAAGCTGAGAGTCAAGAGCCGTGAGATTGGAAAGGTGAGCGGCACCTGCTGGTACTGAAACCAAACTGTTACCTGAAATAAATGCAGAATAAACACATACATGCATGCATACATTTTGGTTATAAAGACCAAACATTGAAAATACAAGATTGAAAATGAATTTCCATTAATTATTTATTAAATTATTAATTTTTTGTTTGTTTGTTTTTTAGGGAAAAGACTCCGCAGAGTAAAACCTGAAGCCTAAATCCCAACAGAAAATAATCATAAAATATAAACTAGTTGTAACTAATAAAAAGATGTTGTGTTCTTACGATTGTGTTATTGAAGTTCTTAAAACAGTTGTAAAGTCAAAACAAACAAAACAAACAAAAACACCAGGTTGACGTGAAAAATATGAATGTCTTTATCTCACCAATTCTCTTATAAACATTTCCCAGAAGTAAAAGACACAATGATACAAAGTTAGACTTTCTTGATAAAGCTGTGCCATCTGTACAAAATGAAGTGATATGGAAGACTGCAGAAAGAGAAAAAATCCCTTTCACATTGATAACAAACATCTGCAGAACTACCCAATAAAATTTATAATTGAAACATTCCTAATCATAATAAATCCATGGCAACGCAGAGATTTTTACATAAACACAAAAATTAAATACTCTTCTTTGCATTAAATAATACTGATAGCTCAAATACAAACATTAAGAGATTATTTAAAGATATGATTTAAGTAGTCATGAAAAATAAGCTTGTCATGCTCTCTTTACACAAAGTCATTTCAGCGTATTTAACATATTTCAAAGTATTGCGTAAGCCATTACGATACAAAACACATCAAGCCAAAGACAATCGGTCCAAACTCGACCTGGTCTGATCTGAGTGATCTGAGAGTACAGTCATTTCGGAAGGGCGACCAATTGGGAATACAATCAACATAACTTTCAAAATTGAAAATATCTCTCTAAACGGACCTTTAAAATACTTACGATCACTAAAAAGCAACAAAACATTTGAATTTAAAAACCAAAATGTTTCCAAAGTCTAAACCTGATCAATTTTACAAGCAATAGCCTATACTCATATACTGCATCTCTCAAGTCGAAAGAGATAAATAAATATCAATCTTTCAATAACTTTTCTAAACTCAATAAGACAAAATAAAACATTTTGGTTGGTCAAATTGAAGCAGTTTTCTGTCAGTAAAGCAGTAAATATCCTGATATAAGCAGATTTAATAGCAGGTATTATTTCCCAGCATGCAGCGGGACAGCAAAGCATCAGCTTGTATTCCATTCCATTTAAACACGCTGAAGTAAAAACTTAATACTCAGAGTAAAATCAACATATTTACAAAAACAAAGAGAAAGTCTATATCAATAAAACTCTAAAACACTACATCACATGCTCGGGTTAATCTTATCAAGAACATGACCAGTTCAGACATCCCACATCAAAACCAAGAAGTATTATTTGAATAAAAGAAATTAAGCTTATTTTAACACTGTTATGTATTTTTACTGTTAAACTTAAAAATGACTGCAACATAAAAAAGTTTGAATTTAATGCATTAAAGATGCAAAAATCTACAGTACAGTAATTATAAAAAATTTCACATTTTGAGACAATGTGGTTGACTGTCATTAAAACAAATCTTAAATCTTTATGCAAAGTACAATTTCTTGTTTTATTTAAAGGAGACATTTCAAAGGGATAAATCTTTGGTATCCCCAGGGTAGGTATGTTAAGTTTAAGCTCAATATACCCCACAGATAATTTACTACAACGTGTTAAAATTGTACACCTTTGTAGGTGTGAGCAAATTTTTTTGCGTTTTGGATGTGTCCATTTAAATGCAGTTGAGCTGATGCAAACACTGATCGCCATAAAGGTGGTTTGTTGAAATTGAAACTCAATTGTGTTGTTAATTATTTTCTCTCTCTCTCTCTCTCTCTCTCTGCACTAAATAATTAATAGACACACTGGGGACCAATGATAGCACTTAAACATGGAAAAAGTCACATTTTCACTATGTGTCACCTTTAACACAAACACTGATCGCCATAATGGTGGTTTGTTGAAATTAAAGCTAAATTGTGTTGTTAATTATTTTCTCTCTCTCTCTCTCTGAACTAAATGGCAGTGCCGTGGTTGGGTAGTGCAGAATAAGGGGCGTTATTATAATAATAAGATCCCCTTCTAACATCTCACAAGTTCAGTCAAATTTCAATGAGCAATTTTTTTCACATGCTTGCAGAGAATGATTTACCGAAACTAAGTTACTGGTTAGTATTTTCATTGCTTTTTCTAACTTAATAGACACACTGGGGACCCAACTATAGCACTTAAACATAGAAAGTCAAATTTTCATGATGTGTCCCCTTTAAAACAAACACTGATCGCCATAATGGTGGTTTGTTGAAATTAAAACTAAATGGTCATTTAAATTTTTCCTATCGCTGCATTAAATGATGGTGCTGTGGTTGTATAGTGCAAATTAAGGGGCGGTATTATAAGATCCCCTTCTGACATCGGGGAGCCACATTTTTAATGAGATATTTTTTCACATGTTTGCAGGGAATGATTTACCAAAACGAAGTTACTGGTTAGTTCTTTTATTAGTTTTTCTAGGTTGTTAGAAGCACCAATGGGGACCAATTATATCACTTAAACATGGAAAGTCAAATTTTCATGATGTGTCTCCTTAAAGCAAACACTGATCGCCATAATGGTTTGTTGAAATTAAAACTAAATTAACCAGTCATTTTTTTTCTCTCTCTTTCTCTCTCTGCATTAAATGGCAGTGCCGTGGTTGGATAGTGCAAATTAAGGGGCGGTATTATTATAATAAGATCCCCTTCTGACATCACTAGAGGAGCCAAATTTCAATGACCTATTTTTTCACATGCTTGCAGAGAATAGTTTACCAAAACCAAGTTACTGGGTTGATCTTTATCACATTTTCTAGGTTGACAGAAGCACTGGGACCCAATTTTACCACTTTTGACATGGAAAAGTCAGATTTTCATGATATGTCTCCTTTAATTTTGGAAAAAACATGACCTGGGCATGTTCTTGGCAGGTTTTCTTATATTCACCTTTAAACTTTAAGCAAAAGATATCTAAGATAACATTCAGGAACGTGTCTTTATGAAGCGTTCTCTCAAGGTCTGTTAAATACACATCAGTGTAATGGGCGTTTCACACGGTACGAGTTCTTTTTCAATAGGAGACGTGCGGAAAGCGGAAAAACAGGGGTGGTTACAGAGGTGAAAAGGAGTTGGTCCACACGCCTTGCCTGTGCACCCCCAAAAAACTGTCCCATTTAAGGGCACTGCTCTTCACTGCAGGCACCGTTGAAGATACAAGAATTTGCACAAGAATAGCTGTAGCCGCGTGGCGATTCCGCCACTTGCCACGTACCATGTGAAACAGCCTTTAAAGTTGGTCCGTTTAGATAAGTGCTCAAGGCATCAGTGGATAACAAACCAGGCAGCGAATGAAAACATTCAACAAGCTTTAAATAAATCAAACTGAATCAAACTCTCCTCCTAACATTAAACGTTATTCCTCTTCTCCTAGCAAGGAAGCTTCAAAAAATATCTGAGGAAAAGCCACTAGTCCCCAGTATAAATATCCACATATGTCTGGATTTGCTGGGTTTGGCACTAAATCCAAGTGAAGCGAGACACAAACACAGACTCTGAGACTGTGATGATGACAAAGTCAAATCTCAGTTGCGGTTTCATAGTTCAAAATAAATCAGGTCCTGTCCTGTTTCTGGATTTAGCAAGCAAAATTTTTTTGATGGCAACAGGTTTTTATCTTCGTTATTTTCTGAATTACAAAGATGAAACAAGTTAAGACAGTTGTTTTGGATCTGCACATGTAATATCATGGTTGTTTTCCTATGATGATCAGCTTTGCTGTAATGGCACACAGCTGGATACACCATACGCGGAAAACCAGGAGAACATCAGCAAAGAACAGGCAGATGAAGGACATGAAGACAAAGGCAGTGAAGAAGAAGACCTGGATTAAGAGCGCAGAACGAGATAAAGCAACAACAACTGAATCGAGAGCAGAACTCTGATTGGACAGTGTAAAGAGTGGGCGTTGCCACACTCTGATGGGTTCTCCTACAGAAAAACAGAGACAGAAACAGGAGTACAATTGAAAACACTTGTTGCTAATCTTACTGAGAATGATTCAACAGCACACATTATTCTCAAGGTAAAATTTAGTGATGGCTTTCATTTTTCAAGCAACTCTATATGTCCAGAGGCGATGCTTTACCTCAGCGTTGTAGTCGAAACATTTATCTGGTCCTTTCCTGTAACGTGCAGAGTTCAACACATCACACGGGTTCTCCTCTTGAGCTGAGCATTAAGAAACATTAAGGAAAATCAATCAATCAAAAACAGATGACAGGGCAGAAACAGCTCTTGTGTTCACAGCTGCAGCTCTGAGAGAAGGGCATTATGGGATGGAAGGATACACTTTGTTCGTACAGGAAGCAGTTTCTCGATCTCACAGGAGCTACAAGGCAGCGTCTCAGCTACTACGAACAGCAGGTTTGTGTTTTCTATACGCTTGGCATGAAACAACCTGATGGGAAGAAAAGTGAACAGTTGAGTAAGTGTGTCTTTCTTCAATTCAGAAAAAATTACATAGACACACACAATCAGAATCACA
Source organism: Misgurnus mizolepis (assembly GCA_025389145.1). Classification (NCBI taxonomy): domain Eukaryota; kingdom Metazoa; phylum Chordata; class Actinopteri; order Cypriniformes; family Cobitidae; genus Misgurnus; species Misgurnus mizolepis. Next base: position 878,181 of record JAIFKI010000021.1, read on the forward strand.
CAGACAGACAGACAGACACAGACAGGCAGAAATTCAAAGACAGAAAGAAATACACACAGACAGACAGAAAGACACAGAGAGACGCAGACAGACAGACAGAAACGCAGACAGACAGACAGACAGACAGAAACACACATAAAGACAGACAGACGAAAACACAGACAGACAGAAAGACACAGAGTCAGACAGACAGAAACACAGACAGACAGACACAGACAGACAGACCTGGAGCAGTTTCCACAGTCCTGCAGTACATTGAATGAGTTTGTGGTGTTGGTGAAATAAAACTGACTGTGAACGGTCACACAACTGCTGCTGCCTTTAGTTTCGAAGCTCTCTGCAAACACATCTGATAACACACACAGGTTTGAGTTTACATGGTGTTTGTACAGTAATACAGTCAAATACTATAATACATAATTTACAGTGATGAAACAAAAGTAATAAACTTCATTTATAGTATTTGATCCTATAATCATGTTTTGTACTGTACATAATCGTCATGACAATAATACTGCATCATTTTCTCTATACTTAATTATTTTTTGATAAAGGATAAGCTCTATATGACATTGAAGTCTCTCTGATGTGTGTGGCCAGTAACACAAACCTGTGCTGTACCAGCTGCTGTATATAAGTCCATACAGAAACTGCTGTAAAAGGGACCTGAAGGAGAACAGCTAGCATTAGCCACACATGTGTAACAGTTATTCACTAACATCTGCTGCTCAAGAGTCTGAAGAGTAAATCACAGATGTGTGTGTTAATGATGATTCTCACCATGCAGCTGCCGACGTCCACCAGGCCAAACTCAAAACATCAGCAATGGACGGCTAACAAGACAAATATGCTTTAAACTCACTACAAACCTGCAGTTTATGTATGTTTCAACTAGATAAGACTAAATCAATAACCAAAATGACAAAAACATAAATGTCAACTTCATGTGAACTCACCACATAGAAGTGTCTGTGTGCCGCTCCTGTGTGACTGCTGGCTGTGGGTTCGCATGCCGACTGATACTGGAAGGTTTGGTGTCGGGCATAGATGGAGTTGTTGTAGAGGGCGTACATCAGATAGGGGTCGACCTCACCGAAAAACAACCCCACCTGAGAAAGACAGAGAGACCCCATCACTAGTCACATGTCTTACTCGTTCTCATCACATATACTGCCACAAGCGAACACATTTTCTGACTAAGGACATTACGGCGCGTTCACACCAGATACAAATGAAGCGTTAAGCGCGAGGGATTTACACGTTAAGTCAATGCAAAGACGCAATAGACATGGTGATGCTAATGACATGCCGCAAATTGAGCGTTAACCAATCCAGAGCTTGCTCTAGTAATTTTCACGCGCGAATGACGCTAATTAACACAAAATCTGCTGCTCAAGAGTCTAACTACGCACGAATAGCACAATTTACTTGATTAATTTGTGTCTGGTGTGAACACACATCTACAGTCATTCTAAAAAATAAACAACTCTGATTCGTTGGTTGGCAAGTGCTACCTTCTTCCAGTGATCCCTCTGATTGGACATCACCAGAAAACCTCCATCGTCGATAAGATAACAGAGCAAATCCTGCAACACACACAGAAAACATCATAAACGCCACATACGAAAACACGTAAAAGTCCAACAGCATGTAAAGATCATGTGTGGGAGTTCATACATCACTGTTCACTTCACAATCCATCTCACAGGATCTGGATGGGCCGCACTGACAAACACAAACAGAAAGTTAAACATCTCATCGCTTGGATGGTTACCCATAATTCCTTTCATTCAGAGTCATACCTTATGTGAAGCCTGTCTGCTGTCTGACACGTTACTAGCCAGAATCTTGAACTTGTCCACCCAGGCCTCTAAATCCAGCTTAACACCAACCACTGAAGACACATGAAGATCAGAGGTCAGGCCACAGGAAATGACATCAAAGCAATACGTTTGAGAGGCACACACCTGCAGGTTTCATGGTTTTTCCTCCAATCACGACCTCCACAGCAGTGGTAACAAGAATCCCTACAGTACCGTTCTCTGACATTATCATATCATCCATCGCTGGACACAAGCATTGAAAGTCATGAGATACACAAAAGACAACATGAAATCAAAACTAAAGAGAAAGAAGAGGGCTCACATGTTCGTGTTGGGGCTCTGAACATGTAACCTTTGTTGTCCAGACTGCGACGGTAAAAGTTTGAGTTCAGTGGTTCAGGATCTTCGTCCCATGTCTCCGCCGCCCTGAAACACACACACACACACACACACACACACACACACACACACACACACACACACACACACACACACACACACACACACACACAGATGATAAACGCTCCACTTTATTATTGTACAACACACTCGGGAAGCAGTGTTGTCACTCACATATTAGGGTAAACGCGAGTAACGCCTCCATTGGTGCATGCAAACAGGGCCAGAAATCCATACCTGCAGAGATCAGACACAACCGATCAACTCAATATAAAATAAATCAGATACTCTGTCCTGATGGGTCTGATCTTACGTGTTGAGATCTTTGTTTTGCCAGACACGTGTGGCCAGCTGCCAGAGGATCCCAGAATCAAGAATCAGATTATGGATCATACCTTGATCACCTGTGTGAGATTATCACAGCTTTGCATAACATTATATTGAATTACACTTCGATTAATCAGGTGATTATTTTTTCGATTAATCGACTAATCGGATGAAAACATATATATATTACTCAATTAGATTTTTCACTTATTATAGATAAATAAAATAATGTACACTGATATGACTGATAATTGAAATTAGAGTAATATTTTCATATTAAATGTACTTTATATTAATAATATATCAAGATTTGGATATGCTGTTGTTGTGTTACTCACAGTCTTCAGATTCAGGTGTGATCTCCACCATAAGAGACAAGAAATCAGCCAGAAACTGTGTGTTGTTCTCTGCCATCTGCAGACGTTTACAGTATTCTCTACAGAGACACACAAAAGCCACATCTTTACACAGATACACACACTAATATGCACAAAAAAACAACAGTCATGTGTGTGTTTGTACCTAGGTGCCAGAAACACATGACCCGCAGACTCGAAAGAATTCGGCAGCAGCGACTGTAAATCTGTCAACAGAGAAACATTTCATTTAAATCATCTTATTTTTATTATAAGTCTGTGTATTGTACGTGTTTTTAATACTTACACTGAAGTTGTAGCATAACATCACTGAGATCTGCTTGTATGTAATATTCACTGTAGGGCGGCAGTACCAAACCCAGACTGTAGGGGGCGGCACAACAGAGGGCAAAATTAAGTGTTTATGTCAAACTTTACCACCTGAGGCATTAGATGACATCATACCTGTAATCTGTATCATTGATAGGGGTCCACGTGTACATCCGTACAACATCATCAATGTAACGCTGTAAGACAAGCAGAGACACACCGTGCATCAGAAAATACACTAGCTTGCCAAAGTGATGCTCATAATATGACTAAAAATGGTACATCTGTTGAACAATGAGAATTTGTCTCCATCAAACACAACATCACAACTTTCTTTAGTATAAAGAGAGCTCTCAAATTACATTACACTGAATGTAGTTTGCAAAAGGTGAATATGTGATTTTGTATGCATCTGTTCCTAGTTTTGGGGCTGATATTACCAACAACCATTTGCAATGTTTGTGCTAGATTATATTTTAATATGACAAAATATTTCAAAAATTGCGGGCCTAAACATAAACTCATTAAACTCCTAATGATGCACGCATTGATACAGAACCTTCCGTATCGATTCTGACGCACGTTTGATTATTATGCAAAAATTTATTCAAAATGACCCATATTGTGATGTGCATCATATTCTGACCTTGTATGGGGATATGAATCGTATTGTGAATTTGTACACAGACCTATAAATAAATACTGTATATGTAGATCAGACGTTTTTTATAGAAAGTCATGTCCCCGATGTCATACATGTCCTAGTTATATCTGACACATTTAAAGCACGCAGACACGCACAGATGTGTGTAGACGCAGACACACATAAAGATTCTTGCGGACACACATGTAGACACACACTTGCCTCATTCATTGATTTAATAAGGGTTCTGATGGTCATCTCTCCTGATCGTCCATCAATCATCTGCCGGCGAATCTGAAAGAAACGCAGCATTGAGATATTAAGAGCGTCATGGCCGAGCTCCTGCTGGATTGAGATAAATGATACACTTCATGTTAAGATGAATTCTCTCATCTTCTCTTCAAGCTTCACATGATAAATAAAGTCTGCATGCTGGTGCTGCTTACAACGAAACAATGACTCATTTTTTATGAGCAACAAACAGAAGAACATGAGAGGAGTTTATATGAAGATTCATGCATGTACCTCTTGTTTACTGTTATCCTCTACTTCAGCATCCAGAAAGTCCAGTGTTACCGGCTCTGGTAAATCCTCCTCCTGTAATGAGAACATGTATCAGAAACCTGATGATCACAATCCTTCATCACAAACTACATGAATAGTTTATTGTAATATGCTTTGCATTGGACAACCAAGCTTAAATTCTTACAGTTCATGAGCTATGAATGCAAAAATGATGCAATATTTTGCAACTACTCTAATTAAATGCACAAATATGCATGTGATAATACTATCAGTTGTGTAGAGACACACATGAACACACAACACAAGCATTAGAGATGTGATGTCAGAAAATCACAGTTCACCCGCGGCTGCAGGTTCGGATGGAGAAGCACGTATCCGTTCGGGTCAATGGCGAAGATGTATCCATTAGCTCCCAACTAGAGACACACAGAGCTTTAATCCATTAGATTTACAAACTCAAATATATATAAAAAGTTTATTTATACATTAAAGCACTTTTTTACAATCTTACAGCTCTACTACATATAATACAATATTATGACAGCAAATAAAACATACACATAAGTGTCTGAAAGCAGCTTATATGGTTAGGGACCATGTGCAGTAACATCAGACACAACTGATTGAATATCCTGCACTATAAGCAGATGTTACCCTGTATTGAGGTGTCAGACGCTTCAACTCATCCAGATGAACATCGACGCCCATCACACCTAAGATCAGCTGATTCTACACAAATAAACAAGACATCAATGAACCGAAGAGTCTGAATGAGGATGATCACTGATGGATCACTGCTTACCTGAGACTTTCCATCCATTGTGAGATTAAAGACGGGCATCGTCCCGGTCACCACGAGTCCCAGACCCTGTCGGCACAAAACGCTCATCTGACCTTATTTTCGTTAGGCATTTTTGTGTATCTGCTTATACCAGGACAAGCTTTATGTATTGGCAGTATGTATTGTGTGTTTTTTGGCCTGTGAGGTAACACATATGTTTACAGATCTGGGGCAGGCCAAAGCGGCACTCACCAGCGCGTCCTGGTAGACGTTGGTCCACTGCACCTGTTTGGCACTCTGGCCTGCCAAAACCATGGGGCGACCCAGAACGTCAAGATATTCCTATTATACACACACATTTAGCACAAACATACGGAGTTAAATTTTATGTAATAACACCATTTTGTATTTGTCTGTATTTGCTTTGAAATAGGCCAGCGCGAGATTGAAGGGAAAATGTGATAACATAATGAATAATGCGGTATTCAATATGCGTTACAGTAATTCTTTTTCTGAAATCTATTTAAATTGTATTCAAAAATGTATTAGAAAAAATAAATAACCAACAAATTTTCCATATTTCAGAGAAAATAAAGCATCACAACAACAACTGAAAGTGAACAACCATGTTTTACTGTTGCATAAAACAAATTTCATCATTTATTTATTATTTATTTATTTCTCTCATTTACTGTAAACATTTGCGGTATGCACTTTTATGATATTTCGGTATATTGCACAGCTTTACTTTGAAATGACACAATTATTCATTAATTTTAATTAAAACGTAAACTTTTTACACACTGTTTTTTAACTAAATGATGAAAAATATTACGTTTTCTTCTTATATACGCTAGTATAAAAATACGCAGATCTAAACAGAGTTATGGTGCATTCATACCAGATGCAAATAAAGCATTAAGGGCGAGTGTTTTACATGTTAAGTCAATGCAAAGACGCGATGTGACGCGGCACGAATTGAGCGATTCGGGCATTTGATGCGTGATTTTGAGTTAAAACATATGAACTCTGCATTAACAAAGGCAGAAATACGAAACAACAATGGAGGACAAAATTATCGTCGCTGTGAACACCCAGAGCTGTATGACACATCTTCGTACTTTTATAGAAAAACTAATAAAAAGGATCTTGTTGAGAAGAAAGTGAGTGAGGAGGTCGAACAATCTAGTAAATTGTAAAAAATGATCTTTACTCAATTTGATATATATATATATATATATATATATATATATATATATATATATATATATATATATATATATATATATATATATATATATATATATATATATATACACAGATTGAGACTACAAGCTAGCTAAAGCCGGCAAATTGGGTGTATTCGTGTCTTAATTTCATGCGCGAATGATGCAAATTTCATGTTCAAGTGTCCAACTACACGCAAATAGCGTGATTTATTCACTTCATTCACATCTGGTGTGAACGCACAGTATGATTTATGAATCAATTTAATGAAATTTTTGAACTGAATCATAAAAACTAATCAAACTCTTCTGATGCTAAACTAGTGACTATAAATTGACACAATAATATATCATCACTGAAAAAACCTGATACATCACAGTCTGTGTGCACACATTTTTATTATTGTTCAGCTAATACACACAGGCACACACAAGCTTATGTGTGTGCGTAACTCACCTGGGTGTTAATCCGTATAGCACAGATGGAGCGGATCTCAAAATAGTATCCTGCCAAGACGGAGCGAGAGAGTCAGTGAGACATAACATGTAATTACTGTATTATTTAAACTTTTGTCACTGTTATTATCATCATCATCATCACAGTATGGGCAGATGGGAAAAATCCCCTCCAGCATCTCATACGATCCCAGGAATCATGTACTGTGAATGAGCAAGTGTCTCTCTCACCCTTATTAGCACAGGCGATCCACTGGAGCGGAGTGACATCATAATTGTGCTGTCCCACTGAGAACGTGAAAACACGGACCTGCGGAGAACACATGACACCCCACCATTACCCCTGACAATGAGACAGGAAATGAGGCGCTTCAGTGGAGAAAGGGATAATTATGAAGAACACAGACTTCCAGAAGAACACAGAGGAACATCACAGATGCTGATCATCACCAAAAGTTAACCACACATCATCATATATAGCAGATATGTACATATAGTCCACGTAAATAAACATATGACATGAACATAAATTAACATCTAGTCCATGCAAATGTACATCTAGTCCATACAAATGTACATCTACATTTGCATGGACTATGTGTTAATTTGCATGGACTAGATGTACATTTGCATGGACTAGATGTTAATTTGCATGGACTATGTGTTAATTTGCTTGGACTAGATGTACATTTGCATGGATTAGATGTACAATTGCATGGACTAGATGTATATTTGCATGGACTATGTGTTAATTTGCATGGATTAGATGTACAATTGCATGGACTAGATGTACATTTGCATGGACTATGTGTTAATTTGCATGGACTAGATGTACATTTGCATGGACTAGATGTACAATTGCATGGACTAGATGTACATTTGCATGGACTATGTGTTAATTTGCATGGACTAGATGTACATTTGCATGGATTAGATGTACAATTGCATGGACTAGATGTACATTTGCATGGACTATGTGTTAATTTGCATGGACTAGATGTACATTTGCATGGACTAGATGTACATTTGCATGGACTAGATGTACATTTGCATGGACTAGATGTACATTTGCATGGACTAGATGTACATTTGCATGGACTAGATGTACATTTGCATGGACTAGATGTACATTTGCATGGACTATGTGTTAATTTGCATGGACTATGTGTTAATTTGCATAAACTATGTGTTAATTTGCATGGACTATGTGTTAATTTGCATGGACTATGTGTTAATTTGCATGGACTATGTGTTAATTTGCATGGACTATGTGTTAATTTGCATGGACTAGATGTACATTTGCATGGACTATGTGTTAATTTGCATGGACTAGATATACATTTGCATGGACTATGTGTACATTTGCATGGACTAGATGTACATTTGCATGGACTAGATGTACATTTGCATGGACTATGTGTTAATTTGCATGGACTAGATGTACATTTGCATGGACTATGTGTTAATTTGCATGGACTGTGTGTTAATTTGCATGGACTAGATATACATTTGCATGGACTAGATGTACATTTGCATGGACTAGATGTACATTTGCATGGACTAGATGTACATTTGCATGGACTAGATGTACATTTGCATGGACTATGTGTTAATTTGCATGGACTATGTGTTAATTTGCATGGACTAGATGTACATTTGCATGGACTAGATGTACTTTTGCGTGGACTAGATGTACATTTGCATGGACTAGATGTACATTTGCATGGACTAGATGTACATTTGCATGGACTATGTGTTAATTTGCATGGACTAGATGTACATTTGCATGGACTATGTGTTAATTTGCATGGACTGTGTGTTAATTTGCATGGACTAGATATACATTTGCATGGACTAGATGTACATTTGCATGGACTAGATGTACATTTGCATGGACTAGATGTACATTTGCATGGACTATGTGTTAATTTGCATGGACTATGTGTTAATTTGCATGGACTAGATGTACATTTGCATGGACTAGATGTACTTTTGCGTGGACTATGTGTTAATTTGCATGGACTGTGTGTTAATTTGCATGGACTAGATATACATTTGCATGGACTAGATGTACATTTGCATGGACTAGATGTACATTTGCATGGACTAGATGTACATTTGCATGGACTATGTGTTAATTTGCATGGACTATGTGTTAATTTGCATGGACTAGATGTACATTTGCATGGACTAGATGTACTTTTGCGTGGACTAGATGTACATTTGCATGGACTAGATGTACATTTGCATGGACTAGATGTACATTTGCATGGACTATGTGTTAATTTGCATGGACTAGATGTACATTTGCATGGACTATGTGTTAATTTGCATGGACTGTGTGTTAATTTGCATGGACTAGATATACATTTGCATGGACTAGATGTACATTTGCATGGACTAGATGTACATTTGCATGGACTAGATGTACATTTGCATGGACTATGTGTTAATTTGCATGGACTATGTGTTAATTTGCATGGACTAGATGTACATTTGCATGGACTAGATGTACTTTTGCGTGGACTAGATGTACATTTGCATGGACTAGATGTACATTTGCATGGACTAGATGTACATTTGCATGGACTATGTGTTAATTTGCATGGACTAGATGTACATTTGCATGGACTATGTGTTAATTTGCATGGACTGTGTGTTAATTTGCATGGACTAGATATACATTTGCATGGACTAGATGTACATTTGCATGGACTAGATGTACATTTGCATGGACTAGATGTACATTTGCATGGACTATGTGTTAATTTGCATGGACTATGTGTTAATTTGCATGGACTAGATGTACATTTGCATGGACTAGATGTACATTTGCATGGACTATGTGTTAATTTGCATGGACTAGATATACATTTGCATGGACTATGTGTACATTTGCATGGACTAGATGTACATTTGCATGGACTAGATGTACATTTGCATGGACTATGTGTTAATTTGCATGGACTAGATGTACATTTGCATGGACTATGTGTTAATTTGCATGGACTGTGTGTTAATTTGCATGGACTAGATATACATTTGCATGGACTAGATGTACATTTGCATGGACTAGATGTACATTTGCATGGACTAGATGTACATTTGCATGGACTAGATGTACATTTGCATGGACTATGTGTTAATTTGCATGGACTATGTGTTAATTTGCATGGACTAGATGTACATTTGCATGGACTAGATGTACTTTTGCGTGGACTAGATGTACATTTGCATGGACTAGATGTACATTTGCATGGACTAGATGTACATTTGCATGGACTATGTGTTAATTTGCATGGACTAGATGTACATTTGCATGGACTATGTGTTAATTTGCATGGACTGTGTGTTAATTTGCATGGACTAGATATACATTTGCATGGACTAGATGTACATTTGCATGGACTAGATGTACATTTGCATGGACTAGATGTACATTTGCATGGACTATGTGTTAATTTGCATGGACTATGTGTTAATTTGCATGGACTAGATGTACATTTGCATGGACTAGATGTACTTTTGCGTGGACTAGATGTACATTTTGATGGACTAGATGTACTTTTGCGTGGACTAGATGTACATTTGCATGGACTAGATGTACATTTGCATGGACTAGATGTACATTTGCATGGACTATATGTTAATTAATTTAAATAAATGTCCATATAGTCCATGCAAATGTATATAGTTCATGCAAATGTACATACAGTGTATGGAAATGTACATATAGTGCATTCAAATGTACATAATATAGTATAGTTCGTGCAAATGTACATACAGTCCATGCAAAAAGCAATTGTTGCCAATTTTTAAGAGGAGCAACTAGAAACATTTATATTCACAAAGAAAATCTATGAATTCTTCCAGCCCTGGAAAGCCTCAACATTTCTTAACATATCTGAGTTTCCCATGACAGTGGGAATGCTGTATTTGGGTATTTATTGTCGTAATTATATCAATGTAATGAAAGACAAGTTTGATACAACAGGTGCTGATGTGTTTCTGACCGTTTTATTGGGCCAGTTGTACTGCTCAAAGATGTCCTGAGCTCGGTCCTCTCCACCATCAGTGAATAACATGATGATTTTATTACAGTTGGCTCGGGGAACATTTGTCTGCTGTAAAGGGAAGAAGAGGCAGAAGATTTAACATCATGTCCTGAACAAGCGTGATTCAATAAAGCAAGCCAGCAATAAGCACTAAATCACATCCATATTCATTACTAACGTGTATCTCTATCCGAAATTATTTTCCTGTGAGTTGAAGCTCAGCATAGCATACCAGGGGTGTTTCGGTATGAACAGAATTAGATTTACTTGAATCTTCTACTGTGTGACATCAAACATGAAATTGAATTGTTGGATAAGTAAACTGTTTGTTCAGACTCACGTTTAGTAGCTGATTGAAAGCGAAGTGAAATCCAGATTTATAGTCTGTGGTTCCTTTAGCCTGCATCTGCTGCACAGCTTCTTTAAAGATCTTCTTGTTACGCACGTTTGCTTGAACCAGGTGCTTGAAACAGGGAACCACTGCCTCCGCCTTCTCATTAAACTACAACAGAAACCAAGAGATTAGCAGATTCAGATAAAATAAATAAATACACCTGATGGGAGAGACTCAATGGCTATGTTTACATGCACAAAACTGTGTCAATCCGACTAAATTTAATCCGATGGCAGGTTACGACAATACAGTTTAGATGTACAATAAATAATTGCGATCGGAGTAAAATGTTGGTTTACATGTACTTTATATATAATCCCAAGCAAACGTCTGCGCTAGCGCACAGCCAGGGTTTCCAGATTTGCATAACAAAACCAGCCTAATGGACATTCAAAACTAGTGACGATAATCATGTGATGCGTAAATAAGAGGTAAACATATAAATATAATAACTTAAGCACAATTCTTCTATGCATGTGCACAAGGTATTTTTGCATCCAATTGAGAAAATCCTGCGATTCACGTGTTTACATGCGTATTTCTCCTGATGATCAGATCACATATTACACCACTCCTTTCAACACGATTGAGCCATGAATATGATTAAAAACAGATTATATAGTTGCATGTAAATGTACCCATGATATTTATAAAACAGACAACATAAAGCCATTGTTAAATACTGACCTCACATTTTATAATAATGCACACAAACTTGCTGTTGCTTGGCAAAGTTAGGTTAACAAACAATAACAATTGTTATTTCTATAAATCACAAGACATAATAACATGTACGAGGTGATGTACCCTGGCGACATTGACGTAATCGTCATCAGACAGCGTGTCCAACATTTCAGTGACGGACGCTTTGATGAGTTTCAGTGTGAGTCCACTAACACTGCCACTCCTGTACAATAAAAACACACACACTTAATAAACAATAGTGATACTGAACACACAAACACTTCACAACACAAACACTCACACGTCCACCAGTATCACCATATCTTTCGGTGATGAAGCTCCTTGAATATACCTGAAGAAAACAGACAACAGTTACTGTAAATCTATACAGTACATAATATTGTCAATAACTATACAATATAACAGGATATATAAATATATAAACATTTAAAAAAGTAATATTTCTCTATTAAAATACTATGATACCTCAAATTTGATCTGAATTATCTGCATTGAATCGTTTGATAAATGAGTTTTAGATAGTGTGCATTTATATCTCAGACTTCCACTTATTACATAATTTTGACGATTTTTTATGACATAATGTAATCCTCTACAGCAATTATAAATAATTACCCGACATTAAAGTATTAAATACGCAGATTCAACAAGTCATTCCTGAGGTAACGTTAACTTACAATATGTAATAGTAATGAACAGCATTAGTACAAACTGTCAAACAGTCAGTAATAAAAACACAAATTTACCTCACAAAAACATCACTTACTTCATTTCGATACTTAAACGATACATAAAGATAAATCTCACCAGCAGTTTCACTTACGTTCTGAGCGATTCGCTGAGTTCATTCACTGAATAAATCGATTCAATAACTCCTAATTGAACCATTGGCGAGTGCTTTAAAAAGACTCATTAAATGACCGGTTCATAAGAGTCATTTGTTCGCGAGTCTCATTGCCCGCGATGTTTGTTTGTTTTGGCGTGCAGCTAGCAAATATCTCATATAAACACGCGTTTCCTTGCCATCATTTTGATATTCGCGATATTTTAATCGTATTACATTGTATTCATAGGGCAACGCGGCACAAAAAACAATGTAATTTTGAACAGCATATATGTCGTTTCCTCAGGTAAATCGCACACTGTACCTCACACACACAGGGTTTGAATCACTGGTCAATTTCCCCCTTAGCCCCGCCCCACAACAAAAATCGACCAATCACAGTCTATGAACTATTATTAAAACTGTTAAATACGTATATTTGACACTGATTATGTGATACGGTTGCAATAAATCAAAATGAAACACAATAGTTGACACTGAAGGCTTAAATGAATATTTTGTGAATATTTTAGACCATCTTAAAAAGAGAGGGAGAGAGAGAGAGAGAGAGAGAAAGGTAGAGATTTACCAGGGTCTTCGTCGTACATCGTACAGGTCAATCTTATCCGGAGCTCTCCAAGGAGCCGCTAATAAAGAAAACATTAGATAAGAGCACATGTAAGCAGGGTTGGGGATTACTTGTAACACGATTACGTAATCAGGATACAAAAAATAGTAACTATCTTTTGGTACAGTTACATAAAAAACTGAGTAATCAGATTACATTTCTCAAGCGTAATCAGAGTTTAGTGTTAAGTTACTGTCTTGCCAGTATTTTGTGAACCTGAACGCCTCTTTTATCATAAAACCTTTCGACACGTATGCAGCAGGCACGTATTTTGACAAGATGCATGATGCACATGGTTCACATATTTTGACATGCAAAGCCACACACAAACGACACACCGAATACATATTTTCAATTCACGCCCCTCAGAAAAGTTCACAATCTCACAGCTAGATGCCGCTAAAATCTACAACCCATACAGCAAGAAAATAAATTTGTCTGGCCATTAATATATTTTAAATATATGCTAAATACATTTTGTATAAAGTAAAGCTTAATTAAATATATTTTTGAATTTGACCTTTACCTGGGTAATATCTTGTAACCCCGGTGGCGCTCCCAAACGCTTGCCAGAGCAGTGATGGATCATCTCTGCTGTTCTCCATAAAGACTCTCTCTAATGCTTGAGTCCAGCTGAGTTCATTCAGTATCACAGGAGCTGACAGATGGACAGACAGATACTTTATGTGCTCTGACATTGTGAGATATTCATTGATCTTACGCCATTATTCAGGTTCCTCACCGCCTTTGTAGATGTCCGTCGGGATCTGTACCGCGGTATGGGAGTAATTCACATGGTTTTTGAAGTTTGGGTCGTACACAAACTCCAGTTTTAATGACATCTGAGAATCAATGTCCTCACCATCCTGCCGAGAGTCGACATTACACATGATATCACAGGTAAAGCACATACTATAAAGAACATTATGTTTCTATGTGACGTATAGGAAATATTATGCAGTGAAAAATAAATCATAGCATATTGTGAAGTTTTTTGACTTGGCATCCACACAGAAATGTTGAATGTATTCATGAATCCTCTATCTGCTGATTTTAACTTGACACAATGTCAGGATATAAATAGTCACACACACTTAAACCACCAGGAGTCTTGACAGTCATGCATTGTGTTTCACTGAACTCCACTGAGATGTTTATGAACAGCCTTACGTAAAAGCAAAAACAGCCCGGTTACGAGAAAGAAAATGTCAAAACATATTGCCATAATGTAGCTACTACTGTCAAAATCAATTTAAGGTTAATAATCATGAAGGCCAAAATGCATGTTCCCTTAATTCATAAAACTCATACTTTTCAGTGCTTTATCTTATTTGGTTATTAATTGTTGGATCATAAGTAAGGTAACACATCATTAAATGTACATAAAGTTTTTTTCTGCGTTATCATTTTTGTTTTGTTTTTTAAGCACAAGAAGCTGTAAAGTGTGGTCGACTGATGTCGCTTTCAAATACCAACACACCCTATAGTATAATCCCACCCCCAAAACTGTGATTGACAGGTTTATGTGCAGGGATTTAAAACGCAAATGCAAAGGGGATTGTGATCTCATTAGGGTTTTGCCGGGCTATGTACGCGACACCATAGTAAGTGAAATAGCAATTGGGAAATTGCTATTGAAATATATGGAATAACCAGAATGAACCAAATTAAATTGCAATAGGGCTTTTTACTTTGTACATGTGAACAGAAATGCAAATGGTTTATGTCACAGTTTTTAAACAAACCAGTAGGAAACGCAATGCAAATACAATTTGCAATTTCTTTTAAATATTGGCCACAAAACGTTAAATGCATATGCGCTTAATTACCGAAAAAGTAAGTGGGTCAAGAATTATTGGTCTGAATGCAAACACATATAGGGTTTCCGATGATATTTTGAGGGATGTTTGAAACCATGAGCCCCATTCACTTCCATAGGATTTTTTTATCCTACTATGGAAGTGAATGGTGCTCATGAACGGTTTGATTACAAACATTTCTCAAAATATCTTCCTTGGTGTTCATCAGAGCAAATGATGACGAAATGTTGATTTTTGGGTGAACTATCCCTTTAATTACGACAGAAAAGTCATCATTAATTGAACATTTTTAAATTTTGCACATCCTCAATTCGTGAATTTACTGAGAATCTACTGTTGGTGATGTTTAGTTTTGTTTTTGTGGACAGTAAGGAGAGACGAAATGTACTTACGTAATCCATCTCCGCTTTAGAGTTATAATATTCAATATTCTCCTCCTGAAATAGATGCACACACAAATGTGAAAATGAAAACTGGTTTAACTGTAACGTTACTTACAGTATCTTCTACAGTATGGTGTGTTAAATACAGAGATCTTCACATTAAAAATATGAAGTAAATAAATTAGGGGTGTAAAAAAAATTTATACATGTGAGTATTGTGACATTTTGTTTAGGAATACTATATTGAGAAAAACAAAACAAAATGACAGCCATCCTAAAATTATATCCAATCAATAGAAAATATCCCAATATATTACGTTGTTTCACAGTACTGCAATTTATCGCAAGATAATGCATCGCAGTCTATGCATCGTGATACTTATCGTAGACTGCAAAAATGACTTTCTTACTATTTTTGTCTTGTTTTCAGTAAATATCTAAAAATTCTTATATCATGATGTATTTTCTTGATGAGCAAAATGACCTAAGAATAAGTCAAATTTTTGGACAAAAATATATAATTTAAGTACATTTTTGATTAAAACAAGCAAAAAAGAAAATCTGCCAATGGGGTAAGAATTTTCTTCTTAAATACTTAGTTCAAGAAAAATTCAAGAAATTTTTCTTACCCTAATGGCAGATATTGTTGCTTATTTTAAACAAAAATTCACTTAAATTGTATATTTTTTGTCTAAAATCTATACTTCTTTTATTAGGTCATTTTGCTCATCAAGAAAATGCATCTTAATTTAAGAATGTTTAGATATTTGTACTGAAAACAAATACTAATTGTGCAAAATTGGGCTCTATAGTAAATGTGATCTGACCTTGATTCCATCCTCCCAGTGATGATCTTTTTGAAGACGCTCCGCTTCACTCGCCAGTTTCTACACAAAACATCAAGATCACCCATAAATAAAGTGTTTGTGTGTGTATTTGTGTGTGCATGTGTGTGTATCTTCACCTCTAGTGCTTTGCGTTTTTTAGCCAGCAGTCTCTCGATATCCGTGGCCACTTTCTCAACAATATCTCGTGGATTATTTCTCACCAGACTAAACTGTCTTCTCTTCTCATTGTAGATCTGAGACATCAAACACACAATAAAATAATATTACAGGCTTTAATAACAAACAACTTCCACTGTGTGTCTGTTCAGATGTCTTTAACTTTAAAATGATCTTGTTTTTCATATAAATGATCATGTTTTCATGATAAGAATATTGAACAGCGGTATGAAACAGCGAGAGACCCTCATCTCTGTGTGCGTTTCATTATTAATGGACTTCAGTGGGACACGCGTGTCACTTCCTGTTAACAGTGACACGTTACTTATTTAAACTCATTTAAACACCAGTAAACAACCTCTGACTGCACAACTATCTGATCAATACAACAATATCACATACATACAAACACAAATCTATGGATCAAAATTATCAAGAACAATATTAATACTAATGCATACACTGCAAAAAATAAAAAATAATAAAAATCTTAGTATTTTTGTCTTGTTTTCAGTAAAAATATCTAAAAATTCTTAAATTACAATGCTTTTTCTTGATGAGCAAAACGACGCAAGAAAATAAGTCTAGTTTTTAGACCAAAAATATCAAATTTAAGTGATTTTGTGCATAAAACAAGCAAAAAATTCTGCCAATGGGATAAGCAAATTTTTCTTGAATTTAGTGTTTAAGAAAAATGTTCAGGATTTTTTTGCTTACCCCAATGGCAGATTCTTTTGCTTGTTTTATGCACAAAATCTCTAAAATTTTATATTTTGGTCTAAAAACTAGACTTATTTTCTTGGGTCTTTTTCCTCATCAAGAAAAAACATCTTAATTTAAACATTTTTAGATATTTTTTACTGAAAACAAGACAAAAATACTAAGAAAAATAATTTTTTGCAGTGTAAATATAAATGTAAGGAATTGTGATAGACATGAGATTTAAAGGCACAATATGTAAGTTTTCATCACTAGGTTTACAAATGAGTTTTTTATGATTTTCTGTACTCGCCAATGAATAATCATTATCCATGATGACTGAATGACCCAACAGCTGCGTGCTAGATGCTGTATAACCATAACCAGTGGAAACGAGGATAGCGTGAATATTAATGCTGCGTCTGAAAACTTAGGCAGCTGACCTGTTGCCTCGCTGCCTTATGAGGCAATGACTTCAGAGGCTTTAAGGCAAGAAACGCATTTGGACAGACTTCATAGGCAGCGTAACGTAATAAATTTGTGCTCCAGCCTTCCTTGGCCGCCATTTTTTTCAAACTCGACCAGGCATCTCAGGATACAGGAAGTAAACCGAACATTGCATTTGGATGTGCCTTGAACCATGCCAAGGTCGAGCCATTATTTAAAGGTGCACTGTGTAGACTTTAGCGGCATTTAGCTGTGAGATTGTGAATTGTTAACTGCTCGCCTCTCTCTTTCCTAACGCATAGAGAAGCTACGGTAGCCGCCACAGGACAAACATGTCATTGCCTGAGACAACGTAGGGAAAACAGCTCAAACAAAACAGATCATTATGTAAAGACTTTATACACCACTGATAATATAGTTATGTATCTTATATTACATTTCTGTCAAGAGATCCTTCAGAAAATGTACACACTGCACCTTTAAGATTGGAATTTCTCTGGATTTACAAATCCTTGGGAATTTTGTGAAAATGTAAGTACACAATAGCATGAAATATATCACAATGTGCAAGTAGTTTTTTGATATTTTAATACAAAACTCTAACATATTGTCTTGAATAGAGGGAGACATGAGATGCCCTAAGGTTACAGCACATTATAATAATAACAGATCCAGACTGAACTTAGACTTGTGCTGTATAAATCACATGATAAATGACATTTATCTAAAGATCTGACTTTATTTCTGTTATTGATGATCTTCAGAAGTTTACAGCACTGTGGCATTCGGGGTAAATAAATGACTTTAGCATCAGAGGGGTAAACCATCTGTTCATGTGCCTGTCTCTCTCTCTCTCTCTCAGGCAATTAAAGACTGATAAACAGATGATCTTGTGTATCTGTTTGCGTATACACACACATACACACACAGACACACACACCACATCTTACCCCCTTCAGTTGTTGAGCTCCACTGATGTGTTGCAGGACTCTGTCAATCTCTTGCTCGATGCGTCGGGCCCAATGCATCATCCTACACAACACATAACACAACTGTTACACAACACAATCCTTACACAACACATGTATGCTCTGTCACAGACAGATTCACAAACTGTGAGAGAAAACCTCCGATCTGATACTACTGCACCCAACAGATGAATTATTAAACATCTGTGAAGTCTCCATCATCATCATCATCACGTGTGAGTCCGGTTCTGATAGAGAACTGTGTGTACAGTAACATCAGATCATACATATCACCTGTTACCATGACAACACATCCCTATGTGATTACAGCTCATCCTCAGTGATGCTACAAGAGTCTTGCCTGTGTATAACCCGCCGGTGTGTTGTTCAGATGTTCGCTGTGATTTCCAAAGTCTTGGTATGCGGTTACTACAGTACTGTAGATAAACTGGTGTGAAGTAAATTAATCTGTAAGTACAGTTTCACTACTGGAAGTCGAATCGTTGAGTTGTAAAAGTGAGATCTGATGAGTGATGTGTGATAGAAAACACACAAGTTTTTCATCACACTTGCTGTAAACACACATGCTCAGATTTACTGCATGTTTAACAGCATGTGTTACACAATATGTTGAGGTGAGAGTGTATCAGTTTGTGTGTGTGTGTCAGTGTGATTCAGGCAATCTGATGCACTCTCAGCATCTGAGCATGCTCAGTATCACACATTTAATGAGATCCTCCCTGCTGTATATTACCTGTCACACAATCTCCAGAGCGAAAGAGAGAGAGAGAGAGAGAGAGCGAAATAGAGAGAGAGAGAGAGAGAGAGAGAGAGAGAGAGAGAGAGAGAGAGAGAGAGAGAGAGAGAGAGAGAGAGAGAGAGAGAGAGTGACCAACTGCTGTGACCCATATTCACTTTGAGATTAAAGAAGAGAAAATAAGGAGACAGCAGTAAGACTCTGTGAGAGCTGTGACTGATCTGAGGTCAGAAACATCATTAAGCAATCATACTAACACTTTCTTTTCAGTTTTTTTTTTTGTATATTATACATTTTTGGTTCACTGTCTGTTTCTATCTATTGTATAAACTGCCTATATTGTGTGTGTGTGTGTGTGTGTGTGTGTGTTTAATGTTCCTGTTATCCTATCATAGCCCTGTACAATGATTATTCAGCGTACTTCAGTCTCTAGACACAGACAGACAGAGTGACAGCTGTGTCAGTAATCACTCTGTGATGCTGTGGGATTATTGAACCAGTGAGTAAATCTCAGATCACTGCTGTCTGTCACCCTGTACACACACACACACACACACACACACACACACACACACACACACACACACACACACACACACACACACACACACACACACACACACACACACACACACACACACACACACACACACACACACATGCTTATACTTAGACTGTTTTATATGAAGATAATAAATCATTCATTTTACTAACTCAATTCTTAACCCTAAGAGGCAACTTAACTTTAGCAAGGACTGTAGTTAATCTCAAGCTCAAGTAAACCTTTGACACTTTTGATGTGTGATGCTGGGGTGATGATGGTGTGATGCTGGGGTGATGATGGTGTGATGCTGTGCAGATGATGCTGTGATGCCGTGTAGATGATGCTGTGATTATGGTGTGATGCTGGGGTGATGATGGTGTGATGCTGTGGAGATGATGCTGTGATGCTGGGTAATGATGGTATGATGCAGGGTGATGATGGTATGATGCTGTGGAGATTATGCTGTGATGATGGTAGGATGCTGGGTGATGATGGTATGATGCTGGGTGATGATGGTATGATGCTGTGGAGATGATGGTGTGATGCTGTGGAGATGATGCTGTGATGATGGTGTGATGCTGTGGAGATGATGGTGTGATGCTGTGGAAATGATGGTGTGATGCTGTGGAGATGATACTGTGATGATGGTGTGATACTGGGTGATGATTGTATAATGCTGGGTGATGATGGCATGATGCTGTGGAGATGATGGTGTGATGCCGTGGAGATGATGATGTAATGGTGTGGATATGATGCTGTGGAGATGATGGTGTGGTGCAGTGGAGATGATGCTGTGGAGATGCTGTAAATAATGCTGTGGAGGTTATGCTGTGGAGATGATGGTGTGTTGCAGTGGAGATGCTGATGGTGTGATGATGTGGAGATGATGGTGTATTGCCGTCAATATGCTGATGGTGTGATGGTGTGGAGATGGTGGTGTATTGTGAAAATGCTGATGGTGTGATGCTGTGGAGATGATGGGGTGATGCAGTGGATATGATGCTGTGGAGATGATGTAAAGAATGCTGTGGAGGTTATGCTGTGGAGAAGATGCTGTGATGTCATGGAGATGCTGATGGTGTGGAGATGATGGTGTAATGCAGTGGAGATGATGCTGTGGAGATGCTGTAAAGAATGCTGTGGAGGTGAGGTTGTGATGCTGTGGAGATGCTGCAGAGAAGCTAATAATGTTTTGCTGTGGAGAAGATGCTGTGGAGATGCTTTGAAGAATGTTGTGGAGATGCTGATTTTGTGATACCGTGGAGATGCTGATGATGTGATGCTGTGGAGATGATGGTGTGATGCCGTAGAAATGCTGATGCTGTGGAGATGGTGGTTTGATGCAGTGGAGATGATGCTGGAGATGCTGATGGTGGGAGATGATGCTGTGGAGATGATAGTTTGATGCAGTGGAGATGGTGCTGTGGAGATGCTTTGAAGAATGCTGTGGAGATGCTCATTTTGTGATGCTGTGGAGAAGCTGATGATGTTAGGCTGTGGAGATCATAGTGTGAAGCTGGGGTAATGCTGTGGAGATGATAGTGTGATGCTGTGGAGAAGCTGGTCGTGTGATGCTGTGGAGATGATGGTGTGATGCAGTGGAGATGCTGTGAAGATGCTGCTGGGGTGATGCTGAGGAGATGAATGATGTTGTGATGCTGTGAAGATGCTGATGGTGTGAACCTGTGGAGATGCGGATGGTGTGATGCATCATGCTGGTGATGTGGAGATGCTGATGTTTCTTACGTGTAATGCTGTGGAAATGTGAGCGCATCCACTGCGGTCCACGATCCGCTGAACACGACCATCACCATCATCCACGCGTGAGCCCATCTCGCCATTTTCCATGGAAACGCGTCACGCGAGCGGCAGTAAGATCGTCACAGTGCTCCAGTAAGTCAGATGCGATTATATAACAATCTCGTCTTGAGATGAATAAGTCCGAATGAAGTGAAATGAAGTGATGTCGGTGGGCGAAAGATGCTGCGCGTGATAATGCTGCCGTGAACGCGCGCGCGCTCGACACCCCCCATATGCGCGACACCTTATTACTCCAACCAAGGCGCTGTGAGAGAACCTGTAAGAAAACGACGCATATATATTTGTATTTAAAGCAAAACTTTACACATCTGACTGAAAAAAAATACATAAATACATGAGTAAATAAATAAATAAATATAAGCTGCGTGTATGATTACATGACCTACTCGTTATAAACACTAAATATCCGCAATTACTTAAAACAAAAATATTTATATATTTGATTTATCTACGTTACTAGGGATTCATATGAAATAATATTTATTACATAATAAATACAGTATCTGGGGAAAGTGTAAGCAGTGTTGATCAGGGACTTCAGGAGAGCACAGAGAGATCGAGCACAACAGGAAGAGCAATCAAACACAGAGCTGCTCGCTCTAACTGTCTTATGTAAGAATATTAACAATTATAAAGTTGACCGATATACTTAGTTACTAATAAATTGTTGTTATAAGCTTATGACTTGCGAATGTAAAGTTTAGTTATGTTAAATAAACCAGGCTTGATGACGTATGCACCCGGCATATGTGACCTCCAGAGGATGCAGCGTGAACGGCAATAGTCTTTAGTGATGCCAACTGGCCAAAATACAAAATAAAACACACAAAGTAGAAATGAACACAACAATAAAATAAAAAAACTGTTATTGATTGAAGTGATGCTAAGACAATAACAATAACATTACACAACAAAATAAAAGCAAGACAGTGAGAGAGAATAAAATCATAAATCTGTGTTGTTGTGACCTCTAGTGTTGAGTTGAGGAAACTGCAGGTGACTTTACACTGAGACATAAATAAAATCAACTGAGAACAGAAGATTATAGGAGCTTACAGGAGATCTTTATAATCACAATAGCCTTCCCTGCTGAAAAAAAATAATAAAACCATTACAGAAAATTCTAATGGTTTCCATTAAAATACCAATAAGAACCATTAGCTTTTACCATCAAAACCACTACACTGCAGTGTGTTTTGGGCCATATTCCATTAGAACAAATAAAATTCCCAATAAAACCATTAGAATTTCTGTGATGTGTCTATTGTTTTTTTTTTTTTTTTTTTTTTTTGCAGGATTATTAGTCCTATCAGATTATTAATTCAAAAATGTAAATGCAGCTAATCAAACCTAAGCCTTTATATAACTTCAAAATGGATGAAATGTTCTTAGATAGTGTTAAAGTTATTTTGAATGATTATAAGGAAGACAAAGTATGCATTGTTGTTTTAGGAAACTCATATGTGTGTTAGTCAGTAGCCGTTTCTAAACCACAGATGTAGATGGAGGTTGAACTGCATTGTTCACATGTGGTTTTCTACAGAAACAACACACGCAAGTCTAGTGTATTCATGGTGTGACCTAATACTGTGTTGTTAATTTTATCTTCACACTTTACTTGTGAATGTTCATGTGCATGGTACAAATACCATGATAAATTCATATTTGATCACAGATTTCCTCTGGCAAACATGAAGTGTGTGGAGATCTGTTAGCAGACCACCGGTGTAGATATCAGATGAAGATTAAGAGGTTTAGACTACATTATTTAAGCAATATCGCTCGAGTAGGAGTGTGATATAGCTCTATATCATCACGGCTGTGATTAGGCCAGAGGCACGAGGCCGCAGGCAATATCACTCCGAGAGCGATATTGCTTTTATACAACAGTTCGACGGCACACGTTTGAAAAACGAAAACTAGAAAACAACAACGGAGTTATTTTAAAAGCCTCTTTGTTTGAGAACTACTTCTTCCGCCACGGATTTGAGGGCGGCCAGAATGACAGGTAAAACTTTCGGCTGCTTTGAAGCTCATAACAACTCAATGGACGGAAAAGCCGTTTCTTTATATTACCGTTTCTTGGTCACAAAGTGTAGTTTTAAGATTAGTTCAGTCGAGAATGTATCTGTATTATATTTAAATCTGCAGTCGATTAGTAAAGATAGCGCCTGTTTGAACGTTTGCTTAGTGAGATTCGGTACGAATGAGAACCAAAGCATGAGCGGACGTGAGTGTTCACTCGCCCCGCTGACCACCGCCCTCTCTGGGCTACATCTCTGAAAGGGATTCCCTGGCTCTCATGTTGGCCTTGTTTGTTTATGATCGTCAAAATGAGATCAAATCAGCAGTATTTGGTGTCATGATCAAACTATTACTTGTTTTTTATTCATATTTAGTGTCTTTTGTGTTGTTATTGTTTTGGCGCGAGGTAAAAGTTAATAAAACTATACTTGTGAAACGTTACTATTGCTTTCTCATGTATTCTTAACGCGATACGAGCACTCGATTATTATTATTAAACTTTGTTCTTGTCAGTACTATACAAAACGATTTTTTATAAGTGTCAGAGATATGTTTTTGCATGCTGCTTATAAATATATCAGTGGCGATATCTCATAACATGTTTTAATAGTCACGTCACGATAAAGTAAATGATCAATGTCCACATTTAAAAGCTGCGGTGCTTACCTGCAGTTCCACGGTGTTTTCGCGTTCTGATAAAAGATATAGCTCCAGAAAAAAACGAGTGTTTATATTCCTCTTTCCAAGTGTTAATCGTCCACACGATGTGACAAGACATAACTTCCATTGAGTTTAACGTAACATCCAAGAGCGCTGATCTTTGACGGAATAATAACCTCCGATTGGGGATTCACACACTGATTTATGAGCAAGTAAACTAATGAGACACACGGAGAGTGATTCAAAACAGCGCGTCTGTGTTTTTCCATTCAGAGATGAGCCTGCTTAGGACCTCCATTCACTAGGTGGCGGAATGATACGAAAGGTGAAGCGGTTACAGTGCCGTTATCAGCACAATATCGTATAGCTCTTAGCCAATCAGATTCGAGAACCAGAAAGAACTGTTGTATAAAAATACATAACCTATATTCCTGCACATGTACCTGAACTATGAACATTTATTGTATGGATTTATGTTTTTAACTGCATTATTGTGTCTTACATTTATATTTTGTCAGTAGTGTTGTGGTGATTAAGGAGGTGTCAGTGCGCACATAAACCTCCACACACCCACAACAACAGAGCTCTGTATAGTGATAAAGTATTTCATTTTATAACGGTTTAAAGAGTAAATCAAGCATGAAGAATATGATTGGTGTAATAGTGCTGCATTTATGTCTGTGGCATTTGAATGGTAAGTTTATTTTTTATGCATTAATATCTTGCTGTAGATAGATATGTAAATATTTGCTGACTAAACTCGTGAGATTTGCATACACTACTGGATTCCCAGATATTATTTGATTTCTTATATAAATGTGTCTGTTTTTCAGCCCTGACACAAAACCTGTATCATATAATGTCAGTAATGTTTGTGTTTGTGTTGTTCAGGTGTGTTTGGTGCTGAAGTGAAGTCAGTGTCAGTGATGGAGGGAGATTCTGTTACTCTACACACTGATATTAAACTACAGACAGATGATGTGATGGAGTGGATGTTTGGTGTTGAGAGTCCAGATGAGTTCATAGCTGAATATAACAGAGAACCAAACACAACATTATTTAATGATGAAAGATTCAAGAATCATTTATATGTGAATCATCCGACTGGAGATCTCATCATCACAAACATCACAAACAAACACACTGGACTTTATAAACTAGAGATTACCAGAAAAACCTCTGTCATCTTCAGACACTTCAGTGTTACTGTCTATGGTGAGATGAGAATTACAGATGTTTTCTTCATGTTTCAAATATTATCATCATCTTAGTGTTAAAATTCGGATAAAAACTAAAATAATTTGACTTAATAATTTAAATGTGATTATCTTGTGTGTGTCACAAACTTACATTTACTTTGACTAAGGTGACTACATGGTTTTGTTTTGTTTTGTACTTGAAACAGAAAATTCTCTTAAAGCTGTAGTGTACGATGTTGAAAATCGGTAGAGAAAGCCTGAGACGGTTAGTACGTTTTAAAAAACTCATCCCGCCCCTCTGTGCTACCTGATCCCTCCCCCCGGGAAACCACCTGAACAAAGTCACTCATTCAAGCTGTGATCACTGGTAGTAAACATCAGAACAGAGATTTACCGAGCAGTAAACACATAAAGCCTTGAAGGAATGTACAATTACAATTATGATTGTAATTGACGTTATTTACTTTCACAACAACGTTTGGCATACGTTTCCCCTCCTGAGCTTCAAGAAATGACTTTATAAATATAATTATTTTGACCCGTGATACGCGATGCTAAACGGCTAACATTCCGATGCCGACCGACAGCATGTTGTCAGACTCACACAATACAAAGTATAAATAAATGCGTACCTGTTCAACAAAAGTCTGCCGTGTCGGCGTCGGTTTTCAGCCCCAAATCTCCCAGAAGCTTCCTCCAACAGTCAATGGCGGAGCGTCTCTCCAGTTTTTGCAATTTTGCAGTATTATTCCTGCTCATCTCGGGTCTGTTCGTACTGAACAGCTTTGCTTTAACATCATACACCCGACAGGAGCTTTTGGGTATCGGTGAGGACTTTACCAGCAGTTTTATCACCAATCTTCGACTCTAGAACGCTAGAACAACCGAGGCTTCGCACTCTACCCGGCCGGGCGGAAGTGCTCGCAGGCGGCGTCGAGATCGTAAACAAAGGCGGGGGAAGCGCGGAGGTCTAAGAGCCAAGCTAAAGCTAACACCGCTCCGGCTCTCTTTACCCAGCATTTTCCTCGCTAATGTGCGGTCACTGGTGAACAAAATGGATGAGTTACGACTCCGCATCACCCACAGTAAGAGACTTACATATTATAGACCTTTATTCTGTACTTACTGCTTATTGCACTTCTGGTTAGATGCTAACTGCATTTCGTTGCCTTGTACCTACATGTGCAGTGACAATAAAGGTGAATCTAATCTATCTAATCTATGTTGCTGCTTCGCTAGCTACCATACACTGACACAAATTTCATGTCGCAGGCAGGAGAGGGGCGGGGTGGTGTGCGATGGGGTGGAGACGCGAGTGTCACAAGGTGACGATCTTTTGGGCGGAACCAAAAGTCGGGAAACTTTGGTTCCGCCCGGATGTTTCCGTCCAGACCGGAGAACAGAAACACCGGACATCCGGCAGATTCGCGGAGGCTGTAATCAGCCGATTGGGCACAGCTGTGCCTAGTTGAAGAGATCGCCGGGCAATTGGATGACTGAAGTACAGAGAGGAGTATATAAAGCACAGTTAGATCACAGTTCGTGAGTTCGGGCACGAGAGGGGGATTGACACGGGGAAAGCTCCTCTGCTTACTGCAGAAGAGGTAACTACGTACCTTTTGAAGAGCCCGCAGGCTCTGTTGATCCGGGCTGCGCTTGAAGCGCGCGGAAAGAAGACAGGAGCTGCCTGGGGTGAAAGAAAGGCGATACGTGGGTGGAGAAAAGGAGCACCCCGCAGAGAGCATTGTGCTGTCAAGTCTGGGCGTAGTGTGTGCTGAGAAACGGAGCTGTGCTCATTGTTGGACGTGGTGGCTGTCTGTGTTTCCCTCTCTCTCTCTCTCTCGTCGTAGCCTTTATCGTGGACCTGCTGGAGTAAACAGGAAAATCCTATGGGTAAGAAGGAACTTTGTTCTAACCAATACTGAAGGAGTAAAGCAGGAAGAAAATTGACCTTCGGGTACAACGTAAACAAAGGCTATTCGCCGTGAGTATACCCTTTTTGTGTGGAGTAACTTGCAAAAATTAACTTGTGTAACCATTGGAAACCTCCAGGAGAAGGAGGGCGGCCCTACCCCTACAATAGTGTGGTGGGCGAGCCGTTAGAAGTACAAATTCAAACAGCCACCGCAACGAGACTTATTGTGGTCGTATTTCCCATCGCCCCTATCTTAGCCCAAGCGCAGTGGAGGACACCGGGCGCTTCCCTTGTTGTGGTGCACTTATAGTGTGGTGAGTGAGACTGTGTAATAAATCTTTTCACGTTGGAGTGGTGCTGTGTATATTGCTGTGGGTTGCTGTGTGTCTTGTAGACGAAGCCCCGCATCATCCATTTTCTTCTACTGGGCAGAGGACGGAGAGGCTAACGACCTCAGAAATTACTGTTACTATACGTAGTGTGCTGTTTCGGAGTACGAAGGAACGCAGACCAAGAGCTGTCAGTGACTGAGTAAAACATTGGAAATATTTGTGGTGTAAACTTACCTGTGTCTGTTTTGTCGCAGAGTCAGAGGCGAAAGGGTCCGCCGCCCCCGCGGTCTCTACAAAGGGGCGCCCCTGTCCAGGATTCGATCGGCCTATGGGCATTGGAGATAGGGCAGCGCTCGACCCGGTGAGGTGGTGTGTGACCTTCGCCCCTCTGCTGACCTACGGAGGAAACCATACCTACCCAGAAAACTGTAAGCAGCAGAGCCGGTGAGAAATACTCGAAGTCTCAGTAACAGTGTCTTTGTGTCCTAGCGGCCACCTGTGGAGAGAGAGCAGAACGAGAGTGAATGATTGACGAACAGACTGTGAACGTGATACCTACCCAGAGAGCTGTAGACAGCAGAGCCGGTGAGAAATACTCGAAGTCCAAGTAACAGTGTCTTTGTGTCTTAGTGGCCGCCTGTGGAGAGAAAGGACAACGAGAATGAACATGAGGAGAGTGGACTGTGTGGAGATCCAGTCGGCGGTGAATGAGGAGAGCCTAGAGTGGCCATTATTTTAAGTTCCCCGTTTTCCCTTCCCTATTTATTCTTTTTAAGTAAATTAAATAAAGTACATTTTAACTTATGCCTACCTTGTGTGTCTGGTCATTGGGGTGGCTTTGGGAATCTCCTCGAGGTGGAGAAAGGGGCGTGACCTTATTTACACCTGGGTCCACCCCTACCTGTGACACGAGCACGAGGTGGATTTTCAAATGTAGCAGGGATTGGATGAGAGCAGTTAACCAATGTAAGCTGTCCGGCCGGACAGTTTACATTGGTCAACTTATCTGCTACCATACACCCAATAGACTGAATGGATTTTTTAAATTCTTTTTTCTCTTTATATTGTTAGGATGTTACTGTAGAACCATAACCAGCATATAAACGAGGTTATTAATAATGAACAATCTTTGAAATCGTAGACGATAGCTTTAATTTTTCTTCTTTCAGTTGGTGTCTGTTGTGGTTTTATTGAAACTGTGATCCGATTGGTTGTCTCTGCTCTGGTGGGCGTGGCTGCTGTTGCTGTTCTGCTTTATGACATCAGATCCAAATG
Organism: Misgurnus mizolepis; assembly: GCA_025389145.1. Lineage (NCBI taxonomy): Eukaryota > Metazoa > Chordata > Actinopteri > Cypriniformes > Cobitidae > Misgurnus > Misgurnus mizolepis. Next base: position 907,501 of record JAIFKI010000021.1, read on the forward strand.
AGATTCCCAATTGATGAATAACAAGATTTTAAAAGATTTTTGACTTTATATTTGTCTTTATTAAATAATCTAAAAGTCACAAAAGCTTCTTCCAGGGTTTATTTATTTCTTTATATGAGTTTTAAATTTCTTGCATCAGTCGTCTTTTACTGCTCACTGAAGACATAAAATACTGCACTTGAGTGAAATGTTTCTTATATAATTGATCTTATAGGGTATGCTAAAATGTTTTACAGAAAACCAAGATATTGTGCAAACTTGTTCATGTCTTTCATTACATGATGCTTTATCAACGTAGGGTAAGTTTACACGTGGGCGGCTATTTTCATAAACGGACATTTCAATCTTTCCGGTTTCAAAAATAATATCGTGCACACATGTCAGTTTTCAGAAAAGTGTTTATTTACACGTACCCGTGCATATTTGCCATCAAGAGAAGCTCAAGCCCACATAAGCCAATCACCGGCAGCGCTGGTGGTGACGTGAACTGGTTCTTCATGTTGGAGGGAGGAGTTGTTGCAGTAGATGATCGATGACGGCAAAGTACCGCGAGATCGATTCGAAATTAGACCTCTACGTGTGATTTCTCAACTCGCTCTCGCGGTACGTTGACATTATCCGCCTGTTGTTTCTTGCAGCGCCGCATGAAGTCAAACACGCGTAAAATTGCTGACCTCCTAACACTCGTCTCTGCTCCTCGATATAATGGAGCAGCTGTATTTGCAAATACAAACACACGAAATGAGTTTGCACGAACAGAAATGTTTTCTTGGAAGCGTTCAGAGTAGCAGTCACATGTAAACATGGGTCGCACTTTTGACGTAGGTGCGAGCTCTGGCGCATACTCTGTGACGTTGCCTGCTTAAACATCCGTTTGTCTCAGATTACATGCAACCGTGCAACCGAAGATTTTCAAGATCTCCACTCTGGCTGGAGTTTTTAGAAACAATTGGTTTCAGAGGCGAGTTCTCCGTTTGCATGTAAACGAGGGGCACAAACGAAGGTAAATCTCTCAGTTTTAAAAAATAACCATGTACGTGTAAACAGGGCCGTAGTTTGGGAGGAGCACGTCAAATAAACCACTTAAGTACTTCCAGCTGTCTATAATCAGTAATCAACAAATACTCTAGTACCACCAGCTGTCCACAATCAGTAATCATCATCATATCTACCCAATCAGCACAAAGGCAAGCCATATATAAGTCACAGTTTAACTCTCCAAAGATCCTCTGCAGTCTTCAGAATCCCTCCACCACCCCATCTCCTCTCACTCACCAGCTTATTTCCTAAACCTGGGGTGGGGATACTCTGCGTTCAGGCCCATTTCCAAGCTCAGAGCCCTTGCCCTGGACAGCACGCCAAATATGTTTACTTATTTAATCTATCCAACTTATCAGTAAGTGTGAACTTGTGAAAAACTAAAATATTTTTATTTAAATGGGTGACTGACAAAAAATATAAGTTAAGCAGCCAATAAGAGCCCACATTAGATGTGAACTCCTTTAATACTGTTTAAAAATCACATCAGGGTGGGACTTCAAAAGATATAAAATGACAAGAGAAGATTTCTGTAAATTGTAGATAAAGGGTTTCTATACCAGAAAAAATAGTACAGAAACTGTGTTTAATTGTAACAACTTCACAGTTCAAGTTTTTAGGACTCATGCATATACATTATGTGTTTATCAGCACAGGAAGTGAATACTTTAGTGGGTCTGGTAAATGTTTAGTAAATATTATAATAACTAATAAAATACATTAGCTGAAGACTTACAGAACTACATAAGCATAAAAATAAATATGATTGTGATACTTGATTCAATTCATATTTGAACAGATTGTTGAATCAGACCAAAAGAAGTCCTGATGTGTTTTTATCATGAAGACTGAATGTGTTAGCTAAGTTACAGTGAAACTCACTGTGGTCTGATGACACATGTGGTCTGATCTGTCCAATGGCCAAAAACTTCATGTGTCTGTGGTTTGTTTGCATGTGTAGTTTTCTGGTGTAAAGATCATTCTGTTCCACTCATCTTTAGTCTGCATTACTCAAAACTACTGAGAAATAAAACTGTCAATCAATGAATACTTGTCACAAAAGTATCACAGGTCAAAGATCACCTATAAGTATAATACACAGTATAATCTGATTATATTTTTGTAGAAAGGTCATAAAAAAGTATTTGAGATTTTTTATGTGGATTAAATGGATCTCCCTCCCATGAAACAGTTTGTCTTGTTGTCTCCCCCCACTCTCTCATCCCTCTCATTCCCACCTAACCCCCTTCTCATCCTTTTCACCTTTCACATTACCTCCAGATTAAACACCCTTATGGCTATACCATAAAATATTTCTGCTACACTCAGTTGTGGTGTCGTCTTATATAACATTACAGTCTGATGTAGTTCAGGAATATTAGTGTCAATGATCAAAGCTATCAACAAGAATTTTATCTCTATACTTTTACTGTGTGTGATGTTTCTTCTTAAATCTTTTGATGCTAAACGGTCTCTTAACTCGCGTCAAACAGAAAGTGATCAAGCGCCTGCATGTGTGTGTGTGTGTTCATGTGATTGGCTGTAGTGTTGGGGAGGACTTTACTGATTTTTACTTTACAGATGATGGTTAGTTTCTCACACACATTGCTGCAAAATATGATTGCTGTAATAGTTTTACTGTATTTAAATTTGTGCCATTTGGATGGTAAGTGATGTTTTTGTGGTTGCTGCTTAAACTTGAGTTAGCTTGTATCTTTTATTTGAAAAAAGTTGCCTATATTTCAGGTTCTGCAGGTTCTTCTTTCTCTAATGTCAGTATTGTTTGTGTTGTTCAGTTGTGTTTGGTGATGAAGTGAAGTCAGTGTCAGTGATGGAGGAAGATTCTGTTACTCTACACGCTGATATTACTGAACTACAGACAGATGATGTTATTGAGTGGATGTTTGGTGTTGAGAGTCCAGATGAGATCATTGCTGAATATAACAAAGAAGACAAAACAACATCATTTAATGATGAAAGATTCAAGAATCATTTATATCTGAATCATCAGACTGGAGATCTCATCATCACAAACATCACAAACAAACACACTGGACTTTATAAAGTAGAGATCTACAGACAACCTTCTGTCATCTTCAGACACTTTAATCTTACTGTCTATGGTAAGTTAAGATTTACAACTAAATTTGGAGCATCACAGTTAAATGTCACTTATGAATTTAATATTCAATATTTAAGATATCAAGATAATTTTCCACTGGATGAATCTTTATATTTTGTAAGATGAGTTTATGGAGAAATATAGTAAATCACAAAAAATGACTTTAATAGGGATTTCACAGAAAGGATCACATATCATCCAACTGTGCAGTGATGATGAAACAGCGTCTTTTGCACATCCAACTTTCGTTGTGCGAAGGTGCAGACTGTGATGCCAGACAAAGTCTTTTTTCAACAGCTACCAAATGTCTAGTAGCCTATTGACTTTCACTGTACATCTGTTAAAGGGCTAATTGCAGTCCAAACATGGTCATTGTGGACATATTTTTCCTCATGAAATTTGAATTAATTTTAGAAATTTTGACAGTTTTATACTGCTTCTAAACTCTGTGCATAACTTCTGTCCCATTTCAAAAGGTGGCATGTTCAAGTTCAATTTTCAACATCATCAAGGTGCTCTATAGTGTTGGGTTAATCTTAGTCCATCAAACAAAACTTAGAAAGACCATGGCACTCTTTTATACAAAAAAAACTTTATTTTAGATGGCTGCATATATAAGGTAGCATATATAAACTCTCCAATACGTTTCGGCCCATGCCTTCCTCAGGGAGAGACACAAACAAATTAAGCAACAGGTTAAATCAGTTAACATTCATTAAGTCATGTTAGTAGTCATTAGTTGTCATGTGACCAACATCTCCATTATGGCATTTAATCTCAATTTTCTCAAATGACTTTCTCAAACATCAGATTATTATAGTTTTAAAAAAAATATTAGTTTTTATTTTTATTTCGTTTTGTAATGTGTTATTTTATTTCAGTTTAGTTTTAGTTCTTTTTATTGGTGCATAAATAGTTTTGATTTTGTTTCTATTTTTCAAAAATCATTACTTTTAGTTTTTATTTAGTTTTAGTATAGTTTTAGTCTTTAGCATAATATCATGCTTGTGTACATACACCTTGCCAAATCTGGAAATGTTGAAAATACGATGAGAATAAGAGGATTTAAAAAAAAAAGTTTTGTTTATTTAGTCCTATCAATCAAAGGCCGGGACAAATACCACACCAACCAACACTCTAAATTCTGTTGTGTTATTTCGGTAAATATAATATACATAAATAAATATACACGTTTGGTTATAAATAATCATATGCTGGGTTGTTGCTAACCCAAACATAAGTTAAAAAACCCAGCATTGCATTGAAACAACCCAGCATATGTTTATTTATAAACCAACATATCCCACTAAACACAGGACGTCGGATAGACGTGCAGATCATGTCTATATTGGGTCCGTCGGTCCATGACCAATTCTGGACATGTATTCGACGTCCAAACTAGGTCCACTATTTGGACGTCCCACCATGACCCTATTTGGACGTCATATTGACGGGCAACATTTGACGTTTAAACTGGGTTATTTTTTGGACGTCATTTGGACGTCATATTTATGGGCAACATTTGACGTTTAAACTGGGTAATTTTTTGGACGTCATTTGGACGTCATATTTATGGGCAACATTTGACGTTTAAACTGGGTAATTTTTTGGACGTCATTTGGACGTCATATTTACGGGCAATATTTGACGTTTAAACTGGGTAATTTTTGGACGTCATTTGGACGTCTATGACAGGTCTATGTCTATATTACATGATTAGGCCTATAAAAATGTGTTTATTTACAAATATCAGCATTATTGCACCAACATGATTAATACATACGAATAGTCTATATTATTATTACAGTACTGTTTTTTTCTGCTTTCTGAATTACGTACAAAATTCATCTAAATGTACCATTAAAAATATGTAATTAAATGTGTAGTTCGTTATATTAAAAGTATATGACCATACTTACAATTTAACATAATATTATTGTCATATTAAAATGTTCATGAGATGAATGCAATAAGAATGCCTTATATACGACCTGAAAGTATGGCCATGTGGCCGAGTGGTTAGAGAGACTTGTTTATAACACGGAGATCGGGAGTTCGAATCCCACAGCCGGCAGGAAATGTCTGAAAGGTTTCGGTGCGGTATATGGGTGAAGTGCAGAGGCAATCATGTCTTTTCGCTTTTTTCATGTCTCTTTTCCTTACACGGCGGTCCTACGGTTGTCAACATTTTTAGACGTGCAGAACACGTCCAAAAAAAGACGTCACCTGGCGTTACAAAACAACCCCTTTTATGGACCGGATTCGGACGTCCAAAAATTACATGAAAAAGACGTAATTCCGAAGTCACTTTGCGCAGTGGGATGTGTTCTGTCCAATATTTTCCCAGCATTGGGTTAAAAATAACCCAGATAATTTAGAGTAAATCAGCACATCCTACTTGTACAAACTGTGCACAACAACTGAAAATCAATGCAAAGTTTAATGTTCTGTCTATGAGTGTCCATTTCTGTACCAGAAGAGATCGCTGTACTAACATACTGTAATATACCTATTTGTTGACTAAATATTAATATGTAATATTATTTGTTGATTATCCGCAAAGGCATATAATAGTTTCAGATTAGTTAAGCGGACATTCTGTATCATAGCAACCAAAAAGCGTCAGCTAACACTGCCAAGCAAGCGGTTGGCGTCAGCGTTTTCAGCCATGTGTAACGTTTTAATGCTTCCGTGTACAGTACACTGAGATAATTAAGCCTTCTTCAGATATTGTAATGGTTTGCCAGATGAAACAAATTGTCTTACTAAACTAGCCGTTAGCAACGAGATGTTAGGTGTGTTCGACATCGGCTGCGGCTGGATGTAACCGATCGGCGAGATTAGCCGCGTGCAGGTGGGGAGGAGCTGAAAACGGAGACGTGAAGTCGGACGCGCTGTGCTTCCCGTAGTTTGCGGCATTTACATCAGGCATGGCTGATCACGTGCCGTATGCTTGCTTTATCACAATAAACATGATTTGTAAGATGTAAACTACATAAAAAGTGAATTATACTGTTTTGAATGTCCGTGTATGAGCATGAGTGGAACTGAAGATGCTTACATCATCTGTTTTTACAATAATAAAGTTCAAAATAAGCATAAATTATTTAAATACCAATGAAGTGGGGTCTACGTTTTTTCATTTCTATTTCCATTTTATTTTGATGAAGATGACACAATATAACATCGCGACTACATGAAAAGAGCTTTAATTGTTATAAAAATACAGATTTGTGAGCATTTGTGGAACTGAGGGCGTGAAAATAAGCACGAAACACACGTGATTGTTGTCATGTGGTGAATCCGACCAATGGTGAAACAGCTGTGTCGTCATTACAGCCCGTGCAGCTCCTCTTCGGGAAATGCGCTGGCTAACTCAGGCGGCTGATCTCGAACTGCTCTCGCGGTACTTAAAAGCCATATGACACAGTCACGTGCCTGCAGCGCCAGCTGAAGTCGGACAAAAATACTAACCGGAATGCACTTTAAGTCAATTTGCTTATGATCCGGTAATATGAGTGACTCCGTGTTCAACTGCTGATCCAATAACATTTAAAAAAACGAAAACGCAAGTTTTGTTTTCCTAAATTTTAGTTAGTTTTAGTTAGTTTTACAGGTCCACATTATAGTTATAGTTTAGTTTTAGTTTTTTTTAGAAACCTTCGTTTTTATTTTATTTCAGTTAACGAAAATGTTTTTTCACTAATAGTTTCATTTTTCGTGATAGTTTTCGTTTACGATAATAACCCTGCATCAGAAACAATTACCTAGTCAGACGTTCAAATGTTAAACTGCACATTGACATCACAAAGTTTGCAAATCATGTAGGCGTCCAGATTTGGTCTTGGACTGACAGACGCAATGTAGACATGATCTGCACGTCCTTCAGAGCTGGTTTCCCGAACATGGATTAAACTAGTCCTAGACTAAATACATTTAAGAGCTGTCCAAACTGAAAACATCTTGCGCTGACATATCTTAAAATACATCAGTGCCCTTTGTTTTGCCTCAAAATGCACACAATGTTTTTAGTAAGGCATGTTTGTTTAAACTACACTGCAAAATCCCGGGAGTTAAATTAACACTGCTCAGTGTTTATATAGGTCCACTCCCCAGAGTGTTAATAAAGTAACACCGGAGAGAGTTAAAAGCTGCAATCTGTGACTTTCTCCTCTCTATCACCATCTCTGTTTGAAAACTGAAATTGCATTTTAGATCTTACTTGTAGAGTTATTTTCTTATTTTAGGATTAGATGTTGGCTGTTTCGGTTAAAGTCACCATTATTTAGCCTGGTTAGCCAGACCTACATCAAGATGTAAGGTCTGGCAACTCTTCACACAAACGGCTCAATGCAAGGGGCGGGATATAAGGTTGTCCCTCAAAATGCCTCTGCACGCAATAGGATAGCGCTATGACCAATCAGAGCAACGAAGAAGGTGACGTATGAGTCCCCTGCGTTTCCCCACCAGTGGAGCTAATTGGTATATCAAACTTTTACCGTAATCAGTCGGCAAAACTCCAAACACATCTTTCTTGCTTAAAAAGGACTTCAGTAGGGTTATGTGCTCTTCTTTCAAAGAAAAACATAAGTCTAAGTCCTCCAGAGTCGCGGCCAAAGCCGCTTCAAAAGAAAGCTGTTCGCCAGCAGCAGCAGCCATTCTTTGTTTTCAAGTAGGAATCGTCGCAGGCAGCTCTGTCGTCATCATGTTAAGCCCGCCCCACAGACGCTACACACGATGTGATTGGCCTGACCAAATTTTGGTTTTTGGAGCTGTTAAGTGTATTGTGAGTGCCTAGACTAAACCCTGGCAGCAAATATATTTTGCGGCCGCTAGGGTGCGTCTAGATTTCTAGGCTAACCATTATTGTGATCAGTGGTTGTTTTAGTAGGACTTGACTCTTGACTGTTAGCTTGTTAGTTTTTTCTATCTGCTATATTGTAGTGTGGTTAAAAAACATTGTTATAGCAAAGAAAAAGCAATTGTATAATTGAATCTTGATGGTTAATATATAATGTCAAACATAAACATTTAAATGAACAGATTTATTAATATAGATTTCCTCACTCATCAAAAGCATCTTTTTCTGTTCATAGCAAAATACTAAAGTTTAAGGTCCAGAACTCTCATAGCAGTTTGTTATTCTGAAGGATTTTTGTAAGTGTGCACATAAACATTAACCGCTGAACAATGTAGATACAAAGACATCAAGAATCAGAGTATGAATCTCAACAATGGTGACAAAGAAAATGTTAAAAAAGTTCATTATTTATTCATGCCCCAGTGCATTCTGGGAGTTCTGGATGAGATTTGTAATTTGTTGGTACCCAGCATGCATTGCAGCATGAAGCTTTTCATTTTATTGTCACCATCATTGTGATTCATACTCTGATTCTTGATGTTTAAGTGTCTACGTTATATTGCAGTTAATCTGTAAGTGTCAGTGTTTAAAAATGGTTCAGAATGAAAAACTGCTATGAGATGGCTGGACCTCATACTACAATATCATATTATTGACAGAAATAAACACTTCTAGAAAGAAGTCACTAAATAAATTACTTTTTAAGAATGTTATTTGAAAGTATATCCTAACAACCATTATAATCATGGAAATGCACTATTGTCTCCTCTTTGGCCATAACAAACATGTTTTAAACACATGCAATTATAACAGCCAAAAAAAAGCTGAAAAGCTAAGACTAAGACTCAAGAGTCCAATTAAAACAACCACTGATCACAATAATGGTGACTTTAAATGAAACAGCCAACATCTTATCCTAAAATAAGAAAATATCTCTACAAGTAAGATCTAAAATGCAATTTCAGTTTTCAAACAGAGATGGTGATAGAGAGAATAAAGTCACAGATTGTAGCTTTTAACTCTCTCCGGTGTTACTTTATTAACACTCTGGGGAGTGGACCTATATAAACACTGAGCAGTGTTAATTTAACTCCCGGGATTTTGCAGTGTAGTTATGTTTCCTAATTAAACTAAGGCCTAGTCCTGTCTTAAGATAATCTCTGTTCAGGAAACCACCCCCTAATGTTTACTGGGATATAATGAGTGGAGAAAAAGTGTGACATTGTCTTCTGAGTGTTAAGAGACAAACACACAGATCACAATAAACTTTAGCGTCAAATTTTAATAAGAAATATTATGCCAGCTTCACTTTGACTGTTAAATGTTTTTCAGCTCATCTGCCCGTTCCTGTCATCTTCAGAAAATCCACACAAAGTTCAAACTGTTCATTATTGTGTTCAGTGTTGAATGTGAGAGATGTGAGTCTGTCCTGGTATAAAGGAAACAGTTTATTGTCCATCATCAGTGTGTCTGATCTCAACATCAGACTCTCTCTTCATCTGGAGGTTGATGATCAGGATACAAACACATACAGATGTGTACTCAACAATACCATCACAAACCAAACTCAACATCTCAACATCAAGAATCTCTGTTCAGGTGACTTCAGTCTATATTTACAGTTTTTTTTGTCTTTATTTTGCTATTTAACTGTAAAGAGTAAAAAAAAATAATTCCTTTCTTTCAGGTGATATCTACTGCTGTTGTGGTTTTTCTGAAGTTGTGATTCGATTGGTCGTCTCTGCTCTGGTGGGCGTGGCTGCTGTTGTTGTTCTAGTTTATGACATCAGATCCTGATGAGATTCACCATCAGCATTTGACAGAGTTATTATAAAAGAATAAAGATGACATGTTTAAAAAGATTATTCCAGGTTGTTTACCCCTCTTATTACAGCGGTTTCCCACATTGAGTTTAAGTCCCAGACTAAAATGTTTGTTTAATCTCTTAATTGATAACAACTTGCATTCACAGATCTTAAATATCGATGCCATTATTTTGTCTTAAGATACACACCAGTAATGATTTAGTAAGGTGGGTTTGTTAAAACTACACTGTTAAAAGTAAAACAAATGACTTCAATTGGTAAAACTAAAGTGACATTTTAAGTTGAATTTTTTTAAGTGTTACCAATTTAAGTATTTTTTTTAAAGTTGATCCAACTTTTCACTTTTTACATTGTAATTAAATAACACTGTAATATTTTCTCTTACATTATTTTCTTATTTCTATGTAAAGCACTTTGAATGACCTCTGTGAATGAAATGTGCTATACAAATAAACTTGCCTTGCCTAAAGCTAATTTCTCGCCTCAAGCAGACTTAACAAACATTCAAAGGGGGCACAAGATGACATAAAAATATTATATCTAAAACAGCTACAGTCAAAATATTTTAAATAAGAACAAACATACATCTCTCTAGTTATGGATTGGTAGAAATTGTGAAATATTTAAATGTTGTTGTGTACAATCATGGGGGGTCTTGAAGTCATAAAGATTGAGATAAACTGCTGAAGAATGAATGTGACAAAGGTCACAGTTCACTGAGTCAAGTGAAACCTGATGTGGTTTCATCCGTTGTGTGGTCTGATCTGTCTAATGGACAAATAGTTCATCTATTAATGTGTGTTTGGTGAGTTTGTGAGTTTGTTTTGTTTCACGCATCATCATCTTCATTATATGCACTTTACTCAAAACTGAGAAATTAAACACTGCTTTAACATATTTTATAACAATAAATGAAGTATCAGATCAAAGATCTCAATTTTTATTTCTTATGCAGACTAAATTCTGTGTTCTCCACATGAATATATATCTCTCTGTGATCTTTTTGTATGTCACTAAATGTCTCATTTGAGTTGTTTAATTTTTCTTACAATTTCTAATTAAATTCTTTAATAATCATGTTTGGTGTTGCAGTCACATTGTGTTTTTTAGGATTCACACAGAGCAGAAGAGATCCAACGAGTTAATGTGTGCGCGGTTATCTTTATTAATTCAAGTTAAAATCAGACACTCTTTAAAATCTTCAGTCTGGCCTCTCTCTTCTATCCCAACGAGACGACCACATCACAGGCCTCTTGTCCATATTCAGCAGATGGGATTTGTCCTTTACAGGTTTTCAGTGACAGGTATGCAAGAGAAACTTTCCTTTACATAGCGATAATGGTACACAGAGCAGGCCTTCCTTCGTAGGTATACAATGGTAAGGGTGCAGAGAGGACTTTCCGTTGCAGGTCAAGAGACTTCCTTTGCAAGTTTCCAGTGGTAAGTATGTAAAATAAAACTTTCCTTTGCAGGTCAGGGGGCTTCCTTTATAGGTTTCCAGTGGTAAGTAGCCTATGCAAGAAAAACTTTCCTTTGGGGTTGATGATGGTGAGTCCACAGAGCAGGCCTTCCTTTGTAGGTATAAAATAGTATGGGTGCGGAACTGACTTTCCCTTGCAGGTCGGGAGGCCGGCCACACTAGCTCCTCTTTTCTCACACAGCCGAGAACATCGCCCCGAAAAACACAGCAGAAGGGAGAATTCTTCAACAAAGGGTCGAGAAAACAGCACACCATAACTTCACAGAGCAAATAATCAATCGTGCAAACCCAGCAAAGCGTGGCTGAAAAGCATATAGAGGGGTTGCAAGTTTACAAACATTGCAGGGTGCGCGCGCATCCAGGAGGCAGAAAGCCCGATTGGTGAGCTGATCCGCTACTGCAACAACCTTAATTATTGAAGCGTTCTTTATTGTTTGTATATAAATAAAACTTGATTTTAGTTGGATGTGTTTTTCTGTCTTTATTTTTGCAGTGTTACTGTGATACATGTATGAATTATAATGTTATAATTATAATGCTAGTAACGTAATAGTCGCATCTACTGGTATGTTAACATCAGGCACCCAGCACTGACTCTGTTGGTACTATTTTCCACGCAAAAATTCCTTGGCATTTTGACTTACAGACACAGCTACTAGCATACAACACAATGCACGTCTCTTCTTTCTGCCTCTCGGTTGCGCGCGCAACCAGTTAGTGACGTCGCCGTGCAACCCGTCTATAACTTAGCTCATTCAGGGGGCATCTGTTCACATCAGTTTTTCGTTCTCTCTTAGCTCCTTAAACCCAGCATTTGTTCCTCTTCAACCAAAGGAATGGTTTGGTCCTTTCACTTTGCTTAAACTCACTCTTCTCGTTTCCACTCGTTGAACTGCTGCCTTTTCCTACAAACAGAATGGGAATGAGAGCTCCACAATAGCAACAACAACAACTAGTGATGTTAAAGGGGCATTCCAGATGAGGCCTCGGTTTCTGTTGAATACATCATTGCTTCATTCTGAGTATCGCTTCTGGATAAAATGGACTAGACTGTATTAGGGATTGCCTAGAAAGTTGGTCTAGTGCAAACGTTGGCAAATCTAGAAGCATTTTAGTCTTTGTAATGGAGCCAGCAAAAAAGAGGAGAACTTCTCCTGTCTGGGAGCATTTTGAATTGGTAGCTCATAACAAGGTTTGTATGCATTTAGATAATTTATTGTCATAATATCACATAATCCTCACCATATGGCTGTATAATCACAATGTGTATTATCTGCATGTTGAAGGTGAAATGTTTGCTGTGCCACAAACAGCTAACTTACAGCAACAACGCCTCCTCCATGCTTAGGAATTATCATGCAATGCAGGAAGATGCGCAACCTGCTACAAACAGACCAGACACAAGTCAAAGTAATATTTAATCTTTATTTAATTATTTAAATCATGTGTCAGGCTCCTACAATACGCGAGCATTGTACTGTGTTATAGATTACAGAAAGATGGTGACCAGAAATGGTGGATGAGGCTTTGGTCAACATGGTCATCAAAGACTCCCAACCCTTTTCTGTTGTGGATGACATTGGGTTTAGGGAGCTTGTGCATGTGCTGGATCCATCCTATGTTCTCCCAACAAGAAAGGTACTGCATGTGAATAGAGTAAAGTAGTTTATTGTTATAAAGTCATAATGAATAATAACAATTCATATTTTCATTCTCAGGCTTTGAAGTCCATGGTTGACAGCAGGTATGAGGAGGCTAAGGAGAAGGCCAAATAGAAATTGGACAATGTTGTTGCCGTTAGCCTCACGTCCGATATGTGGACACCTATAAACATGCTTACCTGGCTGTGACTTGTCATTTCATTGATGCCAATGACCAGCTTGGGACAATCTTGCTTTGGGTGCAAAATTTCCCAAACACCCATACAGCAGACAACTTGGTTACACAGGAAAATCCCCAGTGTTAAATTAACTCTATCAGTGTTAAATCAACACTATTTGGTGTTTATATAATCCACACCAAGATCGGTGTTAAAAAAGACTGGTGTTAAAAATATAACTCTGAATCAGTGTTAAAGTTAATGAGATAATGAAGTGATGATTAAGACATTAATGGTGAACACCTGCTGGTCATTCAAATCAATTACATTTTGGACATTTTCCTGTCTCTACATTTTTATTTTGATGACTCGTTTTCTGGAGAAAATACTAAAATAATAAAGAAAGACAAATTATTAAATGCAATAAATGAATACTGTTGGGTGTATCCCTCCAAAAGCTTTCACGTTTGCCCCTCTATCAGCATCTCTGTTTGAAAATAAAAAGATAACTTGCTGAGTTATTTTCTAATTGGATAAGTTTAACTTCTAAACAGCTGTCAGAACAAAATACAAGTGCTCAACTATTCCAGCATCCACACGCGTGATTTAGTAGACAAATCTTCTTTCTGACGTGATGTTTCACAAGTCAAATAGACATTTATCACAAAATGTGTCACATTAAATCTTAAGTTTGTGTTTGTTATGAGTTCATTTGAAGTCACCATTACTTGTGATTAGTGTTTCCTTTAGTTAGGCATTTGTCCCTTGATCTCCTCTGATCTAACTCTCCTCTTTTAGCAATAGCAACAATGTTTTAGTAAAACCACTTGTTCATTGCTTCATGTAAGGGGAAAACCTTCCAGACCTTCTCAGTTTATTTTTATTATATTCTACTCTACAAATCATTGAAACATTTGATCACAAATTAATTATTAAGAAACAGGCATATAGAAAAGCTCTATGCATATGACATTGTATTGAATGAGACTGCTGTAATGCTTTAGTGTTTTTTGTTGTTGTTGTTTTTTTGCTTAAGAGAGACTTCATGATTTCTGATACAAATCTCAACAATGGTGACAGTTAATGGTAAGAAAGTTGCTAATTTTTTGTCATGTTGCAATGCATGATGGGATTTATGAATGAGTTTTCTACAATCCTGGTACCCAGCATGCATTGCGGCATGACGTTTTGTTGTTGATTGTCACCATGATTGTGTTTTATAGGCTGATTGTTGATGTCTCAGTGTGTCTGACTGAAACCACAGATTAGATTTGGGTAAAAAATATTTAACTCTTCAGGGTATGTGGACTTTCACAGCACTGTTGGATTTCATGGGAGCCTCACAGGATTGGCAGAACATAAATTAAACACTTATATTCATTGATTACTCTTTTATGATATCATTGAATCCCAAGACTTATACTTTCATACTAATGAACAAAGTATGAGTTATAGGCTTCATTTCTCTCATCTTCCTCTGCTTTAACAGATGTGTTTTATAAACACACTGCCACAATGAGCAGAAGAACATTAACACTAAACTTCAAGACCCAAGTACCCAACTAAAGGAAACACTAATCGGAGCAATGGTGACTAACTTTATGAACCAGATTTTCAGCAGTTCTTTAGAAGTTCAACCTATCATCCATGTAACTCTGGAAGCAAGTTGTAATTTTAGTTTTCAAACAGAGATGATGATAGTGTTCATTTAACTATGGTGATTTCATCTATTGCATTTAATAATTTGGCTTTCTTCCTCATTTTAGTATTACTTTCTCCAGAAAAAGAGTCAACAAAATAAACATTTTAAGACGGGAACATTCCAAAATTTAGTTGATTTGACACAGAATGAACAGCAGGTGTTCACTATTAATGACTCAATCACTTCATTATCTTATTAACTTTAACACTGATTTAGTGTTTTTTTAACACCAATCTTGGTGTGGATTATATAAACACCGAGCAGTGTTAATTTAACACTGGGGATTTTACTGTGTATTGCTCATACCATGGTCATGGAGGAGTGGGGCATAAAGGACAAGGTGAGGTGCCTTGTCACGGACGCTGCTGCCAATATGATTGCCTGTGTCAGGGCATTAAATATTAGGCATGCAATATGCATTGCACATGCATTAAATTTAATTGTCAGAAAGTCTTTCGACGATGTACCAGCCTTAAATCAGCTTCGCACCAAATGTAGGAAGCTTGTAACCTACTTCAGGACCAGCACAACAGGCAAAGAAAGACTGGCCCAAGTGCAGCTGCAGATGGGAGACCAACTCTGAAAATGATTATTGAGGTGGACACCCATTGGAACAGCACACACAGCATGCTGGAAAGCCTGTTCGACCTGAGAGAGCCAGTGGGGGCAGCTTTGGCCTCTTTAAGGACACATGTGAGCCCTCCTACTTCATTGGAATAGGACACCATGAAAGATGCTCTTGAAATACTGGCCCCATTCCACCAGGCCACAGTAGAGCTTTCTGCAGAAAAAATAGATGCTAAACCATACCATTTAAACAAAATCAGAGGGCTTAACATCAAATTTGGGAAGGCAGCTGGCGGACAACCTTGTCCGTCGCATCAGAGAGCATGCATTGCAAATGGAATCCATAAGTGTGATGACAATGCCTACATTGCTGGACCCTAGGTTAAAAAAACTAGGCTTCCTAAGTCCAGGGAAGCTACAAGATGCCATCACAAGACTAAAGTCAGAATGTGTGAATATAATCAGAAATTCTGATACCACACCCCCAGCTCAGCTGCCTGCTACACAAGCTGGGCAATCTACAACCTGTGGTAGGTAGTCTATGTCTTATGTAAATGTTCACATTTGTAATGACATGTAATCTGAACCACTGAGAAATGAGCTTTTTTCCTTCTTATAATTATAGGTGACCTTTGGCATCTGCTGGACACCACAGTGGATAACAGCAGACAGAGCTCCAGTGTGACCGCAGATGCAACAATTGAGGTGGATCGTTATTTGTCAGAGACAAATCTGCCAAGGACTGAGGATCCATTGGGATATTGGAACAAACAGAAGCTCCAATATCCCAATTTATTTAAGCTGGCACTGACCTTCCTATGTTGTCCAGCATCATCAGTGCCCTGTGAAATGGTGTTTTCAAAGGCTGGAGAGGTGGTTTCTAAAAAGAGAAACCGCCTCAATCCAAATACTGTTAAAAACTTTTGTTTTTAAATAAAAACCAGTAAACACTTTTCCATGTTACAGTTTGCTGTTCCACACTTCCAGTCCCATAAGCACTCCACTATTTAATTCCCAGTCAGCACTGCACCACTCAAAATAATTTCTTTACACTCATTTGGGGCATTCACTGTTATCAGTAACCCAAAGAACTACTGAATAGTTGAACACAAAGTTGTGTATGTGTGAGTTGTGTGTACATAGGTTAACACAAGCAGAGTAAAATACTTTATTTAATACACAGGCAGTAGAAAAAGCCCACACCATGACAATTTGTTGCTCAGGATGAATAGATTTGTGTGCGATTCATTGCTTTGCACAGCAGGTGTCACTAGAGAGCACACTGTTTCATGATGATTCGGGTAAATGAACCTTTTGGCGAACCAATGGGCTGGAAAACCTCAGTCGTTTTTTGCTAACTTCCCTCAGTCTCGTTCACTCGGATGTACGTCATTGCTTACGTTGTACGAGTGCCCACTACTGCTAGAACACTTGAAGTGGGTTCAAATGGATCGCCCTAAGCCCTTGATCACATGGAAAGTGGAGACCACCCCCTCCATGTGAAAAGCGCGAGTTGCTGAAGTGACGTCACAATCGTGTTGCATTGTGGGATATGAAGCTGCATGAAGTGTACATATGAAGCAGACTCGCTCCCTTGGTCAAAATATACAGATATACTGTCACCCAATGACTACAGCCCCATTGACTCTCTATGTCAGGGGTGTCCAAAGTCGGTCCTGGAGGGCCTGTGTCCTGCAGAGTTTAGCTAACACTTCCCTCAACACACCTGCCTCAAGGTATCTAGTCTGCCTAGTAAGACCTTGATTAGCTGGATCAGGTGTGTTTGATTAGGGTTGGAATAAAACTCTGCAGAGACACCAGCCCTCCAGGAGCAGGAGTGGACACCCATGCTCTATGTAAATGCATTGATGAATGCTACCCTACAAAGCCAAAGCGCCAGGGCCGGATTATCCAATGGGCATTATGGGCACGTGCCCAGGGGCCCATGCGCAGTCAGGGCCCAAGCGACGGGAGAAAATAAAATGTAAAATCTAATTGTTAATTATTTAGATTAACTATTTAAGCGCAAATAATCCCGCGCTGAATCGAGTGGACTGTGGGTGGCAGTAGTCTTCATAGTTTAAGTTCAGAATGAGTGAGAAAAGCAGCAGTGCACAGTTGATTTATCAGACAATCCATTACTTTTCTTCATTTATCCTGAATTTGTGAATGTCCTGTAAATGACGCGAATCAGTGCTGCTCTGACAGCCTGGTAAAGTAATCATTTGTATAAGAAATCATTTGTACTGCGTATTTGTCGAACGGAGCCGTCCGCGCTTGTCCATGGTTTGGAAGCTGCGCGGGAACGCGCGCACGCGCGCGACAAAGACAGACGGGGAAAGTTTGTCGTATTTGCCCAGATTGCCCTTCCTCCTCTGCATCTGTGCGCAACAGTGAAACACACATCGCCAACAGACAGACAGGTAGGCAGGAGCTCTTCACACAGGTCCTATTCCAGCTGTGTTTTTCTTGACTTGTGGGGAAGTCAGTGGAGATCAAATGACATAACTACCAGTACATCAGTTTTACAGCTCATTAACCAAAAGACAATTGTTGTCTTGCTAACATGACTCATTATACGTTTTCTAAAGTGTAGATAAGCAATAGTAACAGGTTTTAGTTTAAAGTTCAATACTTTTTGAAACAGTTTCAGTTGCTTTATTTTTTTATTTTGTCAATCTATCTGTAGTTTTCCCCACTTTTTTGCAGCATTTTCCTGTAAAATTAACAATATAGCAGCAACCCTCCTTTTTTAGTTTAGTGTAAAGATGTGTTATTTTAACACCAAAAGAATAAAAAAGATTCACTACCACGTGCAAAATAAACAAACACATTATTAGTGAAACTGTACCCTCACCTTGGCGCAGTCATTTATTCTAAATATATTTGAAACTAGTAGAACAGAAAACATGCACATTGTTGGCAGTATCATTTGCTGTCTTCTGTTCTTGTGATAAACACTTTGTGTGAACTGATTATTTTGTATTTTGTAGAAATCTGTAGAGTATTTAACAGTTGGGTGTGTATGAAGGAATTAAAATAAGGAAGTTGTCTCAATATATTTAATCTTTTGTTAAAAAAAGAATTAGGCCTAAGAGAAGTGCCCTTTTTCACTTGAGCATCTGCCCCCTGTGCAGGTCTCTGTGCAGGTCCCTGCTTGCAACAAAAATATCTACATGTATTCATATTGTCCTACAGGTAGTGATCACCGGCTGTAATGTGTCACTGTAAATCCTGTAAAAGTAGAGGTGTTTCTAACAAAAAGAACCATATAATATATATATATACAGTTTGATTGTGTGCATGGGGGGCCCACAAGAAATTGTGCCCAGGGGCCTCTGAATTCTTAATCCGGGCCTGCAAAGCGCAGTAACTACACATTTGGTCAAAATTGAGTTAAAGGTTGAAATGGGTTTTATGAGATCTGATGTGTCTTGTGACAAAGTCTCCTGGTTCAATTTTGTCCCATTTCAGAGAAATGTTTGTGCCAAAATTGCAATAACATGTTTGACTGGCTGGTGTAAAAAACTTTAAGGGCATTTTTCTCGGTTTCAGTGTTTGCGTACTGCACTTAGCTTGTAGGTGTGGCAAGATGATATACAAAAGGGAATTACAAATGAAACTAGTTTCCGACTACGCCACCTGGAATACACCGGGAAATTAACCCATAAGGCACAAAGGTTCGTTGTCAAAGATGGGGCGAGGAGGAAAACACAAAAATATAGAAAAATATATTTTTATTTTATACATTTAAAAATAATCGCCCTTCAAGGGTCACAATTCAAGCTTCACATAGCACACAAAAAGACAAAACAATAAACTATAAAGTGAGAGTTGCTGGCCGGGATTGTGTAGTTTACACCCCAAACTCAATACCGCAAAGTTAGTGAAGCACTGCAAAACCGCAAACAGCAATTTGTGAATTTCAATCCCCAGCCAACGCATCTCACTTTAACACAAACAAAATACAATACAAAAAAAGACATTAATAACTAAAACAACAGAAAAGAATAATCAAGACAAATAAATAAAACGACAAACAACCATAAACGAACAGCTGACGGTAGTTGGGTCACGTGTACTCCCAGCGACCAAAGAGAAGTCTGCACTTTAACAACAGTGGATAAAACAGTCAATTCATAATCACAGTCCTGTAGTCGAATGACATGGTCAATGCCATCAGCAGCCCAACTCGGTCCTATAACAGCCTAAAGAAGGGCAATATCATTGTCGCGGATTCTTGAACGTCCAACTTCCAAATGAAGCGAATAAAATCCAGGCAAGGCAGCAGTGCAGTCATCTCAGGCGATTAACACTTCGTCCCATTTAATGTGGTTACAGGCACCGTGAAGGTGTAAGGCTACATGTCACCTGCCAGGCACAGAACACTTAATTATAATATACTCCAACGAATACCCGGAATAAACGATGGTAAAGCTACGTACCAATTCATTCCCAAAGGTTACAAACATCACATACTCTGCGACGAGAACCCAATGGAATGGTCATTATCCATTCATTCATTCATAAAACCCGCGTCCGCCAAGAGGGCGGTACCACTGGATGACGCATATCACTCCCTAAACTCTGAGGTTTTATACCCTCTGAAGTGTCCTCCAATTGGTCTGTGGATTTACCACACATCAACCAATGACTAGGCTATACGTCATCCTGCTACATAGGGCAGAATGCATTGATGCACAGGGCCATGCACAGGGGGGTGGCCCGGTGGCTAGAGCTACGACCTCTCTGCCCTAATCGGCTGAGGTGCCCATCTCACCAACCGCCAACCCCGGTCAAATTTTGTTACAGCTCGTCTAAAGATACACTGTTTCTGGTAATCCACTTCGTGATTTCCTGCCCACTCTGCAGCATCTCTCACATTCTCTGTCCACTCTTTGAAGGGCGGAGACGACAGTTTGTTGTTGACAGGTAGATTAATTACATTACTTCAGTTGTTGAGCTGCTCAATTAGTAATATGGTAGTTTGAACCCGAGAGAGTTTGTGCACTATATTTATTTTTGCTTGCTTGTGTTCTCGTGATCACTACTTAATTTTCTCGTTATCTCAAGATAACAACAGTTGTTTTCTCGTGATCTTAACTCTTTCCCCGCCATTGCAAGATATCTCGTCAATCAATAGAAAATGCTTCCCTGCCAATGGCGAGTATTTTTGTCTTTTCGCAATACCGCTATTATCCACTAGGTGGTTAATAGCTTTTTAAAACCGGAAGAACAGAGGGTCTGTTCTTTCATTTGGTATATTGTATGTTTATATATTTGAAGAAGAACATTTTCTGGAAGGCATTAAACTTTTGTGAAAATCATGAAAAACGCTGGCGCTGGCTGGCAACTTTTTTAAGAAACGCTGGCGGGAAAAGAGTTAACAATAGTTGTTTTCTTGTGATCTCGACATAACAAAAGTTGTATTCTTATAATGTGATTAAAGCTTATGTGTACTCAGTAGAACATGTTGTTTTGTTTGTAAACAGCAAAAGCATATTTTGCTAAATTAGCAAGGATGAACAACTGAGATTTTACTTGGATCAGGGATTCGCTCAAGATAAAATAGATTTGTCAATAATCGACAATTTGATAGTGGTGAATTTAGGGATCATCTTTAAAGTAACTAATATATACGTTTCTACTTTAACATGCATTTAAATAGAATGACTTAAAGGACAAGTTGGGTATGTACACTTAAAGCCCTGTTTTCAGATTGTTTATGGTGAAATAGAATGGTTTTGACTGAAATTTGGACATATGCGGCTGCCCAGAGAATTTTCGGGTGTTTCTTGTATCAGCCCCCACCTCTACAATGGGTTTAATGGTGCACTGGAACAATCCTTCCTAAAATGCATTAAACTTTTGTTTACAAAGACGTGAAACTCAGCGAGTGGTCAGGGGTGTTCACTGATATGCTCACACAAAAATTGCTGCAAAAGACGCATTCCAACAGGTTTTAATGTAGTTTTTGTCCAACTCCATTGACTTGTATTAGTTGTGCTGTGAGGTACGGTATTACTCCGCGCCGGGAACTTTGTTTCTATTCTTGCAATTGGCAAAGGTGGATTAGCGCCACCACCTGGGCTGGAGTGTCTATTATTCAAGCTCTCAGCGGAAGAATGTACACGTATGAGGCGTTTGGAAAAATAGGTCCACAAGTTAACAATGAATGCTAAAACAGCTGTTGGAAAGCATCTTTTGCAGCGATTTTTGTGTGAGCATATCAGTGAACACCCCTGACCACTCGGTGAGTTTCACCTCTTTGTAAATGAAAGTTTAATGCGTTTTAGGAAGGATTGTCTGAATGCGCACCCTGTTTATTTTCTTTATTTGACAAAAGCACAAAGATTTTTTGTTATTTTAATGTACACAAATAAAACTAAACTATTCACAGTTTCAAATGTCTTACACATAAGTTTATGATTATACATGAGAGAATAAATCAAGTTGATTCCGCTTTGATGAGAAACAAACATGTCAAAGCGTGTCCCTGCGTTTTTTAACCCCTGGGAGTTAATCAATGTTAGTCATAGTTGCTGTTTATTTACATCTTCAGATGTGCTGCTGGAGGTTAGGCTCTTTTCTTCATCAGTTACTTGAGCATATGATGGGTTCTTTTGATTTTCTGAAAAGTAAAGTGAGATTTTATGAAGGCTTTTTTCTCATAAGCAGCAATGTTAAAACTGTAGAAGGTGTTATTTGCTGTAAGCTGAGTGTTAAACATACCTTTGAGAGCTCTTTTGTGTTTGTAGACACAGATGATGATGATGAAGATCACACAGAGCAACATAAGAGCTAATACAACTGGAATTATAATGACCCTCTGGACAGGAGAATCTACAAAAATAAGGAAAAACAGAATGAACGGACAATAATTAACAGACTGTACTGCAATAGTAGAACCGCTGTAAGACTGAAGTACTTTAAGTTAGCTTGGTAAAGCGTTTGGAATAAACTTAAATCAGGAACCAATGCAAATTTTCAAACATTTTACCTTCACTCCCTAAACTTCATTACAACACAGAAAATCTTAATAAACACAAATAATCACACCTGTTGTAGGCCTATCTGCACACGGCTGACAGACATCATTGATGTTGAGATGTTGAGTTTGGTTTGTGATGGTATTGTTTACCACACAGCTGTATGTGTTTGTATCCTGATATTCAACCTCCAGAGGTAGAGAGATGTTGATGTTGTTGAGATCAGACACACTGATGATGGACAATAAACTGTTTTCTTTGTTCCAGGACAGACTCACATCTCTCACATTATACACTGAACACAGTAATGAACAATTTGATGATGATGAAGAACATTGTGAAGAGTTACTGCTGATGGCAGGAACCGGCAGACGAGCTGAAAAATAGGAAAGAGAAAGATATGCATATTTTGTATTTCTTTAATCTATGACTGTTCATCCTACACTCTAAAAACAAATGGTGCTATATAGCACCAAAAGTGGTTCTTTGCTCGTAATCATAGAAGAACCGTTTTTAGTGCCATATAGCACCAGTGAAGCACCAGTGAAGCACCTGTGTAGAACCATATAGTGCTTTGTAGAACCATATGTGGTGCCATAGTGGTGCTATATGGCCCCTATATGGTTCTACACAGGTGCTTCACCGGTGCTATATGGCACTAAAAATGGTTCTTCTATGGTTATGATCTAAAGCAACTGTTTTGGTGCTATATAGCACCGTTTGTTTTTTTAGAGTGTATGTTTAGACTCTAATTATTAAAATAAACATTTAGAGGACAAATTTACCAGAAGGTCATAGTAACTTTGAACTATTAGTTAAACAAAATACATAATGTATAAACAAATGTGATCTTGTGTTCCCATATCTGTTCTTGAACTTACAATTTGAAATACCATTAACATTGAATTTCTTGTATGAGGCTTTATTGTTGATTCTGATCTTAAGTGTATAAAGTCCAGTGAGTTGTGTTGTGATGTCTGGGATGATGAGATCTCCAGTCTGATCATTCAGCATCACTTTGTCTCTGAATCTCTCATCTTTAGATAACTTGATGCTCCCAGCCTTTCCATTGATTCTTGCAATGACAATGTTTTCAGGTCCATAATACCACATCATCATATCAACTGTCTGTTTCTCAAGATCAGTGTGTAGAGTCAAATAATCTCCCTCCATCACTGACTCTGACTTCACTTCATCACCAAACACACCTGAACACACAAACACATTCCAAGTTTATGACTATACAAACTTAAACAAACATGATGAGTCATTATAAACAACAGTGCTTTAAACCATGTGATGTGCAAAGCTTTATAAACTTACACTAATCTCTACTATATTGTGTCTGTGGAATCTAGGTTAAAGTCTCATAATCTACTGATGATTAATTTTGATCTTTGACAAGATCTTACTCAGTCAGTAGTAAAGATATCATTATTATTATCATTATCTAGGATGACTTTATGTAGAAAACAGTAAAACACTAAAAAATACTTTTCTACAGAATGGGTCACAAATTAAACACAAACCACTGGTGGTCTCAGAAAAAGTTTGGGTTAGAGAGAAAAAAACGTGGAAATAACTGTGGACATAAAAGTGTTAAAATTTTCTGACTGGCAGAATCATGATAGCAACTAGCCAGTATCTTCCAGTATCATTGATTTCCTCCTTGTATATTTGCTTGTGGTATCACCGATGCAGCAGTTAGATCCAAAAATTAGTATTTTTAAACAAGTAACCTCAATGCAGCATTTTGGGAAATTGTCAATAATGTTAGTAAATGTACAAGTATTGCAATTTAGCAGATTAAATCATACAGCATTCTTACTGTCCAGATCAAAAATGTAAAACCTTTAACAATTATTCAATACAATAGAATCAGCTGGCACATGTGACTTCCATTATTACAGTTTTTCTCAGTCGCTTTGATGCATTTCTCACATCACTATTTACATTTGCACAACAGTTAGTTCAACCTCCACAACATTTAGTCATTTGTGCACATTATAGTAGCAGTTTCTCATTCCTTCGAACAAATTGCAAATGCTTTTGGACATGCATCAATTGCTTTCATACAATTCTCTGTTGTTTTATAACATTATTATTTGCTTATGTCATGTCAGTCAAAATGAACTATACTTGTGAATGCTGAATAGTCATTCCATATAAAACTAATAGTCCTCATTTCATTGATTGAGTCATTACATACAAAAATGTTGAACTAGTTGTCAAAATCATTCTTGGTAATCTTTTTCCCCTGAAAATGTCTCCTAAATTGAACAATTTCTGAATTTATGTGGCCAGACAGAGAGAAAAGTCTGGATGTGCAAGAATGATTACAGTACTATGTGTGTTGTATGTTCAGTTCCAATATGTTATGCAATATTGTTCACAGTAAGCTCTATCCAAAGGGAGTTTATGTTTGTTGTAAATAAGGGTGTATTTTTTCTTTTGCACAATGCTGTGAACAAATTAGAATCGCAAAGAGCATATGCAGTAAAAATGTGAAACATACATATTCAGTGTCTTGTACTCAGTTACCTCACTAAATACAGTAATGTGTAACTTTACTGTATTTTTCAAATAGCTGTCCAAATAGTATATAGTGCTGTCTTGAGTATTTTCCGGTAGTGTCACCATGAATTGACTTTTTTGCATTGAAAAACATTTATAGAGTAACTGTCATAATGAAAACACGACTAAGTCATTTGACTATCTTGTTCATAAACAATGCTGTCAGTACTTTTCATTTTGATGACTCTGACACTTTCATTGACATGAATACTTGCTTTTGAGGAATGAATTATCTATTTTGAGCAAGTGACACGCTTTTGCAGATTATCAACTAGGTTTTGCAGTTTGTACTAATTGTTTTGAGAACTGCATTAACTGTGCTGATGTAAATAGTGATGTGAGAAATGCACCAAAGCGACTGAGAAAAACTCTAATATACAATAACAGCTAATGAACAGTGACTTCAGAGACCACAAGATAAACTTGTTAGACTTTGATATAGCCTGCAGACTGAACTATTCAGTTAATTACGATGTACTTAGTTAACTGTACGTGAAAAGAGTGTTATTTATTTTGACATCGGTCATGTTAAACTAAAGCTCCAGTGTTTTTAATATATGTGCACTGCTAAATGACAAAAGACACATGTGTATGTCAACATGTACACATCACACATTTCAGACAAAATTCAAGCTAAATGATTCAAATTATTACAACACAAACGACTTTGAATCCACAATCAAACTTAAAAAATAGTCATTTTTGATCAGTCAAATGAGCATTTGTGGTCCATAAGAGAAAATAATGAAGCGGTAAAAATAAACTTACCACACGTCAGAAAGCACAGAGAGAGTAAAATAAACTTTGCCATGGTCCTCAAGAAATCCCGAAAGTTGAAATTGTAGCAGTTTATGTTTTGAAGAAATTTCGTATTTTTAGAAATTTTTACAAAAAACTTGAAATTTGTATAACTTGAAATGACAATTTATTTAAACTTTATTAAACAGTGAGGAGTTTCTATAAATGATAAAAAAGAAGTTGAAATAACTTTTTTTACAATTTATAATCAAGAAAGTTTAAATGAATTGCAAATTAAAGTTGATTAAACTTAAAAGTTTGCAGTGTTTGTGGGATCACACACACTACAAATATCAGATAAGCGTCTGAGTATAGTCCAGATCAGAATGAATATTCAGGTACACGCAGTAGTAGTTTTTATTCGGCAGAACAGAAAACGAAACGTATTTTGTTCAGTTGCCACCTGTTATTCAAAGACTCCACCCACCCAGCATTATTTCAATGACCTATTACATACCTTTACCTGTGTTCACTAATAAAAGCCTTTTCTTTCTGTAACCTAATCTCTAATATTAATGAGTCTCAGTCAAGTCAAAGTGATCTGTAAACTGGTTTGGTCACTTTTTAACTAATTACATTGAAAGACCTGATAAGACCAACAAGAACTGCTAAATATATTTGTTTTTACACTTATGTCCCCATGATACCAATTACATATCTCTAAAGCTTGTTCATAACAAAACACTTAGGTGTCATTCAAGGAAGTGTTATTCTGGTTCTGTGTGTTCTTCCAATTTACAATTTAAATCATCTGCTGTTTACCATCTGTTTGCAATTTGAATGAATTTGACTTTTAAAAGGACCACAAACTGAGAGCAGTTATTAATTAATTTAAATGCACTTGTAATTAATGTAAATAGATAAAAACAATAACTAAGAGAAGTTCTTGATGTTCTTGTGGTTTCCTAAAAAAAGTGACAGTAAAGAAGCTACAATAAATTAAAGTTAGATAAAGAAAGAGGCCACATTAACAAACTAAAAAAACTAAATTAACCTTTGTAGAGAGTTCAACAATAGCTTTACTGTAATGAAAGCATCTGCTCAGAGTTGTCAGGTTACATTCTAGTCCCGCATGTTTTTCATTACATCATTTAACAATATTGTTTCAAACACACACAGATACACAAAAAGTGAGTACAACATAGTACTCACTTTTTGTAATGTTTTTCATTACATCATTTAACAACATTGTTTCAAACACACACAGACACACATAAAGTTAGTACAACATAGTAATGGTCACTTCTGGTTAAAATTCACCATATTAATCTGAGTTTTAATGTCAAAAGTAAAAGATTGCTGTTTATACGAACCATCAACTGATGTGAACCACGCCTCACAAAAAAGAGCTTTCTGAAGACATATGATCAATAGTTCAACTTTATAAGGCTTGAAAGGAATAGAAATCAATCTCTTGACATAGCCTCAAAGTATTTAGGCTACATATCAGTTTTCATTTTTGCTTCTGCATTATTGTCTATGTCGACATGCAGGCAGTGTCCATGAGCAGGTTTTTTCTATATACAAAGAATCAGATGTTGTGTACGTTGTTGAACAACCATCAACAGTGATGAAGACAAATAGACAGTGACTTTGCAGCATGAGTTGTTAAATATCCACCTCAACTTGTTTTTACCGTCCTAAGCAGAAAAGTGTATGAGGAAATGTGACGCACACTGAGCCATTGTGCTGCCCTACATGGAGGGAAATTGCAAATGATCTGCAGGTTGCAGGACAGTCTTTGCCTAGTGATTAGAGAGTCAGGCTTGTAACCCGAGAACTGGCAGGTTGTGACTGTTGTGCCCTTGAGCAAGGCACCCTAACCCCTGGTTTCCCTGGCGCTGGGATAGCTGCCCAATGGTCTGGGAGTGTGTGATCAAAACTTACAGTGCGTGTGTTCGCTACTCACTGGGAAGGGTTAAATGCAAAGGTCACACTTCCAGCATACACTTGCTAAGCATGCCACACTTTCAGATGACATGCATAGACAAACTTTTTTAAGCCATATATGGTACCAATGGTATCTGGGTAATATCTAAGAGTGTGTGAGGTAAAGATCCATGCATGCAAAGTTTCCCAATGTCTGGGTTTTCACAGGTTCTGGCATGTGCATGGTTTAAAAAGAAAGTCTACACAAAGGTTTATACATGGGCCCCTGATTACATTTTAAGGCAAATTTAAATTGCAGAAAACCATTCCAGTCCAAGGGGGTCACAAACTTTTTTCTTGCCACTGTATAAGCTTTGAAAAGTGTGCACACAAGTTCCTCTGTGGCCTTGATGCACTTTAATGATGACATAATAAGTAAAGCTGACGTCAAAACCATACTTCCTCAACATTAATAAATTAGCACAACAAAACCTCATGCATACAATGGAAAAGGAAAACAGGTTTAGATAAAAGAAAACATGCAAGAAATCTGAGACTGCCTAAAGACTGGACATTAGGTGATGACAAAAAATCCTGAATAGATTAAATCTTCCCAATGAAGTTCTGAACTCAACTTTATTGACTTGTAAACCTGCCAGTGAACTCCTGAAGTTTATTAATATGTGAATAAACAATCACATATACATGTCAATAAAAAAAGAACAACATAATGTAAGTGAATATTGGTTTCTTGAGTAGTTTTAATGCTGCCTGCCTTCAAGTGGAGTGTAAAATGTAATAATTACAAGTTTCAAGTTGTATTTGTAAGTGGGAAACTATTCTACATGATACACAAAAGGTACCATTGTACAGGGTGTGTCCATTTTTCAACATGATCAAAAACAAGTCTGCCTATAAACTGTGCTGTCTCAGACTAAAAGGCATTCCAATGGGCGGTAAAAACACATCAACTACCCTCCAATAAAGACATTCCCACAAATCAAAGGGTGAAAAACTTGTGACCCGCCACCCAAAAAATGCTGTTTACTTCCATTTAGGAGACATTACTGGAGTTTTTGTTGTCATCCCAGCAGACTCAGGAACAGTTTTGTTATTGCACGATGCATTACAGCATTTAGCTTCTTGGGGGAAAACAGTTTTTCAGACTGTTTGATTCAGTTGTAATAGTATATATCTCCTCCCGGAGGGCAGGAGGAAAAACAAATGATGTTAAGGATAAGTGGAGTCTTTAAAATTGAAAGTTTTCTCCATTCTTTACCTCATCTCCATGTCTGCAGGGGGCAGAGTACTTGATGCATTTGAATATTCAGAAGTCCAGAATAATTTCTTTGGTTTTATTGATGTTTAGGTCCAAATTATTGTAAGAGCACCATTCTGTGAAATGCTAATATATCTATGTATGTGTATGTGATACAGTTGGAATGTGTTTGTTACCGTGTCGTTGTAAAGGTTTGGTGTATGTTACTTCATATAACATGTCATTATAACAACTGCAGGTATGAGTTTCCCAGACAGACTTAATGACAAGCATCTAATATAATTTTAATGAGATGTCCTAATATTTTCTTTTTTAGATGGTTAAAAAGAGATTGAAATGTTTTTGTTTGTACACATTCAAGTCCCAAATAGGCTTTACCAATACACTAATGATAAAAAAGAAATAAATGAATGTTTACAGTAAACCACTTTACATAACATCAAGTCTGTCCACCCAAATAATTAAACAAATAAGTGCCATCATGAGGACTGTAAACACAACCTAACGGAATGTCCTGATAAATGCCTCAGTCTGGTTAAGGGCTAAAGGGTTGGGCAGCTCACATGTCAGGTTTCATTATCCGAGAGCAAATACGTACAATAACAGAACACACTTGTACCAGTTAAAACAAGTCAACATTCAGTCATTCTTCTTTTTCATTCGTGCCTTTTAGATTAAAAACAACCAATATTCTCTAAGGTTGTCTTTCAATATTAAAGTGCGTGTTGCAGGTTAACCACCACTGTCGATTAATGGGTACATAAATCACTCAAGATATGTATATCATTTTTAAAATGTCTCAAAAATGGTCTTAGAGACCACTTTATTTTACGTTTTTGGTATTAACATTTTTTAAGCAAATCGGTGATGACATCACATTGGGGAGAAGTGGATGAAAGCCTCATCCAGAGCCATAGAGATAGATAAGACATTTATTGCTGTTTAATACTTACATATATAATATGGAAATCATATATACATATATATACAAATATATAATTATACTGCAAAGTTACCATGGTAATTATTATTTATGATATATGTGGAGATAAATAAAACTTCACAAATCTGCTGATTTGATCCATTCATGTCCTGACCACCAGACTAGAGATTTTTAAACATCCTTAATTCACACTTACTAGTCTATCAAATAATATCTCAAATATATTGTTTTGTGAAATAAAAGGATGCTTTGTTATATTGTTTATGCGATCATAATGAACAGCCCCGCCGCTCCCATAACGCGCATCACGCGCTGTGCGTAGGGCACCACGTGCTGAGGGGGCACCAAAAATAATAGCCTAATGGAAAAAAAAAATTTAATCCTCAAATTTTTTCATTAGCCTATAAAAATATTATTAGGCCCTTTTTATCCATGTATATGTTACAAAAAAGGGGGAACGAGATAATTTAATGGCTCTAGTCTAGAAAGTATGCCCCCCAGCCTTTGATTGTCCGTGCCGGTTGATCGCGCGGGCGCCTGACGAAGTTTGACAGAGGCCGTTTCTCAATCCGAAGGCTGCAGCCTCCAGAGGTCGCATTTATAGGCTGCATACGTCATCAAAACTTTCTTATTTCGTAATATTAACAATTATAAAGTTAACTATTATTCTTAGTTAATCGTAAATTGTTGTAATATGCTTATGACTTGCTAATGTAATGTTCAGTTAACTGAAATAAAGCTTGATGACGTATGCAGCCTGCATATGCGACCTCGCGCAGGCTGCAGCTTTCGGATTGAGAAACGGCCAGTCAGAAGGCAACTTTTGGAAATGTCCCCAAAAAGACAGCAGGAGTCAGTATCGGAAAAAAAGAATAAACTGCGGGATGATGCGTGCATTACTTGCAGGTAAGTCCATCATGTTTACAGTTTTTTTCAATCGCTAACAAGCGCTTACCCATACTTCAGATAATTTTTCTAAACACTTAACACAGTTTTCCACCTACAAAACACAATTGGCCAAATGCATAATTTTCTTCTCAAAAACACATTTTGTTAAATAAATACTAACTCTTCATTTCAAAATAGAACACATCTTTCTCTGCACATAATACCTTTACCAAAACACTGGAAATCTGACTCAAAATAAAATTATTCTTTCAAAGAATAACACATCTTTTCACTTCATAAGGTACATGCAATCAATTACAGTTTTTTTCAGTCGCTAACAAGCATTTGTCCAATCAGTTGTCACATTTTCAAAACTCTTAACACAATTAGCACAGCATCGGTCTTTTGTGGCCATACCATTCATTCATTTCATGTCGTTTTCACACAATATGCAGTCAGTAAACACATTTCCACAATGCTTACATTTTCTTAACAGACAAGCTATACCTCCCACCAAAATTATGGATTGTTTTTGTAGTATTTACAAATGCTTACACACAACATCCCACAATAGCAAAAACAATATTCCAAACCATAGATACAGTATAAAAACCTTTATATTGGGTAAATTGGGCCAACCACAGCTGATTCCAGTCTGGCTTAGGTTATTTTTTCTTTTACATTGATACTTATACAGTAAAAGGAGGACTTTGAGGAGTGATGTTTTTGAAAACAGAAACAGACAAACACTGTTATGTCTGGACGAGGAAGCATAAAAGCAAGGGGCACATGAAGAAGAGCAGGCCCAGTGAGAGGTGCAGTCCCTGCAAGTAAGCCTACGATGGCCCTTTATGGGCCCACTTAGGGCTAGTCTAAGGGCCCCGCGCAGGTTTGCTCATTGGCAAAACGTTGGCCCTTTAGCGCTGGCCCTGCGCGGGCAGCCCTCACTTAGCCCCCAGGAAGCCCTCATACAGAAAAATCCCCAGAGTTACAGTTTTTCTCAATTGCTTTGGCACATTTTTCGCAACAGTCTTATTATTCTCTAAACTGTGAGTGCAAATATCACAACTGTTTGCTGGAACTTCAGAACTTAATTGCATGTCTGCAAAATGAAGTTACACACCCAAAACATTTAATTCATGCTTCAAAACCTAGTTATCTTGTCAGTAATTTGGCCAAGGGCACCAAAATATAAAGTATTTTTGTCATCGTGTGAGCAACACTGGTCAAAATGTTACGTTGTTTTTTCACCATGAAAGTCCACCATAGAAAATAAGGTTTCATAAAAAAATCGTAATAATTGAGAAGAGTCAACAGTACATAGAAAAAAGTAAATGAACATTTCTATTTATTCACTTCATTTATTTTTGTATGTGTATTACATTTAAACTGAAATCTTGCTTGTCCAATTGCTGTACATTTCATATTTCCTATGTTACAAAAAAAATATAATAGAAAATAACTACAAAATAACCTCAATGAAAAACTAATTATTCTTGTTGGACATCCTGTCGCTCTTGTTGGTCAGGCCAAAGATTTTCATCCACATCACATCTTATGTTTTCCATTGCCATGCACCAGGGAAAAAATCTCCAATGAAGCAGACATTACAAACAATATCAATGTCAGATATTTATGGAATGTACATGCATGTTTAGTAGTTTTTGATAAGTGAATGGATCGTTTTGAATGTGATGACGTACACGATGACAAATGATTGAGAAGTTGTGAAGAGTTTGACAGTTTAAGTGAGAATTGACTCATCAGTTTTGATCAACAAGCCATATGCAATTAGTTGTTGGGCAAACTGCAGACGATTGTACTTATTGTTTGCACACATGTGCCAAAGCATTTGCAATTTGCTCAAATCAATAAGAAATTCCAATCTGATGTGAACAATAAGCTAATTGTTTAGAGATCTGATCTTATTGTTTTGGAAAATAAAATTTTCATTTGAGAATTGAGCCAAAGCAATTGAGAAAAACTGTAAATGAACACTGCTGGATGTATATATTGTCCCATCTTACAGAGTGTTAAAAAGTAACACTGAAGCAGAATTAAAAGCTCTGTTATCCTCTTTCTCAACATCTCTGTCTGAAATCTAAAATTGCATTTCACATCTTACTTGTAGAGTCATTTTCTTAACTTATGTTAAGATGTTGGCTGTTTCATTTAAAGTCACCATTATTGTGATCAGTGGTTGTTTTAATTGGACTTTGACTCTTGAGCGTTGGCTTGTTAGTATTTTCTGGCTGCTATATCTAAGTGTGTTTAAAACACATGTTATAGCAAAGAAAAGGCTATAGTAGTTGAATATTGATGGTTGATACATAAACCTTGTCAAACATAATCATTTAATGAACAGATTTATTAATATAGTTTTCCCCCCTCATCAGAAGCATCATTTTCTGTTAATAATGAAATACTACAGTGTAAGGTCCAGAACTCTCATAGCAGTTTATTATTCTGAAGGATTTTGATAGTTTGCACATAAACATTAACCGCTGAGCAATGTAGATGCACAGACATCAAGAATCAGAGTATGAATCTCAACAATGGTGACAAAGAAAATGGTAAATAAAGTTCATTATTTATTCATGCCGCAGTGCATTCTGGGAGTCCTGGATGAGATTTGTAATTTGTTGATACCCAGCATGCATTGCAGCATGAAGCTTTTCATTTTATTGTCATCATCATTGTGATTCATACTCTGATTCTTGATATTTGTGTGTCTACACAACAAACCGGGTAATTTTCAGTGTCAGTGTTTCAAAATTCTTCAGAAAGACAAACTGCTAAGAGAGAGCTGAATCTCGTACTGTAGTATCACATTGTCAGAGAAAGATCCTTCTGATAAGTGTGCAAACCAAAAAATTAATACATACATTTTTATGTGATGATGTTTAGACTTTATTTACTGAACTGACCACCACCAAAGTATCGCACTCTGCTATAACAAACATGTCTTAAACACACAAAGTTATAGCAATCAAATGATTGAACAATGTAAGAGTCACGAGTCAAGTTTAACTAAATCAAACACTGATCACAATAGTGGTGACTTTAAATGAAACAAAATCTCAACCTAAAGTAAGAAAATGACTCTACAAGTAAGATGTACAACTCTGGGGATTTCTCTGTATGAGGGCTTCCTGGGGGCTAAGTGAGGGCTGCCCATGCAGGGCCTGCGCTAAGGGGCCAACGTTTCGCCAGTGAGCAAACCTGTGCGGGGCCCTTAGACTATGCCCATACAGGCCCATCATAAGCTTACTTGCAGGGGTGAGAGATGCAGGTGCAGAGAGAGGTGCAGTGAGAGGTGAAGTGAGAGATGCAGGAGCAGTGAGAGGAGCAGTGAGAGATGCAGTGAGAGATGCAGTGAGAGGAGGAGGGTCAGGGAGAAGAGCATGCCCAAGGAGAGGGCAATGTAGAGGTGTAAGAATGCATGGTGGTGGCATTCCAAGGGCTGCAAGAACAGTAGTCAGTGATGAAATTCACTGATTTCAGTAAGAGAGGCTGGTGAAAGAGTGCAGCCCAATTTTAGGAGGTTGCCTCCATTATACGCATCTTTCAACAAACCAACAGGTAAGTATTGCATTTTACATGGATTGTTTCAATTCTCACTTGATATGTCAATAAGGTCATACAGTAATGCATGTGTAAAAAAATGTGTCCCTCTAAAGAATGCAACGACTTCCACCCTCTTGTCAAAAATGATCAAGATCAATACTGTAAAACTTTTTCTGTTCTATCATATTGTGTTTCTACTTTACCTCCTGTAGTCAAGAGTAAGGGGAAAAGC
Organism: Misgurnus mizolepis; assembly: GCA_025389145.1. Lineage (NCBI taxonomy): Eukaryota > Metazoa > Chordata > Actinopteri > Cypriniformes > Cobitidae > Misgurnus > Misgurnus mizolepis. The sequence goes on from JAIFKI010000021.1 coordinate 942,055, forward strand.
TGCTTTTTACTGAAATGCTTTTGAATGTGAACATGGTTGGGAACTGTGTGTCCACATGTACAGCAAAGACATTTAGCATAAAAACGGTGGATTGCATGTTTTGCATGCAAATACCTGTAAAACTGAAACATAAAAGTCTATGCAGTTTTTGTAATGTAAACAATAGCCAGTATTTTGAAACCTGGTGTAGTTTGATTGACTGCATGTACCTTGTGAAGTGAAAAGAAGTGTTATTCTTTGAAAGAATAATTTTATTTTGAGTCAGATTTCCAGTGTTTTGGTAAAGTTAGTGTGTGCAGAGAAAGATTTGTTCTATTTTGAAATGAAGAGTTAGTATTTATTTAACAAAATGTGTTTTTGAGAAGAAAATTATGCATTTGGCCAATTGTGTTTTGTAGGTGGAACTCTGTGTTAAGTGTTTAGAAAAATTATCTGAAGTATGGGTAAGCGCTTGTTAGCGATTGAAAAAAACTGTAAAGTACACCAGGTTTCAAATTACTGGCTATTGTTTACATTACAAAAACTGCATAGACTTTTATGTTTCAGTTTCACAGGTATTTGCATGCAAAACATGCAATCCACCGTTTTTATGCTAAATGTCTTGGTTGGGAACTGTGTACAGCAATGTTCACATTCAAAAGCATTTCAGTAAAAAGCAGTTTTTCCCCTTACTCTTGACTACAGGAGGTAAAGTAGAAACACAATATGATAGAACAGAAAAAGTTTTACAGTATTGATCTTGATCATTTTTGAGGAGCTTTCCTCTTCCCTCAGAGGGTGGAAGACGTTGCATTCTTTAGAGGGACATTTTTTTTACATACACAGGAAAATCCCCAGTGTTAAATTAACTCTATCAGTGTTAAATCAACACTATTTGGTGTTTATATAATCCACACCAAGATCGGTGTTAAAAAAGACTGGTGTTAAAAATATAACTCTGAATCAGTGTTAAAGTTAATGAGATAATGAAGTGATGATTAAGACATTAATGGTGAACACCTGCTGGTCATTCAAATCAATTACATTTTGGACATTTTCCTGTCTCTACATTTTTGTTTTGATGACTCGTTTTCTGGAGAAAATACTAAAATAATAAAGAAAGACAAATTATTAAATGCAATAAATGAATACTGTTGGGTGTATCCCTCCAAAAGCTTTCACGTTTGCCCCTCTATCAGCATCTCTGTTTGAAAATAAAAAGATAACTTGCTGAGTTATTTTCTAATTGGATAAGTTTAACTTCTAAACAGCTGTCAGAACAAAATACAAGTGCTCAACTATTCCAGCATCCACACACGTGATTTAGTAGACAAATCTTCTTTCTGACGTGATGTCTCACAAGTCAAATAGACATTTATCACAAAATGTGTCACATTAAATCTTAAGTTTGTGTTTGTTATGAGTTCATTTGAAGTCACCATTACTGTGATTAGTGTTTCCTTTAGTTAGGCATTTGTCCCTTGATCTTCACTGATCTAAATCTCCTCTTTTAGCAATAGCAACAATGTTTTAGTAAAACCACTTGTTCATTGCTTCATGTAAGGGGAAAACCTTCCAGACCTTCTCAGTTTATTTTTATTATATTCTACTCTACAAATCATTGAAACATTTGATCACAAATTAATTATTAAGAAACAGGCATATAGAAAAGCTCTATGCAAATGACATTGTATTGAATGAGACTGCCGTAATGCTTTAGTGTTTTTTGTTGTTGTTGTTGTTTTTTGCTTAAGAGAGACTTCATGATTTCTGATACAAATCTCAACAATGGTGACAGTTAATGGTAAGAAAGTTGCTAATTTTTTGTCATGTTGCAATGCATGATGGGATTTATGAATGAGTTTTCTACAATCCTGGTACCCAGCATGCATTGCGGCATGACGTTTTGTTGTTGATTGTCACCATGATTGTGTTTTATAGGCTGATTGTTGATGTCTCAGTGTGTCTGACTTACACCACAGATTAGATTTGGGTAAAAAATATTTAACTCTTCAGGGTATGTGGACTTTCACAGCACTGTTGGATTTCATGGGAGCCTCACAGGATTGGCAGAACATAAATTAAACACTTATATTCATTGATTACTCTTTTATGATATCATTGAATCCCAAGACTTATACTTTCATACTAATGAACAAAGTATGAGTTATAGACTTCATTTCTCTCATCTTCCTCTGCTTTAACAGATGTGTTTTATTAACACACTGCCACAATGAGCAGAAGAAAATTAACACCAAACTTCAAGACCCAACTACCCAACTAAAGGAAACACTAATCGGAGCAATGGTGACTAACTTTATTAACCAGATTTTCAGCAGTTCTTTAGAAGTTCAACCTATCATCCATGTAACTCTGGAAGCAAGTTGTAATTTTAGTTTTCAAACAGAGATGATGATAGTGTTCATTTAACTATGGTGATTTCATCTATTGCATTTAATAATTTGGCTTTCTTCCTCATTTTAGTATTACTTTCTCCAGAAAAAGAGTCAACAAAATAAACATTTTAAGACGGGAACATTCCAAAATTTAGTTGATTTGACACAGAATGACCAGCAGGTGTTCACTATTAATGACTCAATCACTTCATTATCTTATTAACTTTAACACTGATTTAGTGTTTTTTTAACACCAATCTTGGTGTGGATTATATAAACACAGAGCAGTGTTAATTTAACACTGGGGATTTTACTGTGTATGCATTACTGTATGACCTTATTGACATGTCAAGTGAGAATAGAAACAATCCATGTAAAATGCAATACTTACCTGTTGGTTTGTTGAAAGATGCGTATAATGGAGGCAACCTACTAAAATTGGGCTGCACTCTTTCACCAGCCTCTCTTACTGAAATCAGTGAATTTCATCACTGACTACTGTTCTTGCAGCCCTTGGAATGCCACCGCCATGCATTCTTACACCTCTACATTGCCCTCTCCTTGGGCCTGCTCTTCTCCCTGGCCCTGCTCCTCTCACTGCTCCTGTACCTCTCACTGCATCTCTCACTGCACCTCTCACCGCATCTCTCACTGCACCTCTCACTGCATCTCTCACTGCACCTCTCACTGCATCTCTCACTGCATCTCTCACTGCACCTCTCACTGCATCTCTCACTGCACCTCTCACCGCATCTCTCACTGCACCTCTCACTGCATCTCTCACTGCATCTCTCACAGCACCTCTCACTGCATCTCTCACTGCTCCTGCTCCTCTCTGCTCCTGCACCTCTAACCGCATCTCTCACTGCACCTCTCACTGCATCTCTCACTGCACCTCTCACCGCATCTCTCACTGCACCTCTCACTGCATCTCTCACTGCTCCTGCTCCTCTCTGCTCCTGCACCTCTAACCGCATCTCTCACTGCACCTCTCACTGCAACTCTCACTGCATCTCCCACTGCATCTCTCACTTCACATCTCTCTGCACCTGCATCTCTCACTGCTCCTGCTCCTCTCTGCTCCTGCACCTCTAACCGCATCTCTCACTGCACCTCTCACTGCAACTCTCACTGCATCTCCCACTGCATCTCTCACTTCACATCTCTCTGCACCTGCATCTCTCACTGCACCTCTCACTGGGCCTGCTCTTCTTCATGTGCCCCTTGCTTTTATGCTTCCTCGTCCAGACATTACACACAGGAAAATCCCCAGTGTTAAATTAACTCTATCAGTGTTAAATCAACACTATTTGGTGTTTATATAATCCACACCAAGATCGGTGTTAAAAAAGACTGGTGTTAAAAATATAACTCTGAATCAGTGTTAAAGTTAATGAGATAATGAAGTGATGATTAAGACATTAATGGTGAACACCTGCTGGTCATTCAAATCAATTACATTTTGGACATTTTCCTGTCTCTACATTTTTATTTTGATGACTCGTTTTCTGGAGAAAATACTAAAATAATAAAGAAAGACAAATTATTAAATGCAATAAATGAATACTGTTGGGTGTATCCCTCCAAAAGCTTTCACGTTTGCCCCTCTATCAGCATCTCTGTTTGAAAATAAAAAGATAACTTGCTGAGTTATTTTCTAATTGGATAAGTTTAACTTCTAAACAGCTGTCAGAACAAAATACAAGTGCTCAACTATTCCAGCATCCACACACGTGATTTAGTAGACAAATCTTCTTTCTGACGTGATGTTTCACAAGTCAAATAGACATTTATCACAAAATGTGTCACATTAAATCTTAAGTTTGTGTTTGTTATGAGTTCATTTGAAGTCACCATTACTGTGATTAGTGTTTCCTTTAGTTAGGCATTTGTCCCTTGATCTCCTCTGATCTAACTCTCCTCTTTTAGCAATAGCAACAATGTTTTAGTAAAACCACTTGTTCATTGCTTCATGTAAGGGGAAAACCTTCCAGACCTTCTCAGTTTATTTTTATTATATTCTACTCTACAAATCATTGAAACATTTGATCACAAATTAATTATTAAGAAACAGGCATATAGAAAAGCTCTATGCATATGACATTGTATTGAATGAGACTGCTGTAATGCTTTAGTGTTTTTTGTTGTTGTTGTTGTTTTTTGCTTAAGAGAGACTTCATGATTTCTGATACAAATCTCAACAATGGTGACAGTTAATGGTAAGAAAGTTGCTAATTTTTTGTCATGTTGCAATGCATGATGGGATTTATGAATGAGTTTTCTACAATCCTGGTACCCAGCATGCATTGCGGCATGACGTTTTGTTGTTGATTGTCACCATGATTGTGTTTTATAGGCTGATTGTTGATGTCTCAGTGTGTCTGACTGAAACCACAGATTAGATTTGGGTAAAAAATATTTAACTCTTCAGGGTATGTGGACTTTCACAGCACTGTTGGATTTCATGGGAGCCTCACAGGATTGGCAGAACATAAATTAAACACTTATATTCATTGATTACTCTTTTATGATATCATTGAATCCCAAGACTTATACTTTCATACTAATGAACAAAGTATGAGTTATAGGCTTCATTTCTCTCATCTTCCTCTGCTTTAACAGATGTGTTTTATAAACACACTGCCACAATGAGCAGAAGAACATTAACATCAAACTTCAAGACCCAAGTACCCAACTAAAGGAAACACTAATCGGAGCAATGGTGACTTACTTTATGAACCAGATTTTCAGCAGTTCTTTAGAAGTTCAACCTATCATCCATGTAACTCTGGAAGCAAGTTGTAATTTTAGTTTTCAAACAGAGATGATGATAGTGTTCATTTAACTATGGTGATTTCATCTATTGCATTTAATAATTTGGCTTTCTTCCTCATTTTAGTATTACTTTCTCCAGAAAAAGAGTCAACAAAATAAACATTTTAAGACGGGAACATTCCAAAATTTAGTTGATTTGACACAGAATGAACAGCAGGTGTTCACTATTAATGACTCAATCACTTCATTATCTTATTAACTTTAACACTGATTTAGTGTTTTTTTAACACCAATCTTGGTGTGGATTATATAAACACCGAGCAGTGTTAATTTAACACTGGGGATTTTACTGTGCAGTGTTTGTCTGTTTCTGTTTTCAAAAACATCACTCCTCAAAGTCCTCCTTTTACTGTATAAGTATCAATGTAATAGAAAAAAATAACCTAAGCCAGACTGGAATCAGCTGTGGTTGGCCCAATTTACCCAAAATAAAGGGTTTTTATACTTTATCTATGGTTTGGAATATTGTTTTTGCTATTGTGGGATGTTGTGTGTAAGCATTTGTAAATACTACAAAAACAATCCATAATTTTGGTGGGAGGTATAGCTTGTCTGTTAAGAAAATGTAAGCATTGTGGAAATGTGTTTACTGACTGCATATTGTGTGAAAACAACATGAAATGAATGAATGGTATGGCCATAAAAGACCGATGCTGTGCTAATTGTGTTTAGAGTTTTAAAAATGTGACAACTGATTGGACAGATGCTTGTTAGCGACTGAAAAAAACTGTAATCATTCACTTCTAAATAAGGAAAATGCGCAAGGGCTGCAGCTGTAGCTGCTGCTAATCGTAATGCGCCTCGAACTTGCTGTGCTGATATTAATGTTTAGCAAACTATGTTGTTATAATTTATAACTTCAGTTCAAGCTAAATTGAGAAACATTACTGTAAAACATTACCTATGCATATGCAGTTTACAAATAACTAGCGCAGTTTTTACTTTCTTTACTACGTTTCTTTAGATATTGAGCAGTAGTTTTTTTTCTGGTTTATTTTGGTTTATCCTTAATCCACACTTACTAGTCTATCAAATAATATCTCAAATATATTGTTTTGTGAAATAAAAGGATGCTTTGTTATATTGTTTATGCGATCATAATGAACAGCCCCGCCGCTCCCATAACGCGTGGTTAATACTTTCTAAGTAAAAGTTAATGTTAGCAGTCAGTGCACATGTTACAATTCATCACTCTATATATAAATATAAAACGTCATGATATGAAGCAAACATTACTGTGACACTTAGTTCTCTGAATCTTTGTTTTATTTATGAATATTGAGTATTCTTGTTTACTTATTGATGTTTATTTAATGTAATTTATTTAAAGTGACATTGTACTTGGGAAAAACATGTCTGGATTATTTTGATAATTTAAGTTTGGTAATTTTTCTGTTTTGCTATTCTATAAAAAGTGTGCACTTTCAAATGTGTAGTGTGTCTTGGCTAAAGTTGTGAAGATTTTACTTTCTGCTATTAAGTTATATATTTGGCAATAAAAAATTAAACTGGCAAAAACAAAAGTTTTTTTTCTTAGGGTCGGGGTGGGGGGCATTATAAAGGAATTATGCTTAGGGCACCAAAATGGCTAGCAGCATCACTGATAATGAATCACACGATCATTTTATACCCAGAAGCAGGCAGCGGTCAGCAGCTGCAGCACACTCAGATCTGATACATACTGCATACATACTGTAATAATCTTTCGGCGGCTTTTTACATAAAATGATGTCAAAGGCTATGCCATTTGAGGAGGAACCGCTCATTGATCACTGTTTTTATAAATCCTGTACATGGTTGGACCTGCTGAATGGGTTAAGCACTTTTATATACTTTGTTGATCAGAGAGGCTGCACAGTTTGATCTATCTATCTATCTATCTATCTATCTATCTATCTATCTATCTATCTATCTATCTATCTATCTATCTATCTATCTATCTATCTATCTATCTATCAAATCGCTGTCCTTTTCCGTATTATATTCCGTTTTGTGATACCCAACAAAATAAAATACAATGGATAACAGTTTAAATGTTTATTACCAACAAGCAAATTGCACAAATTCGTTGAAAAATTTAACCTGCGACACACCCTTTAAGTATTTTGAAAGCATAGTTCACCCAAAAAAAATGAAAATAATGTCATTAACGACCAGTGTTGGGTAAGTTACTCAAAAAAGTTATTAATTACTAGTTACTAATTACATCTTCAATCATGTAATTAGATTACTTTACAAATTACTCTCTCCAAATTACTCTATTTAATTACTTATTACTAATTACTTTCTAAATCCTATTTAGTACATGATACAAGGATAGGCTTGAAATGGCTCGAATAAATAATATATAAAAGTACATCAATTATTCTGGTCCCACTTTAGGGTCCGATTCTCTCTATTAACTAACTATTAACTACTTTTGCCTCAATATACTCCAACAACTAATACTAAAGAAGTTATACATTTTAAGTATTGGTAGAAATGGGAAGGGTTAAGGATGTAGAATAAGGTTTTGCAGAATCAGGCATTAATATGTGCTATTAAGTATTAATAAACAGCCAGCATCGCATTAATATTAATGCTAATAATCAACCAGTTAATAGTGAGAATTGTAAACTTAAACCATGTTAAATCCACTATTGTATTATAGTATATATAATTGTTTAGAGTCCATACACAGTATTTAGTTACATCAGAAGTAACTGTAATTAGATTACAAGAAAAATAAGAGTAATCCCTTACTTTACTTTGTCAAAGTAAAAGTAATTTAATTATAGTAACTAATTACTTAGTAACTAGTTACACCCAACACTGTTAACGACTCACCCTCATGCCATTACAAACTCATGAGACCTCTTTTCATCTTTGGAAACACAGTTTATGATAATATATCTTAAATATATCACAGTTTATATTTAGTCCGAGAGCTTTCTGACCCTCCATTAAAATGTATGTACTGTATACTGTCCATGTCCAGAAAAGTAATAAAAGTAGTCCATGTGACATCAGTGGGTCAGTTAGAATGTGTTGAAGCATCAAAATACATTTTGGTCCAAAAAGAACAAAAATTACGACTTTATTCAGTTTTAATGACATCTGAGAATCAATGTCCTCACCATCCTGCCGAGAGTGAACATTACACATGATGATATCACCAGTAAAGTAATTATGTTTCTATGTGACGTACAGAAAATATTATGCAGTGAAAATAAAACCAAAAATTCATATTGTGAAGTTTTTTGACTTTGCATCCACACAGAAATGTTGAATGTATTCATCAATCCTCTAGCTAGTAACTTGACACAATGTCAGGATATAAATAGTCACACACACTTTAACCAGGAGTCTTGACAGTCATGCATTGTGTTTCACTGAGCTCCACTGATAGGCTGTTTACACTTGGAATTAACATGCGTTTTCATTGATCGAATCACATGTTAATGTCAGGTGTAAATGGTGTTCAAAAGTTTTGAGCTCGTCCACTTTCGACCACTTTCAACCACAATCAGAGGTAGTCGAAACCCCTTTGGATCGGATTGCTTTTGTAGTGTAAACGCACATGTGGTTGAATGTGTTCGAACAGCCACACGCGACCGCTTTCTCTCCGCCCATTTATCTAATCTGAGGTACTAAACACAATGTTTTACGTCTTTTCTGACTTCTCATGTGAACACATGGTGAACAGCGCTATTTTTAGCCTTTCGTTGATAAAACTAAAGTGACTGATCTCCGTAGTTTCATTTTGCAATTAAGCGTGTAAAAGTTGCGCAATCCTATTTCATCAATTGCGCTGAAAATTCAAAGAAAGCTCTTACATACTCATGTAAAAAACTCTGTGCAGCATGTTTACTTACATCAAAAGCAGTGGACTCTGACATAATATTAGTTCACGTCCATATAAACTTACCATTACTCCCGCTCGCATTCAAATGACAGCGGAGAGACTCGTCCACCGTCTCGACAGACCACCCCCTCATAGTTTTCAGGACAGAAGCGGTCGAAAGTGAACAAAAGAGACAGATTTAAATACCAGGTGTAAACGTAATGTGTCTCTCTCGTCCACTTGTGATCCGATCGATGAAAACACATCTCAATACCAAGTGTAAACAGCCAAAGACCCGAATTAAAATGCAAATGGGCTTTTCCATTTGAAATTAGGCATACATTGTATGTTCACGTAAACAGCAAGGCAAATGGTTTATGTCACAGTTTTTACACAAAGCAGTAGGAAACGCAATTGCAAATACAAGTTGCAATTTCTTTTTACTATTAACCACAAAACACAAAGCATATAAAATACATAAAGCATGCAAAATACTGAAAAAGTGAGTGGCCTCAATATTATTGGTCTTAATAAAAACACAAAAAATGGTTCTGACGATGTTTTGAGAAATGTTTGAAACCATGAGCCCCATTCACTTCCATAGTTCATCTTTTGGTCATGATCGATTTGATTACAAACATTCTTCAAAATATCTTCCTTGGTGTTCATCAGAGCAAATGATAACGAAATGTTCATTTTTGGGTGAACTATCTATTTAACTACAACAGAAAAGTCACCATTAATTGAACATTTTAAAACTTTGCACATTTCTAATTCATGAATTTACTGAGAATCTACTGTTGGTGATGTTCCTCGCCAGATCCTTGTTCTCATGTTGGTCTCTGTTTCGTTTGGACTGTGTACTGTCGCGTGTTGGATATTGTGTTGCGTGTCGACTCCGTGTTGGATGTTTCCAGTCTTCCATGTTGAATTACTCACCACAGACCCACAGAGCCCAGTTTCTGCCGTACATTCTCATTGCTCACTTCATTTTGCTTTACAACCCAGAACTTTCCCCAGTGAACTGACAAAAATAGGCGTTCTTTCTTTCACTCCTGACTGGAAAGGCTGCCCTCTGGGGGATGTCGGTGTGGGAGAACTGTGACGACTGTTGGTCTTCGTTCTCCAATCTTTCTGAGGAGATGAAGAGGGTCTTCGATCGCTCCGTCGCCGCGAGACCCCTCTCCGATCTCCACCAAGAGGAGAGGTCTGTTTCTGACTATGCCATCGAGTTTTGCACCCTTGCGGCGGAGTGTAAATGGAACGAAGAAGCGCAGTGGGACCATTTCCTAAATAGGCTGGCTGACCGCATCCAACAGGATATCCATGTCATCGACCTACCTACCTCTCTGAATGGTCTGATCAACCTCGCCATCAGGGTTGAGGCACGTCTCGCCAAGTAGCACGCTGGAGGGTTACAGCACCTTTACCCGTCAGACTGGAGATTCCTCAGTCCAGGATTGATGGTGCGGTCAGCCCTCTCACCGATCTTGAGCCCATGCAGGTGGGTCGAGCTCGGCTTTCCCGGGAGGAGAAGGTCCGGTGGAGATCCCTTATGTTATGTTTGTACTGCGGTAGTGCTGGTCACCAAATCCATGAGTGCCCGATAAAAGACCAAGCCCGATAGTAAAACTGAGGTTACTATGTCTTCAGTGATGCCAACTGGCCAAAATACAAACTAAAACGCACAAAGTAGAAATGAACACAAGAATAAAATAAAAAATCTGTTATTGATTGAAGTGATGCTAAGACAATAACAATAACATAGACAGTGAGAGTGAATGAAAGCATAAATCTGTGTTGTTGTGACCTCTAGTGTTGAGTTAGGAAACTGCAGATGCCTTTATCTAAGAACATTTCATCGAAGTTATATAAAAGCTTAGGGTTGATTATTTGCATTTACATTTTTTTATTAATAATCTGATAGGACTAATAAAACTATTGTGGGTATAAAGATCTCCTGTAAAGATCTTCTGTTCTCATTAGATTTTATTAATGTCTCAGTGTCAAAGACACTTTGAATAATTATATCTAAGACAAAGTATGTGTTGTTGTTTTAGGAAACTCATATGTGTGTTGTTTAGTCAGTAGACACTACTAAACCACAGATGTAGATGAAGGTTTAACTGCATTGTTCACATGTGGTTTTCTACAGAAACAACACACGCAAGTCTGGCGTATTCATGGTGTGACCTAATACTGTGTTGTTAATTTTATCTTCACACTTAGCAATATGTTCATGTGCATGGTGCAAATACTTTTCATGATAAATTCATATTTGATCACAGATTTCCTCTGGCAAACATGAAAATGTCACCAAGTGACGATCTGTGAGGGCGGAACCAAAAGTGTGCAAGATCGGTTCCGCCCGGCGATGGTTCCGCCCGGACGACTGATGCAAAACACCGGAATTCCCGGGGTTTCCCCAAACACTAAATCAAGCCCGATATCATTCAGGTGAGAGCGATCAACACAGCGATCGCTGATAGGCCGATAAGGAGAGAAGGTTGAGCATATAAAGACCTTTGAAGACGTCCGAGTGGGGGTTGGTGGCACTTTGTGAATCTGTTGCTTGCGCTTGTTGCTACGGTGGAGATCGGCTGGGTTGACTCACCTTAATCCCTTAGGGAAGACGAGAGGTTGGAAACGTTGGAGTAAGGAAGTTATCGTGTGATTTGGATGTGGAGAAGAGAACACGACGCTGTTGGATGTATGATTGGGGAATCGTTTGGACAACAAAGCGTGAGTAAACAGTCAAAACAAACGCTCTGTGCTATCTAGAAGAAGAGTTACTGGTGTCTTTGTGAGGGTGTTGAAGGTTACCGGCCCTGCGGAGACTGAATGCGTAGGTGAGCCGAAGAGGTAACCAGGAGACATAGAGGGGCGTTGTTGAACATATTTACCTGTGAAATCTTTTCTCTCTTTCTGGCGTGTACAACGCCCAACCCGCCTCTCGAGCAGCCAAGACCTAGGCGGCCAAGTCTTAACTTCACGTGGAGTGCGTGTGCAGAGCGCTGTGGTGAGTGTGACTTTTATCGTGTGTTTCACTAAGCTTGCTGTGTGTGTGCTGTATTTACAGTAACCGAAGCCGCCCGGGCCCCGTGCAGATTGTGCGAAGAAATAGCACGTTGAGGCCTGAGCCAGAGGAGAGAAACCAACCACTACCTGTTCAGTGTGTAACTTACTTGTGTTTGTAGCAACGCCTCGAAGAGGACCAAACAGTGTCAGTAGTGAGAACCTATTACCTCTGTCTCCACGAATGCTTTGGAGTGAACCAAAGGCCCCAGTGTTGTGAGTAACCTACCTGTGCAGTGTATAACTTACCTGTGTTTGCAGCAATGCCTCGAAGAGGACCAAACAGTGTCAGTAGTGAGAACCCTTTACCTATGTCTCCACGAATGCTTTGGAGTGAACCAAAGGCCCCAGTGTTGTGAGTAACCTACCTGTGCAGTGTATAACTTACCTGTGTTTGCAGCAACGCCTCGAAGAGGACCAAACAGTGTCAGTAGTGAAAACTCCTTACCTCTGCCCCCCACGTATGCACTGGAGTGAATCAAAAGCTCCGAGTGTTGTGAGTAACCTACCTGTGCAGTGTATAACTTACCTGTGTTTGCAGCAACGCCTCGAAGAGGACCAAACAGTGTCAGTAGTGAGAACCCTTTACCTCTGTCTCCACGAATGCTTTGGAGTGAACCAAAGGCCCCAGTGTTGTGAGTAACCTACCTGTGCAGTGTATAACTTACCTGTGTTTGCAGCAACGCCTCGAAGAGGACCAAACAGTGTCAGTAGTGAGAACCCTTTACCTCTGTCTCCACAAATGCTTTGGAGTGAACCAAAGGCCCCAGTGTTGTGAGTAACCTACCTGTGCAGTGTGTAACTTATCTGTGTTTGCAGCAACGCCTCGAAGAGGACCAAACAGTGTCAGTAGTGAAAACTCCTTACCTCTGCCCCCCACGTATGCACTGGAGTGAATCAAAAGCTCCGAGTGTTGTGAGTAACCTACCTGTGGTTGCAGTCACGCCTCGTGGTGGATCCTCCGCGCTCAAGGAAGTCGAGACAGAGTGACCTGAGGGCGAGAGAGACAGGAACAACGATCAGATAAGTTGTGACTCGGTGCTGGACCAACATTAATTGTACTTTCCCTGTTTTGCCTCCAGGAGGAAGCGGAGGGCGCCACGAGTTCAAGAATAACACAGAAGAAGACTCCTGGCCCCCGTTCCCTGGTCCAACTCGCCCTGGAGGCGAAAAGCAGATTGTTTTTAAACTGCCCTTCCCTTTTTTCCCCTTCCTTTTAAATATTTAATAAAGAGACCTTTTAATTGTAGTATACTTGTCTGTCTGGTCATTGGGGTGGTCTTGGGAACCTCCTCGAGGTGGAAAGTAGAGAGGGGCGTGGCCTGTTAGCTATCTTGGGTCCGCCCCGGCCGTGACAAAAATCTGTTGTAGATATCAGATGAAGATTAACAGAGGTTTAAACTACATTATAAATACATAACCTATATTTATTTGGTAAGTTTATTTTTTATGCATTAATTTCTTGCTGTAGATAAGTAAATATTTGCTGACTAAACTCATGAGATTTGCATACATTACTGGATTCTCAGATATTATTTGATTTCTTATATGAATGTGTCTGTTTTCCAGCCCTGACACAAAACCTGTATCATATAATGTCAGTAATGTTTGTGTTTGTGTGTTCAGATGTGTTTGGTGGTGAAGTGAAGTCAGTGTCAGTGATGGAGGGAGATTCTGTTACTCTACACACTGATATTACTGAAATACAGAGAGATGATCTGATACAGTGGAGGTTTGGTGTTGAGATCATAGCTGAATATAACAGAGAAGCAAACACAACATCATTTAATGATGAAAGATTCAAGAATCATTTATATCTGAATCATCAGACTGGAGATCTCATCATCACAAACGTCACAAACAAACACACTGGACTTTATAAAGTAGAGATTACCAGAAAAACCTCTGTTGTCATCAGACACTTCAATCTTACTGTCTATGGTGAGATAAGAATTTGTTTCAAATATTATATTCATGTTTCAAATATTATAATCATCTTAGTGTTAAAATTTGGATAAAAACTAAAATAATTTGACTGGTTAATTACAGTTTTTCTCAGTCGCTTTGGTACATTTCTCGAAACATACTCACAATTTGCAAAACAGTAAGTGCATTTCTCATAACAATTTGTACAAATAGCAAAACATCATGGATAACCTGCAAAAGGCACTCTTTTACTCAAAATACTTAGTTCATCTCTCAAAATTAAATATCTGTGTCAATGAACATGTCAGTGCCATCAGAATAACAAGTCATTGTGTCATTGTGTACGGATAAGACAGTCAAATTGTTTAGTCATGTTGTCATTATAACAGTTTACTCTGAAGTGATGTTCTGATGTAAACTATGGCTAAAGTTTTGATGACAAGTATTGTAAATTGTAAGTTACACTTAGTCTAAGTTATGTGTGAGTTTGATTGCAAGAGACTGGACAAAATTTACATTTACGCTTTTACTGTTTGTACTGTAATTCGTTGAAAGACCATGTCATTGCCATAAAGAAAGATAAAGACAGCACTGCAAGCACTGCATAGCATAAAGAGAAAAAAAAACAAAAGTAAAAAATGTGAACATGATAGATGTCTAACCATAGCCCAAGAATAGATGATGCATATACTTTTAGAACATGTAAAAGAAATGAAAGCAAACACCTTGAACACACTTTGCTTACATGTTGGAATATCATACATCTTCAAGTTATTTTGGCAAAAATGGCATGTAACCAAATTCAAGGTTATTTAGGGTAGAAGTGGTTTTTGCTTGCTGGGGGACGTTTCTGTCTGTTAGAGGAAGTCAAGATTCACCTGGGAGCAATTTACCAATTCACGACAGATTTAGAAAAAATGTCTAATGGAAATGTATAGAAATATGTTTGACCATATCCTGTATTTTGACAACATGTTCAACCATTTTGCATGTAAAGACTTATACTATGAACTAATGCCTAAATATTGTGGGGGGTGAGACTATTCAACAGAGACCCATTATAATACATTTTGATCAATATGACATAAGCAATCGATAATGTAGAAAAAAGCAGAGAATTGCACATAATCATTTGCATGGTAGTACCAAAGCATTTGCAACTTGTTCAAAGAAATGAGAAACTGCTTTTTTGATGTGCACAAGTGACACAATGATGTGAAAATTGAACAAGTAGTTTTGAGAATTTCAATTCTGATCTGAGAATTGTACCAAAGCGACTGAGAAAAACTGTAATGTGTGAGGTGTGATTATCTTGTGTGTGACAAACTTACATTTACTTTGACTCAAGTGACTACATGGTTTTGTTTTGTAAAAATATTTGAAACAGAAAATTCTCTTAATTTTTCTTCTTTCAGTTGTTGTCTGTTGTGGTTTTATTGAAACTGTGATCCGATTGGTCGTCTCTGCTTTGGTGGGCGTGGCTGCTGTTGCACTGTTCTCGTTTATGACATCAGATCCAAATGAGATTCACTGTCAATGCATTAAACAAGATTTAAAAAAAAATGTGTCTTTATATTTGTCTTTATTAAATAATCTAAAAGTTCAAAAGCTTCTTTGAGGGTTTATTAACATCTTATATAGTTTTAATTTCTTGTATCAGTCGTCTTTTACTGCTCACTGAAGACATTAAATACTGCACTTGAGTGAATATAATTGATTGTATAGACGGTTTCAGCAGTAACAACATAAACACGCAGCTTTCGTGGTCATCACGTAACTTCCGGTAAACTCTGTGAAGAATAAGTAACAACAAAGTAGGCCTAGTTTATTTATATAACAAGCAAAATAAACAACATGTAGATTACATAGGAACCCAAAACATTTATTATTTTCGACGAGGTATTTGTTTAAGAGTTCTGTTTCAGCAACTAGTCAGACAATGAAACAAACAGAAGTAAAGTTCGGACCAGACGCTGATCTCGTCACCACACGTGCGTCCGATGAAACGGTCTATAGTGTATGCTAAAATGTTTTACAGAAAACAAAGATATTGGACAAACTCATTAATTTATTTTATTACTAAAAAACAAAAAAATAATTAAAATTTTTTTTAAAGCTCCACTGTGTACTATTTTTAGTTAATTCTTAGCAAAAACCCATGTTTTCTTTCAAAAGTATGTGCTCATTCATGTGTAATTACGCCCACCCCACTAATCAAAGTATTCTCGTAAGTGTAGAATCTGCTATTTAAAATACATACCGCCGTAACGCTCTCTGGCTGAATCCATGTTGTGCCTCAATCTTTGAAATACATTCGCCGACGAGGGACATTCCTGAAATTCAAGCTCCGCCTTTCGCGCTTTCACTCTACACTCATGCTGGCCGATAGCTGAAGCCTCCGGAGGTTGCATGTGTAGGCGGTATACATCATCAATACAGTCTTATTTCAGAATATTAACAATTATAAAGCTGACAATTATTCTTAGTTAATGGTAAATTGATGTAATATGCTTATGACTTGCGAATGTAATGCTCAGTTAATTTAAATAAACCAGGCTTGATGACGTATGCAGCCTGCGACCTGCGTAGACTGAATCCTTCGGCCGCACGCCGTGATGAACCTGCGATCTAATGCTTTGATTTGAAAGCCTGTTGAAGACATATTCTCGAGGACATTAAAACAAGTCGCCAAGGAAGCGAAACGGGGATTTTAAACGACAACGTGACAGGAAAAACATCAAGACCAAAGTCAATATTGGAGTTAGTTTTCCAAGATGAGCCTCAATGGACAATGAAGTTGCACTTTCTATTTTCACCACAGGTAATTCAGCATATTCGTTTACATCTATACAGTCTATGTTGTAAACTTGAAGTTTTATAGTTCTTTGGCTAACTTTAGCATATTATGCAGTTAGTGTAAACACGCATGTGGTTCGAAAAGCCACACGCCGTCTCTCCGCCCATTTTTGTAATCTGAGGTGCTGAGATAAATGTTTTTCATCTTTTCTGACCTCTAACGTAGCACAAACACACGGTGACAGCGCTATTTTTAGCCTTTCATTGATAAAAGCGTCTGATCTGCGCGTCTTTCGTTTCATTTTACAAGCGTGTGAAAGTTGCGCGATCTTTTTTCAGCAATATGAGAGAAAGCTCTTACATATACACGGACATGTAACGTTTACTTAAAACATAAGCATTGGACTCTGACATATTAGTTTCGCGTCCATTTAAACCCGTCATTACTCCCGCTCATGATTAAATGTCAGGAGAGGGACTCGTCCACAGACCATCTCCTCAGTAATCTTAAGAGAAGCGGTCGAAAATGGACAAAAAGAGACCGATTTAAACACCAAGTGTAAACGTAATGTCTCTCTCTCGTCCACTTGTGATCTGATCGATGAAAACACATCTTAATACCAAGTTTAACAGCCCCTGTGATATTTTTCCTCGCGTGGATGAAAAAGGAGTGTCTAAGCTACGTTTATGATTGCTTTTTGTAACTTATGTGATTTTAAGCGGACATATCATGACAATCAGACTTTTTCCATGTTTAACATAAATCTGTGTGCTTTGACGGATCACAGGCAAAGGACAATGCAAATTGTTCATTTTTTTTTCATTGCTTTTGCTTTAGCTACTGGAAGCCATGTTAACCTTGGCATGACAGGGCCACCGTACTAGTTAAAACGCGTTCCGAATGGGGGGGGGGGGGGGCTAGAAACTAATAATCAGTTGGTTGTCATATAGAGTTTTACCGCTAGATGGGAGTAGATCCTACACAGTGGGGCTTTAAATGGGTGACTGAAAAAATTAATAAGAAAAGCAGCCAAAAAGTGTCCACATTAGATGTGAACTCCTTTAATATTGTTTAAAAATCACTTCAGGATGAGACCTTAAAAGACTGAGTGATAAAATGATTAGAAGAGATGAAATATATATATACATTAGTAAGTTATCCTACATTTAAGAAAGTAAGTAAACCTTTGAACAGGAGTATATAATGTGAAATTAAATCAAATATGTGTTAAATTATTATTTATGTGTTTAATTGTAACAACGTCACAGACAGTTCAGATTTTTATGACTCATGCATGTACAGTATGTGTTCATCATCACATGAAGTGAATGCTTTAGTGAATCTGGTAAATGTTTAGTAGATATTATAATAACTAAAATACATTAGCTGTAGATAGATATACAGAAGCAGAAAAATTAGACTAAAAGAAGTCCTGATGTGTTTTTATCATGAAGACTGAATGTGTTAACTAAGTTAAAGTGAAACTCATTGTGGTCTGATCCCACACGTGGTCTGATCTGTCCAGTGGACAAACGCTTCATGTGTCTGTGGTTTGTTTTCTGGTGTAAAGTTCATTCAGTTCCACTCATCTTTATTTCTGCATTAATCAAAACTCATTTACTGAGAAATAAAACTGTGCATCCATGAAATACTCGTGGTTTCAGTCACAGAAGTGTCACAGGTCAGAGGTCAAAGATGATTCTCACCTATAAGTACAATTAGATAATCTGATCATATTATAATGGATTGGCAGGGGCGCCAGTTTGTGTTGAAAAGTAAAGTGGTGGGGACAAAAGATCAGATGAAAAAGCATTACAGCAGGATGGGAAAAATATTGAATAACTGCACATCAAAAATGGGCATAGCGTAGGTCAGTCAACAACACAAAAATACTCAGCATAAAACTCTCAACAATGTCGACAGCACACATGTAACAGTCCCTATAACACCAGCTCAACCGAACAGTGCCAAACAGCAGCGCGTTAAGTCAATAATTACAATGAAATTAATTACATATGCAAAGAAAACACACCATAAGCATACAATGCAACATATGTGACACTGGACCTCAAAACCGGTCATAAGTCACATAGGCATCACTTGATTTTTCAGAACATTTTAACTAAATGCTATTAATTTGTTTTTTTATCTCTATACTCTCATTGTATTTCAATTATTATGTCATGTGTGTGTTTTTTTTTCTCAGATCCTTTGATGTTAATTCTCTTGCTCCGTCTCTTAACTCACTTCAAACAGAAAGTGATCAAGCGCATGCATCTGTGTGTGTTCACGTGATGGACTGTAGTGTTGGGGAGGACTTTACTGATTTTTACTTTACAGATGATGTTTAGTTTCTCTCACACACTCCTGCAGAATATGATTGCTGTATTAGTTTTACTGTGTTTATATTCATGGCATTGTAACGGTAAGTGATGTTTTAGTTTTTGTAGTTTGTATAAGCATTCAGTTCTTGTGGTTGCTGCTTAAACTTGCATTGACTTTTATATTATTTTATTTGAAAAACAAACAAACATGGATCTCTTTAATATTTTAAAGTTGCATATATTTCAGCTTCTTTCTATAATGTCAGTAATGTTTGTGTTTCTGTTCTTCAGGTGTGTTTGGTGATGAAGTGAAGTCAGTGTCAGTGATGGAGGGAGATTTTGTTACTCTACACACTCATATTACTGACATACTGAAAGATGATATTATCGAGTGGATGTTTGGTGTTGAGAGTCCAGATGAGATCATAGCTGAATATAACAGAGAAGCAAACACAACATCATTTAATGATGAAAGATTCAAGAATCATTTATATCTGAATCATCAGACTGGAGATCTCATCATCACAAACATCACAAACAAACACACTGGACTTTATAAAGTAGAGATCAACAGACAACCTTATGCCATCACCAGATGCTTCAATGTTATTGTCTATGGTGAGATGAGAAACACAGCTGGTTTCAAATATCATCATTATCATAGTATTAAAAAACGCAAACAATCAATGAACATGAAATGTAATGAATGAATAAAAGGTGTGACATTCACAATGTTTTATAAATGTTTTCCAGCTCATCTGCCGGTTCCTGTCATCAGCAGAGACTCATCACAATGTTCATCATCATCAAGATCAAGATGTGTGTTGTTGTGTTCAGTGATGAATGTGAGAGATGTGAGTCTGTCCTGGTACAAAGGAAACAGTTTATTGTCCATCATCAGTGTGTCTGATCTCAACATCAGACTCTCTCTACCTCTGGAGGTTGAATATCAGGATACAAACACATACAGCTGTGTACTCAACAATACCATCACAAACCAAACTCAACATCTCAACATCAAGAATCTCTGTCAGATGTGTTCAGGTACGATACTGTTTATGTGTTTTATTTTGTTACTGAAATGTAAAAAATGACATTAAACAGAAACTTCTCTTTTATTTCTCTTATTTCAGCTGATGTCTACTGCTGTTGTGGTTTTACTGAAGTTGTGATCCAATTGGTCGTCTCTGCTTTGGTGGGTGTGGCTGCTGTTGCTTTTTTGGTTTATGACATCAGAACCAGATAAGAATCTCCATTAACTTCCAATGAATCAAACAAGATTTTAAAAGAAGATTGTTTTTTTTTGTTTTTATTTAATAATGTAAATGTTGCAAAAGCTTCTTCCATGTTTTATTCTCCACTATTGTTCTGAGACCTTTAGTCACATCTCTCCCTAGTTATCTCAGAGATACATCAGATTTCCTCCAGTGTTTATCAACCATTCCCAATGTTGAACAGGGTGTTATACTTGCTACAATGGATGTGACCTCATTATATACCAACACTCCACATCATGAAGGTCTAGTGGCCTTAAAGCATTTCCTTGATTTACGTGTTGAAGATGATGGCCTTCCATCCAAATTCATAATTGACATGGCTGAAATGGTTCTCACTAAAAACTATTTCTTATTTGAAAACCAGTATTACTTACAGATTGAGGGCACGGCCATGGGGGCTACTATGGCGCCTGACTATGCCAATCTATATCTTGGCTTTTTGGAGGACAAATGTGTTTTCAATAATAACCCTTTTTCTGATAATATTATCTTGTTTAAGAGGTACATTGATGATTGCTTTGTCATTTACAAAGGTTCTACAAGTGATTTTGAAACATTTGTTCGATACATGAATTGTTTAAGACCATCGATCAAATTCACTCATGAGGTTGGAACTAAAAATGTTAGTTTTTTGGATACTTCCATATCAATTGTTGACAAACAAATAGTTTCCTCTCTCTATAGAAAAGACACAGCCAAGAATAGTCTTCTCCGTGCTAACAGTGCTCATCCTACTCCTTTAAAACGTGGGTTACCCTATAGTCAATTTTTAAGACTTCATCGTATCTGTTCTAGGAAAGAGGATTTTGATGCTAAAGCCCAGAATTTATATGCTGATTTTAAATCACGTGGTAATCCCAATAAATGGCTTGATACTGCACTTGAGAAAGTTTGTAGTCTACAGGAACGGGAAGAAAGCAACTTGACTGTAAACAAAAGTAAGAAAAGCTATTCTTGTGTTTTTAAATCTATATTCAGTCCATTGAGTAATGATATCAGGAAGATTATTTATAGTCACTGGCACATTATTCAAAGTGATCCCCTGTTAATGAAGGTATTTCATGATCAGGGCCGCCTTAACCTAATGTGAGGCCCTGGGGCTGAGAGGTTTTGTAGGCCCCCCCATACCCTCAATTTATAGTCTCATTTTTTTTTTTAAGTGTATATCTAGGTAATCTACATCACAAAATGCATTAGTTTCTTTCGAGACATACAACAGTGAGTTTTCCCTCTTTGACCCAGAAAACACCATAATATCATTATTAACATATCACTGAGCCCACTTGAGCATAAACACAAGACACTTTATTTAACAACCACACACAGCTACTTGTGGTGATAATAAAACCAAAATGTGTGAAAGTATATATGTTTATAAGCTTTATGTTTATATAGTTCTTGGAATATACAAATTTGCAGAAAATTCATTGCCACTCACTAACCAAATGCTCAGCACAGTTTTAAAAATAAAATAAGTTAAAGTTAGTTTTAAAGTGAAAATGCATTAATGATAACAAAAGATAAGTCTTTATAGACAAAATCTTGTTTTTTAAACATTTATTTATTTTGTAGGATATTGAAGATATAGTATGCATTGTATTTAGTATTTATGCATACATAAGCATGTAAAACGAACAAGTATGAATATGCACAAAACAGACAGGGAACATACCTGTATGTAAGATCTTTAGATAAGGAGATTATAAATATTAATGGTGCTATCAGGGGATGATCATTTTAGATGGTCGTGTCGCTCTTTACTTTCTAAACTTGCACCTTTACCGTTGCGTCTCTTTTCGTTTTTCTAATCTAAACCAACAGATGTGTGTACTGTGAGCTAACGTCGCGTCAAACTGCATCGCTCCAGCTGCGCACGCGTCACTGATATAAACGCGAGTAAACTTAAACTTTATAACAACTAACAGCATTATGTGCGGGAACTCTTTTCTTTATTTGGCGGCACAGTTTCGTTGCGCACGTTTGGAGAGACTTCTGCATGCCAGAGACTCTCAGCTGCACAAGCACAGAGAGAGCGAGCACGCGCGCGAAAGAGAGAGGGAGCGAGCGTGCACGCGGGCGAAAGAGAGAGAGACCTGCACCTCACTGGTGCTTATTATGAAATTTCAGAAATTACTCTTTCATTTGTTGGTGGATTATTTCCTGTTTCTCTGTCACACTCAGTCTAACATGCAGAAATGCCAAGTTGACAACGCGCATTTAATTACATTATGCGGAATAGAAAAATCTGACTGTTACGTCTGACATTTTCTCTCACGGTAAGTTACCACGGACCAATCAGCAGACATGTAACGTTCAATTAGAGTGATTGACAGAAAACCTGACAAGTTACAAAACAAAATGACATTTTCAGCTCATCATGAACGCGAACATGGGAGGCCCTTGAACTTCGGAGGCCCCTGGGCTTCAGCCCAGGTAAGCCCGTGCATTAAGGCGGCCTTGTTCATGATCCACCACTTTGTGTTTCTTCTAGGAGTTCTAGTCTGAGGGATAAGCTTGTTCATGCAGACACTCATGTCTCTTCTCCAACTACTCTAACTGATGCCCAGGGTAATTTTCCATGCTACAGATGTACTTCTTGCACGAAATATGTCAAATGCCAATCATTTATACATCCTCGTACACAAAAAAGATATAAGATCAAACAATTGATAACTTGCAAGAGTACATATGTGATTTATATCATTATTTGTCCATGTTCTCTGTTATATGTAGGCAAAACCACACGTGCTTTACGTATCAGAATGATTGAACATACCAGTGCAATTTGCAGATGTGATGATACATCTCCCATCTATCGTCATTTTAATCTTGCTAAACACTCTTTATCTGATGTGAAGTTCCTGGGCATCGAGAGGATTTTACCTCATAGAAGAGGTGGAGACAGAGACAAGAAACTGTTACAAAGGGAGGCCTTTTGGATTTTTGAACTTAAATCTTTATTTCCTGAGGGTATGAATGAAGATTTTGAACTTTCTTGTTTTCTGTGATTCATTTATTTATTGCAACATTTTTTGTAACATTATTTCTGTATGGATGTTTATATAGTTTATGTTAGATTTCTCTGTGTTCATTGATTGCCATTTGTGCTAATTGATGATTGTGATAATTGGACTCAGCTGATGGCCTCTAAGTGTCTGTCTTGTAAGAGGGTGCGTGTTTGGTGTACATTGAGCACTGAGGATAGCAAGCTGCTGAAACGTTTGCTCAGGTTTCGCTGTTTTTAAGTCACATTTTATGCACTTTAATAAATAAATTTTGTACTTTCTAGACCTTTTGAGTCTTCCTGGATTCAGTGTGCGGTCAGCCATTTTTCTAACTCATTCTACATACCCTTTTTGGTTCTACGCACCTGAAGAAATATATAGTTAATTGAGAGCGCAACAATTTTTTCCTATTCTCCACTATTAACATCTTATGTTTAGTTTTTGATTTCTTGCATCAGTAGTCACTGGAGGCCCAAAGACATTAAAATACTACAATGACGTTTTTAATAAAAAGGCTCAATAGGAACTCTGTCGAAGTCAATGTGTACATTACTGTTTAAAAGTTAAGGGTTGTACTTGATCTTAAAATTGTGTGCTTAAATGTTTAATTATTATATGTTTATTGTTAGTTTTAATATTATTTCATTAGTGTATAGAAATATGTGCAAACATATTTATTTATTTTTATGACAAAACGTCTCTAGGTTACGTATTCAAGCTCTGATCCCTCAGAAGGTAATGAGACACTGCGTCTCCTTTGCCATACTTCTGGCATCTGTACACCAGCTTGGGCATATGCCAGCTAAAGTGGGCATTCCTTTTCATCCTTTTATGCTCTCTAGCTTCCCAGTGTGACGTCACACCCAACAATTGGTCAAATATTATATACATACTACGGGACGTTCCCAAAGCGTCTGTTATCTGACACAGTGTTGAGTTTTCTTGAAAGAAAACTGAAATTATTCTTTAAAATGAAAAAAAAACTTTGAAAAGTATAAGTGAACTTTTGAATAGTAGAGTATATTGCGAAATCAAATCAAATATTTGTTAAATCATTTATGTGCTTAATTGTAACAAAGTCACAGTTCAAGTTTTTATCCATATACGTTCTAATTCCCAAAACATTTTTAAATTGCAGCCATATATTAACTCCTTTAATATTGTTTAAAAATCATCTCCAGGAGGACCTTAAGTAATCGAGTAAAAAAAAATGGTACAAAAGCATTCACTGGTACTTTAAAATGGCACTAATATGTACTGTTTAGGTACACATATGTATACATATGGTACCAAATACAGTATGTACCTTTTTAGGTATGTGTGATTTTTTTTTTAAAGAGCACTGCCCCAGTGATGACTTTTCTACATCTGTATCTGAGAGTGTAGCTACACTGAAAATTATTAAATCGTTTTAAATTATTTTTTGTGAATTTCTGTTACAGTGTAGTTCACAAAGTAACATTTGTGTTATTCTATGGTTTTAATGAGTTTACTTTTATTTTAAAATATAAACAAAAAATATTAAAGTTATTATTAAGTTTGTGTTTATTTGTAACAACTTCACAGTTGAGGTTTTTAGGACTCATGCATGTATGTGTTCATTATCACAGGAAGTAAATGCTTCAGTGGGACTGGTAAATGTTTAGTAGATATTATAATAATGTCTCATGTTACGTATGTAACCCTTTCCCTGAGAAGGGAATAAGACATTGTGTCTATCTTGCCAAACTTCATGTGTACCTGTAAGCCGCCTTCAGCAATATTTCAGATAGATAATTGCCTTTTATGCTTCCTGGCTCCTTCGTCACCCCGCCAATGACGTCATGCCCCACCATTGGTTGGATTTAATATACTTATTCAGATACACTCACACCTAAAGGCGTTCCCCAAAGCGTCTTTATGGTGACGCAGCGCGAGTTCCCTCGTAAGGGAACTAATAAAATACATTCGCTGAAGAAATACATAAGTAGCCCACATAAGCATAAAAAATAATATGATAGTAAATCTTGATTCAGTTCATATTTTGAACAGATTGTTGAATCAGACCAACAGAAGCCCTGATGTGTTTTTATCATGAAGACTGAATGTGTTAACTAAGTTAAAGTGAAACCCACTGTGGTCTGATCTGTGCAGTGGACAAACACTTCATGTGTCTGTGGTTTGTTTTCTGGTGTAAAGTTCATTCTGTTCCACTCATCTTTATTTCTGCATTAATCAAAACTCATTTACTGAGAAATAAAACTGTGCATCCATCAATAATGGTGTTTTAAAACAATCACAGAAGTGTCACAGGTCAGAGGTCAAATAAGAATCTCACGAATAATTATAACTATAATATATACAGAATAATTTGATTATATTATAATGGAGAGGTCATAAGAAAAAGTATTTAAGAAAAAATGTAATGTGGATTAACTGGAGTTAACCTAACCCTAATGTAATGGTTTTGTTCTGTGTTCTGTGTATTTTTGTATTTTGGACTTTTATTTTGATACTCTGTTCTGTTCTGACTTTTATTTTGATATTCATCATGCCATGTTTCAGTTCACACTTCCTGTCTGTTTTGTATATAAGTCACTTCCTGTTCACCTGTTCCCGGCTGATTATTACATCGCCACATTCTGTTTATCTGCCTGTATTCTGTTTGACCTGTTTTGACCTGTGCCTGTTTCTGGATTTTGATTGTTACTCTGCCTGCCCTGAACCTGAGCCTGTATTTGGATTCTGATTTTGGATTAACCCTTTGGATTTGTTTGCTGGCCCTTATTGGGATTTTACTAATAAACACCTTTAGCACATGGATTCTCCTCTTCCTCGCTTTCTTTAAAGCGCCCCGTTACAGATTAATCAGCCCAAACCGGAATCCAGCAGAGGTTGGAAACTTCCCACCAGCAGCATGACTCCAGCTGATCGACTTGTTTGTCTGCGCCAAGGTAACCGGCCTATTGAGGAGTTTGTGGAAGAGTTTTGTGAACTTCAACATCAGGTAGATTTCAAAGACTCTTTCCTGAAAGACATTTTTTACTGTGGATTAAATCGTTATATTGCCCGTTCCATGCCACTCCATACACCACACTGGACTTTGGAACATTACATTGATCACGCTCTGTTGTTGTGTGGCTCTCAATTCACGGTGGGTGTTGTGGATAGCAAACCAGAGGCTATTCACAACACGCCACGCCATGTCATGCCTGTTTTGCCTGTTCCTAAAATGGCCCCCACCATGCTTGCTCCCAAAATGGCCGCCATCCGGCCTGTGCCTAAAATGGCCGCCATCCGGCCTGTGCCTAAAATGGCCGCCATCCTGCCTGTGCCTAAAATGGCCGCCATCCTGCCTGTTCCCAAAATGGCCGCCATCCTGCCTGTCTCTGCACCTGTTTGTGAGAGAATTACCGTCATCCCTGCACCTGTAATTCAGAGGGCCATCATCACCACCACACCGGCACTTATGAGGGCTATTAGTCACCCAGCACCTGAGATCAAGATGGCCGCCATGCCCGAACCAACTACCACTGAGGTATGTCTCCTGGACAGTATATTACCTGAATTTGCCATAGCCCTGTGGTTCGTTTGGTCTGCCTTCTGCTATGTTGTTCCCGAGGTTCCTCAAGACCCTGAACCTGAACCACTCGACGACTCATCTGATCTGCCCGACTCATCTGATCTGCCCGACTCATCTGATCTGCCTGTCCTGCCTGATTCGTCTGTCCTGTCTGATTCGCCTGACCCGCCTGATTCACCTGTCCTGTCTGAATCATCTAATTCATCTGACTCGTCTGATTCATTTGACTCACTCGCTTCATCTGATTCGTCTGTCCTGCCTGATTCACCTGTCCCATCTGATTTGTCTGACTCACCTGATTCACATGATTCGTCTGGCTCACCTGGCTCACCTGTCTTATCTGACTCACCTGGCTCATCTGATTCACCTGGCTCACCTGATTCATCTGATTTGTCTGGTCCACCACCTGGGACTTCGCCACCCTGGGCTTTGGAAGCTTTTCCAAGTTTTTTTGGGGGGGGGTAGTACCCGGACACAGGAAGGAGGCAGAGGACGCCGAGGCGGAGACCGAAGTGGACTCTGATCCTTCCTCTCCTTGTGTTCCAGGGCTATTCCTACCCAATAATCAAGCTTCATGTCGGCCCCATGACCCAGGTCCCAGCCTGCCCCATGACCCAGGTCCCAGCCTGCCCCATGACCCAGGTCCCAGCCTGCCCCATGACCCAGGTCCCAGCCTGCCCCATGACCCAGGTCCCAGGCTGCCCCATGACCCAGGTCCCAGGCTGCCCCATGACCCAGGTCCCAGCCTGCCCCATGACCCAGGTCCCAGCCTGCCCCATGACCCAGGTCCCAGGCTGCCCCATGACCCAGGTCCCAGGCTGCCCCATGACCCAGGTCCCAGGCTGCCCCATGACCCAGGTCCCAGCCTGCCCCATGACCCAGGTCCCAGCCTGCCCCATGACCCAGGTCCCAGCCTGCCCCATGACCCAGGTCCCAGCCTGCCCCATGACCCAGGTCCCAGCCTGCCCCATGACCCAGGTCCCAGCCTGCCCCATGACCCAGGTCCCAGCCTGCCCCATGACCCAGGTCCCAGCCTGCCCCATGACCCAGGTCCCAGCCTGCCCCATGACCCAGGTCCCAGCCTGCCCCATGACCCAGGTCCCAGCCTGCCCCATGACCCAGGTCCCAGCCTGCCCCATGACCCGGTCCCAGCCTGCCCCATGACCCGGTCCCAGCCTGCCCCATGACCCGGGACCATGCTGGCCCCACGACCCTGGACCATCCTGGCCTTATGACCCAGGACCTCTCCTGAACTGCCCTGCCTTGCCAAGAGGTCCTGGCCCGCCCGCCCACCCTCTATTTGGACTTAATTATTTGAATGTTGGGCTCCGGGAGTCGCCCTTTAGAGGGGGGGTTCTGTAATGGTTTTGTTCTGTGTTCTGTGTATTTTTGTATTTTGGACTTTTATTTTGATACTCTGCTCTGTTCTGACTTTTATTTTGATATTCATCATGCCATGTTTCAGTTCACACTTCCTGTCTGTTTTGTATATAAGTCACTTCCTGTTCACCTGTTCCCGGCTGATTATTACATCGCCACATTCTGTTTATCTGCCTGTATTCTGTTTGACCTGTTTTGACCTGTGCCTGTTTCTGGATTTTGATTGTTACTCTGCCTGCCCTGAACCTGAGCCTGTATTTGGATTCTGATTTTGGATTAACCCTTTGGATTTGTTTGCTGGCCCTTATTGGGATTTTACTAATAAACACCTTTAGCACATGGATTCTCCTCTTCCTCGCTTTCTTTAAAGCGCCCCGTTACACCTAACTTAGGTTAGGTATCAGGGCCACTCCTCAACCAATCATCTTAAATACATTTTGGTCCCAAAATAACAAAAATTACAACTCTCTTCTCTTCTCTTCTCTTCTCTTCTCTTCTCTTCTCTTCTCTTCTCTTCTCTTCTCTTCTCTTCTCTGTTGGGAAGCGCATGCACAAGATTAAAGTCACGTGATTGCAGTGACGCGGACGACGTGTTGTCTGGTGACCCCCAGCTATTTTTTTGTGCACCCGAGCTTCTGAGGGAGACGCACGTTGTGGGCTCTATCTTACACCCGGCGCAATGCAGCGCAATGCGCGCCGCAAGTGTCTTTCGCTAGTTTCCACCCTAATTTTCACGTTTAGCGCCGCGTTTTTTAAATAGCAAATGCATTTGCGCCCTCTTTTGCGCCCATGGGCGTTCTGGTCTGAAAACGAGGTGTGTTCAGGCGCATTGTTGGCGCGTTGCTATTTTGAGGCAACTAAAATAGACTACGCCATTGACCAACAAAAACCTGCTCTAAAGTCTAAAGTCAATGGCGCAATGTGTTGTATGTTATTTAAAGAGCGCATTAGTAATATGCGCTAAACGGGAGGATAACGCGGGTTTGCTTATCACAAAGTACATGAATGCGCAGCAGCACAAAAATGATTTTAAATATGAAAGATTAAAGGATTGAATTTAAGAGATTATTATTGAGTCTCTTGGACATAAATGAGGACTAATTATGAGACATTAGAAGGCGCAAAGACCTGCTTCACCTGCAGCCTGGTAAGTAAATAAATGCTTTTTTAATGTTTTTTTTTAATGCTACCTCACGGATTTATTGTATATGATGACTCTGTACCTGCGGATATGGTGAGATGAGAAACATTTTTAAGTAATGCTTAAAAAAACTCTTTGCTAAAAAAAACGCTGTCCAAGTGCTGAAACTTGCGGAGAGCCGTTTGTAAATTCTTTATCTCCTGTTTGTTACAAATAAAGTTTTTTTAGAGTACAAACCTTATCTTACATACTTGTAAATTATTTGTTGACATTTAAAGCAATTACAAGCCTGCTTTTTACTTCCATGACTAAAAGAAAACGGTTTTAAAGGTTTTAATAAAAAAAATAAAAATTTCAATACAAGTGAAAAACAACACAATTATTTAACATTAATCTTAAAATGGGGATTTTCTTCCTCCGCTTAGTTTTTCAGTTTACAAAGTCCGTCATCTAAATAGAGATTAGACATAGCGCCAGCGCAACTTGCTTTTAAAGGGGATGAGAGCTGAGACTCTCATTGGTTTACTGCACGTTACGCCCAAAATACTCCCATTACAATAGGACCCCTTTTCGACCATGCGCTTGGCGCACAAACCATTTTTCCCGTCGTTAAATTAGCAAAAGTGGATTCGGACACGCCCATTTAGACGTTGCGCTGTGCGCTTTAGACAATGCGCTTAGATCGTTAAAATAGGGCCCTGTAAGTTTGAAGAAAAAAACTTTGCAAACATGTCTGAGGATAACACATCAGCCCCGTCACTGGAGTCACGTGACTTTAGTCTAGCACATGCGCTTTACAACAGACACAGAAGTGAAGACAATGCTGAATAAAGTCGTAATTTTTGTGATTTTTTTGTGGACCAAAATTTTTTTTGATGCTTCAGCACATTCTAACTGACCCACTGATGTCACATGGACTACTTTGATGATGTTTTTATTATCGTTCTGGACATGGATGAACACTAGTAATGCTTTTGTAAGGTAGGTTTGTAAAAACTAATTTAATGTCCTAATATATGTAAGGCCAATTTCTTGCCTCAAGCATGGGGGCTATCCCCACTCAGAGGACTCGTTCAAGGGCCCACAAGATGACTTAAAAATATTATAATATCTAAAACAGCAACAATAAAGATATTTTAAATAAGTGTTACAACAAATATACATATATCTAGTTATGCCAAGCCCTAAAATATTGGATTGGGTAGACATTGTGATTGTGGTCTTTAAATGTTGTTGTGTACAATGGGGGCTTGAAGTCCAAATGGTTAAGATCAGATGAAGAATTAATGAGACAAAGGTCACACCTCATTGAGTCAAAGTGAAACCTGATGTGGTCTCATCACATATGTGGTCTGATCTGTCTAATAGACAAGTAGTTCATCTATTATTGTGTGTTTGTGGTGAGTTTGTGAGTTTGTTCTGTTCCACACATCACCTTTATATGCACTATATCAAAAACACATTTACTAAGAAATTAAACACTGAAGGGCAGTTTCCCGGACAGGTATTAGACTAGTCCTAGACTAAAATAAATGTAAGAGCTGTCCAAACTGAAAACAACTTGCACTGATATATCTTAAAATAAATCAATGCCCTTTGTTTTACATTAAAATGCACGCAAGTAATGTTTTTAGGCATGTTTGTTACAACTAGTTATAATTCCTAATTAAACGAAGGTCTAGTCTTGGTTTAAATTAATCTCTTTAACATATTTTAAAACAATAAATAAAGTTTCACGGGTAAGAAATTTAAACAAATTCTCACCCATGAGTTATGTAATGGATAGGTCTTAATTATAAAATCCTTAAATAGTTACAGTGTTCAATGAAGTGCATTAAACTCCTGAAACAGATAAGTTCATAAGAAGAGTGAGTGTATAAAGCTCAGGACTGATTAAAAACAGGTTACTGAGAAAGATACAAGTGTTCATCACTTCATTGTCTACCATAAAGCTTCAGAAGACATCTCAACATTATATCTACTCAGATTTACTCTTCATCTAAATGTCACCAATCTCAATATTTATTCATACATTTCTAATGCAGACCATATGTTCTTCACATAAATATATATAACAATTTCTTAACAAATTCTTTACTAAATAATTTTGGTGTTAAAGTCACATTGTGTTTTCAGGATTCAGAGCAGAAAGAGATCAAGCGAGTGTGTGTGTGTTCACGCGAGTCTGTAGTGGGTGGGGGGCGAACACATTTTCAGATATTTTCTGTCACATTACACATTGTGTTTAGTTCTTCAGACACACTGCTACAGAATATGATTGCTGTAATAGTTTTACTGCATTTATGTTTTTGCCATTTGGACGGTATGTGATTGTTATTAAATTTTTATACATTCTTACAGTAGAGACATAATAAACACTTGCCGCTTTTACTCACATTTGCAATGTCTACATTCCTTGATACATTTAAATCATATTTTGTTGTTCTAATGTGAATTAGTTCAATGTTGTGCATATATTTTTTTTCCAAATTCAAGTCTGTCTATGTTTTTCCGAATCTTCAGTGATAGACTATGTGGTATTTAGAAAACTATAGTTAATGTTTTAATAAACCCTTAAAGTTTCATATAATGTCAGTAATGTTTGTGTTTCTGTATCTGCAGGTGTGTTTGGTGATGAAGTGAAGTCAGTGTCAGTGATGGAGGGAGATTCTGTTACTCTACACAGTAATATTACTGAACTACAGACAGATGATGTTATTCAGTGGAGGTTTGGTGTTCAGAGTCCAGATGAGATCATAGCTGAATATAACAGAGAACCAAACACAACATCATTTAATGATGAAAGATTCAAGAATCATTTATATCTGAATCATCAGACTGGAGATCTCATCATCACAAACGTCACAAACAAACACACTGGACTTTATAAAGTAAAGATCATCACAAATACTGTGATCATTAAACATTTCAGTGTTACTGTCTATGGTGAGTTGAGAAACACAGCTGGTTTCATCAAGTTTTAAATATCATAATTATCATAGTACTAAAAAAGCAAAAAGGTGTGACATTATCTTCTCTGTGTGAGGAAACAAACCCACAGATCATAATGTTTTATAAATGTTTTTCAGCTCATCTGCCAGTTCCTGTCATCTCCAGTAACTCTTTAAAATGTTCTTCATCATCGTCATCATCATCAAAATGTTCATTATTGTGTTCAGTGTTGAATGTGAGAGATGTGAGTCTGTCCTGGTACAAAGGAAACAGTTTATTGTCCATCATCAGTGTGTCTGATCTCAACATCAGACTCTCTCAACCTCTGGAGGTTGAATATCAGGATACAAACACATACAGATGTGTACTCAACAATACCATCACAAAACAAACTCAACATCTCAACATCAAGAATCTCTGTCAGACGTGTTCAGACGGAGTCAATGGTAATTATTAACAATGCCATGACATTATTATTATTACAACTAAACAATGACATAATAAATAGTTTTGAATTGTAATATATAAATATATATTGTTTCTTGTGTTTCTGTTAGTTCACTGTTGTTGTTTATTTGTGTTTAGTTTATCCCTCAACCGCAGTGTAACTCCGCTTCGCGTTGTGCCGCATTACCACCTTGGGTTTTCATTATTTTCTAATAATTCAACGACCTGTCATCAATTGTTCCTTACATAATAGGCTACATGTGAACAAAATGTATAGCCACATGATAAATCAGAAATACTGACCATTATTATGACATATAATGCTATAAACATTCATTAAATTCAAAATGTAACCTAATGTAATCCCATAAACGTAAAAATAAATATACATGAATATGATAAGGAACATAAATGTCTAAATGAAATATACAATGAAAGATTCTGCACATTGTTTTACCATAAAGTTTCAATATAAAATTTGACAGTTGTTAAGTAAAGAAAAAAATCATTCTAATATTTCGTAAGTGGTTTGTTGAATATAATAGAAATCTTAACTGTAAATTATATGGTCATTATACCATTAACATAACATGTTCACTTCAAAATTACCAATACAGTAAGAAGCAATTTGTTTTACAGTGCTGATCATTCTGATCTGTTCTGCTGTTGGAAGTCTGATGATTGTAGCTGGAGTTCTGATCTTCTGTGTCTACAGAAAACACAAAGAAAGACATCAAGAAGGCAAGTGATGTGTATTATACTGCCCTACAAAGACAAAGTGCAGTTACTACACAAATAATGGAGAACCAGCCATGTTACTGCAATTTTGACACCAGTACTTTGTCAAAGAGACCGAACAGATGTCACAAAGCCCATTTTTAGTCTTAACTAAATTTTGACCAACTGTTACTGCAATTTGCTTTTGTAGCTATATCATTATATTACAATAATATTAATTAAAGAAACATTTTAACATGCTTGATAAATTGTTATTATAGAAACAGTTCAGACTGAAGAAGGGGAAATCACTTATGCAGAGCCAACCTTCTGTAAAAGAGGAGCGCATAAACTGGTAAGATCATTCATTATTGTGTCTTGTGTTGTATTGTACTGTACACATTTTAAAATGATAAAACCAATGTAACTTAGTGATGATGGCTGTAGCTCTATGTTGTCCACCAGAGGGAGTGACAGGATAAAGGCTCATTTATATTCATTTATCAAATGCCAACAAACTCATTACTCATCATGTGACTGCTTTTTTATATTTGTTCAGAGATCTGCAGTAGAGGATGGTGTGGTTTATGCTGGAGTAATGAGACGATAAACAAACTTACCGTGTCTGATTCCTCATGACTGATGTTCTGATGACAGTAAATATCAGTGTTGTTAAATTATACTTTTATTTGTTTTGTGACGTTTTGATATTCAAATGTTGTATTGTTGTTTGTCAGCTTTGGCAAATCTTAAAGAAATTCAGACTGTGTACCATAGCATGAAATTGATGTTAACCATCTGAATGTAATTCAGGATATTCTAATAAATTTTACCATAATTTGTTCACATATAATTGAGAATTGATTCATGACAAAGAAACATCTTCATCCCATTACAATTACTCAAGCAAAAGTAACTCTTTGTATTAAAATTTGTCCACCCAACACGTTAAAATGTAATTTCACCAGTAGTGTTGCTAGACATAAAGACATAGAACTTTACTGGGGCTCAGCCCACCCATTTTTTCTGACTTCTTTCTTCATAGCCTGAAAGCGTGCAAAAAGTGTCCATCACTTCCATAGAAATTTTCTTTGCTTAACCCACTATTACTACACTGCAGCAAGTACTGGGAAAGATAAACATATATTTAAAAATATTTAAGTATCATCTTCATTATACTTAACATGAACATTATTAACATTTTGGAGGCATAGATAATAATAATAATAACCATAATAATAATAATAATAATACGTTTAATTTATATAGTGCCTTTCCCAAGCTCAAGGACACTTCACAATAACAATAAAGAGTAAAAAATAAATACATACAGAAACGGACAATAGACAATTGCCCAAGGCAAGGCAAGTTTATTTGTATAGCACATTTCATACACAAAGGTCATTCAAAGTGCTTTACATAGAAATGAGAAAACAAAAATCAAAGATACATGAATTTAAAATATCAATTAAAAGAAAATAAATGTGATTTTAATAAAAACTGTTTAAATGTGTGAAAAAGAATAAAACAGGAATAAAAGTATAAAATAGTTAAAAATAAGAATAAAATCAAGAGAAATAAAAATAATTAAAATAGTGCATATAAAATATAGTGCAATCAGTTTGGACGCAGCATAGTGCTCATTCAGTAAATGCATAGCTAAACAGATGTGTTTTGAGTCTGGATTTGAATGTGGCTACTGTTGGAGCACATCTGATCTCTTCTGGAAGCTGGTTCCAGCTGCGACTGGCATAATAGCTAAAAGCTGACTCTCCTTGCTTTGAGTGAACCCTTGGTATTTCTAGCTGATGTGATCCTAATGATCTGAGTGATCTGATGGGTTTATATTCAATGAGCATATCAGCAATGTATTGAGGTCCTAGTCCACTGAGTGATTTATATACCATTAATAATACTTTAAAATCAATCCTAAATGTAACTGGTAGCCAGTGTAGAGACCTGAGGACCGGTGTGATATGTTCATATTTTCTGGTTCTGCTCAGAATCCTGGCAGCAGGAGGGTTCGAGGGGTGAGTATAAGGAGAAAGTAAGTCAGAGAGATGGGAAGGAGCAAGACCTTTGAGTGACTTAAAGGTAAGCAGGAGAATTTTGTAAGTAATACGAGAAGATAGCCAGTGGTGGTCAAACAGAATTGGTGTGATATGAACGGATCAATTAGTGTAAGTAAGCAATCTTGCAGCAGAGTGAATATCTTATTTTTTTATATTAATTATATATCTGAAAATACAGGACAGTACATATGTTATACTTTTAATAGCACAACAATGTAATTCTGTTCTATAGAGATTGTGTCTCAATCAGTTACCCAGCTCCAGGGGTTAAATTGGGATTTGTTATGTGGGGAGGGGTACTTCGAGGGGTAGAATGTTTAATACTGATGACAGCAAAGGCACTGGTGTGTTTCAATGACATTCTAGACCGCTGATAGGATTTGATAAGTTTCAGCTTTAAAGAGGTTGACCCGAAATATTTTAAAAAGAGCTTCTGAACGTTAAATGATGTAAATCTGTAGGTCTGACACCCTAAGCATTTGTTGCACATGTCATTTGCACAATTGTCAAACTTTGAAGGAAGTTATAAGAATCAACCTCCCATAAGATACCCTAAAAAGGCATAACATACTAAATCAGCAACAGCTCTATTAAATTAGCCATTGAGATTCCCTATGCTGGTCCGTAATGTCATAATTGATTAGTATAATCAAAATACATTCTTTTTTAAACTATACAATAAGTTAAATCCAATGTTATCCAGTTAACATGATGCCTGACCAACGATCACCGGCAGAACCCACTTAATCTCCTTATCCGTTTATGTGTGTGTATACACATATATCTCCCAAGGGTTTTTC
Organism: Misgurnus mizolepis; assembly: GCA_025389145.1. NCBI lineage: Eukaryota > Metazoa > Chordata > Actinopteri > Cypriniformes > Cobitidae > Misgurnus > Misgurnus mizolepis. The sequence continues at coordinate 978,563 of JAIFKI010000021.1, forward strand.
CCTCCTAGGACTTTTTTTTATTTTCCTCGGCTAAACGGCCCAGGGTTTTTTTTCTCCTAGGGGTTTTTTTACCCCGGGGAGGCAGCCTTCTTGGGCTTAACTTAGCTTCCTCTTCTAGACGTAACATTAGTAATACGCTCGCTTATAATGTCGAGTCATAGCCGCAGCAAATTTGACTGCTTATGCTATCGTGTATTATGTTGTGCTATCTGTCGTTTTTCTGTGCTTTTACTGCTTCTATTAATGTAAAGCTGCTTTGAAACAATTAAGTATTGTGAAAAGCGCTATATAAATAAAATTGAATTGAATTGAACACATTGTAATAAAATGAGTGACATACTTTAATACTTTGTTTTGCACCGATGCGTACCGAGCTGCCTTCATGTGCAAACACTGCCTGTAAAGTCATTGTCTCATTAGACAGTTTACCCTGTCACACTCACCCCGACTAAGATTCTAATTGATGATTGATCGGGTATGGGAGTTGAGTGCTTTAACAAAGATGCCAAAGGCCATGACCACTAGTATCTGTTGCACCTCTTGAGATTGGGGAGTGAGGCAAATCTAACCTCTGTTACACTCAGCCCACTAAACCTTACTCCCATCCGGGTCATGGCACCACTGTAAACGGCCCCAGGCACGATTAGAACAGCTGATCTGTCCGACATGGGAGTTGCTACACTCAGGAGGCTACCACTGTCTGTCACTATTATAACAGCACTCCATGTCAGCTGCCTAAGCTTTCGGACACATCTATTGAGAGCATCAATGCTCCCTGGGTTTTGCACAAATGTACAATGAAAGAATTTTGCGAGTAAGGCCAACGGTCTGATCAGTGCCCTGATTACTGAACGAGGGAGCTGATTGAGACACAGCCTGTATTTTCTTAAGCTTCAATCAGGTCCTTCATGCATGCCACTTTTCTTCAGTCCATTCATAAACCTTAAAGCTTCTCCATCCTCAAACGAGCTGCTTGAGTTTGTGCTGCTCTCTTCATCTGAATCATTTGTTTTAGCTTTCATGAAACCTGCTGAAAAACAAAATGATACTTGATGTTTCTTTCTCATTAGCAAAGATTTAAAAATAGACAAAAGTGAAGTGTTTTTCTTTGCCATGAAGGCCATTTTAAGCTGAAGCTTAATGATCCACACACCTTTGCGTTTTCTGTAGACACAGAAGATCAGAACTCCAGCTACAATCATCAGACTTAAAACACCACAACAGATCCGAATGATCAGACGTGTATCTGTAATGCAGAGAGTCAGCACTGTAAGAAAGTGCTTAATTTCAAAAGAGGCTAAACTGTATTTTTGTGGAGAAAACTGTATGTTAATGCTATTAATAATGACAGTTAAGACCTATATTATATTCAACAAACCAATGTACTTTTATCACTTTTTTATCACAAGTTTTTTTGTAAAACATTCATCTGACCACTAGGTTGCACTGTGACAAAACTGTGCATGCTCTCTCAGTTCCTGATTGCCATCACAACTACCAATTGTCATGTCAATACGCGTAAGTTTGGTGAAGATACACCCTCAAACAGTTTTTTTTTGGGCTCAACGTAAAATTCATTGACGTAGTATACAAAAAGGATTGGCGAATCAAATCAAACTTTTTGCCCTGCGCGTCTCTAGATGCTACAAACCGATTTTCATGAAAATCGACTAAAGCTTTAGGGGGAGTTTGAAACAGTACATTTTACAAATAATTCAAAATTTTCATGAAGAAAAATAACATATGCAATCGATTCATCAAGAGCCAAGGAATCAGAGGAAAAATAATATTATAAGCAAAAACATAAGTGAAACTTTGGACTATTGGTGGTGCTAGTGGGGAGACTCAAAATTTGCTATGGTAACTTTTTGGACTGACCTCTAAATGTAATATTGTAATAATAATAATAATGTCATGTCATTGTTAAAAATCATCTGTATCTTACCTGAACACATCTGACAGAGATTCTTGATGTTGAGATGTTGAGTTTGGTTTGTGATGGGATTGTTGAGTACACATCTGTATGTGTTTGTATCCTGATATTCAACCTCCAGAGGTTGAGAGAGTCTGTTGTTGAGATCAGACACACTGATGCTGGACAATAAACTGTTTCCTTTATACCAGGACAGACTCACATCTCTCACATTCAACACTGAACACAACAACACACATCTTGATGATGATGAACACTGTGATGAGTTTCTGGTGATGACAGGAATGGGCAGATGAGCTGAAAATAGTAAAAAGAAAAAAAGTTTTAATATTTGTAAAGACTTGTTTCATCCTGGACTGTCTCAAATGTTATTAAAAGAGCAGTCGCCCCAAAACTAATGTTTTTGAATGATTCTGTGCCTTTCAGTAAACGAATTGCTTGGCAGTAGATTTTAATTCTAAATACTATAATATATAAAAACTGTAATCGTATGTTTCCATATCTGGTCTTGTTTAGAGAAACTGTGTGTTTTTTAGAGTCGCTGTAATGAAAAAAGTAATGTTATTATTGAATATAGCATATAGCCTTTTCATAACACAACAAAAAGTATATTGAACCTTAAATATGAAAATACTCACCATAGACAATAACATTGAATTTCTTTTCTATGACTTCATTGTTTCTGTTGATCTCTAGTGTATAAAGTCCAGTGTGTTGAGTTCTGATGTTTGTGATGGTGAGATCTCCAGTCTGATCATCCAGCTTCACTCCGTTTCTGAATCTCACATCTTTAGATAACTTATTACTATTTGCCTTTCCATTGATTCTTGCAACAAAAGTGTTTTCAGGTCCATAATACCACAGTATTAGATCATCTGGCTGTTTCTCAAGTTCAGTGTGTAGAGTAACAGAATCTCCCTTCATCACGGACACTGACTTCACTTCAGCACCAAACACAACTAAAACACAACAAAATAAATATTTTCCACGTTTATGAATGCATATAAATAACATTATAAACACACTCAAGAAAATGAACTCACTTTTGCTAATTTTACTTAATCCTTTCATGTTGTGATTACTTTAAAAAACCAAATTAACAACGTGAACTTAATTTAATCTAGTTCATTCAACAAAAAAAAAATGTCTTGTCAGCTTTACTTAAAAATTATTTGTTTAGCCAACATAACATTTTTGCGTAAAAGTAACAGATTAATAAAACCAATACAGACTGGCATCTTATTGGCTGATTATGTTGCAGTGTATTATGGGTAATTGTTGTTCTGGCACTGTCTTGCAGAAGTGTCCATTAGATTGGTACCTGAGTAATAAGTTGTCAAGTATGAGTCAATGAACTTGTTCTAATATATTTTTAGAACAAAATCAAATAAACAGTTTGAAATGCAATGTTTCATTTCAAATTTGTTTATAATATATTGGATAAGCTATAATTGAAAGGTCTTGTTGAATTGAGCAGCTGCACTTGATTGATTCAGTGTTATGGAGTCATTAAATAGGTAATCCAAATTAAAGGGGGTGGTGTTAAAAAAAGGCATTATTCTAATTTTTGTCATCATTAATTATATTTTTCATCTAAAATTAACTCAATCGTTGTTTGTTGACACTTTTAAGGTTTGTTGAGTTTACTTAAACTTATTTTGTAAAATACACTAAATGACGTTTTGTTGAGAATACTTGAACAAATTGTGTGGAACCGATTTACAAAATATTTTTTATTAAAGCCCACTTTTCATTTTTTTTTAGTGCACTGTCCACTAGCCCCTCACTGCAGAACACAAGATCCAGGGGGCGGACTGCATTTTGTTTGTACATGTGACAGATTCATACTTATTCGCGTCTTACAGTACTATTATTTCCGCATCACAAACTTGCTAAAACAGTTTTTTTGAATAATGATTTAAATGTTTAGTTGTACAATGTGGAAATGGATGCACATAATTATGGACAATAACCAAATATTTTAATATTTTTATTTGGGGAAACGTTGAATGTATTTGAAATGTTAGCATAGCCTGGCTAGTGGGTAGCATGTAAAGTACCTTGTTAACAACAGTCCATATGTAGCGTCACATGTGTGCGCTAGTTGTTATCTAGCTAACTGTTATCTAGCTAACAAGTTAACGTTACATAACATCTCTTGGCGTTATCAAATAGCATGTACACTGTCAAAAGTTTGACATATTTAACGGTGATCATTTCTTAGACATACACTACATAATGAATCTATCTCGACTAAAATTAATCAAATGTAAACTTATATTGATAAGAACAAACATTGGTGACTATGGGCAGTACATTTTCATGGGGATCAGCGTTAATGCTTCTCAATTACTTTGTATGGGTGACATCATGCATAACGAACAGAATTGTGGATCTATCTGCGTCACGTCACTGGAGTTGTTCGCGGCAGAAGTTGAATATTTCTCAACTTTTCAAAACGTAGACGTCAGCCAAACAGATCGCCATATGCAAATACACTAGCCAATTGCGTTTATGCAAGATCGAAGAACAGGGGAGCATGTGTTGCGGTCCACTTTGATTGTCACTTCGGACACGCCCTGTCAAGTGTTAATGCTGATGCCCTGTGTGAATGTACCGTAATTATTGTACATTCACACCACAACCAGTGCGAGTGTCAAAGTGGATAGAAGTCATTTATTTCCACTGACAGTCAAGCACCGGCACAGGCCGTCTTGGACTGTGTGAGCGTTCGAAGAGAAATTAAATCAGGTCAAATTTATAGCAATGAGCTATGACACAGTTTGGCGCCAACCAATCGGAACGTGTTTGCTTTCATTTGTTCTAAAAGAATACACATCATCTATTCTTGGGCTATGGATAGACATCTTTTAGACTAGGGCTAGGCAAAAAAATCTATTTTTTGATTAATCGTTTTTTAAAACCTGGTCAATTCACAATCGATTCTCAAAGAGCAGAATTGATTTTTTCCCCATATTTTTTTCTGCAAACATTGAACGTAAGATTAACGTTAATCAAATTACTAGTCTTCTTCACTAGATGTCACCCTCTTTTTTTGCCTTGCGCAATGTTACCAAGGAGCCTGTCATTCTTTCATTCAGTGCTTAAAATTACGGTTTCAGGTGCTTCATCGACGTTGATGCCACCTTCACATAAAAAGTAAAGGGTATGGAAGCATTTTAGATTTTGCAAGCAAGACGACGAGGTTAGTGTTGTGGCTTTTAATTTCTTTTTATTAATTACCCACTTGTAAACTTCTATTCACTGTTCTGTTTTATTAATATAGTATTTGTATTAAATCTATATTCATTGAGTTGAATCAAGAATCAAGTATAAAAACCAACCCGAGAATCGGAATCGAAAATTGAATCGAGAATCGAAACCGAATCGATTTGATAGCTTGTGAATCTAAATTGAATCAATCTGGAACATCTGAATCGATACCCAGCCCTATATTAGACCTTCACTTACATCCCAAATATTGCTTTGTTTTAGCCAAAATTGCTTGCTGGGGAGCTATGCCGTTGTTCTATGGCAACCACTGGGAATCTAGAAATCCTCCGCTTGAGAGGATTCCAGAAAACACAGGCCTGTAAACTTTGGTTGTGACCACATTATTTCCCAAGTGAAATGACTCATATAAACTGCATGCTGAAATTAGACTAGCACATGAACACAAAAGCCGCACGACACAATTGGTATTTAATTGGTTTATTTCATTAGCAAATTAGCATTTTTTCCATCCATCATGCTGCTGAATGATCTCAACTTCAGCACTGATAGTGACAAGCTTTGGATCTCTGCTTCATTCCAGTTGGCCAACATTTCTCGTCGTACATGTTGATATGCGTTTAAATCCCTGTGTAGGAAAATGGTCATACTTGATTGGTACAGTGCCGCATGAAGTACACCAACAACATGCCAAAGTGTCAAGTCAACGTGTGTTTCATGTTATTGTTGAAACTTACTGTGTTGATGTCAAACCCTGATTAATATAGACTGTTAGCAAAAAATGAGGATTCAAGAATTTAAAAATGAAAACATTTATAGTCTGGAGATGTCGGTCCTTGTCAGTTTTCTGATATGATCAAATATTTAAACTCTTGCCATTTAAGATTAAATCAACTGTAGGTGTTGCTCCTTGAAAACATAGATTTGTTTACTGTGCTTACTGGTAGGTTCAATGCAAAATGTTGAGCTCTTCCTTATTTGTAAATTGATTTGTTTACAATTGGCTTAATACATGTAAATTAATGCTGAAACTAAAATGAAAGAGAACAATAAATGTCAATGTTGTGTCACAGTTTGTCCATTAGATGGCATTGTTTACACAAAGGTATTGCGGAGGATTTTCTTTTTCCGGGCGGATCATCAAGACTATTGGTCCTCCTAGTTGTCAATCAGGAGTGTTGCGCAATTGCATTTTTTAAAAAAGTGGACAAGGCAGTTCTTTTCTAAAATTCAAGAAAATCCTCCGCTACACCTTTAACATACAAAAACATACAAAAGTGTTCAGCTTTATATGTTCTCATTTAAAGGAATTATAAAAAGGCTGGTTTATTAACCAGCTAAAAATAAATGAAAACTCTTAGTAGAACAATTAGTCAATACAATGATGCTAGCTGAGATGCCTGACTACCATTATTTTGATAATAACAATGCAGAGCAGGGCATGCCCTAAAACTATGCTGTTGGAAATTACAGGATTAACCTGCTTGACACAACAACTCAAAACAAAATGTCACATATCTTTGAAAAGCTAAGATTCTGGTGATTCAAATGAGGTTAACCCTTTTAAGATATAATCAGCACAACAGGTACAATTATTGACCTTTTAGCCATTGTAGACACAACAAATATGTCAATATATTTTTGAATAGTTTGAAAGAGATTTTAAAAATATATATATTTTAAAGCATTTAAAAATAAAATAATTATAAAAGATTAAAACATATTAAGGCTATAAAAATAAACTTACCATTCACTGTCAGAAAGCACAGACACAGAAAAATAAACGTGGTCATGGTCCTCATTTTAGAACACTGAATGTTGATGAGAAATGGTTGCTGTTTTAATAAGGTGTATATTCCAGAGATCTTCGCTAAATATTATTTTGTAGTGTTAATGTCCTAAGAAATGATCTTCTTCACAGTGTGATCTTAAGAATAACTCGCAGACAGCAGCCGTCAGTATAGAACTGAGTTGCGTTTCCGCAAAAAAGAAACTCCTATCTCTCTGTGTGACAACAAACAATGAATGGTTGAGTTGCTTCCCTACCACTCCCTACACCAACCCACTTCATTATTTCTGTTCTTGTGTTTTACAAGAAACCTTTAATCTTTTACCCAAAAGCAGTCAAACTTTTAGCTTTAAACAAATGCAAATATTGCATATCGTCACCTTTCTCCCTAATTTTTGACAAAATGTTTTTTTTTTTTTGCATGAGTCATCTCCTCATGATCCTGGCCACGTCTGGTAAAATAGCCCACATCCTCATTTGAAGAAATGCTATTCAACCCTGCAGTATAATGGCCTAAGTCAAGAGCATGCCTTAGTCATCATTGAGACATCAAGAACAACACAAATCTACTCAACCTCTGAAGTTAGTTCCATTTATTTGTGTTTTCTGAAAAACCTGAAAAGATGACTTAGGGGGCCAGTCACACCAAAAGCGTTTATGGCAGTTGCAGGCACCTTTTTTGAATGATATTCTATGGGCAGGGCAGTTTTGCACGCTGTTTATGCGCGCCGAGCGCCTTGCGTTTTTTTGCCGCCTGCCGCGCACGCATTTTTGAAGGAGCGCTGAGAGCGGAAAAGCGCCCGACGTCATTCGTGGCTTTCCATCGTCCAATCGAATGAGGGGAGAGGCGGGCCTTACGCTGTGGTGAGGGAAGTTTACAGTTGCTTTGAAGAACCGGACTCCACTCGCTCACTCTCTCTTGCGTGTTTGTGCACCTCTCACCCTCAAACAAGGTCAGAGCAAGCGTCCTCTTTTTAAAGTTTCTGCTAATATGACAGTTAACAGCAAAAGAACGCTTGTCACAGGCCGGAGCGGACCCGAGATAGCTAAAGGGTCACGCCCCTTCCTAGTTTCCACCTCGAGGAGGTCCCAAAGCCAACCCAATGACCCTTCCCCTTTTTGGCCACGGCCCACCTGGAGGGCAGAACATGAGGCCTTAGTTCTTTCGCCCGGACCAGCCCCGCACTCTTTCCACCCCCAAGGCGGAAGTTCACTCGCCCCGAAATCGAACTCCTTTCTGCTTCTTCAGCCCGTCTTTTAAGTCTGCATTAATCATATCACCCGCCCAGTCAATAATCGCTGCCTCCTTTGCACACCTGTAATGAATCTGGCCTGATTTCGCTGCCATGGAAACCCAGGAAGTAAACGGGTGTTTTAAAAATTTGGTCCGGGGGGAACCTCTCCTCCCCATTTTTGGTTCCGCCCTAAGTCACCCTGTGACACGCTCATGCTTCAATATTTGATTGACAAGACAGCTGACTCGGTGGTTGCTTAGCAATATGAAAAGCCGTGTCGCACTGCTCTTTTTTTTTTTAAAAAAGGCAGTGCATCGCGCCTTGCGTTTGCAAGCGTTTAAAGGGATAGTTCGGCCAAAAACGATATTAAACCCATGATTTACTCACCCCCAAGCTGTCCGAGTTGCATATGTCCATCGTTTTTCAGACAAACACATTTTCGGATATTTTAGAAAATATTTTAGATCTTTCTGTTCATTAAATGTAATGTTACGGGGTCCAGCAATAGTCCACGACCTTCAAGTCCAAAAAAGTGCGTCCATCCTTCACAAATTAAATCCAAACGGCTCCAGGATGATAAACAAAGGTCTTCTGTGGGTAATCCGTGCGGTGTTGTTGTAGAAATATCCATATTTAAAATGTTATTAACGTTATAAACTACCTTCCGGTAGCGCCGCCATTTTGGAGTGATGCGCATTCAGGATGAGAGCTTACGCAGCGTACAGAGTTTCTCTGCTGCTGCTCTGTGCCCCCACCCTCCGAATTTGTCATACGTCACTAAGAAAAGTGCGTACACTACGCTAATACTCTCTCCTGAGTCTAAGATGGCGGCGCTACCGGAAGGTAGTTTATAACGTTAATAACATTTTAAATATGGATATTTCTACAACACCGCACGGATTACCCACAGAAGACCTTTGTTTATCATCCTGGAGCCGTTTGGATTTAATTTGTGAAGGATGGACGCACTTTTTTGGACTTGAAGGTCGTGGACTATTGCTGGACCCCGTAACATTACATTTAATGAACAGAAAGATCTAAAATATTTTCTAAAATATCCGAAAATGTGTTTGTCTGAAAAACGATGGACATATGCAACTCGGACAGCTTGGGGGTGAGTAAATCATGGGTTTAATATCGTTTTTGGCCGAACTATCCCTTTAAAGCGCTTTTGGTGTGACTGGCCCCTTAAGCAATTATTTTAGGAAGGTGACGATATATTTTAAAAAGGGTTTTTTAAATGCTAACTTACCCCACAAATTTATTGTCTATGATGAGTTTTTACCTGTTGATACGGTGAGATGAAAACCTTTATTAAGTTATGCTTTTCAAAACACTCATGGCACTGTCCGAGTGCTGAAACGTTTCGGCTCTCCACACATTTGGAAATTCTTTATCTCCTGTTTGTTACAAATAAAGTATTTTTAGAGTACAAACCTTTTCTTGCATATTTGTAAATTATTTGAGATTACACTGATCATGTAGGTATCCATACATTTACAGCTATTACAAGCATGCTAATTTGAAAGAAAACAACTTTTAAAGGTTTTATCGCAATTTTTACACCAATCTTAAACTGGGTGTCTTCTTCCTCTGCTTAGTTTTTAAACTTAAACTTTTAACATCTTAAACTGTGTTTCCGAAGATGAACAGAGGTCTTATGCGGCTTTCACATAGGAAGCGGTGTGCGCTGCGCTCGCCGCTTGTGCTCTGCTGGCCAGACCCGAGTATAAGCAGCTCTTCGTCCATTTTGTTTGGACGCCCCGTTTCTATTGGCCGCGTGGGTAATCGTCACAGAGCGCAGCGCAAAAGTTAAACTATTTTGAACTTTGACTGCGGCGTGAGCGCAAGCTGCGCCCGCGCCTTGCTCGACGCAACAACAAACCGCCCTCGCGTGGCGCAAGCCATTGAAATGAATGGGTTTCATAGCGCATGGCAGCACGCACTGCGTCCTATGTGAAAGCCGCATTACGAGTTTGGAATGACTAGGCCTGTCGCGATAAACGATAAATCGATTAATCGCACGGTAAATAAAATGAGCTCGATCATTTTTTTCGGCCGCAATAATTCACATTTGCATGCTTGTTTGTTTTCCTTGTCTCTCTCTCTCTCTCTCTACCAAAGAGACTGGATGACCGCTCCGTGCAACGAGTGACAAGGAGTGAACCCTCGTCAGTCATTTGTCAGTCGCATGATCTGTGTGGGGAGGGGGGACTCCTGGTGTAGCCTATCACAGTAGGAGTACTGAGGAGGATGAGCGCCGCGTGAGAAGTGTAGCAGGAGAAAACACTAGTTGAGACGAGAGTTGGAGAAAAATATGGATTTACTAGAGGCTGTTTACACTTGTCATTAACATGCGTTTTTATCGATCGGATCACAATGTTTTACGTCTTTTCTGACTTTTCTGACACAAGGTGAACAGTGCTATTTTTAGCCTTTCATTGAAAAACTAAAGCGGGTGATCTCCGCAGTTTCATTTTGCAAGCGTGTGAAAGTTGCGCGATCTTATTTCATCAATTGCGCTGAAAATTCAGACAAAGCTCTAACATATACATGTAGAAAATACTGTGCAGCATGTTTACTTGCTAAACAAGCAGTGGACATAATATAAGTTTGCGTCCATATAAACTCATAATTACTCCCGCTGGCGTTCAAATGACAGCTGAGAGACTCGCCCACTCTCTCGACAGACCACCCCCTCACAGTATTCAGCACAGAAGCGGTCGAAAGTGGACAAAAGAGACGGATTTAAATACCAGGTGTAAACGTGATATGTCTCTCTCGTCCACTTGTGATCTGATCAAAAACACATCTTAATACCAAGTGTAAACAGCCAAGTTTCAAAACCAAACGCTACAGCTGCAGTGTGGGAGCACTTTGGATTTAAACCTAATGACCGAGGTGAACCACTAAACCTGAACGAGCCGTTATGTCGCATTTGTGGTAAAAACGTAGCAGTTTGTAGTGGCAACACGACAAACATGCATATGCACCTAAAACGCAATCATCCTGTTATTTTGTTCATTTCTTGTGGATATTTAAAATGTCTTCCAGTTCCAGTATTACTTATTGTTTAGAAATAAAAGTTTATAGATCTTTGAAAAGGTGTATCTGCATTATTATAATGGCCCCGGAGCATCAATGTTACCGTCTATCGCGATAAATTCTGAGGCAATTTATCGTCTAGCAAAATTTGTTATCGCGACAGGCCTAGGAATGACATGCAAGTGAGTCATTAATGACATTTTCATTTTTGGGTAATGTATATCTATGCGTGAAAGCAACTGTGCGTCAGTGATTTACTATGATGAGTTGCTTTTTCTCTTTCTCTTTAATCTCACTCACAATGAGTACACCACACCATACCAGAATGACGTGGTTGGCATGTTTTCAACAAAGCAGTAGGTAAAGGGACACAAACAGGACATTTAAATGACAACATTTTTAACAAAAACACAAGAACAAGGTTTTGGGGACCTAAAAATAAAAACTTTTGAAACATTTTTGAAAACGGGTTGCTGACTTGACAGACAGACAGGCAGGCAGGCAGGCAGGCAAACCCAAAAAAAAAAAAAAAAAAAACTGACAATGGCTTTATTCTCGGATCTTTCACCCGGATCTTTAAATTAACTAATGAGTCGCGAGTCTCTAGTATCATTAACCCGGATCAGTTGAGTCCTACAACAATTCAATGTAAAACCATAAACAGCGCACACAAACCTCTTTCAACATTATTAATGAGACTTCGCTCGCTCTAAAGATCCACTCATAACCGGCTGACTGAACTGACCCGGGATTATCACTCAGAGCCGGGAAACATTGCAAACTCGAGAGACCTGCTGATCCGCGCGAGCCGCGAACTGACCTGAGATTCTCACTCGGAGCCGGAAACAATGCGGACTCGAGAGACATGCGGATCTGCTCTGACTCGAGAATCTCTCATCTTGTAACCGGCTGATCCGCACGAACTGTCTCTCGAATCAGAGCCGGAAGCACTGCAGATTCGCAGATCCGCCGGAAACATTGCAGACTCGACACTCTCTGGCTCGGGGGGCTACATAATTAGGACACAGCTTTTCTCTACATTTTCTCTATATTATTTTGATATTATTATTAGGCCTATTTTTTTAAATGGTCGACCATACACACCAAATCTAAAACCTATAAGCATGTTTTTCAAAAGTGACAGGCTTTTGTTGTGGATTTGCTTTTGAGGAGACTTCAGTCGCTCTATAGATCCACTAACCGGCTGATTCGCACGGATCAGCCGTAGCCGGTTAGTGGATCTGTAGAGCGAGTGAAGTCTCATGAGTCCCATGGTCTGTGAGTCTGCAATGTTTCTGGCTCTGAGAATCTCGAGTCGCATGGATCAGCCGGTTACAAGTGGGTCTGTACTGAGTTTCCTTGGTGATTTAGCAATACTGCTTCAAATGACTCAAGTGACTCACACAACCCGGATCACTTCAGTGAGTGACTCACAGTAACCCGGATCCTTAAAAGGAATCAAGTTTGCCAGGCCTATTGTTCAGTAGTCAGGGCACTGATCAGGGATACGGCCATTTTAAGGGTTGTCTCAACTGCAAAATCCTTCCAGTGCACTGGAACGTTCATTCCCTAAAAACTCCCACAATGCAACGCAAAAAACAGTGAGCATTGATGTTCCCGACGTTCTCTTACCGGAAATCATGTGACCCTTTCTGAATATCTCCAACCGGAACAAACACGCAAGCCAACTTCATGAAATGCGACTTTTATAAAGACAAATGTTTGTTTTAGTTTTAATATAAACACACATTGGTAGACAGGAAGGGACCAACAATCTACTTAATTTTGCAAACTTTATTTAACCAGGAGAAATCATATTGAGACTTATAGTCTCTTTTTCAAATGATCCCTGGCCAAGAAAGGCAGCACTTAAAATCTAATAACATCCCAGTAGAACATAACACAACATCTAACAAAACAAAAATCAATACAACAAAGTTTAAAATAACATAATAATCAAGACAGACAAAAACAACAGTCTATATACATTCACAAATATAGCTGAAGGTTTCACAGATATATGATTTAAAATCCTTATTATTAATAGTTAAATGTTATATTCCTCTAAATTTATGCACAGCAGTGTTTCCCATACATAGGCTCTACTTGGGCGGTGCGCCCAGGTAAATTGCGACCCGCCCAGGTAAAAAAAAAATCACTTTACGAATTTCCGTATTTTCTGAACTCGACTGGATGACCCGTGTTTTGGAGAGAGCGAGAAAGCGAGAGAGAGAGAGAGAGAGAGAGAGAGAGAGAGAGAGAGAGAGATAGAAAGGTGGGGGCTGGGTGACCGTGAAGATGATGCACGCGTCATAAACTCATCATCCTGCGCGGCAAACTGGATCAACTGCAGCACATACTGAGGTAACTGAGCAGCCAGGGAACTACACTGCGACCAAAATGGTTGCATATGCTTATGTGCATATGTGTTTATAGCATCCAAGTTGGCTTCATTTTGCGTGCAAGCACATTGTGTCTCTCCCGTTGAGTGTCCGTTAATGTGCTCTCTGTTTCTCAATGAATTGGGTGCGACGCGAAGCAACCTCAGTGTCACATCGTATCCTTTCATGTTTCTGAACTTGAGCAGAGTTTTACCATTAGAGGTCTTTCTTCACTGAGGACGCGGGACCCGTACGGTTCCGGGTTTATATTTTAAATGGTCAGTCGGATCTGGGTCAGTTCTAGTTCGGGTCCCAAGTCTGATTAATATTGTGTGTAAAATCCGAGTCGATCGGAGAACGGCCGCTAGCGCAAAGCTCGAGTGCTGTTTCAGCGTGCCTCCGGTTTCTTTGGCGATAACAGCTGGCTCTTGTCACGACCACGCGCCGCTTCATTTTTTCTTTATCCCATTTTTTTATAATCTTACAATTAATAGGCCATGTCTTTGCTAAAATCTAAACAGTTTGCACAGAGATTGTAGCAAAAAGCAGTGCTAAGACTAAATGAGCAAAGCTCTAGCTGACTCAGGATATAAAAAACGCAAAGCTGTAATGTAAAGTCTGTCATCGGGACAGCAAGTAGACTTTTAAATCTGAAATAATGAGTGGATTAAGCTTTTTTTAATCGGCAAAAGAGAAATAGAAAGCAGCAGCAGTAAAAGTGCCTAACTAATAGAAAATATTAACATTATAACATCAGTCACATTTATAATCTATAGACCTGCACTGTCTATTAATATACTGTAGGCTACATAGTATTGTATATAATTGAGTTTGATAAAAGGGGTCATCAAATTGCTTCATATATCAGTGCAAAAACAAAGTGTTTTCGTGGTGCTTTAACAAACAGTGTCAGCTTTGTTTATGGCAAAGAAAGTTTGGGGTGGTTAGATTAATGAACTATAATGTGAAATTAATATTAATGTTTAATAAATCAAAGTATTGTGTTGTGTCACACATTATTAGTTCTTTGTCACATGTATAGTAGACCATTTTTTGTCGGTAGATATAATGATAGAACTTTTCACGAGCTACCACCACAAGTAAATTTCAGATCTGTGGGAAACACTGCACAGATATGCGTCACAGGTCGGGGCAGGCTATTGACTCTAAGTCCCACCCATGTCTCAAATACCACCTCGAGGAGACCCCGGAGTTCCCAACCAACCAGACAAACAAGTGATTTAAAATTGAACAAATTGGACTTTATTAATTTAATTAAAACCAAACACTTTAAAATCTTTGGTCTGGCCTCTCTTCTCTAATGCCTGGCTCACACTACAGGATAATCGGGCCGAATTTACCCCGATTTTCTCCTCCCGAGAATCCTAGAGAAAATGGGCAGTGTTGGGAACGTTACTTTAAAAAAAGTAATTAGTTATAGTTACTAATTACTTCTCACAAATAGTAACTGAGTTAGTAACTGCGTTACATAATTATAAAAGTAATTAATTACCAGGAAAAGTAATTACTGCGTTACTTTAAAAAAATTTAATATTTCAAATAACTTGAATGCCCCTTACAAAATGAAATGTTAAATGACTAAAATGGATACTAAACAGTCCCTCCAGGATTTCGCGATGTCGCGATCGCAACTATTAACGCAAATTCAAAAAATCCCCGCGAATTCAGTGCAACTTGCAATTTTGACCAATCACCGCAACTTTTCTGCAACTTTGACCAATCAGCGCGGTCTTCTGCAAAGCGGCGTCATACGTCAGCAAACACATTTCCTGTTTAGTTCAGAAAACGCAGCAAACATGTGTGCAGCCAACGTCTCGCATTTACCAACAAAAATAACAGCTAAGGACCGCGAAAAACAGTACCCAGATGTCCTGTATGAAAGCGGGGGTAAACTCTTTTGCAGGATGTGCAATATTGTTGTTGAACACAAAAGAAAATCGTCAATTAATAAACACTTTGCCAGCGCGAAACATAAGCAGAGGATGTCAGAAACGCACGGAGGCTCTAAGACAAGACAAATCACGGTGACGCAGGCAGTGGCATCCCGATCAATTGCAAGCGCTGAAAGGATTAAGGTAAGCTGGCTTTATATACAATGCATGTTAAGAGGTAATGCTATAATGTACTGTAGTTGTCACCGAGTGACTAGCATCGCAAAGGTAACTGTCTTGTTGGTATAATGCGCGCACGCGCGCGCGTGTGTGTGTGTGTGTGTGTGTGCACGTGCGCCTCTGTGTTCCTGTATATGGTTTATGAGGACACCGTTTACAAAAGATTCAAAAAATGGCAAACGTTTTCTATGATTGGAAGGATTAGGGCTAGGGTAGTGTAAGGGTATAGATTATACAGTTTGTACATTAGAAAATCCATTATGCTAGATGGAGTCCCGTAAACCACATATCTGTGTTTGTGATGCATGCATAAGTGTGTGCGTGCATGTGAGTGTGAGTGACTTTTGTTTATCCTGCTGTTCTCACACAAGGTTACAATTCTTAAATGTGATAAAGGTAAAGAGAAAATATTTACCATTTATGCTGTTTATATTGCTTGTAATTGGGATGAAGTAAACATGTTTTTTTTGTACATAAAATTTTTGAGTGTGTTGAATTAAAACCCAAAAATGCAACAGGTCCACCAGACCCACGTACACTGGCTGAATAACAAAAATATGAAAACCACACTTGGGTTTAAGTTCTTATGGGTTTTAGTTCTTTAAATTGATGAATTATAAGTTGTCTATAAACTTTTTGATAAAGCTGTTCTATCAATTGTGATGTGTTGTTTACTGAAATCAGTTGATGTGTGTGAGGACATGGAGATACAAAAGTGAAATTAAAATAAATTATATATTTTACTTGTTTTGGAAAGTTTTCTGTACTGTGTATTAATTAGGGGAATGTATTATGATGTATTTGTCCTCTCCTTTTCTTTTAGATTTGTGAAGATTGGGTTGCCACCTGCACTGCTGTAAACATTCTGCTCTCTAAAAGTGACCATCCAGCTTTAAGAAAATTCCTTAGGGAGAAAGTTATAAATGGTGGAGCCATACCTGGATTTCACCAGCTTCAGGAACATTACCTGGAATCAGTATACCAGAAAGAAAAAGAGCAACTTAAAAACACACCTGTTGCTGTGATTTTTGACGAAACTCCAGACGTAGAGGGCAGATGTGTTCTAAACATCCTAATTGCTCCGCTGGAGAAGGATGTTTCGGAGAGAATATTGGCATACCTTGCAGACACAGTGTTTCTTGAGGAGTGTAACCATTCCACAGTGTCTAAGGCGGTTGTCAAGTGTCTACACGAATACAACATAGACAATGATGATGTTGTGGTGTTCAACACTGACAACGCGGCCTATATGAAAAAGGCCTACAAAGCTGCGTTGCAATCCTTATTCCAAAACTCAAGTCATGTGACATGCTTGGCTCATATAATAAACCTGATAGGTAGTGCCTTCCGGAGACCTTTTGACCAACTGAATGCATTTATGCTGTGTTTCTCACAAATGTTCAACCAAGCTGGCTCCCAGAAAAGAAGATATCTTCAATACCTGACAAAAAAACTACCAACAGGAAAGAAAGCTACGATGTCTCCAAATCCATGTGCTACGCGCTGGAACTCGTGGTTCACTGCAGTCCAGTACCATTCAGAACATTTCGGACTCTACAAGGAGTTTATTGAGATGGAAGTGGATGTAAGTATGCTAGATTTATTGTTAAAATTCTTAGTTAAAAACAACATGTTTTACTTTGTATTTTACCTCCACACACATACCGTATTTCTCTGTCTATAAGCCATGGTTTATCATTTAAATAACTTATAGTATTACTTTTAACGTACAGACATCTATTCAGCCTGCTGATCTGTCTGCTATTTTTCACAAGTTCACACTTACAAATAAGTTGGTTAGATTAAATTAGTAAACGTATTTGGCCCGGCTCGGATTTTGTGAAATAATTTTATCAATAAATGCAACGTATAGTTCACTTTGACTTGTTATTTCGTCTTAATGACGCATTTTTGAATGATGCAGCTTATATTCAGGTGTGGTTTATAGTCCGGAAAGTACGGTACACAAGCAACTTTTGTGGTTGATTGCATTAACACAATTTTCTTTCTTTTTTTTCCATAGACTTGTGGCAGAAGCACGCCTCAGAGTGTGGAGAGACTCCATGAAATGCTACATGATCCAGATATGGCTCAAAGTCTGCAGGTTGAGATATGCATCATGTCAGAGAAGTGCAAAAGAGTAATTCAACTTCTGGACATCTTCCAGAGTAGACGTCCCGTAACCACCAAGGTTTTTGACTACCTTGAGGATCTGCACATGCACATTTTGGCAAATGCACAACTTCAGTATGAAGCATATGCCCAGTACTTTGAGGGACTTGACCTGACTTTAGCTATAAAGAACCACATCCTTAACTCTTTCCCCGCCATTGACGAGATATCTCGTCAATTAAGAGAAAACGCTTCCCCGCCAATGACGAGATTTTCCGTCTTTCCGCAATACCACTATTATCCGCAACTTTTTAAAACCGGAAGTATTGCCCTATGGCAAGCTGCTGCATGTCCGTGTCTGTTTTAAAGATCGCTCTGAATGGGATCTCTATGAAAAGTCCGTCATAAAAATGGAATTATCTCTGCTTTTTGCTCAAAATATGGTGTTTTTGCAAAAACCTACCCATATTCAAAAGCTGATTGCAAAAGAACCACTAAAGGTAGGATGAAACGTTTTTTTTTGTTTGAAAGCAGAGGGTCTGTTCTTTCATTTGGTATATTGTATGTTTATATATTTAAAGAAGAACATTTTCTGGAAGGCATTAAACTTTGGTGAAAATCATGAAAAACGCTGGCGCTGGCTGGCAACTTTTTTTAAAAACGCTGGCGGTGAAAGAGTTAAAGTGGAACAGGCTTACAACAATGCAGAGGACAAACTCAAAAAGTACATGTCAGATGGACAACCCGCCATTCATTTTCTGAATGAAGTCAGGGTCTTTGATCCTCGTCACACTGCATTTATGGATGAGAGTGTGGTCAGCTACAAATAGATTCCGGGCTTCAGTGCTGTTCCTACAGAAGAATTTGATGCCTACTTCACCCATCTAGGTCCATCTGCACTCAGAGCTTCAGCAAGTGGAGTGGTGGATTTAGATGTTTTCTGGGATGGGTTGCAGGAAAGGCTGCCCATACTGAGTGTCCTGGCCAAACGATACAAAGATGTCATCGTGAACTCTGCAGATGCTG
The DNA here is from genome assembly GCA_025389145.1 of Misgurnus mizolepis. Classification (NCBI taxonomy): domain Eukaryota; kingdom Metazoa; phylum Chordata; class Actinopteri; order Cypriniformes; family Cobitidae; genus Misgurnus; species Misgurnus mizolepis. The sequence continues at coordinate 997,447 of JAIFKI010000021.1, forward strand.
AACGCAGCAACAGTATATACAAGCTGGTTTTGTCCAGCCGAAGGAGATCCATGTCAAACAACAACCTCAAAGCCTTGGTCTTCTTATACCACAACCAAAGACTTACCAGTGGAGCTTTTGAAATGCAGGAAGATTTTGAGGAGGACATGGAGGATATTGAGGATTAGTCAGATCTCAGAAAACTAGATATCAGACTAGACAGATGCATGTTACCCTGCAAAGTGCCATTTTGTTTAACAGATGCATGTTACCCTGCAAAGTGCCATTTTGTTTAACTGTTCTTTGTTTATTGGCATCTTTCAAAAACCTTGATGCTTAATGTTTACTGTATAGTTCAATGCACATTTTTGAACTGGGTTAGTGTGTTATTTTTTTTCATAATGTGATTGAAGAGAGGCTTTGTCATTAATATCTTCAAAAATTGAGTTTCTTCATTACGAAGATAAATGTACTGATCTTGTTTGGATTAAGATCAAGGGAAGCTTTAATATTTATCAAGATTTACTATGCAGGCTTGTGTAGTAAGATTTATTTTTATTCAATTCAATTCAATTTTATTTATGTAGCGCTTTTCTTAAGAGTTAATTGTTTCAAAGCATTTTATAGTATTTAGCTTGTATTTGTATGCATTCAGGTACAGTGTGTGGTTACAAATCTTGGTTTTGAATTGTTTTGGTATTGACATATTGAAACATAAATACTGTGAAGTTATCTATGCATTTTAGTTTTGGAGCAGGGTCAGTGCAATTTTTTTGTTTTCTTTATAATTACTGTATACTGATATACAGTTTTGCTCTGCATATTTGTTGATCCATAGTGGTATCAGTGTTATGTTTTGGTAGAAGGATGCAGGGTTTAGTATTATTTTGTTAACATATCTGCAGAAATAAATTCAATTAGTATTTTTCTGTAAAGCAAAAGTTATTTTTGATTAGTTAGATGAGAGTATCAATGTTATGAAATGGTACTAGGCCTGTACTGTGTTTACTGTAAAGGGCTGTGCACTTAAACTTTAGGCTTTTAACTAATTAACTAATTGAAAACTTTTTTTGCACTTGATTAATGGTAATCTTTCAACATAAATGCTGCTAAGTGTTTGTGACGTTCAGCACATTTACATTTTTGCAGGAGCAGATTTGGTTTCAAAATAAAGCTTTGTTTGTTAGATTTTGCTGTGTCAAAATCATTTGTTTTGCCTTTTTATAATGTTGCTTAAAGGTTGGTTTGTGGTTTTGTTGTCATTAGATTGTGTGTTACATAGTGAGCACGTTTGTCTTTGAAGTAAAGGCTGGAGTACAATAGAGCAGATGGTGAACAGTGTTTTATGTGGGATATTGTAAGTCTCTATGGGGGTGGATTTTGGGTTTTTGACTTTGTAAACTTTTAACATGCACACAAAAAATATATAACACAATAAAGGAAAGGGAAAAGGCCAAAAAGCATACTTTGAGCACTTTAAGTAAAAATCTCTATACCTTTGCTGTTTTACCTATTAAAAACAAACATCGCAACTTTCAGTGCAACTTTTTTAAAATGTGGCCGCAACATCATGCATTTTAGGCTACAACAATCACAAAAAAGGCCCGCGAAATCCTGGAGGGACTGACTAAAGAGAAATCACTAATTTTTTGGCAGCATATGATGATGTGAGGTGCTTTATTAGATCAGAATTACTTGCTGCAGACGTGGAGAGACTTTTTCTTCATGGGCATAAGTTGCACATTACACAAACATTCTTGCCTTTCACCTCAACAATGGAAAAGTAGTGCTTTATACTTCGTGTTTGCGACCGCTACCTTTAAACTTGTTGTACTTCCATCGCCCTGTCGCCGGTGTTTTCGGAGTGATTGATGCGCGATGACCGGGCTGCATGTCAGTGCTTTGAGATGGGGCACAACATCAGACCCGTCTGCTGCTCGTTGAGAAGAGAAAACGACGCGTATTTACATGTCAGTCTACAAAAGTTTTCAACCACGCCAGAAAAGATAGCTAGATTTGTCATATAAAGTCGCTAAAGTGATAGAAAGTTGCTAAATCTAGCGACAAAGTGACCAAGTTGCTCAGACTTTTTTACACTGCTCGCTCGGACTCGGACTGCGCGTGTGGGCGTGCCTGTGTGTGAACTCTGCCTCTGGTTGGCTAACGATTGAAATTAAGCCAATCATCATCAGCTATGTTGTTCTCCCACCCCCTCTAACACACAAACACCAATCAGCATCAGTTATGTTTCTCCCAACAAACACACACATACACATACACACACACACACACACAAGAGAAAAACCGTGTTTGGCTGAGAGAGGGAGCACACGCGGGTGAAAATCACTACAGTGAAATCAATTTTAGTAATGCGCAGCATTTTAATGTCAGTAACGATAACGGCGTTATAACGGGGGAAACAGTCATTTATTTGATTACTCGTTACTGAAAAAAATAACACAGTTACTAACGCCAAGTACTTATAAGGCCGTTTTTCCCATCACTGAAATTGGGCAATGGACCTCGATCGGCTCCGAAGTTCGGCGCAGATTATCCTGTAATGTGAGACGTTTAAAAATCTAAACTTACACCTTCCGATACGCTCTCAAGCAAATCGGGGCCGCCCTGATCTTATCAAACATGTTTGATAATTAGGATTTTAAATCTGGAAAATTACGTCAGTACTTTCACAATAATCATTGAGAGACGGAGATGATTGACAGCTTTCGGGACCGCAAATCAAGCTGCTGTACAGGTAGTCAGCGCAGCCGGAGAAATAGTTTGTGGAAGTTAATGTTTCATTCTACTTTCATTCCGCCACAACTGCAGCTCGTTGGGGCAGACAGGCGATTTAAAATATCGAAATGAATTCCTTGCTTGATTCACGTTGTTCACTCTTTTATAAACATTATCTAAAATATCTTAAAAACAACAGAACATGATGATGGTCAGTCACATCACGCACCTGCAGCTATTCTGTGTATAAAGGAAATTTAATAAAATAAATAGGCATACAGGAAATATGTTGCACTTAAATAATTAGCATATTAACAAAACAAATTTAATATAAGACGATTTTCAGTTCTTTTTGTGACGCCCTCCACAGACGCACAGAAACTGATTTCTGAAACACCGCTCACTTAAGAATCTGATGCGCCTCATATCCACACTTACAACGTTTTACATTAAAGGTTCTCTAAGCGAATCTGTGTGTTGATTTTTTAAATGTGTTTTCAAACAAACTGAGCGCAGTTAACTCCTCCCCCTCCCTACTGTGCTGTCATGAATAGGGTTGGGTACCGAAACGCGGTGCCAAGCCTATATGGGCAGTACCTAACGTACCGAATCAGAACACAGATTTCAGGGCCTCATTTCGGTGCCTCTTAATGCATGAACGGTTGACTGAAGTATTTTGTTCTCTGTAGCGCAAAAAACATAATCAAACAAGCACAGCACAATCGCTAGTTAATTTATACTGCACTCATATGGTGTAAATAATTTCCTCACTTACAAAATTCACGTGAATGTGAAAGTCGGAAATATTTGATAATATAGTGGATTCAAGTTTGATTTCTTCGCTTAACTTAGGTGAGTTTGTTCATATTTTACATTATTGTAGTTTTATATTGATCAAAAACGGAAACCAATCATTTGTTTTGAAAAATCTAAGGATCTTAGATTTATTTATAGGGCGGGTAAAATGTTTTCCGTCTATTCGTTTTTGTTAAACGTTTGGTTTAATATAAGCGAGTCATTTTAAATTTTTATTGTTGTTCTGTTTTAATAAAAAATAATAATGAACAAATAAGCATTCGTAGTAATGAAAATTATGTCAATTAAATCTTTCATTTATTTGTGTTTTAACGCAGATACCATCCGTCAAATTCGTTTTATTAATAAACAAGCAATATAAGCAAGTTTGTCATTGGAGCTACTATTTTTATTGGAGTTGAGTTTTTCGTTAAGAGTAATAATGAACAAACATTTTAAAAATGTATTTTATTAATAAATGGAAATATTAAATAATCTAATGTTAAAGCGTAACTAAATCCCTGTTCAGAGCCTGACTCCGCCCACTGTTAATATTTGAAAAATGCAAGAAAAGTGGGCAGATCCCAACGGAGATAGAGGGCAGGCACGTGCACAGATAGGGCTCAACCTGTGCAGAACACATGCCCTTTTGGTCCTTACACTCCGAAGTGCCCTTTTTTTCTAGGAGATTTTATTAGATTTTTTTCTATAATAAATTAATGCTATTGGTATAGTGTTGCTTTCGTCAACGAAAAGTATGACGAAATATAGTCGTCAACGAACCTTTTTCACGTGACGAAAACGAGACGAGACGTAACGAAAATGCTGGTCATGTGACGATGACTATAATAAAATGTATAATGCAATATTGTTGACGAATAAAAACGAGACTAAAAGTGGTTTACAAAATAAAAACTAAGCTAAAATGTCTCTTCATTTTCGTTGACCAAAACGAGACGAGACGAAATGTTATAACGTTATTTCGTCTTTTACCCATCTCAGCATCTCCGCGCCCCCGCCACCTGACTGCAGGTGATCACGTGTGTTGTTGGCGCTGCGTAGATCAATCAAAACATGAAAGTACCGCGAGAGTGAGTAGAAAGCATGCGGGGCAGTCTGCTCTCGCGATGCTTTGATATCATACGCCTCCATTTGCACGTTAATGGGCATTTCAAACAGTGTACGCGGCAACCGCGAGACATGCGGAAAGCGGAGAAACGGTGGCGGTTACAGAGGTGAAGCGGAGTTGGTCCACAAGCCTTGCTCGTGCACCTAAGATCCTCTCCCTTTTACGGACACGACTCTTCATGGCAGTCGCTGTTGAAGATAAACACATTTCCACTAAATGCTGCACAAAACGCTTCCACTACATGAGAAACGCTGTAGCCGCGCGGCGATTCCGACCGGGAAGATGCAGCATTCTGGCTCCAAATGTAAAAGAAAAGTCCAAAATAAATCCCGTGCATCACTTTCAGGTCAGTTCAACAAGCCTGTTAAAATCTATAGCTTTGATTGCTGACACCACCAGTATAACAATGTACAAATTTATATCATGTAACAGTTGTTTAAATGACATTGTGCTGCGTTGCGTTTTGAAACATTGTAAATCTATGCTAAAGACATTCGTTGTTTTGTATATGCTTAATAACTACACTTATTTATTATTTAAATAAACAAAACATACTTCGCTGAATACTTGAGTATTAAATCAATCAAACACCTGTACTGTTGAGAACATAACCATACGGTTACCAACTTTGCTTTTCTTAATAGACATCTGATGTTTTCTTAAAGCTGACTTTTAATTTACTTACAAGAAAACATTTAGTAATTCTCCAAAATTGCTTGAATTTATACTGACAAAGATCAGCTTTGTCACATTAGATTAAGCCAAAGTCCATTAGGTACACTGGTGGTAACGTACAGATGCAGAAATATAAACTATAATAATATATAATTACATATGTATGATTGTAGTTTGTGCTGCTGTCAAAATACAATTATAAATGTTAACAATAGCATATTTCTATTCTCACACATACTATAGTTGTGTGTGACCCATTTGACCTGCATTACGTATGCATTACGTCTATGGAATGTCCCCACAAAACATGGAAACCAGAATGTGTGTGTGTGTGTGTGTGTGTGTGTGTGTGTGTGTGTTTGCTTAGACTACTTTTGTTTTGATTATGTAGACTCTTATGAACAGTCAAGTCATTCACTCAGAGGATAGTAAAATAAATATCTATTCAAATCAGAGCATCTTCCATGTCTGGAATGGATGTATTCTTGGGTCTATAAGGTAACAATATAACTTTTGTTTGAAATGGGTTTGGCTAAAAGAAAATATTGTTTTGTCTATAATACTATTAGGTCATTATACTATATGGGTTAAATAGAATTGCATTACTAAAAAGAGACTAAATACAATATCACTGACTAAAACTAGACTAAAATGTCATCAGTTTTCGTCGACTAAAACTAGACTAAAATAGTAATGGATAAGTCTGACTAAAATAAGACTAAAATGGCAAGAATTTTAGTCGACTAAAACTTGACTAGACTAAAAAGAGTATGACGTGACTAAAACTAATAAAAACTAAAATGACAGCTTGACACAAAGACTAGACTAAAACTAAAATGAAAACAGGCTGCCAAAAACAACACTATATTGGTAACCTTTTACATATGTCTGTCTGTTTTTCAAATATATTTATCAAATAAAAGTTAAAAAACAAAAACTTTTTGGATCCGCTCAAACTGTCAGTCAAACCCCTTAACTCCGCCCCCTGAGTGCAACGAGCTGAAGTTCCACAGCAGAGCAGCTGAACGTCTTGCAAGGGTAAATAAATATTTTGTTGTTTGAGTACAATGCCGTTTCATTACGAAAGAAACACTAGTATGTCTATAACGGCGCATGTTTTATCAATTTGAGCAGGACGAGATTGGGCGAGAGGGTAATCAGGGAGGCACCAAGGGCTCCAAACTGTGACCAAAATGAGTTTTTGACACAGCGCGAGCAGTTTTCACTGCTGTTCACGCATGTGTAGGGCACCCGTGACAACAATACAGAATGCAGGATCGGGTTTTACCGCTTATTTGCATGACGCGTCTCAATCGTTTACCGATGGGTCTACGCAGCCCGGGTGAACCGCGAGAAGATTCGCCCGCGCGGGTTTAAAATTAAACATTGCAGAGATGAGAGATTGAGAAAACTTCTAGCCTATATTAACACCAAAAACATTACAGATTAGAAACTCCCAGTTAAGGAAAACTGTGGATAGAAGACGAGAAACTTGTAAAGGATACAAGTATGTATATTGCCCTGCCACTCATCTCATTACAATATGCAATCTGGATATACAGTAACTTATTATATATGTATGTATCTTATGCCTAGAATTAGCCAAGAGGGCTGTATGATTATTTAGTTCATAACTTTTTATTCTGAAATCAACTGCACAAAGTTAAGTCTGTTTAGTATTTTTCATTAATGCAGTTATTTTGGGAAAATGTGAATAATTGCAGGCTGATTTAAGGTGTGCTCAATATTTTCTGCTTGCGCTTCTAACATTTTCTGTCAGGGGCTACAGTGCTCCAAATCACCAAAAAGTTAGCCCTGAATGACTAGACTAAATTTTTTATACATTTTTATTGCTGGCTTATTTTAAGGAAAGTGTAGTCCATGAGAGAGAACAACCAACCTAAGTGCACCTTCAAGAGACCAACGTTCCTGGTCCTCAGCACAGTTGTTGCCAGGTAGGCAGATACATGTTGGATATGCTAATGGTATGGCTAATAGAATAGTATTTTACTATATTATTTTGATCTTAAATCTCATATTTCCCCTCTTCTCAATGACATACATAAACATGTTAACCAAATAATAAAAAATAGCTCATAAAACCAAAAAGAATAGTTTTTTTCCTCAAACATATTTTTATTTAACTTTATGTATGCAAAGCAGAGGAAAAAAATGAAAATTAATATCACCCAATTAAATATGAGTGAGTACACAAGAGCAGTTCACAAACACATGACTACAAATAGGCCTAATACAGATAAAAACCCTGGAGGCAAATTGTTAAAGCCAACTTAGAAGGCCAGATATCCTTATAATGCCAAGCTATCATAAAATGTAATTTTTCATTCATTAATAGGGAATTTTTCAATCATTAATAGTAAATAAATATAAAGTTTTTAAGACGATTATTATGTGCTATTTATTTGGAGGAGGTGCCCTTTTTTAGTTTCAGTACATGCCCCTCAAAAAGTCTGTGCACGGCCCTGATAGAGGGGACGAACTAAGCTCGTACCAAGTGTGTGGTGGGATCGTAACAAGGGCGTGGTGAGCTTGAACCTGCTTATGTCACGAGTTACTTTTTGGACCCAACATCCAATAGGAAAATTCAACTGCAGTAGCAACCGTTCAACCTGAAGAGGGCAGAACTCAGACGTTTTTACACCATATATTGTAGTATTGAAACACTTTATATCCAAATGTCAAAAAACTTACTAAAATCAATGAACAGCACTAATAAAGCATCATTCTTACAGATCATTAACTAAAAAAAGTTGGTTTAGGGTTTAGTTACTCTTTAAAGATTAAATAGCCAACTTTTAAACTTCTTTGCCAAATATATTTTCATTTAAAATATGCGCTATGTTTAATAAGTTTAAAATGTGAAAAAAATCCTCATCTGCACATCCCTAATAATACAAATCGAACAAATTTTGTAAGAATATATGTCCAGGTTATTTTTATATTATGACTTAAAAGAACAATTTGGAAAATGAGATCCTCAGAGGAGCACGTGAATGCCGCAATTGATCTGATGGCAGCTTATTTTATATTTTATATGGTAACATTTCTTCAGAGAATTTGCTAAAACGTATTACCTCACTAATGTTTTTATTAGTACTTCGGCTGATATTGGCCTGAGATGGCCCGCAGCAGTCACAAGTGTCAAGTTCATCGGAGACAAGCAGAAAGCGTCAAAACGTGAATGGTTTTACAAGCCGATAAGAAAATATTTTGGGTGAATTCCAAATGCCGTTTTGCGCCATTGAAGAGCACTTCAGGATTTCGCATGAACAGTCGATCCAAATAAAGTGTAAAAGACGCTGTATTTTATTGCTCTATTTGTCAAGTGTGTTTAATTAGCCACACTATGAGACACAATTGCGCAACTTTCTTTAGAGTTCAAGAGATCTGATCTTCGAAGAGAATAGGACATAAGGAGGATCACTTTCGATTAGAACTTTGTTTCGTGGTGTAGGTTTGGCCAGTTTGTTATTATTGTAGTTTGTGGAGGCTGGGCAGTCTACAGAGATCACATTTTTTTACAGTTTGATCAGCGGACAGGAAGCAAGCAGATAGTGAGGAGATGTTTGCTGTATGTAACAAAAAATGTTTTATGGTCTAAAACGCGTGAATTCGCTTAGAGCACCTTTAAATGACATATTTGTCCAAAATCATTGGTAATGTAAATACTGAATTTAACACTAGACTGCAAGATAGAATAGAATAAAAACTTTACTGTCATTATAAAAATATAATGCAATTTGTTTAGAAGCTCTCAAAGACCAGCAGCCTCAGAAGAATAAACAACAAAAATAGAATCCACATAGTATATAACTACAAAACAATATCACTGCAGAGTAGTATATATACAGTGGAATTAAATAATGCAAAAACAGTGCAAAATCAAGTTTAACCAAGCATCAGTCATTTAGTAGCAATGCTTATAACATACATAATATTCCTGTTACAGGAAAACAGAGCATTAACAGAAATAGCCTACATCACCTAATAATAACCCTTAAAGGGACAGTAAGTAGGGTTTTAAGTGTTTTATTAATCAAAATCAATGTCTTTATTCATATGTCCTCGTTGGTGTCAAATGACCTCTGCCAGTGATCTGACTTTTCTTTGTAAGCTTAGAATTTCTCCTCTTTACTTACATGGACTTACCCGTTCAAAGGAGGCATCTATATCGTTCCGCCGTATTGATAAACAATAATAGCAGAGAGGGACAAAAAGCACAACACGTTTTCATTCAGAACATGTGAACCAGCTGCAATGGACAAGGAGATCAGTGATTATAACGGCTACCGTAGTTGCAACATGCATTTGGAAAGGCGAGGCGCTAGAGAGCACTTACGTTTGAATGCAAAATACAATTTCACCACTATATGGGGGTAAACCCTACTTATTGCCCATTTAAATGTGCAAAAAAAAGTGATATATAGGCTAGCCAATTATATTTAAAGGAACAGTATGTAGGATTGTGGCCAAAACTGGTATTGCAATCACAAAACTTGTGGTTAAAACTGGTACTGCAATCACACAACTGGTGGCCAATACACAAAATGACAACATAAACATCAGTTGAGGGCTGCAACTCAACTTTTTAAATGACAATATCCTGGCAGGACTGCTGTTGTCAGTGATTTAAGTATTTGAAATGAAAATGATTTCTTAATGTCTAGTGACATATAAGGGCAATTTATGATTAATTAATATAAATTTCTTACATACTGTTCCTTTAAAATATGTTTTTAAATAGATGTATTTAAATTAAAAAAATGTTGCATGAGGATTAGACTTGAGTTGGTGCTATATTGTGCACACAGCTACAGTATGCATTCAAACACTGCCTGCATAACACATCCTTAAAACATATCATGATCGTTGCCATAAACAAAAGCTGAGGAAGAGAAATAACCTAGGTTTCAAATAGAAAGCTGCCAGCAAATGTAAATATTTAAAAAGAAATCATAATAAATGTGTCATCATCTTCATTCCTTTGTATACTCTTCTCCTGAGGTGAAGTGAAGTGCTTGCTTTGGCAAGATAATCTTAATAATATCCTGTAGTGTGTGATGCACTAGGATGTTTAAATTAGGGATGTCCCGATCAGGTTTTTTGCCCTCGAGTCCGATTCATTTGATTTTGAGTATCTGCCGATACAGTGTCCCGATCCGATACTTCTATAATACATAAAAAAAGAATAAATAAGAGCAAAAAAACAGAACCAGGATGTTCCTTATGTCATGGCGCACGCGTTGCTGTTTCTGTGTGGAGTCAAAAGAGACTAACTCAGTGCCAGCGCATAACTACAGATGTGTTAAAAAATAATGAGAATATATATATAGTATATGTACAGGGGTTAAATTGGGATTTGTTTTGTGGGGATGCTCTGTTGGGAGGGAGGGTTCGAGGGGTAAAATGTTTAATCCTGATGACAGCAAAGCCACTGGTGTGTGTCAATGACATTTTGGACCTCTGATAGGATTTTCTAAGTTTAAAGCTGTGCCACATGTTGACCCAAACTTTAAAACCTGAACTTTAAATTATGCAAATCTATGAGTCTGACACCCTATATGCATTTGTTGCACATGTCATTATGCACAATTGATCAAACTTTGAAGGAAGTAATAAGAATCAACCTCCTTGACTAATTCTAGGCATAAGATAGGCTACCCAAAAAGCCATAGAGATTCCCTAAGCTGGTCAGCAGTTAGTTATAAAATACCTATAGTTAGGTCGTGATTCATTTGTATAATCAAAATAGATTATTTTATTAAACTATACAGTCAGTTGTATCCAGTTATCTAGTTAACATATTGTAATGAGATGAGTGACATGGCTATACATACTTTAATACTTTGTTTCTAGACTTCTATTAAGTTTTCTCGAAGTGGGCACCATTCTTACCTCTCTCTCTCTCTCATCTCTACAGTATCCTGCGCGAATGCGCGTTCTTGAGGTTCTGAGTGAGACGCGGAGCTGTGTCTGAGCACATGGTGACAAAAACGATCAACGCGTCATTTAAATGAGCGGTAAAAACCCGGTTTTGTCGTGGGTTCCTTGCACGCACGAGTGTGAAGCCTATGAATGAATTTGAAAGCACGTTAATAGGCTTGTTCGACTTCATGCGGCGCCGCAACAATCGGCAGCCAGGTGACGTCAAACTACCACGAGAGTGATCCGCGAAATCATACGGAGGAGTTTGCTTTTAAATCGCTCTCGCGGAACTTAGACGTCATCCGGCTGCCGGTTGTTGCGGCGTTGCATGAAGTCGAACAAGCCTATTCTGTTCTCATCAGTTCACACGCACCAGCGCAGCGCGTATACTGGCGCGGAGCAGAGCGCGACCTTAATGGATTTTAAACCCTGCATATGTATCCGATTCCTGATCGGGAGGTAACGTCCGATTCCGATTGAGTGTGAAACCACGTGATCGGGGCCGATTTCCGATCACGTGATCGGATCGGGACATCCCTAGTTTAAATCCTGTAGTGTGAGCATGTTTAAGATTTGAGAAAAGAATATATGACAAGATTCTCCTTATGTGTGTGCTGCAACCAGATTTCAAAATCTCCCAGGATTTTAAAAATCATGTAGTGTGAGCCAGGCATAACCCAGCGCGACAACCAGATCACAGACTTCCTGTCCGTGCTCTCCAGAGGGATTGTCCTTTGCAGGTTTCCAGTGGCAGGTATGCAAGAGAGACTTTCCTTTACAGGGTAACAACGGTAACAGCAGGCCTTCCTTCGTAGGTATATAATGGTAAGTGCGCAGAAGAGACTTTACTTTGCAGGTTTTCGGTAGTAAGGATGCAGGGAGGCTTCCTTCACAGGCTTCCAGTGGTTAAGTATACAAGAGAGACTTTCCTTTACAGGTGGACAACGTGAATACACAGGATAGGCCTTCCTTTGTAGGTATAGAATAAGTGTGCAGAAGAGGCTATCCCTTTACAGATAGACAGCGGCAATCATACAGGGAGGGCTTTTCCTTTGCAAATGGGCAGCACCAAGTATACAGAAAATGGCTTCCTTTTGCAGGTAGGCGACAGAGAGGGTATACAGAACTGGCTTTCCTTTACAGGTAGACAACGGCCGGTATACAGAGGAGGCTTTCCTATACAGGTAGTAGGGGTGCGCGTTTTCTCAAAGAATGAATTTGAATGAATTACGGTGAAATCCAGGCACATCCGAACGCCAGGGGGCGCTCTCATGCAGAAACTCCCTTTGTGCCACAGAAGTAGTAGCACTACGAATGCTATTCCAGGAAATGTCTATAGGAATATTTATATCGCTGTTCTTCAAATTGTTTCAGGTATTTTCATGATAAACAAAATCATTTAAAATATTCTTTATTAAGGAGTGTTGCTTTTTTAAATACAAGTTATAAACGACTCCGACTCATGATTTTAGATTGATAAGGACTTCCTACTAACCAAATACCATAGTACACGCACAAGCTGTGCATGAAACAAAGAATTGCAGCCTTGCAATTCAGAATCAATTTCAGATTTTCATTTTTAATGGGACACACGGTTGAATCGTTACAACCCAAGGTAGGCAACGAAGAGTACACCAAGAGGGCTTCCCTTTGCAAACGAGCCATGACCAGTATGAAGAGAGATCTTTCCTTATATAAGCAACAATGAACATCCAGACAGAGCTTTCTACATAAGCACACGACACGTTGTAATGCAAGTAGCAGTGGTAGGTATGCAGACAGGGTTTCCAAAGTGAGCAAACAGCAGTAGACACAAAGGGCTTCCTCATTTGAGCAACAATGAAGATCCAAACAGGGCTTTCCTCATAAGCACACTGTAATGGAATTAGAAAAGACGTTTCTATACCAGCAGCAATAGTAAGTATGCGGACAGGTTTTCCAATGTGAGCAAACAGCAGTAGACATAAGGCTTTCTTATAGAAGCCACAAGGACTGTCCAGACAGGGCTTTCTTCGTAAGCACACAATAATGGAAGCAGAAGGGACATTACTAGGCAGCAGTAATAGTGAGTATACAGGCAAGTCTTCCAACGTGGGCAACAGCAGACACAGGGGTTTAGGGTTCCGAGCGTTCTTTCTGTGTGTCAGGAGCGGACAAGTCGTGCAACTGCTGCTCTTTCTGTCTGTGAGGAGGGCGCAAGTCGCGCGACCGCTGCTCATTAAGCTCGTGAGCATTTTCCCCCCTTTATTGGCCTTAAATAGACATATGCGTCAAAATTCCCGTCTTTGCAAGCATCCTCATAAACACGACCAGTTAGGTCGTAAGAGAAAGTAAACAGCTAAAAGAGAAAGCGCATGTGTAACAGTGTATTGGATCCGGACTTTGGTCTTAAAGGGGAAGTTACCTAATTTTGCTCCTGTCCGTCACATTGAGAGAAAATCTCTCAATGCTCCTGATTAAATCACTTTTCTACCTTAAATAAAAATATATATAGGCACATACACACACATACACACATACACACACACACACCACACACACCACCCCACACACACCCCACACACACCCCACACACACCCCACACACACCCCACACACACCCCACACACCGCACACACCGCACACACGCACACACGCACACACGCACACACGCACACACGCACACACGCACACACAACCCCAAAACAGAAAAAGTTGGGACACAGTAGAAATTGTGAGTAAAAAAGGAATGGAATAATTTACAAATCTCATAAACTTATATTTTATTCACAGTAGAATATAGATAACGTATCAAATGTTGAAAGTAAGATATTTTGAAATGCCATGCCAAATATTGGGTCATTTTGGATTTCATGAGAGCTACACATTCCAAAAAAAGTTGGAACAGGTAGCAATAAGAGGCCAGAAACTTAAATGTACATATAAGGAACAGCTGGAAGAGGACCAATGTTTATGAATAGGAATGTTGTCCTATTCTTGTCTAATACAGACTTCTAGTTGCCCAACTTTCTTAGGTCTTCTTTGTCACATCTTCCTCTTTATGATGCACCAAATGTTTTCTATGGGTGAAAGATCTGGACTGCAGGCTGGCCATTTCAGTACTTAGATCCTTCTTCTATGCAGTCTTGATGTTGTAATTGATGCAGTATGTGATCTGGCATTTTCATGTTGGAAAATGCAAGGTCTTACCTGAAAGAGACGACGTCTGAATGGGATCATATGTATCTAGAACTTGGATAAACCTTTCAGCATTGATGGTGCCTTTCCAGATGTGTAAGCTGCCCATGACACACGCACTCATGCAACCCCAAACCATCAGAAATACAGGCTTCTGAACTGAGCGTTAATAACAACTTGGGTTGTCACTGTCCTCTTTAGTCCGGATGAAATGGCATCCCAGTTTTTCAAAAAGAACTTCAAATTTTGATTCGTTGGACCACAGAACAGTTTTCCACTTTGCCAAAGTCCATTTTAAATGAGCCTTGGCCCAGAGAAAACGCCTGTGCTTCTGGATCATGTTTAGATATGGCTTCTTTTTTGACCTACAGGGTTTTAGCTGGCAACGGCGAATGACACGGTGGATTGTGTTTATTGACAATGTGTTCTGGAAGTATTCCTGAGTCCATGTTGTGATTTCCATCACAGTAGCATTCCTGTATGTGATGCAGTGCCGTCTAAGAGCCCGAAGATCACGGGCATCCAGTATGGTTTTCCAGCCTTGACCCTTACGCACAGAGATTGTTCCAGATTCTCAGAATCTTTGAATGGTATAATGCACTGTAGATGATGATAACTTCAATCTCATTGCAATTTCTCTCTGAGAAACTCAGAAAACTATTTTTCGCTGCAGCATTGGGGGAATTGGTGATTCTCTGCCCATCTTGAACTCTGAGAGGATCTTTTTATACCCAATCATGTTGCCAATTGACCTAATAAGTTGCAAATTGGTCTTTCAACTGTTCCTTATATGTACATTTAAATTTTCTGGCCTCTTATTGCTACCTGTCCCAACTTTTTTTGGAATGTGTAGCTCTCATGAAATCAAAAATGAGCCAATATTTGGCATGACATTTCAAAATATCTTACTTTCAACATTGGATATGTTATCTATATTCTACTGTGAATAAAATATAAGTTTATGAAATTTGTAAATTATTCCATTCCTTTTTTACTCACAATTTCTACAGTGTCCCAACTTTTTCTGTTTTGGGGTTGTACATACATACTAGGGTTGTGCCGATAGACGATAGTATCGTGTATCGATGATCTTCAGACATATCGCCAATGGCAGGCTTTCATGGCGATAGTCAAGCCGATAGTTGGCGAATGGTTATTATTATCATTATTATCATCATAGTTTTATATTAACACTGACAATGCATGCTTTTCCTCACATGAGGGTTTGTGGGCTTCACTTTACGCGGAGAGCTTGTAAAGAGAGAATTCCTTCTTGCACGTACCTGCACTTAATGTGCGCGTCTTGGTCTCCTTCTACCACTAAATCCAGCGCGCCGCGTCATGAGCAGCTGCGCTTCTCTCGGTCTCATGTGCACGCGCTCTCGCGTCTGTCCGCAGTCTAAACATAAACTAAACTAGTAATCCTTATTTGTTCAGTTTAATGCGTTTCAGGCGAGCTGATGCAAACTTTACTTTTTGTTTAAAATATGACCCGCTGCATATTAGCGCCTCTCTCTCACTCTCGCGTACGGGCAGAGAGCTGCGCTCTGTCCGAAGTCAGATCACTAGGTATTAATCCTGTTTATGATATGCATTTCAATGAGTTGTAGCAACACGTCCCTCGTGTTTAATATATGATTGTGTTTAAAATATGATCGCGTTCCGCTGGACCGATGCGTTTAAAAAGGCACCTCATGAGAGCACCACTGCTTGACACGTCACGTGTAGTCTTCTGCAACAGCACTAAATAAATGCATTGAATAGTTTGTATGTGCGCGCACGTGTGTGTGCATGCGTAGATGCATGTTTTTACAGTTATTAAGTAATCATGATAGGGTTTTAATGACGCGCTCGCTTTAATGGCATCAGTTTTAAGAAGGTTGCGGTCATGACGGTGTTACGGTCTTGTTTTTTTTGTCCACCCTTCAAGTGTCTTGTTATAATGAGTAAAAATTTACAAATAAAAAAATGAGTAAACTACTGCCCCGCCCCCCGATAATATCGTGTATCGCCGAACTCACTGGATGACGATAGGACGATCTGAAAATAGGGCATATCGCCCAACATACATACATACATACATACATACATACATCTTATTTATTATCCTTCTTAAATCATTGACTGTTTATTTTCAGAGAGCTTGAGTTTTGTTTGTTTTTATCTTCTTTCTATGCTAGTATATGTTTTTTTGTGAGAATTATGAACATTTCTATGGTATTAAAGATTTAACCCTTATTAAAACATAAAAAAACTCTACCGTGATACATATCGTTATCATGATATAAAATGAATCCTATCGTGATAGACGATTTTGGTCACGTCGCCCACCCCTATTGCACGTAGCTGCACTTAATGCTCGCGTCTCCTTCTAGCACCTGAAACAAATCCAGCGCGTCATGAAGAGCTGCGCTTCTCTCTGTCTCACGTGCACATGCTCTCATATCTGTCCGAAGTCTAAATATAAACTAAAGTAGTAATCCTTATGCATTTGTTCAGTTTAATGCGTTTCACGCGAGCCGAGTCAAACTATGCGTTTTGTTTAAAATATGACCCGCTGCATATTGGCACCTCTCTCACTCTCGCGTACGTGCAGAGAGAGCTGTGCTCCATCCGAAGTCAGATCACTAGGTAGTAATCCTGTTTATGATATGCATTTCAAGGAGTTGTAGCAATACATACTGTGTGTTTAAAATATGGTCGCGTTCCGCTAGACCTATGTTTTTAAAAAGGCACCTCTGAGAGCACCACTGCTTAACACGTGTAGCCTTCTGCAACAGCACTAAACAAATGCATTGAATTGTTTATATGTGCGCGCGCAGGTGCATGTTTTTACAGTCATTAGTAATCATGTTAAATAATCAGGATTTTTCCCATAATTAAGCAGCCCTAGCACTGACATTTCCTTGCACCAGAGAGGTTGTTAGCGCGCAGAGGGTTAAAACCAGCGAGTGTCTTGTTCTCGCTACCTGGCACGCAGCAAATTTTAGAGCGCCTGGGCTTTAATGACATGCTCGGATTAATGGTATCAGTTTTAAGCTTGCGGTCATTACAGTATTGTTCTTGTTCTTTTTCACCAATCAAGTGACTTGTCATAATGAGTAAAAAATGAACAAATAAATAAATTATTAAAGTATACAGCCTGGTTTTCCAACATAAACAGACAGCAGTAGACACAAAGGGCTTTCTCAAACAGACCCAGCAGTGAGCAGGTAAATGTTACGCCCGTCTAGATAGATCTTGTAATAGATATGACACATATCATTGGTGGGAAACTTCAGCTCTACAGTATGGTACTCACAGTAACAGGCATGGACATCAGCAGGACAGGTGCTCCGCACACTCCAATAATAGTCAAACCACTCCACAGCAATGCTCACATGTAGTTATCCACAGCACACAAACTGAAATCCAAGTACTCACAGCAACTTAGGGCTTATACTCCACCACCTGGACCGAAACCCATCTCCTGGAGTTGAAGTGTCTGGTAGTAGCAATGAGATGGAAAACACAGACAGCGCTTCCCTTCCACATGCAATTCTGCCCGCCAGCCACGCTAGCTCCACTTCTCTCCTCTTCTCTTTCACAAAAACAAAACAATACTTTAATTGCATTGATAAACCTATGGTGGTTTTCTGTGACGGGAAAGAAACGTAAGCCATCCGTGAGAGGCACTCGGGAGACGATCGCTTGTTCTCCCGACAGCATCAAGTTGCTCTCATGCTAAAACATTGACCCCAGAGGATCTTATGAAAACTTTCCATAATTTTACTCAGTCAACGAAAATCGAGCAGGACCAAAACATTTTACAGATGATCGCTGTGAAAAATGTTAAGCGACGACTTCAAGTATAACCGCAGCAATGACAGCAGGGCTCCAGATTAACTTTTTTCACTAAGAGCACAGTGGCCCCCGACTGAAAATTTTAGGGGCACAACCAGAAAATGTAGGTGCACACATCGTAAATCAACATGCTTACCAATTATTCACATTTCTAATAATTTCCACTGCATTACTAATAAATACTTTAATGATAGATGCAGAAAGTACAATGTACTGTTTCAAATTCATTGTCACATCAGAAAAAAAGATCCAATTTACTCGTTGCACATGTGCAACTGGATGTAAAATTCAGTGGCACACTCTCAAATTTTGGTGGCAAAATACCCCCATTTGGTGGCAGTCTGGAGCCCTGGACAGTGATTTTAATATGACAAAGTGTTTTAAAAATAATGCCATTGTTTATTTTTTTAATCAGTGTGTACAACTAGTCAACTAAATGAATATAAAATGGCAAAGATGAATGCACATTTATATATTGATTGAATAGATTTATAGTAGAGGTGTGAATCTTCACTGGTTCCTCGATTCGATTCAATTCCGATTATTAAGTTAACGATTTGATTCAATTCAATGTTACGGTGCATCATGATGCATCACGATGCATTGCATACTTTTTTTATTACTGCACATTGCTACCTTTATATTGATGAATGTAAGAAGTCAGATACAGTATGTGAACTCCTTTTTATTTTGTTTCTTCAAGAAGTATACTGAAGTATACTACTTAATAGGAAACAAGATAAACTTGTTCTGTAAACAGCAGACACTGTCTTGTCCAGTTCGTGATTACCAGCATGTTCATAGAAGCCGAAATGAGACCAGACATCGGCTTTTAAAATACCCGGTGCATTTTTTATTAATCGTGTCTCACAACCCTCACAGACATTTTTTCTACCGCCACATACCTGTACGCGACGAATGATGTCAGCAGGCTATAATCGATTATGGGTTATTACTGCATCAATGAAGAATCATCCACCCCCGCATTGCGATGCATGGCACAATCAATTAATTGTGACACCCCTAATTTATAGCATTTAAAAAAAAACTTGTCATGGATTTATTGCTTTCTGTGGGAAAAAAAAAAATATATTTTTATAATAAAACTTTGAAAATCAAGTTATGGATTTGAATTTTTTATGTTTTTATAACCTAAAGATGTTATGTGAAAGTTGGTAACAGAAAATAGTGGTTTTCATCTTGTCACTATCTTAGTAGCTATAGAAAACATGCTTTTACCGAAATTTGTCAAAATGGATTTATTGCGTTTTGGAACCAAACTCTTCATTTCATATTTATTTTAATAAGACAAAGACACTGACTGAATAGCCTACTTTATAGCAGAGTAATGTGATGGCACAAACGGCCTTTATATAACACACCTCATATTTACTTTATGTATTGTACCTTCACATGGATGGTAACGTGTAATGGAAACGTGACATGCTCATACTGGTCAAACAAGGTTTTGCAAGTTTCCAAGAAAGGGTGGAGCTACACGTGTACAGACAGTCCTCAGATGACAGGGATTTTTTATTACTTTTAAAAAAGGAATTTTGCAAAGATTCTGGCATACGCATGGTTTAAAAAAAATTAGCTTATTTTATAATAAAAAAAATACAGAACATTTTATACATGAGGCCTCAGGTCTGCCCTCAAGATGATTCATGGTGACGTGTGGTCAAATTTGACTTGGCTCATACGTAACTTAGCAAATAGGCACTCGCATTGTTAGAAATGCTGCCAAGTCATGCAACAAATACGCAACCATAGCTTGAAAAACAACACTAAACCAGCCCAGTTCTTATTTATTATGAGCCAAAATATATATTATCAACATTATTTATCAATAAATGAGCCTAAAACACAATCTAAGTTAGCTCACGTTGCATTGCAAAAATCATTAAAATCCAATAAAGTGAGAAGACATTAATCGATCACCTTTGAACAAAATAAGACTGGGGAGATGGAGAAGGTACAAAAGACAACAGCACTAAAAATGGGGAATTGAACTATTGCTTAACATAATTATATAAATATCTGTTATAGGTAAATATTTATTACAAGAAGTAATTATTGCAGAGATCCTTAAAATATTTTTAATAACGTATTATTTTTCTTATCACAGGTCTGTTGAATGCTTGGTCAAGAAATGTTAATGGGTGTTGATTATTTTTCTGTAAACTGCACACCTAACCTGTCAAATGTCTTACAATTAGGCACCAGGGCCCGGTTCCCCGATAACGCTCACTCTTAGCACGCAAAGACGACTCAATATATAAGTTATATCTTACCAAAGTTATTTATGTTCATAAGTGTGTTCCCCGAAGTGTCCCTTATGAAGCTTCTTAACACGCTGCCTCTATGTTCAACGTAATAGTGGTGCTGTCCCAAGTTAAGGTGCTGAATTATTTGCGATCGATCGCTCAGGGATCGATTTTCCACTTCATGCATTACGGCAGTGTTTCTCAACCCTGGTCCTCATTAGGACCCCCTTCCAGAAAGTTTTAGATGTCTCCTTATTTAAAACACCTCAACCAACTCATCAGCCACCTTCCAGAAGAATGTCTCCCTATCAAGCTAATAATTTAAATCAAGTGTTAATTAAAGCCACACTAAAGACTTATTTCTCTTTGCTCCCCCTACAGTTTAAAAGCATAATTGTTCATTACCACTGTCGTAAATACGGCAGCATAGCTGGCTCTGATTGGATTGTAGGTCTGCCGTAAAGCAAGTTTTTGTAGTTTTCACTCGAAAACTACACTCGAATAGCCATGCTATTTAACATAGTGCAAGTTATCTGTAAAATATTGACTATGAATTATATTATCAAATTGTCAGTAATACGGGTAGACGAACCAGGTATCGCTATTTATCCACCCTCCTTATCCCATTGTGCCCCTTGTGCCGCTTCTTGACATGGGTTTAATGACTTTTAAAAATTATGTAATACACTTTTATACTAATGGCAAGGTACTTTACAATCAGAATTACTTCTGTTTAATGCGGTATTGCTTGCCATTGGTTAATGTTTTCAATAAAAAGCAACCTACAATGAACAGAGAGAGAGATTTAGATAGCCAACAGAATATGGTATGAGAAGATCCAGCAGCTCCATAATGAGTTGTCTTGGGAGGTGATTTTTTTGTTTATTTAGCCACGTCAGGCAAAATGTCAAAAGGGTTTAAGTGTTGCAGAATAAAAAATTGACATGGACTAAACAGCTCCGCGGCCGGTGTTGTGTCGAAGTCTGTTCCCCCTATGCTTCCCTTTAGTGTAGTGTTTTTATAACTTTTTAAAACAAACAGTAATAATGTGTTAAAAGTAGGGATGGGCATTCGATTAAGTTTTCTTAGTCGATCGTCGGGAGAATTAACGATCGACTATCGATTAATCATTAATATTTTTATAATAAAAATAATTATTTAACTTTTATAATTCAAAAATGTTGAATACAAAAATACAGCGTGTTTTCCTCCACGAGACCTTTATTACAAAATCAACCTGTGGCAGACAGTTAAACTACATTTAGTTAGACAAACGGAACATATGTGTGCGCATAAATATGCAGTGCTCTAAAGCAGCGGAACCTGCAGCTGCGAGCTGCGTTCTGAAACAGAGACCTTTTTTGTTCCAAAATAAAAATAAAAAAGAATCATGTTAAACAATAACTTAAACAATAACTTAAAAAAAAACATAATACTTGGATCTGACAGGGTTTGTCAAAAACTCAAACTATCCAAGCCAATAGAAAGGATATTAGCCTTCTTAACTTTAGGCTAATTCAACAAATTAGGCTAACTTTAAGCCTCATGAAAAATAACTGTATTAACTAGCATACAACTTTTGCACAGTCTACGGATTTTTGTTAAGAAAAATAAGCATGTTGACATGATCTGGTGTCAGACGCGACTGCAACCTGGTGACCGTCAGTCCAGCCGCTGAAAACACCCGCTCTGAGGGGACTGACGTTGCCGGGATGCACAGGTACCTCAGCGCTAACTTGGCCAGCACGGGGAACCTCATTTCATTCACTTTCCACCAGTCTGTAGGTGGGCAATTCAGGGGTGGGGGAGTTTCCCTCAGAAAGCTCTGAAGTTCTGCTTCAATGCCAGCCTCGCATTGAGTGGTATAATGGTCCCCAAGGAGTTGTGCCATAGCAGACGACTGGGAGGTCTCGACTTCAATGTTTGTGCTCCCCTCGTCCGTGGCAGATAACGCAGCATCGACTCCACCAGCCGGTTGGACAGCCGCCCTATTAGCCTCCACCGCCTCTCCCAGTTCAACCAGTTTCGCATTAGCAGCCAGTCTCTGTGTTGGTGTAAGAAAGCCCAGGTGTTTGTGACGAGGGTCCAGCATTGATGAGATCATGGGGGCGAATGACAGAAACTCATCACCAGATTCAATCTATATAAATATATGATGGGGAATCAATAATCAGAAAACCTTGTGTTTTTTGTTGTTGTTTATTTTATGAATAAAATATTAAAATTAATATTTTTATGGAGTAAGAGTAACTGTTTTATTCTTCGCGGGGCTTATTGCTTAAATCTAAATAGGTAACGAATAAACGAATTCATGTGTTATAATAACGTTATATTTTTAGTGTTTATTATATGAATAAAATAAATACCAAAATGAATCTTAGTAATAGTTTTATTCTTTGTGGGGCTTATTGCTTAAATCTAAATAGATAACGAATAAACGAATACATGTGTTACAATAACGTTATATTTTTAGTGTTTATTTTATGAATAAAATAATTACCAAAATGAATCTTTTTTTATGTAGCAAAAGTTTTATTCTTTGCGGGGCTTATTGCTTAAATCTAAATACAGGGCTCCAAACTGCGACTAAAATGGTCGCATTTGCGACCAAATAGATTTATTTGCGAGTGAAATTTCTGTCAAGGTTGCCATTGGCGACAATACAAATTTACTCCCTTTGATTGTAAAATTTGCATTCTACGTGCATGTTTTATAACCAGTAGCCTATCGCTTCATTTGTTTTGTTAACGTCATGAAATGAGATGTGAACGTCACTGAGTGAAAGCGCCAAAATATGAACGGGTAAAAGGCAAAGCGGATGACACTCCTGCTAACAAAAAGCAGGCTCAGACCAGCAGCTGTGCCAGAACGAGCGCGGGAGAGAACGCCAGAGACACAGGTATTCATCTTTCCGCATCAGTCAATGAACACCGTGCCGAAAGACATTTCAAAACGTCCTGGGTTTTAGACTATTTGAACGACAAAGATGCTAAACGGAGCGGTTTTCTGTGCGCATACGTGCACACACTCAAGCCCAACGCGCGTTTTAAAAATCACGCAAACACATAATTTCTTTGAGCTTGACAGGAGATATACGCACAAATGATCTTGTAATGCCACAGTCTCTGCAAGTATACTCATAAAAACAGACATTTATAAGTGAGCAGTTGATCAGATGTGTCAGTGTATAGATCAGCGCTTCTCCACCGGCGTTAAGGGACAGTTCCTCTTAAGAAAAGCTTATGTTTGAGTCGTTATGTAAATCAGACTACAGAAGGCAAAAGGAAAATCACTTTTATAGCTTTAAAAAGATCAATTATATTTAATTTATAGAATGAAAACAGTGTTCTATTAATTTGATATTGTTTCTCTACCTAATCAATACTGTTAGATCTTACTTTATTTGTAAATTTGTTCGTTTCTATTTTTAGGGCCCGAGCACACCGGGGTGTGAGGACCCTATTGTTCTTCAAGGAGTTATTAGGGCCCGAGCACACCAGGGTGTGAGGACCCTATTGTTTTTGCTCCGTTTCTTCTTCTTCTTCTTCTTCTTCTTCTTCTTCTTCTTCTTCTTCTTCTTCTTCTTCTTCTTCTTCGAAATGGATCGCATTTTTGAGGGCCTAAACATACCCGAAAACTCATGAAAATTTGCACACGCGTCAGAAGTGGCGAAAATTTACATGTAGTATAGGCGTCAGAAGTGGGCGTGTAAAAATGGCTCGATAGCGCCACCTGCAAAATTTCAAGAGAACAGCCCCCCTACTACGAAAAACGTACAGACACGAAATTTGGTAGGGTCATCTATTACTCCAAGACCTACAAAAAAGTCTCTTGGAGCTAAGCTCTAAACCCCACAGGAAGTCAGCCATTTTGAATTTTCTCTGTCATTTTTTGACATTTCCAAGCGTCGTACTTTAACGAACTCCTCCTAGAGATTTAATCCGATCATCATCATATTTGGTCAGTATCATCTAAAGGCCTTTGCGATGCTAAATTGCGGAGCTTTTGACTTTTCATTGGAGGGCGTGTCCGTGGCGGCCTGGCAAAGTGTAATGTTTCGCCATGAAACAGGAAGCTGATGTAATTCAGGCATACATTGTCCGATCCGCCCCTGACTTCACACGTTTGATAAGGGTCCAGGCCTGAACACATCAACATGGCATAATTCAGTAACACTCATAGCGCCACCTAGAGGCAGCAGGAAATACCATGTTTGATGCTGTGACTTACTGCTCTTAGGTATTTAACCATATCAACATCATATTTCACCAGTGTAATCTCAAGACCTTGTGTGATGATAAAAAGCAACGACCTTGACTTTTCATTAAAGGGCGTGTCCGTGGCGGCCTGGCAAAGTATCGCTAAATGAATCGCATTTTGACAGGCTAAACAAGCTCAAAAAGTCATAAAACGTTGCACACACGTCAGAAGTGGCAAAAATGTACATGTGGCATAGGCGCCAGAAGTGGGCGTGCAGAAATGGCTCGATAGCGCCACCTGCAAAATTTCAAGAGAACAGCCCCGCCGCTACGAAAATCCTACAGATACGAAATTTGGTAGGGTCATATGTCACCCCAAGACCTACAAAAAAGTCTCTTGGAGCGAAGCTCTAAACCTCACAGGAAGTCAGCCATTTTGAATTTTTGCTGTGATTTCTGTGCAAATTTTGTCATTTCCAGGCTTCGTACTTTAACGAACTCCTCCTAGAGATTTTGTCAGATCGTCATCATATTTGGTCAATCTCATCTAAAGGCCTTTGCGATGTTAAATTGCGGAGCTTTTGACTTTTCGTTGGAAGGTGTGTCCGTGGCGGCCTGACAAAGTTCAGCGTTTTCGCCATGAAACAGGAAGTTGTTATATAACTAAGGCATACAATGTCCAATCTGCCCCACACTTCACATGTTTGATAAGAGTCTTGGCCTGAACACATTTCAATGCCAATATTCAGATTCAGTCCTAGCGCCACCTAGAGGTAGCAGGAAATGCCTTGTTTTACGCTGTGATTCACTGTTCTCATAGATTTAATCAGATCATTATCATATCAGGTGAGACTGATCTTAAGCCCTTTGCGATGATAAATTGCGAAGATCTTGACTTTTCGTTGAAGGGCGTGTCCGTGGCGGCCTCGCAAAGAGTGATGTTTCGCCATGAGAAAGCTGTTGTAACTTAGGCATGCAATGTCCGACCTGTCACAGACATCATACGTTTGACAAGGGTCCTGGCCTCAACACATCAATGTTACAACAATCAATTACAATCATAGCGCCACATGCTGCACAAAGGAGGTGTGGAACTTCAAAGTTCCTTTAAATATCCGCCTATATTTACCCACTGAAATTTCAATCCCCCTGGTTCATTGCTTTACTAAGGCCATAGAGTGGCGGTGCACATGCGTGCGAGGGCCCTTCCATCACTGCTTGCAGTTTTAATTATTCTTGTTTTTCTTTTTCTCCGACTTCAGCGGGACTTTAGAGGGCCTAAACATACTCGAAAACTCATGAAATTTTGCACAGATGTCAAGAGTGATGAAAATTTACATGTGGTGTATGCTTTAGAATAAGGCGTGAGAAAATGGCTCTATAGCGCCACCTACAAATTTTCAACGAAGCAGCCCTCGGACTGTGTTTGACGTACAATTACGAAATTCGGTACGCGTCTGTAGCATGACAAGACCTACAAAAAAGTCTCTTGGAGCGAAGCCGTAAACCAAACAGGAAGTCAGCTATTCTGAGTTATTTTTGTGATTTGGGCGCAGTTTTTGTCATTTCCAGGCGTCATACTTTAACTAACTCCTCCTACAGTTTTCGTCGGATCATCTTCATATTTGGTGAGTGTCATCTTAAGGCCTTTGTGATGCTAAATTGCGAAGGATTTGACTCTACGTAAAAATTTGTGTCGGTTCTGGCCCGACAAAGTTTGATGTTTTCCAATGAAACAGGAAGTTGCTGGAACTCATGCATACAGTGTCCGATCTGTCCCAAATTTCACATGATTGCTAAGAGTCCTGACCTGAACACATCTACATAACAATTTTCATTTATAGCCATAGCGCCACCAGCTGGCAACCTGAAGGAACATGTTTTAGCGCCACTTTCAAATATTGAATGAAGCAGCCCTTGGACTGTGTTTAACTTACACGAATTTCGGTATGCTCATGTATTATTACAAGCCCTACAAAAAAGTCTCTTGGAGCGAAGCCGTAAACCAAACAGGAAGTCAGCTATTTTTAATTATTTCTCAGATTTTGGCTCAGTTTTTCTCATTTCCAGCAGTCATACTTTAACTAACTCCTCCTACAGTTTTCGTCGGATCATCATCATATTTGGCGAGTGTCATCTTAAGGCCTTTGTGATGCTAAATTACGAAGGATTTGATTCTATATTAAAATTTGTGTCTGTTTCGGCCAGCCAAAGTTTGATGTTTCGCTATGAAACAGGTTGCTGGAACTCAGGCATACAGTGTCCGATCTGTCCCAAACTTCACATGATTGCTAAGAGTCATGACCTGAACACATCTACATGTCAATAGTCACTTATGGTTATAGCGCCACCAGCTGGCAACAGGAAGTGACATGTTTACAATGATTATCCAATGTCTGATCTGTCCCAAACTTCACATGATTAATAAGAGTCCTGGAGTGAACACATCTACATGTCATTAGTCACTTATGGTTATAGCGCCACCAGCTGGCAACAGGAAGTGACATGTTTACAATGATTATCCAATGTCTGATCTGTCCCAAACTTCACATGATTAATAAGAGTCCTGGAGTGAACACATCTACATGTCAATAGTCACTTATGGTTATAGCGCCACCAGCTGGCAACAGGAAGTGACATGTTTACACTGATTATGCAATGTCTGATCTGTCCCAAACTTCACATGATTAATAAGAGTTCTGGACTGAACACATCTACATGTCAATAGTCACTTATGGTTATAGCGCCACCAGCTGACAACAGGAAGTGACATGTTTACACTGATTATGCAATGTCCGATCTTTCCCTAACTTCACATGATTAATAAGAGTCCTGGACTGAACACATCTTCATGTCAATAGTCACCAGTGTTGGGCAAGTTACTAAAAAATTAGTAATTAGTTACAGTTACTAATTACTTCTTTTAAAAGTAACTGAATTACTCTACCGGTTACTGTATATCAAAAGTAATTAGTTACTTAGAAAAGTAACTTTTAAGTTACTTTTATGTCTGCTTTTTAAATGTAAATATGAACAGTACTGAACAGTCAAACAGTAAAATGATATGGATGGGCTATTTTACACATAAGACTCTAATATATCACATACTGTAGGAGCCTATTTTGCTTTAGATTCAACCTTTGAATATTTTTGTTAGAAATTATCTTAATATTTAAACTTAGTTTATTTATGTATATCATTTAGACCATTTAGACAAATATTCTGCATGTTTACAAAAATATAAAATGTGTTAAAATTGTGTAGTGTCTCTTTAAAAATTTGGAGACAATTGTGTCAACATGTCAAATTTTCTAAAATAAATTATAATTTTTCTGATTTCATATTTATTTTAATAAGTTAGAAACGTCTCCGCTGTGTCCTGCTGACAGGCACGATGCGTGTGCAGCAGATGAGGCAAATTATGGGTCCTCCGAAGGTTAGACCGTCTCATTTCAGTTCTCTTCGCGAACTTCTGAGCGCCTTGAATGGGCAAGTGCTCACCTTTTATTGCATGCTTAGTAGGGTGCAGCACTTGAATTGGAACACAGCTTGTGAAGCTTGCCACAGGGACTGCGCTCTTTGGTCATATATTGTTTGTTTTCTGTTGGATTTAAATGATACACAGGATTAAAGGAAGATATTTATTCAGAAAACGGAGTAGGCTACGTGGATTGTTTTGTCGGACGGACACAGAGCGAGTGGATTGTTTTGTCAGATGGACACAGAGCGAGTGGATTTTTTGTTCGGATACGGAGAGACTGAAACTAAAACTAAAAGCGAGCTCACACATACTATGGAGTTTTAACACGGGTGTACACCGCAGTGTGAATATTTTAGTGGAAACAACAATCGCGGATCGTTCTCTTCCATGAAGCCGATGTAAACATCTAAGAATATATGATAATTTCTTAGATTTATTACCTTTGTGGACTACAAATGCAAATTGATGTCATACTGCGATTGCTTGGTGAAGATAATTTACAAACATGAGACCGGATGGATTATGACTTGCGCACAATTTTTAAACAAAGGTATGTTGTCCCGTTTAGATTTTTCATGTTCATTCTATATGCACTGTCAGCTATGATGAAGTGTAATGAATTATTGCGCCGCCAACTACAGTCCTGCGACGTCAGATATGTCTTGTCTATTTTTTACAAAATAGAGTAACGCGCGTAACGAACTCATTTAAATTTCAGTAATAGTAATTGCGTTACTTGATTTAAAAAAATAGTGGAGTTACAGTAACGCGTTACTCCCATCACTGATAGTCACTTATGATGCCAATAGTCAGTTACGGTCATAGCGCCACCAGCTGGTAACAGGAAGTAACATGTTTACAATGATAATGCAATGTCAGATTTGTCCCAAACTTCACATGATTGATAAGAGTCCTGGACAGAACACATCTACGTGCCAATATTTACATGTAGTCACTCATACACACACTCGCTCACTCACTCTCTCTCTCTCTCTCATGCTCTTACACGATGCTACCTCGCTGTCATTTGTAATTAGCAACAGGAAATGTGGCACATTATACTACACTTTTGAATGGTTCACCTATGTTTACATGCTTAAATGCCTATTTACTACTGTTCCCTTTAATTCTTCTCATGCCACGGCGTGGCGGTGTCAGGTGTGCGAGGGCCCTTCCATCACTGCTTGCAGTTTTAATATATGTTTGTAATTTCTTGATTTGTTGCTAATTTTAGTGTTTATTTTATGAATAAAATAAAATACCAAAATGAATCTTTTTTTATGTAGCAATAGTTTTATTCTTCGCAGGGCTTATTGCTTAAATCTAAAAACGTATAACGCAGATAACAGGACATTATCCATGTAATGTATATGTTATGTATAATATAAAAAATGTAGCTTACATTCATTCGTTGGATTAGAGAGGAACGCACTTTTGCCTTGAATTCGACGAGTCTGGGCCCGTCTCCTTCGCTGCGCATGAGGTGAATATTGATGAGGCCAAAGGTGACGGGATAAGTGTTTGAGATGGAGACGTCTTTCTCTGCAGACATAACCGTGGTGGCACATTTAAGTGCAGACAGCACGGGCTGTGTGTCCTCCATCAGCTGCCAGTACTCATCCTTCAACTCCAGGATCCTGGCATCTTGAAGCTTGGTGACGGTTCGGTCCGACAGCACAGCAACAACAGCCCACCGCTGCTCCACCAGCCGATCGAACATCTCGCACACAGAGTTCCACCGTGTTTTACACGACTGGGTAAGCCGGTGAGTTGCGAGGCCCATTTGCTCCTGTTTCTTTTGCAGCGCTTTGGTTGCTATAGTGCTGTGATTAAAGTGGCTTACGAGTTTACTAGCCGCTGATATTACCCGATAAAGATACAGTGCAAATCCATCATTTATTGCCAATTGGAGGGTGTGCGCAAAGCAGGCAACGGAAATCCAGGGCACTCTGGTGGTACTGTTGGCAGCTACAATATTGGCCGCGTTGTCATGTACACATGCAATAACTCGGCCTTTAAGTCCCCACTGATCTACAGCTTCAATCATTTTCTCAGCGAGGTGGTCAGCTGTATGCCGGCCTGGCAGGCTTTCTGTGAGGAGGACAGCCGAGTTAATTTGCCAGTCATCACTGATGAAGTGGCAGGTTATGGTGATGTAGCTCTCAGCTGTTAAAGCGGTCCAGCAGTCTGTAGTTAGAGCAACTCTCTCAGCTTTGCTCAATTCTTTAAACAGCTGCTGCTTTCGTTCTTCGTAGTGAGTTTCTACCAGTCTGGTGATGGTACGTCGTGATGGAATTTGATATGCGGGTTCCAATAAATGAATAAGTTCTTGAAAACCATTGCCCTCAACAATACTTAAGGGCAGCATATCCATCTCAATGAACTTGCCGATCGTTTGGGTAATTTTCTCTGCTCTTTGTGCATCACAGCTCAGAGTCCGTGCTAACGCCGACTTGATGCTAGGTTGAGACTGAGAGCACGATGCACCTCCATCGACATTAACCAGGGACAGATGCACTTTATTTAAGTGGTACATCATTTGAGTCGTGGCCGTGTTGTACTTATACACGGCATCGCAATGTTTGCAGTGAACTGTTTCGTTTTTTAAATCAAAATGGTCCCACGCCACACTTCGCCGTGACCTCTTCATGATTATTCTTTTTAAATCTAAACGGAAGGTCACAGATAACGGAGTATGGTGTCAACTATTGCACCCTGGTGGTAAAATGTTGAACTGCTTCCACACAGTGTAATTCATTTAATTGGTTCAAGACACACACTACGCTAAGCAACGCAACCTGCATTAGATAAAAAAGTATTTGATGAATCGATAACAAATTGACGTCATCGACAAAATTCTTAACGATCAATTATCGATCGTCGATTAATCATGCCCATCCCTAGTTAAAAGACATACCCTAATATAAAACTGTCAAATGTATGAAATATTTAATAAATTGTATTATAGAATACATGATATTATTGCTTTTTAGTATAACCAATTCAAATCTTTAACCTTGTTTAAATAAATGATAAATGTAACGTGATGAAAACGCTATAAACATAGAGGGAACAGACTTTGATGGGGAACAAACTTCGACACAAAACCGGCTCGGTCTTTGAATCATTAGCCGTTTCTCAATATGTGTTCTTGTCTGTACTTGCGTTCTTGTGGACTTGTGAAACGTCATCAGTCGCGGCCCAAGTACTGTACCAATTCAAAGTTCGCATCAAGCCCAAGTTCACATAAAATCCCCGGATGTGTTCTTGATCCGCCCATTTTATCGAGGATGCATCAGAGGAGACTTGTGTGGACTTATGACAGCAAAGTTTCCCAGAATGCATTTTGCGTCAGAAGTTCGTTCTTCCGAGTCTGAACTTGCAAGTCCGAACTAGGAAGGACACAAGTCCGAACTTGGCGTACTTGGTATTGAGAAACGGCTATTAATTCTGATACCAAATAAAGTCAACTGCATAAATAGCCCTGTATCCATTGCAAACATATTTTATTATATTTCTTAAAATGTCCATAACATAAAATCATTGTTGAGCCACAACATTGTCAGCATACCATAGTTTGACTTGTACTGTGCTGTGCTGATTTCTAAAGACTGCTGCACAGACTCGGCGATAGCGTTTTGCGCTCAAACAACGCTAAGAGAGAGCTTACGAATGGTCCAGACCAACCTTACGAAAGTGTTACTTACAGAAAATATACTTAGGGTATGAACGTTTTGGGAATCGTGCCATAGAGTTAAGAGAGAGGTTAAGGAATAGGTTAAGAACTACTTAGCGATAAGAACGTTTTGGGGAAGCGGGCCCTGATCAACTGTGGTGTAAGAGGAATAATTGACTTCAGTCCTTTGAATTATTTGAAAATAATTATCACCTTGGGTGTGAATTAGGGATGGGCAATATAAACGATATGCAATATAAACGATAGAAAATTGGCACACGATAGAGATTTTAAATCTATTGCACTATCGCGATAATGCGTGTTGATGACACAATCTACCCGCGAACTTTAGAGCCACGAGCTGCAGCCGAATAAACATGGATGAAAGCATCAGCAAAACAGAGGAACTTGTGAAAAATACCGATGCAACATCTATTATTTGGATTTAAGCCATAAGTTACATAAGTTAACTGCTGCTCCATGTGCGAAATTGGCATTATGGTCTAGTAATTGTGAAACATGCAGTGTGTGTATATATATATATATATATATATATATATATATATATATATATTGTCATGGTCCTGTCAGCCATGTATGTCTTTTATGTGTTTCATGTGACGGGTCATGGCAGCCCTCACTGTTGTCTTGTTTTGTGTGGAGAGTCACGTGACGTGTGTTATGTGTAGCACGTGCTCTCCTGTCTGTAGTCTTAACCTTACCCTCCTGTTTCCTTGTTAAGTCTTGATTAGTTAATTCCCTTCACCTGTTTGTTATTGTTCCCTAGTTTAGTTCTCCCCTATTTAATGCAATTCTGTCTGCTGTCTTGTGCTGGATCATTGTGTGTCACGTGTGACATCGTCAGGAGTCCTTGTCTTGTTTTTGCCCTGTCTTTTATTTAATTCTTGTCTTGTTTACCCCCTCGAGGGAGTTTTTGTTATATAATAAAAGTCTTTTTGGTTGAGAGCTGTCTGCACTTGGGTTCTGTCTTCCCCATCCCTGACATATATATGCAGTATAGTCCTCACAAGCATTTAAAGTGTTTAGTGTTATAAAAATAATTAACTGTGTTTTTTAGCAGATAGATCTTGTCGGCTTTATCATTTTAAAAGTAGATCACCACACAAAAAAGTCTGGACACCCCTGCTGTAGAGTGTGTCAGGCAAAAGTTCCAGCTAAGAGAGGTAACAAGACTAATCTGGCCATAACGGTTTACTTTTACTTACTTTTTTTGCAGTTTGGCTTTTCTAAGGGTCTATGTAACCTGTTCTGAAATGAGTCTATTAAAATTATTATATCGCAATACATATCACTATCGCAAGAGGCTGCAATGTATAATGCAATATGGATTTTAGGCCATATCGCCCATCCCTAGTGTGAATTATTTTCTTATAATTCAAGGGCCTGTCGTAAAACATTCCTTACTTATTATTTACGCCATTCCAGCATCTGTGGCTATACTCATGGCAAAAACAAGTTGATCCATACACAGGTTGGGTGAGGGACATTTTGACATCTCCAATTTGCCTAACTTGCATGTTTTAATCCTGTGGTAGGAAATCGGAGTAAACCCGCGCTGACAAAGGGAAAACATGCAAATTCCACACAGAAAGGTCACATGCCCTAGCCAAGGCTCAAACCAGGGACCTTTTCTTGCTGTGAGCCACTGTGCCATGCTATAATTTAAATAATTTGTAAACATGCAGATTTATGCAGGTTTTTAAAAGTACTTAACGATTTCTTTATTCACTGATATGTACTCAGACAACAACATGCGGGCCGTTTCTCAATCTGAAGGCTGCATGTGTCATGAAGACGTAGGCTATTTCAGAATATTAACAATTATAAAGTTGACTATTATTCTTAGTTAACAGTTAATTGTTATATTATGCTTATAACTTGCAGATGAAATGCTTATATAACTTAAATAAACGAACCTTGATGACGTGCAGCGCGCATATGCGGCCTTCGCATTTAGAAATGGCCGCGTACATGACGCAGGAGAGTGATGTGCTAACGATGCGCATATAATTATGCCCACCATTGCTTTAAAACGAAACTATCCATCTGGAGCAGAATAAAGGAAAAAACGTGAAGCAAGGGAACAAGCCGTAGGTATGTGTTTGTACTATTTTAAAGTCTTATTAGTATTGCCAAACAAAGCAGTGTAATCTTTTCAAAATAATAGCCTACTCCAGTATAGATTTCCAATTTCAAATTTCCAAATAGTTTTGTTTGCAATTTATAAATAATTCTCAGTAATTAATAATTTGTCAGTAAATAAAGTTAACCACATTTATGAACTTTAATGTGTTAGTCTTTTAGTTTGTTTAGGATTGGTGAATGGGTTTTAAATGGTTATTTTTTACTGTATTAAGAGTATGTATTTACATTTAGTTTGATTCATTAAATTAATTTAAATCAGGTTTATTTTTGTGCTTCTCACAACACATTTTAAATCAAAACAGCTTTACAGCAATGGTTCATGTTATAATCAGCAAGTTTATCAGTCAGGGTTTCAAAGTAATGTGCATATGGAAAAATATAAAGTTCTAAGATAATACACTATGTGGTTAGTTAACAAATAACTAACAGCAACATTGAATGGTTTTTAAAAATGCACTGACAAGAGGGCTGTCACAAAGGTTTGTTTAGGGCCCCCCAGCATCTAGGACCGACACTGGTGCTAGGTATCAATCGGGGTCCTATGGGGGCAGAATTGCGTTTGACAACAGTGTTCCTGTTTTCTTTAAACAAGCAAGACCAGGGCTCCAGACTGCCACCAAATGGTGGCATTTTGCTACCAAAATTTGAGTGTGTGGCACATAAAATTCAGTGGCACATGTGCGACCAGTAAATTTGACCTTTTTTTGTGATGTGACACTGAATTTGAAACAGCATGTTGTACTTTCTGCATCTATCATTAAAGTATTTATTAGTATACAGTGGAAATTAAATGTGAATATTTTGTTAGCATGTTGATTTACGGTGTGTGCCCCTAAAATTTTCAGTTGGGGGTCACTGTGCTCCTAGTGAAAAAAGTTAGTCTGGAGCCCTGAAAAGAGAAATCAGATAAGATATTTTTTCTTTTTACCATCTTATTAGAACTCAAATAATTGTTGTATTTTAAAAAAAACTTCTTTTATTTTCGAATTGTGTGTGTGTGTGTGTGTGTGTGTGATTTCAGTTCTTTTAAAGTTTGATCAGCGTATCAGCACAGTGATAACGAAACAGTGCCCCCATTGGCGTAATGCTGCAACTACACGGATATGTTCATGTTTTCCTTGAAAACACGTGACATGATATGGAAATGCGTATCAGAAAAACAAATGCTCTAATAATATATTGTATATACTGTACAGCAGGGGTTCCCAAACTTTTTTTCCTGCGCACCCCCTTCTATGTCCCAACCGGGTTGGCGCACCCCCAATCCCCATTTTAAAAAAAAATCAAAAAAAGCTTTATTTTCTCACCATAAATACTCATGTTTAATCATGCGCAAATAACCAAGGGCCGGTTGCACTAGCCGGACGTTAAGAAGTTGGGTGTAATAGTCCTACGTCGGGCTTAGCTACGTCCAACATTGTGAAAAATATTTACGCCTATTGCACCATCTGAAACTACGCTCAGCGTAGATGATGCGCGCCCCCGTGTATGCGTTTAACCACTGTAATATTTAGACGCCATTCGAGTTTACTATGGTAAAAAACGTACACTTACTGTCGTCAGCTAATAGATGACATATGAGAGGTTTCCTCATGTTTACCAGTGCGTCACGTGCAGACCCATCAAACACATTAACGAAAGCCTTTACTGTTCGCACAAAAGGTGTGTAATAGTTTGCAGATTCATTATAACAGCTCAAGTTTCAAACAAAATTAAATGAAAGCTTTTAATAAGTTCTCTACAGTAAGTATTTATGTATTTTATTATATAATTCATTGGCGGTCTCTTTACCATGCATGAAAACACATTGCTCGCGTATCCTGTGCCCATGTCTCGTCACATTTCATTATTTATATTTTTGCCATAAAAAAGTCTCTCTCTCTTGGTCCCTCTCCTCCTTCGTGACTAACAACTTTATCATAAGACGTCCCACATGACAGTTTCCCTGATTTCAGTCAGTTAAGCATATTTATAATATATATGGAATGAATGAAACGAGTTGGCACGCATATAGCGGCTGCAGTGCGTAACAGAAGAGCAGTGCGTAGAAAAAGACAGCAGCTTTCTTCTACGTTTCTATCAAAAACTAATAAATTATAGTTTTTTATTTAAAATAAAAGCGATTACAAAGGAAATGTTTACTGTTCATTTTTTTTATTTATTTATTGTATGGAAAAATCCCACTTAAAGAAACAGACCGCCATTACATTTTTCCTCTCGCGCACCCCCTGGTGGCAGCTCGCGTACCCCTGGGGGTGCGCGTACCACACTTTGGGAATCCCTGCTGTACAGAACAGTATATTTAATATTTCTTTCACTTTTTGTTTTCATTTTGCCAGTTATAAAACTTTTTCACTTTCCTTTCTGCAATAGTCATTTAATTTTTTGTAGCTGGGAAATAAGCGGAAAAACAAAAATAAGTCTTAAAAATAAAGTTGTTTCACGATGCCATGCAAGTTCACTGACCTGCTACGGTTTACAAAAAGTAAATGCTGTTTCATGTGAACACAGACACTATTCTGCCCTACAAAGCCAAAGCACAGTAACTACGCATTTGGTCAAAAGTTAAGTGTTAAAATGGGCTTTGTGAGATCTGTTGTGTCGTGTGACAAAGTCTCCTGGTTTAATTTTGTCCCATTTCACAGAAACGTGTGTGCCAATATTGCAGTAACATGTTTGACTGGCTGGTGTAAAAAACTTTAAAGGGATTTTTTCAGTTGCAGTGTTTGCGTAGTTACTACACTTTTGTAGGGCAGCATTGTGGAAATAGTGAAGGGAGGAGGGAGTAGGGTGTGGTATGCAAATATCCCCATACAACGTATAAAACATTTTTAACAAAAATATTATTTGAAAAACGCAAACACTCAGTTTGATTCGATACACATGTAAGTTAAGCATTAAACTAAAATATAAGCAACAAAGAAAACTTTTTGAAGTGCCAGTGTCAATTAGTCAAATTCAACCGAACACTTGCATCATCACACAAACACACAGCACGGTTTACATGCATAAAACAAATTAAAAATCACCATACATCTGCACACATATTGTGATCAGATTTAGCATTTAAAATTCTGAACTCGTTCAGGCATCAAGGTTATCAAGCTGTCTATGCTATTCAAACCATGTGCTATTCAATATAGGCCTAACACAAAAAACAAAACAAAATGAAAGACTTACCTTCATAAAATATAATCGTGATCTTGCGTTGTTATATCCAATCTAAATGTGTGATGATGTGTGTTTTGGGCATCATTACTCGCCTAAAAAAGTCAGTAGCCTATTACCAACGAATGACATGCATTCAGCGCTTACATTCTCTGAGCATACTGCGTTTCTTTTACAATGTTCGCGCCTTTGCGGCATAATGAGAAAACGTTTTGACGCGCACATCTCGCGATTGCAGCCTACTTTGTGGAACGCCCATAGACGGACAGGTGACAGGTAATCACACATAAAACAATTCCATATAAACAATGACTTCCCAAAAAAAAAAAAAAAAAACAAACAAACAAAATAAATAAACAATGACTTCCCTTATTATTAAATGCCAGAATATGTTATAACTAAAACATTTTAGCACTGAAGTGGATGTTTTGAGTTCCCCCAAACAGAATGAATTTGATATATTAAAATATTTTGAAACGCACACGTTTATACATGGCAAAATATCAGATTTCTGTATGGAATTACAACACTTGCAGTATATTTTTTTATACTACTTTAACGTCTTATGTCAAAATATTAAGGGGATTTTTTTTTACTCCTTATGTGAGCCCTTTTACTGCAGTCTAGCGTTGTGCAATGGCGACCTCTAGTGTTATGTTAAGAAAACTGCAGGAGAGGTCATTTTAGATTTTTTTCTGTCTGTCAAATGCACTATAATGTCCTTTTATTATAAAAAATAATTGTAATACAAATAATTTATTTTTTGCCATTGTGTTCATCTACACTTCCTGTTTAAAACATTCCTTCAAGGTCTTGAAAGGTATACGACACACAACATTTTTAATTTAAATCCATTTAAAGTCAGAAGAAAGACACTCTATCATTTGGGGTAGTACACTGTCATCCAGGATTTGATGCATTTCATGTATAGTTCTCCTAAAAAAATAAACATATAAAATAATTACATTTGATTATGTTAATTAACAATCAATAGGCTATATTCCTAAACAAAAGTTAAATAATATGTTTTATTTATAAGGTTTTATTAGATTTTCAAACACTCTCAATATATATACCGCATACTCTTCTCTGACCTCAAGTTTTGAGCTGAGGAAACAGCAGGTGACTTTCACAAACTTCAAGTTCAGTATTACTCAGACTTCTTACTGTCGTGTTAATAAAAATTGTATAATGATTTATTAATTAAAGATTTTTCTCCACCAGTTGTTAATCACCATTCCAGTCAGGGAATTGGTTGAAGTGGTTATTTAAAAAGACACGAAAACCAACATATAGCAAGCATGCATGTATTTACAGAAACACGTTTTTTGTGGGGTTTCATCAAAGATGTTTCCCTGTGTCAACCACGTCTCTAGTCTCTGTTAGGGCCAGCTGTAACCTTTTAAAACTTATCTGCTCTCTTTCAAGCTTTAGGAGGAGTTGTATAGGTCCAACTGAGGTCATTGAGTTTTTGGAAACACTTTTCCCAAACACTTTTGGGAATGCATGAAGCGACTAGAAACAGGCCTGGCTCTGGCCTCTTTAATGTTGACATCCAGAGACCACATAGATCATCCAGTTATGACACTGCCATACCTTACAAATGTGAGCAGTGTATCAAGACAGTAGATTAAAGCAATAAACCCCAAGAAGCAGTGGGTTACCAGTGCATTTTATAACAGCTAAGGGGCGTTGTTAGGCACGACGCGAAGCGCTTTGAGGGGTTTATTGCGTTTATAAAACGGTTACTTCATATGCATAAAGTTAGCGGGATTTTATAAAATAAAACACAAATAAGTTGTAATTATATTAGTATAAATATTACTCTTCCGCCAAACAAAGTAGTTCCTCAGAATCAAGTGTGACTGAAACAGAGCGCAGTTCACAAACAACACAGACGCAGCAAAGATACAATGAAAATATGATTTAAGACTGTGGTGTTTATTTTATAAATCACCATTCATCTAATTTATACATTATCATTTATATTGTGCTGTTGAAGTGATTATCAAATATGCTTGTAAGCATGCTGAACTCTTTCCCCGTCAGCGTTTTTTTTAAGTTGCCACCCGGTTTTAGTTTAATGCCTTACAGAAAAATTATCTTCTTTAAATAAACATAAATATAAAATGAAAGAACAGACCATCCGCTTTCAAACAATAACAACAACAAAAAGTTTCATCCTACCTTAATTTGTTCTCTTATCAGTTATCACCTCTCAAATTTTCAGCTACAAGCGGAGATAATTCCATATTTGTGAAGAACTTTTGTAAGAGATCAGATTCAGAGCCATCAAAACTTACACGCTGTGTTTTCAGTGTTAAGTGAATGCGTCAGTGTTTAAGTTGGGTAAGATCGTCACCCAGTGGATAATAGCGGACGTATGAACTTGACTTATAAACTCCTCAGACAACGTTTTCTCTTTATTGACGAGATGACTCAACAATATTTATTGACATTCATCTGGATATCGCCATTAATTGTGCAATTGTAGACAAATTAAAAATATGATTAAAGACTGTTGTGTTTATTCTCATAAATCAGTACGCAGCAACAGTGGCGCAGTGATACTTATGTAATGTGGTCTGAACCGTGAGGTTACCGGTGTATTTTATCACGGCTTAGAACGCGTTTCAACCAATCAGAATGAAGAACCAGAACTGCCCGTTTTATAAAGATGTATAAGTGTCAGTCTGTTGCCTTTTTGCTGTCCTTTCAGAAACCTTGAATCATCTGCAATATATTCTGCTGAAGTTTCTGCTACTTTCTTTAGTCAAAGGTTGTTTAGCATGTAATGGTTTCAGGAGACTTGCTGAAAAGTAGAGTAACATCATATGAAGTCTTGTTTCTCATTAGCAGCAATGTCAAAACTGTGAAAAAGTTGTTTTAGTTTGCTATATACTGTAAGCTGAAAGTAAGATTTACCTTTATGAGCTTTCTTCTTCTGCGTATGTAGAAAAAGATAATGATGAAGAACACCCAGATCTTAAGACCAAATACAAATGGAAGTATACTGAACGTCCGTTCAGGAGAAACTACAGGAGTAAAGAGAAACAGAATGAATAGACCTTTAGTATCCTTAAACTGACAAATGCACTTTTAACATTCAACAGTTTGTTGAAGAAACTCTTAAACAGTGGCGACCGGTGACTTCTCTTCCGAGGGGCGCAAATTCAAAATGTGTATTTGGTGTGGTCCTGTCCCAAATGCAGCACCCCATGCTGACTTTTGGTCTCGTGGCCTTAAATTGCGCATGCTCACTTCGTCTATGAGTACGTAGGGTGTCCCATCTGTCATTTTTGCGCTCCGAAGTGTGCTCATCAGCGCCCCCTTTGCACCCTTGATGCAGCAGGCTTTGCGCACTTTACCAACCCAGAATTCCTTGCGAAAGAGCAATCAGACCAATCAGACAACGGAAGGGAGGAGTTCACACTGATGGGCAACTTCTCTTACTGACGCTTGAGTCTGTCCCAAAATACAACTCCGGTGTGCCCACTTGGACTCAAGGGTCTAAGTTCTGCACTACATGATGTCATCAAAGTGTGGACTCTGAGGAAGTTCATGAGTCCGGTGTGCCATTTGGGACAGGACATGTGTCATGTGAACCTATGTGCATCATTCGTCATGTCAAAATACATGTCTGCTGCAAACGCGCCGAAAAGGTTTATGATAAAAGAGATCATGTTTAAAAAATCACAAGACACTAACTTAACACTAAACTCTGATACACATGAGATTATGAGAGTATCTGGAAAATGTGTCGATAGGATTGACCAACGGCCCGAGATACAAACACCCCAGAATGTCGATTGCATGAGACTCAAATGGTTCAGAAGTCAATGGGGTTGATGAACCGGAGTCGATGGCCGGAGACCCTAACACTTCAGAACCTATGTCAATAGTGATGACTAATGGCTGGAGACACGAACACCCCAGAACCTAAGTCAATGGGGTTAATCAATGGCGGGAGGCCTGGTTGCTTCAGAATGCTTCAGAATCTAAATTTACAGGGTTGACCAACAGCTGAAGATCCTTTCGGGTTGACCAACTGTTCGGTTCTCCAGGAGGGCGGGGATTTAGTCTGTGGGGAGTGGTTAAAGTGGGAACCCTGGGGCTGAAAATTGTGACAGGTACGAGCTCCAGGGGGCCGTGGCAGGGTACGGGGAAAGCCCTTGGTGTTTAAGTCAGGTGTTCAAATGTTTCAGATGGAGTGCACCAGTAATTAAGACCCCTCAAATATATTGACATAGCAGGAAAATGTTACGCCAAAAAAAAAACCAAGAGACATACTAAAGCAAACACTGACCACCAGAATGGTTGCTAACACACCTTCTTACCATCATTAAGATCACTTACAGACATACCACACTAAAATTAAGTGTATTAGATATTACAGCACAGATTATCTTTATAAATGCAAAAATTGTTGATTTACCTGAACATGGCTCACAAAGTTGAGTGATGTTGAGATGTTGAGTTTGGTTTGTGTTGGTATTGTTGAGTACACAGCTGTATGTGTTTGTATCCTGATATTCAACCTCCAGAGGTAGAGAGAGTCTGATGTTGAGATCATACATATGGATTAGGGACAATAAACTGTTTCCTTTGTACCAGGACAGACTCACATCTCTCACATTCAACACTGAACACAACAACACACAGCTTGAGACTGATGATGAAGAACATTGAGAAGAAACTCTGCTGATGACAGGAACAGGCAAACGGGCTGGAAAAAAGGAAAAGAAAAAATTGCCTTTATATTTTCATAGTCCTGTTTATATGGAGAGATGTTTAAATAACTAAATGTTTTTAAATCATTCCATCCCTTTCAATAACTATTACTCCCAATTGTAGATTTTATTTCTAACTACTAGTTAAATAAGTGAATTGATATATTAGAGAAATTATTATTTTTAAATGTTCATAAGAGACAGTATACTCTGAAGTACTCACCATAGACAGTAAGATTGAATTTCATATAAAAGACTATTGTATTGTTTCTGCTGATCTTAAGTGTATACAGTCCAATGTGTTCAGGTCTGATGTTTCTGATGATGAGATCTCCAGTCTGATCATCCACCATCACTCGGTCTCTGAATCTCTCATCATCAGATAACATGATGATATTTTCCTTTTCATTGATTCTTGCAATAACAATGTTTTCAGGTCCATAATACCATACAATTAGATCATCTGTCTGTTTCACAGTATCAGTGTGTAGAATAACTGAATCTCCCGTCATCACTGACACTGATTTCACTTCATCACCAAACACACCTGCACACACAAACAGAGAAGAAATTTTATGAATGCACATACAGCGTTCAGCCATAACATATGACCACCTGCATAATGAATTGAGCCAAATCCTAGAAAAACAGAAATTTAACCACGAAAAGATCTTTCGCTTTTGTGTAAATCCCCTGATCAGTTTTTAAGTTCTTCTAAAAATACAAGGACTTTTCTCTAATGTCTCTGTAAAAATTAAAGTAAGCAAATTTGACTGTTAGGTTGTACAATACATGATGTTTTTGACAGTATTTTACTGGCAACTTGATTGGTCTCCTTCAGTAAATTTCTTTAACGATTTCAAAAGAGGAACACCAAACAACTCCACAATCACCATTACCATCTTCACTTATTACAAACCACTTAGATTTTGGGCGCAAGTGTCTTTCGCTAGTTTCCACCCTAATTTTCACGTTTAGCTCCACGTTGTTTAAATAGCAAATGCATTTGCGCCCCCTTTTGCGCCCATGGGCGTTCTGGTCTGAAAACGAGGTGTGTTCAGGCGCATTGTTGGCGCGTTGCTATTTTGAGGCAACTAAAATAGACTACGCCATTGACCAACAAAAACCTGCTCTAAAGTCTAAAGTCAATGGCGCAATATGTTTTTTTTGTTATTTAAAGAGCGCATTAGTAATATGCGCCTATAAACGGGAGGACAACGCGGGTTTGCTTATCACAAAGTACAAGAATGCGCAGCAGCACAAAAATGCTTTTAAATGAAAGATTAAAGGATTGAATGTAAAATATTATTATTGAGTCTCTTGGACATAAATGAGGAGTAATTATGAGACGTTAGAAGGCGCAAAGACCTGCTTCACCTGCAGCCTGGTAAGTAAATAAATGCTTTGCTTTAAACAAATGCATCTGTTTTTAAATGTTTTTTTTAATGCTACCTCACGGATTTATTGTATATGATGACTCTGTACCTGTGGATATGGTGAGATGAGAAACATTTTTAAGTAATGCTTAAAAAAACTCTTTGCTAAAAAAACGCTGTCCAAAGTGCTGAAACTTGCGGAGACCCGTTTGTAAATTCTTTATCTCCTGTTTGTTACAAATAAAGTATTTTTGGACTACAAACCTTTTCTCACATACTTGTAAATTATTTTTTGATGATATTGGATAGCCATACATTTAAAGCAATTACAAGCCTGCTTTTTTACTTCCATGACTAAAAGAAAACGGGTTTTAAAGGTTTTAATAAAAAAATAACAATTTCAATACAAAAAAGTGAAAAACAACACAATTATTTAACATTAATCTTAAACTGGGGATCTTCTTCCTCTGCTTAGTTTTTCAGTTTACAAAGTCCGTCATCTAAATAGGGATTAGACATAGCGCCAGCGCAAAAAGGGGATGAGAGCTGAGACTCTCATTGGTTTATTGCACGTTACGCCCAAAATACTCCCATTACAATAGGACCAACCCTTTTCGACCGTGCGCTCGGCGCACAAACCATTTTTCCCGTTGTTAAATTAGCAAAAGTGGATTCGGACACGCCCATTTAGACGTTGCGCTGTGCGCTTTAGACAATGCGCTTAGATCGTTAAAATAGGGCCCCATACGTCATCGGCGCATTCACGTGCGCTCACCTCCTGTCTGTAAACAGCGAGAACAGCAAACATTTCTGCTGAATTGACAACCTACACATGAGCCACAAAACTAAAGACATTTTATAACAACAACAGCAAAAACTGTCTGGATCAGCAAAGAGCAAAAACCAGAATTAACATCTTTACTGCTTTACCACGAGATGTAAACAGCTGCAGGAGGCAAAGGGTCTGAAAGGCTCGTTGCACTGTTTAGTTGTTTATGTTGGTTATTTTGGAAGTAATATTCACTTTGAACTGCAAAGTTTTCTCACTGGTGAATGAGACATCAGATGTGACCGTCTGATCTGTGCGTATTCATGTGTTTTAAAAAAAGGCGTGACTTTGGATGGCGATTTGAATCGGATGGTGGGATCGTGATTTCAGTGTCG
Organism: Misgurnus mizolepis; assembly: GCA_025389145.1. Classification (NCBI taxonomy): domain Eukaryota; kingdom Metazoa; phylum Chordata; class Actinopteri; order Cypriniformes; family Cobitidae; genus Misgurnus; species Misgurnus mizolepis. The sequence continues at coordinate 1,041,953 of JAIFKI010000021.1, forward strand.
GCTAATGTTAGCATTTTCCAAAATATGATACCTCGCCTTTAACTTATCGTAAACCTGCAAGTGAAGTCCTGAAGTTTCTTGATACTGTATGTGACTAATAATCACTTTTAAATGTCAATGACAAAAAAAAAATAACATGATCAAAAACATATGATAATGAATGAATTAGCAAAGTTATTTTAGCTTTATTTCTGTATTTCAAACATTTTAAATGTGCGATTTACAGAGCACGATAAAAAGTAAATCATTTTACTTTTACCAATATGAATGTGAAGCTGACATCATGCATGTTGGACAGCGCAGCCATGTGTCAAGGACTGCAATAGCCACTGTTTTTGGCAGCCACTTGTTTAATGTTTTGTGTAAAGTGTTAACATCTTGATAATGACTGAATTAAAAGGGAAAGTGTGCGCTGCTGAGACAAACTAAATGCTAATGCCAAGTAAAGGTATTTTGACGAATCAAAAACTATTAATGACATATTCATTGCTTCTGTGTCACCTGACAAAAATGAATTATAGGCTGTGTCCAAAATAGCCCCTTATAACCTTAAATAGTGCACTATTTCTTTTAAGTGTTATCTTAAACTGTTAGTCATTATCTGAATTAGCATTTTGAAATGTTGATGATTATTTTAGTGTTGAAAGTGTAATAAAATGACAATAAAGTAGTTTGATATACTCTACAGTTAAGGAGGAATGGTTTAAAATACATTCATCCAGAATCCAGAAAACTCATTCCAGGCTATAGGAAGTGTCTAGAGGCTGTTATTTCTGCTCTACTAAATATAAATGTGATTTTTCTGGGGTGTCCAAATTTATGCACCTGTTTAATTTCGTTTTGATGCATATTGCACATTTTCTGTTGATCCAATAAACCTAATTTTACTACTAAAACATTACTGTGTTCTTTTGCTGATCAAAAGGCCTAAATATTAATAAATACAAATCATGGAAATTATCAGGGGTGCCCAAACTTTAAACCTGTGGGCTTCATTAAGTGGGGGCAATGTGGGTCCTATGTCTGTTGCCAAGCTGAGCCTGCATAAGCCCCACTCAGTTTCTATATCAAATTCATGTGGGCTAACCCAGGTGAGGCAATTGAAGAACCCATTATAAAGCCCACATGGGCCCCACCTTGCAATGTTGGCTGGGGTTAAGGTCTAATAGAAAGTAAAGAGCGTCAAGATAGCACCTGTCATATTTATAATATCTACCCACCAAACATGAGACGTCTCCCCGACGTGCAGATCATGTCTATATTAGGTCGGTTGGTCCAGGCCCTTATCTGTACGTCTATACAACGTGCAGATCTGGTACAGTATCTGGACGTCTGACTATGACCCCTCTTGGAAGTCAGGTAGACGTCCAAAAGGGGTTCCGAAAATCAATACAAAAACATTTTATACAAATGTGGTCTATGAGTTCTGAGTCAAAAAACATAAACATCACGTGTATTTTTGTAGAAAAATTTTGTTAAGCTGTTAAAATAATGTAATCTTTATATATGAATGAGTGTTCAAAAACATAGCACTGCTCATAGATAAAGTTCCACCTTAAATGCTCTGGCGCTCTCTCTCTCTCTCTCTCTCTCTCTCTCTCTCTCTCTCTCTCTCTCTCTTTAATTAACAGAGATGTATATGCTGACGTTTTATTGAAAATGTTTTGTCACCATAATGACGATCAGTGATTCCTTTAGTTGGGCAGTTTGACTCTTCATATGAGTGTTTGGTCTTTATAAGAGTGTTTGCTAAAGCATGTTATTTGTTGCAAAGAAAATTTGTTATAAACAAAACTCACATGTGGATCTTACAACTTCATTGAAAGTTTACCAAGAGTAATACCACATATGTAAAGTCTGTAAATTAATTTTGTAAACCATGTAGTATTGTCTCAATTTCTCAGTTAATTTGAGCTGTCACATCCAACTTATTATTTAGGTTCATACCACCACTGGGAAGCGCTTATATACAATTAAAAGTCCAGATTTCATTGTCACATATGCAGACATCAAGAATCAGCCCATGACTCACAACAGTGGTGACAATCTCTGGACTCATGAGTTTTTATAATACGCTGGTGCAATGCATTGCAACATGTAGAAAACTCACCATCGTTGTGATTCATGAGCTGATTCTTGATGTCTGCATCTGTGTCAAAAATTTTTAGACTTCACATTTGTGATTACAGCCATGAGATTTCATTTTCAGTTACAGTAGGCAGCAGTATGCCCCGAAGTATGTTTATTGCAGCTCCAAACAAAAATTAGACCATAGTTTACAAAATTTATGTTTTATCTGTGTTGTTAGTTCAGTTACGTTATATAATCACTTTTGACCATCAATGTAATTAATGTGAAGCCACAAGTAAGTTGCATTGGAAACAAATACTTGGTGCGATAATAATGTGTTTTGAAGAACACCACAATATAAAAACAAAGAGTCAAACTACCCAACTAAAGGAAACACTGATCACCATGATGGTGACAAAACATGTTCAATAAAACATCAGAATCTTGTAAATTCTCAAAAACGAGCAGGTAGAAATGACAAAAAATAGAGTGAATTTGGTTTGTTTAGTCAGTATGGTCCTACTTCAAAACAATTCTTTGTTAAAACAACTTTTTGTAATGGTGATGACATTGCTTTAGAGAATGTACATGTAACAATTATCCAGCGAGAGCAAGTGTGGGAGGGAGTGTGAAGTTCACGTCACTTCACTTCAATTATTGAACGATAGAGAGAGAGAGAAAGAGAGAGAGAGAGAGAGAGAGAGAGAGAGAGAGAGAGAGAGAGAGAGAGAGAGAGAGAGAGAGAGAGAGAGAGAGAGAGAGAGAGCAAGATTGCAGACGCAGACAGTTAAGGTGGAACTGGTATATTTGGGAATTATCTATAAGCAATATTTTTAACATTTATTCATATATAAAGATTATATATACACATTTAATGTCTAAAATGGCCAAATTTTAAATAGTTTTACTTTGCGTGGAGGTCCCCTTGACATCAATCTTGGATGTTCAGAACAGGTCATAAAAAGACGTCATAAAAACTTTCATTCTGGCTCCTCATGGGACGTCGAAATGACGTCTTTTTAAGACGCTTTGCTCAGTGGGTATATCTAAATCTGTCTCTCATATACAGGTATTTATCCTGTCTGTAGGTTTGAATATACCTGTATATTTTACATGCATAAACACAAAATACAATGCATATGATAAGTTCAATAGTGTATAAAAATAATAACTGATTTAAAAACAACATTTTGTCGATAAAAACTTAATCGGTTGTTATCTTCTGGGCATTTTTATTTTAACACTAACTTTAACTTGCCCGTATTTTAAAACTGTGGTGAGCATTTAGTTAAAGCTATTTTTATATTTCAAAAACTATACAAACGGAAAAACATATACAGTGAAATAGTGATGCCAAAACTCACCAAAATACAAAAATAAAACACACAATTTAGAAATTAACACAACAATAAAACAATAAAACAATAAGTTAATGGTTCTAGTGATGTTAAGAAACTAATAATAAGATTATACACTAAAATAAAAGAAATACAATGAGAGCAAATGAAATCATAAATCTGTGTTGTTGTGACCTCTAGTGTTGAGTTAGGAAACTGCATGTAACTTTACACTGAGACATGCATGAGATCAACTAACAGAGTCAGCAGACATTGGTTTACCTTAGCACCCTCTTGTATACGATACATTTTTAACACGCTCACTTGTAAAGTTTATTCATAGACGCTGACATTAGGGTTAGGAATACACTAATTCATTTTGCTATTTATATTGTCCGTCAATTTTTCGGTGTTCCCCCTGCTTCTATTAATGTAAAGCTGCTTTAAAACAATTACCAATTGTGAGACGTGCTATATAAATAAAATTGAATTGAAAAAGCTGATTTGGGGTTATGTAAGTGCAGCTATAAAAAGCATTACATGACATAAAAATGGATAAAATGAGATTGTTCAATCCATTGATTGTGTTGAAGTTACTTTTCTGAATAATAATATGTAAGACAAAGTATGTGTTGTTGTTTTAGGAAACTCATATGTGTGTTGTTTATTCAGTAGCCGCTTCTAAACCACAGATGTAGATGGAGGTTAAACTGCATTGTTCACGTGTGGTTTTCCACAGAAATAACACACGCAAGTCTGGGGAATTCATGGTGTGACCTAATACTTTATGGTATCTTTATCTGGAAACTTTAATTAGCAAAATGTGATGCAGATCTGAATTGTTTGCCCATGTTTTCACTATACATTCAAATTTGATCAGAGATTTCCACTGGGAAACATGAGGTGTGCTGTGTGTGTGTGTGTGTGTCTATAACAAAATAAGTATATATATATATATATATATATATATATATCATAATAAGAGTACATTTGCTAGATCTGCTTTTAAATACACTTTTTTAAAATACACTTTTAGTTTGTCAGTATTTTGAACACATTTATTGTAAGTGCATTGTGCAGATTTATGTTTTACATATTTGTCAGTAGTGTAGTGGTGACTAAGGAAGTGGCATACTGTGAATTTACTAAGACCTTACATGCACACAAACCTCCACACCTGCATTAGCAGAGCTCTACTGATCTCCTTTCATTTTTTGTTTTTTATGTTTTACAGAGAACATAAAGCAGCAAGAATGTGGTATAATATGATTCATATAACATTTTTTCTGCATTTATGCTTGTGGCATTTGCACGGTAAGTGATTTTTTTTACACATTCAGCTCATGCACACAGGATTTGCACAGGCTGCTATATTCCCAGATGAAACATGTTATTTATAATATGAACATGGATTATTTTGTTATTTTAAAGTATATTTAATCTAACATTAAACTAACATAAATGTGTTTCTGTTTTAATTAAACATTTACATGCAGTAATGTTTTCTGTTTGTGTGTTCAGGTTTGTTTGGTGATACAGGTAGACTGAAGTCAGTGTCAGTGATGGAGGGAGATTCTGTTACTCTACACACTGATATTACTGAACTACAGACAGATGATGAGATGGAGTGGATGTTTGGTCCCACCAAACATGAGACGTCCGCTCGACGTGCAGATCATGTCTATATTAGGTCGGTTGGTCCAGGCCCTTATCTGTACGTCTATACAACGTGCAGATCTGGTACAGTATCTGGACGTCTGACTATGACCCCTCTTGGACGTCACGTAGACGTCCAAAAGGGGTTCGGGAAATCAATACAAAAACATTTTATACAAATGTGGTCTATGAGTTCTGAGTCAAAAAACATAAACATCACATGTATTTTTGTAGAAAAATTTTGTAAAGCTGATAAAATAATGTATAATCTTTATATATGAATGAGTGTTCAAAAACATAGCACTGCTCATAGATAAAGTTCCACCTTAAATGCTCTCTCTCTCTCTCTCTCACTCTCTCTCTCTCTCTCTTTAATTAACAGAGATGTATATGCTGACGTTTTATTGAAAATGTTTAGTCACCATAATGACGATCAGTGATTCCTTTAGTTGGGTAGTTTGACTCTTTCACTTTTTGTGGTAGTGTTTGGTCTTTGTAAGAGTTTTTGCTAAAGCATGTTATTTGTTGCAAAGAAAACTTGTTATAAACAAAACTCACATGTGGATCTTACAACTTTATTGAAAGTTTACCAAGAGTAATACCACATATGTAAAGTCTGTAAATTAATTTTGTAAACCATGTAGTATTGTCTCAATTTCTCTGTTGATTTGAGGTGTCACATCCAACTTATTATTTAGGTTTATACCACCACTGGAAGCGCTTATATACAATTAAAAGTACAGATTTCATTGTCACATATGCAGACATCAAGAATCAGCCCATGAATCACAACAGTGGTGACAATCTCTGGACTCATGAGTTTTATAATACGCTGGTGCAATGCATTGCAACATTTAGAAAAATCACCATCATTGTGATTCATGGGCTGATTCTTGATGTCTGCATCTGTGTCAAAAAAAATCTAGACTTTAGATTTTTGATTACAGCCAGGAGGTTTCATTTTCAGTTACAGTAGGCAGCAGTATGCACCGAAGTATGTTTATTGTAGCTCCAAACAAAACTGAGATAGAGGTTTACTTCTAAACTTAATTTATGATGTTTTATCTGTGTTGTTAGTTCAGTTATATTGTATCATAACTTCTGAGCATCAATGTAATTAATGTGAAGCCACAAGTAAGTTGCATTGGTAACAAACACTTGGTGCGATAATAATGTGTTTTAAAGAATGCCATCATCAAGCACACACACTACAGTATAAAAAAAGAGTCAAACTACCCAACTAAAGGAAACACTGATCACCATGATGGTGACAAAACATGTTCCATAAAACATCAGAATCTTGTAAATTCTCAAAAACGAGCAGGTAGAAATGACAAAAAATAAAGTGAATTTGGTTTGTTTAGTCAGTATGGTCCTACTTCAAAACAATGCTTTGTTAAAACAACTTTTTGTAATGGTGATGACATTGTTTTAGAGAATGTACATGTAACAATTATCCAGCGAGAGCAAGTGTGGGAGGAAGAGTGAAGTTCACCTCACTTCACTTCAATTATTGAACGATAGAGAGAGAGAGAGAGAGAGAGAGAGCAAGAGAGAGAGAGAGAGAGAGAGAGAGAGAGAGAGCAAGAGAGAGAGAGAGAGAGAGCAAGATTGCAGACCCAGACAGTTAAGGTGGAACTGGTATATTTGGGAGTTATCTATAAGCAATATTTTTTAACATTTATTCATATATAAAGATTATATATACACATATAATGTTTAAAAAGGCCACATTTTAAATAGTTTTACTTTGCGTGGAGGTCCCCTTGACATCAATCTTGGATGTTCAGAACAGGTCATAAAAAGACGTCATAAAAACTTTCATTCTGGCTCCTCATGGGACGTCGAAATGACGTATTTTTAAGATGCTTTGCTCAGTGGGGTGTTGAGAGTCCAGATGAAATTATAGCTGAATACAACAGAGCAGCAAACACAACATCATTTAATGATGAAAGATTCAAGAATCACTTAGATCTGAATCATCACACTGGAGATCTCATCATCACAAACATCACAACTGAACATGCTGGAGTTTATAAAGAAGATTTCACCAGAAGTTCACAACTACTCAGCTTCATTTTCATAGTTACTGTCTATGGTGAGTTATGAATTACAGTAGCTCAGTATCCTTTCAGTTATAAGAGTGAGTGAGGCACAAGCTAACGCAGGGTTAATTGTAGTTCTACACGCAGGATCGAGAGTAGCCTAAACATTCAGGTCTATCAATCACCATTTTGGCCGTATATAAGGCAGCCTTCCAGCCTACGGGTCCAGCTGCAGTTTTTCCGGCATCTCTCCTCCTTTCCATCTCCACCTTCACTGCTCTCTTTCGTCCTCTATGTAGTTCTGTAGCATGAGGGGGTTGAACTTGGGGCTTGAGCCCCGGCCTCAGGTTCGCTCTCTCTGAAGGTTCAGAGCTCAGCTGCAGAGCACCCTTCGAGGACTGAAGTAAATTTCTTAATTTTATGTAATTATTAATTTTTAGGTGTGTAAGTCACCAAATCCAACCTATAAGGATGGGTAACACTTTATTTTATGACCCGCAATGTACCGCGTAATTAAATCGAATTTACAGCGTACCTATTTGTAACAACAGAGTACCTCTACAGTATGTACTTGTAGGTATAAGGGAACAATATTTTAATTTTGGGGTAATAATGGGGTAAGAATATATGGAAAAGTATAAATGATTTATTCTCTAAGTATTTCATAACTACAGGGTACCTTTTGTAATATTACGTGGTATTTATGACTTAGGTCTATGGGTAATATGGTCCATTGATTTTTTTGTTATATTTTTTTTCATATTTGCTACTTACTTGATAAGAGTGTATTTTATACAGTCGATGTCTACGAGCCATGTCTGCAAATAAAATATAACAGCACAATAAAAATAATAGCAACTTGTACCTCTTTGATCTGTATATGTATACAGGAGTTACCAGGTAACTCTTATATTTGCGGGCTGTAAATTAAAGTGGTGCTTGTTACCCCCATGTTCTGTGTATTTACCAGGTAACTCTCATATTTGTGGGCTGTAAATTAAAGTGGTGCTTGTTACCCCATGTTCTGTGTATTTACCAGGTAACTCTCATATTTGCGGGCTGTAAATTAAAGTGGTGCTTGTTACCCCCATGTTCTGTGTATTTACCAGGTAACTCTTGTATTTGCGGGCTGTAAATTAAAGTGGTGCTTGTTACCCCCATGTTCTGTGTATTTACCAGGTAACTCTCATATTTGTGGGCTGTAAATTAAAGTGGTGCTTGTTACCCCATGTTCTGTGTATTTACCAGGTAACTCTCATATTTGCGGGCTGTAAATTAAAGTGGTGCTTGTTACCCCCATGTTCTGTGTATTTACCAGGTAACTCTTGTATTTGCGGGCTGTAAATTAAAGTGGTGCTTGTTACCCCCATGTTCTGTGTATTTACCAGGTAACTCTCATATTTGCGGGCTGTAAATTAAAGTGGTGCTTGTTACCCTCTTGTTCTGTGTATGTACCAGGTAACTCTCATATTTGCGGGCTGTAAATTAAAGTGGTGCTTGTTACCCCCATGTTCTGTGTATTTACCAGGTAACTCTCATATTTGCGGGCTGTAAATTAAAGTGGTGCTTGTTACCCCCATGTTCTGTGTATTTACCAGGTTACTCTCATATTTGCGGGCTGTAAATTAAAGTGGTGCTTGTTACCCTCTTGTTCTGTGTATGTACCAGGTAACTCTCATATTAGCGGGCTGTAAACTAAAGTGTTGCTTTGTTCACCTCTTGTTATAAATGTTATAGGGTAAATACCATAAACATACAGAATATTGTTATTTTTATTTTAAAACAACTTATTTAAAACACTATTATTAAGCCAACACTTAATTTTTATTAACACAAAACTTTTATTTAAAATAAAAAGTCACGACAATTTTTCATTGTTTTTGCGGCTTGGCTTCCTCTGTTGATGTTCTTGTCCACTCGGATGTTGAGTTGATGTCGTCTCACAAATTCTGTTCTGCAATACATATAAAAAACATAAATGAAAGGCTTCAGTAAATGTTTCTTCACTGTGCCTTGACAAAAAACTGAGTTTTCTGAGCCAGTTATTAACTTGAGGCTAATTTATGTGCTAGCTAACCTGCTGTTACCATTTTGAAAAACATTGTTTGAAACTCGTTAGTCATGTATTAACAAAACCAGTCACCTTATCCAGCATGCGGATCCTGCTCACATTGACTGTATACAACATTCAGTAGTCAATATGAAAAATTACATACATACCACGTAATATTACAATAGGTATCCTGTAGTTATAAAATACTTTAATAATTTATAATTCTTCATATTCTTACCCCCTTATTACCCCAAACTAAAATATTGTTCCCTTATAACTACAAGTACGTACAGTAGAGGTACTCTGTTGTTACAAATAGGTACGCTGTAAATTCGGTTTATTTACGCGGTACATTGCGGGTCGTTATATAAAGTGTTACCAAAATAAATAATTTAACTCAAATATTTTACGAACAATTGCTTGATACCTCCCTTCACAGTTATCATAATATAAAAATGCACCAAATTTATAATAACGAGTTTTGGGGAGGTGTGGCCTTGTTCTGTTATGATAAGACAAACCCACAGATCACAATATAATTTGGTTTAGGATTTACCGACTTACATTCAGCTGACATTGGCTTAACTTAGCATCCTCTTCTATACGTTACATTATTACTACTCTTGCTAGTATGGTTTAATCTTAGCCGCTGTACTTTACTATGTTGTACACCGATTTTTCTGTGTTTTCTCCTGCTTTTTTATTGTAAACCTGCTTTTGAAACAATTGTGAAAAGGGCTATATAAATAAAATTGTATTGACATTTGTTGTGATTTTACTTTGCCTCTTAAATGTTTTTCAGCTCGTCTGCCCGTTCCTGTCATCAGCAGTAACTCTTCACAGTGTTCTTCATCATCATCAAATTGTTCATTATTGTGTTCAGTGTTGAATGTGAGTGATGTGAGTCTGTCCTGGTATAAAGGAAACAGTTTATTGTCCATCATCAGTGTGTCTGATCTCAACATCAGCAGCATCTCTCTACCTCTGGAGGTTGAATATCAGGATAACAACACATACAGCTGTGTACTCAACAATACCATCACAAACCAAACTCAACATCTCAACATCAAGAATCTCTGTCAGCCGTGTACAGGTGAGTACCACTGAATGTTTACATCTTATTTTGGTTTTGATGTCAGATGGTCTTGTTTGTCTTTACTGATGCATCTGAGGTTAAGTAGAAAACACAATAGATTTAAAACACAAACTTTTATTTTCTTCAGTTGGGGTCCACTGTTGTGGTTTCACCGAAGTTGTGATCCGATTGGTCGTCTCTGCTCTGGTGGGTGTGGCTACTGTTGCTGTTCTAGTTTATGATGTCAGATCCAGATGAGCTTCTGATGAATCAAATTAAATCCCTGAACCAGGGGTTCTCCAACTTATTTGTCAGCCGAACTCCTTTGACCTGAACGATTTACTTGAATACCCCCTGAGATTTTAAGATTGCATGTTTAGCTTCAAAATCATTTATTTTTCATCTGTTTTAAAGGTTTATCAGTAGTTTTTTGCGTAGTTATTATTACCTGGTATTTTCTATAGCCTAGTGATATAGTGTTGTGTAATGGTCACATGACATACAGATTAAGGTCATATGACCTAAACCTGGTTTAGGTCATATCTAACCAATCGCTATCACTTTGTTTATGTAAATGAGGAAGAGTCATATCACTCCCTGGTTAAATACGGTGTACCGCAGGGATCAGTTTTAGGTCCTATCCTGTTCTCGTTATACATGTTACCCCTAGGAGACATTATCAGGAAACATAACATAAGTTTTCACTGCTATGCGGATGATACCCAGCTTTACATCTCCTCGCATCCCAGCGAAACACACACGTTTTCTAAGCTAAAAGACTGCATTACACAGTAAAACTCCCAGTGTTAATTTAACACTGCTGGGAGCATATATGGTCCCACTCTAAAAAGTGTTAAATTTACACTGAATCAGTGTTAAAGTTAATGAGATAATGAAGTGATGATTAAGACATTAATGGTGAACACCTGCTGGTCATTTCATGTCAAATCAACTTAATTTTAGAATTGTTCCTGTCTCTAAGTTTTTATTTTATTTTTCTGGAGAAAGTAATACTAACATGATAAAAAAGGTCAAAATATAAAATGCAATAGATATATAAAAACTGCTGTGTGTATATATGATTCTATCTTACAGAGTTTTAAAAAGTTACACTGAAGCAGAGCCATCTTTAACTTTTGCCTCTCTATCATCATCTCTGTTTGAAACTTAAAGTTACAACTTGCTTGTAGAATTACATGGATGATAAGTTTAATCTCTATACAACAGCTGTATTTCTGGTTAATAAAGTGAGTCACCATTGTCCCAATTAGTGTTTCCATTAGTTGGGCACTTGAGTCTTGAAGATTAGAGTTGGCCTTCTTTTGTTCATTAAACACATTTGTTGGAGCAGAGGGAGGTGACACAGATGAAGTTATAAACTGTTGGTGTGCTACAGTAGTTGTTAAATATTGTGATTCACTGATCTCAAACAAAAAAAAAAAACTAAATGTAAGTTACATTTTTTTTTATGTTCAGTCAAACCTGTGATGTTCCTATGCTGTAAATCCATACCCTTAAAAGTTAATTTTTTAACACAAATCTAATCTGTGGTTTCAGTCGGACACCCTGAGACATCAACAATCACCCTATAAAACACAATCATGGTGACAATCAACAACAAAGCTTCATGACATCAACAATCAGCCTATAAAACACAATCATGGTGACAATCAACAACAAAGCTTCATGCCGCAATGCATGCTGGGTACCAGGATTGTAGAAAACTCTTTCATAACTCCCATCATGCATTGCAACATGACACAGTTGTGCAACTTTCTTACCATTTACTGTCACCATTGTTGAGATTTGTATCCGAGTCAAGTCTCTCTAAAAAAAAAAAAAAAATCTATAGAATCAAAGCACCCTTATCCAAAACTGTGTCATTTGCATAGAGAAACATTTTTTATGCTTTTTTCTTTACCTTTTTCATATCATATTATATATTAATATTTTTAAAACAAGCAATTTTAGGTGGGTTGATAAGATTTTTTCTACATCAAGCAACAAACAAGTGCTTTTATTGAAACACTGTTGCAATTGCTAATATTGGAGAGTTAGTTTAGTGAAGGTTAAGAGACAAATGCCTAACTAAAGGAAACACTAATCACAATAATGGTGACTTCAAATAAATCTAAAACACAAACTGGAGATTTATTGTGATAATTTTTGTGATAAATATCCATTTGACTTGTGATTACATTTTATCAGAAAGAAGATTTGTCTACTAAGTCACATGTGTGGATGCTGGAATGCTGGAGCACTTTTATTTTTTTCTGACAACAGTTGTTTAGAAGTTAAACTTATCATCCTCTACAAAATAACTCTACAAGCAAGTTGTAATTTTAGGTTTGAAACAGAGATGATGGTAGAGAGGCAAAAGTGAAAGTTGGCAGCTTTTTACTCTGCTTCAGTGTAACTTTTTAAAACTCTGTAAGATAGAATCATATATACACACAGCAGTTTTTATATATCTATTGCATTTAATATGTTGACCTTTTTCATCATTTTAGTATTACTTTCTCCAGAAAAAGAAAATAAAAACTTAGAGACAGGAACAATTCTAAAATTAAGTTGATTTGACACGAAATGACCAGCAGGTGTTCACCATTAATGTCTTAATCATCACTTCATTATCTCATTAACTTTAACACTGATTCAGTGTAAATTTAACACTTTTTAGAGTGGGACCATATATGCTCCCAGCAGTGTTAATTTAACACTGGGAGTTTTACTGTGTAGCGATGTTAGTGACTGGATGGCACATAACTTTCTTAAGCTCAACTCCAATAAGACAGAGGTACTTATTATTGAACCAAATCGCTACAAACATAATATGTCAGATTACAAATTGCACATAGATGGCTGTACTGTGGTGCCATCTTCCACGGTTAGGAACTTAGGTGTGATGTTCGACAGCAACTTATCCTTTGATAGTCATATCGCCAACGTATGCCGCACATCATTCTTCCATCTTAGAAATATCTCAAAAATACGCCATATACTGTCTACATCTGACGCAGAGAAGCTTATTCATGCTTTTATGACCTCTAGAATAGACTATTGTAACTCGCTACTCGGGGGATGCCATTCAAATCAGGTCAACAAGCTTCAGCTAGTTCAAAACGCTTCTGCAAGGGTACTTACTCGATCTAAGAAGTATGACCACATAAGCCCAATTCTGGCATCTTTACACTGGCTACCAGTTAAATATCGCATCCAATTTAAAATATCACTAATCACCTACAAAGCTTTAAATGGCTTAGCACCCTCATATCTTAGAGAATTACTATCAGAATACAATCCATCACGCACACTACGGTCGCAAAATTCTGGCCTATTGATTATCCCTAGACTATCAAAAGTGTCTAAAAGTGGAAGATCCTTTTCCTACTTAGCCCCTAAGCTCTGGAATGATTTACCAACCGATGTCCGAGAATCAGACACAGTCGATCATTTTAAATCTAGACTTAAAACTTTTCTCTTCAACAAAGCATTCGCATAATTTGTCTAGTAAAGGTTCTTAACTCGCAATAGTTATTTTCACGGAACAAAGCACTCACGGTCATAACACAGACCAACCAAATAAATAAATAAAAACGTTTTCTACATGAACACTTAAAATGAATTGCATTAAATAGTTTGCCACCGTTTGCCACTGAACCTGCATTAACGACGACAGTGGGGCTTCCGGCCTTAGTCAAACGGTTTGGCACGTATGGTCGGGTTGCGATTTTGGTGCTTTCGTGTGTCTTGTGAATAGTATGTCTTGTGAATAGTATGCCATACAGACCCGTTTGCCACTGAACCTGCATTAACGACGACAGTGGGGCCTCCAGCCTTAGTCAAACGGGTTGGTATGTATGGTCGGGTTGCGTTTTTCGCGCTTTCGTGTGTCTTGTGAATAGTATGCCATACATACCCGTTTGCCACTGAACCTGCATTAACGACGACAGTGGGGCCTCCAGCCTTAGTCAAACGGGTTGGCACGTATGGTCGGGTTGCGATTTTGGCGCTATCGTAAGTCTTATGAATAGTATGCCATACAGACCCGTTTGCCACTGAACCTGCATTAACGACGACAGTGGGGCCTCCAGCCTTAGTCAAACGGGTTGGTATGTATGGTCGGGTTGCGTTTTTCGCGCTTTCGTGTGTCTTGTGAATAGTATGCCATACTGACCCGTTTGCCACTGAACCTGCATTAACGACGACAGTGGGGCCTCCAGCCTTAGTCAAACGGGTTGGCACGTATGGTCGGGTTGCGATGTTTTTGGCGTTTTCTCCTGGTCCTGTAAATGGTATACAATATAGACCCGTTTGCCACTGAACCTGCATTAACGACGACAGTGGGGCTTTAGGCCTTAGTCAAACGGGTCGTCAGGTTTCATTTTCTCTTAAAGATCGGAATGTGACCCTTATTTATCATATATACCCTCGCATTGGGCCCCCAATTTGCTAAATCCTCAACTGTGGATAACATAATTATGCCGCAATATTTAGTCTGTCTGGAACTAACCTGAGTTAAACCACATCACTGTGTGACACTTCAATACATATGAACGGCCGCTACGCTAATACGATTTTGTTTTTCTCTCCCTGTCTCGTCCTCGACCCGAGGACGAGACAAACAGACCCAGTCCCGGTAGATGTGAAAGTCGGCACACCTCTGATCTACTGGCTGTCCTTCAACGTTATGCCCAGCTGATACCTGACCAACGATCACCGGCAGAACCGCTTAATCTCCGCTAAATCTCCATTTCCGTTCTCCCAAGGGTTTTTCCCTCCTAGGACTTATTTTTCCTCGGATAAAAGCCCGGGGGTTTTTTTTCTCCTAGGGGGTTTTTCACCCTGGGGAGGCAGCCTTTTTGGGCTTTACCTAGCTTCCTCTTCTATACGTTGCTTTAGTAATACGTGCAATTATAATATTGAGTCATAGCCGCAGCAAATTTAACTGCTCATGCTATCATGTATTCTGTTGTGCTATCTGTCGTTTTCTGTGCTTTTCACTGCTTCTATTTATGTAAAGCTGCTTTGAAACAATTGACTTTTGTGAAAAGCGCTATATAAATAAAATTGAATTGAATTGAATTGAAATTAAACAAATTAAAATGATTTATTTATATTTTATGATTTAAATGTAATTAATTGTATTTGATCAACTCTTGAAACCCCCTGCAATTCCCTTGAGAACCACCGGGGATTTGTGAACCCCATTCTAGGAATGACATTCAAACAAGAAAGAACTTTGCTTTTTTTCCAAGAATGTTTGTAAATCAATTTTAAAATGTTTGTCATTATAAATAAACAAATAAATCTAAAAGTTATAATGTTATGTTAATGCTGTGTTGTTGGGATGTTTCTCCACATTCATCATCTTGTGGAGGTTTCATATTTTTTATTTTATTATTTTTATGTTTGTTTACTTTTCCAGAACACATACAAAATTGTGCTAAATTGTACTAAAAGTGCTTCACTTGCTCATAACAATAGATAACCACTTTTAGTGCATCACCTTTAGAGTGCATATGGTATAGCACCACTTATGGTTCTACATTATAGATGGTTTCAGCAGTAACAACATAAACAAATGGCTTTTGTGGCCCAAATTTAACTTCTGGTAGATGTCCACAAAGAATCACACAGATTTAAAGTATTTTATATCTGTATTTCTGATAACAAGCAAAATAAAAATTCAGTAACTGACCTTAGTTCAAATAATAGCTAAAAGGTCAACCGTTACTAAGCTTAAATTCTTGGCTGGCCGCGCGCGTCTTTGCGATCCGCGCACAACCGCATTCAAAAGGTGATGCCACGCGAGTGAGTTGCTTATGAAAACATGACGGGACTAAAGTAAGTTTCTAAATAATAATGCTAATCTTCCCAGATAGCAATTACATTCGGCCCGGATCCGTTTTAAGCCCCTTGCCTCCGTTTCTATCTCAGAGACGTTTTCTGATTGTGAAACAGATCCGTGCCAGATAGAGGTTTCAGCTCAAACATCAGTTCAGTATTTATATCATTTTACAGATCTGGCCCAGATCACTTTTCGCACAGGTAACCGAAAGACGTTAGCTGTGTCTGACACTGATTTGGTCCAGATCTGCAATACGAATCTGAGCCGATACTGACGATCAGGCGGTGCTGGATCGGCGCTGGCACATATCCGCAACCAGAGGTGTAAAATCCATGTGCCAAGAGTAAATGTCCTTTCCAGTATTTTGTTCCAGGATCTGCTAATTAGCACAATTTTTCAGCAGGAGGTGACCTCCTGGCTCGTTGGTGTTTTAAGCCCTCAACGAAGCCTTCAAGGCAGCGCTGCCTGGAAGGCACTCCCTGTGCCCCGAGCGTTTCAGCCAATCACAGCACTGGTGCTAGATATCGAGCCTTCCGCCAGCTTCTGGAAGTTCGAGCTCACCATTGGTCAGGTGAGTAGTGCAGATATGGTAAGATAGAAATGTGATTGATAATGAAATCCGCTCGAAATGTTTCAAGCGTTTAAGTGATGTGTTTCTGCGTTTTCACATGTTCGCAGCGCCACTTTCGTGCCAGTTTCATGCTGCGTCCGAAATTGCCTCCTACCATACAATAAAGTATACAAAAATCACTACTTTGTCTACTATATAGTATGGAAGTAGGCGGTTTCGAACGCAGCGTCAGTATTGGTTCCTCCATTTTTTTCTTTTTCAAACCATTGCATGGGATGGGGTTGGATTTGTGGTTTTCGTCTGATTTTTAAACAATTTTCGGGTGAGGATAAAATTGTGTTTGGCATAATGTGGACATCATTTTAAGCATTGGTTATGTTTTTTTTTGTCAGAATTTAAAACTCTTTTCGCTTGGGGTGTGGATGTCATTTTATGTAACAGAAAGTTGTTCTAATCCCAAGCAACAATTGTAAGATAATTAAATAAAAATGATTAACCAACACGTGTAACTGGCACAAAAAGAAAATCTTGCCACGGACACGTGAAAACGCAGAAACACGTCACTTTAACGCTCGAAACGTTTCGAGCTGAATTCAATACCGTCACATTCCTATCTTACCATATCTGCGCTACTCACCTGACCAACAGTGAGCTCAAACTTCCAGAAGCTGGCTGAAGGCTCGATATGCAGCACCAGTGCTGTGATTGGCTGAAACGCTCGGGGCACGGGGAGTGCCTTCCAGGCAGCGCTGCCTTGAAGGCTTCGCTGAGGGCTTAAAACACCAACGAGTCAGGTGGTCACCTCCTGCTGAAAAACGGTGCTAATTAGCAAATAGATTGGAACAAAATACTGGAGAGGACTTTTACTCATGGCACATTTTACACCTCTGTCCGCAACAACCCCGAAAAACAGATCAGAAACGGCTTCGGCCCGATGTGCGTTTGGACTCAGGAACGACTCCGGCTCTATCGTTTTGCGGGTGCGGTCCTGTTCCGTTACAGCATCCAGTGGCTATCAGGGTTATTTTGATTCGATCATTATTGGCTTCTGTAGATGGACATAAGAAATGTTTTTTTGCAAAGCAGGTAAAGGGAAGCAGAAAGGAGAGATGATGAGTTTAAGGGAGGTAAGACAAACTACATCCTCACCCTGTCAGGTCTCAAACATTAGAGGAAAAATCTCAGGAAAACCTCTTGTCAAGTCTATAATTGCATTGTTGCTGAGAAAATCAACAGATGTATGTCTTATACTGTTCTGTATTTTCAGATACAAAATTTATATTTAGTTTACTAATGTTTAACTCTAGGACACTAACTTACATAACAGTTAGCAGTAACTATGACTGAGATTATTTAGTATAGCAGTCATATAAAGACTGGTTTCTTAAAATATTCTTGTAAAAATAAGTTATTAATCATTGCTATCATTGTATAATGTAGAAAATATTTCTCTGCTGTCATTATTTCCAAGCATGTTATGCAGTGTTCGAATTATGTCAAAGCTTATGGGGGGTCCCCTACCTAAGCCCCACCCCCTGGCCAAGCCCCACCCACCTCATTATAAGGTCGCTGTGATTTGACAAAGTAAGATGTGATCCTGGATCAACAATCATCTGATCCTGGTTTTAATCAAAGAAACCCCAAATTACCCTAAACTCAAACCTTAAATGTTTTTTACCCCTCAAATTAGTGTGAAAAATACTGCAAGGCCAGAAATTTTAAACAGAATAGGGGTGAAATAGGGTGGACCTCAATGCCTACTCTCAAATTACATAATTTTACTATATAGTATTGGTTAAATGGATTACATTGCGTTTTAAAATCATAGATTGAATAATTTTCGGATCAACAAAATTGGGGATGGGAAAATAAAATAAGAACAAATTAAGAAATGATGAGCATATAAAAATAGAAAAGAACAAAGTTACAAATAAAGTAAGATCTAACAGTAGTATTAAGGTACATAAATAGAATCAAATAAGCATTAACACTGTCTTCTTTATTATATAAATTAAATATAGTTAATCTTTTTAAAGATACAGAAGTGATTTTCCTTTGTTTTCTGTTGTTTAATTAATATAAATGATTCAAACATAGCAGATAAGAACTGCTACTTTCAGACCAACACAAAGAGTTGACTTCTTTCTGAACTGTTTGCTATCACTTTAAGACATAACTGAATGTTTTTATGAGAATAGGTGCCAAAACTGTTGTATTTTTTTTCAAAATAATTTTGTGTTTGCATGCTTTAGAATCGCGCGTCTCCGTGCGTCCGCTTATTAGTGTGCGTCCATTTGAGTATGTGTGCGCGTCATTGCCTGTGCAAACACACAACAGCTCACTTTAACATCTTGCGCTCAAATTGTTTAAAATCGCTTGCATGTTAACATTTGCAAGGTTTAAAACCACACATGCAAAAAATAAGCTTTCTATAAAAAAAGCTTTCTATAAAATCTTATTTATTTCTGAATGATGCGTATTTGAGTGATTAGTATTAAAGAGAGTATCATTTATTATCATTTATGCGTGATTTCTTCTGCTTTCCCAATAAAATATTTTGTGTTTCTTTTGACTTGCTGGAGCAGCTGTCAGTTTGAGTGTGTAACCTCGCCACTGTTATGAAATAATAGTTTGAGAAGAAAAAAAACTCTAACCCTAAAGATTACTAAACATTGTTACCGTCACTGAGGTGAATATAATCCACATGACACGCAGAAACATAACTCGTCTGTCAATTCCTCCAGAAAACAGCGGGAGGCGCACTTGCGAGTTTATATTTATTTCAGACAGAAATCATTTGAATTAGTTTAGAGCGAAATTGGGTCAAATAACGGACAACAGCCTATCGCTTTGTGACAGCGCAACATGAGAATTTTAAATTCATGTAGTATTTTAATTTGAATAAAAACCAGGGGACCCCCCTGATTTATATTTCTGTGGTTTATGGGGGGTCCTTCGAGGCTTATAGCAGGTCCGGGACCCCCCCAGACCCCCTTCAATTCGAACACATTTATGCCTCCAAACATGTTAATAATATTAGGTATGATGAAGATTACACTTGTATATATGTATCTTTTGCACTGTAGAATAGTATGTTAAGCAAAGGACATTGTATAGTAGTATTGCACACTTCTTGCACACAGCAGGCTTTCAAAAAAACTCAGCAAAAAATGGGGGGCCTGTGCCCCAGCAGAGCTTTATGTCTAGCAACGCCCCTGGCTGGCTGCCAAACCTTTCTTCGCATAGCTCGCTGTCTCCCCTCGAAACTGAATTTTTTTTATTTTTCACAAGGCTATTTGTTCCAGAGGTCAGTTTAGTCATTAGCCAGACCGATAAACAAGAACAGACCGGAAGCTAAGTTAATAAATATTAATATAAAAAATAAATATAATCTTTATGATTACACATTGTGAATTAAACAGAAGCCCTGATGTGTTTTTATCATGAAGAATGAATGTGACGCAGATCCCAGTTCAGTGAGTCAAAGTGAAACCCACTGTGGTCTCATTACACATGTGGTGGCATCTGTTAAGTGGACAAACAGATCTTCTATGTGTTTGTGGTTGACTTTCATATATAGTTTTCTGGAGAAAGGTTTATTCTTTTCCACTCAGATCTCAAAATTCATTTACCGAGAAATAAAGCAGTGAAACTATCAGTGATGTTGTCAATACTGTATGTCAAACAGATTCTCAAATGTAATGGCTTAAAGCATATAGTCAGATTATAGCAGAAATTAAATAGATATGTCATGAGAGCTGTTTATTCACATGTATGCATTTGGCAGAAAGTGACATTTATCCAAAGGGACTTGCATTCATTTTATAGGTATGTGTGTGAACAAACACACATAAAATAAATGCACTGTAAATCACTTTGGATAAAAATCAAACCCTATGATCTTTGCTGCTAAACACAAACTTACTGATCGAGGAACATGTATAAACTTTACGTTGTTACAGCATTAATTGTGGCTTTAATTAAACTACAACCTTAAAAACAAATTTAATATAATAGTGTGACAGGTTAAAGCTCAGGAGGACTGATCGACAGAAAGTTGCTGGCCAGAGATTTCTGCTCAGATGTGTTGTGCTATCGACATCACAGTTCTCAAATCCGTTAAAACAATAGGCCTATCTATGTTGTGAGTTAAAGTATTCATGATTTGCAGAGCAGAAAGCGATCAAGCGCGTGCGTGTTGCGCGCACACGCGAGCGGATGCAGTGTCAGAGAGGATAAAGACATTTACCGATATTTACTGTCACATTACAAGACGCGCAGTTTATCTCTAACACAACATTAGATAATGTGTTGTGTAATAGTTTTACTGCGTTTATATTTCTGCTCTTTGGACGGTAAGTGATATTAAGTGGTAAGTTTACATTTGCTTACAATTAGTTCATTCAGCTGATTTACTTTAAACAACCGTTGCACTCACAGGATTTGCAACTGGCACTAAAAATGCTATTTGTTAAACTAATGTGGACCACTTAAAAATAAGATATAAATAAATAATATAAATTAAAATAGCCCTATACACTTCAGCTTCTTCAGGTCAGTGTGTGTTGTAATAGTCCTCAAATAAATTAAACTTTATTTAAAGACATATTGTTTAGTTCGGTTGTAATAAACCTTTGACTTTTCTATAATCTTATTAATGGTTTTCTGTGTTCTTCAGGTGTGTTTGGTGCTGAAGTGAAGTCAGTGTCAGTGAATGAGGGAGATTCTGTTACTCTACACACTGAAATTACTGAACTACAGAGTAAATATGTTATTGAGTGGATGTTTGGTGTTCAGAGTCCAGATGAGATCATAGCTGAATATAACAAGGAACCAAACACAACATCATTTAATGATGAAAGATTCAAGAATCATTTATATCTGAATCATCAGACTGGAGATCTCATCATCACAAACATCACAAACAAACACACTGGACTTTATAAACTAGAGATTACCAGAAAAACCTCTGTTGTCATCAGACACTTCAGTGTTACTGTCTATGGTGAGTTATCCTAACCAGTTTCATATTAAGCATCACATCATTTAAAATGCATAAATCAAGCTGTACTGGAAATAATAATTAAAATGTTAATGTGAAGTAACAAAAACAAAGATGTAAGATTGTCATCCGTGTCTCATGTGACAAAGTCATAAATTGTTTTCGATTTTAAAAAGAAAAATTATGGAATTTGATTTCTTTACAAAAATGTAAAAAAAAATACAGTGAGATTTTAGGCATCATGGGACATGGTACTGTACATAACTAACAACCAAACTATTAAAAAAATATGAAAAGTATACAGAATTCTAACATAATTTTACTGTCTTTTACAGTATTTAGAGTAAAAGTACTTACACTTTAGTAATTATTATTATTTGTAATATTTTGTTTTAAAGGACCTAAAGACAAAACGCATGTAGATGTGATAAGTTGTGCTGTTGGATCTTTGATGATTTTAGTTGCAGTTCTGATGTTCTGCATTTACCGGAAACACAGGAAAACACAAGATGGTAAGTATTTTATGTGTATATCCTACACATATCCTATAAACACACACACACACACACACACACACACACACACACACACACACACACACACACACACACACACACACACACACACACACACACACACACACACACACACACACACACACACACACACACACACACACACACACACACACACACACACACACACACACACACATAATGTAAATATACACACACAACCACATTATTGTTGTCTGTTATTATATTTTGTAGCAGTTCAGAGTGGTGAGGAGGAGATCACTTATGCAGATCCAACATTCTGTACAAGACAAACACATAAACCGGTGAGATCATTCATTAGAGTTTTCCTTTAATTTTTTGTGAATCATAATGATCTATCACATAATCTATAATCTAAAGAGTCTCTAAAACTTGTAATGGTTTTATAATGCATAATGCATAGCTATATCCTATAAACTTTCCTTTATCAGCTAAACACCTATATAACATTTGATTTAAACAGATTATGTACATTTAACATGACACCATTTAAGTGCCTCATTAGAGTTTCTGAAATTAACAGCATAGGTATCAGTTTTTGCATGATTGTTTTGGAGGGGGTGGTGCCAGAATAAATGTAAAGAGTTTGATTAAGTGTTGGTTGATATAAAGATTTTAGAATTTTGTCATTACAGATAATTGTTATATAGCCTTTTACTCTCAGTTCTGCCTCAAAATTGGTCTTTTTTGTGTGTAAGCTTTAGCTATCCTCTTGTGTTGCTTATGCACTAAGCAGATGCTTAATTTGTTATAAAGTGTAAAACAGCACCCTCTATCTGCAACAATGTACAAGACATGATCAATTCTATACAGGTATCCAGTCCTGAATTACAGTTTTTTTCAGTCGCTAACAAGCATTTGTCCAATCAATTGTCACATTTTCAAAACTCTAAACACAATTAGCACAGCATCGGTCTTTTGTGGCCATACAATTCATTCATTTCATGTCGTTTTCACACAATATGCAGTCAGTAAACACATTTCCACAATGCTTACATTTTCTTAACAGACAAGCTTTACCTCCCACCAAAATTATGGATTGTTTTTGTAGTATTTACAAATGCTTACACACAACATCCCACAATAGCAAAAACAATATTCCAAACCATAGATACAGTATAAAAACCTTTATATTGGGTAAATTGGGCCAACCACAGCTGATTCCAGTCTGGCTTAGGTTATTTTTTCTTTTACATTGATACTTATACAGTAAAATGAGGACTTTGAGGAGTGATGTTTTGAAAACAGAAACAGACAAACACTGTAATGTCTGGACGAGGAAGCATAAAAGCAAGGGGCACATGGAGAAGAGCCCCTGCAAGTAAGCTTACAATGGGCCTGTATGGGCATAGCCTAAGGGCCCTGCACAGGTTTGCTCACTGGCGAAACGTTGGCCCCTTAGCGCTGGCCCTGCATGGGCAGCCCTCACTTAGCCTCCAGGAAGCCCTCACATAGAGAAATCCAGAGTTTACTGTAACACCGGCTCGGTGTTTATATGGGTACCACCAGCAGGGTGTTAAAAGTAACACCAAAGCAGTGTTAGAGTTAATTAGATACTTTAGCAATCATTTGAGTGATTATTTGATTATTGAAGACACCTGGTGATAATGAGCCGAACTACAACTTCCAGTCACTGCCTTAGATAAATTCAACTGAAAAGACATCTCTCTTATTACAAACCAGACTGACTTTTGTCTACTTTGAAATTGTTTGGTCACCATTATGGTGATCAGTGGTTCCTTTAGTTGGGTGGGTTGACTCTTGTTTCTGACTTTGAGGTCTTTGCAACAGTGTTTATTGGACACATTATTTGTTGCAAAGGTTATTAAAGCAAAGTTTATGTAGTTATTATAACAGCGATTGTAGATTTAAGTAAATTGTTCACACAGTCAAAAAATTCAGTATTCATAGAAAATAAATTGTTAATCAAATATATATTCTCTATTGGTTTTAATTTACAGAGGTTTCCTCAGATTAAGCTTTTCAAATTTTATTGTTGAAAATACTTGCTGGAAATTTTATGTTGTGCCTCACGTGCAGATATCATGAATCACCCCATTAATCGCAACAATGGTAACATAATTTATCTTGCAATGCATGATGGGAGTCATGAGTTTTATACTATGGTGATCCCAGTATGCTTTGCAACATGATGTTTGTCACCATGATTCCGATTAATGGGGTGATTCATGATATCTGCACGTGAGGTAAAAACAGTATTTCCAGCAAGTATTTAATAGTGGTGGGCGGTAGTGATGGGAGAAACGAAGCTTTTCGAAGCATCGAATCAATTGAACCAATTGCTTCGAAAATTGATTCAGTTTTTCGAAGCAGTTCGAAACCCACACATGCTGGCTACCCCTGCTGGTCAAAATAGTGTATAAGCAGATGTGTCCAAACATTTTACACGTTTTTTTTTACAAAATAATAGCAAGATTTTTATTAAAATGTGTTAAAAAAATTATTTAACTTAATTAAGACATAGTTAAAAGTGTATTATGTGTTTTTAGTTTTATTTAGGGCAAACAAATGAATAAAACTAACTACCCTTTTAATTATGCACATTTTTGTCATTAAATCTGTCTATAAACTAAAAGTAGACAACATGGCAGTGTTATTAGTCAGAAGGATGGATGTTTTATAAACTTTCATAATAAAACTGACCCGAGTTCACCTAAACTTGTTAGACACTGGTCATGTGATCAACTCCCCCTAGTGGTGAACCATCGGGTTTTCGAAACGTTTCG
This sequence comes from Misgurnus mizolepis, assembly GCA_025389145.1. Classification (NCBI taxonomy): domain Eukaryota; kingdom Metazoa; phylum Chordata; class Actinopteri; order Cypriniformes; family Cobitidae; genus Misgurnus; species Misgurnus mizolepis. The sequence goes on from JAIFKI010000021.1 coordinate 1,066,917, forward strand.
AAACAGTTATGACGTAATGAAGCCTCGTTTGCTAAAATCACGTGACTTGGGCCAGTTTGAAACAAGCTCCGAACCACTGATTCGAAACAAAAGATTCGTAAATGTTTCGAAGCCTCATGAAGCAGCGCTTCGAAAACGACCATCACTAGTGGGCAGAGCGAGGCTTCGTGAAACACTGAAACAGTTGAATCAATTGTGCCGTATGTTTCGAGGCATCAAAACATCAATCCGAAACCGCCTCCACAGTGACACCTAGCGGTCGTTTGCATGTCTTTACATGAAGCAGCCTTGACAAGATTTTAGACGAGCGCTGCAAATTGTATCCCACATGTTGTTTGATTGACACAGGAGTGATAGAATGGGAGAGTGGCTTGTGCTCTTGACTCTCATGCGTAAATCTTAGGATCGAACCCGGGAAATGCATGCGCTACGTCATCATAATAAAATGCTTTTTGTTTTTGTTTTAACATCTGTTTGACAACTACATGAGCTTTTAGGCTCACAATTGTCGATAACTATAGGCTATTCGGGTCTATTTAATAAAAAAAAAATGGAATAGAGATATACCAAACAAATAAGAGATTCATAAAATATATCAAGCCATAATATGCCACATTGTTTACATATAAAGATCTTTATTCAAATATATAAATTGTTCTGTGTTGATAAACTCAACCAGCTTATTTTTTACATATAATTTCTCCAGCCTTTGAAAACATTCTCACACAAGGGACACTTGTTGCTGGCATGCATTTTTTGTAAGTAGCCTAAGTGTTACATACCTATGAGGAAAAATTACTTCTTTTCAGTAATTTATAGAATTTGATCTTGCCAAAAACGCATCTATGAGGTATTGTCAGATTTGTTTCCTACCCTGTCAGTTTAAGATTCAACGCAGATTCGACAGGTACGCCACCTTTCGAAATACTTGTGAAATGCACCGCTTGGTGTTTCGAATCACTTCATCACGTGACATGGGTGTTTCGAATCACATTTCGGAGCAGTGTTTCGAAACATTTACGCTTCGGGATCTCGACACAGTGTCGAAACGTAAGTTTTGCGGGAGCCATCCCTAGTATTTAACAATAAAATTTGAAAAGCTTGATCTGAGGAAAGCTGTCTTACTGATATCCAGTGCAGAATAATATGTGTCTGTCAACATCTAATTTTCGATTACTGAACTTTTTGACTGTGTAAATAATTTACTCAAATCTATAATCTCTGTTATAAATCTATATAAACTTTGCTTTAACAAAGTTTGACACAAATAACATGTTTAATTAACACTGTTGCAAAGACCTCAGAGGCAGAAACAGGAGTCAACCCACCCAACTAAAGGAACCACTGATCACCATAATGGTGACCAAACAATTTCAAAGTAGACAAAAGTCAGTCTGGTTCAGGGGTGGGCATCGAGGGCCACAGTCCTGCAGAGTTTAGCTTCAACCTTAATCGAACACAACTGAATGTCATTTCCAAACAGTCCTGAAGGCTTGATTTTTTGTCCCAAACCAGTTCAGATAGGAGTTTTACTTAAACATGAGCTCAGGGGCAGAAAGAAATTTGATTGGTTCACAAAAATGACCAATGAAAGTCCTCAACCGGAGCCTTCAAGGCAGCTTCTGCAGTGAAGCAGTTCGAGCTCACCGTTGGTCAGGTGAGTAGCGCAGATGGTTAGATAGGAATGTGACTGGTTTTGTAATTCAGCTCGAAATGTTTCGAGCGTTTAAGTTACGTGTTACCACATTTTCACGTGTCCATGGCATGACTTTCTTTTTCGTGCCAGTTTCACATAATGGTTACTCATTTTTTTCCCTTTTTTCAAACCATTGTAGTTTGGGATTGGGGTTAGATTTGTGGGTTTTTTCATTTTTAAACTGATTTAGCACGAGGATGAAGTTGGGTTTGGGTTAGAATGGCAGTGGTTTATACATTTATTTGTCAGAAATTTAAACTGCTTTCACTTGATGTTGGGGTTAGAGTTGGGTTTGGGTTAGGATGTCATTTTACATAACAGAAAGTTGTTCTAACCCCAATCCCAAACAACAATGGTAAGAAAATAGGAAAAACAATTAAGTAAACATTACGTGAAACTGGCACGAAAAAGAAAGTCATGCCATGGACACGTGAAAATGTGGTAACACGTAACTTAAACGCTCGAAACATTTCGAGCTGAATTACAAAACCAGTCACATTCCTATCTAACCATCTGCGCTACTCACCTGACCAACGGTGAGCTCGAACTGCTTCACTGCAAAGGCTCCTTGAAGGCTCCGGTTGAGGACTTTCATTGGTCATTTTTGTGAACCAATCAAATTTCTTTCTGCCCCTGAGCTCATGTTTAAGTAAAACTCCTATCTGAACTGGTTTGGGAAAAAAAATCACGCGTCCTGAAGACTTCAATTAGATTTTTCAGCTGTGTTTGATTAGGGTTAGAGCTAAACTCTGCAGGGCTGTGGCCCTCAGGACCAGGAATTGCCCACCCCTGGTCTGGTTTGTTATAAGAGAGATGTCTTTTTAGTTGATTTTATCTAAGGCAGTGACTGGAAGTTGTAGTTGTAGTTCAGCTCATTATCACCAGGTGTCTTCAATAATCAAATAATCACTCAAATGATTGCTTAATTATCTAATTAACTCTAACACTGCTTCGGTGTTACTTTTAACACTCTGCTGGTGGTACCCATATAAACACCGAGCCGGTGTTAATTTAACACTGGGGATTTTGCTGTGAAGTGTTATTTTTTGAAAGAATCATTTTATTTTGAGTCAGATTTCCAGTGTTTTGGTAAAGTTATTGTGTGCAGAGAAAGATTTGTTCTATTTTGAAATGAAGAGTTAGTATTTATTTAACAAAATGTGTTTTTGAGAAGAAAATTATGCATTTGGCCAATTGTGTTTTGTAGGTGGAAAACTGTGTTAAGTGTTTAGAAAAATTATCTGAAGTATGGGTAAGCGCTTGTTAGCGATTGAAAAAAACTGTAATTTTGGAAAGTATCTTTTGTACTGTATATTAAATATACAAGAATGCTATGTTTATTACAAATCACACTGCATGTATTGCAATCATAGAAATGCTACTATGATGTTCAGTGTATATACCCTTACGAAAGGAAAATATATCTACCAATACATTATTTGCAATATACTGCAATATATTATTTTACGTTCAATTTTCCAATATATATTGATGGTACATATATATTCTATATATGTGTAATATATTGCAGTATATTGCAAAATATACAAATTATTGCCGCTTTCAATATATTGTACATGAATATAATATATGTGTTTGTATATTTAAAAATATATGCAATATTATATTTATAAATATCCCCAATATTGTATTTCGATTTATATGCAAAAATGTATAAAAAAATATGTACAGATATCGTGTCACATGTATGTTTACTATATGGTAGAATATATTTCAAATATATGTAAAATTAGATGGAAATATATGTACATATTTAGTGTAAATGTATGCACAATATGTGTCCATATATGAGAACATGCCCATACAATGTATGAACATATATGGGGATATATACAGTATATACACTGTAAAAAATTGCTGTTAAAAAACAGCCAAATTTAACAGTATGATTCTGTTTTTTAACAAAAACAGAAGTATACTGTTAAATTCTGCATTCTGTAAAAAAACAGTTATCAGAATAATGTGAATTTACAGCCCTGAGAGTCCACCGTTTAAGACTGCGTCCCAAATCACACCATACACCCTCATTCACTATTCCCTACATTAGTTTCCTTATGATCCACCTGAAATCAAGTCAATGAGTTCAAGTACTGAAGCATTAATGATGGACACCTGCTGCTAATAAACAGAATCACTGAAGAAAAGATAAACAAAAAAAGAGAAGAGATGAGCAGAAACACTTACAGACACAAAGACTTAGATGAACATCAACTGAAAATAACACAACACATTAAATCTCTCCATATATCACCAGAGGAGAATTAAACATTTACACAAACACCATTACCATCTTCACTTTTAAACCACTTTGACTTTGTTTCTGTTACAGGTATACATCTACAACAGTTCTTACTGAGAACAAACAGGTGTTTACTAGACTTTACAAGCATTTTCTTTAAAGTCACCATTATGGTGATCACTGTTTTCATTAGTTGGGCTCTTGACTTGGTTTTCAGTCTGGTTGCTATAACTGTGTCTTTATGATGCATGGTTGTTATGGCAAAGAACACCAAGAGATGATAGACTCTTGTGAGGTTGGATGTCTGATTATTGATCAGTAGTTTGTCTTACCAGCCTTATGGAGCATAATCATAAAAATTAGTAGTTCTTAGGAATGTTTATGAATAAGTATTTACATATTTGAATCAGAATCATTACATGAATTATTAGTATAACAGTAATCTGATAGCTTGACAGAGTTGCCTACAAATGTATTTTTGCAAACTTGAAAACAGTCCTCAGCTGACACTCACAGACATCAAGAATCAGCCTACGATTCTCAACTAGGGTGACAAAAGAAAATGGAAAAACCGTTCATCGGCCTAATGAGTTTTGTACTATGCTGATACCCAGCATGCATTGCAGCATGAAGCTTTTCATTTGATAGTCACCATTGTTGAGATTCATAGCCTGATTCTTGATGTCTGTGCATGTAATTTGCTTGTGTTTTTTTATTTCACTTATTCACAATGATTATAAGATTCCTCTGGCTACCACAACACTCAGTTTCTGTCACATTATAAGACTACTATAAGGGCTTGCCACCCATCTAATCAGTTATGAGCTTCTGTATAAATCAGTAAATTACGTTTGACTCATGAGACTTACACCATAACAGTCATTAGTTAGTGATAATACTTTATTTATACTTTTATGCCATATTCAATGTCTTTCAAGTCACATTGATAAGCATGACAAAATATAACACCAAAGGGCAAACCCAAGGATCAAGAGTCCTACTAAAGTAAACACTGATCACGAGAATGGTAACTATTATTTAGGGATTAGACTATTAGACTATAGACTAGAGCTGTCCAAACTCAAAACAACTTGCACTGACATATTTTAAAATACATCAGTGCCCTTTGTTTCGCCTGAAAATGCACAAGTAATGTTTTTAGTTAGGCATGTTTGTTAAAACTTGTTAAATTTCCTAATTAAACTATTCCTGGTTTAAGATAATACCTGTTTAGGAAACCACACATTATGATTTACTTCTCAGTAAGAGCTAATGTACATATAAAATAACATCTAACTGGTTTGTAATAAGTGAAGATGGTAATGCTGTTTGTGGAGTTGTTTGATGATCTTCTTGTGAGATCTTAGAAAATCTGAGTAAGTTTGAGTCTCATCTAAGTCTGTAAGTTGAGTTTCTGCTTGTTTTCTCTTTAATTCGGTTCTTGTTCATCTTTTATTCAGTGATTGTGTTTGTTAACAGCAGCTGTTCATCATTAACTCAATCATCACTTCATTATCTCATTAACTTCAACATTGGCTCTGTTTCTTTTACTCTTTGTAGTGTGGACACATTAAGCAGTGTTCTTTTGACACCAAAGATTTTGCGATGGGGTTTAAAGGGTTAAATATGTAAGATATAAAAACACAGAATGCTAATGTTTTTTAACAGTCCGAAGGAGACCGTAAAAAAATATTATCTTGCTGGCAACCAAGCTGCCAGTTGATTACTGTTATTTAACAGAATGTGCTGTTAAAAACAGAAAACTTAACAGTCAAATTTGCATACAGAAATATGTTAATTTCACACAGACATTAGAGAAAAGTCCTTGTATTTTGTTTTTTAAATCATGTTAACTTAAAAACTGATCAGGGGATTTACACAAGATGATAATGTGAGAGATCTCTTAATGTTTAATGTTTTGTTTTGTTAGGATTTGGCTCAGTTTTTGGGTTACCATTGTGCTGAAGAGTAGTGTGGTTGTTTAGGTCAAGGATGGGCAGTAGATCATTGATGTTATGCTGCCTGTTGTTTTATTTTAAAGCAGTAACTTTGTAGTTTGCTCATGGTGAACTACACGAGATTTGTGTGAAAGTTTAAATGTTTGCAGTTCAATTTTAGAAGTAATATTTGTTTTCAGTGGACTCAAATTAATTAAGTTCACAATACTAACACCACCATGTAAATATATATATATTTATAAACTTGAATTGTTCCTGCAATTGGTTTCCTAAATGAAATGAGTTGCTTTCAGGGCATTATAACATTAACATACTGTTAAAATAGGAGAGCTGTAAATTAACGGAAGTAGAACTGTATTTTAACAGAGGCAGAACCGTAAAATAACATTATCTTGCTGGCAACCAAGCTGCCAGTTGATTACTGTTATTTAACGGCACAATTTTTTACAGTGTATACACTGCAAAATCCCGGGAGTTAAATTAACACTGCTCAGTGTTTATATAGGTCCACTCTCCAGAGCAGGGGTGGGCAATTCCTGGTCCTGAGGGCCACAGCCCTGCAGAGTTTAGCTCCAACCCTAATCAAACACAGCTGAAAAATCTAATTGAAGTCTTCAGGACGGGTGATTTTTTTCCCAAACCAGTTCAGATAGGAGTTTTACTTAAACATGAGCTCAGGGGCAGAAAGAAATTTGATTGGTTCACAAAAATGACCAATGAAAGTCCTCAACCGGAGCCTTCAAGGCAGCTTCTGCAGTGAAGCAGTTCGAGCTCACCGTTGGTCAGGTGAGTAGCGCAGATGGTTAGATAGGAATGTGACTGGTTTGAATTCAGCTCGAAATGTTTCGAGCGTTTAAGTTACGTGTTACCACGTTTTCACGTGTCCGTGGCACGACTTTCTTTTTCGTGCCAGTTTCACGTAATGTTTACTCAATTGTTTTTCCTATTTTCTTACCATTGTCGTTTGGGATTGGGGTTAGAACAACTTTCTGTTATGTAAAATGACATCCTAACCCAAACCCAACTCTAACCCCAACATCAAGTGAAAGCAGTTTAAATTTCTGACAAATAAATGTATAAACCACTGCCATTCTAACCCAAACCCAACTTCATCCTCGCGCGAAAACTGTTTAAAAATAAAAAAACCCACAAATCTAACTCCAATCCCAAACAACAATGGTTTGAAAAAAGGAAAAAAAATTGAGTAACCATTACGTGAAACTGGCACGAAAAAGAAAGTCGTGCCATGGACACGTGAAAATGTGGCAACACGTAACTTAAACGCTCGAAACATTTCGAGCTGAATTACAAAACCAGTCACATTCCTATCTAACCATCTGCGCTACTCACCTGACCAACGGTGAGCTCGAACTGCTTCACTGCAGAAGCTTCCTTGAAGGCTCCGGTTGAGGACTTTCATTGGTCATTTTTGTGAACCAATCAAATTTCTTTCTGCCCCTGAGCTCATGTTTAAGTAAAACTCCTATCTGAACTGGTTTGGGAAAAAAAATCAAGCCTTCAGGACTGTTTGGAAATGACATTCAGGTGTGTTCGATTAAGGTTGAAGCTAAACTCTGCAGGACTGTGGCCCTCGATGCCCACCCCTGCTCTAGAGTGTTAAAAAAGTAACACCGAAGAGAGTTAAAATCTGCAATCTGTGACTTTCTCCTCTCTATCACATCTCTGTTTGAAACTTAAAATTACATTTTACATCTAACTTATAGAGTTATTGTCTTATCCTAGGATTAGATGTTGGCTGTTTCATTTAAAGTCACCATTATTGAGATCAGTGGTCTAAAAAGTTAGATAATTACTTTATTGATTTAGTATCTTTTGTGTGACTCTACAGAGATCTGCAGTAGAGGAAAATGTGGTGTATGCTGGAGTCATGAGACGATGAGCAAACTCACTGTGATCCTGATTCCTCAAGACTGAAGTTCTGAGGAGACTGATATGACTTTTTTCGAACATGCTTTTGTTTTTCAGACAATTTGATATTTTAAAATGTTTTTTCTCTTAAAAATGATCCAGCATCTTTATATACTAGGTGCATGAAATGGATTTTAATAAACAGTTTACTGATTTACCAATTCTAATAAATTTGGCTCCCTCAAAAGTAGCCATGTGTTCAGATTATTTACCATTGATTAAGTTGACAACCAGCTTAGCTTTTGGTGCAGAAACCAAAAATATATATAAATGATATAATTTCTTTCACCCTGAAGCTATTTTGGGGATTTCCGCATGGATTTGGCCTACCCAATTTCAAAAGCTTCCCATACCCACATGCAGAGGTGCACATACAAAAGTGTGGTATCATTTTAGAGAAAAACCCTTTGAAATTACACAAAACACTGTTGAAAGTGCTAAACATGGTTGTAATAAACACAAAAAAAATGTATAACTCTGGCCCTGGGTGCCTCAGCTACCTGCAGACACTTCTGGGCTGCGTTCTCCGAAACTACCTTAATGCTACGTCGTTCTTAAGTTGTACCTTAAAGGGGTCATATGATGAAAATGTTAGCATTGCCACTTTGTAGGTGTGAGCAAAAACAGGTCATTGAAATTTGGCTTTCATTATGATGTCATAAGGATATCTTATTAGAATAATACCGCCTCCTTAATCTGAACTCTGAAAGAGAGAGAAAAGGACGACTTGACAGCACAATAGAGTTTGAATTACAACAAACCACCATCATTGTGATCAGTGTTTGCACTTTATCCGCTCATTTGCATTTTAAAAAACACACCCAAAACGACACATTTTTGGACTTGACAGCACAATAGAGTTTCAATTACAATAAACCACCATCATTGTGATCAGTGTTTGCACTTCATCCGCTCATTTGCATTTTAAAAAACACACCCAAAACGACACATTTTTGCTCAAACCTACAAAGTGGCAATGCTAACATTTTCATCATATGACCCCTTTAAGCTGTACCTTATCGCTAATACGTGTTTCCCGAAACGTTCTTAGTTACGTATACCTTCTGTAAGTCATACGTTCGGAAGGTTGGTCTGGAGCACTCTTAGCTATACCTTATCCCACATTACTCCACTAGGGGCCATTACTTTCATAAAAGCTTACATTGCAACTAAATATGTGTAAAAAAAACAAAAAAAAAAAAAACAAGTTGCAATACACTCCGTGTTTACAGCTTTTTTTCGATTGCTAAACGCCAGTGGGCACAACTGGAGTCACATGTGCAAAACTCTAACTACAGTCTGCACAGCAGCAGTTCATGTCGACCAAACTCTAGTTCATTTTTCATTGCTTGAACACAGTTTTCAAAACTTTACACACTTATTCCATGACTTTAATCACAACCTGCACAACACTGTGGATTTACAGCACTTTGTTCAAATGCTAACACAATGCTGTCAAAACTGTGAACCACACATTCAAAACAGAATTGATTTCAGCTTTGTGCCTGTCAAACACTGCTGATTGCAATTTCATATAAATATAAATTACAATTTCATATATATATTTCATATATATAAAATATTACCTTTCATGTACTTTTAGTTTCTACCTTTTTTTTCTCTCATTACTGTAATTCCGCAAATTACTCCAGACTACTGAAGCAAACTGCTAATTTTCATTTACCTTAAAGCAGGGGTTCTTAACCTTTTTGATGTCGGGGCCCAAATTTTACAGTACAAAGTGGCCCAGGGCCCATTCAAATATTAGCACTGTATTGGTTTATTGATCTCACCCTTGGTTTGATTTGTATTCAATAAATAAATGAAATCCACTTGCAGTTTGCTGTTTATTATTCATGTGTATGCAAACCTGCATATACAACAAGATGCCAAACACACAACAATTCATGGAACAAATCAATCTGTATCAAGAACAAATTTAAAGGCTCATGTCAGCCATATTACAGTTTTTTTCGATTGCTAAACGACAGTGGGCACAACTGAAGTCACATGTGCAAAACTCTAACTACAGTCTGCACAGCAGCAGTTCATGTGGACCAAACTCTAGTTCGTTTTTCATTGCTTGAACACAGTTTTCAAAACTTTACACACTTATCCCATGACTTTAACCACAACCTGCACAACACTGTGGATTTACAGCACTTTGTTCAAATGCTAAAACACTGCTGTCAAAACTGTGAACCACACATTCAAAACACAATTGATTTCAGTCTTGTGCCTTTCAAACACTGCTGACTGCAATTTCATATAAATATAAATTCCAATTTCATTTATATATAGTAATATTACCTTTCATGTACTTTAAGTTTCTACCTTTTTTTCTCATTACTGTAATTCCGTAAATTACTACAGACTACTGAAGCAAACTGCTAATTTTCATTTACCTTAAAAAATTATGATGTTCTAGAAAAAATAATGTGATAAATCAATCAATAAATCATTCTTTAAAGAAAACATTACTTGGTGTGACATCACTGAAATTGTTAAAACTGTAAAGATATAAAGTTAGTATTTTGTGTATTGGTGTTTGATGTTAGTGTTTTTCCTCTCAGTGTGTTGTGAGTGACAGTGTGTGTTATCTCAGTGAGGGTTGTGTTTAGTGTTTGGCTGCACGGAGCTGTTTTGAGCCATATGTTAAGAGTTGTGCTCAGGTGACTTTTGGTAGTGCAGACTGTAGTTAGAGTTTTGCACATATAGCTCCAGTTGTGCCCACTGTCGTTTAGCAATCGAAAAAAACTGTAACACAAAAATCAGTTAGAATTGACAAATTTTACTTACAAAAAAATAGAAAATGTAAATAAAATAAATAAAAACAATAAAATATGTTGCTAAAATAAATAAATTCTAAATACTGTAATATTTTTCAAATTAAATAAATAAGTTGTAAATGAAAATTGAAATAAAGTGCAAATGAAAAAAATATAGCTTTATAATCTGCAAAATAATAAAAAATAATTGTTTCAGCAGACTACATTTTTGCATGGCAGAACCTGAAACTGAACCTGAAGTTGCTCTTCATATAGGTTATAAATGAACAATAACAGTCACAACAGTCCAATATGAACAAGCTACAACTCCCTATTTATGTTCCCCTCTTAATGAGACACTTGGGCCTGCTTTACAGACATTATCAGATCCAGCCTGGGTGGAATGGGGGAAAGGCTCACTCTCAGAGTAGCCTCCAGTGTTGCTTTGAGTCTGTTTTGGGCCTTGGTCTTAGTTGTGGCCACAATGGAGAATCCTGATTCACACAGGTATGTAGTTGTGAATGGGAGGAGTAGTTTCACAGCCCTCAGTGCTAGACATGGGTACTCTTTTGAGACAGCAATCCAGAAGGAGCCCAGATCCTGTTTGCCCCACTGCAATTTTAAAGTACTGTCAGTGGCTACTTCCAGAAGCTGGGATTCCAGATGTGAGGGCAAAGCAACATCATTTTTAGTGGGATCCACAGAAAATGGGTCCGCAATCCACATGTGTCCCTCTCTGGGATCCTCAGGAAAGTAGTCATCAAATTTTACTGCCAGTTGTGAGAGGTGCTGTGAGACTAACTAATCTTCACCTGGGGGGAGTTTTCCAAAATGTCAGACAAAAGGGGAAACATGTCCATCCTTTTTTCCTGAGTCCTCTTAATCCACAAAGCAAGTTTCCTCTTAAAAGCTTCAACTTTATCTGCAACAAAAAATATGTTGCTATTTCTCCCTTGAAGTGAGACATTCAGCTGGTTCAACAGTGAAAAAATGTCACAGAGGTAGGCAAGTTTAGCTGTGAACTGTGCATTGGCATAATAATGTGCAAAAGGAGATTTTCTCTCAGTGAGAAAAGATAGGACCTCATTCCTCAGTTCAAACAAACGCATGAGGACCAGTCCTCTTGAGAGCCATCTCACCTCACTGTGATAGAGCAGCTGGACATGATCTGCTTCCAAGCCTTCACAAAGTTTGGCAAAACATCTGGAGTTCACAGCATTATTTTTAATGAAGTTTATGGTTTTTACACTTACATCCATCACCTCCTGTAACTCTGGTGACATTTTTTTTGCCGCAAGGCTTTCACGGTGAAGAAAACAGTGTGTCCATTTAGCTTCTGGTGCACGATCAAGTATCTGCCTGACGACACCGTGATGCCTGCCTGTCATTGACGCTGCACCATCGCTGCACACCCCAACACAGTTCTGCCAGTCTAAGCCGTTCTCTTTGAAGTAGTTATCCATGTAGCGGAAACATTCCTGAGCCGTAGTCCGTGTGGGTAGCTCTCCACAAAACAGTATGTCTTCGTGCAAACTACTGTCCCATCGATAGCGAACAAAAACCAGTAGCAGTGCGGCATTTGTGACGTCAGTTGACTCGTCTAGTTGTAAAGAGAAAAATGGGCTGCTTTTTATTCTTTCTAGCAACTGATTCTGTACGTCTGTGGCCATGTCCGTGATACGGTGACTAACAGTGTCGTTTGAGAGTGGGATGGTTAGCAGTTTTTTGGCAGCAGCCTCTCCGATCATCTCACGGCACATATCTACAGCGGCAGGTAAAACCAACTCCTCCGCTATTGTGAATGCTTTCTTAGTCTGTGCCACTCGTCTGGCTACGAGGTAGCTGGCTTTCAAAGCGCATTTCGAATTTCCAGTTAGTGACACGACAGACCTTTTCTGCATCTGAAGCCCATTTTCTTTTCTCTTGAAAAATTCCACCGACTTTCCCACAAGCAATGGATGTTTGGTTTCTAGATGCCGCTTTAGTTTTGAAGGCTTCAGTGCTTCGTTGGATAGCATTAGCCCACACTCCACACACTGGGCTCTCGGCTCTGCCTCGTCACCTCCATTCACAAATCCGTATTTAATGAAGTCAGGATTGTATTTGCGGCAAAATCTTGACTTTTGAGGCGGGTTCGCGCAACTTTGGTCTCTCCTTTTCCGCTTTAAAAACTTCTCCATAACTTTTGCTACATGCTACGGTTGACTGTCTTCTTCTGGTTATTAGTGCTTGTTAAACCACTGAGGCATTACTGCCACTAGCGGTGGGATGGTGTATTGTAACTGTCTCATTTATAACAGTGGTCATTCTGGTGGCTTCAATTGATAACTTATTTGGTCCCGCGGCCCTCACGGCCCACAGGTGAAAAACTTAAAGTTTTTTGCTGCCCTCCAGGTGGCGCTCGCGGCCCAATTGTGGGCCGCGGCCCTATGGTTAAGAATAGGTGCCCTAAAAAATTATGATGTTCTAAAAAAAATATTGTGATAAATCAATAAATAAATCATTCTTTAAAGAAAACATTACTTTGTGTGACATCACTGAAATTGTTAAAACTGTAAAGATATAAAGTTAGTATTTTGTGTATTGGTGTTTGATGTTAGTGTTTTTCCTCTCAGTGTGTTCTGAGTGACAGTGTGTGTTATCTCAGTGAGGGTTGTGTTTAGTGTTTGGCTGCACGGAGCTGTTTTGAGCCATATGTTAAGAGTTGTGCTCAGGTGACTTTTAGTGCAGACTGTAGTTAGAGTTTTGCACATGTAGCTCCAGTTGTGCTCACTGTCGTTTAGCAATAAAAAAAACTGTAATTAGGCAAATATTTTTATATTTAAAGAATAAAACATTCACATAATTAGACATCATTACATTGATGGTTGTTAGATTTTTAATTATGTTTTCCAAAGGGACGTCATCAGCTGCGAACTATTAAATTCTACAGGATTAGAATTTAACTATTTAAAAAATATATTTTGGGTGATGGAGTTGGTGAAACTGGCAGCTATACAGCGAATCCTACTATTTCGTTTGTGCATTTCATATCCGTTAAATCTTAGTCTACCGGCTTGTATTTTAGCTGCATAAATAAATCGGGAAAAATTACCATAAAAACTAATTATGATTATTAATATTCATTCGACTTTGCATCGAAGTTTTTAAATGTTTTATATCTTTGAGGCAACTGCATGCCATATTCTTTATAAACATTCAAAATAAACTGCGCACTTGATTACTGCTTATAAAGTCTCCTAAGGTCAACAAAATTTCCACATTAAAACTAATCAAAGCTAAAATCTACAGCAAACATACTATATATTTATATAGGCTATTATATAATATTTTATATGTTATATTTACACTCTAAAAAAAATCCGTAAAAAAACGGACAAAGTACTGTGTAAATATGAAGGAAATGTCCGTATTTATGTTTTACAGGCATTTATCCGTTTTTTTTAATAACATGTTGCATTATGGGTGCAACAACTGCTGCAATCTTTCACTTTTGCCTCTCTATCACCATCTCTGTTTGAAACCTAAAATTACAACTTGCTTGCAGAGTTCTTTTCTAAACATGGATGATGTTTAACTTCTAAACAAATGCTGTCAGAACAAGATACAAATGCTCAACTATTCCAGCATCGACACATGTGATTTAGTAGACAAATCTTCTTTCTGATGTGACGTGTAAGTCAAATGGATATTTACCACAACATTTATCACATTAAATCTACAGTTTGTGTTTGTTTTAGATTCATTTGAAGTCACCACTATGGTGATTAATGTTCCCTTTAGTTAGGCTTTTGTCCCTTGACCTTCCAGAACTGACTCTGCTCTTTTAACGTTGCAACAGTGTTTATGCTTGTAGCAATTACAACTTGTTTGATGCTTGAGTTAGGGGAAGTGTCTATGATGTTATATAAGCTTAGTTGTTTTTATGTTATGCTGCCTAACATTCAAATATGAAATGATAAAATAAGATTAAAGAACTAAAATGTATAAGAGTGACACTCCAAGTTGATCTAAAAACACACTGTCTTGAATAAGATGGCTGCAAATATGTCAGCTGTGGTTTTTGCTTCAGAGATATCAACACTTTGGATACAAATCTCAACAATGGTGAGAGTAAATGTTAAGAAAGTTTTCTGTCCTGGTACCCAGCATGCATTGCGGCATGAAGGTTTGTTGTTGATTGTCACCATTGTTGCGTTTCATAGGCAGATTGAAGTGTTCCTAAAGGTTACGGACAATGTTCTGTAAATTTACGAGCATTATTCTGTAAATCTACAGAATGTTCAGTTTTTGAATAAACAGAAAAGTCTGTGAAATAACGGAAAAGGCGCCGGTAATTTTCTGCCAGGACATTATCCGTTTTTTTACGGATTTTTTTTAGAGTGTAGACAGACAGGCTCCAGAAATGCGTCCATTAAACATTATCTGCATTGTAAACGCTGCTTGTGCATCCAGTGTCCAAGCACAATAATCGTGTGAACTAATGATCAACAGCAGTTTTTTTATATATATATTTTAAGTGTAATGCACAGCAAAGTACTTGCACGACCCACTATATTCCCCTGTGCAACGCACTTATTGGGAACCCCTACACTCTAAAAACAAACGGTGCTATACAGCATACAGAAAGTGGTTTTTTGATCGTAATCATAGAAGAACCGTTTTAAGTGCCATATAGCAGCGGTGAAGCACCAGTAAAGCACCTGTGTAGAACCAAATAGGGGCCATATAGCACCACATATGGTTATACATAGCACTATATGGTTCTACACAGGTGCTTCACTGGTGCTTCACCGGTGATATATGGCACTTAAAACGGTTCTTCTATGATTACGAGCAAAGAACCATTTTTGGTGCTATATAGCACCGTTTGTTTTTAGAGTGTAATATAAATTATCCTTTCAAGGCATAGCGGATGCATTGGAGCAGTTGATATGTTTGGAAATAAAGTTGCGGGTTTTGCACAGGTTTGATATAAAATATAGAAGGTTGAATTTAGTTGTTTGCAATTTGAATTTTTTTTACCAGATATTCCTAATAAATTTAACTTGAACTATTTCTAAAATGTTTCTTTAATAAATAACACCGCTATCTCATAACGCAGCAAAACCTATTACATGAAGTGAATAATTGATTGTCGAGCAATCGATATCAACCTATTCAGCACCTCCACCATGGACAGCACCCGCTAAGGTCGAACTTAACCCTTGTGCATCCTTGAGGACATTTTTGTCCTTTTCAGTTTTGTTTTTTTGATAACTTTTCCTGCGTTAATGCTAACTGCATAAAATTAGCCACAGGTGTGCATTTTTATTGGAATTTTAATATTTCACCTTCATTTCCTTTAAAAAAATCTATTTTCTACTAGGTAAACAAAATACTTCCTCTCAGGACCTTTTGGACAAAAATGTCCCCATTGAAACCCATTAAAACTGCAATTTTTAATCCCGGTGCCATTCAACTATAAAATGATGCAATCTTTGCTAACAGGCTTTCATTCTGTTGGCAAGGCTTCAAAATTTAAATTTTTACTATTTTTTACCAGATGGTGCCATTTTTTTAGGTTTGGCATATAAAGCAAATTATCGCTTTATTGTTGTTTTCTGCTTATGCATATTATAGAGCCTATTAGATATATTACGAAGCTATAATTGTGTGGGTGTGTTGGTATGGATGTCAGAGTGTAGTTTGTATGTGTGTACTGAAAATTTTATATGTGTGTGTGTACCTGGTAATTATCCCATTGTGGTGACCATTTGTCCCCACAAAGATAGGAATACCAGTATTTTTGTGACCTTGTGGGGACATTTTGATGTCCCCATAAGAAAACAAGCTTATAAATCAAACAGAATGATGTTTCTTGGAAATGTGAAGTAGTAGAAGGGTTTCTGTGATGGTTGGGGTTAGAGAATGGGGTAGGTGGGGAATAGAATATACAGTTTGTATGGTATAAAATGCATTATGTCTATGAAATGTCCCCACAAAACATGGAGACCAGAATGTGCGTGTGTGTGTGCGTGTGCGTGTGTGTGAGCGTGTGTGTGAGCATGGAAACCAGAATGTGTTGTGTGTGTGTGTGTGTGTGTGTGTGTGTGTGTGTGTGTGTGTGTGTGTGTGTGTGTGTGTGTGTGTAGGTCACAACAACAACGACAGATGCAGAGACAACACTTTCCCTTGCTTCCACTCCACGACTGCTCATGCTTGGTAAGATTCTTTAATACATACTTTGGGAACATTAAAAAGATTAAAGGGACACTTCATCCATTTGCATTTAGCTTTGTATAATTAGAACACCAGTCATGTTTTTGAATGGTCATGCATCAATTCCTTAGTTGCAGCTGAGACAAGAGAAATACAGATTTCAGTGTTGCACTTTCAATGATGTAAAAATGATCATTTTGCATCATTGAAAGAAGGAAGTCCAATATCTTTGTTTAGGGGGTGAGACACACCCCTTTTCTCTGTCAAATAGGCATTAAATTCTAAATGTATGTTACATTTTGACTACAAATATGACACACTTTCAATAAAGATTAATGTTTCTATGGGTGAAATGCTCCTTTAAAGGGATAGTTCGGCCAAAAATGATATTAAACCCATGATTTACTCACCCCCAAGCTGCCCTAGTTGCATCCCAGCTAACAGAAAAAGTTCTAAGAACGTTCCCTGAAAGTTTTTAACGTTCCCAAAAACGTTCTGTCAACGTTAAAAGTGTCCAGTTTTCTTGACGTTCTAAGAACGTTTTTGTGTTGTCTTAACTTTAGAGGAATGTTACATTTTACCATTTTTAAACGTTATGACAATGTCATGTTTTAATGTTCACAGTCACACAATGTTTAAAACAACAACTGTTTATTATATTGACTTCTTTGATTGTTATGTAAATGATAGAGAAACATTGCATTTTTTCCCTGGTTGTGTTAACTTTTTGTTAATACACCACATTTGTTATGAACATGTTAAGTTAGTAGTGTAATTCTGTGGTGTGGTGGTTGGTACATAATGGTAAAAAATCATTCCTAATTAATTTACTAATCAAAAGTTTATTTTCTGTCAATAATGTAAATGAGATCCAGCACTTTCACAGCAGTTTGTCATTAAGAAGTTTAAGAAACTTTGGACAAATAATATCTGCTGTATAATTGGGACGCACAAACATCAAGAATCAGACTATGAATCTCAACCATGGTGACAAAGAAAATTGGAAAAAAAATTCTTTATTTATCCATGCTGCAGTGCATGCTGGGAGTCCTGAATGAGATTTGTAATTTGTTAATACCCAGCATGCATTGCAGCATGAAGTTTTTCATTTAATTGTCACCATGGTTGAGATTCATAGTCTGAATCTTGATGTTTGTGTGTCACAATTATACAGCAGATATTTTTTGTCCAAAGTTTCTAAAACTCCCTAGTGACAAACTGCTGTGAAAGTGCTGGATCTCATCTCATCACAAAAAGTTAACACAACCAGGGAAAAAACTAGCAAGCAAAAGACAAGGCTCAAGAGCCCAACTAAAACGAACACTAATCACAATAATGGTGACTTAAAATTAAACAAAACATCAACATCTAAACTAACATATAATAGATATATAATATATAATAAATATAATAAAATAATATAAATATAAAAAATAAATATAATAAAATGCAATGTTTCTCTATCATTTACATAACAATTAAACAAGTCAATATAATAAACAGTTGTTGTTTTAAACATTGTGTGACTGTGAACATTAAAACATGACATTGTCATAACGTTTAAAAATGGTAAAATGTAACATTCCTCTAACGTTGAGACAACACAAAAACGTTCTTAGAACGTCAAGAAAACTGGACACTTTTAACGTTGGCAGAACATTTTTGGGAACGTTAAAAACTTTCAGGGAACGTTCTTAGAACTTTTTTCTGTTAGCTGGGATATGTCCATCGTTTTTCAGACAAACACATTTTCCGATATTTTAGAAAATGTTTTAGATCTTTCAGTTGATTAAATGTAATGTTACGGGGTCCACGACCTTCAAGTCCAAAAAAAGTGCATCCATCCTTCACAAAATAAATCCAAACGGCTCCAGGATGATAAACAAAGTTCTTCTGATCGGGTAATCCGCGCGGTGTTGTAGAAATATCCATATTTAAAACTTTATTAACGAAAATAAATACCTTCCAATAGCGCTGCCATCTTAGTCGCGTCTTCATTCAAGATCAGAGCTTTACGCAACTTACGGAGGTTACTCTGCTGCTGCTCTGTCATACGTCACTAAGAAAAGTGCGTACACTACGCTAATACTCTCTCCTGAATACAGAGGAGTCTAAGATGGCGGTGCTACTGGAAGGCAGGGACAGATTGGCAATCTATGCGTTCTGGAAAAGTCCAGAACGGCCGTTCAACCGAGGGCCGTCGCCCGGCCGTTGGCAAAAAAGTCTAATATAACGCAATATGAACAGCCAACAGCTAGGGGACTAATACGATCACTTATATGCTGCGACGTGTAAAAAAAACGAGGTAGAAGAGTTGGCCTACTAGCCGTGAATGGTACCTGTATTCCCGGAATTCGCAAGCCTGAGCATCCACAGCCCGTCATGATGAGGGACAGACAGAGTTAACTTCACATCAGCAAGAGGTCCTGGTAAGTGCCAGTAGTAGCAGGACACATTATAATATAATTTACCATCTAAAAAATAAATAAAACTTGCGTGAAAATTAACGTTCCTGAACTACTGTTAGAGAGAGAGATGTGATGTGATTGTGTGTGTGTGCCTGCGCGCGTGAGTGTGAAAGAGAGAGAGAGGCACGGGCGCGATTGAACAGTGGAAACATAAAAACAATACATACTCCGTCATTTTGTTCATACAGGACATCATTAAAATTGCAAAGTGTTTGGTTACATTTGTGTACAGTTGCAATAAAACAAAACATTGTGCTTTTGAAAACTCTTTTCAAACTGTAACCTACAACTGTCATCTAACCAAAATCTCTCTCTCTCTCTCTCTGTGCATGCTGGGAGTTTGGGGAGGTGGGAGCGCGTTGCGGAGAGCGTTGTATTTGTGAGAGTGATTGGCATCATTTCTCGCTGGTTTTCTACACTTTTATTTTTATTTTTCCCCTCACTGGTCTAAAAAAAGGTACTGTAAGGTAAAAGTAAATTTTGAGCATATCCGCGACTGCTAGTCGCCGGTATGGCGTCCGTCCAAGGGACGCCGGATACGTCTCTCCGGAATGGGTGCAGGGGTGTGCCTGAACCCGGAGTGACAGTAGAGGAATTACTCCTTGTAATAGGAGAAAAAGTAGGAGCGGAAAACATTGTCTCGGCCTCACGAATGAATAAGGCGATAGTCGTGTTTTTTAAAACTGAGGCATTTGTTAATCTTTTGACGGTGAGCGGGTTATGGGTAAGAGAAACGTTTGTTCCTATAACTCCGCTATCCACTCCAACAACTAAGGTTATAATTTCTAATGTTCCACCTTTTGTGTCAAATGATGCAATTATAAAAGAACTACAGAGATTCGGCAAAATTTCAAGCCCGATGAGAGCAGTTCCTCTCGGATGTAAAAACGCCGCATTAAAACACGTCCTTTCGTTTAGAAGGCAAGTGCATATGTTTCTAAGTTCTCCAGAGAGAACTTTAGAGGCTTCTTTTAGAGTTGTTCATGGAGAAGGTTCCTTTATGGCAGGGATTGGCAACTTCGGTCCTGGAGGGCCGGTGTCCTGCAGAGTTTAGCTCCAACTTGTCTCAGCACACCTGACTAAAAGTTTCTAGTATGCAAAGTAAGACTTTAATTGGCGGCTTCAGGTGTGTTTAATTATGGTTGGAGCTAAACTCTGCAGGACACCGGCCCTCCAGGACCGAAGTTGCCCATCCCTGCTTTTTGGTCTATGCTAGTACCGAAAGCATGAAGTGTTTTGAATGCAGGGATTTAGGCCATAAGCGATTTGCGTGTCCCCATAAAGATTCAACGTTACAACGCGTGTCCACGGTTAGCACTGGAGAAAACACTTTTGAGCGTCGTGCAAGCAACACAGACACGCAGAGATCCGAGGAACAAGATAAACACGCTAATGATGAAACTACAAAGCAGCAAGAGGTGAGTGAAGCTAATACTAATATTGTTGCTATGTATGTAGTAATGTAGATGACAAAGTTGTAAGTGAAGGTGATGATACTGATCAAAGTGATGTTGAAAACTTGAGTGGACTTAAAGGTGCAGTGGAAAAATATGGATGATGAGTTGATGAATTTGTCACAATGTACTGATGATGGTAGTAAAGAGGATGAACAGTGGACAGATACGCCTAAGGGAGATGAAAAGGATTTATATACTCTTGAACAGATTAACTCTTTCCTTGATAATACCAAAGGAAGAGCAGGCATTGAAGTAAGTGATTATTTCCCAGATATTGATAAATTCATTTCCTCAGTTATGTGGGCTAGGAAGAAAAGTAGTTATAATGAACTCTCTCAACAAAAAAGGTTCCGCCTTAAAAAGCACTTGACTACAATTAGAAGAATTGGAAAAGTGTGGGGGGGGGGATAAATAAATAATCACAATGACTGTCTTTCTGTCTTTACTATTTTTCTGTTTTCTCTTTTTCTTTCTCTTTCCTATGGAGACCTTGCGGGTTGGATCTCTTAATGTAAATGGAATGAGGGAGGGGAAAAAACAAGGGCTGTTATCTGAAATAATAAGGCTAAAGAACTTGGGTATTGTTTTTTTGCAAGAGACCCATAGCACTTATAAAGATGAGACTGATTGGGGTTTATGGTGGCCAGGACAGAGAGTTCTTAGTCATGGCACTAATTTTAGTGCTGGAGTGGCTGTGCTTTTTTCCCCTGCACTTAAAGTTAAGATTATATCAGTGAATGAAGTGATGACAGGGAGATTATTAACGGTAAAGGCTGAAATAAATAGTTTCCATTTTCTTTTTGTAAATGTCTATGCTCCGAATATCACAGCAGATAGACTGGCTTTTTTTGCTAAACTTGAATTTTTTTTAAACAACAGCAGGAAGGAGATTTTATTATCTTAGGGGGTGATTGGAACTGTACCATAGATTTTACGAAAGACAGGAATGGTGAAGAACCCCATGCACAGTCAGCTTTAGTTTTGACTAATGTTGTCAAGGCTCTAAACTTAACAGATGTGTGGAGGGAACACAACCCATTAACACAACAATATACTTGGGTACATTTCAGTGGTAGTAGGATTTCTGGAGCAAGGTTGGATAGATTTTACATATCATCAAATATGAAAAATAGGATTATAAATACAAAAATCATTCCTGTGTCTTTTTCTGATCACAAACTTATTACAGTACAATGTACCTTAGCAAAACGCGCTCACAAGAGCTATTATTGGCATTTTAACAACAAGTTATTGCAAGATAAGCATTTCTGTGATACATTTAAAGCCTTTTGGGAAACTTGGAAAACTGAGAAATGTTTTTATGAGGATATAATACAATGGTGGGAAATTGGAAAAGTGCATATAAGAACTTTTTGCCAACAGCATACAACCCATTCCTCCATGTTTCTGAAAAAGACTTTAGAGGACTTGGAGGAGGAAATTATAAACATTGAGAAAAATATGAATGGGAATAATGATGTAAATCTTCAGGATCTGTGGACTAACAAGAAGAACCAACTGGGCTCCTTTTTAAATGAGAAAGTTAAAGGAGCTCTGGTAAGGAGTCGTTTCCTAACAATTAGAGACATGGACGCTCCAACAGCGTACTTCTTTAACTTGGAGTGTAAAAGAGGACAGCAAAAGCAGATGTACTGTCTTAAGGACGTTAATGGTCATGACACCTCAGATCCAGCATTAATGCGCAAACTCTCTGTGGATTTTTATTCCAACTTCTTTACTGCTGATACGTTGGATGAGGAAAGTAGAAATTACTTGTTACAAGATCTTCCTACCTTAACCGCTGAGCAGAAGCATTTTTTAGAAACTGAACTTACTTTTGATGAAATAACTGCTGCTGTAATGGGACTGTCCTCTGGGAAAGTACCGGGTCTAGATGGCCTAACTACTGAATTCTATAAAAAAATTTGGACAATAATAGGTTCTGATTATTTTGAAGTGTTGCAGAAATGTTTTAGTGAAGAGGTTTTACCTGTGAGTTGTCAGAGGGCAGTTTTAACACTGCTTCCAAAAAACGGTGATCTGACTTTGTTGAAGAATTGGAGGCCAGTCGCTATTTTATGCTCTGAATATAAAATTTTATCTAAATGTTTAGCAAACAAATTAAACAAAGTATTATATGAAATTATTCACAAAGATCAATCATATTGTATAAAAGATAGATCTATTATAGATAATTAACATCTAATAAGAGATACTTATGAGTTTGCTTCTAATAACAATATTAACTTGGGTTTTCTGTCTCTGGACCAAGAGAATGCTTTCGACCGCGTTGACCATGTTTTCTTGTTTGAAACTTTAAAGGCTTTTGGTTTTGGGGAAAATTTTATCTCAAAGATTAAACTACTGTATAATGGGGCTACATGCTTAATAAAAATAGCTGGTGGCCTTAGTTCACCGGTTAAAGTACAAAGAGGGATTAGACAAGGTTGTCCCCTCTCTGGCCAGCTATATAGTATAGCTTTTGAACCTTTATTGTGCAGACTGAGAGAAAAACTTACAGGCTTGAGAGTTAGTACAACAGATTTTTTGGAACCCATTAAGCTTTCTGCTTATGCGGATGACCTCACAATTTTAATTAAAAATCAAAATGATGTGCAGTTTTTAGAAAAAGCACTACTGTGTTATAGTGAGGCGTCCTCAGCAAAAGTAAACTGGGCTAAAAGCAATGCTCTTTGGTGTGGGCAAGAATGTTTAAAGCCCTCACTTCCTGGTGGTTTACAGTGGGGGAGAACTGGTTTTAAGTATTTAGGGGTATTTTTGGGTACGGATGAGTATAAGAGACAAAATTGGGTGGGCCTTGTGGAGAAAGTGTGTGTTCGGTTGTCTCACTGGAAGTGGTTGCTACCCCAGCTATCCTATAGGGGAAGAGTCCTGATCTGCAATAATCTGGTGGCTTCGTCCCTCTGGCATAGGATGATTGTTCTAGAGCCTCCAGATGATCTGGTGGGGAAAATACAACGGTGTCTAGTAGACTTTTTTTGGTCGGGCCAGCACTGGTTAAAGGCATCGGTTCTGTATCTGCCCACTAATGAGGGAGGGCAAGGACTGGTGGACATTAAATCTAGACTTCAAGCATTCAGACTACAGACGGCACAGAGATTGCTCTACGGGGAATAGGTGAGCTGGGCCGGTGTGGCCTGTGCTCTTCTGAGAAGAGCTGGGAATTTAGGACTGGACCGTCACCTATTCCTAATGGATACCAGCAAAGTGAATTTAACTGGACTAACGCCCTTCTATAAATCATTGCTAAGGACATGGGCACTTTTAAAAATTTCTCGAGAGACAAACGATCTGAAAGGACTGTGGTGGAGAGAAGAACCATTACTTTTTAACGCTGCTTTGGGCTTGGATATTTTTAAGTCTGAATCTCTCAGAGAATCACTGTGTGCTGCGAGGATCATAAAGATCTGGGCATCTATTGTATGAGGATGGATGGATTACTGCGGAGGCTTTGGCCTCGAAGTTGAGAATGAGGTCCATCAGGGTGGCAGAGAGACTGCTGACGCAGATACATGATTTTCTACCACTGAACTACAGACTGTCTTTAGAGAATTCTGCTGAAGAGGAACACAATATGGACTTCCCAGAGCTGGATGTTACAGCTGATACTGGGGAATGGCAGTAAACAGAAGGAAGATTGTTGACTTTTAAGTACCAGAACTTGGATTCTTGAACTTTAGTGGCATTGGAAGTAAATCTCTGTATGTACTGTGTGTGAAGAAAAATCACTTACGGATGCTTGAAAATACAAAGGAGTCCAAATGGCAGGAGTTTTTTGGTTCAGTTTTTTCCCCTAGGGGTTGCTGGAGGACCTTGTACAAACCTCCCATTGAAAAAAGGACAGGAGATCTTCAATGGCCCTTTATGGGCCCACTTAGGGCTAGTCTAAGGGCCCCGCGCAGGTTTGCTCATCGGCAAAACGTTGGCCCTTTAGCGCTGGCCCTGCGCGGGCAGCCCTCACTTAGCCCCCAGGAAGCCCTCATCCAGAAAAATCCCCAGAGTTAAATAAACACTGCTGGATGTATATATTGTCCCATCTTACAGAGTGTTAAAAAGTAAAAATGAAGCAGAATTAAAAGCGCTGTTATCCTCTCTCACCATCTCTGTCTGAAACCTAAAATTGCATTTCACATCTTACTTGTAGAGTCATTTTCTTAACTTATGTTAAGATGTTGGCTGTTTCATTTAAAGTCACCATTATTGTGATCAGTGGTTGTTTTAATTGGACTTTGACTCTAGACCGTTGG
This sequence comes from Misgurnus mizolepis, assembly GCA_025389145.1. NCBI lineage: Eukaryota > Metazoa > Chordata > Actinopteri > Cypriniformes > Cobitidae > Misgurnus > Misgurnus mizolepis. Next base: position 1,091,922 of record JAIFKI010000021.1, read on the forward strand.
CTTGTTAGTGTTTTCTAATTGCTATATCTAAGTGTGTTTAAAACACATGTTCTAGCTAAGAAAAGACTGTAGTAATTGAATACACGGTGTATACATAAACAACATCAAACATAATCATTTAATAAACAGATTTATTAATATAGTTACCCCTTATCAGAAGCATCATTTTCTGTTAATAATGAAATACTACAGTGTAAGGTCCAGAACTCTCATAGCAGTTTATTATTCTGAAGGATTTTGATAGTATGCACATAAACATTAGCCGCTGAACAATGTAGATGCACAGACATCAAGAATCAGAGTATGAATCTCAACAATGGTGACACAAAATGGTAAATAAAAGTCATTATTTATTCATGCCGCAGTGCATTCTGGGAGTTCTGGTTGAGATTTGTAATTTGTTTATACCCAGCATGCATTGCAGCATGAAGCTTTTCATTTTATTGTCACCATCATTGTGATTCATACTCTGATTCTTGATATTTGTGTGTCTACATTGTAGAGCAGTTAATTTTGAGTGTCAGTGTTTCAAAATTCTTCAGAAAGACAAACTGCTAAGAGAGAGCTGGATCTCATACTATAGTATCACATTGTCAGAGAAAGATCCTTCTGATAAGTGTGCAAACAATAAATTAATACATACATTTTTATGTGATGATGTTTAGACCTTATTTACTGAACTGACCAACGCCAAAGGATCACACGCTGCCATAACAAACATGTTTTAAACACACAAAGTTACAGCAATCAAAAGACTGAACAAGGCAAGAGTCAAGAGTCAAGTTTAACTAAATCAAACACTGATCACAAAAGTGGTGACTTTAAATGAAACAAAATCTCAACCTAAAATAAGAAAATGACTCTACAAGTAAGATGTAAAATGCAATTTTAGGTTTCAGACAGAGATGGTGAGAGAGGATAACAGCGCTTTTAATTCTGCTTCATTGTTACTTTTTAACACTCTGTAAGATTGGGACAATATATACATCCAGCAGTCTTCATTAAACTCTGGGGATTTCCCTATGTGAGGGCTTCCTGGGGGCTAAGTGAGGGCTGCCCATGCAGGGCCAGCGCTAAGGGACCAACGTTTCGCCAGTGAGCAAACCTGTGCGGGGCCCTTAGGCTATGCCCATACAGGCCCATCGTAAGCTTACTTGCAGGGTAGTGCATGGTATAATAGCTACGAACAGACACAGAGCACACATTGATCCACAGGTAGGGGGGGGGGTGCCCTTTTTGTGGGATGCAAGAGACGGTTTTCCATTTGTTCTCTGAGTGTGAGAGATTGCAAATACTTTTTTAAAAATAGAAGAGTATTGTTCAAAGAAGAGTAAAGAGTTCACAATGATGTTTTTTATCTATAGTAGAAAATATAGTAGAAATAAAATGCAAGTACATGTTATACTTAATTTTTTATTTGGGCAAGCAAAACTGGCGATTTGGCTTTCAAGAAAAAGGAAAATTCTTGGTACTGTTTTGACCGATGTTCTCTCTGTTTTTAAAGGGTTAATTAAGTCACGCATTAACATTGACTATACGTACTATAAGTTGATTGATGATCTGGAAAGTTTCGGATATAAATGGGGTATTAACCAATGTCTATGTGAAGTTGAGCTTGATGGTGTTTTACAAATTAATGTCTGAGTAATTAATGTTTTTTTGTTTTTGGGATTACTGTTTTTTGTACTGGTGTATTGCTTATTTACAGCTAGGTATTATTTATTATTTTTTAAAAGATTGTTTTTAATATATATCTACAAAGTGTGTTTCTAAGTGCTGACTGTACTCAGGGTTTGCTCTAATGTAAATTAAAGGACATGTAAAAGTCAAAGTCTCTCTCTCTCTCTCTCACACACACACACACACACACACACACACACACACACACACACACACACACACACACACACACACACACACACACACACACACACAAATCTAATTAATTAACTAAATAAATAAAAAATTAAAAATGTAAGAAATCACAGAATTTCTCATTTTACTTACCATCTGTTTAACTTGCAACCTAGTGTCCTGTGTTATTTTTTCTTCGGGCGGGGGCATCCGTGCCTTTCTGTAAAGTGTCAGGGTTTCGCGCTCATTTTTTCTTACTGTATTTCGATTTACTGATGGCTGGTCATAGAGTGCAAAAGAGCGCCACTGTACCTTGGCCATACGCACACACAAATTAACAGCGTGTAAGGTCCGCGTTCAGTCATGACTCTTCTCAAAAAATAATATTAAATACACAATTATAACATTGATTCATGATAACATTAAAAACGTTTACTATACGTGTAATAAATTACAGGATAATCTTTTGTAAGGGAGCTGCGGGTTTGTGTACAGGCACGTGATCAGCAGAGACTTGATTTAATCCAGGGCTGTGTCTCAATTTGTTCCCTAGCTGCCGAGGTGAGGAAGCATTATATCGTGTAGTATGCGGGTTCGGGCGCTGTCAAGGATCCTCACTTTATGTTGGGACACTGTTCACTTTTAACTGTGGCGTGGCTGCTTAGGCGCGTTGAGAAAATTCACAGTTCATTAATAACCGAGAAAACCTATCTCTAATTTTTAAACACTTACATTTGTAAATTAATTGGAATATACAAAATACCTTAAAGGGGACATATTATAAGATTTTTTTTAAGATGTAAACTAAGTCTAAAATAGGTCTGAGCAAAAGTGTGCCGTTTTGGGTGTGTCATTTAAAATGCAAATGAGCGGATGAAGTGCAACCACTGATCACAATGATGGTGGTTTGTTGCAATTGAAACTCAATTGTGCTGTGAAATATTTTATCTCTCTCTTTCTCTCCATACTAAATGGTTGTGCTGTGGTTGGATAGTGCAGATAAAGTGGGCGGTATTACCTTATTCTGACATCACAATAAGGGCCAAATTACAATGACCTATTTTTCACATGCTTGCAGAAAATGGTTTACCAAAACTAAGTTATTGGGTTGATCTTTTTAACATTTTCTAGGTTGATAGAAGCACTGGGGACACAATTATAGCACTTAAACATGGAAAAAGTCAGATTTTCATAATATGTCCCCTTTAATGAAGATGATTATATTGTGTTTTGGTAAATAAATCAGCTCTACTTGCACTAATTTAGTTGTTTTATTGTTTTTAGGACTCTTCTGAATTTTACTTTACATTTTAACCCTCAGAAACCTAATCAATCGTCGACGATTGAAAACAGCACCTCTGATTCATATTTAAATAACTTAATAACCGTAAAACGTTAGCCATCACGGGGATATATTTGGTGTCTTTCTAGCTTTTACAGAAAGTTTTTTATCCAGCCTGAAACTTGTCCCTCTTTTCGGAGTTGTTCAGCAATGCATCCAAACTCTTACATCCTAGATGTATCCACTTGATGTCCATAATTTATCGATTTTTCTATCGGGTTTACCGCTAGCTAAATGCTACAATGTCCACTGATGCTTTTTGTTTGTGTACGTCATGACGCATGTTTGCGTCATCACGCATGTGGCTTGAGGCTTTGCATCAATAAATGTAATGAAAGCGCCTGGACTTTTTTTGTAAAAATTTAAATAATTTTTGATCTGTATAATTTATAATGTTCATTTCTGTGCTCAAGGACTCCAAAGACACGAGACAACTGTTTTACAGAGGAAAAATGCTTAGCTTTTATTATTTTGTGTGTGATTACAATAAATATATAATTGATTCAATTTCTGTTTTATTTTTTTATTTGTCTTTATGGTCCCATAACTTATTTTACATTCATGTGACATCAATACAACACACATATTCTGACAGTCCAACTTGTCCTGAAAAAAAAAGATGTTTGTAGATTGTCTGTGCACTACAGGGTTGATGTTTTACAAGCTTTTTAAGAAAATAAAACCAGACGGACAATACATTGTAAAAATGACCTTAGGGCTCTTAGGGTTAAATCAATATATAAATACAACAACATTACATTATGTGTATAAGATAGCTTTCTATATTGGATTGTAAGGCTTGACACTCAACATTAACTCAACGCCCCCTTTAGGCTTAACTATGTTACGACACCAAACCTTAATCCGAGAGTTAATCCCCTAAAAAAGCACCACCTGCCATTAAAATACAGTATTTATAATTAACTGTAAATTTTACAGTAAATAGAAATTTTACTGGCACAAAGATTACATTTCCCACAATGCAACATCAAAATACAGCAACATACTGTATAACATGCCCTACGGTAAAATACAGTTCATATTACAGTAAAATACAGTGTAATTTACAGAAATCGTTAACAGTGTAGGTCATAAAAAGTAATTTTGGACCCGGGACAGGGTCCTAGGGTTTAAGAGGATAAACATGTAATTGCAAAATATAAATGATGTAAAATGACACACATAACCATATGAATAGTTACAAGCATAAATATAGCTGCAAGTAGAAATACCGGGGTCAAGCCGAACAAGAGCCCAAAAAGTAAATAAAGTTGAGTTTTGATGAGCATTTCAAAGAACCCAGGAAAACACCATAATTTCAGACGAAAGAATACAAAAGTTGTCAGCGAAAACTATGTATTCTCCCTCCCTTCTCAAGGAGCATGGAGAACTAGAACACTGAAGAAAAGTGAGTGGTGCTTGCCGTGGCAAATTTTACAAGTTTAATGAGTCTAAAGAGCCCACTCCCATGTCTCTACAATGTTCTGATACAGAGACATAGCTCTTGCAATACGGTTGCTAGGGTATTCTCATTGGTTGCTGGAGTGAATTGGCATACAGCAATGATTATACTTCAAGACATGAAAGGAATAATCTATGATCACTCATGATTTTAAATGAAAGTTTGCAGTAGTTTTAAGATAATCTAAAAAAATTCTATCTCAAGACTAGACTAGGAGGCGCTATGATGCAATCTTGCATGCAACCTCAGGTCATGACTATGATTACTATGATCTAGCTAGTTGTATGACCATAGGGCTTGCTTGATGCCAAAGGTTTTGTTCAGTTATAAGTGGTGCAAGTATACCATCTTTTTTCTGTGGCCTCAGTCTCTGCCCATACAGCATTGAATCTGGTGATAAAATCTCATTTCGTTGCAGAGTTATAACCATTTATATCTAAACACACAAATTTTGTTCATTTCTGATGGAAATTTAAACATGATGTCAATAAAGTTTTTTGTTAAGGATCTTTTGTATTGTTTTTCCTATGGTGGTTTTGAGTTGAACGGAATAATGCTTGCAGAGATATATGTGTGTATTTTTAAGCGAAATTTGGTTGCCCAGGACTAAGAATAAGGCAAAACCTGGCATGTTTGGTATCGTTGGACTTGGCAACGATACAGGACTGCAGAAAAGTCTCCAAAGAAAATAAATCGCACTGCCACATGCACTCTCAGTTCCTGACTGCCATCAAGTGTCTTGTCAATAGGCATAAGTTTGGCAAAGATACAGCCTTAAAAATACAATTTGTAAGATATCTGCAGTAAAATATCCAAAAACCATTAGGCCAGTGTTATATTTTGTCTAGCTAATTACTAACAATATCTCTAATGTTTTCAACTACACTCTCAGAAATAAAGGTGCAAAAGTTCTTACTGGGACAGTACCCTTCCAAAAAGGTACATATTTGTACCCCTAAAAGTTCATATTAGTGCTTCAAAGGTATAGTTTGTATGCACCGTCAGCTCAGCTGTACTTTATGGATGGGAGGTGCGAGTGAGTTTTTAAAAGAAGACCTAGGTAGAGTGGTCTGCAGAATACAAAGCTTGTGAACAACTTTACAATTCTATAACTCTATAACCCATGCATTACATGTCTGGGCTAACAGTGTTAAGAGTGTACCAGAAACAGTTCCATGTTGCTGGAAATTCAGAAAGCTTGAGGTTTCAGGATCTAGTGCCCGGTTTTATGCAATTTTCTTCATCCATCAGCATTATTTTGGCATGCAATGTTGTAAAGGAATGTGCTGAAAAATAGAAAGACATGTAATGAAATTGTTTTTTTCTTCAGTAGCCAAGATTTTAAGGTGTTTTTGCTTGCTGTATTTACTAGGCTGAAGGTAAGACTTACCTTTCTTTCTTTTGTGTATGCAGATAAGGATGATGCTGATCACACAGAGCATAACAGTTAATACAACTGAAATTACAGCCACCCGCAGGACAGGAGAATCTACAAAAATTAAGGAAAGAAATTCTGAAATAGCATCACTATTACTGTGCGTTCACACTAGATGCAGAAAAGTCGGCAAAAAGCATTTTTCGTGCATAGTTGGGTGTTTGAACATTTTGAGTTTACTCTCTTCATTCGTGCGTGAAATTCTAGTAATTTGAGACATTTCGCCAATTCCACACTGCGCCATTCGTGCTTACTGTCAAAATGCTTTCAAAATGCATCACATTTATGGATTTACATTTAAATATACAAAGTGACTGAATTTGTTCAGTTTGATGGTTTACTTTGTGGCATTAAGTAAATGATGTTTAACAAAAATATTAGTATATTCTTAATTTTGCAAATTAACAAGTATGGTGTGATTTTTAACATTTAAGTAGGCTACAGTGCAGTTTTTATTCATCTTTTTGGCACATTTTAATTTAATCATTAATCTTATTTAGGTTTAATTTACTTGTAAGCACAGTGCATTGTTAATGTTCAAACTCTGTAATGGCTGACAATATTAAATATTTGTATAAGAAATAAAAATAATAAATATTCTTATTATGAATAAAACTTTGTTTTTGAACTGTGCATAGCTCTTAATAGTTAAGCCTACTACACTTCTGGATTTTAACGTTGGTCATTATGGTGCTACTTGGAGACCCAAATATTTTGTGAGTTGGTACTTGGTGTAAAAAGTTTGAGAATCACTGTAGACACTAGAGTATTTGTATGATATAATTTTAGTGCTACCAAATGAATGCAGATTATCACTCTTTTAAGTCTGCAGGATGGTAGCTCCCCAGGATTAGGGTTGAAGACACCTGCAATACATTTTCCTTGTGGCCGTTTGCAGTATAGGTGATAAATCCTGCCCTTTCCATGTATATGTGTCTGAGTAATATTGTTTCTTTCTGTCACTTTATTTCTGCCATGTACACTTTTTATTAGACCAAGCTGCATGCAGTTTTCAATCCAAAATAGCTTGTTTATTTTCTTCTACAAGCACTAAAACAGCATCACTCATTTTTCCTTACAAGACAGGCAAACTCTGCACTTACCCTTATGACTATGGGCTTGCAATTATACATTTTTTTTTGTCACAAACCTTTGGCTTTTCTTAGTCTTTTAAAGTCTTTCATGGGCTGGATGTTTACCTGAAACATCCATACCATCCATATCTTTTATAATCACCTTTTTCATTTTTTATTCATTTTGGGAGTGTGTGACAGTTGTGTGAGTGTCACGGGGTGACGATCTTTCAGGGCGGAACCAAAAGTTGAGGAAGTTTTGGTTCCGCCCGGATGTTTCCGTCCAGACCGGAAAGACGGGAACACCGGACATCCGGCAGATTCGCGGAGGCTGTAATCAGCCGATTGGGCACAGCTGTGCCTAGTTGAAGAGATCGCCGGGCAATTGGATGATTGAGGAACAGAGAGGAGTATATAAAGCACAGTTAGAACACAGTTAGGGGTGCTTAGTGTGTGCTGGGAAACGGAGCTGTGCTCATTGTTGGACGTGGTGGTTGTTTGTGTTTCTCTCTCTCTCCCTCTCTCTCGTTGTAAATCTTTATTGTGGACCTGCTGGAGTGAACAGGAAAACCCTATGGGCAGGAAGGAACGCTGTTCTAACCAATACTGAAGGAGTAAAGCAGGAAGAAAAATTGACCTTCTGGTACAACGTAAACAAAGGCTATTCGCCGTGAGTATACCCTTTTCTGTGTGGAGTAACTGGCAAAAGTTAACTTGTGTAACTATTGGAAACCTCCAGGAGAAGGAGGGCGGCCCTACCCCTATAAGAGTGTGGTGGGCGAGCCGTGAGAAGTCAAACTTCAAACAGCCGCCGCAACGAGACTTATTGTGGTCGTATTTCCCATCGCCTTATCGTAGCCCAAGCGCAGTGGAGGACACCGGGCGCTTCCCTTGTTGTGGTGCACTTATAGTGTGGTGAGTGAGACTGTGTAATAAATCTTTTTCACGTTTGGAGTGGTGCTGTGTATTGCTGTGGGTTGCTGTGTGTCTTGTAGACGAAGCCCCGCATCATCCATTTTCTTCCACTGGGCAGAGGACGGAGAGGCCAACGACTACAGAAATCACTGTTATTATACGTAGTGTGCTGTTTGGAGTACGAAGGGACACAGACTGAGAGCTGTCCGTGACCGTGAGTAAACCATTGGAAACTTTCGTGGTGTATACTTACCTGTGTCTGTTTTGTCGCAGAGTCAGAGGCGAAAGGGTCCGCCGCCCCGTGGTCTCTACGAAAAGGGCGCCCCCGTCTAGGAATCGATCGGCCTATGGGCATTGGAGATAGGGCAGCGCTCGACCCGGTGAAGTGGTGTGGGACCTTTTCGCCCCTCTGCTGACCTACGGAGGAGAACCATAACTACCCAGAAAGCTGTAAACAGCAGAGCCGGTGAGAAATACTTGAAGTCTCAGTAACAGTGTCTTTGTGTCCTAGCGACCACCTGTGGAGAGAGAGAGAACGAGAGTGAATCATTGAAGAGCAAACTGTGAACGTGATACCTACCCAGAAAGCTGTAAACAGCAGAGCCGGTGAGAAATACTTGAAGTCTCAGTAACAGTGTCTTTGTGTTCTAGCGGCCACCTGTGGAGAGAGAGAGAACGAGAGTGAATCATTGAAGAGCAAACTGTGAACGTGATACCTACCCAGAAAGCTGTAAACAGCAGAGCCGGTGAGAAATACTTGAAGTCTCAGTAACAGTGTCTTTGTGTCCTAGCGACCACCTGTGGAGAGAGAGAGAACGAGAGTGAATCATTGAAGAGCAAACTGTGAACGTGATACCTACCCAGAAAGCTGTAAACAGCAGAGCCGGTGAGAAATACTCGAAGTCTCAGTAACAGTGTCTTTGTGTTCTAGCGGCCACCTGTGGAGAGAGAGAGAACGAGAGTGAATCATTGAAGAGCAAACTGTGAACGTGATACCTACCCAGAAAGCTGTAAACAGCAGAGCCGGTGAGAAATACTCGAAGTTTCAGTAACAGTGTCTTTGGGTCCTAGCGGCCACCCGTGGAGAGAGAACAGGACGAGAGTGAATCATCGAAGAGCAAACTGTGAACGTGATGCCTACCCAGAGAGCTGTAAGCAGCAGAACCGGTGAGCAATACCCGAAGTCCAAGTAACAGTGTCATTTGTGTCCTAGTGGCCGCCTGTGGAGAGCAAGGAGAAACAATTGGAGAACAGACTGTGTAACGTGATACCTACCCAGAGAGCTGCAAGCAGCAGAGCCGGTGAGAAACACCTCAAGTGCAAACTAACAGTGCTTTTGTGTCGCAGTGACTATCTGTGGGGCACCAGGCGAACGTGGGCGGACGTACGACAGGGAACGTAAGGGCACGTGGGGCGAGGACCCCCTGCCGACCCGAGGAAAGATACACCGACAGTGGAGATCCTCCTTACCAGTCACACCAAAATTATTCTGCCTCCAGGACGGAAGAAGGAGGGCGCCACGGTTAGCAGGGTCCAGGCCGGAGCCTGACGTTTCCCTCTCTCCCCCGGCTTATGGTGGTTGGCACCCCTGTTGCCCTTGGCCTGTCTGCCCGTGGCTGCAGTCTCCCTGGAGGGAGACGAAGAGACCTATTAGTTTTAAATTCCCCTTTCCCCCAAATTCCCAGTTCTTTTAGATATTTAAACTAAATAAAGCTTGTTTTAAATTTTACTTACCTGTTCCCGTGTTTGTCTGGTCATTGGGTTGGCTTTGGGGACCTCCTCGAGGTGGGAGTTGCAAAGGGGCGTGGCTTTAGTTAAAATAGCCAGCCCCTGGTGGTGACAGATTTTGGCGTAGTCGGCAGGGCCCCACCTCGAGTTGAGTAACCAAGGTCACCCAATGACTGACAACGCGGGGCCTGCAGCCCCACCCCGTGCCACATCTATTATCATGGGAAGCCCATGGATCCAGAAATATGGAGGAGCAGAGTCGGAGGTACGACTGACCGAATGGAAGGCCCAATTAGAGTACTTGGCCGACTTACAGGGCCTTAGCGCCGCTCAGCGGCTACAGTTTGTGTTGAACTCCCTAGAAGGAGAAGCACGGCGAGAGGTACAAGCCGCCCCCGAAGCAATCCGAGCCACCGCCCAGACTGTGTTCCAGTTCCTTACTGAGCAATATGGCGACCATACCCCCGTAGCTGTCCTCCGTTCACAATTTTTTAATTGTAAGCAAGGCCCCCGACAACCTATTAGAGCTTTTGCCCTCAGGCTGCGAGAGCAGTTCACTCGCCTGCAGGCCCGACGAGACCATGGGCTAGGAGACGGAGAGACCTTGTTACGTGACCAGTTCCTCCTGGGGATGAAAGAGGGCCCCGTGAGACAAAGTCTGAGGGTCCAGTTTCGGAGGGACTCCGGGCTTACCTTTGAAGACCTAAAGAAGGAGGCGCTGGCCTTGGAGGGTGATGAGGTCGAAGTAAGTGAAACCCCTGTATGTGCAGCCGTAAGTGGGAACACCACAGCACCACCTGAACACGCAGATTGGAAGCAAGCCCTGAGAGTAGAATTGTTGAAAGATGTCCGAGAGCAGATGTCGGAGCTATCTAAGACTCTTCTGGGAGAACTTCGCCAAGGTAGGGCGCGAGAGGAACCGAGGCCGGCACCCCGAGAGCGAGTCTACTCTGAGAGGGGCCGAGAGCCACCGGGGCGCCCGAACCGTTTTAACCGGCCCCGCTTTGAGTGGGATGACCAAGGGCGGCCAATCTGCAATCGTTGCGGAGAACCAGGGCATTATAGCCGTCAGTGTGGGCCTCGCAGGACATCGGAAGGGGGTTTTTAGGACGACCGGCCACAGTGGGTCGTGTGGCCGGGACCCCTCGAGGAGACCCGGGAAGACGTGATAACTCAAGAGACCAGATGGTTGGGCATAGCCCAATGGCGGAAGTGAAGGTATGTGGCAAGACAGTACAGTGCCTGGTAGATACGGGCTCTCAAGTGACTTTGTTTGCCGAAAGTCTCTCGCAGGAAGTATTCGGGAAGCAGAGAACCCAAGGAGGAGAGGCCCCCTGGCTGACGTTGCGGGGCGCCAACGGCTTAGAGATTCCTTACATTGGCTATCGGCTGACGGACTTAGAAGTTCACGGGGTGTTAGTTCCCCAAAAAGGGGTAATCATCGTGGAAGACAGGTGTTTGGGTGTCCATCGAGCCCTATTAGGGATGAACGTGCTCTCCGAGTGTTGGGAGGAGTTATTTCGGGCTAAGCCCGGCCCTAGGATCTCCCCTGTTGAGAGGCCCCTATGGGAGCGAGTAGTCGCCGACTGTCGTCGGGTCCAGATGACCCAGGTCCGCAGAGGCCGGGAAGAGGTAGGGAGAGTGATGTGTCGCTATGCTCTATCTATCCCCCCTAGGAGTGAGGCCATGGTGTGGGTGAGAGTGGCCCCCCGAGGAGTTGGCCCCGAAGAGTGGGTATTGGTTGAACCCCACGCTGATTGCCCCCAAGTGGAAGTAGCACGAGGCCTAGCGGCGGTCCACCGGGGGAGGGTCCCTGTAAAGGTTCGAAATGACCACCCCTACCCAGTACACTTACACCGACACCAGCGGCTGGCCCGACTAACGGGGGTTGCGCCCCATCAGGTGAGGGAGGAGAGAGATGTTAGTTTCCGTCAGGTGTGCCCCACTGTCATCGAGGTGGCCCTGACGCAGATGGAAGCCCCTTCGAACAACGGGGAGAGGGACGTGCCGAGACACCTGGCAGGTGAGTCCCTGCAAGGGGAAAAACTGGAACAGGCGCAGACACAAAGACTCCAAGCCCTCCTTCAGAAATGGCAACATGTGTTTGCAAGACACGAGGAGGATTACGGATGCACTAAGGTAGTAGAACATCATATTCCGACTGGAGATGCAGGACCCAGTAGAGAGAGGTACCGGCCGATCCCACCCACCTTGTATACAGAGGTACGCTCACTATTGCAGGGCATGCTGGGGCGGGGCATCGTCCGGGAGAGCAGTAGCCCATGGGCAGCCCCCATCGTACTTGTGCAGAAGAAGTCGGGAGCTTGGAGGTTTTGTGTGGACTATCGTAAGCTCAACCTGGTGACCAAGAAAGACGCTTTTCCCCTGCCCCGGATCGAAGACTCTCTTGCGGGTCTCACGCGGTCTGCATGGTACTCCACTCTGGATCTGGCCAGTGGGTATTGGCAGGTGCCAGTGGCCGAGGCCGATAGGGAGAAGACCGCTTTCACGACCCCGTTTGGATTATTCGAGTGGGAACGGATGCCCTTCGGGCTCTGCAACGCCCCAGCCACGTTCCAACGCCTGATGCAGCGCTGTCTGGGAGGTCAGTTAATGGAGTCAGTCTTGGTATATCTAGATGATGTAATTGTGTACTCCCCAGATTTCGATTCCCACCTCCGGCACCTCGAAGAGGTTTTCCAGGCAATGGAGAAATATGGGCTGAAGTTGCAACCCGATAAATGCCATCTGCTGAGGCGAGAGGTCCAGTTCCTGGGTCACGTGGTCAGCGCTGCTGGGGTGGCTGTAGACCCTGGGAAAGTCTCTGCAGTAAGAGATTGGAGTGCACCCAAGACTGTGAGGCAAGTGCGTTCATTTCTAGGGTTTGTGGGATACTACAGACGGTTTATAAAAGATTTTTCCAAGATCGCTAAGCCACTTAACCAGCTGCTGGTCGGTACAGGGCGGAACCGGGGACGGGGATCACCCCCTATTGACTGGGATGAGTCCTGTGAGGGGGCATTTCAGAGATTGAAACAGGAATTGTTACAGGCTCCTATCTTGGCCTATGCAGATTTTACTCAACCATTTATCTTGTATACAGACGCTAGCAACCTGGGGTTGGGAGCGGTCTTGGCCCAACGACAAGCGGGAACAGAACGGGTGATTGCCTACGCAAGCCGAAGCCTCCACCCAGCTGAGAGGAACGATGCAAACTACAGCTCATTTAAACTGGAACTGCTGGCCCTGAAGTGGGCCCTGAGCGAGAAGTTTAAGGACTACCTCTGGGGTGCTAAGGTAACGGTGATTACGGACAATAATCCTTTGGTGCACTTACAGACAGCGAAGCTGGGAGCTGTGGAGCAGCGCTGGGTGGCACAACTGGCCAATTTCGAGTACCAACTGCAGTATCGGCCGGGGCGAGAACATACGAACGCTGACGTCTTGTCCCGATTGCCAGAGGCGGATAACCCCGGTTGCCGGGAAGGCCAGGAAGAAGAAAGCCAAAGGGAAGGCTATCTGATAGGGGCCGTGGAGGCACCAGGAGGCCAGCAGGAGGCGGTGCCGGAGAATTGGGGCTGGGACCCCTGTCGGTGGAAAGCAAGGCAGGCCCAGGATCAGGATGTGTGCCAGGTAAAGATGTGGGTGGAGCAGGGCCGACGGCCAACATCGTCTGAAAGGCTGACCCAAACAGAGACGGGAAAAAGACTGCTGGGACAGTGGGACAAGCTGGAACTCCAGGAAGGGGTGCTGTGCCGGAAGGTTAGTGACCCGAAGCTGGACGAAGAGGTGCGCCAGATCGTGGTGCCCGCTGATCAAGCAGCCGCCTTGGTGTCCGCCTACCATGATCAGCTGGGGCACCAGGGACAGGAACGGACAGTATCGCTGCTGCGCAGGTTTTTCTACTGGCCAGGGCTAGAAGCATCAGTACGCAGTTTGGTCCAAGCTTGCCCCAGGTGTATGTTGTTTAAATCTCGACGAGAGGCTCGAGCACCGATGGTGCCCATACATGCCAAAGCCCCCCTCCACATCATGGCGATGGATTTCCTGACACTGGGCCGGCCACAGGACCGCTATCCGAACATCTTAGTAATCACCGACCTGTTTACAAAGTACGCATGGGCAGTTCCCACCCTCGATCAGACGGCAAACACCACCGCAACGGCTCTATGGCGGCACGTCTTCCAAACATTCGGATGTCCAGAGTTCCTGCACTCAGACCAAGGGGCCAATTTCGAATCAAAGGTGATCCGAGAATTATGCCAGCTGTACGGGTGCACGAAGACCCATACGACGTCGTATCACCCTCAAGGAAATGGCTGTTGTGAGAGGTTTAATCAGACCCTGTTGGGGCTCCTAGGGACCCTGGACCAACGGAAGCAGAGCGATTGGGTGAGTGCTCTACCGAACCTTTTGCAAGCTTATAATAATAGCGTTCATAGTACGACGGGGTATGCCCCCACTTATCTGATGTTCGGCAGACATGTGCGGATGCCCACGGATCTGGTCTTGGGAGTGGCCGCTGGCCAAGAGGAAGGGAGCGTGACGGAATGGGTGGGGCGCCACCACCAACGGCTGCACTTTGCTTACGAACAGGTATCCCAGAAGATACGGGCTACAGGGGAAAAGAACAAGCGGTTGTACGACCGGACGGCCCGGGACGCCCCCTTGTTACCAGGAGAGAGAGTCTTGGTACGAGACAATCGGCGGCAAGGCAAAGGAAAGCTGAGTGACCGTTGGGAGACCATCCCGTACGTAGTCTGCAGCCAACAGAGGCCGGGACAGCCGGTGTACACCATCCGGCCGGAAGGAAAAGCCGGCCCTGAACGTGTGGTACACCGAAACATGATTCGCCCTTGCCCAAATTATCCCGAGGTCGCGAAGGAGGTAGTGGCGGAGCCGGCACCGACGGCCCCCTGGATGGAAGGATGGGCTGTGGTACCAGGCCTACCCGTGGTGGCACCACCCCCGGCCGCCCCAGGAGAGCCAGAGCTAGCACCTGAGCCAGTTGAACCCCCGGCCGCCCAGAGGCAACCAGAGCCAGTACCAGAGACAGCCGAACCCCCGGTCGCCCAAAGACAACCTGAGGTTGTGCCCGAGCCCGCCGAACCGGATTCCCCTGTGAGGCGCTCCCAACGGGAGAATCAAGGCCGACCCCCTTCCCGTTACGGTGAGTGGACTACTCAAAAGCATTCCAGGGACTAGAATGCATTGGCGGGGGAGGATGTCACGGGGTGACGATCTTTCAGGGCGGAACCAAAAGTTGAGGAAGTTTTGGTTCCGCCCGGATGTTTCCGTCCAGACCGGAAAGACGGGAACACCGGACATCCGGCAGATTCGCGGAGGCTGTAATCAGCCGATTGGGCACAGCTGTGCCTAGTTGAAGAGATCGCCGGGCAATTGGATGATTGAGGAACAGAGAGGAGTATATAAAGCACAGTTAGAACACAGTTAGGGGTGCTTAGTGTGTGCTGGGAAACGGAGCTGTGCTCATTGTTGGACGTGGTGGTTGTTTGTGTTTCTCTCTCTCCCTCTCTCTCGTTGTAAATCTTTATTGTGGACCTGCTGGAGTGAACAGGAAAACCCTATGGGCAGGAAGGAACGCTGTTCTAACCAATACTGAAGGAGTAAAGCAGGAAGAAAAATTGACCTTCTGGTACAACGTAAACAAAGGCTATTCGCCGTGAGTATACCCTTTTCTGTGTGGAGTAACTGGCAAAAGTTAACTTGTGTAACTATTGGAAACCTCCAGGAGAAGGAGGGCGGCCCTACCCCTATAAGAGTGTGGTGGGCGAGCCGTGAGAAGTCAAACTTCAAACAGCCGCCGCAACGAGACTTATTGTGGTCGTATTTCCCATCGCCTTATCGTAGCCCAAGCGCAGTGGAGGACACCGGGCGCTTCCCTTGTTGTGGTGCACTTATAGTGTGGTGAGTGAGACTGTGTAATAAATCTTTTTCACGTTTGGAGTGGTGCTGTGTATTGCTGTGGGTTGCTGTGTGTCTTGTAGACGAAGCCCCGCATCATCCATTTTCTTCCACTGGGCAGAGGACGGAGAGGCCAACGACTACAGAAATCACTGTTATTATACGTAGTGTGCTGTTTGGAGTACGAAGGGACACAGACTGAGAGCTGTCCGTGACCGTGAGTAAACCATTGGAAACTTTCGTGGTGTATACTTACCTGTGTCTGTTTTGTCGCAGAGTCAGAGGCGAAAGGGTCCGCCGCCCCGTGGTCTCTACGAAAAGGGCGCCCCCGTCTAGGAATCGATCGGCCTATGGGCATTGGAGATAGGGCAGCGCTCGACCCGGTGAAGTGGTGTGGGACCTTTTCGCCCCTCTGCTGACCTACGGAGGAGAACCATAACTACCCAGAAAGCTGTAAACAGCAGAGCCGGTGAGAAATACTTGAAGTCTCAGTAACAGTGTCTTTGTGTCCTAGCGACCACCTGTGGAGAGAGAGAGAACGAGAGTGAATCATTGAAGAGCAAACTGTGAACGTGATACCTACCCAGAAAGCTGTAAACAGCAGAGCCGGTGAGAAATACTTGAAGTCTCAGTAACAGTGTCTTTGTGTTCTAGCGGCCACCTGTGGAGAGAGAGAGAACGAGAGTGAATCATTGAAGAGCAAACTGTGAACGTGATACCTACCCAGAAAGCTGTAAACAGCAGAGCCGGTGAGAAATACTTGAAGTCTCAGTAACAGTGTCTTTGTGTCCTAGCGACCACCTGTGGAGAGAGAGAGAACGAGAGTGAATCATTGAAGAGCAAACTGTGAACGTGATACCTACCCAGAAAGCTGTAAACAGCAGAGCCGGTGAGAAATACTCGAAGTCTCAGTAACAGTGTCTTTGTGTTCTAGCGGCCACCTGTGGAGAGAGAGAGAACGAGAGTGAATCATTGAAGAGCAAACTGTGAACGTGATACCTACCCAGAAAGCTGTAAACAGCAGAGCCGGTGAGAAATACTCGAAGTTTCAGTAACAGTGTCTTTGGGTCCTAGCGGCCACCCGTGGAGAGAGAACAGGACGAGAGTGAATCATCGAAGAGCAAACTGTGAACGTGATGCCTACCCAGAGAGCTGTAAGCAGCAGAACCGGTGAGCAATACCCGAAGTCCAAGTAACAGTGTCATTTGTGTCCTAGTGGCCGCCTGTGGAGAGCAAGGAGAAACAATTGGAGAACAGACTGTGTAACGTGATACCTACCCAGAGAGCTGCAAGCAGCAGAGCCGGTGAGAAACACCTCAAGTGCAAACTAACAGTGCTTTTGTGTCGCAGTGACTATCTGTGGGGCACCAGGCGAACGTGGGCGGACGTACGACAGGGAACGTAAGGGCACGTGGGGCGAGGACCCCCTGCCGACCCGAGGAAAGATACACCGACAGTGGAGATCCTCCTTACCAGTCACACCAAAATTATTCTGCCTCCAGGACGGAAGAAGGAGGGCGCCACGGTTAGCAGGGTCCAGGCCGGAGCCTGACGTTTCCCTCTCTCCCCCGGCTTATGGTGGTTGGCACCCCTGTTGCCCTTGGCCTGTCTGCCCGTGGCTGCAGTCTCCCTGGAGGGAGACGAAGAGACCTATTAGTTTTAAATTTCCCTTTCCCCCAAATTCCCAGTTCTTTTAGATATTTAAACTAAATAAAGCTTGTTTTAAATTTTACTTACCTGTTCCCGTGTTTGTCTGGTCATTGGGTTGGCTTTGGGGACCTCCTCGAGGTGGGAGTTGCAAAGGGGCGTGGCTTTAGTTAAAATAGCCAGCCCCTGGTGGTGACATGAGCTTTTTCAATTGCTCAGAAATATCCAAGAAAGCTCTTACATATACATGTACAAAATGTTGTGTGTTGTGTTTCAGCAAGCGGTACTCTTACATAATATAAGTGGTTGTTAACAATCCAATTATTTCTCCTGCCCACATTAAGTTCGACAAAATAGATGGATTAACTTTTGGTGATCCGATCAACCAAAATGCATGTTAATAGCAGGTGTAAATGTGCTCTTACTTACATTGGTTACATTGTTCTGGCAATGCCCTTTAGTGGCTTCTTTACAAGCATAACTTCAATATATTGTACTTGTTTGTCAATAAATGCATTATTTTAAATCTGATTAGTTAAAGATATTTTAAAAAGCCCATTTAATATTTTATTGTAAAGTAACTTGGAACTACAGTATGTAACCTGAGTCTTTATTATATTATAGACCTCAATAACACCTGTAACTCACCTGAACACGTCTGACAGACATCATCGATGTTGAGATGAGCTTGGTCTCTGATATAATTCTTCAGTACAGCTGGAAAAACAAGAAACAGAGGAAATGTTTATGCAGATTTTTTCATAGTACAGAAACAAATCTTCAATTAATTAAGGATTATATGAAAAAGACATATATTGGAGATGGCAACGTTCAGAAAGGTAATCCTAAAGTTAATACATACAGCAAAATCCCCGGTGTTAAATTAACACCGGCTCGGTGTTTATATGGGTACCACCAGCAGGGTGTTAAAAGTAACACCGAAGCAGTGTTAGAGTTAATAAGATACTTTAGCAATCATTTGAGTGATTATTTGATTATTGAAGACACCTGGTGATAATGAGCCGAACTACATCTACAACTTCCAGTCACTGCCTTAGATAAAATCAACTGAAAAGACATCTCTCTTATCACAAACCAGACTGACTTTTGTCTACTTTGAAATTGTTTGGTCACCATTATGGTGATCTGTGGTTCCTTTAGTTGGGTGGGTTGACTCTTGTTTCTGCCTTTGAGGGCTTTGCAACAGTGTCTATTAAACACATTATTTGTTGCAAAGGTTGTTAAAGCAAAGTTTATAAAGTTTTTATAACAGAGATTGTAGCTTTAAGTAAATTGATTACACAGTCAAAAAATTCAGCATTCATGGAAAATTAAATTGATGATTAAATATATATTCTCTACTGGTTTTAACTTACAGAGCTTTTAAACAAATTTTGTTAAAAATGCTTGCTGGAAAGTATGTTGTGCCTCACGTGCAGATATCATGTATCACCCCATTAATCGCAACAAGGGTGACATAATTTATGTTGCAATGCATGATGGGAGTCATGAGTTTTATACTATGGTGATCCCAGCATGCTTTGCAACATTATGTTTGTCACCATGATTCCGATTAATGGGGTGATTCATGATATCTGCACGTGAGGCAAAAAAGTATTTCCAGCAAGTATTTAACAATAAAATTTGAAAAGCTTGATCTGAGGAAAGCAACGTTACTGAAGTCCAATAGAGAATAATATACATATTATCAACATCAAAATTTTCTATGAACACTGAATTTTTAGACTGTGTAAACAACTTACTTCAATCTATAATCACTGTTATAAAAACTACATAAACTTTGTTTTAACATCCTTTGAAACATATAATGTGTTCAATAAACACTGTTGCAAAGACCTCTAACGCAGAAACAAGAGTCAACCCACCCAACTAAAGGAACCACTGATCACCATAATGGTGACCAAACAATTTCAAAGTAGACAAAAGTCAGTCTGGTTTGTGATAAGAGAGATGTCTTTTCAGTTGATTTTATCTAAGGCAGTGGCTGGAAGTTGTAGATGTAGTTCTGCTCATTATCACCAGGTGTCTTCAATATCAAATAATCACTCAAATGATTGCTTAAGTATCTTATTAACTCTTAACACTGCTTCGGAGTTACTTTTAACACCCTGCTGGTGGTTCCCATATAAACACCGAGCCGGTGTTAATTTAACACCGGGGATAATTCATCTGGTGTAGCAAATGGCTCGGAGTCAGATTGGGGCCATTTGGCATCTGGATTTCAACAGCCCTAAAATTGTGATAATTAGATAACCCTGTCTCCTCTATCACCTATCAAGGCTGTAAAGTGGGCAACAATTAAAACAAATGCCGTCGTAAAAGGAGGTTCAAAGGAGCTCCATCCGAGCCGATCGAATGACGACCGCCAGAGACACAGCAGGGGGCACAGACTATATGTCTGTGATGAAACCACATTTAAAGATCACAATGAGCTGTTTAAATGTATATATATTTTATATCCCTTTACTGCATGATCGTGTATGTGTGATGTAACTGTGTGTTAACACTTTAGTTAGATTTTGTTCACTGTAGCATGGTTCATATCTTAGGTATGAAATTATTATTCAACGTGATCTTAAACCCATGTCTTGTCTAGTATCAAATTAATCCACTCTTTATTTCCTAATCATTTCTATGTATCATATTACCATAAGCCGCATCAATGTCATTTAATATCGATTTGAAGAGTTATGGAAACAAACTTTTATCATTTGGCATTTACGCAAATGTGATGTCTGAAAGAACAAAGGCTTGTTTCCCGCGCGATCGAACACTTCGCACATTGGTCATTTCACCTAAAATGGGCTGGGCGCGTGAAAGGTCAAAACGGCCTATCGTCCAAGCTCAGTTGCTCAGTTGCTCAATCGCTCAATCACCCCGGAGCGCTCAGTCGCTCGGTTACTCAGGTAACCCGTCAGCGCAGATTGGAAACTCGCTGAGACTCACCCAGAGTCCCTCGGATTCATCATCTTTTCTCTGAGCCATGTCCTACTCTTCGGGACAGTAATTTCCTGGCTTGCACTTTGCACTTCGAGTTCGGACAATTTACGCGGAACACTCCGCCATACGGAACAACCAAACGGACTTACGAGCACACCTGGATTATCTCTCTCTCTCTCTCTCTGCTCGCACCCGCGCGCACCAGACACGTCGTACTACATCATAAAGAGCCAAATGCAAGTATTAACCTTGTTCTACTCACTGATGTTTAAGCTTTACCCCTTATGAAAATTAAGGCGATCCTTAGAGATTTTCCGATGGTTTGTGCAGATGTTAAGCAATAGTGTTTTTGCCAATCTTTTACTCTCTCTCTAGCTTTTCAGTCTTTTCTTTCTCATCTATGTTTTATGTTATTGTATATGTGTATGTTTAGTTAGTCGTTGTGTGTACTTCGTTTTGTAGTTAATAAACCGGTTTTGCATTTTCACAATTGAATTGTTTCTGTGTTCAATGCTCACGAAATTAAAGTCACTATTTCTGCCTTTTGATCCAGCTACACGCTGCGAGTAGCACTGTATATCAGTAAGAAGGTTAATTTTAAAGGCCATGAAATTAACATTTCTTAGACGTTAATATACGATTATGGATATATGTCTTCGGTGGACGAACATATTAATTAATTGTTATTATTAATTCTGCTAAATCAGTTTAAAATCTTAATAATTTGTATAATTAATTACAGTTAATTATACTTATTATTCCATTTGAGCTAAATATGGGAATTTCCCAAATTCCCTTAAATTCCCGTAGTATTTCGGTTGGAGGTTTATGGTGTTTTAAATAACGCCGTTCTCCTCCTCCCGCTGATTCGCTACATATTAATGGTGGAGAACGCGCGGGCAGATTTAAACATTATTTTCTGAGCAAACCAGTTACAAATCAAATGTGTTTTTGCATTGTGTGAATGAAAAAGAACTATCAGCTATAACTGATTTCGTTCTTTATTTGTATGAATGAAAATGTATTTTCCTGTATCATTTTCAGGACGTAACAGACTCGCGCCCCTGTTATGTATAGCTAACTGCAGTCTTTAAGGTAACCGTATTAAAAACACTTTGATACGCTGCATTACTGTCTGATTCCGCCTAATAAAGAGTAGAATTCCTTTATGTAGAGCGAAGCGGTGGTCGAGTGAGTACTCCCATCTGATAAGGCCTTTTTGTTTAATCTCCAGGAAATGATTTGCAATTAGAGAAGCTGTCTATCGTATTTTTCCATTTTAATGCAGTTCTAAACGTAGGTTCGGGAGGAGCCTAAACATTCAGGCCTGTCAATCATCATCATCATGGGCGTATATAAGGCAGCCTTCAGGCCTTCCTGTCCAGCTGCTTTCTTTTCCGGATTTTGGCCCCGCCCGTTTCCGGAATCACATCTACACAACGAGCTCCAGCTCCTACTAACTTGGGAAATATATTTTTAAATACCAATGCAGCAGCTTTTTTAGTACCCGCTCTCACTACCGCTGTAGTTGATGTCAGGGGCTGTGCTCAATATTTTTGCATTTCGGATGTTCTTTTACACGACAACCGCATGCTCGATTGCAAACGCTGTTTGACAACAGCGACGTGACATCATGCGCTTCTGTTAATTCCGTCTACGCATGCGCGATCGACCAAAACAACAATGGCGGCCCACAGGACTGTGTTGCACTTGTTTTCGCGTTTATTAATTCATTTTCCATCAAATCTAACAATTATCGGAGCTTTATAATCCAGAGTTAATCGTAGTGAAACCTACCTTATTGTCAATTCAATCAAACTGCTCGTTTTTTCGTTCTTCTCGATAGTTTATTTTTTTCTCACAGCTCTGTAGAAGAATTCGCTACACGCTCCCGCGTTCTTCCATCCAAGGCAACACCGCATTCCACTGGCCCCGCATGCATACATGATGACAGTCTCTGCGGACGGGCAAGGATCCCACGCAATGGTCTACAACGAGCCTCCGCTTTTCGCGCACACGAAGCCGAAAGTATACTAGGGACGTCCGCGTATGCGCGCCGTCCGCATGACGTCATTTTCGTCATCGAGAGGGTCCGCGGCCGGCCGCGCGGACCGTCCGCGTGCAGCCCAAAAGGCGAAAGGCATGACGCGCTAACTGTTGCACTTTTCTTTGAACCGACAGCATTGAGCAATTGAGTTCAAAAAACCCAACACAAAGCTAAGGATAGAAAAAGTCGTCTGTCGGAACAACCCTATTGTTGTAACACAAAAACTTGACACATGTAAGAACATGAACAAAATAACAATCTCATAAATATGTATTTATTAAACTTTCATTTCATTTACGTTTTTACTTTTCAAGCAATGCAGAAATCGGATTGTAGTTATTTCCTCATCCAGGGTACATTCTGTATAAATATAAGATAGCCTATCTCGTGTTTTAAATGGCAAGTTTCTATACTTCATAGTAAAGACGCATATACATTAAATAGCATTGTATTGCATGGATCAATCAAAGAGATTTGTTGCAGGCTTGCCTGCTCACACGGGCTCGCCACGAGTCCGGTTAAGCATTATTTAAAGCTGATCTTTCTGTCGCTTTATCTCTACCGCAGTAGGGATCTCCGTTTCTCTCCGTTACAGAACCGCCGCTCGCACTATCACGGTAAGCTAGTCCACTTTCATCGACCTAATAAGCATATAATGTTTATTCGTTAAATATATTGCTTCTTCATTGCTTTAAATATTATTCATAATTGATTAGAACATCTCAAAAAACGCGGTTCGGTTGATGCTAATTAGTGCTTAATTAACAGGCGACCTAACCCCGGTCTCATTGCTATTCACAATTTGTCCAACAAACCACAGTGTTTATTAAAACATTTAAACACGCTTCGCAATTTGAAATCGTTCTTCGGTATTGTCTCTCATCACCGCACCATTAAATTGATATCAGGTCATTAAATATCACGCCGCGGAGTTATGCCATTAAACTTTATAGATTTATGGACTAAAGAAGATTTGTCTGTATTAACTCACCTCGTAACCAACTGCAGGACTTCATCCCTAATCACCGGTTTCTACTAGAAGCGCACATAATTCTTCACCATCGAATAATTTCCACCTGTCTCACCTAAAGTTCATTCCCTCAGCCGCAGCAGCAACCACAAACACCGCTCCCGCACTTGATTTCATTTTCAATCTCAAGGCCAACAGCAGTTATCTGACCAACCGCAATAGCGCCAGTTAAAATCCATTTCTCACTGCCGCAGCAGTGTTCTCGGACTCCGATTATTCACCAGCCCCAGTTAAACTTGATTTTTCTCCACCTCAGTAATTTCGGCCTCTCACGATACTTTGTCAGAGAAAATTGTCAATTTTTTCTATTTGCAGTTGTGATCCCGGTTTCGTCCTATCACCCAGCTTTTAAATTAATTTTACTTCATTGTTTCAGCAATGAATTCGGCCACTTTCACAATAATTCGTCAGAGTAAATTTACAATTTTTCTTCCACAGTAGTGATCCAGCCTCCATCCTAACACCCAGCTTTAAATTTATTTTACTTCATTGCCGCAGCAATTATTTCGGCTGCTTCTCCCTTGATAATTGTCAGAGAAAATAACTTTTTTCTACCACATCAGTGATCCAGGTTTTCTTCATCACACCCAGCTGATTAAATTATTTTTACTTCATTGCCGCAGCAATGATTTTGGCTGCTTCTTTTACGATCATTTGTCAAAGATCATTTTTATATTTCTCTACCGCAGCAGTGACTCCTGTTTTCGTCCTCACTCCCAGTTTCTAAATTAATTTTACTTCATGGCCGCAGCATTCATTAATTTTTCGGCTGGTTTTTCACTATAATCTGTCACAAAATGTTCTAATTTTCTCTCCCGAAGAAGTGATTCCTGTTGGCGTCCTTAAACCCAGCTTTTAAATGAATTTTACTTCATTGCCGCAGCAATGATTTCGGCTGCTTCTTTCACGATTATTTGTCAGAGAACATTTTTATATTTCTCTACCGCAGCAATGATCCTTGTTTTCGTCTTCACACCCAGCTTTTAAATAAATTTTACTTCATTGCAGCAGCAATGATTTCGTCTGCTTTTTCACAATAATTTGTTAGAAAATGTTTAAATTTCTCTACCACAGCAGCGATTTCTGTTTTCGTCCTAGCACCCAACTTTTAATTAATTTTATTTAATTACCGCAGCAATGTTTCGGCTGCTTTTTCACGATAATCTGTAAAATATATATATATATTTCTCTACCCAGCCGTGATTCCCGTTTATGTCCTCGCACCCAGCCTCTTAAATTAATTTTACTTCATTGCCACAGCAATGATTCGGCTGCTTTTCACAATTATTTCTCGGAAAAAAAATGTATTTCTCTACTGCAGCCTTGATTCCTGTTTTCGTCCTTGCACCCAGCTTTTAAATAAATTTTACTTCATTGCCGCAGCAATGATTTCAAGCCGCTTCTCCCACAATAATTGTCAAAAAATTATTTTCTCTACTAAATCAGTGGTCCAGATTTTCGTCACCACACCCAACTTTTAAATTCATTTTACTTCATTGCCGTAGCAGTGATTTCGGCCGCTTACTTCACTATAATTTGTCAGAATTTGTATTTCTCTTTACCGCAGCAGATCCTGGCCTTCGTCCTCACGGCCAGTTTTCAATAAGCTTTAATTTAAAAAATGTTAGGGGCGAGAGGGAACTTTCCCCTGTCGTCGACAGTCTTAAATATAGTTTATGAACTTCTAGCTCCGTTCTTGGATTTTTTGTTTTGTTTAGCTAAACTTTACTTTTGAGAATTGATCACAGATTAAAGATCAATTGTTCACAAAACGAGAGCACCTTCCGTTTGCAATCTAGGGCACAGTCAAACTTACAACAATGGCTGAGCCGCAGTATTCATGTATGTGGGTGCGTCTCCGTGTACCGGTCGATAGCCTGCAAACGAGTCGTTTGCTCTTGCGTTCGTAATAATTTTTTCATACGAGAGTGCTTCTACATTGCTGATAGCACACATACACGTCTATTTGATGTCTACGAAACATTTTCACCTGCAAGATGTAATTTTTGATGATTAAATTGCACATCTGCAATACATGACTCGCCCTTCTCAAATTCTCACTATACCCGCTGCAGAGATGTGGTGCGTGCGCGACGCGAATGCTCTGCTCATGAAACTGATCAACGATTTTTCTATTGAATGCCAAATTCGGAAAGTTTGACTTTGGTTCATAAAAGCAAAGCGGCTGGCTGGCAGCAAGCCAATTGGGCGGCAGGCTGCCGTGAAATTTTATTCCAGGTTGTTATGAGATGTTTACTCACCCAGATTTTTTTTTTCCTTATCATGCTTTTTCAGTCGTACCCGTGCTGTCTAGGTGTCCAGAGGTGTCATTTCAAAAGCATCCCTGATAGCACACGTACATCTTGAAGATGTCTATTTGATGTCTGTGTTTACATCTGCAAGTCACATTATTTAGATTGTTTGCTCATCTGCAATACGTCTCTGGGACGTTTCCTAAAAGATGTCATAGACATATTAAAGATGTTTTTGATTTATAATGTATGTAAAGCGCTCATGTAAAGCAGCTCTTTCTAAGACCTTTATAAGATGTTTTAACACACCAAACGTATTCCACTTCTCCAGATCTTTATCAGACATCTTACAGTCGTACCCGTGCTATCTGGGATTAAACGGTGCCGTGCTAGCTGCAAAGCTAAGTGGATCACGTCTTTGGACTTTGATCTCACAGCGTAGTCTACGTATTATAACAATCGAGAAACACTGCTTTTTTCCCATAAACTGACCGGCCGCAGATGCATATTCTATAACATCCATATATTTTTTATACATATTCACGCTTTTTCAATTCATGCATCGCCTCGCAGAGCCATTTGCAAGGCGATGTAACAAAAAAATGTCAGTCTTCCGTTCCAGTTTTAATTTTATTCTTATTCTTTATTCTTATTTGTTGACACTTCTATCAACGAGAAACCCCGGGACCACTAGCTTTTTTTTATCTGCCCAGTCCCACCCGCAGCAAAGGTAAGCTGCATGCTCCCACAAGGTTCGAGTTGGGTCCCGCTGGTCCCACCGGATACCAACCTCTTAACACAGTTCTCTAAAGTAAGCAGACGAGCCCACAAAATAGTCACAAGATGTTCTTATTTTGCGTTTTTCCTCTTATAGAAATTTATCCTAAATAATATAGTCCGTTGCTCCAAAAAACGTGTTCACGATTGTTTCCAATGTTCGTGTGTTTTTTGCGCAGTTATTTGTCAACAAAAATCTAATGAACATGTTGGCTAATTATCAACCACAATCAGCCTCTAACAACCTTTCGCTCGATACGCATTGATTTCAGCAGTGATTTTGTCCCGCTCATACTACCACAGTATTGATCCCAGCCGATCGCGCTCTTATTTAACAGTTGCCGCAACCTTTTTTCTCACTGCCTTAGTAGTGATCTTATCCCGCTCGCTCCGAAGCCCCAGACAGCGCATTTCCTACTCCCGCAGGAGTTATTATTTGTTTATTTGACAGGGACCATACAAGCAAACATAGTTACAATACATAGCCTGTAACTGATGCGTAGCATATAGTGTCTATAGCTAGAGCTAAAATAAGCCCAAATTTCGCACACTTTTTTCGTATAACTTTGCTCACTGCCGCAGCAGTGATTTCATAACGCTCGCACTCTCGCAGTAGTGATTCAGCCTTGCTCCCCTTTGAGCCCCAGTCCGTTCGCTTCCCAGTAACTCCCGCAGGAGTCTGAAGCCAAAAATTTTGCACAGCTTTTTCTGTATAACTTTGCTCACAGCCACAGCAGTGATTTCATAACGCTCGCACTACCGCAGTAGTGATTCAGCCTTGCTCCCGCAGGAGCCCCAGTCCGTGCGCTTCCCAGTAACTCCCGCAGGAGTCTTAAGCCAAAATTTCGCACAGCTTTGTTTGTATAACTTTGCTCACTGCCGCAGCAGTGATTTCATAACGCTTGCACTACCACAGTAGTGATTCAGCCTTGCTCCCGCAGGAGCCCCAGGCCGCACGCTTCCCATTGACTCCCGCAGGAGTCTTAAGCTGAAACTTTGCACATCTTTTTCTGTACAATTTTTTCACTGCCGCAGCAGTGATTTCATCTTCGCTCTTACTACCGCAGTAGTAATTCAGTAAGAGGAAGAAGAAATGGTTTGATGATATTCTACCCATTTTTTTGGGGGGAGAGAGAGGATAAATCTTACAGACCTTAATTACTCGCAGGCTCCTGCTCAACTTGCTGTCCATCAAACACTCTTTTGGGGGTTGAACTTGTGGCTCGAGCCCCAGCCTCAGGTTCGCTCTCTCTGAAGGTTCAGAGCTCAGGTACAGAGCTCCCTTCGAGGACAGCAAGCCAAGTTTGTTTACCATTAATCATTAAGACCTGAATGCGCAGGCGAACTAGTGAAATGCAGTTCTAAACGTAGGTTCGGGAGGAGCCTAAACATTCAGGCCTGTCAATCATCATCATCATGGGCGTATATAAGGCAGCCTTCAGGCCTTCCTGTCCAGCTGCTTTCTTTTCCGACATCCCTCCTCCTCCCCATCTCCTCCTTCACTCTCTCCTTCTTCCTCTTTGCAGTTCAGTTGCAGGGGGTTGAACTTGTGGCTCGAGCCCCAGCCTCAGGTTCGCTCTCTCTGAAGGTTCAGAGCTCAGGTACAGAGCTCCCTTCGAGGACAGCAAGCCAAGTTTGTTTACCATTAATCATTAAGACCTGAATGCGCAGGCGAACTAGTGAATTCACGTACGTGGATTTTTTAAATTGAAAGCACCGAGTGTAAGACTTCAATTTCTTTTAAGGAGATGAAAACTTGATCAAGTATTTATAGTCACAACGTACGATAAAGCACCTTGGACTCTTTGTTTATTGCGTGTCCCGGTAACTAAGCCAAAATTAAAATAGGCAGCGCAAACATGAGCAAATTACATCCGTCGTCTTAGCAACGGAGCGGCCGCCGATGTAATTGTTGAATAGAAGCGAATCTTTGTCAGTTTAAAGCGTACTACCTAGTTCTAACACTAGATGTCAGTCTTGAGTGTCTAACACTTCTCTTTCTCCTCCTTTACTTTACGCCTGACTTCCGCTTTCTTTGTTTGTTGGGCGAAATATCGCCATCTGGTGGGGAAAGTTCGTTTGGCCCTCTCATAAACTCTTTTGGGAAGTGTATGACAGGAGTCAAACTTGGAATTTTGACCTTACTTCAATAACTAGGTTATTCTACTACTTTGTAGTTTTATTTCCTACATATTGAAGATTATGGTCTTAAATGATAAATAATAATTAATATTGCTTTGGCTTTATTAATTTATTATTTCTTTATTTAATTTTTTTTATTTTTTATTTATTTTATTTTTTATCTTATTTCATTTTTTTTTTTTTTTGCTGTTCTCTCTCGCCCCTTACTTTCCTGTTCTCTTTTCTATTGTAGAGATTGTATTTTAATTAAGTTTAAATTTAAATTTCATGCAGTTTGATTTATTTTAAATTTTAATTGAATCAATTCTTTACTGTGAATAGAATTCAGCCCCATAAGTCCCATTCTCAGTGAATTCATTTATGTTTTAACTGGTGCAATAGGATAAGCCCCTGTGCATCTCTTTAAAGCTAACACTTGATAGATGAATCAGGACTTCGCCAGCGGTGAGTTCTACAAGAGACCGGTCCCGCGGAACTGACTCGAGTGTGTACAGTCGGGGTGCTGCGGTAGCTCCCTCCTTTAGCACCTTAGGCAGCAAGACACAGTGCGACCTCTGCCACCGGGCACTCCAATCGCTAACCGTGCCAGCTGACACACAAAGCCCTAGCGGCAGTGCCAGTTGGTGGGTGACACCTTTGAGTGCGGCCTGGCGGTGTGAAGGGCGTGACTGTTGAGCGGTCGAGGTGGGGAGGGCAGAAGGCCCGGCACTCTTGGCTGCGTGCTCAGGGAAGCGCCTTGTCTCTGTGTTCCACCCTGGGTTGTCTTAAATAGTCAACAGGTGTTAGTGTAAAAGAGATGCATTTTTCTCCCCTCTGTAGCCACTAGAGGCACCAGATCCCTCTCACGTTGGGTCTAGCCCAGCCACTCTAGCTAAGCCACTCCCCTAGCTCGCATGACTCCATAGTGCCCTCTCCCTGTAAGGCCCTGTCATCAAATCTAGGGTAGAGAACCTGCTAAGCTGAAACAGGAAACCCCTTTTCCACCTCCTATCCTCTTCATTTTCCCAGCCTTAGGACTTCGTCTGTTGGCTGTCTCAATTCCCATTTTCATTTTATTTTATTAGTATTATTTTCATTTTATTTGTTTGTTTTTTTATTTATTTGTTTTTCTTTCCTCTCTTTTCCGTTCCTATTTCATTTCCAGCAACCTATCCTCCTCATTCTGTATTCTATTTTGTTTTATTTTATTTTAATCATTATAATTAATTAATTTTAATTATTTTGATTCACTTTATTTTGGGCTGAAAGAGCAAAACTGCACAAACCATAAGGAGAATTCATTAGTAATACGCTCGATAAACCAAATGTCCAAGGCGACCTATAGGTTTTAACAAAGCGACAAATTACTAGAATTTTTCCCTTATTTCCCCACACTGATTATCTGTGCCGCTGGAGAAAGGCCCTGATAATAAGCTCATAGCCCACATATATATATATATATATATATATATATATATATATATATATATTTTATTGCCGTAGCTCGTTGAACTGTGCGGACTCGCATTGGCTCTTTGTGTTTTCTCTTCTATCAGTGTGTCAACATGTCCAGATCACCAAGCCCTGTCAACCACTGGGACCAGCTAGAGGCCTGGCTCAGCGCTGTGACATCTGAACTTCTGCCCAACCTCGCCAATGAACTGCAACACCTGGAAAGAGAGCAACTCGACGGCACCCTGGATAAACTCATAGCCCACGACCCAACGAGGAGCTACAGTCACAAGGATATAGCCAAGATCACAGGTGCCATCGCTCACAACCTCATCATCCAGCGTAAACTGGGCGAAAGGAACATCGCCCAACTGGAACAGGATGCAGCAGCTCTACAGCTCCAAGCGGCAGAGGCACGGAGGAATCAGGAGGAGGCGCAGAATCGTCTAGATCAGCTGACACAGGGATTAGAGGATCAACACCCATCGACGGAGGAGGAACACTGGAGGCTAAAGGACGAGATTGGACAACTCCAAGAGGCCTTGTCAAAACTCCGCACAGACACAGAGCACAAGGAGCAACAGGAAAAGACAGCCAGAGAAGAGCTGTCTGGAAAGCTTCAGCAGGCTGAACATCTTCTGGTGAGAGCAAAGGCAGAACTGAAGGAACGTGATGCCAAGCTGAAGGCCTGTGAGAATCACCTGCGAGCGTCTCGAGATGAAGGTCGAGCTCTGGCTCAGCAACGAGACCAGGCTAGGGACGACCTGGACTTCACCCAAAGAGAACTCATTTATGCGTATAAACTGCAAGCTGAACAAGTAAGGGAAATAGCAACCTTTCCCTTTCATTCAACCAGTGAGCCTGCACCCTCCCAACAAAGCTTTTCTGTTGAAAAGGGGGGCGGGAGCCCACTGTTAAAGACATCAGCCAGCATCCCAGAACCTCTCACTACCACAGAGGGGTGGGAACAAACAAATTTCCCGAGGTCACCTGCAGACATGCCCGGCGTGGCACCCAAAGACCTCGACAAGCTGGCTAGAAATATCCCAACATTTACCCCAGACCCTGCAGGTGGCCATGATATCCACTCTTACCTGCAGGACATTGACTTTTATTTGCAAACACTGCCAAATGTAACCACAAGAGACAAACTGTATCTGCTACGGGTTACTTCCAGTCGTGAGGTGAGGAGTTTCCTTGACCGGCAGCCAGAAAACGTCAAGATGGATTACAAGCAGCTGCAAAAGGCTTTAATAGAAGAGTTTTCGGATCCAGAGTCAGAACATGGACTAGTTACAGCAATGGACCTCAAACAGAGCAGAAACGAAACTCCACAGGCCTACTACAACAGACTCAGGCGAGCTTACTTTGGCTCACGGAATGAGCCAGGAATGGAGGAGGACTTTAACTTCAGGACCCTTTTCCTGCGAAATCTTCATTTCACAGTAAGCCAACACTTAGGGGTTATGGCCTGCCCTCGCACGATGACAACCAGGCAGTTGCGGGACTTGGCCCATAAAGCTTATGGTAAACAAAGAGCGGCCTCTGAAAAGACTGTTAAAAACCCTGTCATTCTCCCTGTCTCTGAACTGTACCCTGAACTACCACTGGAGGGCGCACGACCGCGCCACAGTGAAAGACCTTTCAACAGAGGGTCAAGAGACTTTACAGCCAGTCAGGAATGGTACGGCCATGAAGGGGCTCGTCCCAAGCACCAAATGGGACGCGCCGAGAGGTCATGGAGCCGGCCAAACTCATCAGACAACCAGAAGGGTGGCGGCTCGTGGGAACCTGGCCGACGACCTAGAGGTAACCGTCCTGCACCTGGCAGATCAAAAACTGGTAACAGTCAACATCGATACACACAGAGCAAGGTTAAGCCTGAACTACCCCAGAAACAGAGTGACACAGACACGTCTGAATCAGCAGAGATTCTGAGAATATTGAAGGAGTTAATCCAAAAGAGGCCCCACAAGCAGGACCACGAAGACAAACCCGACTCCTTATTCATTTCACAAACCAAAGACTTTGGCGTACAAACAATATCTCAGACACCGACCAACCAAAGCCTGCAAGTACCAGAGAGTGCTGTGTTAACTGTCTCCTTCCCTACAGAGTCACAGGAAACCAGCCTTAACTGCCTGCCTATTAATACAACAGCCCCAGTACCAAGCCTCCTGGGAAACCTGATCGAAAGAGGAGAAGCCAAAAAGCTATATCTATCCATCACCTTGGAAAATGAGGTCGAACTAGAAGCCCTCGTCGACACCGGAGCTGACCTAACGCTGATGTCATCCCAGCTTTTCACCAGACTCCAGAACAGAGCTAAGGCCCAAAATTTGACCCTTAAACCCCAAAGGTGTATGCTGAATGTGCAGTCTTACAGCCAGACTGAAGTTCAACTGCAACAGGTGATTCCCATCCACCTGACAATCGGTCCTATGAGCATCATACACCCTGTGTACATCTCACCAATGGACTCATACCCACTCCTCATTGGCAAAGACCTGCTAGACCGCTTTGAACCCTTAATGGACTTTAAACAGTTAAAAATTTGGGCTCAAGTGCGAGAACCTTTACCCTTTCAATCAGCCAGATCATCTGAGGTAAACTGCCAGGTCACACAGGTCATGGACGACCCCCCAGCCAGCCGCGGGAACTTCGTCTCAGACCTAAAATCCAAAAGTTCACTGCTCTGCACTCTGCATCCAGCCAAAGACTCAGAGCCATACCCAGGACTTGACGCACAAGTTCAACAGAATTTAAAAGATGCAGATGCCATGCAGGATGATGCAGATCATCAGAAACTACAAGCCTTTAACATCGCTACCCAAGCTATGTTAAACCACCTCTCAGACCCCTCCACCTACCCTATCACAAACTATGATCTGTCTGCTGCTCCAACCCGCAAACACCTCGGCGATGTCAGGCACCTGCTGCGCATAAAACACAACATCCTCGGGTATGTCCCTGATGACCGCACGACACCTGCGCTTATGGTTCCTCAGGCCCATAGGGGGGTCATACTGATGTATGCGCATGACACAGCATGTGCCGGACACCACCGCACAAAAGCCATGTATGAAACACTGAAACAGGTGGCATACTGGCCTGAAATGCAGCAGGATGTAGCACAATACATCAAGGGATGTCTGGTTTGCTGCCAGTTCCATCCGGCTAACCCAAACCAATGGGCACCACTGCAAAAAGGAGGTGTCAACTTCCCATCGTCAGCCCTCCAGATAGACTGGGTTGGACCATTACCCAGGTCAACGAGGGGCAACGAACACTTTCTCACGGTCATCTGCCAATTCACAAAGTTGGTAGAATGCTTTCCAGCACCCAATGACACCACCCAGACCACAGCATACACCACTCACCAGTATCTGGATGAACTTCATCTGGGAACGACCTTCGCTTTTCAAACGACCAAGATCTGGTACTACAGTTTCGCCCCGCCAATTCAGACAGCTCACCAGCAGCTGTCAAAGAAATTTCTGCCACACTGGACAGGACCTCATGAGATTGTGGACAAACTCTCTCCCGTTGCATACCGGATCAAGATGGGCAGGAGTCAGAAGGAACCAATTTTCAGATGGGTCCACCGGAACCAAGTCAAGAGACACTCAACATTTTGGCATGACAGTAGAGGGGGGACTAGCACTAACCAGGCCAAACTCCCTCCACACTGCCTCCTCACTAGAACTCTGCCACCTAGGGAACAGCCGCTAATGAAAAGAAAGAGAGCTGTCATGACCAAACAAGAACCTGTAGCGCTCACCTATTGTTCTTTCTCTCTCTCTCTCTCTGTCACCAGGATGCTGCTGTGGATCACGGTCCTGTACATCAGCCTACAGGGGGGGTGGTCGCAACCTGAAATCGTGTCGCCGGGTCCAGCCTCAGGCATCGTCCTAAAAGAGCAACCCGGACTCCTGATCACGAACTGCAGAACACATAGCCAAAAAGTCTATGTCCGACTCAACCCCCGTGATGTCTACAGAGCACACTACACAGCATCAGCACCAGAAACCAGTTGGGCAGGAGAACGATGGGCGCAGAACGCTATGTTTCACGCAGAGGCCGACATCAAACACATGCTGTACCAACTTCAGAAGATGACTGTCACACAAGCAGATCTCAGCGGACAAACTAAGCGCCCCAAGCGGTTCCTGGGGGCCCTACTCGGAGCCGCCGCAGCAGTCGGAACTTTGTTCAACATTGGAGTCACCAGTGTCAATGCAGTCAGCATAGCCACGGTGAGACGACATGTGAATGAGATCCAGGAGGAAATACCTCAACTGAGAGAACAACTGACAGCTCAGAGCAAATCACTGCAAACCATGGGAAAATCCTTAAAAGATACTGTCGTAATTCTCAACACACACAGTGTCGCACTGAAACAAACAGTGAACTCTTTGAAACAGATTTTCTCAGTACTGCAGGTGGATCATGCCTATTCTCAACTGGTCACAGCTCTGATGTCAGACATGCTGCGCGAGGTGAGCTCCTCTGTGGACAGTCTAGCCATGGGTAGAATTCCACCCTACCTGGTACCCCTAAGCCTGGTACAGACCATTTTATCCTCTGCCACTGCAGGGCCAACAAACACTCTGCAGGCGCATCTGGCCTACTCCCTAGGTAGCGCAATTCCCTTAAGCATAGCCCCTGAACAAGGCGAACTTGCTTTTCTGATAAACCTGCCAATCATTGAGTCACAAAACATCTACAGACTCAAAGACATTGTCAATGTTGGCTTCTGGCAGGGAAACACCCACATCAGAATACGCACCCCCGACGTTGTGGCTTACCATGACAGCAATGAACAGCTGTACCTTGCACCAAACCTGCGCATGTGCAGCCTCACTAAAGACATTCATTATCTCTGCCCCAGCAAACCTTTCCTTCGGGACAACACTGACGGCATCTGTGGGCTGCGGCCCATGAAGATTGACTCTCGTTGTCCTGCCTCAGCTAAACCACGAGCCGAGGTCACTAACACCCAAGCAGAAATCGTAGGTGACCGATGGCTGGTCAACACCCCAGCCAGCACAGCCATTTTGACCTACGACCAACACGACACAGCCACCCGCATCAGTCTACCAAACCAGACGATGTGGATTCAAGTTCCAAAGGATGCGATTCTTCACATCGATGAACTCGCACTCTATCACCTTCCCAGTGAGGAGTACCACACCGAACTGGAAATTTCAACTTTCTTCAGGGACCACAACTTCACTTTAGACCCTGAACTGGAGATGAGGATTGCAGAAGGGGGGACCCAACTAATTGATGTCACGCCCATCGACACTGCCCTCCAGACACTTGCTCGGATGCCAGCTATGCACAGCCTCCCTGTTGTCCGAGCCTGGACCGCCGCTGACACGGTACTGTGCCTCTCCACAGGAGTAGGATATGCCCTTACTCTTGGCCTCGCTTTCATCCTGTACCGAAGAGTCAGCGGGATGCAGGAAACAGTGAACAAGTGCACAGCTGCCCTCCCTCGAGCCTTCAAGCGGAACCGTGGGAAGCAAGACACACAAGCCGAGCAAGAGCCCAACCTCATCGAAATCACCCCTCTGCAGGCACGCAGAAGCGCTGCAGAAAATTAAGATACACCTGCCATCCAGACCAAATGACCTGTCCAACCATCGCCTATTGAACCATCGCCCACCAAAGTCTCTCAAGACCCTGGTGGCCATGAAGGGGGGGTATGTAGCAAATGGCTCGGAGTCAGATTGGGGCCATTTGGCATCTGGATTTCAACAGCCCTAAAATTGTGATAATTAGATAACCCTGTCTCCTCTATCACCTATCAAGGCTGTAAAGTGGGCAACAATTAAAACAAATGCCGTCGTAAAAGGAGGTTCAAAGGAGCTCCATCCGAGCCGATCGAATGATGACCGCCAGAGACACAGCAGGGGGCACAGACTATATGTCTGTGATGAAACCACATTTAAAGATCACAATGAGCTGTTTAAATGTATATTTTATATCCCTTTACTGCATGATCGTGTATGTGTGATGTAACTGTGTGTTAACACTTTAGTTAGATTTTGTTCACTGTAGCATGGTTCATATCTTAGGTATGAAATTATTATTCAACGTGATCTTAAACCCATGTCTTGTCTAGTATCAAATTAATCCACTCTTTATTTCCTAATCATTTCTATGTATCATATTACCATAAGCCGCATCAATGTCATTTAATATCGATTTGAAGAGTTATGGAAACAAACTTTTATCATTTGGCATTTACGCAAATGTGATGTCTGAAAGAACAAAGGCTTGTTTCCCGCGCGATCGAACACTTCGCACATTGGTCATTTCACCTAAAATGGGCTGGGCGCGTGAAAGGTCAAAACGGCCTATCGTCCAAGCTCAGTTGCTCAGTTGCTCAATCGCTCAATCACCCCGGAGCGCTCAGTCGCTCGGTTACTCAGGTAACCCGTCAGCGCAGATTGGAAACTCGCTGAGACTCACCCAGAGTCCCTCGGATTCATCATCTTTTCTCTGAGCCCTGTCCTACTCTTCGGGACAGTAATTTCCTGGCTTGCACTTTGCACTTCGAGTTCGGACAATTTACGCGGAACACTCCGCCATACGGAACAACCAAACGGACTTACGAGCACACCTGGATTATCTCTCTCTCTCTCTCTCTGCTCGCACCCGCGCGCACCAGACACGTCGTACTACATCATAAAGAGCCAAATGCAAGTATTAACCTTGTTCTACTCACTGATGTTTAAGCTTTACCCCTTATGAAAATTAAGGCGATCCTTAGAGATTTTCCGATGGTTTGTGCAGATGTTAAGCAATAGTGTTTTTGCCAATCTTTTACTCTCTCTCTAGCTTTTCAGTCTTTTCTTTCTCATCTATGTTTTATGTTATTGTATATGTGTATGTTTAGTTAGTCGTTGTGTGTACTTCGTTTTGTAGTTAATAAACCGGTTTTGCATTTTCACAATTGAATTGTTTCTGTGTTCAATGCTCACGAAATTAAAGTCACTATTTCTGCCTTTTGATCCAGCTACACGCTGCGAGTAGCACTGTATATCAGTAAGAAGGTTAATTTTAAAGGCCATGAAATTAACATTTCTTAGACGTTAATATACGATTATGGATATTTGTCTTCGGTGGACGAACATATTAATTAATTGTTATTATTAATTCTGCTACGCCAGGTAAAACCTGATAAACTTGTATAATTAATTACAGTTAGTTATACATAATATTCCCTTTTGAGCTAAAATCTAAGATTCCCTTGGGAATCCCCGTAGTATTACAGTCGGAGGTTTATATTGTTTCAAATAACTTTATTCCCCTCCTCCCGCTGAATCGCTACACTGGATTACCAAACACACCTGAACACACAAATAGGTAAACGTTTAAAGGGGTCATATGATGAAAATGTTAGCATTGCCACTTTGTAGGTGTGAGCAAAAATAGGTCATTGAAATTTGGCTTTCATTATGATGTCATAAGGATATCTTATTAGAATAATACCGCCTCCTTAATCTGAACTCTCCAACCACTGCACTGCCGTTTAGTGCAGAGAGAAAGAAAGAGAAAGGAAGGACTTGACAGCACAATAGAGTTTGAATTACAACAAACCACCATCATTGTGATTAGTATCTGCACTTCAGGCGCTCATTTGCATTTTAAAAGTCACACCCAAAACGACACATTTTTGGACTTGACAGCACAATAGAGTTTCAATTACAACAAACCACCATCATTGTGATCAGTGTTTACACTTCATCCGCTCATTTGCATTTTAAAAAACACACCCAAAACGACACATTTTTGCTCAAACCTACAAAGTGGCAATGCTAACATTTTCATCATATGACCCCTTTAATAAATTCTGTGGAAATAAATACAGTCTCAATGGGAATCAGAAGAAGAAATTTCACCCAACAAACTTTCAGACTTCATAATATACCAAGCCTTGCGCCAATAACTTCAACTACAACATTCATACAACATTTAAACATTGTGACAAACGTTTCTGTGAAGCTGTTTTGGAATTTTTCATGGTTAAAGTGCTAAATGAATATGACTTAAACTAAATCTGAATCACTCACCATGGACAGTGACATTGAATTTCTTGTATGATATTTTATTGTTGCTTTTAATCTTGAGTACATAAAGTCCAGTGTGTTGAGTTGTGATGTTTGTGACGTTGAGATCTCCAGTCTGATGATTTACCTGCAGTCTGTCTTTGAATCGTTGAGTGTCATTATTATTATCATATATAGGATTGTCGTTGACTGATCTCTTGATTCTGATGCGAATGTTTTCCTTTCTCCACTCAAGCTCATCATGTCTCTGTAGTTTAGTAATATTAGTGTTTAGAGTAACAGAATCTCCCTCCATCACTGACTTCACTTCATCCACGGACACACCTGCAGACACAAACAGATACAGATTTTCACATCGAACAAAGGAGATAACTGCATGCATTTTGATCTCACAAGCCAAAACCTCTGCGACAAAGATTCTGAAAGTCTTTTCAATTACCTGATAATGCGTTTAATGTGGATGAACAGCCAAACCATAGAAAAAGCTCTGCAATGCTAATAATCCTAATAATGCAATGCTAATAAAAACTAAGATAGTGACCTATACTGTAGCTCTGTAAAGCTGTTTTGAAATGTGAGTTGTGAAAAGTGTTACATAAATAAACATCACTTATAAACTAAATACAGTGAGTATATTGAATCTGAAATACTCACCATTGACCCTAACATTGAATTTCTTGTATGAGACTTTATTGTTTCTGCTGATCTTGAATGTATAAACTCCAGAGTCTGTGGTTCTGATGTCTGTGATGGTGAGATCTCCAGTCTGATGATTCAGCTTCACTCTGTCTTTGAATTTCTCATTTTCTGATAACATGATGCTTCCAGCCTTTCCATTGATACTTGCAACAAAAGTGTTTTCAGATCCATAAGACCACACCACCATATCATCTTTTTGTTTGAAAATATCAGTGTGTAGTGTAAGAGAATCTCCCTCCATCACTGACACTGACTTCACTTCAGCACCAAACACACCTGAACAACACAAATAGTGACAGAAAGTTTATAAATGCACATAAATAAATCTAACATGTTAAGAGCCATAAACAAAACTATCGTCTGTAGATAGATTTGTGATATGCAAACCTCAATCTTTTTACTTGTACTTATGTTGCCTTCATTTTCATTTTACATATATCCCTTTAGCACATGAAATAAATTTTTATTTAAGCAAAGTTAGACAGTGAAGAGATAGGGGTTAGTTAAGTGAATGTGTTTTCAGAAGATTCCTGATGGTTATTGTGATCTTATCAGATGGACGCTGTTGGTCCACTCCTCCAGATGGCAAGGATAAAATGTCTAGAAGGTAAGCAGAGATATGAGCAAAGACAGTGGGGTCATAGGGCTAAATGAGGTGTAACATTTAGCAATAGCATGAGAACCCTTGCACCTTAATGATTGGACCCAGACAGAAGTAGTGTATATGAGGAAGAGGAGAGGAATGAGAAGTGATCCCTGAGGAAGCCCAGTGGTCAGCTGATGTCATCTGGATGCTTCTCCTCTTCAGGATACCTTAAAGGACCTCAACAAGATATGAGTTAAAGCAGCTGAGTGCAGTTAGTGATGCATAGGCAGGAAAGGGAGGACAAAAGATCTGTTTATAATTGTCATATTGTAAGGCACTACTTTAACCATGACTGAGAGAGATGGAAGAAACAGGAGCAAATTGTAGACAGAAAAGTGTGGAGGGATCTCAGTTTCCTGGACGTTGCCTAAAGCCATATAATTCACTATAAAAATGAATCGATGAACTAAAGAATATTTATAGTGTGAAGCGAGATGTCAGTCTTTTATGCATTATGCATAACAGTTTAGAAATGTGAATCCTTGTAAGATTGTATTTTAAATAAATAATTTAAATTGTTGCTCTCACTTTTAAATTTAAAGAATTTGTCAGTCGTGTCCTGTTTATTGATTATAATGTGACATGGTAAAAATGGGAAAGAAGGCATGTTAGCAAAATATTTACTCTAGATTAGTCCATCCATCCAAACTACCATATTGATTCAAAAGAATTGTGCATGCCAGGCCATTAATCAATAAAACAACACACCATTTCATAAACCAGTTAAACCTGCACGACAGGTAACTAAACACTGTCTGTACTTGTCTTTTTTTGTGATGTAATCAGAGCAGGGGCGGGGCCAGGGGGGGGGCCAGGGGGGTACC
This sequence comes from Misgurnus mizolepis, assembly GCA_025389145.1. Lineage (NCBI taxonomy): Eukaryota > Metazoa > Chordata > Actinopteri > Cypriniformes > Cobitidae > Misgurnus > Misgurnus mizolepis. Next base: position 1,132,193 of record JAIFKI010000021.1, read on the forward strand.
ATCAGTCTCGTCAGTATTAATTATGTACTAGTGGTTTTGCTTTTCTTAAAATAAAACTTCATATTTTACAGGGCTTTGATTTATTTATGTTACATTTTTTTTATTAGCTTAAAATATTAAAATATAAATTTTTGTGGAGGCTCCGCCTATGAAAAATTGTCTAGACCCGAGAAACCACTCTACCGTGACATGTTGTTATCAGAGTCAATTAGTATAGGCGCACACTTATAGTAACGAACGGTGGTGGCACCAAGAAAAAGCAAGGAAAAACAAGGAAAAACACAGAGGACGGAGAAAGGAGTTTTATGCAGATAGTGAAAAAGGACAACAAAGTCATAGGTGAGTCAGCTGAGTTTTGATATGTTTCCTTAAATGTGGAAACCTGCGATTAGTAAGTTAGAGCTAGCTCCTCTCTGTTACTGTCGAGAATGCTCATTACGTAAGTTGAAGACAACCTAACGGTACATTAAAAGAATATATAAAGTCACGTTTGCCTTTGCGTTTGTAATAAATAGTGGTGTGTTAGATCGCAGTTTATCCATACGGATCAGAACCCACGTTTCAACCCGCATGCGATTCGATCGCGGATTAAACAGGGATAGTTTATAATTTACACGTGTTTAAAATGTTAACCTTCAAGTGCTTTTAAGCAATTTAACACTAAAAAGGCACTAAGTGAGTAGCTGTATGCAAAGACAGGTTGAATGTGTCCGGTCCCGTTCCCATCAGACGTAATCCTCCCTATATCCTTCAAATATTGATGTGTAAACTTTAGGGAGAGTTGCGCTATTGTATCTCATAGTGTATGGAATAGATCAATGAAAAACAACGTAACGTTTTTATGTGGAGTGACTGTTTAAGCTGCGCCGTCTGTGTGTGCATGGGTTTATTTAAGACGACAAGTGCCCTCAATAGTCGACACACGGAGAGAGCTTTGCGTTGATTCGGCGCATGCAAAAACATTAACATGTCATACGACTATGAATAAACGTCTAGAATTTCCTTAGCCTCTAAACTTTCATTGCTATAAACTGTTTTCCTTTTGTTAAGTACATTTTCTGTTGCATGAAGCAGGTTTCACTTTCAGGTGCACAGGCTTTGCAAACTCTAGATAAAACACAAAGTTTAAACCAAGCATTGTCCAACATCTGATCCTGATCTAAACCAGTTTGGATTTATCTGGATTTGTCGACTCCAAACTTACTCTGAATTTTGAAAATTAAGAGTTTGTTGTTCAAATAGCTTCATGCAACAGACCACAGCCTCAGAAGCATATTTAAAGAAAACAACATAAACATTATTTTTTTCTATACATTAACTCACTGGGGCTCTGTGCAATATGCCATTTAATACAACCAAATGTTAGGGATGGCGAAAACGAAAAATTTTCTTGACCGGCCACCGAGCCTCATTGGCCGGTTGAAACCGGTTAACTGATAGGCCTATTAGTTTAAAATATGCTATGCTATTTAAAATAAACAGCCATTTCGAGCCGCGCCTGCAATTTCGCAACTCGCATCTCTCTGTGCGCTTTGCCTCCGGCTCACACACACACAGACCTCACAATACTTTTTAAATCCCCTACAGCGCCAAACATGAGTCCCGCAAACGGCGCCGTGCTTACCGTAGTTTCGAAATAGTTTAGGTACTAGGTGATCGCGTTGAACTTGAAAATAAAGGCGTTTGTGAAGCTCATTTGAAAATTGCCACGGCTCATTTAATAAAATGACAGCTCAGAAGAGAGACTGCGCTTTAGTTTGGGGTAGTAATATTAAAGACATAGGATGATCATCATCACCTTTTCTGTTACCACCGTAATATACGTGCGTGAAGTTGGCCCCCCACCCAACGCAAAACGTCGGCAAAATATGCTCAATCGTTTGTGCTCCGTTTGTGCTGGTTTGTGCCGCAAAAATTTTCGTTTGTGCTGCTTTGGTTTTTTAGATATTAGAAGAACATTTATAGGTCATACTGAGGTCACGTAGCCCCCCAACATGCTCCAAATTTACCCAAAATAGTCTTAAACGTTTGTGCTTCGTTTGTGCTGGTTTGTGCAGGTAAAATTTTCGTTTGTGCTGCTTCGGTTTTTATAATATTTGACATTGAAATAAGGCGATGACGTCACTCAGCCCCCCACATGCTTCAAGTTCACCCAAAATATTCTTGTTTGTTTGTGCTTCGTTTGTGCTGGTTTGTGCAGGTAAAAATTTCGTTTGTGCAGTTTTCGTTTTTAAGATATTAAAAGAACATTTATAGGTCATACAGAGGTCACTCAGCCCCCCACATTCTCAAAATTCACCCAAAATAGTCTTAAACGTTTGTGCTCCGTTTGTGCTGGTTTGTGCCGCAAAAATTTTCGTTTGTGCTGCTTTGGTTTTTTAGATATTAAAAGAACATTTATAGGTCATACAGAGGTCACTCAGCCCCCTACATTCTCAAAATTCACCCAAAATAGTCTTAAACGTTTGTGCTTCGTTTGTGCTGGTTTGTGCAGGTAAAATTTTCGTTTGTGCTGCTTCGGTTTTTATCATATTTGACATTGAATTATGGTGATGACGTCACTCAGCCTCCCGCATGCTTCAAGTTCACCCAAAAACTATTCTTTTTCTATTGTGCTACGTTTGTGCTGGTTTGTGCAGGTAAAAATTTCGTTTGTGCTGCTTCGGTTTTTATAATATTTGACATTGAATTATGGTGATGACATCACTCAGCCTTCAAGTTCACTCAACAACTATTCTTTTTCGATTGTGCTACGTTTGTGCTGGTTTGTGCCGGTAAAAAATTTGTTTGTGCTGCTTCGGTTTTTATAATATTTGACATTTGAATTATGGTATTGTTAATTTCAATAAAGTCTATAGTCAATAGAGTCTGATGTTATTTCTTCTTTTTTTTTTTGCTTAACAATGTTCACACAAGTATAAAGATGGAGAAAGACTTAAACCTTTTCTGAAGGCTTAAAATACTATTTATCTGATTTCTGGTTATCGCCTAGGGGTGACCCCGAATAGTCAAAGATTCGATGATAGGAGAACCCTGATTCGACTACCAATCTCACAGTCGAATCGTCGCAGATGTGTTATGAAATGAGGATCCTTTAATTTTGGCCGTATATGGGTGCACACATTATCTGATTTCACATATAACAGCTTTCTCACAATATATACAGCATATTATTATAATTCTGCAAATAATTTGTGAATTATCAGCTTTCAATAAATATTTTTAAAATGCGTTAATAAATCCAGCAACCCCTGTGACCGAGCTATACGTCCATAAGAGGTTCCTATGTTAATAAACCATTGCCTCTTTGTTTCTACATTTAAAAGAAAAAGCTGGAAATTCTGGCTATACTTTCATTCTTTTAATAATTTCTTCATTTTATTTTATTTATAAATCACTCTGGGTTATCTGGTGTATCTATTTGGCTTGTGTTTTGTTTTCGTGCACTTGAGGCATTTTGCACATTTGTTCTGCAGTTTGTTACTTCTGACCTTATTTTATTAAAAATTGTATTTATTATAAACGTAAATTCTGATCTAATTTAAGTCAGTACATTTTGGATTGCTTTTCGTTGTATAGATTTTGCACTATTGCGTGCTGGCCATGCTTGCGCATGCAATTTAGCCGAACGTGCTAGGTTCTCTGCATCTCATGTTTAGAAGTTCATCAAACTAAACATTAAAAAACGGATGTTTTCGACGGGTATAAGTTTTTAAAATGTATTTAAAACATAGTGGTTATCTTGTCAAAAGTTAAACTACCAAATAGGCAAGCCATTTCTTTAAATTTCCGTTATGAAACGGAAAATATCTGCACCGAACCTATATTTATGCCTGACACGACTGTCTTTCTTGTGATTTAATATTATGGTGTTCACTTTCAAATGATAGAAAAGAGATTCCTGAAATAAATTATATCATCAGTTGTTTCTATATCTAGTGAATGGAGATGATCAAAGTGAAAGCAAGCAGGTATTTCTGTGCTAATAACGCGTAGTGTCTATAAAATAATTAATTTCAGTGTTTTTATGAATTGTATATAAAGCTTAGTTTTTATAATTTGCAGTAACAATCACAAATTATTTGTCATTTGTCGTTTTTTTTGGTCATGACTGCTTTGACGCGCTTAATCTCCAAATTAAATAAAAACACTGAATTAGCCGAGGTTTCCAAGGCAGGATCACCTTTGTTATATTTTTAGGTTTAGTTATCAAAATGTTTTGTGTGATGTTCTGTAGATCGTCGCTTTAAAATGTTATGAGGAATAATTAAACAAATGTTGCCTTACATTTTACCTTAAAAATATATAAATGCATCGTCAGTTTTGTCGCGTTTATCACTTGAAAGACAGTTTTTGGTCACTTTATCAGAAAGTTGTTTATGTGTGCTGCTTGTGAAAGAAAATAAAAGTTATCAATTTGTACCTGGTCTGACCCCCTCCCAACCATAATCATCACCATAATTCAATGTCAAATATTATAAAAACCGAAGCAGCACAAACGAAAATTTTACCTGCACAAACCAGCACAAACGAAGCACAAACGTTTAAGACTATTTTGGGTAAATTTGGAGCATGTTGGGGGGCTACGTGACCTCAGTATGACCAAAAATGTTCTTTTAATATCTAAAAAACCAAAGCAGCACAAACGAAAATTTTTGCGGCACAAACCAGCACAAACGGAGCACAAACGTTTAAGACTATTTTGGGTGAATTTTGAGAATGTGGGGGGCTGAGTGACCTCTGTATGACCTATAAATGTTCTTTTAATATCTAAAAAACGAAAACTGCACAAACGAAATTTTTACCTGCACAAACCAGCACAAACGAAGCACAAACAAACAAGAATATTTTGGGTGAACTTGAAGCATGTGGGGGGCTGAGTGACGTCATCGCCTTATTTCAATGTCAAATATTATAAAAACCGAAGCAGCACAAACGAAAATTTTACCTGCACAAACCAGCACAAACGAAGCACAAACGTTTAAGACTATTTTGGGTAAATTTGGAGCATGTTGGGGGGCTACGTGACCTCAGTATGACCTATAAATGTTCTTCTAATATCTAAAAAACCAAAGCAGCACAAACGAAAATTTTTGCGGCACAAACCAGCACAAACGGAGCACAAACGATTGAGCATATTTTGCCGACGTTTTGCGTTGGGTGGGGGGCCAACTTCACGCACGTCTGAAACGTAGATGTAATGTATTTCCAAATCTAAACCCATCTTATGCGGAATGTTGCCTAATAGACTGCAACACGATAAAACCAATGGATTAAACGGGCACCTTCAGAATGTGTAAAAGCACCGGCCAAAGCAGGTCTCGCACTGTTTTTGTTCTAGAACAAATGCAGCAAAGATATTTAATGCTTGTATGAGGCATATAGGCCTACGCTGAGTTTTATTTATTTATGATGAGGTGCGTTCTAATTAACAATGCAATGCAAGTGAACGCGCAGTGCCGGCGCCTTCATGCACGGACCGGTAATTATATACTCTGCTATATTTGCTTTTTATTTATTAAAAACATGCATTTGGTTGATGAAACATTTATTAAAATTAAGATACAATTTATACAAAACGAAATTCACTTTAAAGAAATGCTTTCTACAAAGCAAAACTTAATAAAGTGGTAAAAATCATGGCTGAGGATTTACAGAAACAAAACTTACTCTGCACTTTACTGTTAGCCTAAAAGACATAAATGTTAATAATTTGGAACACAACCAGGAGAGACTTTAATTTTAATTATTGTATTACTGTATTTTATTTACTATTCGAATAAAGAATTTATCAAAAAATAGCCTGTAGCATTTACTTTTCGCAAACCTTGTGAACATGCGAAACCAAAAGCAGTGACCTCGCGCCAAATGTTTTTTTATTGGTTTATAAAGTACAAACACACCAGTTATGAAAAACTGAGTGTGAGGGATTTGTTCACTTCACACAAAAAGATCTTGGAAAGAAAGAGATGACTAACTGTAGTAGGGTTTAGTCCACTGTCTATAACAGCCTAATTTACAGATCCCTTTTTTTAACCGACAACCGACAACTTTGACCGGTTAACGTTGATACGGTCAACCATCGGTCAAACGGTCATCGGTTAACATCCCTACCAAATGTAATATCTTTATTAAGATGATATGCGGACAACATTCAACTTTAGGAAATAAATTAGTTTATGACTTGACAAAGTAACTGAGAAAAATGCATTATTATTTCTTTAGGGACAGACAGACAGTCAGATACAGGCAATAGGACCAATGAAAAGGTCTCAAAAAATTCAGAATTTCTTCATTTTGAAGAAAAAAAGAGAGATAGAAGCAGAAAGGCATGAGGAGAGGGAAGAGAGGAAGACGCAGCAGTAGTCCACTGACTTTTCTGCAAACCAAGGTATGTGTATTACATGCAGAGACCAGAGGGAGGTTAAAACAAAAACACATCAGGAGGTTTAAATGTACTGAATGTATCAGGATACAGTATACAGTATTATTACCTTCAATGTAGGGCAAGTTACACTAATTCACTGTTTATATGTATTTAAATGTGCCACCCCTCTCTAAGTCTGTGCCCCAGTCCGGCCCCCCCATGAAAAATTCTCTAGACCCGCCCCTGAGTCAGAGTGTATTGTGTTGTGACTATAGTTTTTTTTTTTTACATAGATTGTAAAATGATTCAGATTTTGTGCTATAAATCAAAGCTTTCACCATATTTTAGCCTTGGTAACAGAAGACACGTTTGTACATTTACAACCCTCACACACCCACTTGAGATAAAATTTAAATATGAACACAATCCGAATGTAAAACACAGAACATTGAATCTACAATAAATTTTCAATGTGATACAATTTGATTAAAGTGTCACATGAGCAGCTGTGATAGCAACTGAAACAGAAACTAATGATATTGTAAAAATAAAAACTTACCCTTTACAATCAAAAAGGAAAGACAGTAGAAAATGATGATGTCCATATTGCTGTATTCAAAACAGCTATTGTGAAAAAGTCTTTGTGTTGTTGTGAAGTAGATGAGGATCTGTTCTGATCTTAGTAGAACAGATCGTCATCTACAGCAGACGTTGATGAGACTGGTGGCAGAGACAGCTGAAGTCAGTACTTAAACAAATCTGAGTTTCAAGAGAATAGTTTACTTTCATTTTCTCTTCTTGTTAAGGGCATAGACTTTTAGGTTTCTATTTCATGTAAAAACATAGGATTCATTTACTCTTTTATCTTTTATGCCTGTGTGTTACAATAAATAGTTTTTTAATGTTATACCCTAAACTCATTAACAGATATTAACAGGTCACAGTCTGCTCGGAGTACTCTGATAACACAGCAAACACATTGTGCGTTGATCATGCTGAATTTATGACACTGTCAGAAAACTATTCTAGGCTGTCTTTGGTCACAAGACCGGGAAAACGGGCATCTCTGAACCTCTCTCACTGTACAACATGGGACAACCGATGAAGAGCCACAATCACAGAAATCGCCACGATTGTTTCATGATGGTAATCCTTTGTCTGGGACAGGCAAATATCATGCAGTGTATCCCGGGCTTTTATGTGAATAACATACCTTGCAAACTGAAAATGAATGTAAAAAGTGAAATATGAAATGTAAATCACAAGGTAAATAGTTTTGTCAACAGTCACTAGTTTTGATCTTTTAGTTTCCTCATGTATGTCAACCCAGAACATTTGCATCCACTCAATAAAAAAAATGTATGGGTTTATTTAAAATTAGGGCTGGGCATAGATTAATCTAGATTAATCTAATACAAAATAAAAGTATTTTTTGCATAACATTTAAGTGTTGTTTGTAATTATTATGTATATATGAATATATACACACACACACATTCAAGTATGTATTTAAGAAAGATTTACATGTATATATATATATATATATATATATATATATATATATATATATATATATACACAAATAAAAAACGATATATAAATAAAACATTTCTTAAATGTTTATATGTATGTGTGTGTGGTTAAATATACATAATATTTACACACAGCACAAACTCATATATTATGCAAAAAATACTTTTATTTTGTAAGAGATTAATCTAGATTAATCTATGCCCAGCCCTACTTAAAATATTATGTCAAAATAAGTTTAAGTAAACTTAACAAACCTCAAACAACAATTGGGTTAATTGTACATGAAAAATGTAATTAATGATGACAAAAAATAATAATGCCATTTTATAAACTCCACCCCCTTTAGTTAGAATTTAATAAGTCCATAACACCGACTCAATCAATCAGAGTGCAGCTGCTCAATACATCTCATCATATAAAACTTTTATTTATTACAGTTTATAAAACATATCACAGACATTTTTAAATTGTAATGTAACATTCCAAATAGTTTGTTTGTTGATTTGTTTTGTTCTAACAAGAAAATGTTTTATTTAACAACAAATAGAAAACAAATGTGAAAAAAATCTAAGATTTCACATTAGTTCAGACAGGGGCGGAGTGGCAATCGGGAGAGGCGGGACTTTTCCCGGTGGGCCGGTAGTGTTTTGAGGGCCGGTCTCACGCAGAAAAACTATTAATCAAATATTTAATATGCCGCAGCGCCCAAAATGTATCTGGCCGCACCGCTCTATCAAGAAGCCGTCTCCCCTAGAGTTCCAGTCGAGAGTGCAGCTTAACAGCCAATCAAAAAAAAGAAAGAGGCTACACAATAGCCAATCAGAAAATAGCACTGTTGTATCTGGGTACATTTTAACGCAACAACCAATAAAAAAAGCTTATCCTCGTTCACCCATAGATAAGACAAAACACCAGAAATCAACAGGCTATAATGATGCTCATTAAATCTAATTTTAAATATTTTTAGTAGAACATATCTGAACATTGGTACATCACTAATAGGGATAATTTACATGTGTGTTCGACTTTATGCTATAACATAGGAACCAACAAGCGGATGACATCAACGTGCTGCGAGAGCGGTTCAAAAGCAAACTCTTCCGATGATTTCTCGACTCACCCTCGCGGTACTTTGATGTCATCAGCCTGTCGTTCTTGCAGCGCAGCTTGAAGTCGAACATTGGGGTTCCCCAACCTTCCCCTGCAGGAGGTCTCATGATGACTGCTGCTGTTGTAATCTTTATTTTCGCAAGTAAACTCCTTTTTTGTTTTAACATTCAAACAGACTTGGTTCTTCCCCACACTCGCGCTATGCATATTGCATACATTATTCCAGAAGTAATATGATTTGTTCTCTGTGAATAAATATACATGTTCTGTTTCACTGGGAAATTGTAGCGCAGTCGAAGTGAATTGTATTAATTATTTGCGCGCATTTTTGAATATGGCCACTTGTGGAATGAAAACTGCACGACTACAAAAGGTAAGACTTGTTTTTGCATCTAGCCCTGTTTTACTTACAGTCTTAGTTGGTTAACTACGTGTGCTTTATCACATCATTTAAAAGTCTTTATTGTGTGTTTATAAGTGTTTATTGGCGGTTGCAATGACAAGATTTGTGAAGGGATGTCACAGTATGTTTCGTTTTGATATTATCTTGTTTTAGTTTATCTGTAGCTGGAGTTGCACTTAGTTAAGAATGACAAAATTTGAAAAGCATTTTAAACAACCATGATTTCTATTTTTGTTTTTCATTTGTATTGCTTCCGTATTGTTGTCAGTAAGTGTACATCCGTGCAGTCAGTATGATTTTGTACAGGTTGATGGAGTACACATATGTGGTTTCATAGATTTGTTATTTGAGAATGGCCTTCTTGTACGAAGAATTTTTGCCATACCCTAGGTTTTCGTGAAAACGTTTTTGTTACAGAGTGTCTGCAACTTAGCCAACATACAGCCTGTTCACTGACAACATGCTCAGAACAAGTAGTCCAGGCCTCCTTATATTTTCGTTATCACACGATGACTGACATTTTGTCACATTAAACATCCCTCTCTCCTATAGGCTTAATCATTTTATAAGAAACTGCTTGGCAACCAAATTAAGCTTTAGCTTACTTGAAACTAGGGATTGTTGTTGACTTAAAGATCTTTTAAAAATAATTATTATTATAACACTTGGTATTTCATGTTGTGTAGTCATTTCTTTCTTTTTTTTCTACCATGGAGGGCTGGTGGTCTACGAAATGTCCCGGTAGATATTTTGGTCCCACTCCGCCCCTGTCAGCAGATAAGGTTACATTTTAACTAAACGCTCACACATGCCATTCTTTACTTCCTTTAACTTTTAACCAATGCACACTATCCGGTAAGATTAGATTCAACTTTGTTATTGAGCCAAGTACAAGTACAGGAGAAATGAAACCTAGTTAGCATTTAATCAGAAGTGAAAATAGCAATGTTGTATAAACATGTGTGTATATACAATAAACACTATGATATGGTGAATAAGCAAATTTATGAGGAAGAGTTCAAGTTCAAGTCTGTTTTAATTTAAAATCTGCCACATGTGCAGCACATACAGAAAATTTAATTTGCATGAATATCAAGTCATTTGCATTCCCTTCGCATCAAAATTTAGAGGGTCAAACAAATTGCAGTTTGTTTGTCTACGGTCCTGAATAAATTTCACATAACAGCTGTTTAAATTATGTCACATAACACACAAGTCACATTTTTATTTAATGCATTTGAATAATGCATTAAATCAGCGCTTATAACTCAGGGCTCTCTTCAGCTGATCCTCACACCAAACCCTTTATGACACTCTGTTTATCTATAATACTAAGCTTTGAGGTGTAGTTTGCATGTTTTGCATGTGTCAGCGTGGGTTTACTCCGGGTACTCCATTTTCTTCCCACAGTCCAACATGCAAGTTAGAGATACCAAATTGTTCTTCCCCTATCCTGTATGGAACAACTTGTGTATGGATAAACTGGTTCTTGACCTGAATATAGCCATAGATGCTGGAATGATGTAAACAAAGAAAAAAAAAGAAAAAAAAGAAACCGGTGGTTTAAAATGTTTACTAACAAGGTTTAACATGATGAATGGTAGCTCTATCACATGCACAGAATTTGCCATCACTATAAAATTGAAATGTTACATGTAACAATAATTGGTCTCTTTCTCTCTGCACTAAATGATTACATAAAATGAGATTATTTTAAATATATATATATGTTTATCACAAATCACAATGCGCTCTTTATCTTTGACTGATTTGATCCACGCTGGACCTCTAGTGCTGCACCTCTGGGTGACCAACAATGGTTGTTTTGTTGTTCATGACTCTTTTGTTTGATCTGAGTCATTACACTGCCATCTGATCTTCAAAAAAAGAAGAGAGAGAGAGAGAGAGAGAGAGAGAGAGAGAGAGAGAGAGAGAGAGAGAGAGAGATTTCAGTTGTTATTTACCCTGCTGTGACGTTAAATACAGCTGGCAGGACAATAAGACATTAAAATTAGGAAATAAAATATAAAATACCTTTATTGTTACTGCACAGCTATAAAAGGACATTTTCCACACACATATAAGAAGAGACAAACAAAACATGTGAGACAAACAAAACATGTAAAACAGGTATGAGAACAAACACACAAACTGCATGGACGTGTGCAAAACAAATGTACAAGGCGACACATAATTATTAAGCACAGTACACACACACACACACACACACACACACACACACACACACACACACGCACACACGCACACACGCACACACGCACACACGCACACACGCACACACACACACACACACACACACACACACACTATTTTACATAGAATATGTGTGTGCGTGCGTGCGTGCGTGCGTGCGTGTGTGTGTGTGTGTGTGTGTGTGTGTGTGTGTGTGTGTGTGATGTGCATAATAATTTTGTGTATATATAAATACAAATGCATGCATATATATTTTTAAAAAATCTATTAAAATATATAAAATGAAGCAACCAGAGCAAATTGTTAGCTTTACCTTAAACAAACAATTGCTGGATAGTGGAGTTATCCATGTGGACTTATAGTGATGGGAAAATGAAGCCTCGAATGAAGTAGTATGATTTCAAAGCCTCAAAGAGGGTGTTGAAAACAGCGCCATCTTTTGGTTAATAAAACATATAGCAGTCACTTCTGGAAAAAAGCTCTGTCAATGAAGCAACAAGTTGATGAAATTCAGATGAATCTTAATATTATGTGTACAAAAAAGCTAAGTGTGTGAATTGTCAATATAGGCTACTGTAATAAATATATTTACTCATTCAAGTGTGGCAATAAATTCCAGTATGAGTTAATATTCATACGATTCAATACTATATTTTATTAAGTAATGTTTAATAAACCCACGCGAAAATGGTTTAAAAATAGGAAAAACAACCAATACCAATACGTGAAACTGACACGGAAAAGAAAGTCCGTGGTACGGACACCGAAAAATGCGGAGATCCGTGACAATGACACGGATAAATTAGCAAAATATTCTGTGACTATACCACGGAACTTTGTGAAATCATGTTGATGACAAAAAATAAATTGTAAATCTAAAAATGTATATACACATGTAAATATTTATTAAATATACTTAATAATACATAAATTATTTAAAAGCATGATGCATGATGTATGTTCCTCACAATTATTGCCCAAACCCTGAAGCTTATTATGCACTGTAAAAAATAAAATGACTATTTGTTCAGAAAACAGTTTTTTTTAGTTACAGATAATTGGAATTGTGAATATTGTGAGTCTATGTAAAAATCCATGTTAGTCCAACAATATGTAGCAAAATGTTGTAGCAACGTCCTTAACCAAGTTATATGAACATACATTTTATAATTGAGTTGCGCGCGCATGCATCTACGGGGTTTCCTTTCTCATTATCAGCCTCGCCACGTTTTCTGGCTGCCATTTTGGACTTGGAACAGGGAGAAACAGTTTCAGGTGAGTAATTAACGTTAATTAATTTTAAGCACTTGAAATGAAAAGCTTTTTCTTTTTACAAACAATGTATTTCATTAGTGATGCAAATATGTTTGCGCAGTGGAAGCATAGTTTTCATAAATACTTATTGTGGCAGGTAATTATCATTTTCACTTTAAAGTTGTAATGTTGACATATACTTATATTTATCTTTGAAATTTAAAATTAGATGTAAGGTTAAATATTGAAATTGAATATGAACTAGTGATTCGGAATCAATAACGCAATCCAATCAGGACCTCGAAGCAAATTATATATTAACTTTACGCGGTTATATTAGCGTACTTAATTAAAATATGGTTTCAGCAAAAAATGTCCAGAGTTAATATTGATGGCTTTTTGTTAGGCTATTGATAATGTGGTGCTATTGTAATGTTTAAGAGGAAGTGGTTGTACTCCGTATTAACGAATTTAAATATATTTTTCATAGTGTTAAACCGGATTTTTGATGTGTTTGACTTTTACTACGCTGTACGGCAATACTGATTCTAGAACAGTCTGCTGTGTATGCTCTCGCTGTACTTTGACGTCATACGCCGTTCAGTCTGCGCAGCGCTCTATGCATATTATGTATTTTCAATCTGTCCGTCGTACCTGTGCCTTGTCGACATCACACGAAACCCACGTCGTAATCAACCTCTTTCCAAAGTCTGGAAAAAGCAGTTTACATTAACAACTTCGAGATAAATGCGACTATCGGACTATCACGTGGGTTTGTTGTGTGTGTGACCGAAGCGCCATTTGGAAGGCATCGTAAATTCACTGACTACGCAATAAATAAGACTACTCGCGAAAAGAAGTCGGATTTGTTCCTTCAGCTTCGTACTTAAACTTGTAAGCTCTTGTTTATGGTATGTACATGAACAATTACCAAAACTATAAATCTGCTGAATTCTGTAAACATTTCACCAATGACTGGGTATAGGATTTAGATACATTTTCACCAAACGGTAATTTTCTGTACATGTTTTTCTCTGAAGCATGCTGTGTTCCACGGTGAACACACTACAGTGCTATTTGCTATACTTGCTTAATTATCAGTATATAAAATTACTGACAATATATTTTGTCTCTGTGTATCAATGCACACTATAGTTAGCACTTTTGTAATTAGTTGTCACCAAATGACTACTTTGCCTTAAGCAGTAAACCTTAACCCATTTGGTTTCCTTGGTGAATGTAAGACAATAAAGTATAAATAAATTGGAACTAGATTATTATCATGTGAACATGATTTTAAACAGTTTGAAATTAGTTAAAAATGCTGAAGAATATTACCATATTGAGTGCAATATATTGTCAAATTAGTTTTTTTTAATGTGTTTTAAAATACGTTTGTAACTCATGCATTTTTTTTCTATTTTCCAGGATTATGAAAATACTTGCCTGATGGTATGTGTAAAGGTGTTTTGTTTTTTTTTTAATTGGGGAAAAAATCATTGTAATTTTTAGTTAAAGAACTTTCTTTGTCTACCTCTTGCTTTACAGGCTTTACTACTGTGAGTTGACATTTCTTTAACTGATGCCCGACTTCAGCTTTTTGAAGTGCCACAGTCTGTCGAGTCCCTTATTAGTATTCTGAAGGAGAAACTGCAGTTACAAGGACAGTTCATCTTGCAATTTCAGGACCCTGATTTTGGGAATGCCCTTTGCAGCCTGACTGACATCTTGGAACTGCCCAGTGAAAAAGCAGTCTTGCATATTCCCGGAACATCCATGCAACCACACAGATGCTTCACTTGAAGAACAAAAACTTTTATTGATTGATGAAACAAAAAAGGCAAGAAGCAACATGGTGGTCATACGTGAAAAAATGGGATTAACTTTTTCCCTGAGGAGAAAAGAAGTGGTAGAAGATCAACCAATGGTTGTAGACTTGCAGCAGAGGTGGCCTGCACTTTTTCTCCAGGAACAGGTAATATGTCAGGTTTTTCTTTGTTAAAAAGGCTAATTTGAATGATTTTGTTTTATTTGTTTTTCCTAAATTTGTTAGAAACGTATAAAATGTTTTTATTACTTAAAGGGTTAGTTCACCCCAAAATGATAATTTTATCAAAAATCACTTACACTTCTGATTGTCTCCAAATCACATTTTTAGATATTTTTAATTAACACTGTGAGGCTTCTGTCTGTCCGATTGACTTCAAATTGTTGAATAAAACTGCTCATTTTGTTTTTTGTGCACACAAGTGTTGTCGTTGCTTCATAATATTATTATTGAACTACTGATGGCACATGGACCTTTTTTGTCGATGCCTTTTCTTTTTTTGTGGGGTGGTAGGGAAATTGTGAAACAAACTGAAGTCAATCGGACAGACCAAAGCCTCCTGGTTATCATCAGAACACATTTTTTAGATATTTTTGAAGACAATTGGATCACTTGGTGTTTTAGAACGACAAGTGATTTAGTGATTTATTAAAAAAATAGCATTTTGGAGAGAACTAACCCTTTAAGGCACCACATGTAATACACATTTTAACTATCTGTAAATGCCATTTCTGGTGTATTAAAGGACATTGACATTAGATTCACGCTGATTTTGCTACAAGAAGTAGTGTTTCTGCATGAATAGTATTTCAAGTTAAGACGCATGTTTTTTTATCCGGTTTATGCTTTAAGTTTTGTTACCGTTACTACAATATGTATTTGTTATAAACAGATTGCTGAGGAATTCTTCAGAATCCCGGATAAAGACCTTCTTGATGTCTTCAGGGCAGCAATGGACCGATTTACACCAAAGCTCTTGAAAGTATACAGGGCTCGAAAAGCTGCATTTGGAGAGGATATGGAACAGCTCCTAGAAAGACTTGATGAAAGGGCAAGTTTAGTTTCATAACTTAACTGTTGTGAAGGTTTATTCACATTAGGTTGTCTGATATGAACCGTTTTCTTACTTTGGCTAATTGGTTGTTACCTTTGTATGTTTTTAAGATGACCGCTATTGTTAATCACAGAAGGACTATTGCTTTGAAAGGCCTGCCTTTGTTTCTTTGAGAGGACCCAAACAAGCTGTTCAAGACATGCAAAGTAAGTAGTAAAGGCTTAAAGTTTTGAGATTTGATTATTTTTGTTCATTAGGTTTGTTTAAAAAAAAGTGAATATTTACTTGTTCTAGTCTTATATTTGTGAGTCTGCAAATGTTGACTGTTTAATGACTATTAGGTCTGTGACAGTGGCAGTTTTTTTACCACTGCGGTGGTAATGCACAAATTCACCAAGGTGGTTAGGTTAGGTTAAAGGGTAAACTTTATTTTTCCCCGAAGGGAAATTTGTCTTGGGCAAAGGTGCTACAGTGTTGTTCTGAACAGACAATAAAAAACCCAAACATTAATAATAATAATAATAAACAAAAATACATCCATTAATAAATCTAAAATGTTAAGTGTGTATACACAATGTTCTAATATGTTGTGTGGACATTATTTTTTGGTAGAGTTCAGCATTTTTATCGAGGCAGGAACAAATGAAAGCTTCAATCTGTAAGTTTTGCATATTGGCATTCTTGGTGCGGTGGTTATAGATTGTGTTTGTGAAATTCTTTCTCTGCTGGTGGGTGCTCGTCACAGGGTCAGGCAATGCTTAGGTTACTTAGCAACGAAAGGCGTTTTGAAGAGGGGGAAAGCGGCGCGGTCATGTTTTCTGTGTGGTTTTAGACGCGACGTGAAGTAAATGTTAAGCAACTGTGCGTATGTACTTGGCCATTTCGTCGGCTGCTTGAGCCGAGCCCCAGAGGACCCAGGGGATCGCCGCATATCTGCGTGTTTATTGTAGCACTTACACTCATGAAACAACAAGTGAGAAACATTTTTTGGGTTATAATGTTTCCGGCGGTGCTGAAAACGCGTTCTGATGGTATACTGGTAGCGCAGATTGATACTTTTTCGCAACTTTAAGTGACCAAGCCAGAACAGCCGTTTCTCAATCCAAAGGCTGCAGCCTTCGGTGGTCGCATATGCAGGCTGCATGTCATCAAGCCTGGTTTATTATTTTCAGACATTTGCAAGTCATAAGCATATTAGAACATTTGCAAGTCATAAGCATATTACAACAATGTATGATTATCAAAGAATAATAGTCAACTTTATAATTGTTAATGTTATGAAATAAGACCTCTTGATGACGCATGCAGCTTGCAAATGCGACCTCCGGAGGCTACAGTCTTCGAATTGAGAAACGGCCAATATCTTGCCTCATTGTTCTGCTCCCAAGCCAGCGGGTCATCACTGATATCAGTTGTCTTTCCTTGCAAATAGAGCATTAACTCTGCGTCTGCGGGCTGTTTGCGTTAACACTAACCTTAAGACATCTCACTGGGCAAGATTATACTTTTATATTTTTCATAATTTGTGACATGCACACTTCCCGACCGTGGGTTGCACTCCACCACCGCGGTGGTTCTGTGGTAATTACAACCATCCCAGCCCTAATGACTATTGACTTTAATAGTCTATTATGGATAGAATGCAACTACAAAATATCTGTTCTAATAGATTATTGTTTGTGTAACAGGACAACGAAGATGGGGCAAAAGGAGTGTCTATTGCCATTCTGTGTGTTTTGGAAGATGAGACCCAGGGACCATCACCAGAGGTTGTAAACATTGCTGTTGTGTCGTTTTGAAAGATCTCCCAGATATTTCTACTGCTCTTGCATACCTTTTTGGCCTTCTGTATGCATTGAACATGTCCTATCCTCAAGCTCTTGAGGACACTTTTGACACCATTCAGAATGTTTTCATGGAGCTGGGATCTGGATGCACCAAACGTGTACTTTCTCTGAAGAACAAACTGTTGTAAAGAAAATCAGAACCGTGTTTTTGGATTCTTTTTGATGTTCATTTTTTTTAAGACCTAAAGTTCGCTTGGATACAAGGTCTGGGGATTCTTAGTTGGCATCTCTATTTCTTGTTACAGATGTCAAACTGTTCCAAATGCACCAAACGTGTGCTTTCTCTGAAGAACAAACTGTTGTAAAGAAAATCAGAACAGTGTTTTGGGATCCTTTTTGGGATTCATTTGTTAATAGACCTAAAGTGCAGCTTGGATACAACGTGATTCTTTTAGGTGACATCTATTTTGCTTGTCATAAGATGCATAAGACTGTTCTTAAAGAGTAACTAAACCCTAAACCAACTTTTTTAGTTAATGATCTGTAAGAATGATGCTTTATTAGTGTGCTGCTCATTGATTTTAGTAAGTTTTTTGACATTTGGATATAAAGTGTTTCAATACTGCAATATATAGTGTAAAAACGTCTGAGTGCTGCCCTCTTCAGGTTGAACGGTGGCTACTACAGTTGAATTTTCCTATTGGATGTTGGGTTCAAAAAATTCCTCGTGACGTAAACAGATTCAAGCTCACCACGCCCTTGTTACGATCTCAACACACACTTGGTACGAGCTTTAGTTCGTCCTCTCTATCTCCGTTGGGATCTGCCCACTTTTCTTGCATTTTTCAAATATTACCAGTGGGTGGAGTCACGCTCTGACAAGGGGTTTAGTTACCCTTTAAAGTGTATATAATTGTAATTTTGTATTACATCATACCATACCAGGTTAGTGGTTTCAGTAAGCATGTCTGCTCTTATAACTGGTTGTTTAAAATTGAAATTGTTAAAGGGATAGTTTATCCAAAAATGAAAATTGTCACATTTTGTCACTCTTATTTTTTTACAAATGTCTTTCGAGGAACAGGAAGAAAGATGCTTTGAGGAATGTTTGTAACCAAACCGTTCATGAGCCTCATTCATTTTCATAGTAGGAAAAAATAATACTTTAGAAATGAATGGGGCTCATGATCTGTTTTTAGGGCTCATGATCTGTTTGGTTACAAACATTCCTCAAAATATCTTATGTTCATCAAATCAAATACATTTATATAGGTTTGTAACAACATGGGAGTAAGAAAATGACACAATTTTCATTTTTGGGTGAACTATCCTTTTAAATAAAACTGTACAAGTGTTTTAAATGTTGGTTTAAATGGGGTAATTTGAAAAGGTTTAGATTACAGAACATGTCAAGGCATTAAAAACACTATTGTTGTATAAAAACAAAAATCCTAAATTGATACAAGTTTTATGCTGTTACAGTTAAGTGATTGTCTGTATGCTTCGTGTATGCAAAATTTAAGTTCCTACTGAAGATGGAATCTAGACTTTTTAAAGTGCAGCTGCTGTGTCACAACTTTAAAAAAAAGTTAAATGTTGTGAAGAGTTTGGGGTTGTGTAGCATCTTATTTCTAATTGAAATAAATTATGCTAAAAAGAATTGTTTTTGACCTGTCTTTATTTTGCCAATTGAACATTTCTCATCCACAAAACATAAAAAAGCTAATTAACTGAACAACAGCAATTGCGGTGACATAAATATCATTATTAGGAAAATTTAAAAATCAAAATTGCATAAACAAGCAAGTGTTAGTTGGCAAACATGCATAATAATTTTGCTAATTGAAAATTCTTCATCCACAGAACATAAAAAAGCTAATTAACTGAACAACAGTAATTGGTGTAAAACAAAAATCTTAATTAGGAAAATAAGAAAATCAGAATTGCAAAAACAAGCAAGTGTTAGTTGGCTGAACATCTTATTATTACTATGTGTAATTATTTAAAATACATTGAGACAACGCAAAAGTCTTAATGCATCAGGTTGACTCACTTTTTTACGTTTTCGCAGCAAATTTTTTTTTACAGTGTGGTTATGAGTAATTCATTTAATTTAACTGGAGTTCAACTATTTGGGAGTATTCAGGTGCATGGGTTTTGAAAGGCTTTTCAAGTCTTTCTAAGGACAGAAGAGTAAAGAAATGTCTGTTGCGGTGAGATGAAAACATGTATAATTCAAAGCAGCTGCATTGGTAAATTTCTTTTGAGTTGCTTTCTCTCTGTAGAGCTTTTCTCTTAACCACAGTAAAACCAGCACACCACTCCTGAATGATATCATATGGAGGTTTGCATACTTAAAAAAAAAATTATTTAAAATACTTAAAAAAATTATTGAGACTGTAAGACAGTGCATGTTCACAGGAACATCTCACTTGTATGTAGAGTTGCTGACTGACAGACAGACAAACTAAATAAACCAAACAAACAAAAAGTCTGTGAGAAAGTCACTGTGTATGTGCATGCCACCATTTTATAAAGGATTATTTATAGAAGGAATAGATATATAGCAGGGATGCACCAAAAGAAAAAAACTCTCCAAAAAAATGAAACAACCAAAAACCAAACATTTTTTTTTCCTAAATATTTTGCAAATTTCATCACCATTGCATACATTACATTTTCAGAATGTAAGTTTTACTATATTTATTTCACATTATTTAACAATTAAGTCATTACAGGGCCTTTTTACACATGGTCACTTCTCCCTGCTTGTGCATTTAGTAAAGTACCCAGGATCATAATTGCCACCAGGTTTTTCTTATAAGCTGCATGTTGTTCAGGATGTCTTGATTTTAGATGACAAATGAAACTTGTAATGCTGCTGCATTTATGAAGTGTTCGCACCTCTCAATCTGTGTTGGGTGCATTTTGATTGCATCATCAAAGACCTCATTGTTCAGTAAAATTTATTCGGCCTTTTTACTATTTCAGCTGAACACCGAAAATGTGTTTTTAGCTGAATAAGTCGGTTGTTGAACATTTAGTGCATGCCTAATATAAAACAATCAAGCAAAGCATTGCAGTCATCCTCTGAGTCCACAATTTGCCGCCAAAGAGGTGTAACGATATCGCAATTACACACTATAATACATGTCAGAAATCAATTCTGTATCACAAAGACAAGATATTATGCACAACTCTTAATGTAATGTACTATGGCTATTTGATCATTAGAAAGTCCTTATCAATTCAAAATTACTTTGAGTTTGAGTCGTTTATAACATGAATTTGAAAAAGCAACATAACACAGGCAATGTCTATAAACATGTTTATATCGCTGTTCGTCAAACATAATCATTATAAATATTCTTTACTATCATGAAAATACCTAAAATGTTTGACGAACAGCGATATAAACATGTTTATAGATATTTCCTGGAGCTGCCTGTGTAATGGCACTTCTTTTGCTGCGTATATTGAGTTTCGGCATGAGAGAGATTTTGGATGTAGCAGCATTTCATCGTAATTCATTGAAATAAATAGCAAGCAGAATAGCATGATGTATCGTTATGAAATACTGCTGCATATTAAGTGTTGAACTTAAGTGCAGTATGAAACATGTCTCAATAAACAATGCCAAACAGGACACTACAGTCTTGATGACTTTACACGTATATGATTCGAAGGGTGTGCATGTGTACTTTTATGATCACATTCTGAAACTCAATTCACAATGATGTTTAACAATAGCCCACTTGTTAAACAATGTTTCCCAGAATTCTTCTTCGATCAGTGACAACAAGGACATTATAATAACATCATACTGAATATTGGTCAGGGTTGCCAGATGTGCGATAATAATCATATTTGTACCATAACTTTGACTTCTGTATGATCAATAATGAGAAAAATCCCATAATGCACGATTATTTCCACATTTTGAAAAAAAAAACCTAGCTGTGGATCCTATGTCTACCATCATAATTACGAGGAGAACTTGAATGCATGTTATGCATGTCTTTCATCTCTTGGTTATGGCTAGAAGAGATACAGCTATGGCCTTAACCTCGCGAGATGTTGGGTTTAGGGTTAAGTTTGTTGGTAGGATAAGGACAAAACAGCGCTCATTTGAAATTCACGAGATTTCGTTGGTTGCTTTATACCCTTCTAGCCATGACACTTTGTCCGCACAACATGATATTACCAGGTACACACACACACAGTGGGTTAACCCAGTTGCTAGTACAGAGTTTACGTGAACTTAAATATCTTTAAATATGCGTTTGTTCCTTCACAAACGAGTGTATTATTTGCATTCTGTTATCTTGCCACATCAATAATCAAACAACTATGAAACTAAGTAAATAAAAATCTTTCTATGGACTGGATTATGTAATGTTATGTTATGGGGGCCGCAGAAAGTGAGGGGGGGGGGTGCAAATGGCCCATGGGCTGGGAGTTTGAGACCACTGAACTAGAGTATGTGACATATAGAGTAAAAGTGAAACAAATTAAACAGTAATAAGTGTCATCCAGCGCATTGATTTTCGAGGGAAACACCTAAAGGTCACAGCTCATGTTTTCCTAATGTCTAACCAGCACATGGATAGAAATGCAAATGGTTTACAGCAGAAGTGGGTAATCCTGGTCCTGAAAAGCCACTATCCTGCAACGTTTAGTTGCAACCCTAATTAAACACACCTGAAAAATCTAACCAAAGTCTTCTGGAACTAAACTTTGCAGGGCAGTGGCTTTCCAGGACCCAGGGTTCCCCACCCCTGGCTTACAGTGACCTCATGTGGTTATTTCTGTGCATTTTACATTTGGCGACAAGGTTTTACTTTTGTTTTTTGCCTCACAACTTTCCATATCATTAACATCACACAATAATCGGCAGACAGACCACAATACGTAATAAAATGTATAACAAACTGCTTTAAGAAAGTGACGTATTAAACAATACCAAGTTAACAACACAAATATAATATGCCACTCAAAACACCCAGAACATATTTATTTGATTAATATCTGTATGAGCGACAAAAAAATACTTCAAACCGCTGGTGTCAAGCACTTAAAATCAACTCTGTTTTGTGCATCAGTACCCGGCTGAGAAAACACCGGCGCTTTCTGAAGACTTCTCTCTGAGCATGCGCAGTAAGACACAGATGCGTAAGCACAAGACGGGTAATCGAACACAACACGAATAATATATTACTTTATTAACTGATATAATATGATATTCCCTTACGGAAATTAAAAATTAAAACCATGGTTTTGCAGATAGTAATCAATACACCAAAAAAACATGGTTACACTTTTACCACAATAAAACCATGGTTAATTTTCGTAAGGGTTTACCTACTCAAGACTTTGATGTTGAAGACTCAAAACTCAAAACTTTTTTTCAGTTTTGAGTTCACCCAAACAGAATAAATCTGAAATATAAAAAATATTCTAAAACACAAACGTTTATCTAAGGCAAAATATCAGATTATTACGCCATGATCCCTTCAACTACAATCTAGCGTTAGTGTAATAGAGACCTCTAGTGTTATGTTAAGGAAACTGCAGGAGATTTAATTTAAAGGGGACATATTATGAGATTTTTTTAAGATGTAAACTAAGTCTTAATCTAGGTCTGAGTAAAAGTGTGCCGTTTTGGGTGTGTCATTTAAAATGCAAATGAGCGGCTGAAGTGCAAGCACTGATCACAATGATGGTGGTTTGTTGTAATTGAAACTCAATTGTGCTGTCAAGTCCTTCTTTTCTCTCTCTTTCTCTTTGAAGTAAATGGCAGTGCTGTGGTTGGATAGTGCAGATAAAGGGGGCGGTATTACCTTATTCTGACATCACAATAGGAGCCAAATTACAATGAGCTATTTTTTCACATGCTTGGAAAGAATGGTTTACCAAAACTAAGTTACTGGGTTGATCTTTTTCACATTTTCTAGGTTGATAGAAGCACTGGGGACACAATTATAGCACTTAAACTTGGAAAAGTCCAATTTTCATAATATGTCCCCTTTAACATTCTGTTGAGCACAGTGTTATGAATGTTCAGTGTTGAGCAGGTGAGAGTTTATTTGTCCCCTTAACAGCATTTGCAAAATACAAAATTATTGAATAAAGAGTATAAAGGGTTTTAATATTTATCACTGAAGAATAAATAAAAAAACAACCAGTTTGATCCCAAATATAAATGGTTTAAACTAGCATTAAGTTGTTATTCATTCAGATGTTTGAATACATGATGCTAGAACACACTACCATATTCATAGTATACAGGTTATTTAAAAAGACAAAAAAGGACAGTTCTTTGTGGGTTTCATCAAATATGCTTCTCTGTGTCAACCACATGTCTCCAGTCTCTGTTAGGGCCAGCTGTAACCTTTTAAAACGTATCTGCTCTCTTTCAAACTTTTGGAGGAGTTGTAAACATCCAACTGAGGTCATTGAGTTATCAACACTTTTAGGGAATGCATGAACCGTCTAGAAACAGACCTGGCTCTGACCTCTTTGATGTTGACATCCAGAGATAACCCCCACGCTGTTCATATTTAATAGCGATTCAAGTATCAGATACGATCCAGCTATGGCACTGCCATACCTTACAAATGTGAGCAGTGTATTAAGACAGTAGGTAGATGTATAAGTGTCAGTCTGTTGCCTTTTTGCTGTCCTTTCAGAAACCTTGAAGCATCTGCAATATATGCTGCTGAAGTATCTGCTTCTTTCTTTAGTCAAAGGTTCTTTAGCATGTAATGGTTTCACGAGACTTGCTGCAGAGTAGAGTAACATCATATGAAGTTCTCTTTCTCACTATTAGCAATGTCAAAACTGTGAAAAAGGTGTTTAAGTTTGATATACTGTAAGCTGAAAGTAAGATTTACCTTTATGAGCTTTCTTCTTTTGCGTATGTAGAGAAAGATGATGATGCAGAAAACCCAGATCTTAACAGTAAATACAAATGGAAGTATACTGAATGTCCGTTCAGGAGAAACTACAGGGGTAAAGGGAAACAGATTGAACAGACCTTTAGTATCCTTTAAAACTGACAAAACACTTTTAACATTGAACTGCCAAGTTTGTTGAAGAAACGCTTAAATAGTGGCGGCTGGTGACTTCTCTTCAGAGGGGCGCAAATCCAAAGTCAATGCCCAGATAGCATGCAACCATTGAAACAATGTTAAAAATCGTTGATTTGTCAATGTTAATACCATTGAATCAATATCACGTTTGCACCCTCCATTAATATTGAAAAAAATATTGAAATTTTAACAAATCACCATTATCGTGATCAGTGTTTGCTTTAGTTGGACCCTTTACTCTTGTGTTTTTATGGTAAGTTTTCTTTGGCTGCTGAAGCAGTGTTTAAAAATACATCTGCTATTGCAAAGAAAACAAAGATCTAATGTTATCAAGTAGTTTTAAATTCTTGTAAATATACCTAAATAATATTAATGAAATACTGTTAAAGTTATGCAAAAAAAATATTTTACAGTACTAGTCGGAAACAGTGTCAGGTCTGTTATTTTGAGGATTACAAAAACACATTTAAAAAGTTAAACTACTGAATCTATCTCTGATATCATGAATCGGTCTATGAATCTCATCAATGCTGACGATTAACAAAAGAAAGCTTCATGCTGCAATGCATGCTGGGTATCATCGTAGTACTAAACTAATTTATAACTCCCAGCATGCATTGTTTTATATGAATTAGTTTGATGATTGTCACCATTATCGAGATTTGTAGGATGAGTAATGATGTCTGAATGTGTCAGCAAAATTCTCTGTTTGTCTTGTCACAGTGTATTTACAAACCAAAACTATTATAAATGTCAAAAATGGATCAACATAATCATGTAAAGCAGCTTAATTTTATATAATTTTGAATTCTTCATAAAAAGCAATCAGTTTCAAGTTCAACTTAACTTTGAAACACATCTTTCTTTTCCAATGCAGATGTGTTTCTACATAAACACAAACAAACACACACAAAAAAAGAAGATTTAACTTCGTGATTAACAAGAGTCAAGGACCCAACTAAAGCAAACACTGATCACAATAATGGTGATTTGTTGAAATCTCAATATTTTTTCAATATTAATGGAGGGTGCAAACCTGATATTGATTCAATGAAGTTAACATTGACAAATCAACTGTTTTTAACATTGTTTCAATGGTTTGCATGCTATCTGGTGGTGTTGACTAACAGCTGGAGACATGAACACCCCAGAACTTAAATCGACCAATGGCAGGAGGCTAGGTCGCTCCAGAACCTATAATGGACGGAGATCTGAATACTTCAGAATCTAAATTGATAGGGTTGACCAACAGCTGAAGATCCTTACGGTTGACTTACGGCTGGAGATCCTTTCGGGTTGACCAACTGTTCGGTTCTCAAGGAGGGACGGGGATTTAGACCCTGGGTAGTGGTTAAGAGTGGGAAGCATGGTGCTGAAAAGTGTGGTAACACTTTATTTCGATAGTCCACTTTAGACATTTTAATAACTATAAGTAAATTTGCAACTACTTATCAACTACCAATCTTTACAGAATTAGTAGACTGTCTGCTTAATATCTACTAACACTTTATTGTGACGATATCTCAACAGATATTCAACTGACTATAAGTATCTTTGCAGGTGCATGTCAACTTATTCCACTAACCCAAACCTCTTCCCTAACCCCAACCCTTACAGTCTACTAATACTTTAATGACAGTTAGTTGACGTATAGTTGCATAGTTATTTATAGTTAGTAGCATGTCTCAAGTGGACTATCAAAATAAAGTGTAACCAAAAGGGTGACAGGTACAGACTCCAGGGGAACCATGGCAGGGTACGGGGATGGTCCTGGGTGCTTGGAGGTTGGAGCTGGAGTCGAGGTAGATGCTCTGGAACTCCAGGGCATGAGGTCGGCGCGTAGAAGCTAAATACATCTTGTGACAAGCTTTGCCCTCGAAAAAGAAGTTACCGGCTGCCACTGAAACTAAAAATACCCAATAAAAGTAAAATTACACTTTTAAAATTGAATGATTTTTAAAATGGCAGTAAGATTAACACATAAAACCAATTCAAGAAAAAAGCACATTTCAAGAAAGTGTTATCTCTTTAATATAAATTTACATTTTAAAGTCAGATATTCTGTGAGATTTGCATAGAATTTGCATATGTTTCAAACTGAGACCAGTGAAATACATTTGTTTTAGAAAACACACCTGGTAAATAAAGAATATATGTTTTTTTATTTTATTTTAGAGCAATGCATTTCAAATGTTTCAAATGGAGTGCACCATTAATTAAGACCCCTCAAATACCACCTTCTTACCATCATAGAAAATCACATACATACATACCACAGTAAAATTAAGTGCACTGCAAAATCCCGGGAGTTAAATTAACACTGCTCAGTGTTTATATAGGTCCACTCTCCAGAGTGTTAAAAAAGTAACACCGGAGAGAGTTAAAATCTGCAATCTGTGACTTTCTCCTCTCTATCACCATCTCTGTTTGAAACCTAAAATTGCATTTTACATCTTACTTGTAGAGTCATTTTCTTAACTTAGGTTTAGATGTTGGCTGTTTCATTTAAAGTCACCGTTATTGTGATCAGTTGTTGTTTTAGTTGGACTTGACTCTTGACTATAAGCTTGTTAGTTTTTTCTAACTGCTGTACCTTAGTGTTGTTAAAACACATTGTTATAGCAAAGAAAAGGTTATTGTGTGATTGAATATTGATGGTTAAAACAAAATGTCAAACATAATCATTTAATGAACAGATTTATTAATACAGTTTTTCCTCCTCATCAGAAGCATCATATAATAAATTTAATAATAAATTATAACAGTTTAAGATCCAGAACTCTCATAGCAGTTTGACATTCTAAAGGGTTTTGATAGTGTGCACAAAAACAATAACCGCTGAGCAATGTAGATATAAAGACATCAAGAATCGGAGTATGAATCTCAACAATGGTGACAAAGAATATGGTAAAAAAGTTCATTATTTATTCATGCCGCAGTGCATTCTGGGAGTTCTGGATGAGATTTGTTATTTGTTAATACCCAGCATGCATTGCAGCATGAAGCTTTTCATTTTATTGTCACCATCATTGTGATTCATACTCTGATTCTTGATGTTTAGGTGTCTACATTAGACTGCAGTTAATCTGTAAGTGTCAGTGTTTAAAAAATGGTTCAGAATAAAAAACTGTTATGAGAGAGCTGGATATCATACTCCAGTATCATATTATTAACATAAATAATTACTTCCAGTAAGAAATCACTAAATAAATTATCTTTTAAGAGTGTTATTTGAAAGTATATCCTAACAACCATTATAATCATAGAAATGCACTAGTGTCTCCTCTTTGGCCACAAAAAACATGTTCTTAACACATGCAATTATAACAGGCCAAAAAAGCTGAAAAGCTAAGACTACGAATCAAGAGTCCAATTAAAACAACCACTGATCACAATAATGGTGACTTTAAATGAAACAGCCAACATCTAATCCTAGGATAAGAAAATAACTCTACAAGTAAGATCTAAAACGCAATTTCAGTTTTCAAACAGAGATGGTGATAGAGAGGAGAAAGTCACAGATTGTAGCTTTTAACTCTCTCCGGTGTTAATTTTTTAACTCTCTGGGGAGTGGACCTATATAAACACTGAGCAGTGTTAATTTAACTCCCGGGATTTTGCAGTGTGTATTATGTATTACAGCACAGATCATTTCTATAAATGCAAAAATTGTTGATTCACCTGAACATGGCTTACAAAGTTGAGCGATATTGAGATGTTGAGTTTGTTTTCTGATGGGATTGCTCACCACACAGCTGTATGTGTTTGTGTCCTGATGTTCAATCTCCAGAGGTAGAGAGAGTCTGATGTTGAGATCATACATATGGATTAGGGACAATAAACTGTTTCCTTTGTACCAGGACAGACTCACATCTCTCACATTCATCACTGAACACAACACCACACAGTTTGAGACTGAAGATGAAGAACATTGAGAAGAAACTCTACTGATGACAGGAACGGGCAAACGAGCTGGAAAATAGGAAAAAAGAAAAATGTTTAAATGACTAAATGTTTTAAATCATTCCATCTCTTTGAATAACTATTACTCCCAATTGTAGATTTTACTTCTAACTACTAGTTAAATGAGTGAATTGATATATTAGAGAAATTATTCTTTTTAAATGTTCATAAGAGACAGTATACTCTGAAATACTCACCATAGACAGTAACATTTGATTTTATATAAAAGACTGCATTGTTTCTGCTGATCTTAAGTGTATAGAGGCCAGTGTGTTCATGTGTGATGTTTGTGATGATGAGATCTCCTGTCTGATCATCCATCATCACTCGGTCTCTGAATCTCTCATCATCAGATAGCATGATGATATTTTCTTTTTCATTGATTCTTGCAATAACAATGTTTTCAGGTCCATAATACCACACAATTAGATCATCTGTCTGTTTCACAGTATCAGTGTGTAGAATAACCGAATCTCCCTTCATCACTGACTCTGACTTCACTTCATCACCAAACACACCTGAACACACAAACAGAGAAGAAAGTTTATGAATGCACATACAGCGTTCAGCCATAACATTATGACCACCTGCATAATAAATTGAGCCAAATCCTAACAAAACAGAACTTTAAACACTAAAAGACCTTTTGCTTTTGTGTAAACCCCCTGATCAGTTTTTAAGTTCACATAACATCTTCTAAAAATACAAGGACTTTTCTCTAATGTCTCTGTAAAAATAACCTAAGCAAATTTGACTGTTAGGTTTTACAGTACATTATGTTTTTGACAGTATTTACTGGATTGGTCTCCTTCAGTAAATTTCATTTACACATTACATTTCTTTCGATTTCAAAAGAGGAGCACCAAACAACTCCACAAGCAGCATTACCATCTTCACTTATTACAAACCACTTATATTTTATTTTATAATAAGCTCTTACTGAGAATTAATTCATTTATTGTTTAATTTTTATTATTGAAAATAATAGTTACCATTCTGGTGATCAGTATTTGCTTTAGTATGTATCTTGATCCTTGGCTTGGTTATTTGGTGTTACATTTTCCTGCTATGTCGAGGTATTTTTAAAGACATTGAATATGGCAAAATAAATAATAAAAGAATTGCAAGTGACTAATGATCATGATCTCATAATTTCCTGGCTAAATCCAGGAGCTCATAAGTGAATAGATGGGTGAGATTTTGAAGGCAAATCCCTATAGTAGTCTTATAATGTGACAATAATGACTCAGTGTGAAGGGATTTAGAGGAATCTTTTCTACATTATGATTTAATGAACAACACCCCCCCCCCAAGCACACCCAGAGACATCAAAGAATCAGCGTATTAATCTCAACCATGGTGACTATCAAATGAAAAGCTTAATGCTGCAATGCATAGTACAAAACTCATTCATAACACCCAACATGCATTGCAGCATGAAAAAATTATGCATATGAACTGTTTTCCCATTTTCTTTTGTCACCATAGTTGAAAAGCATACGTTGATTCTTGATGTCTGTATGTGTCAGTTCAGCATTATTTTCAAGTTTGATATGTATACAGTTCTATCAAGATATTAGATTAATGTAATATTACTAATTGTTATGATGCAGTAACACAAAGCTGATAAAACGAACTACTACTCAACAATCAGACCTCCACAGTCTCATCACAATCAAGCATCCAACCTCACAAGAGATGCAAAAACAAACATGCAAAAAGACTAAAAACGAATGACTAATTGACTAAAGTAAGAGCCCGGCTAATGAAAACACTGATCACCATAATGCTGACTTTTTTACAAGTGATATACTTCGGGCTTTACATTTTAAATCAACTAAAAAATTAGAATTAATTGAAACTTTCTTTCTTGGTTTATGACAGAATGCACATTTGTACATCTACAATCTCACACACCTAACATTTTAATTCCAAATTTTTAAACACAAATAATTTATCACAAACTATTTTAGATGTGATTAATTTTAACTTAAGTGTTGCATAAACAGCTGTGATCTATTAACTGAAAGAGAAGATTATAAACACTTACCTTCCACAATCAAAAACAAAAGAGAGTAGAAAATAAAGATGCCCATGTTGCTGACTGAAGAAGAGTTGATGTTTAAATGAAGTTGTGAAGTAGATAAGAATCTGTTGGGCTCATATTCACTGTGAGGAGCACATTTTTGTTAAGTTGCAACTGTACCACTCCTAGTGTTAACATTCCACCTCAATTAACAAATCAATCATGAATAGCTTTTATTGTTGTATCCTAAACTCCTTTACATATTAGCAGGTCTCAGTCTGTTCAAAGTAGGCCTAGTCTGTAAGCAGGTTTTAAAGTGGTTTTGGTCACTCTTCAATTAGTTAAGAATGGAAAATCTGCTAAGATATATCTGTTTACAAAATTAAGTGTGAAACTCTTATTTAAATAATGTGCATGGCAAATTGAAAAAAAAAGTAAACAAGTCTTGCGGTTTGGCCATGTTTCGTTGTTTAGTTTTGGGTGTGCATCTCAAATATGCAATCAGTTTAGTGTGCAAGTGCTGGAGTTCTGGTTTGTGTTCATTCCGTGGTATGGGTACACGTGGCAGGTGTCCTTGATGAACTTCTACACAACCATGAGATTCTCGTTCACCTTTCATTTTGTGGCTATACTGTAGCTAAGGCTATACAGTGATGGCTATATCTGATGATGAAGATTTTTTCGCTTCTTTGAAACCGACAACACATGAAGTTTGCAAAGAGTTTGATGGATATCTGGCCTGTGTTTCAGACACCAGTGAGTCTCTGCTTAGGTTCCCTGCTGTTTGCAGCCTCTCTATCAAGACTAAGACCATGTTCACACTGTCAGTCCAAATGTGATTTTGGTGCATATCTGATTTGACAGACTCACTGTCCATATTGTGTATCACAACTGTTCAGATCTGATCTTTGTGTCATGTAGCATTCTGCATTTTTCCGGATTATCTGCACCATTTCTATGGCAAAGATTTCGCGCTGGCACGACAATCTTCTTCGACGTCTGACGTGTTTAAATTTTACGTGACACGACAGCATGACAAAACTGAAAAGCTAAATGCGATAAGGGCGCTCAGACTGAAATGGATTGCTGGAAATGCGATTTGAAACGGATTTCAAACCAACTCTGGATGTAGCCTGAAATGGATTAAAAAAACACATTTCATGTGGTTTTTGGCCGTTCACAACTACTAAATGTGTTTCGATTCCTATCGTTTATGCATCAAAATCAAATCTGGACGGACAGTGTGAACAAGGCCTAATACACCTCTTCCTGCATCAGCTGCATGTGAGAGGCTTGATACTTACAATTTTGAAAATCAGCTTCTGCTTATGTTAAATTCAAGGTTTTACAACTTTGAGTAGCATGTTGCATACTGAAATTAGGTAGTAGTCTTATAGTTTTATAATTAAATACAATTAAATACAAACAGTTGTAAAGCAGGATTAACTTTGTATGTGGTTCATTCACTTCATGTTTTAGAGATTAAAAGTTTAAACAAGTTTTTATTCTTCCTGTTTCTTTTACCTTTTTAATACTCAAGTACAATTTTGTGGTACTTTTTTACTTTTACTCAAGTATAATTATGCCCAGATACTTTTACTTTTAATTGAGTAAAATTTACACTCAGTACTTGTACTTTCACTTTGGTAACATTTTTGATTACTTTTTACACGTTTGTGTAGGTCCCCATTTTGCCACCAAAACAGCTCTGACCCTTCGAGGCACTGACTCCAATAAGCCCCATTTTTCCTGCTTCTAACACATCAACTACACTTTTCCTCAAAGTTGATGTGTTAGATACAGGGAAAATGTGCAAGTATAAGGATCTGAGCAGAGGCCAAATTGTGATAACTAGACGACTGGGTCAGAGCATCTCCAAATCTGCAGGCCTTGTGCGGTGTTCCTGGTCTGCAGTGGTCAGTATCTATCAAACGTGGTCCAAGGAAGAAAAAGTGGTGAACCAGCAACAGGGTCATGGGCACCAAGGCTAACTGATGCACGTGGAGAGCGAAGGCTGGCCCGTGTGGTCCGATCCAACAGACGAGCTACTGTAGCTGAAATTGGTGAAAAAGTGAAAGCTGGTTCTGATAGAAAGGTCTAGTGAAGTCTTTGTTTTTGTTGCAGTTTGCGAAGCTTGGGCTGTCTACAGAGTTCTTCTAAGAACTTCAATTGCGATAACGCAGAAAACCCTGCGCTGAACGAATGGCAACAGAAATGGACGAGCATGTCTGGAAATGCAGGAGACACATAAAACTTGTGAGCATGTTAAAAGTGGCATTTATTGCTGTGTGCAAGTTGCTTAGTCAAATATCATTATTTTGTACAATAACAGAAGTTGTGTATTTTTGTTCGTGTTGAGGGGTGGGGGATTATGGAGGATGAGCACCCATAGGCAGAAACCTAAATCATCCTGAACAGTGTTGGGGGTAACGCATTACAAGTAATTGCATTACATAATGATATTACTTTTCTGAAGTAACGAGTAAAGTAACGCATTACTTTTTAAATGTACACATTAATTTTTAAGTTACATTTTCAAAAAAGTAATGCAAGTTACTTTTTAAGTTTAATTAATTTTATTAAAAAAATTATGTACTGAATTAAACTAAACATAGTCACATTATGCACTCTATGCGACACACACGTGTGGGAACAGTTTGAGTCAGAAACTGAGATGGCAGGCCAGAGCTTGACATTTTTGTGATGAAATATGCAATTTCTTAATGCAGAACTTTTCAGTCATAAAAAACACCTGTAAGGCCTGAATGAAATCAAGCCTCAGACAAGAAAAAGTTACACAAATGTAACTAAAAAGTAACGTAAGCATTACTTTTCATGAAAAGTAACTAAGTAATGCAATTAGTTTCAACTAAATATTGAAATGCATTACTTTTAAAAGTAACTTTCCCCAACACTGATCCTGAACTTAATGTTCACATGTGGTTTTCAGAAACAACACACATGACTAACAGACTATTACCTCATATTTTACTTTGAATTATATGATATAGTTGGATGTTAAAGAGAATTAATTACTTTACATATTTAACCCCAAATTATACTAATGTATGAAACTAGGTTATTGTGTTGTTGTATTTGTCTGTCAGTAGTGTAGTGGTTATTCAGGAGGTTTGCACATAAACCACACATGCAGCAACAGAGCTCCAGTGATCTTTTGTGTCTTAAACTCTTTTACGGTGAATATAAAACGTCAAGAATGCTGCAGAATCACATCTGTGGATCAGTTTTGCTGTATTTATGTTGGTGGCGATTGGACAGTAAGTGATGTTTATGATTATCTGTTGCAGATGGTAGATAATAAACATTATTGCTTTAATGTACAGGACCCTCACTGCATTGGCTGCTACTTTCTTTTCTTAGAGACATTAAAATGCAATATCTTCAAACTAACATGGGTCATTTAATTTTATAATATAATATTTTTGTGCGTATTTCATGTGTACTCACATGAAACTTTATTTTGTATGTGGTGTTTAGTGCTGTTTTGTAAACTTTTTCCAGTTTTTGCAATATTTCTTTGTTATCTTCAGTTGTGTTTGGTGATGAAGTGAAGTCGGTGATGGAGGGAGATTCTGTTACTCTTCATACTAATCTTAATGAACTACAGGAGGACGATGTGATGGAGTGGATGTTTGGTGTTCAGCGTCCAGATAAGATTATAGCTGATTTTTACAAAGAAGCAAATATTACATCATTTAATGATGAGAGATTCAAGAATCATTTATATCTGAATCATCAGACTGGAGATCTCATCATCACAAACATCACAAACAAACACACTGGAGTTTATAGAGTAGAGATCAACAGACAACCTTCTGTCATCTTCAGACACTTTAATCTTACTGTTTATGGTAAGAATTTCACAATTGTCTTAATGTTTTAAATATCACAATCTTCATTGTATTAAAAAGTTTGATGCTGGTAATTGCAGTAAAATTAGCAGTAAAACGGCGCTTGTTTGTTTGCGTTTTTTACTCTTGACTCACAAATGTTTTGCAGCTCGTCTGCCGGTTCCTGTCATCAGCAGTAACTCATCACAGTGTTCTTCATCATCATCAAGATGTGTGTTGTTGTGTTCAGTGTTGAATGTGAGAGATGTGAGTCTGTCCTGGTACAAAGGAAACCGTTTATTGTCAATCAGCAGTGTGTCTGATCTCAACATCAGACTCTCTCTACCTCTGGAGGTTGAATATCAGGATACAAACACATACAGCTGTGTACTCAACAATACCAACACAAACCAAACTCAACATCTCAACATCACTCAACTCTGTCAGACGTGTTCAGGTGCGAAACTGTTTATGTGTTTACAGTTTTGCTTTTATTTAGTTCATATTCATTGCAAAAGTGTCTTTTACTGTATGTTGCAGTGTGAATTAAAACACTTATTGTCATTTATTGTGTTTTCTTTAATTCAGTTGGTGTTGGCTGTTGTGGTTTTACTGAAGCTGTGATTCGATTGGTCATCTCTGCTCTGGTGGGCGTGGCTGCAATCACATTTTTGATTTATGACATCAGATCCAGATAAGAATCACATTCATGCTCAGGCGATGATTTTCTTCATCAAAAATTAAATTAGTTTTGCTTTTGTTCAAGAATATTTTTGAATCTGTTTTCATTTTTTGTTATAAAATAATCTAAAAGTTATTGAAATTTCCTCCAGGGTTTTTATCTCCACTACTGAACATCTAAAGTTAATTCTTGCCTCAGTCATCTTATAGCCCATTAGAAGTCCAATGACATTTAATCTTGTAGTGAAGGTTTTGACTGAATCTGCAATGTATAACATTACACTATGATGTTGTGTAAAGCTGATCTGAGGTAATGTACATTGTAAAACGAAAATAAACATTATATGTTAAATTGTTTTTATGACTTTTTTAGTAACTGCTTCAGTCATTCTAAACCCATCATAAAAAACAGCATTAAAGGTCCCATTCTTCCTGATCCCATTTTTTATCCTAGTTAGTGTGTAATGTTGCTAGAATAGCATAAATAATACCTGTAAAAATGATAAAGGTCAAAGTTCACTGCCAGGCGATATATTTTATATATATAACAGAATTCGCCTTTCAAAGCCTACAGCGAACGACCGGTTTGGACTACAGCCGTCTACTTCCTGATTTAATGACATCAGTAAAACTTTTTACTAAACTCCGCCCACAGGAATATGTCAGTCGCCAGCTAAGCTAACGGCAAGCTAAGCTGCTATTGAATCACAGCACACTAAACAAACTACACAATCAGAACTCGTTACGTATTTCTGAAGGAGGGACTTTATAAAACAAGAAAGACATCAGCCCGTTTTGAGGACTGTGAAAACAGCACTATACAGATACTATAAATACTGTGGGGTTTTTTTACAAGTGAAACATGCACGCATGTTATATCGTGCACCATAAACACAATCAAAGCTTCAAAAACACAGAAAGAATGGGACCTTTAATGCAGACTGAATGTGTGATAAATGTTTAATAGATTTAAAACTACAACCATTGATAAAGAAACAACGTCTTTGTCAATCATAAAAAATACATTATTGGCAAAAAAATGTGGTACTTGTTTAAATCATTACTTATAGATAGATATGTTCAGTGAGTCAAAGTGAAAGTTGTGGTTTCATCAGTTGTGTCGTCTGATCTGTCAAATGTACAAATCGTCTATTATTGTTTGTAGATGACTTGCGTGTGGAGTTTTCTTGTGAAATGTTCATTCTGTTCCACTCATCATCTTCTTTATATGCACTTTACTCAAAACTCATACTGACACATGAAACAGTGAAGCCTACTGATCTTTTAAAACCCATCAGCATCAGTTAGTTAAGAAAAGACATGAATGTTCATCTTTGTGTCCTTTATAGAGAATTTCTCTTTGTATAACATTTTTTAACTTGTTACCATTGAACTCTTTTGGTAACGACCATAGTTCCTTTTGGGAATTGCACCCCTGGCCTGTACACACTTTCAGATTTATGTACAGCTGCAAACAAGACCACAAAGCCGTGGGGAGAGTGATGCGCTTAGCTGGGACTTCTTAACAATGACATGTCTGGCTCAATTCCCCATAGTGAAATTTAGCACACAGCACTGCTACTACCATGAAACAAAACATGCATATTTGCAAAGAAAGCTGACCAAACCTATGGGTGCATTTCAGTTGTATCCTGTGTATAACTGTATACAGTATGTGACAAATAAACAAATTGAATTGAATTATGAGGCGAGAGTGACCTCTGGTGGCAAGACAACATGGTTTTAAAGGGACACTCCACTTTTTTGAAAATATGCTAATTTTCTAGCTCCCCTGGAGTTAAATATTTGATTTTTACCGTTTTCGAATCCATTCAGCTGATCTCCGGGTCTGGCGCTACCACTTTTACCATAGCTTAGCATATTCCATAGAATCTAATTTGACCATTAGCATCACACTCAAAAATGACCACAGAGTTTGGAAAAATATCAAAACTCTTTGGTCATTTTTTTTGTGCGATGGTCGATGTAAGCATCAATGGTCCCTATGTTCCCTTACCAGAAATCATGTGACCTTTTCTGAAGCTGTCCAACTGAAAATCGTGTAAACCAGCTCAATAAACTTGAAATGCAACAGAACTTTATAAAGAGAAAAGTTTTAATATTGCTAGAGGGGAAGGGACTACAATCTACTCAGTATTTAAATGTAATATTTTTTTCAAAATGTATGCATGGATATGTAAGAGAATATTGAAAGCGTATTTGACAACTTACTTGAAATCATGAAGTTATTGATGAATAACAGCCGTGAATGATCATAACGTGGATAAGCAGCCACTTCAGAGGAAAATAAGTGAACAGTGTGCCATTGTGAAGTGCGCTAGTCCTTACCAGTGTCTAAATCTGTACATTATATAGTGATTTACAACCTTGAGAGCTTGGGAACGAATTTCAAGACAGCAGCATAGATAACGTTATAGTTATCTTTAAAGTCCTACTGAATACATGAAAGGAGTAATACCAGTTTTAAATTGTATGTGCCACAATCTTAACTTAGATGGGTCCTTGGTTTCTAGTGTATTTGGAGAATACCTCAACTTAAGTTAAATGGAAAATAAATCACTTATGTTTGATGAAAATGCTGTTGAACCCAGCTGGATTCACTATTACCTTAGCACCTCCATATTTAGGTCTTTTGATGTAGCATTTTGTGTAAAATAAAGTAAACTAAAGTAACTGTTTTCAGGTTATGAGTAAAATAATGACCACCATCAGATTAACGTTTTTATTAAATGATGTGGACTCAGAAAAAGATAATCTTCACAGATGAACACAACTTTAATGCGTTTTGAAGTGCTAAATGCGTATTAAAAATAAAAAGCCAATCAGTCTCTTAATATCAATGTTATCTTCACCGAGCCTCTGACAACTTTTTTAAACACATTTAAAAACCCTGATTCCCTGATTTGAATTTATATTTAGTCATTTAGCAGATGCTTTTGTCAAAAGTGACTTACAAATGTGGTAACAATAGAAGCAATTAGAACAACATAAAACAGCGATACATAAGTGCACTACAATAAGTCTCATCAAGCCTAACACAGTATACACAGCCAAGGGTAGAAGAAGAGCTGACCCAGTTTTGGCCAGGGGCAGAGCTTTGAATTTCATTCTGGCTACTTTAGGAAGCCGGTATAACTTGACAAAAAGAATAGTGATGTATGTTAACCCAATGTCTTATGTGTACAATCATGGCCAAAAATATCAGAACCCTTGCTAAATACGAGAAAGCTGTAAAGAAAGGTTTCCTTTTGAGCTTTAAATTAAAATAGAAAATAAATAAAAATCACAAAAACAATGTTTTATTGAAGTAAAACAATTGAAAGTGTGGGTGTGTGGGGGGGTTACATTATTAAATAAATATTTTTTATCTAATACACACCAGACACAGTTACCGGCACCCCTAGAAATGTTTATAAGTAAAATATCTCTATCTTTTATCTATGTATAGCACTCTGGGGACACTAAAGATTTATTTTACATCTTTTAAAAAGTCTTGTGAAATGTCCCCTTTTAATTAAAGCTGAAAAGGAGAAACTTAGATTTATTTTCACAGCTTTCTTTTTTTATATTTACCAAGGGTGCAAAGATTTTTAGCAAAACCTCCACCTTATTTAAAGCCAGAAAAACCCTGTAACATCTTATGCAGCAGGCTAAACCAGTGCTATCACCAACATGATCAATACTAAAAATAATCCTGGACCAATCTTCACCTGGTGTGACCACGGACTGAATTCTGTAATGATAAAAGAAAGACATGAATTAGTCTAACTTTCCCTTCAGATCTAAATAAAAACCTGATATGAATGTTAGTCTGTGTAAACATCACTGCAATACAGATTTTAATTTCATGTTTTCAGAATTTACTTTGAAATACATCAGAAATAACTCAGAACATCTCTAATACATACATCAATGTTACATCACCTCACAATATCTGCAATTTCTGTTATAAAAAGTTAGAAACACAAAAGTGGCATGTTTTTAATTGGGCACATCTTTATATGCTATTAAAAATGAATTCATGATTAAATAACCACATTTAAACAAATTATCTTGTTTAAAAGTTTACACAGTCTTTGTTCTTTTGTGTTGTCTCCTCAAGCATCAGTGAGTGTCTGGTTTGTTCTGAGCTGTAAAACTGCTTTCTGTTATAAATAAAAATCTTCCAGTAAGTTGGACCGAAATAATCAGACACCACAAAATCAAAGGTCCGGTGTCCCAGAACTATTGTGTCTTCCAGTTGGGCTACCAAAATGTATAATCTACCTGCCTGACAGGTTATCTTAAATAGTAGTGGTGTGACAATATACGTACTCCACAAGAGAAGACATGAGACTGGGTTTACAAGAACAATATGAGAATTTTACAATTTTTAAGAAATCCTCAATGATGACATATATCACAAAATTTTGAAATGTTTTATGTAATCTTGGGCTGTCAACAATTATTTGTTTTAATGCTGATTATCACAGAATCTAATATTGTTGGTAATACAATAGACCCAAGCAAGCAACTGCCTTTAATATAAATATAAAAATAATAATTGGTTCAAATAAACCATCAAATCCAAGCAAACACATGGTTGAATACCAAATTTTTTTATTCTTTTATTTATAATGTAATATAAACCCACATTATGTATTTTAACTTATGCCTGCAGAGGCCGCAATTGTACAGCTTTTTATCCAGATGAGAAATCTTGTTATAGGACCTGTGTTCCTGGTCCTATTCTATGTCTGTAGCTTTGCCTTTGTTTAGTTTGTCTGCCTAGATTATTTTGGATTTATAGATGTGAATTACATTTACATAAAAAATGCATTTGGATCCTCAACCAGCCTCTTTGCAGTTTTGTAACACAATGTTACAGCTTTCTAAATAATATTCAAGGGGCCATATCTTGAAAATCAGACTTTTTCCATGTTTTTTTCCAAAAACTTTTGGTTAACCATTCTCTGCAATCATGTGAAATATAGCTCATTGAAATTTGGCTCCCCTTGTGATATCAGAGGAGGATCTTATTATAATAATATCATTCTTTAATCTGCACTATAGAGAGAGAGAGAGAGAGAGAGAGAGAGAGAGAGAGAGAGAGAGAGAGAGAGAGAGAGAGAGAGAGAGAGAGAATAATTGAAAAATAACACAATTGAGATTCAATTTTAACAAACCGCCATTATGGTGATCAATGTTTGAATTAGCTAATTTGCATTTTAAAGGGTGCACCTAAAAACAGCACATTTTTGCTTACACCTACAAATTGTCAATTTGAACATGTTATAATAAATTATCTGAGGGGTATTTTTGAACTAAAACACTGCACATATGTTCTCTGGGGACACCAAATATTTATTTTACATCTTAAAAGTCTTGTAAATCGTCTCCTTCAAATATTACATAAACAATTTAAAGTACCTCATATTTTGTCCTGAATATGTCTAAAATTATATGTGAGTGACTTCAGTGATCAAGTTCAGTTTTTGTACAAGCAGAAATGTGATGTTCTGCAGTATAAATATCAGTTCTACAATAGTTTCTACTTTAATTATTCAGATCTTTACTGGATAATATCTCAGCAATCACTGAATTCAATCATATCTGTGTTGATTTCTTATCATATAGTTCATATAGACCACTACACTGATATGACAAACAAGATACTCACCAGTAACAGTAACATCGAATCTCTTTTGAATGATGTGTTTGCTGTTAGTGATGTATACATCATAATGTCCAGAGTCTTCAATTTTGATGTGTTTAATGATGAGAGAACCAAACAAATCCACATGCAGTCTGCCTCTGAATCTCTTATCAAGAGCATCATCTGGGTGGGGATGTCCTTTTCTGTCCATTTTAGCTATGGGAGTGTTTTTAAACTTCCACTCGATCACATCATCTGCCTGTATTTGGGCTTCAGTGTTCAGAATGACAGTTCCTCCCTCCATCCATGATTCTGACTTCACTTCATCTGTTACAGAGGAAAACACACAGAAAACAAAACAAAATCCACAGAGATTAAACTTTGGTATAGGGTTATTGCAGGTTTCAAGCTTAATGTAAGACCTTTTTTAAAGATCACCAATATTCCGATTCAAGATTTTAAATTTTCTTTTGTGTGTAAGTGTGTATTAGTACATGTTACGATATGCAAAATGTACAAATCACATTGTTTTATACCAAAAACACAAAATAACGTTGTTTTAGCAATGAAATAGGTGCCCTTTAAGACAATTTTGATTGAAATTTAAGACAAAGATGACATATTACTAAGCTAAGGGTGGAACGCTACATGTATTCGTATCGAACCGAATTGGTATGGGAGTCATGGTTTGGTGCACGAATTTAAACGCAGAATACACTGTATGAAAAAAAACTTGCATGCAAAATAATTAACGTGGAACTACTGTTAGAGACTCAGGTTCTTTAGGGACAGCTACTCTTTTGTCAGGTCGGCAGTCATGTGAGTGAGCAGCGACAGCGTTAGAGCGGCCTCTTTAAGATTGCAAGTTTGGGAAAACTTCGGTTTTCCAGTCAGTTACAGTAGTCCAGGTGAGTGGTGGTAAAGCCGAGGACTGTGTGTCAGCGTTGTTCAGCAGTTGTTGGGTAACTTATGTGAGTGAAAATACATCATATCAGGGCTCTCAAGTCTCACGCATTCACCGTGAGACACACGCATCAGTTCACACGCTCACACGCCACACCTTGTATTTCTCATGCTGAGAAGTAAGAGATAAATTGTCCTGCCATATACAATTAATGACGAGGTGCAGGCATGACTCCATGACAAAAAATATTTGCCTTCTGCAGTTTTGTTTTGCTTTGCTTTTCCATCCATTGTACCGAAATTGTACTGAACTGTGACGTCTGAACCGAGGTACGCACCGTACCGTGACTTCTGTGTACCATCCCACCCCTACTAGAAGCATTCAAATAATCCCCAAAAAATATTATTTTTATTGAATCAGTTAAATAAAAATATCAAATAAAATCAGTATTAAAACATTTATCCTAACCCTAGGTTGTACCCTGAGTTCAATCTCAATTTTAAGGTAGTTCAGCAGATTTTTCTTTGTGCTGCACGTTTATCAAGTGCTTATTTTCTTCTCAATGCACAACCTGCTTGTTTAAAAGTTAGACAGCCTTGCCAGGTCCTCTACCTTTTGGCTGAGTTCTTAATCGGGCTTCTTGCAGCAACTGTTTCTGCAGATTTCCCCCCTTCCGACAAGCCAAGCTATATCCTTTTCATATATTTTGTGAGATTTCCTGTGGTCACAGTCGAGACTCTGGTTAAAAATCTGTTTGTATGTGGTGTGCTGTCTTTGACACATCATGGCACACCACACCACACACTATAGGTGCAAAACTGTTAAATCTAGGATTTTTATCCTCATGTTTGTGGTCTATCACATTTTGAAATCTTTTGGTGTGTAACCAGCATAAGCATCTGTTTATGAATTTGCCTATTCTGAGCCTTGTGTTTTTCATCTGTGTTGTAAAGTAAAAAGTAAAAAAGGATATACAAATTTGGCTCCCCTTGTGATGTCATAAGGGGATCTTATTATAATAATACCATTCCTTAATCTGCACTATCCACCCACCACAGTGAGAGAGAGAGAGAGAGAGATAGAGAGAGAGAGAGAGAGAGAGAGATAGAGAGAGAGAGAGAGAGAGAGAGAGAGAGAGAGAGAGAGAGAGAGAGAGAGAGAGAGAGAGAGAGAGAGAGAGAGAGAGAGAGAGAGTAATTGACAGCACAATGAGATTCAATTTCAACAAACTACCATTATGGTGATCAGTGTTTGCATTTCATCAGCTCATTTGCATTTAAACAACACACCCAAAAACTACACATTTTTGCTCACACCTACAAAGTGTCAGTTTGAACATGTTATAATAAATTATCTGAGGGGTATTTTTGAACTAAAACACTTCACATATGTGCTCTAGGGACACCAAATATTTATTTTAAGTCTTGTGAAATGTCCCTTTCAAATATTATATTGAAATTTTAAAGTACCTCATATTTTGTCCTGAATATGTTTAAAATTATTTGCGAGTGTCTTCAGTGATAAAGTTCAGTTTTTGTACAAGTAGAAATGTGATGTTCTGCAGTATAAATATCAGTTCTACAATAGTTTCTACTTTAGTTATTCAGATCTTTACTGGATAATATCTCAGCAATCACTGAATTCAATCATATCTGTGTTGATTTCTTATCATATACTTCATATAGACCACTAGAGACACTGATATGACAAACAAG
Source organism: Misgurnus mizolepis (assembly GCA_025389145.1). Classification (NCBI taxonomy): domain Eukaryota; kingdom Metazoa; phylum Chordata; class Actinopteri; order Cypriniformes; family Cobitidae; genus Misgurnus; species Misgurnus mizolepis. The sequence continues at coordinate 1,175,630 of JAIFKI010000021.1, forward strand.
ATACTCACCAATAACAGTAACTCTGAATCTCTTCTGAATGATGCCTTTGCTGTTATTGATGTATACATCATAATGTCCAGAGTCTTCAATTTTGATATGTGTAATAATGAGAGAACCAAGCAAATCCGCATTTAGTCTTCCTCTGAATCTCTTATCAAGAGCATCATCTGGGTGGGGATGTCCTTTTCTGTCCATTTTAGCTATTGGAGTGTTTCTAAACTTCCACTCGATCACATCATCTGCCTGTATTTGGGCTTTAGCGTTCAGAGTGAGAGTTTCTCCCTTCATCACTAATTCTGACTCCACTTCTGTTACAGAGACAAACACACACAAATACACACAAATTAAACTAAATTTAAGACTTTTAAAGACCATTATGAGCGAAATTTAAGACCAACACGATACATTACAAGCAGCATTCGAATGATCCCAGAATTTCTCCAAAAAAAAAAAATACTTTGATTTATTTTTTATTAATTCAGTCATAGAAAAATATAAAATAAACTCCGTATTAAAACAGATAATCGGAAAACTCATGGATGATAGATGACAGGACTTCTGACATTCATATTCCCAACACAACACTAGTACGTACAACCTAACCCTAAATATGTCTGAGTACATCCCCTTTAGCACCAATCTGGCTTTCAGTTCATCAAGTTTTTCTTTGTGCTGACCGTTATCGGGTGCTTCTTCTCAACGCGCAACCAGCTTGGTTAAAAACTAGGCCGTGTTGCCAGGTCCTCTGCCTTTGGTGGAGTTTTGAACTGGGCTTCTTTTAAACTGTTTATGCAGGTTAATGTTTTTCTGCAGGTTAGAGATTGAAGGATATGGTTCATTAGTTGTTGGTATTTGGGCTGTGAATAGTCATTGGGATGCTTTTGGACTAATTTTGAATGGCCATTGAGCTGATTTTGTTATGCAGATCTGGCAACCCTGACACTGACTGAAGCAAAAGTGCCAACGAACGCTGATTAATAATGGGGAGTTTGTATTTGTATTTGTCAATGAACCACAGACTAATCATCGGTTTTAAAGTAATTGGGGAAATCCAGGTTTTTATTACTGTAACAAAACATGTATATCACTTTCATATCAAATGGCATATTTTCCAACTGTAAATATATCAAAACATTCTTTTTGTGAGTTGATGCAGCAAAATCATGAGAAATTTGGCCAGAAACGCACGTACAAACTGTCACTCTTTCCTTACCGCTCTTTGTAGATTTCCCATTCAAGTTTGGTTTTTATGTGAAAGCTTTCGGTCTACAAAGGCATGACAGTGTTAAGCCAGTAGAGAGCACTAAAACAAACCTTTTCCAAACCTTTTCATTAGTAAGATGCGTTGCTATGGACTTCATTTGAACTTTAAAATTGTGACTTTTTACACGTTCAAGTTCCAGATTTTGAAATCTTTGTATCTTTGCCAAATATTGTCCTATACTAACATACAATACATTCAATGAAAATTATTTATTGTTTGGTTGTCCAGGGTCACATGTCTGTTATAAAATGTGTATAATGAATTGAGTTCAATTTTAAACATTTTTGAAGTCTAAATTTAAAATCATTCAACAAACCTCAAAAATTATGAATCATAAAGATCCTGTGATTATTTCAGACTATATAAATTGTTCACAAACATTGAATCCAGAAAATGATGAAATTAAAATACTTGAATAACTTACCATTGACAGTAACACTGAATGTCTTTAAGGGCTTGTAGTCTGGTGCACTGCTGGTCTTGATCTCCAGCTGATATTCTCCAGTGTCTTCAATTTCGATGTCGTTGATGGTGAGATCTCCAGTGTTAGGGTTCAGATAAAGTCTGTTTGTGAATCTCTCATCAGGGTATTCTGCTTGGCTAGGTTTCACTTTTAAATCAATAGTTGCAATGATCTTGTCTTCAAACTTCCACAGTAGATTTTCAGCTCCCCTTGTTTTATTGGGATTAATAAGTAGAGTAACAGAATCTTCCTTCATCATTGACACTGTAACATGAGCACCAAACACACCTGCAGACACAAACTCTTTATTTAATAAAAGATCAACTTACACACACACAACACTTTATTGTTAAATGCGTGATGTCTGAAGTCTGTTAGTTGAACAGACGTGCATCGAGAGATTATTTCTACACACGTTCATTCTTACTTTATAGTATTCCCTTATTTAAAACAGGCAGTGTTTTGGCATTGTGACTGTTTTTACTTATACACAGTTTGTACTTATAGTGGAGCGGCTACATGCTTATGTTTGGCAGAATCTTTCAGTTTATGATACAAGCATAAAAATTGGCATGAGCAATCTCCATGGATCACTTGACAAGAAAATTGTCCAGGCCACTTGAAATTTCAAGATGGCGGCAATTTTTCAAGATGGACAACACTTTGGTGGAGCAGTTAAGTGATATAGTGGTTTATTTGGTCATACGAGCATGAAAATTGGCATGAGCAGTCTTTGTGGGTCACTTTACAAGCCACCTACAGCTACTTGACATTTCAAGATGGCGGCCATTTTTCAAGATTACCACCACCTAAATGGAGTAGTTAAGCAATATATTTGTTTGTTAGTGACATAAGCATGCAAATTGGTATGAGCAGTCTCTAAGGATTGCTTGACAAGAAAACACTCTCAGCCACTTGAAATGTCTATTTTAAGATGGCCAACCCCTGGATTCTCAAAAGATTAATTTTCAGATAGAAATGTATTGTTTTTTTTCATTAAGGGCGATTTGGTGTCATTTTATTTTATATGTTTTAGATTATTCTAAAGAACAACTGTTAACGCATCAAAATACAGTTGTGTTTATTTGTTGATTATAGATAGATTAGACAAGGGTGAATATCTGCACTACCAGGGCACACTGGTGATATATCACTGCTATTAATCTCAGAGTGTTTCATCATATTTTTCGTGTCGTATAGTAAAAGTAGGTTCAGTGTCAGCTATTTGTAAAGTTAGTTTCCCAAATGCTGTCTAATTTACCCCGAAACAATTAAGTAGCCGCACCTGAATTGAAAATTTTGTGCCAAATACACCCAGTGAGATTTTTTATAGAAATATTAAAAATACAGGAGAAATAGGGGGAATTATTTAAAAGGGATGATAGCGGGATAGAATAGTAAAATACAGGAAAATCAAGAGGAAACGGGAAGGTTGACAGGTATGAGTTTTGCACAAGTTTTTTGGGTTTACTTTAGTCATTCATGTTTGTGAGTAGAGTTAAGATGTTATTTTCATGTTATGAAAACTTGATTCAAACGCAAGGAAGCTAAATAGATATATTTTTGTGTGGTGAAGCCTGACTGTCCTACTTTATGACAGAATGCACATTTATCTATCTACACACACCTATGTGAGATCAAATTTAATTCATTTTTTTTTTACATTTTTAAACACAAATAACTTACCACAAACATTTTTAGATGTGATTAATTTTAACTGAAGTGTTGCATAAACAGCTCTGATCTATTAACTGAAAGAGAAGATTATAAAAAAAGCTTACCCTTCACAATCAAAAAGCAAAGAGAGTAGAAAATAAAGATGCCCATGTTGCTGACTGAAGAAGAGTAGATGTTTAAATGAAGTTGTGAAGTAGATGAGAATCTGCTGGGATACAGACTGATGTACAGATTGCTTTCATCAGTAGTAAATTAAGTAGTAAAATGAAAGTATTTTCTGCGAGGAAAACACTTTGTTAAGTTGGTACTGTACCACTCCTGGTGACAACACTCCACCTCAATTCATAAATCAATCATGAATGAGGTTTACAAAAACAGCTTTTTATTGTTGTACCCTAAACTCCTTCACAGATCTTAGCAGGTCTCAGTCTGTTCAAAGTAGGCCTAGTCTTTAAGCAGTTTTTAAAGTGGTTTTGGTCACTCTACAATTAATTTGACTTATGTGTGAAACTCTTATTTATTTAAATCATGTACATGGCAAATTGAAAAAAAAAATTCCAACAAATCTCGCGGTTTGGCCATGTTTCATTGTTTAGTTGTGGGTGTGCTTCTTAAAAATTCAAGTCATTTTAATGTGCGTGTGCTGGAGTTCTGGTTTGTGTTCATTCCTTGAATGGGTACTTGCGGCAGGTGTCCTGCATGAACTTCTACACAATCATGAGATTCTCGTTCACCTTTCATTTTGTGGCTACTGGTGAAGATTGTTGGCGTTGGAATATTTTCTCTTTCATTTTGCTGAAGGTTTTTCCTTGGAACTGTATAGTAGAAAAAAATGTGCCACATAGTTTTTCTGTGCTCACCCTTCTTTTTGTTGCAGTTAAAAGCTGAACTGTAACACAAGTGAAATAAAATGTTATATATCAAGGGGTAAATCAGTTTGCGTACAGTCGCTGTTAAGATCTTTTGGATTTTTTAGGTTCCTATGGTTGACCTGATGTACAGAGGCTATATCAAAAAGGAAATGGTTTTATTTACAAAAAGAAACATTTGTTAGGAACAATCCAAAAAGTGTTTGCATTAGTTTTGTTGTAGTTACTGTAAATCAGCTGACAGTTGTCCTTTCTAAAAAACAAAATGCTGCCCTATATTTATATAACATCATGTCTGTCCACCCAAAGAATTTAACAAATGGATGGTGACAGCATCGTAATGTACCCAAATACAGGTGAATCAAACAGGGAGATTTATTTCAGTAAAGCAGATTTAAAGACACAACAATTCTTGAAAGCACAGTAGGGCATGAATTATAGGCATTGAGTCGCAAAGCAAAGCTAGCAACACGGTCTGGCACAAGACGGAAAACAAAAGGGCAATTAAGGGTATGCATGTTATGTCACCTTTGGCGAAAGTGACTGTGGTTACGCCCACTGCCAGCGGCAAAAAATCTGAGCAAAATACTCTTATTCTGTGTAATTGCAAAATTTTCTCATTAAAAAACATCCATTATGATGGTTTAATAGTGTATAATATATGTCAGGAAAAGCAATGTCTGGCCATATGCCAATGTTCACAGACTACTGGTTGTTTGGGAAGTTGTTAAGGTCAACTAAACTCAATTTAAGCTGATAATAATCAGTATTACTGGCTTTATCGAAAACCAGCCATTTTGTTGAATGTTTGCCACTTAACAGGGCAAGCTCTGGAGCAGAGGTGGGCATCGAGGGCCACAGTCCTGCAGAGTTTAGCTTCAACCTTAATCGAACACACCTGAATGTCATTTCCAAACAGTCCTGAAGGCTTGATTTTTTGTCCCAAACCAGTTCAGATAGGAGTTTTACTTAAACATGAGCTCAGGGGCAGAAAGAAATTTGATTGGTTCACAAAAATGACCAATGAAAGTCCTCAACCGGAGCCTTCAAGGAAGCTTCTGCAGTGAAGCAGTTCGAGCTCACCGTTGGTCAGGTGAGTAGCGCAGATGGTTAGATAGGAATGTGACTGGCTTTTAGTGATGGGATTTATGGCTCTTTCAGGGGATCCGGATCTTGGCGATCCGTTCCTTTCAAAGAGCCGTTCAAAAGAACGGCTCATTTGGCTCTTTTTAAATATTTAGTCAGTTTTAAGAAGCCAGCTTGGGGGCATCTCAGTTTATCCTGTAAAACTGTAAATAATCACTGGGAGGAATGATGAGGTTAGATTTGTAGTCAAATCATTAAAACTCAGATATCACACACCAATATCTGAGTTTGAATTATTCTGAAATATTGATCATTACCTCATTTGTCGTGTGTAGACTATATTCCATAGGGTTTCACAACATTAGACAGTGACATCACTATTTTGGATTTATCTTTAGTAGGCTACAAAGTGTAAAGCTACGTTGTCTTATGTTATTCATACAATACCTGCTCACAAATAAATATCAAAACAAAGCCTGCTGCAATGAATTTCTGTGAAAATAGCTTTTACTACAAACACTTCCACAATTTAGAATAAATAAAATGGAAATGTCTACATACAGTCCAATATTACTACTATTACTAATGTAAACTTTGCAAATAGGACATCAGCCCCTTCAAGTCTTAAATGAACAACCCCTCCGCTGGGTGCGCCCCTCCCCCTATAACTGTTCTGTCTCGCGGAGGAGCTAATTTGTGTGCATCTGTGTGAAACACGCATAGGAAAAAAGAACGACAGAAAGAACGGCTCCCCTCCAGCCGCGACTCGGCTCCCATCGTTCATGTTTGTGAGCCGTTCAAAAGAATCGGTTCGTTCGCGAACGTCACAACTCTACTGGTTTTGTATTTCAGCTCGAAATGTTTCAAGCGTTTAAGTTACGTGTTACCACATTTTCACGTGTCCATGGCACGACTTTCTTTTTCGTGCCAGTTTCACGTAATGGTTACTCAATTTTTTTTCCTTTTTTCAAACCATTGTCGTTTGGGATTGGAGTTAGATTTGTGTTTTTTTTTTCATTTTTAAACTGTTTTCGCGCGAGGATGAAGTTAGGTTTGGGTTAGAATGGCAGTGGTTTATACATTTATTTGTCAGAAATTTAAACTGCTTTCACTTGATGTTGGGGTTAGAGTTGGGTTTGGGTTAGGATGTCATTTTACGTAACAGAAAGTTGCTCTAACCCCAATCCCAAACAACAATGGGAAGAAAATAGGAAAAACAATTGAGTAAACATTACGTGAAACTGGCACGAAAAAGAAAGCCGTGCCACGGACACGTGAAAACGTGGTAACACATAACTTAAACGCTCAAAACATTTCGAGCTGAATTCAAAACAGTCACATTCCTATCTAACCATCTGCGCTACTCACCTGACCAACGGTGAGCTCGAACTGCTTCACTGCAGAAGCTGCCTTGAAGGCTCCGGTTTAGAGGACTTTCATTGGTCATTTTTGTGAACCAATCAAATTTCTTTCTGCCCCTGAGCTCATGTTTAAGTAAAACTCCTATCTGAACTGGTTTGGGAAAAAAAATCACGTGTCCTGAAGACTTCAATTAGATTTTTCAGCTGTGTTTGATTAGGGTTGGAGCTAAACTCTGCAGGGCTGTGGCCCTCAGGACCAGGAATTGCCCACCCCTGCTCTGGAGTGTCACATGGAAAAGTGACGTTGTTGCATATCCTCTATATAAAGGGGAAGGAAAGAGGAGATAACGAGGGAGGACAGCTGAGAGGCATGAACTAATAATGAGACAATGAACAAGGAAACGAGGGGGAAGAGTCAAGACATCGGAGACACCATTATGACATCAGAGCGCATGGCAGGCTGTCAAAACAAAGGACATGTGCTCAGGGGCCTATACCATAGCTGGTTTAGTTGGGTGGTTAGCCAGGTAAGTTTAGGATTAGTTTGTGCAAATTCTGGGTTTTGGTTATCATGAAAATAGTTTGTACCAACAAGGCCTGTTCACATTGGCTTGGTTTTGTCAAATTGAAACTAATCCTGTAACCCTGAGTGTCTTTAATTTTTACCATGGTACAAGCCCCAGGGCAAAATGGCACACAAACAACAAAACACAGGACAACAGGGTGAAATCAAACTAAATGAGGGCTATATATAAGGGACCAATGAGAACAATGATTTTAAAAATTGTAAGAATCAATAGCTCTTTTGGGGCTGAAAAGCAATCATGCAGTGCTGAAAAACAAAAACAAAAAGAAAACAAATATATATTTAAAAAGAAGTCACAAGTAACAATTACACATTTATGCACAAGTTACATTTCTGCACTGTACATTTGCACACTTTATAATGTTAAATAATTGCTGATTTTAGAAAAAAATAGCATTTAGTGACTATCAAACATGATTTTTTTATATTGACATAACACAGGATTTTAAGGCTGACATGACAGGGTGAATTGATTTCATTACATTAGTTTCTACAATACTACATTATTTTTGGTAATCCAGGTCTTCCAGCAACACATTTTCTTGCTTGGCATTGTGGTAATTGATGCAACATGACGTCACCTCCCCTTGATGATGAGATCTTCAGTCTTTCATTGAATCTCTTATCAACAGATAACACAATGTCCCTTTGGATAAAAGCGTCTAATGTCTAAATGTAAAATGTAAAAGTCCATAATTCCCTTATTTGGGTGGGAGCAAAAATGCAGTGTTTTGTGTGTGTGTACCTTTAAATGCAAATGAGCTGTTGCCCTCATCGCTCTTACTAAAATGGATGCTTTGGTTAAAATAGATCTGATTTCACAAAGAAGCACATAAAAAAATAGCAGACAACGTCCAACTCACTGAAGGCAGGAACTATGGTAATACAAAACTGTCAGTCAGCAGCCGTGGGCGGGGCTTTAGCAGTGTGACATCACATTGACAAGAGAATCAAAACAGCATGTCTAATGATACTGCCTTGGTTTTGGGATTAAAAATGAAGGACTGAATAGATTTTTTATATTGTAGGGTGGTTGTGTTCACACATTGCCAACACATATCTCCAAACACCTTGGATTTTAATGTGTATTTTGTAGAATAGGTGCCCTTTAATAACCTTTGATGGAAATATTTAAATCTCAATTCTTAATAACTGCACCCTTGATAAAAATGAAGTACAACAAAACAAGTGGCTCCAGAAGATTTTCCTCAATGACTCATTATGAACAAAAGCTCTGCAATGCTAGTAATCCAAACTAACAACATTGATAATTACTAATGAATTACTAAGAAATATGAGTTGTGAATGAATAAATGTAAATGTAAATCTCTCATCATCGGATAACATGATGCTCCCAGCCTTTCCATTGATACTTCCAACAAAAGTGTTTTCAGATCCATAATACCATCTGAACAGATCATCTTTCTGTTTGACAATATCAATGTGTATCACAGATTCATCCCTGACACTGACTCTACTTCCACTGTAAACATCTGCAGACACAAACAGATTCACAAAACAAAAAAGTTTATGAATGCACATATGTGGGGAAAGCTATAAATATAAAAAGCTATAAATATAATTGTGAGTTAAAAGTTAAACCCCATAATAGTTTTGTCATTTAATTTTTAAGTACATACATGTATATTTGTAGTATACAGCTATGCGATGGGTGTCCAAAAACCAAAAGCCTCCGGAGAAAACCCTAGAAGAAAAAACTAGTTAGTTCACACGAGGTTTTAACAGTATTATGTTGTGTTGTACTGTTTGGTACGGAGTTGGAGAAAATGACGCTGGCTGAATAAAAGAACCCAACCAAATCACATGCTTGTTATTTCCTTCAAGTGTGTCAATTCAAATGTATTATTTCAATTCAATATATGTTGCCAGTAGTAAATAAATAAATAAAGTTGCTTGCTTGCTAGTGCTGTGTATTGAGTTCATTGCTGCAAACATGAATGAAAGATCACTGCGAGTTTAACCACTATGATTTTTAGTAAATCTATGGTAATAGAATCAAGTTGCCAAAAACATGGTTAGTCCACTTTTACTATAATAATAATAACAACCATTTAAAATTAATTTAAGGTTATTCCTGAGAGTGATAATAATTTCTTACAGTATTGTATAAAATATGAGTTGTTTCTTACTATGACAAATGTTTCACTTATATATAATGTTTAGTATCCAGGGTGCGTATTACAGAAACTTTCTATCTTAGGTCTTAACTTAAGATATGATGTGTTAAGTTAAGATTTTTCACAAATTCATATTACAGAAGCAAATCTTAAATTGATTTAGGATTCTCATCTTATTTCACCAAATCTTATCTCATCTCTAGTTAGGAAATCCCAAATCGCTTAATCCTGTTCGGCTATCAACTGTCATGTCTGTTACCAAGCAACCACCAATGCGTGAGCTGCTGCTACAGTAAACAAAAGAATTGTCCTTTTAATTTCAATGGGCCAGAAAAATACATTTTATTAAATTCATAGTAGTCATAGTCTGTGTTTTGTGTATTAGTGTTTTAGCCAACCCTATATCACGAAAATGCGTGACTATTTCACGCATGGACCAGCGTGACAATGTCACGCTTTGCCGCGTTTGAGCGTGAGCATGTCACGCTTTTCTGTTTGTGTCACTGTCACGTATTGGTTACTCAACTTTTTTTTCCTATTTTCAAACCATTGTCGCTTCGGTTTAGGGTTAGATTTGGTGCTTGTGTTATATGTCACTTTAAGTATTTGTCACTTTAAGTATAGACCCCTTCACGGTTCACGTCACAGGCGGTTCCCACTGCGCATGTCGGGGTCAGAAAAGTCATTACAGCAGATTGAGTTGCGTATTATTCGGTATCGTCAAAAATGCTTACTTGCGTCGTGGGCTTTGAAAATCACATCAGGTCTTCCGTTACGTTTTCGCGATTCATGCAGAATCTCAAAAACAAAAAAATACAACATCTGCGGCTGCAAGCAATTAACGTGCAGACTGGGACAATGCAAATATCAAAGAGGCTTGTGTTTGTGGTGGTCACTTCATTTGAGGTAAGTCATCATTTTTCATCCCTGTTAGGTTAAATTATAAAGCCAGGATAGTATGAACAGTTTGACCCCATGCTGCGCGCGCACCCGATAATCATTCAATGTTTACAAACCTTGAAGGGGTCTATTGGTTTATAAAAAAAAAGATACAATACTTATTCTTTTATATTTTCTAAACTTTAACCAATTGTCACCTGACGTTGGGGTTAGAGTTTGTTTAGGTAAGGGTGTCATTTTATGTAAATCTAACCCTAAACCGAAGCGACAATGGTAAGAAATTAGGACAAAAAAGTTGAGTAACCAATACGTGACAGTGACACAAACAGAAAGCGTGACATGCTCACGCTCAAACGCGGCAAAGCGTGACATTGTCACGCTGATCCATGCGTGAAATAGTCACGCAATTTCGTGATACTGGGTTGTTTTAGCACATCATCTATCAGTTACCATTCAATTTAAACATTTAGCAAATGTGACTTACAAAAATTAAAAAGAAATATTCTTCCTAAGTGCTAGGATACTATTGTACATTTCAACATTTGATAGAGACATGAGAAGAAATAGATGCTGAGTCAAGTGTGTACTGTATTCACTATAATCCCATCAAGTGTTCACGGATAAGATAACTGTTTTTTAATAATGAGGGATGACAGAAATTGAAAGATCGCTCCAGTAGTGAGAAACATTGTGATTATGTGAATGTGTGAAGATAAAAAACATTCAAAGAGTAATCCAAAAACAAACATTGATGTTTTTCATCCTCCACTTTGTTAAAAATGTAATGTCACTCTCCCGCAGCTCTATCATAATGTGATTGTTTCAGCTGGCTCTCATTAAAGTTTTAAGTTAGGACACCTGTGAGGTTACCCTAAAGTTAAGACCGTTTTTAGGATGTTTTGTCAAGTTAGGATGCTTCTGTTATACCACTTTCCTATCTGCAGTTAAGATAAGATAATGCATTTAGGAACATCATTCTGTAATAGCTTTTGTCTTAAATGAGGTCCTAACTGAAATTACCATGGTTACCAAACAGTTAAGATAAGATTTTAAAGTAAGGACTTTTCTGTAATATGCCCCCAGAACCACACATTAAACATCTGTTTTATAATCATAATTTTTATTAAAAATGATCAAATTTATCCCGATAATCATCAGTTTAAAATCATCTGGGATAAAATCATCAGTCAGATGCTCTTTATGTTAAATGTAATGATTGATACTACAGGTGTTAAAGCTCTTATGTGATAAACTGCTTGTATTTATCTTCATTTTTAAATCTCTTTAAATCTATATATAGCATTATCATAAATGTTATAACAAAAATTAAACTCAGTAAATCAAACAACATTAAACTCATGATGGCACAAAGTGTTTGTGGTAATAAAATCACAGTTTAACTAAGAAAACATACTGGACCTAAACATTAAGTGTGAAACAGGACACCAGACAAGCTGTGAAAACAAAACTGACCTCAAACCTGTAGACTAAAATAAAGATGAGAAGTTGATTCATCTCAGTTCTTCATTTGATCTTTAACTCACAGCTGTTTGTCTACTGAAGCTCATGAGATTCCTGCCTTCAGATATTCTTAAATTAATCCTTATTGGGGCGGTTTCCCGGACAGGGATTAGACTAGTCCTAGACTTAAACAGTTTTAAGAGCTCTCCAAACTGAAAACAACTTACACTTACATATCTTAAAGCAACACTATGTAGTTTCCATGTAAAAATGACTTGCAGCTCCCCCATGTGGTTGAAAAGCGCAACAGTGCCTGGTATCAGACACTCTTCTGCAGACAAGGGGGAAGGGCGGGGCTGTGTTTCCTACCCTCCACCTCCACTTTCAGAGTGTGCTTGTAGCAGCTAGGAGGCTGCTCAGGTTGCAGCAGCAGTAGAATTTGTCCAGTTAAAAGTTGTTCTATCACTGAAATAATTTTAGAGACATTATTTAAAGGTAAAAAAACTACATAGTGTTGCTTTAAAATACATCAGTGCCCTTTGTTTTACCTCAAAATGCACACAGGTAATGTTTTTAGTAAGGCATGTTTGTTAAAACTAATTATATTTACTAATTAAACTAAGGCCTAGTTCTGGATTAAGCTAATCCTGGTCCGGGAAACCGCCCCATTAAGTTAATCAAGTTAATCAAATCCAAATTTGATTAAAGTTTATTTTGTGTGTGTACTTTTACAGGCATTTATTTTATTTAATAAAAATATGTATTATATTTCAGATTAAGTTACTGCCTAATGCATTCATTTAATCTGTCCATTTTTAAAAAGTAAAAAAAAAATTTTGTTGAATCAACCACAATTAAAAAGTCATTTAACTCACTATTATTTATCTTGACTATATGAGTTGTTATAAGATGAGTTGTTATAACTTATAAATTAAGTTGACTTTTTTTAACAATATTTTATAAGTTGTAGCAACTAATCTCTTGTCAAGATAAATAATAACTAATATTAGTATTAATTAATATATATATACACATTTTTAACCGATGCATTATGTTAGAAACGATGCATCGCGATGCAAATGCTAATTTATATCCGAAGCACAGTTTTGAAACCGATGCATCACATTGTTAACCTTTTATGCAAATGCACCGAGAGAATTGGGGAATCTTCAAATTTTTACAACCTATCATATAGATAATTTATTATAACATGTTAAAATTGCCACTTTATAGGTGTGAGCTTTTGTGTGTGTCCTGTTAAATGCAAATGAGTTGATCACTAAATGTCAGTGCTGTGGTTGGATGGTACAGATTAAGGGGCAGTATTATTATAATAAGATCCCCCTCTGACATCACAAGGGGAGCCAAATTTCATTGAGCTATTTTTTTCACATGTTGCTAAGAGAATGGTTTGAAAAACTAAGTTACTTGGTTGATCTTTATCACATTTTTATCACATTTTCTAGGTCTCTCCATAGCATATCATAATTGTTCACAACATCAAAGAAAACAGTAAATACACTTTATTATCTTTCTTCTCATTCCAGGCGTGTCTTAACATATCATAGCATTATGAACAACTGATCACTTCAACCATTATTAGCACAAATTCATTGTTATTCACCATCTTGCTTGTCACTTTCTGTTCACATCTCTCATGTTTATCTCTATTTTCTTTATTTCTTGCTTTATTAACATATTTTCCCCTTGATTTCTTCACTGTTATGGTATACAGAGGGGAATGACACAGGAGGAAAAGCAGATATGGTTGTTTATTTAAAACATACGGCAGTGTAGGTGGTTGCAGATGGTAATGTAGACAGATGATGATGATGACAAGCAAATCACGTATTGACAGAAACAGATAACAAATAAGACATTCCTTATAGTCAAACAGTTGAAGACAATGGCGAAGATGAAGATGATATTACATGTGACCTTGTGTTTAAAAAAGAATCTAAAGACAATCTACAAACAATAGATTTATTATTTACTATTGGTATATAGAAATCATTTTAAAATAATTTAAATTCAAGTGCAAAATCTTCATCTTAAATACCTTAAAAATGTTATTATAATTCTGGATGGCTTGGACCACTGCAACAAATTTTAATGAGTTTTAATTAATGGTAAGCAAAATGAAGAAGCAAAAAAAGTAAACCCACACACAGCATCACAAACAGAAGTGTGAAGTTTAGTATGAGTGACTCTGTACTATGTATGAAGGGCATCTGTTCCTGTTAACATCAATCTCACTGTCTGACTTTATCTCTGCACAAAACAATCAAATAAAAATTCTGTTGTCTGTTGTGAATTATAGTTAATAACAATATGTCAAGAAGAAATGTGAAAATACAGGAATATATTTGGGGACTGGAGACTCATTTTAATGTATTGAGTTACAGAAAACATGTTTGTGTTTTTCCTGTCTAGATATGTATGTGACTCGACTAAATTCATTTCCACTGAATGTGATTTTATTTCATGTGTGATGTGGGTTTATGAAGGTTTTAGAAATTAACTGTTCTTAAAACCTATCTGTTTGATTTGTGTAAACCTCCTGTGGTTGATATTGGTAAAAAATGTCTCAATATATTGGCTAAAAGGTTGCAGTTATGTAACTCTCTATATTATATCGCAGCTATATGGCTTCTGTATTATTTTAAAAGTTCAAATTGTGCGGAACGCTTGACTTATCAAATCGCACGCTGCAGGGATTACACAGAGTATAAAGCGCATTCCCGGTCATATTTTTGCAATACAACAACAATACAATGAGAAACATGCAATTAAACAAAAGTATACAATTTTTACACAGTCAACAAGCCAGAGTTTATAATAAATAAGCTTTCCGCCAATTGACATTCCCAAAAAATAGAAGTAAAAAAAAAAGAGCTGCAGAATAAACAATTCTATTAAAATTGTTTCTAATATAGCTATTTGTGACTCTGTTTTGCAATATTTTTCAATTGAATTTTAATTGAATAATTACATTTTAGCAAAAATGCAAGAAAAACACCCATTTGCTTAAACAAATGATTTGGAAAACGAATGCCATATCTTTATTCTTTAGATATAGAATAATCCAACTTATTTTAAATACCTTGTTTAATGTGTCATAACTCAGTACTTCTAAGCCACCGTGATCTTTGAAATTACATAAGATTTCTTTTTTTAGATAGTGTGGTTTATTTCTCAAAATAAACTGAAAAAGCATTTGATCTAATTTTGTTACTGATCTAGAAATCCCTTCAGCTTTTGACAATAATACCCATCCCTTTGCATCCAAATATTAAACCTCTAACTAATTTTAATTGGGTTAAAATTTTAATTATTCCATAAATGTTCATCTTTACAAATCAATTCACTGCCTTAAAGATTTCATTTCTGTCTTTTAAAAAACAAAGTGTTGTCGTCTGCAAACTGGCACAATTGCTTTAAATAAAAAAACTGTGCTCTATAGTTTCTAATGCCTTGTGAAAATCGATAAATAAAATAAAACTATTATCTAAAATATATTCATTATAGTCTACCATATCTAGAACCAGTCTAATGTTTTTACTAATGTATTTAAATCCTTTTTCCATTCTTTTGGCAAATATAAACGCAAACATTTTTGCATCATTGTTTAATAAACTGATGGGTCTCCAATTCTCCAAATGAAAATAATTTTTGTTTAGCTTTGGAATTAGGGTAATGACACTTTTTTTTAAAGAAGTGGGCAATTCAGCAAAGCCTCTATGTACTGACTTTTTCCTTTTCTCAGTCGAAACCTCAGTTGACACCCTTGGACACCCAGATAATGAAACACGATTGAAGACTTCATTACATTTGTGTCTTTGATATAAATAACTGTTGAATATGATCCATGCATTTATTCTGATGTGTTTTTGTCTTCTAGTGGGTAAGTGTATAATAAATGCATTTTATTATCTATAAATAAGCATATATGATATATAATAATAAATTATGTTAATTACTGATAGCACACGTAGACATATTGAAAATGATCGACATATTAAATATGTCTGCAAGATGTCTTTGATTAAGAATGTATGTAAAACAGCTCTTTCTAAGACGTTTCTCAGACGTTTTTACACACCATATGTTTTTCGGATCTCAACATCTTACAGACGTAGCTGTGCTAATCTGCAAGGGCGTAGGTTTGATTCTGGCATTGGTGGGGACATAAATAAAATGGTCGCATTGCACAAACTGTTTATCACCGTTTACTTGACATAAACAACAGACAACTCAGTATGCACTTTACTCAGTGACATCTGACTCGCCACCCCCGGTGCCATCCCAAATTTAATGTACTATAATAAACAATAACAATTCGTTATGTCCTAGAACCTAATAAACAGTAACTGTTTAAGTCTTTGTCAAAAAAAAAAAAGAAAATCACATTGTAACATATATGAATCCATATTTACTTTATAACAATGAAGAATATGCAATTAATATTTAATTCTTAATTTAATTTTGCCAAAAAAATCCCAGTGTTGAAGTTGGTATGTATATCATGCTGTTTCCTGTTTTTACCATGTTGGGGTTATTTTCTTTCATGGATTAGGGACCCCCTAAATAACCTTGCTACCCCATTTATAAAAGGTTGACAAAAGTTTGCAACTCCTCAGGGTTAACATGGGATTGTCGTGTATTGTTGAAAATACTTTCCTTGAATCATTATGTGACACAACTTGTTCCGTATTTTGTGCATGAAACAGTTACAGTGGGTATAATAATACTTTCTTCCTCACTTACCTGTAGCCTGAATAATCACGCGCGTCTTGTTGAGTGAACTTTGGCGCGTTGTACAAAGTGAAACCATCCTATCACACGTAGCGAGTAAAGACAAGCCCATAAAGTGATGTGATTTAAAGCGGCGGAACTCAAGAAATGCTAATCCAATCATATTAGCAATGTGAGTAGAGAGGCGGGACTAAAGAAATGCAAAGCCAATCATATTAGCGATGTGAGTTACGGAGGCGGGCGTTGCAGAGAACGAAAGCTGTTAACCGTTTGTGTACCACATAGAGCGTCATTTTTACAGAACGGGATTGCAAAAGATTTTTAATCTCATTTAAATGATTCCTGAAAAAATATATAATTAAAAAAGTAAAGTAAAAAATAGAAAACACAAGAATAAGACGGACATTAGTGGTTATATATAAATACAGATTAATTGTTTGGTCGAAATTATTGCTAGGGACAATTCAGTCTTCCCTGAATATTGCTAGGGACATGTCCCTAGCGTCCCACCCTAAATCTACGCCCATGCTAATCTGTGTTCTATATCAAGTTGTATGTTCAACAAAAATGTTGTTATTGTAAGTCTATTATTGAAACTATCATGAAACTATAGCCCTATTCACACTGGATTAGTATTACTGGTGACCTCTAGTGATTTGTAATAATTGCGGAGGTGGTCTGTGATCGTAATCCTGTGCGAATCGGCCATGTAACTGTGGGTTAACACCAGATGCAAATTCACTGATTTTTCAAACGCGTCCTCGCGTGGGGCGATGCGAATGATGCGATATGGTTGGCGCATTTGCCGCAAAACACGCACTATTCGCCTCAAATTCATCTTCACCCAAATTGAATATTTTCATATTACTATATTAACATATATTTCAAACTGTATTTCAAGGGCAAACAAATACATTTCTAATTTGACATCTCAAAAATGTATTCTTTGCCAAAACAGTCTAGTCAGTCTCTCCTCATCCATGTTTGATGATTAGCCTAA
Organism: Misgurnus mizolepis; assembly: GCA_025389145.1. Lineage (NCBI taxonomy): Eukaryota > Metazoa > Chordata > Actinopteri > Cypriniformes > Cobitidae > Misgurnus > Misgurnus mizolepis. Next base: position 1,193,190 of record JAIFKI010000021.1, read on the forward strand.
TATTCAGAATGTGCAGTCCATATGGCAAGTATATTTTTAAATATATTTAAAAATACACTGTAAAAAAATTCCGTAGAAATTTGCAGCTGGGTTGCCGGTAACTTACCGTAGATTTAAATGTATGTTAATACTGGCAACATTTTGTTCAAAGTTAAATGAACATTAAACATTTAGAAGTCTTTGTCTTTACAGAATAAAACTAGAAAAACAGCATCAAGCAAAACATTCTGGGAAACAAAGTCTGAAGCAAAAAAAAAAAACAGAAAAAGTTTGATGATGATTTCTGGTTCCCAGAATGCTTTGCATGAGGCTGTTATTGTATAGTTTTATTTTGTAAAGATAAAGACTTGATAATATTTCAAATGTATTCAACTTTGAACAAACTCTTGCCAGTAAATAACATAAATTTAAATCTACGGTAATTTACCGACAACCCAGCTGCAATACCATTGTAATTTCTACGGATTTTTTTACAGTGAAAAAATGGCCAAAACTAATATATTTTGTAATGTTTACAAAAATATACTTTTCACCTATATTTTTGAAAAAAGTATATAGGTGGAAAAGTATATTAAAAGTATATTAAAAGTAAAAACATTTTAAAGCATTAAAGAATATAATATAAGGAAATATATTCACGTTGCATTGGAAGAAAAACTTTGTTTATGTTACGAACTCTTAAAAACCCTTTGTTTTTAAAAGCTTCAAATTGAATGTATTTTTAATTTTCTTTGCCTGAAATACATTTTGACATATATTTTTTAATACATGAAGGTTAAAACTAAATATATTTCCAAATATTTAATTAAATTGAGCATTACTTTTTACAAAATGTTTGCATATTTATTTAGCAATATATTTTTGGACATAAAATATAAATGTACCAACGTCGTCACTGGGACAGTACCCTTTCAAAAAGGTATAGGCTACACCTTTGTACCCCAAAAGTGCATATTAGTCCTTCAAATGTACATATTGGTAGTTCAAAGATACATATTTGTACCTAAATGGTACATATTGGGACCTTTTTTGAAGGGTGCTGCCCCAGTGACAGCTTTTGTATACCTTTATTTTTGACAGTGTATGGGTGTCATTATTTGAGATCTTTGAGTTTAGGCGGAGCTCCCAGGAACCGTTACTCAAATAGAATCTACTGACGCTCGACGTGGCATCGCTTCACGGCTGATTAGGACAAAACTCCTGATTAACATTGTAAAGGTAGCTTTTACCACGGGTCGCGCCGTTGTGTGTAGGACAAGGTGTTATTCAAATCTTCAATATCCAGGAGAGAAGTCCATAAAATCACATGCTTTGCTTTCCCTGTGGGAACGGGTCACATGAAACTAATATCTGGGGGTAATTTCTAAATCAGACGAGGTCCCCAGATAATACTAATCCTGTGCGAATAGTACACTAATTTGTATGGTTATGTAATCTTGTTCTTCAGGTGTGTTTGGTGATGAAGTGAAGTCAGTGTCAGTGTTTGATGGAGGCTCTGTTACTCTACACACTGATATTAATGACATAAAGAGAGTTGATTTGATCGAGTGGAGATTCGAAACGATCCGCATCGCCAGAATCAAGAGATCTGATGATATCAATCCAAAATATGATGATAATAATGAGACTCAAAGATTTTGGCGCAAACTGAAGCTGAACAGTCAGACAGGAGATCTCATCATCACAAACATCACATCTGAACACACTGGACTTTATCAACTACGGGTTGTAATTCTTAGCGTAGAGACAATCAAGAGATTCAATCTTACATCTTATGGTGAGGTTATTACTGAAATACTTTTCATGTCGCAAATACATAATCATTTCAAGATGCACATTATTTTTGTATTTATTTGTATATTTCTTCTGATTTCATATATTGCAGCTCCTCTCTCCGTTCCTGTCATTACCAGCGTCATGTCACAGTGTTCACGTTTACATTGTGCCTTATTGTGTTCAGTGTTGAATGTGAGAGATGTGAGTCTGTCCTGGTACGAAGGAAACAGTTTATTGTCCAGAATCAGTGTATCTAATCTCAACATCAGACTCTCTCTACCTCTGGAGGTGGATTATCAGGATAACAACACATACAGCTGTGTGGTGAACAATCACATCAGCAACCAGACAAAACATTTCTGCCTTGCTGATCTCTGTCAACCGTGTTCAGGTCAGCAGTATGATGTTTGTTTTACCTGATCAACTACACCATTCAATTTTAGTCATCGTGTTTAAAGTACAGTTGCAGTTACATTTACATTTAGTTATAAATTGTTTTAAATATATGCATTCACTAAGAATTAAACACACAATACTGTTGCTAGCTCACTGCTTTACGACTTGAGAAATTATGGGTTTAAAGGTGCAGTGTGTAATTTGTAAAAAGACCTCTTGACAGAAATGCAAAATAATATAAAAAACTACATTATCAGGGGTGTATAAAGACCTTCCATGATGAACCGTTATGTGCTTATTACCTTAGAATGAAAATTTTTTATCTAAATACACCGAGGGTCCCCTTACATGAAAGTCGCCATTTTGTGCCGCCATTTTTCTACCGAAGCCCTTAACAGACAAACTGTGGGACAAAGTTGTATCCGACGATGACGTGATTGTCCAGTGGCGGTTACCGTAGCTTCTCTATGTGTTTCGCGAGGGGTGAGCAGTGGACTGAGTTGTTGGTTGCAATTCGCAAACTCACCACTAGATGTGGCTAAAATTTACACACTGCACCTTTAAACAGAGACAGTACAGCTTTTCAAAGTACATTAAAATAGAAAACCGTTTTAAAGGATTACTCCACCTTTCATAAAAAATCCTAATAATTTACTCACCCCCATGTCATCAAAGATATTTATGTCTTTCTTTGTTCAGTCGGGAATTATTTTTTTTTCTCAATTTAATAGATTTATTAAATTATTAATATTAATTTATTGGACTTCAACAGTTCAACAGTTACAAATTGTAGTTTTAACACAGCTTCAGGGGGCTCTTAACAATCCCAATCGATTCATAAGTGTCTTACCAGCGAAACAAACGTCTTTTTCGGCAAGATCAATAAAAAATGCATTTACGTATTACGTAATCATGTAGAAAGGTCTAAAGTAGTATCATTCCACATACAACAACATCTGAACGGTCCTCTTTCTCCACACTCGTAAACACTGGAGCGGTATTTTCACATACGTCATGCGTAATCTTTTCACGTGATTACATACAGTAATAATAGTGCGAGAAGTTGTGGTTAAAAAATGCACATTTTAAATTTTCCTTGGCGAAAATACACTGTAAAAAATTAGCTGTAATTATGCAGCTGGTTGCCAGTAACTTATTGTAGAAGATAAAGACAGAAAATGTTTCATGTTCATTTAATTTTGAACAAACTCTTGCCAGTACACTGCAAAAAATATGATTTTCAAGAAAAACATTTCTTATTATTTGTGTCTTGTTTTCAGTAAAAATATCAAAAAATTCTTAAATTCTTAGATATTTTTACTGAAAACAAGACAAAAATACTACAATTTTTTTTCCTTGAAAATATATTTTTTTTTGCAGTGTAAGTAACATAAATGTAAAATCTACAGTAAGTTGCTGGCAACCAGCTACAAGTATACTATAATTTCTAAATAATTTTTTTACAGTGTGGTTTTTCTAGATAAGACCCTTATGTATTGTTTGGGATTGTTTAGAGACCTTTATGGTCCACTAAAGTCCACAATATGGAGAAAAATCCTGGAATGATTTTCTTACTGTAAATAAATATATTTCTTCCCTACTGAAGAAAGAAAGACACAAACATCTGGGATAACATGGGGGTAAATAAATTATCAGGATTTTTTATGACGTGAAATATTCCTTTATGTAAGCCTACTAATTTTGTGTCTTTCCTCAGATGTCGTCCACGCTAGTGATAGTGCTGAAGCTGTTCTGATACTGCTGATGGTCCAGTTGGCTGTCAGTGCTTTGATGGTTGTTGGTGCTGTTATTGTTCTGGGTTATGACATCAAATCCAGAAAAGATGAACAGAAGAGAAAATCACAAACATCACCAGCAACATCTGATGAATGAGATTCTAAAACAACAATCAACTCAACAATATCACTATTCTTACCATCAGCTAGTTTATGGATTTATAAACAGTGTCTGTTTCTTATCATCACATCATCGACTACATTTACATGTACACCAATAATGTGATTATTTCCAATACTTAATCAGATGTTTACATGACTGAAGCTCCTGTTTACATGCAGTATTTATTTTCTGGTTGTTCGCTAATGATTGTGATTATTATTTACACACAGCCCAATGCAGAGCACAAAATATGAACTCACATATACTGTGCACTGTTTAAATACTACTGTTAGACCTTTCTTTAATTGTAATGTTGTTCTTTTCAATTTTATATGCTTATAATTTCTTAATTTGTTATTTTATTTCACCCTCCACAGTTTTGCTAATCCGAAAATTATTCATTCCATGATGACTCCAAAAATGTAATGTAATCCGTTTAACCACTACTATTCTGTTAAATTATGTAATTTAAGAGTTGGCATTGAGGTCCACAGTATTTCACCAAGGTCCACTTAAGTTAAAATTTCTGGCCTCGCAAATGGTAAGGGTTTGAGTTAAGGGTAATTTGGAGTTCTTTTAATTAAAACCAGGATCAGATGATTGTTGATCCGGGATCACATCTTACTTTGTGAAATCACAGCGACCCTAAAATGACAAGGGTGGGACTTAGCTAGGGAACCCCCCTTAAGGTTTGACATAATTCAAGGACAGCATGATTGCAATAAATACACAACTATTAGATGACTGCAGAACACAGTGATAATAATAAAATATTGCATATTTTTGCCATCAAATGTCAAAGTGTGGAAATACAGCGGCTCTCCTGATTTTGCCAAGTGGTTGATGTCCTCAGGGAAACAATTATGTTGACCCTGGAACAACATTTCAATCAGCCAATCAGATTTCAGAAATAAGATTATAGTTTGTTTTAAGTTTAAGCTTACAACCAAGATTAGCTGTTTCTAGACCATTGTTTTTCACTTATCATGTCTCTCTGATTTTAGGGTTTGGGGGTTGGGGTTTGGGGTAGGTTTAGGTTTTATTTAGAAAAAATTTGTTCTTGGGTCGACACAATATGTTGCCCTGAGGACATCAACCACTTGGCAAAATCAGTTCGAGCGAAATACAGCCTTGAAACTCCCGGACAATCGCTAGGCTACGCTCTATGTCCTCATTATAATAGTGTTAACTATGGTGTTCATAACAAAATTCCTTCACCTATTACACTAAAAATATATTTACTCACACAACTCAAAGAAATCTTAATTAGTTTTCCTACCTTAAGAATGATGCCTTTAGGACCTTCCCTGCCGTTTAGCACTTGCAGATTTGTTTTCCTAAAAATAATGCATACAACAATAATTTTAGAGATAACACAAAAGAACACAAAAGAACAAGAAAAAAACAAAAAATTAGTTTTCACCATGACAGAGGCATTCCTCTGAGCATGCAGTACGAGTAATATCAGATTAAAAAACTATTGTGAATGCCTAAATTAAAATTATTATTTTGGGTGTCAATGTGGAGAGAAAACCATAAAGGCATAAATGGACCTTCAAACAAAAAAAAACATGATTGTAGTTACATTTCATTACAGATGATTATACAGCTCTGTGGCTATCACTATTTTTAACAACCACTGTGAATTCACAATTAGCATGAATTTTCAATACAAGTCACATCATTAACAAGTGAAATACACAATGCATGTTTTATCAGGCGTCACATATAGGCATGCAAACAGCTTGTGTCGCTCTTGGTAAAATGTTGGACAGATCACAAGTAAAAGCAATTATGTTTTGAAGTGTCAAGCTGTTACCCCTCCATGCTTACAGCAAGCTGAAGGTGTGATTGTGCTCGCAGGAGCCCTATTGTACACCATAAGTTATTAAGAAAGAAAATAAGGAGATTGCTAAAGTAATACGTCTGTTAGTAAAAGAAAATGAGCCTTTATATTTTTAAAATTAAAATGATTCATTTTCATATTTCTGGTTTTGGTTAGAATCTTTTATATGTTTTTTAATTTTATTTGTATATTTTAATATTTAATTTATTATTTGTGAAGTTAGTTTGTGTTTGACTCACCTCATTACATCACTCCATTACCTAATACACGCACACACGCACGCACAGATTCAGAGACACACACACCTCTCAACACAGCTACACTAAACATTGCTATTAATGTTTTCCAGAACTCAAAAGTAATAAAGTTATTGAATATGTTACTTACTGTTTATCACGATTATGCCCAGCTCAATCACTCCTACTACTATTAATATTATACCAGCCGTCTTCCAGTGATTCTGTTCTGTAATGGTAAAAGACATTAATTAATTTAACTGCTTGTTATTCTGATCTAAATTAGAACATGATATGAATGTTATTCTGAGCATGTATTCCAGTTTTTTTTCCACTCAATAACAAGCATTTGTCCAACCAGATGTCACATTTTTAAAACTCTAATCACAATTAGGATGAGTAAGAGTAAGGGGCCCATGGAGAAGAGCAGGCCCAGTGAGAGATGCAGTGAGATGGGCAGAAGCTGTGAGAGATGCAGTAAGAGGTGCAGGAGCAGTGAGATATACAGTGGGAGGTGCGGAAGCAGAAAGAGTGGAAGTGCGAGGTGCAAGGGCAGTGAGAGAATCAGTGAGAGGTGCAGTGAGAGGTGCAGGAGCAGTGAGTGATGCAGTGAGAGGAACAGGAACAGTAAGAGGTGCAGGAGCAGTGAGAGATGCAGTGAAAGGTGCAGTGAGAAGTGCAGGAGCAGTGAGTGATGCAGTGAGAGGAACAGGAACAGTAAGAGGTGCAGGAGCAGTGAGAGATGCAGTGAAAGGTGCAGTGAGAAGTGCAGGAGCAGTGATTGATGCAGTGAGAGGTACAGGAGCAGTGAGAGGTGCAGTGAAAGGTGCAGTGAGAGGTGAAGGAGCAGTGAGAGTCGCAGTGAGAGGTACAGGAACAGTAAGAGGTGCAGGAGCAGTGAGATGTAGTGAGAGGCTCCGTAATGCATGTTGCACACAGCAGCCAGACATTCTTTACGGTGAACAGCACCGATGATTAATAATTTTTTTCACTGAGCAGAAAAGATTAATCCCGAGGTCCGACCTGACTCGTTTGCTTATATTTTTGAACGGAACTCAGATTGATAGGGAACTTCCAGTGTCCAAGAGTGCTTTCATTGCTAGTCCATTGACATCATGTACATACTCCCCTACGGAGTCAAAATCACAACCCCCTTCTCTAGGAACATAACAAAACTGTGTACGTTTTGCTTTCCGAGTGGGACACACCGCGGTTTTGTGGTCCGGCTGCCAGTAGTAAAAACAAATCAAGTCTTAGTCTTTGACTGGACCCTGGGTGTTGTTAGACCGTTTAGCAGAACCCATTTCAAATCTAAAATTATGAAAACCACCCCGTACAGTACCTTTAAGTGATTGATTACTAGGACCTCCCTGGTGTGCATTCTGGTACTGCTGTGCCAACCTTGCCGCTGCCACACCTGTCTTTGGCTTGTGCTCTTTCACCCAGGTACGTGCTTCGTACGGTAGTAACAGAAGAAGCTGTTCCAGGATGATGACCTCCCCAATCTTCTCTTTGGATTGTTCCAGATCGCACCCATTGTCTATACAGATTCTTCAGCTGATTGTAAGGTGATTCTCCAGCTGGAACTGTAGAGGATCGAAATCGCTACCGGTAGGTCTCTGCAGAGATGTTGAACTTCTCCAGCAGTGCGTTTTTCACAAAAGCATAGATCTCAGCATCCTCCTCATCCATTGCTAGGTATGCCTCCAATGCTTGCCCTGTCAGCAACGGAACCAGGTGGAAACTCCATTCTTCCTCAGCCCACTTCCTGGTCTTGGCCAGACATTTGAATCGGCGAAGATTACACTCAATATCTTCCCCCTACTGGAAGCTCGGCATCTTTGGGTCAGCCCTCTGCATTGGCCCTCTCGACGCTGGACTGGTTGGAGGGTCTGGGTCGTCGATTGGTATGTGCCCCTTGGATCCCTTCCCCGGCCGGTGTCGGTAGCTTCATTCGTAAGCTATCAGTCTCAGCTAATCAAATCGCCTGCAGAATGGACTCCCCAAGGCCTCTGAGCTTCCACAGATAGCGCTCCTCTTTCTGTTCTTATGTGTCAAGGATTCTGCAGATTAGGGAGACCATTCCATCCCTCACTGTAGTGGAAGGTGTACTGGGCTTGAATGATGGTGGACTGGGCCTGGTGGATCCTCTGGGAAGACTTGTTGCTCCTTCCACATCCTCCATAGTCTCAGCTGAATTCAAGGCCTCCTATATCAGCGTTGGATTATTTTTCTACATGTATTTTTTTGTTATTTCGTTGGTACTTTGTGATAGAGTCGAGAAAGGCGCATTATACATTTTTTTATTATTATTATTATTACATGCTGAAAATATTATTATTATTACATGAGTTTTCTGCATGTTGTGGAGTATGACTGGGAAAAGAGTTCCTGAATTTTTTAAAGTGTGGTCCCTGAATGCATTTTGTCCGAAAGCAGTGAAAAATGGTTCACAGTTTGGTCTACACGGACTTCTGTTTCGCTGATTTGAAAAATGTGCTTTTAGTATTGAACAATGCTTGTTAGCAACTGAAAAAATCTCATGTAATGTTTCTTCTTTATGAATATTATTTCTACAACAGTTTCTACTTAAATTGTTTAGATCTTTATTGGTTTAGATGATGTTTTTCTGCTGAGATCTGTGTTGATTTAATGTAATATAAATAGATTAAAAACACACACTTTAAGACACTGATGCTGTATAAAAACCACTCACCATCAGTGACAGTAAGACTGAATCTCTTGTGAATGAAGCGATTGCTGTTGCTGATGTTTACATCATAGAGTCCAGTGTCTTCAGTTTTGAGGTCGTTGATAATGAGAGAGCCAAATAAATTAATATTGACTCTGTCACTGAATCTCTCATCAGGCTTGTGTAATGAGAGGGGACTGATTCTTCTGTACACTTTAGCTATGAGAGTGTTTTTAAACTTCCACTCGATTACATCATCTGCCTGTGTTTCATTATCAATGTTCAGAGTGATGGATTTTCCCTCCATCCCTGATTTTGACATCACTTTATCTGTTACAGAGACAAACACACAGAAAACAAAAGCATAAGCATTGCTCCGTCGAGTAGAAGTCACCGGTATCACTGCTCAGCACACGACAGTTTGTTTTATCAAGATGGTTTGACAAAAGAAGTGTGTTTTGGGATGTAAGGAGAAGAAAACCTTATTTAGCTTTTTAAGACAACAGTGGATGCAGTTCATTTTTCATAGACAGCAACGTAATTGCAAATGGGTTTATGTTGTTCCCTCTCTGCATTTCAGACAGTTTTGCTTTACAAACAAGGCTCAGTTTGATGCCAGATTCCCACCTGTTTACAACGGATGAACTTTAAAAGACACTGTCCAGGAGTCGCAACCACAGGCGTAAGTAAATTAAAATCTTGCATTTTGTTTGCAATTGGCAAGTACGAGTATATGCAGCGCATGTGTTGTCAAACTAAAGTAGATGTTTTCTTAATTTGCTGGTGTTTTTTCTATTTGCATGTCTTTTCTTTCTTTGCAGTACAATGACTCCTGTTTGCCACTGTACATTTCTGCTGCAACAAAGTTGATGTGTTTGGTGTATATTGACTGAATATTTCCAGAATAAACACATAGTTAGTTATTGCTTATCTATGATGTTAATCTAATTGTTAGTAAATCTGCCTGTGGAAAGCACAAATAATGATAATAATGCACAGGAAAATCCCCAGTGTTAAATTAACTCTACCAGTGTTAAATCAACACTATTTGGTGTTTATATAATCCACACCAGAATCGGTGTTAAAAAAGACTGGTGTTAAAAATATAACTCTGAATCAGTGTTAAAGTTAATGAGATAATGATGTGATGATTAAGACATTAATGGTGAACACCTGCTGGTCATTCAAATCAATTACATTTTAGAAATTTTCCTGTATCTTAATGTTCATTTTGATGACTCGTTTTCTGGAGAAAATGCTAAAATAATAAAGACAAATTATTAAATGCAATAGATGAATACTGTTGGATGCCTCCAAAAGCTGCAATCTTTCACGTTTGCCTCTCTATCAGCATCTCTGTTTGAAAAATAAAATGATAACTTGCAGAGTTATTTTCTAAATGGAAGTTTAACTTCTAAACAGCTGTCAGAACAAAATACAAGTGCTCAACTATTCCAGCATCCACACGCGTGATTTAGTAGACAAATCTTCTTTCTGACGTGATGTCTCACAAGTCAAATAGACATTTATCAAAAAATGTATCACATTAAATTTTAAGTTTGTGTTTGTTATGAGTTCATTTGAAGTCACCATTACTGTGATTAGTGTTTCCTTTAGTTAGGCATTTGTCCCTTGACCTTCATTGATCTAACTCTCCTCGTTTAGCAATAGCAACAATGTTATAGTAAGACCACTTGTTCATTGCTTCATGTAGAGGGAAGCCCTTCCAGACCTTCTCAGATTGTTTATTTTTATTATATTCTACTCTACAAATCATTGAAACATTTGATCACAAATTAATTATGAAGAAACAGGCATATCAAAAAGCTCTATGCAAATGACATTGTATTGAATAAAACTGCCGTCATGCTTCAGTGTTTTTTTGTTGTTGTTTTTTGCTTAAGAGAGACTTCATGATTTCTGATACAAATCTCAACGATGGTGACAGTTAATGGTAAGAAAGTTGCAAAATTTTTGTCATGTTGCAATGCATGATGGGATTTATGAATGAGTTTTCTACAATCCTGGTACCCAGCATGCATTGCGGCATGACATTTTGTTGTTGATTGTCACCATGATTGTGTTTTATAGGCTGATTGTTGATGTCTCAGTGTGTCTGACTGAAACCACAGATTAGATTTGGGTAAACAATATTTAACTTCAGGATATGTGGACTTTTAAAGCACTGTTGGATTTCATGGGAGCTTCACAGGGTTGGCGGAACATAAATTAAACACTTATATTCAGTGATTACTTTTTTATGATATCATTGAATCCCAAGACTTATACTTTCATATAAATTAACATAGTAACAGTTATAGACTTCATTTCTCTCATCTTCCTCTGCTTTAACAGATGTGTTTTATATACACACTGCCACAATGAGCAGAAGAAAACTAACACTAAACTTCAAGACCCAAGTACCCAACTAAAGGAAACACTAATCGGCACAATGGTGACTTACTTTATTAACCAGATTTACAGCAGTTCTTTAGAAGTTAAACCTATCATCCATGCAACTCTGCAAGCAAGTTGTAATTTTAGTTTTCAAACAGAGATGATGATAGTGTTCATTAAACTCTAGGCATTTTATCTATTGCATTTAATATTTTGGCTTTCTTCTTCATTTTAGTATTACTTTCTCCAGAAAAAAAGTCAACAAAATAATTTTAAGACAGGAACAATTCCAAAATGTTGTTGATTTGACACGGAATGACCAGCAGGTGTTCACTATTAATGACTCAATCACTTCATTATCTTATTAACTTTAACACTGATTTAGTGTTTTTTTAACACCAATCTTGGTGTGGATTATATAAACACCGAGCAGTGTTAATTTAACACTGGGGATTTTGCTGTGTGGCTGAGGTGCTGCGCAAGTGGCAATTCGCCGCTACAGGTGTCAGCGTGCGTGTATGCTTGCTTGTATGCTTGCGTGTATGCTTGCTTGTATGCTTGTTTGATTATGCAGATTATGCAGACATTTGCCCTATAACATTACTGAAAAATAATTAATTGCTTTACTGACCCTGATCCAGTTTGTGTAAAACATTTTAGGATTCAGCAAGAATTCAATACTCCTGGGAGTTCTAAAATTGTGAAATGTGTTATGTGTTTGTTTTTTGTGACGAACGCGCCGTGCTGAAACTCCCACCCTAAATGCTGCCCATGTCTCCCACGCTGGGTACATCCCAATTCGAAATCTGCATCCTCCGAAGGCCTTATTTAAAAAGCAATGACGTATCTTTCATTTCCCATATTATTGCTGTAATACTGTGCATGTTGCATGATGTAATTGCAGGCTACTGTTGCGTGTTCTTTACTTTACTTTACATATTCTACTTTAAATGTTTTTTTCTTCTCATAATTACACCAATGTGTTTTTTTTCCATTGGCAGCAATGACATTCCTCGTTCATCTACAGGGGTATCACCAGGTGTACGTTTAGTGACTTTAGTGACGCAAAAGCATGTCACAATGCAATTTTATTGTTATTCTGCGTAGATATGATCATGTTTAGAAAGGTGGTCCTCAGAATGTTTTAAACAGTCATTGGTGGGCCGTAAGTTGCAAAAGGTTGAGAACCTAGCACTATAATTGACCGCCTATAATTATGAGCTTTTAGTGCTATTTAGCACAATTTTTGGTGTTTAGATATTGTTATTATTATGCTATACTAAAATCTTTTATTATTTTATGTAAGCTAAAAAAATAACTTGATTACTATATTCTGAATTCTGAAAACAATGTTCATAATGTGCAGCTGCAGCAATTGTTTAATTTTTCAGTAACAACATTGTTTACATTTATTTATTCATAAATAACTCACCGTTGATGTAAACATTGAATGTCCTGTGTAAAATCAAACTTCTGCCATTGATTTTAACTTCATATTCTCCAGACTGATCGGCTCTGATGTTTGTGATGTTTAGCGCTCCGGTCTCAGGATTCACATTCATGTTTGAGAATATCCCGTTAGTTAAGTCTGTGCCATTAAACTTCCACACTTTCACATCATCTGGCTGTATTTGAACATCAGTGGGTAGAGAAAAAGAATCTCCTCCCTTCATCACAGACACTTTGTACACTTGATCTGTATCAACAACAAACACACAGAGAACAAACAAAAACTATTTTAAAACAGAACACTGTAAGAGACATTGGGTTTTTTGTTTTACCCCAAACTGGGTTATATTGGTTTAACCATGACCATCAATTTTGTGGAAACAATGTTTTTTGGTTTAAAATGCAGTAAAACATCTCTGTAACCCCAACTTAAAAATGTATACCTCTCACCATTGACAGTAACATTGAAGTTCTTCTTTTCCTCTCTGCTGCCCATAAAATGCCATGTATAAACTCCAGTGTCTTTAATGCTGATGTTTCTGATGGTGAGAGATCCAGTCTGACGGTTCAACTCCAGTCTGCCATTGAATCTCTCATCGGTGTGTTTTGAGTGGCTAGATCCTGCTATAATTTTGCCTTCAAACCACCACATTAGATCATTATCGTTATTAATTACATATTGACTAGGCAGAGTGACATCATCTCCCATCATCATTGACACTGTAACATCATTAGCACCAAGAACATCTGCAGACACAAACATAAACAGTTTATTTTATCAAAGATATTCATTTTCTTTGCTTCCCTTTAAAATAACAAGACAGACTTATAAATTGTGTTAATGCTTTGATTTGAAATTGAATGTGTAATGTTTTCAATATATCAGAAATAAGGAAATGTTGTGGCTTTCAGTTATTTACTTTTTATTTTATTTTCTTTTTTGAGTGTGAAAACTGTGGCAGATGGTTCCATCAGGACTGTGTTGGAAATGTGCATGCGTTCCTTTGCCCAGAATGCATTTAAACTTGCATTAACTTTTACCGCTACCCTTTTAATCTATCATCATCATTGTAGTCCTGCAAATCTTTTATATGGTGATATAGTATACAATTAAATGTTGTGCTCAAGTCTGAATTAGTATTATATACAGTTATTTAGTGATGCTTTGTACAGGTGTAAATATATTAAATTGTCTGTAAATCTTCTTGTGATATTAAAATGAAATGTGAATTTGTGTAACATTATTGCAATTCGGAATGAAACAGAGAGAGGTCACAGATTTCGGTAAGCTACTGTCTACCAGATTGTGTGTGACATTAAATAGCAACAGCCCTAAGTAAAAAAAAACTAAACATTTGTGATGTTCTGGTATTTTGGAAACGCGTCATTTCAATCGGCGCGTTCGTTTTTCACGACTGCTTCATTCATACGCAAGAATAGAGCGAGCGAGGGTCAAATGACGTCATCGCTTAGTGGGCGGTCACATAAATTGTTAGAAACTCCCTTGCCGCGCTCACGATAATATGCACGGGCGCCAGGCGCGGTCTCGCGTGAGCAATCGCTAAACAGCGACCTCTAGTCACAGAATTAGGCACAACACCTGTTCCAAACGAAACCGAAAGTGTCTAATACGCTTACGTAACCGATTTGATTACTCGTGCACGGGTAAAAGAACAACCCCCTTTTAAATGTATATTTACGGAGCTGTTGAATGCTTTATTCTGATTGGTTGAGAAATGGTTCACAGGTGTTGATTATTTTTCTGTGAAATACACAAATGTCTTAAAATAACCAACAAAGCAATTTTTGTGGTGGAATAAGCGGAATATTTTTCTCCTGTCTTTTGAATTGTACGGATACTCAGCTTCGTGTCCTGCCGCATTATCACATTGGGTATTATTTTAGGATAATTCAACGGCCCGTCGTCAATGATTCCTTACATATATGAAAGTGTTTTACAATATTGAAGTAGAGTATTAATGTATTGATCATCTGATTAGAGATGTCTTATTTGTTATGGACTCGTCTGACGAGCCACACCACACCCACACGCCGGGAAAACATTCATAAACCTTTTTACACCACCACAGATACAAAATTATATTTTGTAGTTCTTTTTTTAATTATTATTTTCTAAATTAATTTTTAAGTATTATTTTAACATACCACCAGGATAAACAAGCTGATGTCTAACAGTATCTTTCATTACTGTTCGAAGAAGGCAACAAATTAGAAATGTGCATTTGTTAAATCAAAAAAGCAATAAATAAATCTCACTTACCAGCCAGTAGCAATGAAAAACAGCAGAGGAGTAAAAGACATAACATGTTTATCTGCACTCAGTTTGTCTGATGATTAGAGATGCTGGACTATAGCGGTCTGATCCAGTCACGTGATCTTTAGAAGAAAGGATGCTGGGAATTTTATCACACTATTTAAAGGTGTCCAAATATAAACCGATACCAAAAGTGAGCCTTAAGGTGTCGCAAATATATATGTGTCTTGTAGGCACAACAAGATATAGATGAACAAGATAATTCTGTTTTACAAAAGATTATTTGTTAATGGAAAATTATTATCTGTATTATATAAAGGTAAGAAAGAAATGTTTTTAATACCCTGAATGGATCATATATATGAAATTGTGATTTATTAATGTACAGACTGTGGTGTGATGTTAGTGCTGTTCTCCTGTTGCAGATGACATCACTGGAGTGCTGTTTCCAGTGGTTAAAAAAAGCATAGTTTATTGTTATCATGACAAGTAGACTTTCATTGGTCATGCTTTTAAACAGAACAAGCAAGAAACATGCAGTGCATATCCACTATTTTACATATATACAAAGTCCAATTAACGTCTTTTAGTTTGTAAACAGAATTAAAGCGCTGTATTTGAAAACTGTGCATGTGCCCAGATCTACAAGCTTTAAGACCCTGGGAAATCCCTGGGAGAAGTGACGTAAGAGGGAAGTTGTGCATTAATTAAATATATTGAATATAAACAACAGATAACTAAATCGCGATAACTAAATCAGTTTTCCAATGCAATATATGTTATTTGCAATAATCTTATATTAAATCAATTTGATCAGATTAATAAGTACTCCACCTCCCACGTGACATCATCAACTGTTAACAGTGGGGTGTTTACCATTTTGGGGTTCCTAAGCAAAGCCCAAGAACCGGGGCCCCCCCATGCCCCAGCATTGCCCAAGATTTTTCAATTGAATTGCACAACAATAATATTCAGTATATAGAATTAAGTGAGATATAAACTGGGTTTATTTTGTTTTACACTGACAACACTAAATTGTTAAAGTTTGTTATGACAAAAACTCTTGGTTTAAAAAAATGTTTCACGCCCCTCTCAGATAAATCTTTTGCTTGCAAATGTCTTATAGGATGTAAAACAATGTAACTCACTGTGAGATACAACAAGGATATAGACTAGACATACACTAAAGATGAGATTTTAATGACAATGATGAGATACAGAATATGATTTATTATTTTCGACGTGATTTAAACCCCTGCGTGGTGTCTTTTGATAAGTGTCCAAAAACTCCATCAAAATAAACAAATAAAGTTCTTATTTAGTTACACTTCAAACCAAGTCCAGTTGTTAGCAGCTAAAGATGTTTCAACTCTGTTGTGTTTATTCATTTACATCAAAAAGCATCAATCAAAACCACCTAGTAAGATAACTAAATATTCAAAGTTTTTGCTTCCTTACAGAAACGCCTCAAGAAATACACCGTTTTAAACCATCTTGCTGTTGATTTTTCTTTAGTCATTTTGACATTTCTACATCTTGAACCACTGTAGTGAATCCACCCTTTCATTTATTAATTCATAACTATCTGGCTTACTCTGTTTTTAACTCTGTGTTTTAAATGCCAATAATTCTCATAGTTGAGTTTTTCTCTTTTGAGTTTTCTTACATAAGTCAGAAATAACAGAAGTGGTTTATAAAATTTTCACAATTAAAACAAATCAAACTCCTCTCTTACCTTACCAATAATGTATTTTATGTGTTTTCATTTCTGTATTGTGTTGATTTTGTTGTGATCCTGTATGTTAATGTATGTTATCAATTTTGACCTTTCACCACACCAACACAACGCTTGTTGTATATTTAATATCAAATCTCTAGACATGAATCGTTCACTTTGCTGTGATTAATTGTTGTGTGATTATGACCTCTAGTGGTGAGATGAGGAAATGAATTGCAGTAACTGTGAGACATCAGATGATGATATTTATTATATTAAGGCCAATATTATAGTTTTTGACTAAATTCCGCCCACATGAATATGTCAGTCGCCAGATAAGATTGTGAAAAACACCTTGTTTTTTTTACACGTGAAACATGAACACATGTTATATTGCACACTGTAAACACAATCAAAGCTTAAAAAACACAGAAAGAACGGGAGCTTTAAATGTAATGATTGTCAGTTTAATACTGCAGGTGTTAAAGATTTTAATGATGATCTTTATTTGTAAATCACTTTGAATAAAGGGTCAAATGAATAAAGTTGATTTAACAAACTCTTTTACATAATAGTATTTGAGAATCTGTTATATTTGATTGAGCACACTTATTAGTTTAATAACAGATAAAGATCATCTAAAGTCTCCAGGATCCCAAAGTTAAAATATTATTTATATTCATGAAGTTAAACAACATTAAAGTGTTTGTGGTGATAAATTTACAAAACAGTTAAAACACGCTAGACCTCAAACATTGAGTGTGAAACAAGACGCCAGACGAGCTGTGAAGACTAAACTGACCATAACCACAAACCTAAAGACTCAAATTAAAATGAGAAGTTTAGTCATCTCAGTTCTTCAGTTAATGTTCATCTCAGGTCTTCATTTGATCTTTATATCACATCTCTTCATTCTCTTCATGAGATTCTGCTCTTCAAAAATTGTACTTTATTGTCAAATCGCAAAAGTGAGCAAAAACAATAATGTGTATTTATTTCACAACACTGGAGGAAACATGCAATGGATTATTTTTAACCCAGCATTGGGTGATAAAGGGACGAGCAAAGCCTGTTGGGTTATAGTTAGCAGTCAAATCTAGAATGAGTGAAGACCATTATTGAAATTATTAGTTTTCTTCTCATTTCTTGTTTTTCTGTTTCTTCTTCTATGGTCATAGTTTTAATCTGCTCATGAACTAACATGAGTCAGAAATACACCAACCAGGATAAATTCAGGTCTCTACAAGATCACTAAACATAAATGTGACACCTTAATGCTTGAATGTCAATGAAAATGCAACAATAATAACTTATAATAAAGATATGAGGTTTGATCTGACTGTCTTTAAATGAAATGAATAAACACAAAGAAGTAGTATAAAAAGAAAGAGGAACTATTATTATTCATGGTGTTTTCTGCTGAAATAAACATTGAGAAATCATCTTGTGAAAAACTACAGAAACCCAAAGTTAATGTGTAGAGAGAAAGCAACAGTCCATCTGAAAATTAACAAATTAATGATTTTTGCTGTTATTTATTTCATGTAAAGCTGCTTTTTAACAATGCACAATAGCACAAAATAAACAAATGTGAATTGAAATAAATGTTTTTCTACTTAGTTTAGTTTAGTTATGTATAGCCTGATCACCCTGTTATAGCAGACCTTAGAGACCTATAGGGGCCTTATAGACCTAATGGAGCTCATGAGGGAATAAACCATAATAAACCAAACTTAGATTTTTATCATTTTCAATTTTCACAGCACCCAAAGAGTCCAGAATGAGAGAAAATGATCATAAAAAGTCTGTCCGCAGCATTTCGCACTATTTACAGATGATTTAAAGAAGTTTGGGAAACAGCAACACATAGCATACAGGTATTTATTATATTATATTATATTATATTATATTATATTATATTATATTATATTATATTATATTATATTATATTATATTATATTATATTATATTATATTATATTATATTTAAAACAATGGGTTTTATGTATTATATTTCTATCGCATTCATTCAATCTTTTCATTTTAAAAATTAGAATATAGTTGAGACACAAGTGTATAAACTTATATTTATAGTGTTTACTTTCATTTATAGAATTACAGTAAGAATTTTTTGTGATGCTTTGTTGTGTCTTTGCTCAGAGCTTCTCTAATCTTTGCTTCTTGTTTTGTGCATCACGTGACAACCCATTGAAACCACCCGTCTTCAACTCAACTTTAGTCTTTAACTTTAGTCAAGATATTAACAACATTAAGTTTAAGTGATTTTGAAAATGCTTTACACATCTCTTGTATTCTGTTTGTGCTTCTGGACTCTTGGTAAGTCAATCTTCTTTTTGTTTTGTTTTAAATCAACAGCTTTATTTCACATGAAATGTTCAGCTCAAAACATAAAATCTTAATATTGTGAAATCAGAAACATTTTACTTTAGAGAGCACAAAACTATGAAGTTTTAACCTTAACTGTGACTAACAAAAACTAAACAGCCACCTTTAATTGAAATTTGGTTTAGTTATAGTTAAGGTTAGCAGTATTTTACTATATGACTGTGTTAAATTTTAGTTGTATATAATTATTTGTACGCTCTATTGTAAATCTTTCTGGGTCATTTTTAAGGTCTCATAACATCAATGTTGTTTAGAGGAATTCAGCATGAAAACTAAAAATACATGAAACATGATTATTTTCCATAAAGAAAATGAATCTTTTATCTGATAAACTCTGTGTTTGTGTTCTTCAGGTGTGTTTGGTGATGGTACATGTAAAGTGAAGTCAATGTCAGTGATGGAGGGAGATTCTGTGACTCTACAGACTGATATTACTGAACTACTGAGATATGATTGGATGGAGTGGTGGTTTAATAACACGCGCATCGCCAGAATCAAGAGCTCAGTCAACAACACTCCTTCATATGATAATACTGATAAGACTCAGATATTTAAAGACAGACTGAAGCTGAACAATCAGACTGGAGATCTCACCATCACAAAGATCAGATCTGAACACACTGGACTTTATCATCTAAATATTAATATAGGAAACAAAGTCAAGAAATGTTTTAATTTTACAATAACTGTTAATGGTGAGTGTAATATTACTAAGAGATCTCACATGAAGTATTTATAGTTTTACAATAAACTTATAAACTATAACAGCACTTATTCAGAGTTGATTTATTCACATTTATTTGAATCTCTATTTTTCAGCTTCTCGTAATGTCAGTATCGGTGAGTTTCTGATGTTTGTAATGTGTGCTAGAATCAAAATGTATGTGTCAGTATTTGTTACTCTTTTATTATTTGTTCTCTTTAGCACTGATCATTGTAAGTCGCTTTGAATAAAAGCGTCTGCTGATAAATACATAAATGTAAATGAAGTCAAGTGCAGATGTGTTGTTGTTGCTTTTATTCTCCAGCAGTAAAATCACATTCAGATATTAAACTTCTGGTTTATCGTGCTGCTGCTGTTTGATGTCTGATGATTGTAGCTTCAGTTGTGATCTTTTGGATCAACAGGAAACACAAAAACAAACATCAACGGGGTAAATATCAACTACAACTGATCAAGTAGTGATGGTCCTACGGTTAAAACATCAGTCTATCTCTTGCTTGTACAGTCTTTTAATGATAAATGAGAGTTGTGTTGTTTAATGTGTAATTTGTCATTATTGTTACAGATCAGAGCGGTGAAGATGAAGACACTTACGCTAATACAACAACTCACAGCCAAATAAAAAATAATGATGATCTGTTTGTATCAATTCAGTGAATCAGATGTACATCTGTGAATAATAATCAATCACAGCAGGTCTTTATAAAATGATGTTTTTATTAGAGGAGTAAGGGTTAAAACTGTTCATGGTTCCGTGTGTACAGTATCTTCATTATGTGCTTCCTGTTTTCAGATAAACATTATAATGTATATCTATCTGTTTGGTAAGTTTGTCAGTTTCATGCCATGCTTTTGTTTTGATTCACGTTTATGTCAAGTTAAGTTTTTGTTCACGTTTATGTTTTCTTCTTAATAAACTGCACTTGGGTTCAACAACGCCCGCCTCTCAGTGGATTAATCATTACAAAATGTTTACTAAACCGAGGGTGAGAAGCAAATCGTTTGTTAACCAACAACTGTTACACCTCAAAAAGTTTAAGTGTCTCAATACTTTAGTTTATTCTGTAATGAACTCAATTTATCTCTTAATTATTCTGAAACAGGTTTTAATATTGTATAAAATGAGAACATGATAGGTTTTTTAAACCCTAGATAGCTGACTTACTTTCTAACCAGCTTTCTTCATAGTCATCGTAAGATGAAACCTTATACTGTAAGTTCATTTTTAAAAGATCAGATATAAAAACATTGTTAACATTCAATCCAGTCCATCTCTATCTGACTAAATCTGTTTTCAGTTCTGTGTTTTATCTGCTGTTGAATGCTGTTCACATCCTATAAGAGTTTTTCTTGTGTGTTTTCTTACAGAAATCTGAAATAACAGAGGTGGTTTACAACTTTTACAACATTTAAACAGATCAAACTCCTCTCTTATCTTAATAATAATATATTTTATATGTTTTTCACTTCATTTCTCTTTTACATCGTTTAGTGGTTTTGTTGAATTTGTTGTGATTCTGAATGTTAATGTACTTCATCAGTTTTGACCTTTCACCAAACCAACACAATGATTGTTATTAAATATATAACCTCTAGACATGAATAGGTTAATAGATTCACACTTTGGTGTGATTGTGTGTTGTGTGATTGTGACCTCTAGTGTTGAGATGGTGAAACTGCAGTAAATATGAGACATCAAAGTATTATATTATTACGTATTATGTTATTTTAAATAAAAGTATAATTAAATTGATCATTGATTTTTTTTATGCCATTGTGATTTTATTTAACATGGGGAAGTTGCTTTGTAAGAAAAGTTCCCTTCAGATGTCTACAGTTTCTACAAATGTAGTAATCTATAGTACAATTCCTATACTGTAGTGTTTTTTAAACCTTACTATAGTAAACATTACAGTAGACTACAATACAGTTAATCAATTTACAATTAATACCACAGAAAACTATAATGCAGTACAGTATAATGCACTTTAGTACAGTTTATAGTAAAACATTTTCTTCTTCTATTCAGGTCTCTACTAGATCACAAAACATAAATGTGACACCTTAATGCTTGAATGTCAAAGAAAATGCAACAATATAAACGTTTAATAAACAGATGAGGTTTGATATTTAGATGAAATGAATAAACACGAAGAAGTAGTAGAAAAAGAAAGAGGAACTATTATAAATTGTGGTGTTTTCTGCTGAAATAAACATTGAGAAATTATCTTGTGAAAAACTACAGAAACCCAAAGTGAGAAAAATGTTGATGGATCTTTTCTACTGATATAAACCTGTTCATGTGTAGAGAAAAAAATAAATTAAATTAAATTAACAATATGTAAGATGGCAACAGCAGTGCTTTAATTTTTTTTGCTGTTTTCATTATTTCATGTAAAGCTGCTTTGTAACAATGCACAATAGCACAAAATTAACAAATGTGAATTGAAATAAATGTTTATTAGTTTAGTTTATTAAAGCCCAAACCCTAGCAAACCTTAGGGATTTATAAAGCTCTTATAGACCTGAAGGAACTCAGATAGATATGAAGGAGATAAACTATTCAGGCTCAAAGTTATCCTAATGTCTATCGCATTCATTTAATCTCTTCATTTTTAAAGAGTAGAACATAGTTCCTGGTGTTTACTGTCAGTATATTTACACAATACAGTTAATATATGTTTGCTATTTGTTGTGACGCATTGCTGTGTCTTTGCTCACTGTTTCATGTTTTTTTTAAGTCTTTACTGTATTTTAGATCTGTCATGTTTTCTTCTTGTTTTGTGCATCACTTGACAACAACACATTAAAACCACATGTCTTCAGCTCAACTTTAGTCTTCAACTTAAGTCAAGATATTAACAACATTAAGTTTAAGTGATTTCAATTAAATTTCAATTTAGATTACAAGGACGTTTAATGTGAAGAAGCAGTTTATGAAACTCATGAGTATATTGAGAAGATCATGCACAGGAAGATGAGTTATTGATCTGATATAGGGTCTGTGTTCTTGTTTAAAGATTGAACTAAAGTGTGAATGAATTGCAGAGAGATGCAGGTGATGAGTAAAGTCAGTTGATGCTGATTGATGCTGATGAGAGAGCCTCCACATGAGCTGTCCTGCTCCAGAGGGCTGATGATGTTGTGATGGATGATCTCTTCTGTGCAGTGTAGGACACTGAGGATGCCCTTAATTTAATTCTGTCTGGATCTAGATTTTAAGTCGTTCTTCTTGTATAAGTGGTCAGGAGATACTGTTAGATAGAGGAAGTTGTCTCATATTAACTGTGATTATGTATGATTATGTATCATGTCTATATCTACAGTGAACCTGATTCAACATTTTCATTAACCAATCAGATTGCAGGATTAGGATTAGTGTGTATGTTAGATTTAGGTTTAGGATTGGGTTAGGGGCTTTTAAAAAATACCACTGAAAATATTGTTTGACACTGATTTGAGGGTTTAAAAATGGTTAGGGTTTGAGTTAAGGGTAAGTTGGTTAAATCTTAGTGAAATCACAGCAACTTAATTTTTATTGTAGGTACACCTCAACTTTGGAGTCTGCTTGCTTGAGTGTGTGGACAGGTGTCTTTTATACAGGTTTTAAACAGGTTTTACAGGTTATTAAATACTTATGTCATGCAATTAAATGCAACTTAATTATTTACAAATCATACAATAATTTTCTGGGGTTTTTTTATTCTGTCTCTCACAGTTGAAGTGTAGCTATGATCAAATGACAGACCTCTGCTTGCTTTGTAAATAGGAAAACCTGCAAAATCGTCAGTGTATCAAATACTTTGTTCTCACTGTATCTGTGTGTTTCATTGTGTGTTTATTGTTTAGATGTGTGTGCTGTTTCTTTTATACTTCTGTTGCATCTTTTCTTTTAGCTTTATGTTTTGTATTCATTGGGCTTCTCCTGCAACTTCACTTCTTGTTTTGTGTTGTACGTGTCAACATGTTTGAATAAGCTCCACCCCCTGTTAACTTTAGTCAAGATACAACATGTAGTTTTATTAGTCTATCTTAATCTAGCGTGTGGACAGTTTTAGTGTTGAATATTGAGAAAATGTTTTACACATCTCTTGTATTGTGTTTGTGGACTCTGGTTGGTAAGTTAACTTTGTTTCTTAATTTATTTAAATCAACATTTGCTACTTTTTTCCTGATTAAAGATACATTTAAATTCATAAAATCCTAATATTAAAAAGTCAGATGTGTGATGTATTGTCTCATTGTGCATAATAGACAGATTCCGATGATCTGTTTAAACAACTTTACTATAGTTAATCACAAACTAACAGTGACAAATTATTGAACTAATAAAGTGTTAACCTTAACTTACTGCTTTCTTTAATGAATACTTTGTATAGTTACAGTGAAGGTTAGCAGTTTATTAGTTCATTTTAACTATTAGTTCAAGCACTAGGACACAAATAAGTGTTAAGCTTTATATTTCAATAAGATCTCATTTTAACACCCTGACTTTCTGACATTTAGGGCTGGTTACCCAGACAGGGTTTAGATTAATCCAGGACTAGGTCTTAGTTATATTAGGATATTTAAGTAAAAAACATACTTAACAAATAAACTATACTGGTGTGCATCATGACAGTAAGATATTTTAGTGCAAGGTGTTTTTAAATTAAGGCTCAAACATGCATTTTATTCT
The DNA here is from genome assembly GCA_025389145.1 of Misgurnus mizolepis. Lineage (NCBI taxonomy): Eukaryota > Metazoa > Chordata > Actinopteri > Cypriniformes > Cobitidae > Misgurnus > Misgurnus mizolepis. The sequence goes on from JAIFKI010000021.1 coordinate 1,217,680, forward strand.
GTGACTATATAAACCCTGTTCAGAAAACTACCCCTTCATGCAAAGTTGGTGTCAAATAATTCAATATGAAAAGATTAAAAACCTTTTATAAATAATAAAAGCGTTAAAGAGTTATTTGATTAATCTGTTTGTGTTGTTCAGGTGTGTTTGGTGATGAAGTGACTTTAATGTCAGTGAAGGTGGGAGAATCTGTGACTCTACAGACACATTTTACTGAAATACAGTTTAAAGATGATATCAGGTGGTTTTTTAAAGACATTATCATCAGAATCAAGAAAGCAGCCGACATCAATCCTGAATATGATAAAGTGCCTCATAGATTCAGAGGCCGAGTGAAGATGAACACTCAGAATGGAGATCTCACCATCACAGACATCACACCTGAAGACTCTGGATGTTATAAAGTAACAACTGTAACTAAAACAAATTCAACATTCAAGACATTTAACGTTACTGTTAATGGTGAGTGCAGTATTACTGAAAAGAACTGAATTGTGCTATTGGTATTTTTATTTTATATATTTTTTATATTTTAGGGCCTTTTTAAACCTTATTTGCATAGCATAGCAAAAATGTTATGTGGAGAATCAAAGACGTGAATCAATGTCAGGTCAGCGTAAGCGCACTGATGTTATTCTGTATGTTTACACATTAACCACAGGGGCTATCAGTGCTGATGTATTGAGTTTATTCATTAAATACTAAACTCTTTGTCATCAACACAACTAATAATATTTCACCATGACTACATTTATTGTTCTTCACAATCACAATGAACTCACATTGACAAATAAAATAACACTTTTATTATTGTTCATTTATTCACATTTCTGTGATTTTCTTTATATTTGTCAGCTGTTTCTACTGTCAGCATCGGTGAGTCTACACAAAATCCAGCATCTCACACTAATAAATAAAATAATACTTTTATTAACTGTTGATTTGTTCATCCTTTTGTGATTTTCTGTGTTTTTTTTCAGTCTCTTCTACTGTCCGTATCACTACGCCTCCAAAAAATCCATCAGGTGCACTGTAAAAAAGCATGAAGTTAACATGGTTTTGCAAGTCAATTCAACCTACTTTAAGTTTTGACTTGTGATAAGTTGACATAACTTGATGAAATTGTTTAACTTAATTTGTTAAGTTAAAATAACAAAAAGATATATGTTGATTTGACAAAAGTGCTCGTATTTTAAAGTGTATGTTTATGTTTTTTAACAATTTACCATCTTTTAGCATTTATACAGTAGATGTTTCAACCTTGTTGTGTTTCGTCATTTAAGCATTTTCTGCCCTAAAAATGTACTCAATAGGCTAAATGCACGTGTCAGTATTTGTGTCTTTAATGAATTAAAGGAACAGTATGTAAAAATTGTATATCAATGAATCATAAAATGGCCCTGATATGTCACTAGACATTAAGAAATCATTTTCATTTCAAATACTTTTATCACTGACAACAGCGGTCTGGCCAGGATATTCTCATTTAAAAAGCGGAGTTGCAGCCCTCAAATGATGTTTATGTTGTCATGTTGTGTATTGACCACCAGTTGTGTGATTGCAGTACCAGTTTTGGCCACAATCCTACATACTGTTTCTTTAAGGCTTGTTTGATTTTTTTAGTTTGAACAAACATGACATCCATGAGTTTTCTTTTGTTCATCTTTAAACTGAATGAACTGAACTCTTACAGATGTGTTGTTGTTGTTGTTGTTGTTGTTTATTCTCCATCAGGAAGACAACAGCCAGATCATATGATTCTGATCTATTCTGTTGCTGCTGCTGGATGTCTGATGATTTTAGCTTCAGTTTTGATCTTCTGGATCTACAGGAAACACAAAAACAAACATCATCAGGGTAAATGATTAAGACAGTTTAGTGATGGTCCTGCAGTTAAACATCAGTCAAATTCTTGCTTATTTAGTCTTTTAATGATGAATGAGAGTTGTGTTGTTTTATTTGTAATCTTTCATTATTGTTACAGATCAGAGCGGTGAAGATGAAGACGCTTACGCTAACACAACATTTCACAAACTAAACACACAGATGAAGGTAAAATAATGATGATCTGTTTGTTTCAATTCAGTAAATCAGACTTGCGTGTGTATACCGGTAATAATCGATCACAGCAGGTCTTTATAAAATTATGTTTTTATTAGAGGTGTAAGGGTTAAAACTGTTCATGGTTCAGTTTGTATCTTGACTTTATAGTCACAGTTTCAGTATAGTTTGGTTTCTGTTGTGTTCAGATAAACATTATAATGTGAAATCAAAAGAGATTTCTCTTATTTTCTTAATAAATAAACACTTAAACATGACCGGAGCTGTGTCGGTTTATCTTTTATTATAGATGCGCTGCTGAACTGTTGATCAAATGTTTATTTGTTTATTTTAAATAGTTTGTTTGTTAACCAACAACTGTAACACCTTCAAATGATAAAGTGTGTCACGACTACATTAGTTTTAATATTCAGCTGTTAGTTATTCACGATAAAGCACAGCCTCTCAAACCTTATTGCTTACTTACAGTATATCCCATAAGATTTTTTTTCTTTTGTGTGTTTTCTTACAGAAATCTGAAATAACAGAGGTGGTTTACACATTTTATACCATTAAAACAGATCAAAGTCCTCTTTTATCCTAATAATAATGTATTTGATGTGTTTTTATTTCATTTCTCTTTTATATCATTTAGTGGAGTTTGTTGAATTTGTTGTGATTCTGAATGTTAATGTATTTCATCAGCTTTGACCTTTCACCACACTTTCCCAATGTTAGTTATTTAATATCAAATCTCTGGACATGAATAGGTTAATAGATTCACACTTTGCTGTGATTAATTGTGTGTTGTGTTGTGTGATTGTGACCTCTAGTGGTGAGATGATGAAACTGATATAAATATGAGACATCAGAAGATGATATTATTATGTATTATGTTATTTTAAATAAAAGTATAATTAAATTGATCATTGATTGTTTTATGCCATTGTGATTTTATTTAATAAGATGTAGCTCATTTGTAAGAAAAGTTTCACCTCAGATATCTATAGTTGCTACAAATGCAGTAAACTGTAGTTAAATTATTATACTGAAGTGTTTTTGAACTTTAATATAGTAAATATTACAGTAGACTACAGTACAGTTTATTAATTTATGATTAATACCACAGAAAACTATAATGCAGAACAGTAGCCTATAATGCACTTTAGTACAGTTAATTACAGTAAACACCCTGATGAAAAACAGCATACCAGCAAGACCAGCATATGTTGTGTTTAAATTTGCTGGTGACTACCAGCTAAACCAGCACCAAACTGGCATGGACCATCATGGGAATTATGCTGATCTATGCTGTTTTTTTTTCAACAGGTCAGTACACTGTAAAAAAAATCCGTAGAAATTTCAATGTTATTGCAGCTGGGTTGCCGGTAATTTACCGTAGATTTACATTTATGTTATTTACTGGCAAGAGTTTGTTTAAAGTTAAATAAATTTTAAATATTAACAAGTCTTTATCTTCACAGAATAAAACTATACAATAACAGCCTCATGCAAAGCATTCTGGGAATCAGAAATCATCATCAACCTTTTTCTGTTTTTTGCTTCAGATTTTGTTTCCCAGAATGTTTTGCTTGATGCTGTTTTTTTAGTTTTACTATGTAAAGACAAAGACTTTCTAATGTTTAATGTTCATTTAACTTTGAACAAACTCTTGCCAGTAAATAACATAAATGTAAATCTACGGTAAATTACCGGCAACCCAGCTGCGATTTCTACGGAATTTTTTTACAGTGTACTTGATATTTTCATAAGTGATCACATTGACATGCTTTTGTTGTGTTTTAAAGATTAATTCATGTGGTGGATTGACCAGATTAAGTCAATGTTCACCACATTATAGTTTTATTTAACAAATAGGCTAACAGTTAGCATCTGAAGCTAACATGTAATTACGATGTCATGAATATATAATAAATATGACTTTAATGATCTTAAAGACTACAGTTTTGCATCTTCATTCGCAACTTTGGCTATAAAATTAAATCTGGCTATAAAAAATACTCACAATTTAATTGTTGAATCTTCTTGAATTAAAATTGAAATGCAGTTTATTGTCAGTCATTTTAATACTGTAGATGGCGCTGTCACTATAACTGTGGCACGCAATTAATTTGATGTAATACAAACAAAATCCAATAGATGTCGCAGTAGTGCTGTGTATTGAGTTCACTGCTGCAAACATGAATGAAAGATTCCTGAGAGTTTAACATTTATCATTCTTAGTTAATCTATGATAACACAAATCATAATCAAGCTGCCAAAAACATGGTTACTACACTTTAACTATAATATAACCACACTGTAAAAAAAATCCGTAGTTTTTACGGTGAAATACCGGCAGCTGTGGTTACCAGAACAATTCTGTAAAAAATACAACTTAAAACCGTAAAAACAACAACACCACAGTTGTATGCATAACAGCGAACTTTTGTAAATTTTACAAATCTTACCTGTATACAGAATTTCTTTGATTTATTAACTGTTTAGAAACTCTTCTTTATTAATGGTAAAATGCAGATGTGATTGCCAGAAAACCGCCTTAAAAATATATGAACATGTAAACAACTTTTTGTATTTCATTAATTAATATATTTTTATTCATATTTTAATATATGCAGAAAACCACTATAATCCAGGTGATGGAAAAGACAGCTGCACAAAGAAACAAAGTTTGTTGTGAAATTATTACAAATTGTTTTCTAATTATTTGCCAACAACTTGAAAAGAGACAGTGCACATACACAAAGATTGTATCATACAAACAAATACAAAACAACATCAGGGTAAGTTTTCAATGGCTCAGTGTCTACATGAGTCCATTTTACAGAGTTAAAAAGTGACACTTAAATAATGACATGATGAATGAACATTAATGATGAAATAGAAAGCAGTCAAAACACAAGTACAACTGAACTACAGGCAAAATGAGACAAGATCTCCCCATAGGAGAATTAAACACAAATACAATTAACATCTACACTTATTACAAACCAGTTTGACTTATTTCTGTCATACAATTACATAATCTCTTATTGAGAATTAAGAGAGGGTTAGATGATGATTTATCAAAAATGTTGTGTTTTAAGTCACCATTACGGTGATCAGTGGTTGTTTTAGTTGGGGTCTTGAGCCTCAATGGTTACTTACTTCCTTCTTCTTTTTGTCAATTGTGTTAGTGGGATACACAGAGCACTTATTGATGATGAAAGGGGTTGTAAAAACAAGTCTTGAACATTTCTTTATTGTTAAGTGGTTTGATTTATCCACATGAAAGTTGTGATTGACTGGTAGTTATAGTAAGAGAGAAATTGGTTTAATGTCTGGTGTTTGTAGGTTCTGCAAATATATCTGTTGGGCTAGAAAAAGTTTTGTAAAGTAATGGTTTTGGGACTGGTTAAAAAGGTTTTTTGACACTTCATATTCATATCAAGATTCAACCTACAAAGCTCAATAGTGGTGACCATCAAAAAACTAATTCAAATTAAGTGCAATGCATGCCAGATAAGTTTGTACTATGGTAATACCCAGCATGCATTGCGGCATGCAGCTTTCATGTTTTGGGTCACCGTTGTTGTGATTTGTATGCTGATTCTTGATGTCTAGACTAACTTTGTTTAGTCACAGAATCGTCTGACATTATTTTTACTGTTTATAAGTCTAATTATTTAAATCCATTGCCACTCTGTAACATCATCCCACAAGAAAACATTTGTATGGGGAAGAGAAAAAACTTAATGTTCACATTTAGAGTTTTTTTTTAGAACACCTGCTTGGTAAACTTTAAGATGACTAGACCATCATTAAAATTCTACCAACATCACTTGATTTCATTTATTTCAGCTTCTTAGATCATAGCTTATGTGTATTGACACATTATTTTAACAGTCAGAGAAAGCTTAACCGAAACACCTACGAGCCAACTGCCCCATTTAAGGAAACAATGATCTCCATAATGGTGACTTCAAACAAACCAAATAAAGTCAAACTGGTTTGTATTAAGTGTGGATGTTAATGGTGTTTGTGTTTAATTCTCATCTGGTGAGATCTTGAGCGATTGAATGTGTTTATATGTTATATTTATACAGTTAATGTTCATCTAAGATTTTGTCTGTAGTTCAGTTGTACTTGTGTTTTGACTGCTTTCTATTTCATCATTAATGTTCATTCATCATGTCATTATTTAAGTGTCACTTTTTAACTTTGTAAAATGGACTCATGTAGACACTGAGCCATTGAAAACTTACCCTGATGTTGTTTTGTATTTGTTTGTATGATACAATCTTTGTGTATGTTCACTGTCTATTTTCAAGTTGTTGGCAGATAATTAGAAAACAATTTGTAATAATTTCACAACAAACTTTGTTTCTTTGTGCAGCTGTCTTTTCCATCACCTAGATTAAAATGAATAAAATTATATTAGGTAATGAAATACAAAAAGTTGTTTACATGTTCATAATTTTTAAGGTGGTTGTCTGGCAATCTCATCTGCATTTTACCATTAAAAAATAAGAGTTTCTAAACAGTTAATAAAGAAATTCTGTATACAGGTAAGATTTGTAAAATTTACAAAAGTTCGCTGTAATGCATCCAATTGTGGTGGTGTTGTTTTTACGGTTTTACGTTGTATTTTTTACAGAAATGTTCTGGTAACCACAGCTGCCAGTATTTCACCGTAAAAACTACGGATTTTTTTTTACAGTGCAGTTATTAAATCTGTGTTACTTGAATGTACAGATACAGGAAAGTTTGCTTTTTCTTCAAAATAGAATCGTGTGTGTTAATAAACAGTGTAAAGATGGTAATGAACTGCATGTCAGTGTATATCTACAGTGATAACTGAGTGTTGAGTGTTATACCTAATAATATTTGAGAATCTTTTAAATATTTGATTGAAGACCGTTATTAGTTTAATAGCAGATAAAGATCATCTAAAGTCTTCAGGATCCCAAAGTAAAAATATTATTTCTGTCATTTATATTTATGAAGTTAAACAACATTAAAGTGTTTGTGGTGATAAAGTTACAGTTAAACAGTTAAAACACGCTAGACCTCAAACATTGAGTGTGAAACAAGACGCCAGACGAGCTGTGAAGACTAAACTGACCATAACCACAAACCTAAAGACTCAAATTAAAACGAGAAGTTCAGTCATCTCAGTTCTTCAGTTAATGTTCATCTCAGATCTTCATTTGATCTTGATATCACATCACTTCATTGTCTTCATGAGATTTCTGTCTTCAGATATTTTTAGTTTATTCACAAATCACAAAAGTGAGCAAAAACAATTATGTGTATTATGATCTTAAAGTCTTTAGATGAAGTGAATAAACAAAGAGAAGTAGCAGAAAAGAAAGAGGAACTATCATTTTTGTGGTGTTTTCTGCTGAAATAAACGTTGAGAAATTATCTTGTGAAAAACTGCAGAAACCCAAAGTGAGAAAAATGTTGATGGATCTTTTCTACTGATATAAACTGTTCATGTGTAGAGAGAAAATTAAATTAAATTAAATTAAATTAAATTAAATTAAATTAAATTAAATTAAATTAAATTAAATTAAATTAAATTAAATTAAATTAAATTAAATTAAATTAAATTAAATTAAATTAACAATTGTAAGATGGAAGCAGCAGTGCTTTAATTTTGATGCTGTTTTTGTTTATTTCATGTAAAGCTGCTTTGTAACAATGTATAATAGCACAAAATTAACAAATGTGAATTGAAATAAATGTTTATTTACTAAGTTTAGTTCATTACTAAAGCCCAAACCCTAATAGCAAACCTTAAGGATTTATAAGCTCTTATAGACCTGAAGGAGCTCAGATAGACATGAGGAAGATAAACTATTCAGTGCTCTTATAAACAAAACTCAATTTCACTGAACCCAAGGAGTCAAGAATGAGAGAAAATCATCATACTTGCAAAAGTCTGTACAGCATTCTGTATCATTTACAGATGATTTAAAGAAGTTTGGGAAACACAGACACATAGTGATTCTTCAGGTATTTCTTATATTTAATAAAAAAACATGTATTATATTTTAAATCAAAGTTTTTAATGTCTATCACATTCATTTAATCTCTTCATTTTTAAGGAGTAGAACATAGTTCCTGGTGTTTACTGTCAGTATATTTATAGAATTACAGTAAGAAGTTTTTGTGACTCATTGTTGTGTCTTTGCTCAGAGCTTCTTGTTTTTTAAGTCTTTACTGTATTTTAGATCTGTCATGTTTGCTTCTTGTTTTGTGCATCACTTGACAACAACACATTAGAACCACAACTCTTCAGCTCAACTTTAGTTTGTAACTTTAGTCAAGATTTTAACAACATTAAGTTTAAGTGATTTTGAAAATGCTTTACACATTTCTTGTATTCTGTTTGTGCTTCTGGACTTTTGGAAAGTTAATCTTGTTTTTGTTTTGTTTTAAATCAACAGCTTTATTTCACATGAACTGTCAAAACAAAACATCCTAATATTGTGAAATCAGTAATCTCTTGAGAGCACAAAAGTAATGTTTAAGTTTAATCTGAACTGTGACTAACTGAGTCAGTGACTACAAAAACTAAACAGCTATCTTTAATTGATACTGTGTTCAGTTATAGAGGATATGCATTGACTTCCCATGTGATCACGCCGGAGCTCGCTCGGTTGAATGGCAACTAGTGGTGGCTCATGACTGCTCATCCCAGGCTCAGTCAGAGGAAGATCGACCGTCATCTTGAACTTCTTCCATTTTCTAATATCTGCGTCAACAGTTGTTGTCTTCTGATCAAGCTGTTTGCCTATTGTCCTGTAGTAGATCATCCCAGCCTTGTGCAAGTCTTCAATTTTGTCCCTGGTGTTCTCAGACAGCTTTTTGGTCTTGCCCATAGTGGAGAGGTTGGAGTCTGCTTGCTTGAGTGTGGACAGGTGTCTTTTATACAGTTAACACATTTAAACAGGTCCAGTTAATACAGGTAATGAGTGGAGAACAGGAGCGCTTCTTAAAGAAAAAAGGTCTGTGAGAGACTGAATTGTTGCTGTTTGATAGCTGATCAAATAGTTATGTCATGCAATAAAATGCAAATTAATTATTAACAAATCATACAATAATTTTTCTGGATTTTGTTTATTCTGTCTCTCACAGTTGAAGTGTAGCTATGATCAAAATGACAGACCTCTGCTTGCTTTGTAAGTAGGAAAACCTGTAAAATCGTCAGTGTATCAAATCCTTGTTCTCCTCACTGTATCTGTGTGTTTCATTGTGTGTTTATTGTTTAGATGTGTGTGTTGTTTGTTTTATACTTCTGCTGCATCATTTCTCTTTGCTGTATGTTTTGTACTCATTAGGTTTCTTTCTACAGATCCTGCAACTTCACTTCTTGTTTTGTGTTAGACGTGACATCATGTTTGAAAACGCTCCACGCCCTGTTAACTTTAGTCAAGTTTTATTAGTTGATCTTAAACTGGAGTAATACAACATCATCATTGTGTTTAGTTCAGGTCACTTTTAGTCTTAGCGTGTGTGGAGGGTTTTAGTGTTAAATAATGAAAATGTTTTACACATCTCTTGTATTGTGTTTGTGGACTCTGGTTGGTAAGTTAACTTTGTTTCTGTATTTATTTACATCAACATTTGCTACTTTTTTCTGATTAAAGATTAATTTAAATTCACAAAATCCTAATATTAAAAAGTCAGATGTGTGATGTATTGTCTTGTGTGCATGATAGACAGATTCAGATGATCTGTTTAAATAACTTTACTAATAAAGTGTTAACTTTAACTGGGACTGGAGTCAGTGACTACACTGTAAAAAAAATCCGTAGTTTTTACGGTGAAATACCGGCAGCTGTGGTTACCAGAACAATTCTGTAAAAAATACAACTTAAAACCGTAAAAACAACAACACCACAGTTGTATGCATAACAGCGAACTTTTGTAAATTTTACAAATCTTACCTGTATACAGAATTTCTTTGATTTATTAACTGTTTAGAAACTCTTCTTTATTAATGGTAAAATGCAGATGTGATTGCCAGAAAACCGCCTTAAAAATATATGAACATGTAAACAACTTTTTGTATTTCATTAATTAATATATTTTTATTCATATTTTAATATATGCAGAAAACCACTATAATCCAGGTGATGGAAAAGACAGCTGCACAAAGAAACAAAGTTTGTTGTGAAATTATTACAAATTGTTTTCTAATTATTTGCCAACAACTTGAAAAGAGACAGTGCACATACACAAAGATTGTATCATACAAACAAATACAAAACAACATCAGGGTAAGTTTTCAATGGCTCAGTGTCTACATGAGTCCATTTTACAGAGTTAAAAAGTGACACTTAAATAATGACATGATGAATGAACATTAATGATGAAATAGAAAGCAGTCAAAACACAAGTACAACTGAACTACAGGCAAAATGAGACAAGATCTCCCCATAGGAGAATTAAACACAAATACAATTAACATCTACGCTTATTACAAACCAGTTTGACTTATTTCTGTCATACAATTACATAATCTCTTATTGAGAATTAACAGAGGGTTAGATGATGATTTATCAAAAATGTTGTGTTTTAAGTCACCATTACGGTGATCAGTGGTTGTTTTAGTTGGGGTCTTGAGCCTCAATGGTTACTTACTTCCTTCTTCTTTTTGTCAATTGTGTTAGTGGGATACACAGAGCACTTATTGATGATGAAAGGGGTTGTAAAAACAAGTCTTGAACATTTCTTTATTGTTAAGTGGTTTGATTTATCCACATGAAAGTTGTGATTGACTGGTAGTTATAGTAAGAGAGAAATTGGTTTAATGTCTGGTGTTTGTAGGTTCTGCAAATATATCTGTTGGGCTAGAAAAAGTTTTGTAAAGTAATGGTTTTGGGACTGGTTAAAAAGGTTTTTTGACACTTCATATTCATATCAAGATTCAACCTACAAAGCTCAATAGTGGTGACCATCAAAAAACTAATTCAGATTAAGTGCAATGCATGCCAGATAAGTTTGTACTATGGTAATACCCAGCATGCATTGCGGCATGCAGCTTTCATGTTTTGGGTCACCGTTGTTGTGATTTGTATGCTGATTCTTGATGTCTAGACTAACTTTGTTTAGTCACAGAATCGTCTGACATAATTTTTACTGTTTATAAGTCTAATTATTTAAATCCATTGGCACTCTGTAACATCATCCCACAAGAAAACATTTGTATGGGGAAGAGAAAAAACTTAATGTTCACATTTAGAGTTTTTTTTTAGAACACCTGCTTGGTAAACTTTAAGATGACTAGACCATCATTAAAATTCTACCAACATCACTTGATTTCATTTATTTCAGCTTCTTAGATCATAGCTTATGTGTATTGACACATTATTTTAACAGTCAGAGAAAGCTTAATCGAAACACCTACGAGCCAACTGCCCCATTTAAGGAAACAATGATCTCCATAATGGTGACTTCAAACAAACCAAATAAAGTCAAACTGGTTTGTATTAAGTGTGGATGTTAATGGTGTTTGTGTTTAATTCTCATCTGGTGAGATCTTGAGCGATTGAATGTGTTTATATGTTATATTTATACAGTTAATGTTCATCTAAGATTTTGTCTGTAGTTCAGTTGTACTTGTGTTTTGACTGCTTTCTATTTCATCATTAATGTTCATTCATCATGTCATTATTTAAGTGTCACTTTTTAACTTTGTAAAATGGACTCATGTAGACACTGAGCCATTGAAAACTTACCCTGATGTTGTTTTGTATTTGTTTGTATGATACAATCTTTGTGTATGTTCACTGTCTATTTTCAAGTTGTTGGCAGATAATTAGAAAACAATTTGTAATAATTTCACAACAAACTTTGTTTCTTTGTGCAGCTGTCTTTTCCATCACCTAGATTAAAATGAATAAAATTATATTAGGTAATGAAATACAAAAAGTTGTTTACATGTTCATAATTTTTAAGGTGGTTGTCTGGCAATCTCATCTGCATTTTACCATTAAAAAATAAGAGTTTCTAAACAGTTAATAAAGAAATTCTGTATACAGGTAAGATTTGTAAAATTTACAAAAGTTCGCTGTAATGCATCCAATTGTGGTGGTGTTGTTTTTACGGTTTTACGTTGTATTTTTTACAGAAATGTTCTGGTAACCACAGCTGCCAGTATTTCACCGTAAAAACTACGGATTTTTTTTTACAGTGCAGTTATTAAATCTGTGTTACTTGAATGTACAGATACAGGAAAGTTTGCTTTTTCTTCAAAATAGAATCGTGTGTGTTAATAAACAGTGTAAAGATGGTAATGAACTGCATGTCAGTGTATATCTACAGTGATAACTGAGTGTTGAGTGTTATACCTAATAATATTTGAGAATCTTTTAAATATTTGATTGAAGACCGTTATTAGTTTAATAGCAGATAAAGATCATCTAAAGTCTTCAGGATCCCAAAGTAAAAATATTATTTCTGTCATTTATATTTATGAAGTTAAACAACATTAAAGTGTTTGTGGTGATAAAGTTACAGTTAAACAGTTAAAACACGCTAGACCTCAAACATTGAGTGTGAAACAAGACGCCAGACGAGCTGTGAAGACTAAACTGACCATAACCACAAACCTAAAGACTCAAATTAAAACGAGAAGTTCAGTCATCTCAGTTCTTCAGTTAATGTTCATCTCAGATCTTCATTTGATCTTGATATCACATCACTTCATTGTCTTCATGAGATTTCTGTCTTCAGATATTTTTAGTTTATTCACAAATCACAAAAGTGAGCAAAAACAATTATGTGTATTATGATCTTAAAGTCTTTAGATGAAGTGAATAAACAAAGAGAAGTAGCAGAAAAGAAAGAGGAACTATCATTTTTGTGGTGTTTTCTGCTGAAATAAACGTTGAGAAATTATCTTGTGAAAAACTGCAGAAACCCAAAGTGAGAAAAATGTTGATGGATCTTTTCTACTGATATAAACTGTTCATGTGTAGAGAGAAAATTAAATTAAATTAAATTAAATTAAATTAAATTAAATTAAATTAAATTAAATTAAATTAAATTAAATTAAATTAAATTAAATTAAATTAAATTAAATTAAATTAAATTAAATTAAATTAAATTAACAATTGTAAGATGGAAGCAGCAGTGCTTTTATTTTGATGCTTTTTTGTTTATTTCATGTAAAGCTGCTTTGTAACAATGTATAATAGCACAAAATTAACAAATGTGAATTGAAATAAATGTTTATTTACTAAGTTTAGTTCATTACTAAAGCCCAAACCCTAATAGCAAACCTTAAGGATTTATAAGCTCTTATAGACCTGAAGGAGCTCAGATAGACATGAGGAAGATAAACTATTCAGTGCTCTTATAAACAAAACTCAATTTCACTGAACCCAAGGAGTCAAGAATGAGAGAAAATCATCATACTTGCAAAAGTCTGTACAGCATTCTGTATCATTTACAGATGATTTAAAGAAGTTTGGGAAACACAGACACATAGTGATTCTTCAGGTATTTCTTATATTTAATAAAAAAACATGTATTATATTTTAAATCAAAGTTATTAATGTCTATCACATTCATTTAATCTCTTCATTTTTAAAGAGTAGAACATAGTTCCTGGTGTTTACTGTCAGTATATTTATAGAATTACAGTAAGAAGTTTTTGTGACTCATTGTTGTGTCTTTGCTCAGAGCTTCTTGTTTTTTAAGTCTTTACTGTATTTTAGATCTGTCATGTTTGCTTCTTGTTTTGTGCATCACTTGACAACAACACATTAGAACCACAACTCTTCAGCTCAACTTTAGTTTGTAACTTTAGTCAAGATTTTAACAACATTAAGTTTAAGTGATTTTGAAAATGCTTTACACATTTCTTGTATTCTGTTTGTGCTTCTGGACTTTTGGAAAGTTAATCTTGTTTTTGTTTTGTTTTAAATCAACAGCTTTATTTCACATGAACTGTCAAAACAAAACATCCTAATATTGTGAAATCAGTAATCTCTTGAGAGCACAAAAGTAATGTTTAAGTTTAATCTGAACTGTGACTAACTGAGTCAGTGACTACAAAAACTAAACAGCTATCTTTAATTGATACTGTGTTCAGTTATAGAGGATATGCATTGACTTCCCATGTGATCACGCCGGAGCTCGCTCGGTTGAATGGCAACTAGTGGTGGCTCATGACTGCTCATCCCAGGCTCAGTCAGAGGAAGATCGACCGTCATCTTGAACTTCTTCCATTTTCTAATATCTGCGTCAACAGTTGTTGTCTTCTGATCAAGCTGTTTGCCTATTGTCCTGTAGTAGATCATCCCAGCCTTGTGCAAGTCTTCAATTTTGTCCCTGGTGTTCTCAGACAGCTTTTTGGTCTTGCCCATAGTGGAGAGGTTGGAGTCTGCTTGCTTGAGTGTGGACAGGTGTCTTTTATACAGTTAACACATTTAAACAGGTCCAGTTAATACAGGTAATGAGTGGAGAACAGGAGCGCTTCTTAAAGAAAAAAGGTCTGTGAGAGACTGAATTGTTGCTGTTTGATAGCTGATCAAATAGTTATGTCATGCAATAAAATGCAAATTAATTATTAACAAATCATACAATAATTTTTCTGGATTTTGTTTATTCTGTCTCTCACAGTTGAAGTGTAGCTATGATCAAAATGACAGACCTCTGCTTGCTTTGTAAGTAGGAAAACCTGTAAAATCGTCAGTGTATCAAATCCTTGTTCTCCTCACTGTATCTGTGTGTTTCATTGTGTGTTTATTGTTTAGATGTGTGTGTTGTTTGTTTTATACTTCTGCTGCATCATTTCTCTTTGCTGTATGTTTTGTACTCATTAGGTTTCTTTCTACAGATCCTGCAACTTCACTTCTTGTTTTGTGTTAGACGTGACATCATGTTTGAAAACGCTCCACGCCCTGTTAACTTTAGTCAAGTTTTATTAGTTGATCTTAAACTGGAGTAATACAACATCATCATTGTGTTTAGTTCAGGTCACTTTTAGTCTTAGCGTGTGTGGAGGGTTTTAGTGTTAAATAATGAAAATGTTTTACACATCTCTTGTATTGTGTTTGTGGACTCTGGTTGGTAAGTTAACTTTGTTTCTGTATTTATTTACATCAACATTTGCTACTTTTTTCTGATTAAAGATTAATTTAAATTCACAAAATCCTAATATTAAAAAGTCAGATGTGTGATGTATTGTCTTGTGTGCATGATAGACAGATTCAGATGATCTGTTTAAATAACTTTACTAATAAAGTGTTAACTTTAACTGGGACTGGAGTCAGTGACTACACTGTAAAAAAAATCCGTAGTTTTTACGGTGAAATACCGGCAGCTGTGGTTACCAGAACAATTCTGTAAAAAATACAACTTAAAACCGTAAAAACAACAACACCACAGTTGTATGCATAACAGCGAACTTTTGTAAATTTTACAAATCTTACCTGTATACAGAATTTCTTTGATTTATTAACTGTTTAGAAACTCTTCTTTATTAATGGTAAAATGCAGATGTGATTGCCAGAAAACCGCCTTAAAAATATATGAACATGTAAACAACTTTTTGTATTTCATTAATTAATATATTTTTATTCATATTTTAATATATGCAGAAAACCACTATAATCCAGGTGATGGAAAAGACAGCTGCACAAAGAAACAAAGTTTGTTGTGAAATTATTACAAATTGTTTTCTAATTATTTGCCAACAACTTGAAAAGAGACAGTGCACATACACAAAGATTGTATCATACAAACAAATACAAAACAACATCAGGGTAAGTTTTCAATGGCTCAGTGTCTACATGAGTCCATTTTACAGAGTTAAAAAGTGACACTTAAATAATGACATGATGAATGAACATTAATGATGAAATAGAAAGCAGTCAAAACACAAGTACAACTGAACTACAGGCAAAATGAGACAAGATCTCCCCATAGGAGAATTAAACACAAATACAATTAACATCTACGCTTATTACAAACCAGTTTGACTTATTTCTGTCATACAATTACATAATCTCTTATTGAGAATTAACAGAGGGTTAGAGGATGATTTATCAAAAATGTTGTGTTTTAAGTCACCATTACGGTGATCAGTGGTTGTTTTAGTTGGGGTCTTGAGCCTCAATGGTTACTTACTTCCTTCTTCTTTTTGTCAATTGTGTTAGTGGGATACACAGAGCACTTATTGATGATGAAAGGGGTTGTAAAAACAAGTCTCGAACATTTCTTTATTGTTAAGTGGTTTGATTTATCCACATGAAAGTTGTGATTGACTGGTAGTTATAGTAAGAGAGAAATTGGTTTAATGTCTGGTGTTTGTAGGTTCTGCAAATATATCTGTTGGGCTAGAAAAAGTTTTGTAAAGTAATGGTTTTGGGACTGGGTAAAAAGGTTTTTTGACACTTCATATTCATATCAAGATTCAACCTACAAAGCTCAATAGTGGTGACCATCAAAAAACTAATTCAGATTAAGTGCAATGCATGCCAGATAAGTTTGTACTATGGTAATACCCAGCATGCATTGCGGCATGCAGCTTTCATGTTTTGGGTCACCGTTGTTGTGATTTGTATGCTGATTCTTGATGTCTAGACTAACTTTGTTTAGTCACAGAATCGTCTGACATTATTTTTACTGTTTATAAGTCTAATTATTTAAATCCATTGCCACTCTGTAACATCATCCCACAAGAAAACATTTGTATGGGGAAGAGAAAAAACTTAATGTTCACATTTAGAGTTTTTTTTTAGAACACCTGCTTGGTAAACTTTAAGATGACTAGACCATCATTAAAATTCTACCAACATCACTTGATTTCATTTATTTCAGCTTCTTAGATCATAGCTTATGTGTATTGACACATTATTTTAACAGTCAGAGAAAGCTTAACCGAAACACCTACGAGCCAACTGCCCCATTTAAGGAAACAATGATCTCCATAATGGTGACTTCAAACAAACCAAATAAAGTCAAACTGGTTTGTATTAAGTGTGGATGTTAATGGTGTTTGTGTTTAATTCTCATCTGGTGAGATCTTGAGCGATTGAATGTGTTTATATGTTATATTTATACAGTTAATGTTCATCTAAGATTTTGTCTGTAGTTCAGTTGTACTTGTGTTTTGACTGCTTTCTATTTCATCATTAATGTTCATTCATCATGTCATTATTTAAGTGTCACTTTTTAACTTTGTAAAATGGACTCATGTAGACACTGAGCCATTGAAAACTTACCCTGATGTTGTTTTGTATTTGTTTGTATGATACAATCTTTGTGTATGTTCACTGTCTATTTTCAAGTTGTTGGCAGATAATTAGAAAACAATTTGTAATAATTTCACAACAAACTTTGTTTCTTTGTGCAGCTGTCTTTTCCATCACCTAGATTAAAATGAATAAAATTATATTAGGTAATGAAATACAAAAAGTTGTTTACATGTTCATAATTTTTAAGGTGGTTGTCTGGCAATCTCATCTGCATTTTACCATTAAAAAATAAGAGTTTCTAAACAGTTAATAAAGAAATTCTGTATACAGGTAAGATTTGTAAAATTTACAAAAGTTCGCTGTAATGCATCCAATTGTGGTGGTGTTGTTTTTACGGTTTTACGTTGTATTTTTTACAGAAATGTTCTGGTAACCACAGCTGCCAGTATTTCACCGTAAAAACTACGGATTTTTTTTTACAGTGCAGTTATTAAATCTGTGTTACTTGAATGTACAGATACAGGAAAGTTTGCTTTTTCTTCAAAATAGAATCGTGTGTGTTAATAAACAGTGTAAAGATGGTAATGAACTGCATGTCAGTGTATATCTACAGTGATAACTGAGTGTTGAGTGTTATACCTAATAATATTTGAGAATCTTTTAAATATTTGATTGAAGACCGTTATTAGTTTAATAGCAGATAAAGATCATCTAAAGTCTTCAGGATCCCAAAGTAAAAATATTATTTCTGTCATTTATATTTATGAAGTTAAACAACATTAAAGTGTTTGTGGTGATAAAGTTACAGTTAAACAGTTAAAACACGCTAGACCTCAAACATTGAGTGTGAAACAAGACGCCAGACGAGCTGTGAAGACTAAACTGACCATAACCACAAACCTAAAGACTCAAATTAAAACGAGAAGTTCAGTCATCTCAGTTCTTCAGTTAATGTTCATCTCAGATCTTCATTTGATCTTGATATCACATCACTTCATTGTCTTCATGAGATTTCTGTCTTCAGATATTTTTAGTTTATTCACAAATCACAAAAGTGAGCAAAAACAATTATGTGTATTATGATCTTAAAGTCTTTAGATGAAGTGAATAAACAAAGAGAAGTAGCAGAAAAGAAAGAGGAACTATCATTTTTGTGGTGTTTTCTGCTGAAATAAACGTTGAGAAATTATCTTGTGAAAAACTGCAGAAACCCAAAGTGAGAAAAATGTTGATGGATCTTTTCTACTGATATAAACTGTTCATGTGTAGAGAGAAAATTAAATTAAATTAAATTAAATTAAATTAAATTAAATTAAATTAAATTAAATTAAATTAAATTAAATTAAATTAAATTAAATTAAATTAAATTAAATTAAATTAAATTAAATTAAATTAAATTAACAATTGTAAGATGGAAGCAGCAGTGCTTTAATTTTGATGCTGTTTTTGTTTATTTCATGTAAAGCTGCTTTGTAACAATGTATAATAGCACAAAATTAACAAATGTGAATTGAAATAAATGTTTATTTACTAAGTTTAGTTCATTACTAAAGCCCAAACCCTAATAGCAAACCTTCAGGATTTATAAGCTCTTATAGACCTGAAGGAGCTCAGATAGACATGAGGAAGATAAACTATTCAGTGCTCTTATAAACAAAACTCAATTTCACTGAACCCAAGGAGTCAAGAATGAGAGAAAATCATCATACTTGCAAAAGTCTGTACAGCATTCTGTATCATTTACAGATGATTTAAAGAAGTTTGGGAAACACAGACACATAGTGATTCTTCAGGTATTTCTTATATTTAATAAAAAAACATGTATTATATTTTAAATCAAAGTTTTTAATGTCTATCACATTCATTTAATCTCTTCATTTTTAAGGAGTAGAACATAGTTCCTGGTGTTTACTGTCAGTATATTTATAGAATTACAGTAAGAAGTTTTTGTGACTCATTGTTGTGTCTTTGCTCAGAGCTTCTTGTTTTTTAAGTCTTTACTGTATTTTAGATCTGTCATGTTTGCTTCTTGTTTTGTGCATCACTTGACAACAACACATTAGAACCACAACTCTTCAGCTCAACTTTAGTTTGTAACTTTAGTCAAGATTTTAACAACATTAAGTTTAAGTGATTTTGAAAATGCTTTACACATTTCTTGTATTCTGTTTGTGCTTCTGGACTTTTGGAAAGTTAATCTTGTTTTTGTTTTGTTTTAAATCAACAGCTTTATTTCACATGAACTGTCAAAACAAAACATCCTAATATTGTGAAATCAGTAATCTCTTGAGAGCACAAAAGTAATGTTTAAGTTTAATCTGAACTGTGACTAACTGAGTCAGTGACTACAAAAACTAAACAGCTATCTTTAATTGATACTGTGTTCAGTTATAGAGGATATGCATTGACTTCCCATGTGATCACGCCGGAGCTCGCTCGGTTGAATGGCAACTAGTGGTGGCTCATGACTGCTCATCCCAGGCTCAGTCAGAGGAAGATCGACCGTCATCTTGAACTTCTTCCATTTTCTAATATCTGCGTCAACAGTTGTTGTCTTCTGATCAAGCTGTTTGCCTATTGTCCTGTAGTAGATCATCCCAGCCTTGTGCAAGTCTTCAATTTTGTCCCTGGTGTTCTCAGACAGCTTTTTGGTCTTGCCCATAGTGGAGAGGTTGGAGTCTGCTTGCTTGAGTGTGGACAGGTGTCTTTTATACAGTTAACACATTTAAACAGGTCCAGTTAATACAGGTAATGAGTGGAGAACAGGAGCGCTTCTTAAAGAAAAAAGGTCTGTGAGAGACTGAATTGTTGCTGTTTGATAGCTGATCAAATAGTTATGTCATGCAATAAAATGCAAATTAATTATTAACAAATCATACAATAATTTTTCTGGATTTTGTTTATTCTGTCTCTCACAGTTGAAGTGTAGCTATGATCAAAATGACAGACCTCTGCTTGCTTTGTAAGTAGGAAAACCTGTAAAATCGTCAGTGTATCAAATCCTTGTTCTCCTCACTGTATCTGTGTGTTTCATTGTGTGTTTATTGTTTAGATGTGTGTGTTGTTTGTTTTATACTTCTGCTGCATCATTTCTCTTTGCTGTATGTTTTGTACTCATTAGGTTTCTTTCTACAGATCCTGCAACTTCACTTCTTGTTTTGTGTTAGACGTGACATCATGTTTGAAAACGCTCCACGCCCTGTTAACTTTAGTCAAGTTTTATTAGTTGATCTTAAACTGGAGTAATACAACATCATCATTGTGTTTAGTTCAGGTCACTTTTAGTCTTAGCGTGTGTGGAGGGTTTTAGTGTTAAATAATGAAAATGTTTTACACATCTCTTGTATTGTGTTTGTGGACTCTGGTTGGTAAGTTAACTTTGTTTCTGTATTTATTTACATCAACATTTGCTACTTTTTTCTGATTAAAGATTAATTTAAATTCACAAAATCCTAATATTAAAAAGTCAGATGTGTGATGTATTGTCTTGTGTGCATGATAGACAGATTCAGATGATCTGTTTAAATAACTTTACTAATAAAGTGTTAACTTTAACTGGGACTGGAGTCAGTGACTACACTGTAAAAAAAATCCGTAGTTTTTACGGTGAAATACCGGCAGCTGTGGTTACCAGAACAATTCTGTAAAAAATACAACTTAAAACCGTAAAAACAACAACACCACAGTTGTATGCATAACAGCGAACTTTTGTAAATTTTACAAATCTTACCTGTATACAGAATTTCTTTGATTTATTAACTGTTTAGAAACTCTTCTTTATTAATGGTAAAATGCAGATGTGATTGCCAGAAAACCGCCTTAAAAATATATGAACATGTAAACAACTTTTTGTATTTCATTAATTAATATATTTTTATTCATATTTTAATATATGCAGAAAACCACTATAATCCAGGTGATGGAAAAGACAGCTGCACAAAGAAACAAAGTTTGTTGTGAAATTATTACAAATTGTTTTCTAATTATTTGCCAACAACTTGAAAAGAGACAGTGCACATACACAAAGATTGTATCATACAAACAAATACAAAACAACATCAGGGTAAGTTTTCAATGGCTCAGTGTCTACATGAGTCCATTTTACAGAGTTAAAAAGTGACACTTAAATAATGACATGATGAATGAACATTAATGATGAAATAGAAAGCAGTCAAAACACAAGTACAACTGAACTACAGGCAAAATGAGACAAGATCTCCCCATAGGAGAATTAAACACAAATACAATTAACATCTACGCTTATTACAAACCAGTTTGACTTATTTCTGTCATACAATTACATAATCTCTTATTGAGAATTAACAGAGGGTTAGATGATGATTTATCAAAAATGTTGTGTTTTAAGTCACCATTACGGTGATCAGTGGTTGTTTTAGTTGGGGTCTTGAGCCTCAATGGTTACTTACTTCCTTCTTCTTTTTGTCAATTGTGTTAGTGGGATACACAGAGCACTTATTGATGATGAAAGGGGTTGTAAAAACAAGTCTTGAACATTTCTTTATTGTTAAGTGGTTTGATTTATCCACATGAAAGTTGTGATTGACTGGTAGTTATAGTAAGAGAGAAATTGGTTTAATGTCTGGTGTTTGTAGGTTCTGCAAATATATCTGTTGGGCTAGAAAAAGTTTTGTAAAGTAATGGTTTTGGGACTGGTTAAAAAGGTTTTTTGACACTTCATATTCATATCAAGATTCAACCTACAAAGCTCAATAGTGGTGACCATCAAAAAACTAATTCAAATTAAGTGCAATGCATGCCAGATAAGTTTGTACTATGGTAATACCCAGCATGCATTGCGGCATGCAGCTTTCATGTTTTGGGTCACCGTTGTTGTGATTTGTATGCTGATTCTTGATGTCTAGACTAACTTTGTTTAGTCACAGAATCGTCTGACATAATTTTTACTGTTTATAAGTCTAATTATTTAAATCCATTGGCACTCTGTAACATCATCCCACAAGAAAACATTTGTATGGGGAAGAGAAAAAACTTAATGTTCACATTTAGAGTTTTTTTTTAGAACACCTGCTTGGTAAACTTTAAGATGACTAGACCATCATTAAAATTCTACCAACATCACTTGATTTCATTTATTTCAGCTTCTTAGATCATAGCTTATGTGTATTGACACATTATTTTAACAGTCAGAGAAAGCTTAACCGAAACACCTACGAGCCAACTGCCCCATTTAAGGAAACAATGATCTCCATAATGGTGACTTCAAACAAACCAAATAAAGTCAAACTGGTTTGTATTAAGTGTGGATGTTAATGGTGTTTGTGTTTAATTCTCATCTGGTGAGATCTTGAGCGATTGAATGTGTTTATATGTTATATTTATACAGTTAATGTTCATCTAAGATTTTGTCTGTAGTTCAGTTGTACTTGTGTTTTGACTGCTCTCTATTTCATCATGTCATTATTTAAGTGTCACTTTTTAACTTTGTAAAATGGACTCATGTAGACACTGAGCCATTGAAAACTTACCCTGATGTTGTTTTGTATTTGTTTGTATGATACAATCTTTGTGTATGCTCACTGTCTATTTTCAAGTTGTTGGCAGATAATTAGAAAACAATTTGTAATAATTTCACAACAAACTTTGTTTCTTTGTGCAGCTGTCTTTTCCATCACCTAGATTAAAATGAATAAAATTATATTAGGTAATGAAATACAAAAAGTTGTTTACATGTTCATAATTTTTAAGGTGGTTGTCTGGCAATCTCATCTGCATTTTACCATTAAAAAATAAGAGTTTCTAAACAGTTAATAAAGAAATTCTGTATACAGGTAAGATTTGTAAAATTTACAAAAGTTCGCTGTAATGCATCCAATTGTGGTGGTGTTGTTTTTACGGTTTTACGTTGTATTTTTTACAGAAATGTTCTGGTAACCACAGCTGCCAGTATTTCACCGTAAAAACTACGGATTTTTTTTTACAGTGTAACATTGAGTTACTGCTCTGTTTAATAAATACTTTGTATAGTTACAGTGAAAGTTAGTAGTTTATTACTTCATGTTAACTATTAGTTCAAGCACTAGGATAAAATAAGTGTTAAGCTTTATATTTCAATAAGACCTCATTTTAACACCCTGACTTGGACTAATCCAGGACTAGGTCTTAGGACATTTAAGTAAAAAAACATACTTTACAAAAAAAAAAAAAAAAACTGGTGTGCATCTTGACAGTAATATGTTAAGATGTCAGTGCAAGGTGTTTTTAAATTAAGGCTCAAACATGCAGTTTATTCTGCAACTATAAACCCTGTTCAGGAAACCACAGCTTCATATTATAGTTCAAAGTTGGTGTCAAATAATTCAGTATGAAAAGATTAAAAACCTTTTATAAATAATAAAAGCGTTAAAGGGTTATTTGATTAAACTGTTTGTGTGTTTCAGGTGTGTTTGGTGATGAAGTGAAGTCAGTGTCAGTGATGGAGGGAGATAATGTTACTCTATACACAAATTTGACTGAAATACTGATATATGATGAGATCAAGTGGTGGTTTGAAGAAATCCTTATCGCCAGAATCAAGAAAGCAGTCAACATCAATCCTGAATATGATAAAGTGCCTCATAGATTCAGAGGCAGACTGATAATGAACAATCAAACTGGAGATCTCACCATCACAGACATCACACCTCAAGACTCTGGATGTTATAAAGTAACAAATGTAACTGGAAATAATCCATTCAAGACATTTAACGTTACTGTTTATGGTGAGTGCAGTATTACTGAAAAAAAACCTGAATTGTGCTTTTGGTATTTTTATTTTATATATATTTAATATATTAGGGCCTTTTTTAACTTTATTTGTATAGCATAGCAAAAATGTTATGTGGAGAATGAAAGAAGTGAATCAATCTCAGGTCAGCGTAAGCACACTGATGTACATTAATCACAGGGGCTATCAGCGCTGATGTATTGAGTTTATTCATTAAATACTAAACTCTTAGTCATTAACACAACTAATAATATTTCACCGTGACTACATTTACTGTTCTTCACAATCACAATGAACTCACATTGACAAATAAAAAAACACTTTTATTAATGTTGATTTATTCACATTTCTGTTCTCTGTATTTGTCAGCATCTTCTACTGCCAGCATTGGTGAGCCTACACAAAATCCATCAGCATTTCATACAAATAAAACAACATTTTTATTACCAGATCATTTATTTACATTTCTGTGATTTTTTCTATATTTGTCAGCTTCTCCTACTGTCAGTAATGGTGAGTCTACAGAAAATCCTTCAGCATCTCTCACTAACAAATAAAGCAACACTTTTATTCACTGTTGATTTATTCAACCTTTTGTGATTTATTTCAGTTTCTTCTACTTTCCGTATCACTGTGCCTCCAAAAAAGCCATCAGGTGCACTGTAAAAAAGCATGAAGTTAACATGGTTCTGCAAGTCAATTCAACCCATTTTAAGTTTTTACTTGTGATAGGTTGACATAACTTGATGAAATTGTTTAACTTAATTTGTTAAGTTAAATTAACAAAAATATATATGTTGATTTGACTGTTTATGTCTATTTATGTTGTTTAATGCATAACCATCTTTCAGCCTTGTTGTGTTTCGTCATTTATGCATTTTCTGCCCTAAAAATTATTCTGCATCAAAAAGCATAAATAAATAAAAACTACATGTGCAAGAAAAAATAACTCAATATGCTAAATGCACGTGTCAGAATTTGTGTCTGTGTCATGAATAAATTAAGGCTTGCCTGATTTTTTGAACAAACATGTAATCCATCAACATGAGTTTTCTCTTGTTCATCTATAAACTGAATGAACTGAACTCTTACAGATGTGTTGTTGTTGTTGTTGTTTATACTCCATCAGGAAGACAACAGCCAGATCAAATGACTATGATGTATTGTGCTGCTGCTGCTGGATCTCTGCTGATTGTAGTTGTAGTTCTGATTATCTGGATCTACAGGAAACACAAAAACAAACATCAACAGGGTAAATATCAACTACAGCTGATCAGTGTTACTATCTCATAGAATTGTTTTCTGCTCAGTGATTTCAAATAACAGCCTTGAAGTTAAAACTTTAGTCAGAATCTTTTGACATCAGTGAAAAGTTTGCAAAGCCTTCGAATGGAGAATAAGAGCTTTATTGTTTTGTGTCATTATTGTTACAGATCAGACTGGTGAAGATGAGATCACTTACGCTGACACAACATTCTACAAACGAAAAACACACTCTAAGGTAAAATAATGATGATCGGTTCATTTTATTTTCAGCATTAAATCAGATTTACATTTGTTATCAGTATAAAAATTTATCAGTGGATATTTATTATAATCTAAGCACAAATTTGTTTATTCATAAGAGTTAAATTGGTTAACTTCACTTTAAACTATTGAATTATCACCCAAAACCATGATTTTTGCACCACCCTGTTTAACTTCCTTTACAGTGTACTGCAGGCCCGGGGTGGGTAATCGGGAGAACCGGGAGAATTCCCGGTGGGCCGCTTCACTTTTGGGCCGGTCGAGTTTTTTTTTTTTTTTACATTTGTCACGTTAGTGAGTCTACCTTCTCTTAAAGGCGCTCTAAGCGAATAATGTGCGACGTCACTTCCTGTTGATGTTTGAACTGTTTTCAAACAGACAGAGCGTAGCTAACTCCTCCCCCTCCCCCTCCCTTCCGTGCTTTCATGAACGCGCCCAACCCCCACCCCCAAATCCTTCTTGCCGTTTATTGGCTGGAATACTTTGTTTTGTTTTGTGCTGGCTAGGTTTGGCCATTTGTTGATATTGCCGTTTGTGAAGCCTGGGCTATCTACAGAGATCGCGTTTTTTTACAGTTTGATCAGCGGACAGGCAGCAAGCAGATAGTGAGGAGATGTTTCCGGTATGTAACAAAAAATGTTTTATGGTCTAAAACGCTTCAATTCGCTTAGAGCACCTTTAAATGACACTTCACACGTTTCGCATTGACACTGCAGCGCGCAGCCTCTGCATGGGTTGTACCATGTGAGGGAGTTTTCCCCTCCCCTCCCATAGAGTTGGTTCGGTCCATAGCACGTCCAAGAAAACTTTTCTCCGGTAGGCTGGGCCGGCCCTACCGTAACAATACGCGTCTGAGAGGAGGAGGGCGTAAAAAACGGGTAGAAGAAAAAATCCATTGGAGGAGGATGCTGCCAAATGTGCGAAACCTACAGATTTATTTTCAAGAGGACAAACAAAAGTGTCAACAGGTAACTTAAAGAGAAATAAGCCTAGTAATGATTAGCATTAGCAACGTAATTATTCAGCTAATACCGTTGTCAAACTATTTACAAGCCAAACTTTTTTTTTTGTTAAAATATTACCCTTTTGTGTATACATTGTGATTCATAGACTTTGCAAATATTATGCAAGCAGCTTCTGAGCAGTCCCCCGCTGAAAATGAGGAGGCCATGAATAAACAACATGGATTAAAGTTATTTAACCCTCAGGTTGTGTTCACAACCCTATAACACCTTTTGTTTTCCCAGTCAAAAATGACCAGCCTAAAAAAGCTTATAAATCACTTGTTATGCCATTTACCCAATATTGTATTCAATATTTTTGTCAAATTGTTTTCTTTTTTAATTAGGACTTTTATATTTCTATTTGCATTAATCATCGGCCTCATAGCATTAGCAATGCTAATAATTTATCAACCTTTCCTTATGGAATACACTCTAAAAAGGGCTGGGTTATTTATATATATTATATATTGGACAGAACATATGCTGGGTTAAAATTGACCCAGGGCTGGGTTGTTTTAACCCAACTGTTGGGTTATTATAATCCATGGTTGCATAACAACAACCCAACATTGGGTTATTTTAAACTCAGCATGGGGTAATTTTTAACCCAGCATGTGTTCTGTCCAATATTTACCCATAATGGGTAAAAAGTAACCAAGCCTTTTTTAGAGTGTAGAGGAATATTTTTGTTAACTTCTTATCTTAAGTGAAATATTATTTAACTTTTACCTTATTTATTGAACCATGATATTAATAAAAACTATAGTAAGAGCTGAACTGTTGCTTTATTTATCCAATTTGAAAAAAGTGCTAATTTGGAATAACACTATGGAAAAAGTGGGCCGGTCTTGGGCCTGAAACTCCCGGGCTGAAAAGTGGCCCCACTCCGGCCCTGGTGTACTGTGCGTTGAATTTAGTACCTGGGGGTCGCCTGAGGTCATGTTGATAACCACTAGACCCCAAAATAATCTAGAGGGGATGAAAGGCTGAATCTTTCCCATCGTGACTTCACCGATTCTTCAATCTGTATTAACCATAGTTGCTTATTTTCTTCTGCGTGTTTTGGTGTTTTAATGCCATTTTAAAGCATTTTAGATCATTTTAGCTGAGCATCCTAAACTTTGCTGCATTTTTTTATATGTTTTCCCCTCTCAAATCAACCTTTTAATCAGATTGCGTTGTTCCTCGGAGCAGTGTTTGGAACAGGCCATTTTACTTAGAAATTCAGCAGCAGATATATTTTATAACAATGCCTGAAACATTTGCTTCCACTCTTTCCTAATAAAGGACAAAAGGAGATGTGTTTTTTTACAGAATGAACTCATTTTCAAATTAGACTTCAAAGTGCATTCCAGCAATGGTTGAATGGAATCACTGGCTTAAAGTGAGAGATATACTGGACTACAGATGAAAACTAGCCTTTCGGCTAACTCTGGCATATTTTACAGCTAAGCTGTTATGTCACCTTTTAAAAGGAGACATTGTGCTTCCTGATAATATCTCCCAGAGGGCGCACATACAAATTAAAAAGAAGTGGTCCCATAATAGAGCCCTGTGGTACTTCACTAGAAATTGGGGCAGATAATGAGAAAAACTTGTCTAACTCTTCAGAAAAAGACCTTTCTTTGAGATATGAGCTGAAACTTTGTAACTTCAGATGTTCTAAACGGCAATCAAGAACACTCTGGCATAGGGTTAGGACTTTTGCCCGAAGTTTTTTGCATGCCTTCAGTCCTTATTTTTATTTATCTACTACATTTATAAATGTATTAGTTAATCATAGGTTAGTCATATAGCATGATATGACATAGAATCTGCATTAACTAAATTTATAGTCAGGAGTCACTATTAGTTAAACCGTGGACTTGTCAAACTGTAAGACAGGTTATACTTTAAGGATTTCTGCTGGTGTATGGCTAAAATTAGCTTTTAAGTTCAACACAAAACCAAATAACTATTGAAAGTGACAAGCTTGTCAAGGATGCAACACATACTCGAAATGTGACCTCTGGATTTAAGTTACCTAACCATCTACCCTGATAGCCACTGGATGCTGTAACGGAACAGGACCGCACCCGCAAAACGATAGAGCCGGAGTCGTTCCTGAGTCCAAACGCACATCGGGCCGAAGCCGTTTCTGATCTGTTTTTCGGGGTTGTTGCGGACAGAGGTGTAAAATGTGCCATGAGTAAAAGTCCTCTCCAGTATTTTGTTCCAATCTATTTGCTAATTAGCACCGTTTTTCAGCAGGAGGTGACCACCTGACTCGTTGGTGTTTTAAGCCCTCAGCGAAGCCTTCAAGGCAGCGCTGCCTGGAAGGCACTCCCCGTGCCCCGAGCGTTTCAGCCAATCACAGCACTGGTGCTGCATATCGAGCCTTCAGCCAGCTTCTGGAAGTTTGAGCTCACTGTTGGTCAGGTGAGTAGCGCAGATATGGTAAGATAGGAATGTGACGGTATTGAATTCAGCTCGAAACGTTTCGAGCGTTAAAGTGACGTGTTTCTGCGTTTTCACGTGTCCGTGGCAAGACTTTCTTTTTGTGCCAGTTACACGTGTTGGTTAATCATTTTTATTTAATTATCTTACAATTGTCGCTTGGGATTAGAACAACTTTCTGTTACATAAAATGACATCCACACCCCAAGCGAAAAGAGTTTTAAATTCTGACAAAAAAAACATAACCAATGCTTAAAATGATGTCCACATTATGCCAAACACAATTTTATCCTCACGCGAAAATTGTTTAAAAATCAGACGAAAACCACAAATCCAACCCCATCCCATGCAATGGTTTGAAAAAGAAAAAAATGGAGGAACCAATACTGACGCTGCGTTCGAAACCGCCTACTTCCATACTATATAGTAGACAAAGTAGTGATTTTTGTATACTTTATTGTATGGTAGGAGGCAATTTGGGACGCAGCATGAAACTGGCACGAAAGTGGCGCTGCGAACATGTGAAAACGCAGAAACACGTCACTTAAACGCTTGAAACATTTCGAGCGGATTTCATTATCAATCACATTTCTATCTTACCATATCTGCACTACTCACCTGACCAATGGTGAGCTCGAACTTCCAGAAGCAGGCGGAAGGCTCGATATCTAGCACCAGTGCTGTGATTGGCTGAAACGCTCGGGGCACAGGGAGTGCCTTCCAGGCAGCGCTGCCTTGAAGGCTTCGTTGAGGGCTTAAAACACCAACGAGCCAGGAGGTCACCTCCTGCTGAAAAATTGTGCTAATTAGCAGATCCTGGAACAAAATACTGGAAAGGACATTTACTCTTGGCACATGGATTTTACACCTCTGGTTGCGGATATGTGCCAGCGCCGATCCAGCACCGCCTGATCGTCAGTATCGGCTCAGATTCGTATTGCAGATCTGGACCAAATCAGTGTCAGACACAGCTAACGTCTTTCGGTTACCTGTGCGAAAAGTGATCTGGGCCAGATCTGTAAAATGATATAAATACTGAACTGATGTTTGAGCTAAAACCTCTATCTGGCACGGATCTGTTTCACAATCAGAAAACGTCTCTGAGATAGAAACGGAGGCAAGGGGCTTAAAACGGATCCGGGCCGAATGTAATTGCTATCTGGGTAGTGAGTAGTGAACACACGCACTGCAATTCATGAACACACACATGCCCGGAGCAGTGGGCAGCTATCATGGCACTCGGGGGAGCAATTAGGGTAAGGGGGCTTACTCAAGGGCACCACAGACACAACCCAACTGCCATGATGCTAGAACCAGCAACTCTTAGGTTACAAGCCTTACTCTATAACTACTAGACTACAACAGCCGCATCTATTAAATAAATGGTCTGTTGTTTTTACATTATTTCTTGTCTTGTCATACATTGTGTTTTTGTGTTTCCCACAGACAGTTAAAAATGAAGATGATGTGGTGTATGCAGGTGTTGTGACCAAACGTTGATGAACTGTGGCACTGTCTTATATACTATAAATGTTTTCATTACAGATACTATTTCTCTGTTTGACAAAATATTAGACAATTATCAATATTAATGTATGATTATTTAGTTTTTCTATCTGAATAAGCCTTTTTCATTTATTTTATCCTTTCATCTATATTGTCATTTGTTTAGACCAATGTGTTAATGTCTCTTTCCTGGCAGCATTTCTTTATTTATCTGTAAAAGTTGCATTCTTTATGTAGAAATTATTCTGAAAATTACAAAACCATTGATTTTGTAAATGGTTCTCCTGGCTAAACTGTACAGTTGTGATATTTAAAAATTATAAAGTTTAAATTGCAATAACAGAAAAAGAATCAATCAATCAATCTTTATTTATTTATACAGTAAAGCACATTTTAAAGCCACCTGAGTAAACCAAAGTGCTGTACAATAACAGCAAAAAAGGTAAATAAAACAAAGATAATAAAATACAAAATACAAAAATTACAGAATAATAAAAAAATTATAAGAAAGAAAAATAAGAATATAAGAGAACGTTAAAGAACATTAAAAACCAAAGAGAAAAATGTGCTTTGAGTTTAATTTTAAAAGTTGAAAGGGAAGGCGCAGATTTTACGTTGAAGTGGAAGACTGTTCCAGAGTTTAAGGCCAATAGTGGCAAAGGCACGTTCACTGCGATTTTTAACCCAAGACTTCTAAACTATAAGTAGCCCATGATTATAAGATCTTAAAGCTCTTGAGGGGGTGTATGGGAACAACAGTTCAGACAGATATTGGGAGGCTGAATTGTTGAATGAGTTAAACACAAATAGTAAAATCCTAAAGTCAATCCTATGTTTAATAGGGAGCCAGTACAGTGAGCGCAGTAGGGGAGTAACATGTTCATAATGTTAATAGTTTAGCTGTGGCATTCTGGACTAACTAAAGACGAGCAATGGAAAACTGAGAAAGCTAGCGTAGAGAGAATTGCAATAGTCTAGACAGGCATAAAAAACATAACAGTGATATTTAATTTACTAATTTAACATACAGTATTTTTCAGGGCCATAATTTGGGAGCATGTCCCCCAACTTTTCAAAATCCTGATCGTGCCCCCCACGTCATTGCCACCAAAGAGCAGGACTGAGCAGGACAAGGAGAGTCTGCCTGTGTTGACAGGGGTGCGTTAAGGGGGGATGCTTATGACGTTTTAACATAGCCTGTATAAGCCAATTAACACAAACTAGAAATTCTATCAGTTATCAGTTACACACTCCAATGTTTTGTAACACAATATACACAATTTTTATGCATCCAAGAATCAAGTTAATTGTGATGAGACATACACGTCTCTGTGTGTTTATTGCCAGGTATGACTTTGTAACTTTTGCAACATGTAAATCAATTTAAATAGTTATGTATCATATTCTGTTTTGCATATATTGATGTTTGAAGCTTTAACCTGCCTGGTAAAATAAATTACAAATTTTGACATATTGTGAGCTTGTGAAAAATTATTATTACAAGTACCTTATACATTACGACACTACAAATATGCATTCAGAATAAGACTGAAATTGGAGATTGATGCTTACACACTTAAGTTGAAATGGAGAACACCTGAGTTAAAGTTAGAATGGAGAAAACGCAACTTAAGGTTGAATAGTATAAACTTAAATTCCCGCCTCGTTTTAAGATGAGGGTAATGCCTGAGTATTTCTAGATTTCAGTCTTATCACCTGACATAGCATTGTATAAACGCAAGTTTATTGTGATGTGGAGACAAAGCACTAACAAAAAAAAATGTGACGGGTGTCTGGAAACAAGCATAACCTTAAACTACAAAACCCAATAAACCCAATATAACAATCGCAACATGTAAAATGGTGAGGATCGTATCTCGTCAGTAAAGCCGATTCCTTGATTAGTAGTAAATCATCATCATCTGCTCTCAGCTGTAATTCGGAAGCTAGACAATATTACATTTATAATGGCGGACGAATCGCCTGCGATATTTTAGTAAATGCTGTTCCATCTGAAAGCAGGTGATGGTGATTTACTACTAATCCAGCTTTACTCATGAATAGTGCATGATAATTGCATCCGATTAATCATGCAGTCCTAGTATATACCATGTTCAGTTATGGCGGGCTGCTTCATAGGCCATTCATTTCATTTTTCCTTGCTTCTGTAAAAAACAGAGAGAATAACAGCAGTTAGGTCATGTGATCATGTCAACATGAACTCAATTTCCTAAAATTAACATATACATATACATGTACTGGCAGTAAACACACTCTTTTGTAATAAGACTCAAAATATCAAGCATAGCGTTAGTTGTGACCTGACAGGTCACATTAGCCAAGCTACCACAAGTGCAGCTGATTAATGTTAACCAATAGAGATTAAACACAGACCACACAGCATTTTATGTAAGTTGTCTTTCTTGAGCACCTCCTCATCTGCTAAATTAAGCTGCACTACACTGATTACCACCGCCATCCCTTTACTCCACATCTACATTTATTGTAGGGCTGCATAACGATTAATTGTGACTAATCGTGTGCAGAATAAAAGTTTTTGTTTACAACATGTCCAGGCAGGTGCGGATTTAATTTTGATATTATCACGGGTGACAGGTCTGATCTGTTGCTGAAAGTTGCGGGTATGGGCGGGTCTCCAAAAAGTTTTATACTGTTGCCTGAGGACTACTTATGATGTTCGCATGGTTTTTACATTCAAAAACATCAAAAGCAATAAGTAATAGGCTATTTTGTAACATGGAGTATTGGCTCTCTGGAGAAATGGTTCATTTGAAGGGGCGGGCCGCATTGAAGACCTGGACGTAAACCATACCTGTCAAGTTTTGGATTGGAAAATAAGGGAAATTTTCGGGCGCCCACTGCGAGCAGTCCCACCACCCCCCAGTATCCCTTACTACTTTTTATATATATCAAGAGCATTTATTTATAAGGCTTATTTGCATATTTTCTGTTCATTTAACATTGCTTGTCTTTACATTTTATTTTCATTCCACACATTATTTTGATTTCATATTGCTTTTCTTTTACAGTTTTTCTTTTCATGTCACATAACTTTTCTTTACTCCTTTGGTGAGTTGTTGGCCACTCCAAATGGTGTGTTTTGTTTTTCTTAAGCCTGTCTGTGGTGGATTTACTTTAATGGCAAGTGGTCCAGGCCCTGAGGCAGCAAAGCATGCCCAAATCATGATGTTCCCTCCATCGTACTTTACTGTTGGTATGATGTTTTGTTGTTGGTAAGCTGAAGCTGTGCCCTTTTTGTGCAATAGTATTTTTCCCGAACAATTCAACTTTTGTTTTATTAGTCCAAAAAATATTTTCACAGTAGCACTGTGGTTTACCAATGTGCTCTTCTGCAAGCTCAAGCTCACAGCAATGTTGTTCGGGAGAGCAGCGGCTTCCTCAGTAGTGTTCTGCCATAGATACCGTGCCTGTTCATAGACTTACGCATGGTAGAGTATTAACTGTCTCCATTTATAGATGATTTGTCTAACTGTTGACTGATGGATGTTTAAAATTTTTGGGATTGTTTTGTATCCCTCTCCAGCCTTATGGAGTCCAACAACTCTTGATAGGATATCTTTAGAGAGCTCCTTTTTGCGAGGCATGATTCTTAAGAGCTGATGCTTCTTAAAGACAACAATCTTAAAATATTTGAGTGTCTTTTTGGTAGTGCTTGGTCAGTATATTCGATTATTCGAATATTCGTTGGGTGGGCTGGCGTTCGATTTTTTATGGAAACAGGAAACGTTTGACCTCTGTAATTGCAAACAAAGGCTACTGTACCAAATATTAACACTGATTTTCTCAGGTGTTCAAATACTTATTTCCAGCTGTATCATACAAATAAATAGTAAAAAAAAATCATATATTGTGATTTCTAGATTTTTTTTAGATTATGTCTCTCACAGTGGACATGCACCTACAGTGTTTCCTCTAGGATTTTTTCCAGCTGTGGCAGCAGGGGGTGCCCATGATGATTATAAATGTACTTTTTTTTTTTAATAATCCGCACCGCTGTGATTGACAGAACATCCGAACAGTAATCCGACATCAGTAGCAATTTTATTCCACACCCGGCCTGTTTGACATAAAGACCCCGACCTGGTCACACCGCAAATCGCGCAGTTAAATATAAACCT
Organism: Misgurnus mizolepis; assembly: GCA_025389145.1. NCBI lineage: Eukaryota > Metazoa > Chordata > Actinopteri > Cypriniformes > Cobitidae > Misgurnus > Misgurnus mizolepis. The sequence continues at coordinate 1,252,319 of JAIFKI010000021.1, forward strand.
TTAACGGTTTTAGTGTTGGATGTTAGACCCGCAATTAACTCTATTGAGTCCCGAAATGCATCTACAACGCAAATGACACGTTAATATTATTACTCTCGTTACCTCAAATATTATGCGTTTTACCCGCGGGTACCCCGACCCTCCTATCTGAAACAGATGAAACAGTCTCACCTTCTGCCTCAAGTTTTTATTACCAACGTACTTCGCTTCCCACAGGAATAATGTAAGTTTCTTTCCAAACAGATTCGACTATTAATGTCTTGCAGTCGCATATAAGTAGTATTCAGTATTTAGCCTTTTGTTTTTGGACAAATATCTTATCATTTAATGTGAAACTTTGTGAGTGTCGATCTAAAGCACAGAAGATTGACAGCTGAGCGCTCAGCAGCGCGCTGCGTTTATAGTCTATATTCTGAATAACTAATGGCCAGATAAGTTGATAATATGAGTACAGTGATTACAAATGAATGTCCAAAAAATTTGTAATATGTTAAATCGAAAGTTTAATTATGTCATTTCTAGCAGCCCTGCGCTGCGTCGGTGTACATGCCCCGGTGAACAGCATACGCGTGATGACCTTGCACCTTAAATTACCCTAAATTTATTGTCATACAGATAAAAGTGAAACAACATACGAAACTGTAAATGTTGTATTTTCATTTGTGTAAACTCACAATAAGGAGAAAACATTGTGCTTATTTAAAATCATTAAAAACATGACGTGCTTTCTGCTGCTTTGGTTTTAGAGCGCGTCACAAAAAGAACAGAAACTCAAATGCTTTTTTATTCGTTTTGTCAATCTGATAATTATTTAAGGTAACATATTTCGTGTAGGCTTATTTATTTTATTATTATTTCTCAAAACAGAGACGTAGCCTAATCATCATCTGTTGATTTAAATCTATTTGTGCATTAAACTAAACCCATGGGGGATATTATGATAATTTCGGCGATTTACTTATAAATTAGTTTACAACGCGAATCCAGAAAGGAATTTATTTATTTTTAAAGACAGCCAGTCTGACAGGGCTATTTATTTTGCGAGCTGCCCCGTGGGCTTTGTCTAGAAGGGATACAGCAAATGCAGAAAAGTTAATGATTAGATTTGGAGGTAGGATTATTAGGATGAAAACAGCGGCTCTGGCTAAATGAGATACAAATACATCCTACACTCGTGTGAAATTTTGTGTTTAGAGTTGGGTTTGGGTGAAGGATTAGGATAAAACAGTGCTCATCCGGCAAGATTTCGTTTGCTGTATCCCTTCTATCTACAACTGAAGGCGTGGCGGGGATGTTTTAGGCGTGGCGGGCCGCCACGGTAGAATGTATATAGCGGAAACACTGACCTACGATGACAATTTCAGACCCCTCCATGATTTCTAAGTGGGAGAACTTGCAAAATAGCAAAGTGTTCAAATACTTATTTTTCTCAGGCATTACCCTCATCTTAAAACGAGGCGGGAATTTAAGTTTATACTATTCAACCTTAAGTTGCGTTTTCTCCATTCTAACTTTAACTCAGGTGTTCTCCATTTCAACTTAAGTGTGTAAGCATCAATCTCCAATTTCAGTCTTATTCTGAATGCATATTTGTAGTGTCGTAATGTATAAGGAACTTGTAATAATAATTTTTCACAAGCTCACACTTAAAACATTGTTAAAAACAGAAGTTCAGCAATCAGTCGATGGGAATCTGAAAACAGCTTTTTTTAGACCATTTTGCAAGACGTTAACAATACTTCCTGTTTCAGTTTGTAACTGTTTCCTTATCTCACATATATCTTAAAGATGTTTGTTTAACTTTTTGATTCAATTTTATATGTTCTGTTGGTTGTTTTTTATCCCAACGTTTATGTAAACTGAAACATTAAGTGCTAACTAGACCAGTGTTGTTTACATTTTGACAACTGGTCTATATAACTAATAACTGCAGATGTTTATCTGAGATGTTCTGAATGTAGTTCATGTACATGATAATTTATCTGTATTTAGTGTTATCAGTGATATTTACCCATCAGTTGTATACATGTAAGCTTATGTGGTATTTCTGTTAAAAGACATATTCAGTTTTTTAGAATTGCTTGCAAAAAAAAGTGTCTAACAAAAGTTAAATCAATATATTGTTTCATGTGAATAAATGGGTAAAATTTTTTTTTACATCGTTTAAAGCAAGTTCCAAACTTTACAAGATCCAGTACTTTTTTGTTGGTGAAAATCTTTTAGTATGTGTTCATTGGCTTTATTTGAGCAACTTTAATTTTTTTTATTTTTACTAACCATGCATAAACATCATTTACTTAAAAATACAAACATGTACATACATTTTACTTAGATATTATTGTAGGACACTTTGTGCTGAATACAATGGTATGTGATATTAGCTATTAATATGTTTAAAGCAATTGAAAAAAGACCAAATGTAAGAGCATGTGAGAACCTCTGCCAGTGTCCCAAAATGGTCGGACCTGTTAACAAAACAGATTTTATGTACACATTTCACAGCTCTTATCTCAAAATTAGGTCATATCCCCCTTCTAATTTTATCAATCCATGATTTCTGACTATTTTTATCTTGTGGAAATTTCTGACCAGTCACAGAAAGTAGTGACACAAGTCGAAACTGGGGCATTTTGAGTTTTTCACAGATTCTGAAAGTGCAGTTTCTAAGCTTCCAATAATGTGTAAGCGGATAAGATATGGAGAAGTTGTGGCCATTTGAATATAACACATTCAAGAAAGAGAATGCCGAGAAATTTGAGGAAGAAAAAAGTTAACACTTTCCCTTTTCCCTGCCTGGAGAGACAATAGGGCTCATTTACATCTCATTTAGCTAAGCCATACCCCCTGTAAAGCCGTTTTGAAAGACAGTTGTTCTAGCATCATATGTAATATTTTGTGACAGTCCGGATGACAACATGCAAAAATAAACAGGACTTTTACCTTTGTGTTGATCACAAGTCAAATCCAGTCTGTTTCAGATGTCTGAATCATCCAATGACCATTTTTGTCCACAAATGCGTATAATCCGTAAAATATAGATATATAGTCTATTGCAGTGTTCTTCACTCCCAACCCTGGAGAGCCGGTGCCCTGCAGAGTTTAGCTCCAACCTTAATAAAACACACCTGAGCAAGCTAATCAATGTCTTCATGATCACTAGAAAATCACAAGTAGGTGGGTTTGATTAAGGTTGGAGCTAAACTCTGCAGGGTACTGGATCTCCAGGATTGGGAGTGAAGAACACTGGTCTATTGTTTACATTGGATGTCGCATGAACATCTGGTAATAGAATATAATATACAATCTGAGGACTATTTACATCGTAACATGTAAGGGTATATGCTATTACACTCCGTTAAACACATGAACCCGCCTTCAAAGTTTGTATTTAAAATAGGGAGGTAGTATAATAGATAATCTAAAAACAGCACCGTCGAAAACGTCCTTTAAAGATGTTATCAATAGCTCGCTCGTTCCTCCATCAGCCAATGACTTCATGGAAAATATTGACAGACAAAACATGTAGCCAATTATATAAAAAATTCAACGATCTCTGTGTGACTTTTTTTGTGTGTGTTTGACTTCATGCAGCGCTGCAAGACCTGACAGACAGATGACGTCAAAGTACTGCGAGAGCGAGTTGAAATTAAAGTCGAGCGGTACTTTGACGTCATCCGACTGCGGCGCTGCATAAAGTCAGTGACGCGGCTGACGTACGACACGCCTGACTGTTATTTGTTCCGCCCCAGCTTCTTTTTTTTTCTTTTGTTTTGTCTGCCTGAGTTCGTTTACAGTCTGGGGAAGACGCATGCTGTAAGTTTGAAAAAAAAAAACTTGGCAAACATGTCTGAGGAACAGGTCAGCCGCGTCACTACATTCACATGACTTCACACGGTTCACAACAGAACCGAAAGAGAAGACAATGCTGAATGAAGTCATAATTCTTGCTATTTTTGGACCAAAATGTATTTTTGATGCTTCAACACATTCTTACTGACCCACTGATGTCACATGGACTACTTTGATGATGTTTTTATTACCTTTCTGGACATGGAAACCGTACATAGATTTTCAATGAAGGGGACAGAAAGCTCTTGGACTAAATCTAAAGTTAAAACATCTTAAACTGTGTTCCGAACAGTGTTGGGCAAGTTACTGAAAATTAGTAATTAGTTACAGTTTCTAGTTACTTCTTTTAAAAGTAATTGAATTACTCTACCAGTTACTGTATATCAAAAGTAATTAGTTACTAGGGAAAGTAACTTTTGCGTTACTTTTATGTCTGCTTTTTAAATGTAAATATGAACAGTACTGAACAATAAAATGATATGGTGTTGTGAATTAGACTATTTTTTCTTTGTTTTTCCTTTATACTACATTTCCCACAATCCCTTGCAGACTGCATCACCATTTTTAGTGTACTCCATTACCCATAATCCCCAGCTGAGGTCTATAAATAGACCTCATTTCCTTTCTTTGTTCCTTTGTATTGGTGAGGTGTGGGCCTGAAGATGAGCACTCATTCATGCTTGTTTGAGTGTTTCCACAAGATGTGTAATGTAAGTTTTCTATTGTATTGTTTATTTGAATTTGATGGGCTGTATATTTGTCATTAGTAGGTTTATTAATATTAAGTTTGATGTTGTATGGTTTCTATGTTTATTATTATTTGTGAGCCTGATTTCTTTATTGTATTGTTTGTAGTGACCAGAAAACCATCTTATCATCATGTGTATCCTAAGCATTCCGCTTATCCTGTGAAAGCTGTGTATTGTGCATCCAGTTTTAATGTCAACAAGAATAAATGAGAGCAAAGGAATGGTATCTGTCCCGTGTTTTAACAAGACACACCACCAAGTACTACATGTCCACTGAACCTTGGATACTTTTACCATCTAGTATTCAACATATGGATGGGCTATTTTACATACTGTAGGAGCCTATTTTGCTTTAGATTCAGCCGTTGAATATTTTTGTTAGAAATTATCTTAATATGCGAACTTCTGAGGCTTCCACCTTGAAAGACCGAGTGCTCACCTTTTAAGGTTGCTTAGCAGGTCGCAGCCCTTGAATTGGGACACAGCTTGTGAAGCTTGTGGCGGATAGTGCGCTGTTTAGTCATTGTTTGTATATTTGTTTACGTTTGATTTAAATCATACACAAGTTTAGAGGAAGATATTTAATCAGAAAACGGAGTATGTGGATTGTTTTGTCGGACAGACACAGAGCGAGTGGATTGTTTTGTCGGATACGGAGCGAGTGAAACCAAAACTTGAACTAAATGCGCACTTGCACATACTATGGAGTTTTAACACGAGTGTACAGCGCAGGGTGCATATTATACTGGAAACAACAATCGCGGATCGTTCTCTTCAATGAAGGCCGATGCAAACATCTAAGATATATATTAACATTTCTCAAATTTATTGCTTTTGCTGACTACAAATGCAAGTTGATGTCATACTGGGATTGCTTGACAAAGATAATTTACAAACATGAGACCGGATGGATTATGACTTGCGCACATTTTTTAAACAAAGGTATGTTGTCCCGTTTAGATTTTTCATGTTCATTCTATATGCACTGTCACCTATGATGAAGTTTAATGATTCATTGCACTGCCTACGTACGGTCCTGCGACATCCATCAATAATGCTTTGTCTGCAAGTGTTATTTTTTTTCAAAATAGAGTAACGTGAGTAACGAACTCATTTAAATTTCAGTAATTGTAATTGCGTTACTTGATTTAAAAAATACTTCGTTACATGCTCGTTACTGCTAAAAGTAGTGGAATTACTTTGTAATGCGTTACTCCCATCATTGGTTCCGAAGATGCACGGAGGTCTTCCAAGTTTAGAACGACATACGGGTAAGTCATTAATTACATTATTTTCAGTTTTGGGCAAACTATCTTTATTTAATAGTCACGCTATTCGCTTTGGGGGTGGAGGCGAAAACACAAGCCGCTTATACAGTATGTAAATATACATACAGACAATGACGCCCCCCGCTGCACGCTAGAATCTCCGGCAAAAACAAGCCGATTTCAACCGCAAAATGTACGCTTTTAAATATACAAAAACTGCTATCTCCAACATGGAGAGGCTTCTTCGTGATCTCAACTAACAGATTCTGCAACAAAGTGAAAATCAAAAATTTTGAAGAAAAAAACTTTCTCATTTTCTCATGCTGCCGACTTGTGTCACTGGTTTCCGTGACGGGTCACATTTGTAAAATCATGCATTTTCTGTGTTTTAATGTGTGAATGACCAGCATGCACCAGCACAATACGGACATCTATCCCTCACAGCCTCACAGGAACCCCCTGCCGGTGGGCAAGAGAGCATTATCTGTCTTTGTCCGCAAGTTAAGAATTGAGTGACCAATCTGAATATAGTCTTTTAATATTACTCTCTAAATTCCTTTGCCTACAGCATGTAATTCATTTATAATCTGGACTCATCTTCTTCCCTATACATAGTAGCCTATGCTTCATAAGGTATGTTTTGAATTTGGTCGTTTTATATTGCAGTCGTAATGCATTATGCCATGTTTAAGCTATGTTTAAGCTCGCGCTTTGGTCCGCAACGCAAGTCTCCACGGATCGCGTCTCACCAAATGGAAGAGGCGTTTATAGTTGACGCGCTCGCTGTTGCACTATTTTTAAACCACCAGGGGGCGACACGAGCAATAAAGTCAAAAACAAACACAAAGAAGAGGATAGAAGTAGTCGTCCGCTGGAACAACCCTGGTGCTTTTAACAGTAGAGTTTGATTTATAAATGAGAACATGAATAAAACAACAATCTTTTAAATATGTCTTTATTAAACATTATCATTTCATTAAAGTTTTTACTTAACAAACAGTACAGACATCTTAAGGTTTGTATTTTATTCCTCGTCCAGTGGTTCATTCAATACAAATATAAGCCAAACATTTTGAATCATGTAAAATAATTCGTGTTTTAAACTGCAAAGTTTCATATTTTACTTCTAGAGTGTCAGATATACATTGTTTTGCTTGGATTGATCAAAGAAATACGTCACAGGCTTGGCTGCTCGGACAGAATCGCCTCGAGTTCGGTCATTTTCAGATGCGGAGCCGCACGCAAAGTTACAAAAAATGCCGTGCACACCTACACTCGAAATGGGGTCTCGCGCACCCAACGCGCACGACCGCCCACTCCGCGTTGACGTCATTTTTGCACCAACGCGCCAGTGCGTACTCGGCGAGCATAAACATAGCTTTAGTGTTTTACATTTTGCCACATTTACTGCTTCAGATGCACTCGTTCTAATGATGGACATCCGCTTGTAAAAAACAAACAAACATTTTATCTCCCTCTGAGCTTGATTTTGGTAAAAAATAAAAAAATATAATGACACAGGTTTCTGGCCATGTATAAAACCACATTATCAACTCAGACACTGTTTTTGACATTTCTTGCGCCATCAAACCTGTCTGTCACTTTTAAAAACCCTGAATGAGTCTGTAATTTAATTGGTGTTGGAGCTGAACTCTACAGTAAATGACAGTAAATCTACTATATAGATTTCAGATTCCTACAGTAAGAAGTATCATTACATACGTGAGCAGTAAAGTGCTTGTTTTATTCATCTGCTTTTAGATAGAAATTTATTTTTTTATTAGGTTTTTTAATGTATTATTTGTGGAGTTAATTTGTGTTTATTATTGTAGTCTGACTCACCTTTTTATTACTACACTTTACAACCTAACACACGCAGACACGTGCACACTTTTAACAACACAACTACACTAAACACTGTTATTAATTTTTTTTTAGAACTCTCATGTAATAAATTAATTTAAAGTATTACTTACTTGTCGTGGTGTATACTACATATATAACAAAGCCTAGCACAGTTATCACCAGCAAGGTCGCTAATACTGGACCAGCTTTGTCCCAGCATGGAGTGGATTCTGTAATGGTTAAAAGAGAGACATGAATTAGTTTAACTCTTCTTGTTAAACTCATCTAAATCAGTACATGAAATAAATTTTGTTCTGCTTAAATTTCAGTGTAATACAGATCTTAATTTACTTAATATGTTTCCATCATTTTTCTTTCTAATATACGTTACATCCTCTCACAGAATCTGCAAGGTTTATGTTTTTAAAGAGAGATCATAAAACTAAAACTATTTAGTATTTTTGCATATATTTCACCTGACAAAATAACCAAATGTACACAAATGACCTTGTTTAAATGTTTCTAGACTCTTTAATTGCCTCAAGCATCACTTGAATGTTCGTTGGTTTTGTGTTGTTTCTGTGGTTTGTTCTGAAAAACTGTTCACTGTTACCAATCAAAATCTTCCAGGTTTAAACACAACCGCTCAACGATATTGAGATCTTTATCAGCTTTATCTCTCACAATAATTAAGATGGTCACACAGAGATAATCAGACATTGATCTGATTCAGAAACCATCACAATTTTGCGGTTTGCCGATATTAAACACTTATTGTTATTAGGGGTCAAGCCACAAAGTGGCGTAGACACCTATTGTTATTGTTAGTTTTCTTATTATTATTCTTCCTCGTTCTTCCGCCATTGAAAATGTATTTGAGTCTGTATCTTCCCAAAACTTTTGCGTATTGATATGAGATAACAGTGATGGCCCATGCACCGTTTCGTCACAGTGCCCCCTAGTGGTCACGAGATATGAAAATCGCCTATTTTTGCTTATAACTACTGCAAGCATGAGTGTAAAATTATGAGAGTAGTCTTGTTAGATTTCGTGAAGCATGCCGAGTCAAACCATACCAAATGGTTTTCAGTCGGCCATTTTGGGTGTCGGACATTTTGATTTTTTTCTTTAAGTATTTCATAAACGCAATTGCGTATTGTTATAAAACTTGGTATGGTTAATCAGCAACATTTTCTGAGAGCACTTGTAAACTTTTTGGTGCCCCCTAGTGGTAAAAAAACTATTTCTACAATAGTGTGTACTTCAGTTATTTGGATCTGTATTGTGTCAGATGATGTTTTACTGCTGAGGGATGATGATCATCTGAGCGACAGAACCTCAGTTTAATATATCAGTAATAGTTCAAATAAATCAAATACAAATTTGTGTTCATTTCATATCTTGTACTTTAGACGTACAGCACAGATTGATATGAAAAACAAGATACTCACCAGTGACAGTAAGACTGAATCTCTTCTGAATGATGTGTTGGCCGTTAGTGATCTGTACATCATAAGTTCCAGAGTCTTCAGTGTTGATGTTTCTGATGATGAGAAAACCAAACAAATCCACATGCAGTCTGCGTCTCAATTTCTCTTCAAGGACAGGATCTGAGTTGGGACTGATTCTTCTGTCCAATTTAGCTATAAGAATGTTTTTAAACTTCCACTCGATCACATCATCTGCCTGTGTTTTGGTTTTGGTGTCCAGATAGACAGATTCTCCCTTCCTCACTGATACTGACTCCACTTCTGTTACAGAGAACAAACACATACAGAACACCACAGAAATTAACTTCATGCAAGTTATTTTAATAAACAGTTACTGAACTAAAGATTTCTACTAAAACATTGCACTATAGAGTTTAATATTTCTGGGAAACAGAAGACAAGACAAGCAAACAAAACAAAACAAGATCCTATTAGAGTAGAGGCTGTCTTACATGTCATTTTAAGGTTTGTGTGTGCTCAGTTCTGGGGCCTCATTTATAAAACTGTGCATAGGATCTTTACTAAAAGTCTTTGTACGCACAAAAGCCAAAAAAGATTCAGATTTATAAAACCATGCGTATGCACACCAGCAAGCAATGTTCCTTTTATAAATCACAGATCACCTGAAAGTGTGCGTACATGAATCTGCCTCATATCCCACTCTATACACGCCCATTTTTAACCATTAATAGTCAATGCAAATCACCTCCTGAATGCTGATCCTCATATTAATGAGACTGGCATCCAATTAGTTCATTTTCTCCGAGATGCACTCGACGGCCTTTTGTGCAGCGATTTATTATTTATTTTTTGGACGACCTAGTCAAGGCGGTAGGGTTTCCCAGCTTAGGCAGGCCGCCTGAACTGAAAAGTGCTGCGGGAAACCCTGAGTGAGGAAAGAGGAGACAGAGGAGGGACCATCAAGAGATATCAAAGGTACAGATACAGGTGCAAGCAAAGAGAGACTGAAATAGGGAAGAAAAATATGTCATTTCCTACAGCAATGGCTAACCCAGTGTGCTTGGTTACAGTACAATGGGAATGCTATGCTGTGCATCAACTGCAATCAGTGTGTCCCAGCCATTGCAGTCAAGTGCATCAGTGGTGGAGCCAGATTTAATGCCCAACCCATTCCTACTTGGCACCCCTACCAGGATTTTTTAGATATCCCTTTTTTACACCCATTCCGATTCAGCTCATCAGCTTCCTCCCAGAATGTTGGAGATGTCTCCCTAATTAACACACTAACAAATTGACGAGTTAAATCAGGTGTTTTATATAGACGGTTTCATCGGACGCACGTGATGCACGTCTGGATCCGAACCTTACTTCTGGTTTCGTTTTTTTAATGGTCTGACTAGTTACTAAACTGATCTCTTGAACAAATGCATCCTCGAAAATAACAAATGTTTTGGTTTCCTATAGTAATCATAGGATATAATGTGTTGTGTTTTTTTTGCTTGTTATATAAATTAACTACGTTTAAAGAACTTTGTTGTTATTTATTCTTAGCGGAGTTAACCGGAAGTTACGTGCAGACCGCGACAGCTGCTTATTTATGTTGTTACTCCTGAAATCGTCTATAGGGAGACATCTGTACCATCCTGGTAGGGGTGCCACATGGCAATGGGTTGGGAAACACTAGTTAAATTCCAGTATCGTCAGGGCCGGATTAACCATACGGGCAACTGGGCAATAGCCCAGGGGCCCAAGATCTCCAAAGGGCCCAGGGCAGCAAGGACATGAGCAAAATACTGTATCTGGTAATATCCCGCTGGCCGCTTTATATTAAACAAACTGTCAACACGGCCTTTTCGCTCAATGCGCTGCAAAGAGAAACGCTGCGCTGAACGTGAGTTGAGAGCGGTTGAGTCTCATATGGACTGACCAATGAAGAGAGGGCCTCAGGTTAAGACCCTCTCCTCATTGGTCAGTCCGCATGAGGTGGGTCAAAGGTTCGCCGAGCATTACGTGACGCAAGGCGTTGGTACAACAGAAAAAAACTAGACACGGAGCTAAGTGGGAGCGCGAAGCGGAAATTAAAAAAGGAAAAGGACATCAGAAACGCAGAAAGTGTAAAGTATAAACAGTGGTGTAGTCTACGTGATACGCAGGTATCTGCGCGATCCGATCGGCGTATGAAATCAAATAACTATAGCGGCGCAAAAGTGACTGGGGAGCAGAGAACCCACAGGCGAGTGACAGCTAAGTAGCGCGAGAGCGATTCCAGTTATCACATGGAGAAATCTGCTTTGAATCGCTCTCGCGGTACTTTGACATCACCAAGAGGTCTGCTTAGCGCCAAATGAAGTCGAACCTGTGCAGACAGTGTAGCTGCTCACATGACACTGTAAACAAACAGACACAGACCATGTGGAGAAATGAACGAGAAGTGCACAACATAAAATCCGGAGAGTACAACGCACATGTGAGTAAACAACATTTAAATCATCAATCCATTATCTGGAGGTAAGGCTCCAATAAAATAAAATAAGCCGGTGTTTATGTCCTGATGTTTTTTAAGCTGCCTTCCAGCATGTTTGCTTGTGCTTCACAGTGTAAAACTTTCTTTCCCTGTGTTCATTTATATATCTACGTTCAAGATGTAGCCTATATGATCTTAAACTTCTGTGAGAAAATTCATGTCTGCGTTGATGTTCAGTTCAGACTTGCAAATTAAAGATCATTTTCTTCACTTTGGTTTGGGTGTCTAATATTAGGCTATATGATGGTCTTGTAATAATAATTAAGTAAAAGCCTATTTTCATTTTTAGACAATGCTTGTATATGCAAAAAATAAGCTTTTTATATCAATGACTATGCAAATTAGAGTTAATCCATGGTCATCTTAAATGTGTATTAATTAAAAAGTTCTGTTAAGTGAGCTTCCGTCAACGACGAGGACAACTCAGCTAAATTAGCCAGGACTTTTCTACACCGCCAGCTAACTTTTACAGCCCGGAGATTATACAGATGCTGATGTGTTTAGTTTTCATAGCATCATATGTGAGTGAATGTCTTTGATAGAGGACATAGTAGTGCATTTATATGAGCATTTAAATATTTGTTAATCAAAATACACCTGATGACAGTTAGAATTTGAAGTATTAAGTATATGTACTGTATAATACAGTAATATATTCTGTATATGACCTTATTATGGTGATCCTGGGGTCGTGATGATGGGGCCCCTGAATATTGTTGCCCAGGGTATAACAAAGTATTAATCTGGCCCTGAGTATCGTGACAACACTAAAACAAGTATAAGAACAAATTCATGTGTGTACGCATGTATGAATTACACTGAAAGTTTCATGAGAACTTCAAATGTGTGTATAAATACAAAAAACTTACGCAATTAATGATTTTTCTTTGCTGGTAAATTGCAGTTAACAGATCATGTGTTAACAGAACCTTTCTGGTAAATCAATGCTGCCAATTTACCAGTAAGAGAGGTTGTAAGATTACCAGTAATTTACCGGTAAGCGCTACGTGTGAACGAAAAATAAAGATTACCGGCATTTAAAAAAGACAACGTCAGGCCGCGCTGACAGCTTCTTTAGGCCAATCATATTGGCATAGGTGACTTCTGCTTTTTCACACCTTTTTCACTTGATCTGTATTTTGGTACTGATGTGTAAATTATATCTTACTGGTAAAAAGACAGAAAGTCAGTGCATGTGTGAACAGAACATTTTTGTATTTACTAGTAAATTAATTCTGGGAAATTCATGGTAATTTACCAACATTACTATGTGATAGAGACTATACTGACAGATAATGATGACATTAAAATACTTGGAACTTCTTACCAGTGACAGTAACACTGAATGTCTTTACCGTCTTGTAGACACCATCGCTGATGCCCATGATCTCCAGCTGAAATTTTCCTGTGTCACCAGTTATGATGTTGCTGATGGTGAGAGATCCAGTCCTACGGTCCAGATCTAGTCTGTTTGTGAATCTCTCATCAGGGTAATTTGGTTTGCTAGTTGGCACTTCTAAATCAATAGTTACTATATTCGTGTTTTCAAACTTCCACTGCAGCCTTTCATTTCCCTTTATTTCACCAGCATTAACAGGCAGAGTGACATCACCTCCAATCATCACTGACACTGTAACATCAGCTCCAAACACACCTGCAGACACACAAATTCTTTATTTAATAACAGATCAACTTGTATATAAAAACTGTATTGTTAAATGTAGTGATGGGCGATTTCAAAACACTGCTTCATGATGCCTCGAAACTAGGGGTGTGACAAGACACTTAGGGCCAGATTTACTAAGCGCTTGCGCCAGCGTAAACCATCATTTTGGCGGTAAATAGCGATGTCGGAATTTACTAAAGACGCGCAGTGGATCATTAGCGCTGAAAAGGTGTGGTCTAGTTCTTTTTGCGACTGACCTGATTGCATATGCATTTCTAGGAGTTTCCCTTTCAGACGCAAACATTTTGGGAGGAGACTATTTAAATGATTCACGCAACGCGATTTACTAATGTTTGCGCATGTGTTATGTATGGCATTTGCGCGACTATTTAACGCCGAAAAAAAGCATGTCTTAAATCATTTTGCGCTCGAAATGGCTGCAATTGTTGTTGCTAGGAGGAGACATCGCAGAAATCAGAGACTGCATGGTAGAAGGGAGAGGATTTCCAGGATCATTTTACCAGATAAGTTCACGCGTCTCTCTGCCTTTATTTATCGGCCTGTATATCACATGCACCTGCAGGAGCATCATCTCTGCTTATTTGCAACCATGCGCTAATTTGCGCTGCTCTTAGTAGATTGGTTGGTCATTATGGAAATCAGCTGTTGCGCCTGTGTTATTTAAAAAGCGCTTTTTTAGTAAATAACCCGCAGATATCACCACTCCCATCAGCGCATTTTTGGAATTGCGCTCATGCGCTAATTTGCCCTGTTTAGTAAATCTGGCCCTTAATCCACGAGACGAGACAAGACACAAGATTGAGTTCACGAGAACAAGACAAGATTTTTTAATTTTTTAGCAAATCCTCATTGATTAAATAAATGAATGCACAACTGAAATCACACTATTTTTAAATGTTTTAACTAATCAAGGACTGTCCCTTAAAACTATTTTGCTAATTGATAATGAAGTAATTTGATATTTTTTGGTAATAAAAATACACCCAAGTAAGCAATAACCTTTAAAATTACATAATAATGGCGATTCAATAATAACTGGTTCAAATAAAGCATCAAAACAAGTAAACACTTTACAGTAATATGTACCCTTTGTAATAAAAAATTTATTACGTATTATAACAAATTGATTGTAGGGGGCGCTAAAGGACCTGCTTCTGTTATTATACAGCCACTGTCATCCTTGAGCAAGAGCATGCAAAGATAAAAATCATGTAAAGTCAGACTAAGGGTTTAATGCTGAGACACTTCACAACTGACACTGATCAACAGTGTCACACTGCGTCTCAGACGAACATTATTAAAAACCCAAACAAAAAACCACACACAGTTAAAAGGTTATTATGCATGCACATTGCACTGGAAAAGGTTTAGCCAGAAACGTAACTTAATGCTGACAGTGGCCGTTTCTCAAAAAGAAGGCTACATCCTCTGGAGGACACATATGAAGGCTGCATACGTTATCAAGCTTGGTTTATTTTAGTTAAAGCGACACCATGTAGTCTTTCAACCTTCATAATAAATTTTCAAGACCCTTGTGATAGTACATCGACTTTAAATAGGTTGAATGACATGTCTCTTATAGCCTGACGGGGTCTCTATCACTTTTACTCGTATTTTAAAACTTAGGGTTTCGGTAGTAACCAGAGCACAAAAAAACTACAAAATTCGACTGCTTTACGGCATACGTCACTTCCTCCAGCATTTCACCTCCACAAGAAATCTGGTGACATAATTAATTTCGCGATACATATTTATTCTCATAAGATCTTGTCACACGAGATCACGTCACACCCCTACTCGAAGCATTTACAAATATTTTGTTTTGAATCATTGGTTCGGAGCATGCTTCAAACTGGCCAATTCACATGATTTTAGCAAACAAAAAAAACAGTGAATTATTTTTCGAAGAAATTGGTTCAATTGAAAGCTTTGATTCTTCCTTCACTAATAAAATGTGAAATATATTTATATATATATATTACATCAAATATCACACACACTTTTGTGTCACCATATGCACGCAGATCCCCCCCAAAACTCTCGTATAAACGCGGAATAAAAAGTGATAACGCAACGCCACTTTTGCATTTTCTCTTCAGATCGCTTCCGTGTAAACGTAGCCTTACAGAAAGCTTTGTAGATCATACTCATCTGCTGTTTCATGAGTTTTAAATGCTTCCTTCTGGTTTAGCTTATAGTATGCCTAAACCTTAAAGTAACCAGATTTTCTTTTATTCCTACTATACAAAAGCCTCACTTGTCTTTGAGTTGGGAATGATTCTATAGCACTGTTCTTTCTTTTTCTTTTTTTTATTATTATTTAAGCCATTCCAGCACCTATGGCTATATTCATGACGAAACCGGTTAATCCACACATGTTTATCTAGACACAGGCTGGGGGAGGGACGATGTTTTTGGCCTGTTGGAGGAAACCCAGAATAAACCCACGCTGACACAAAGAGAACACTCTGTGTCATGTCTGGACATATACTATTCAGTGTATTCACGGATATTGAATATTTTTGTTGTTTGATATTCAGAAATATATATTGTACATTTATGTAAGAACAAACGACAAACTCCACACAGTAAGACCACCTGACCCAGCTGGGACGCAAACCTGCAACCTTCTTGCTGTGAGGCAATGCTACCCACTGAGTCACTGTCTTCCCACTTTATATTCTACCTACATGATTCAGTGTATTTACGGATATAGATTTTTTTTGTTATAAGATATTTTGAAATACATATTGTACATTATGTTATTATTGCAATTTAGTATTTATTATGATGGGTGCACGTTATATGATGATTCTCATTTGCACGTTGCATTCATATCTTTAGTATATGTCCAGACATGTTAAGCTGACTTTATGGATTAATGTTGCCCTCTTGTGAGCATTCGAGCATAAGCACTCGTGCTTTAGTAATATATGGTTTTGTTTTTTTTTTACGTTTATATTGTGTGTTGTTTAGTTTTAATGTTTATTATAAAACATTTGTATATTTATCTCACTAAGTTTATTACTTAATTCATTTCAGAAACCACACACATATGCATACCCAAACAGTCTTCAGTGAATCATCAACCAAACCCGTTTAGTGCTTCTCTTTAATAAAGAAATCATCTCAGACTGCCTACTGAGTTTCACACCAGTCAAATTTAACATTATCCAAGTTTAACTTTATCCAACATAACAACTATCCATTTTACCTACTGCTGTAAGACTTTTAAACCTGTGAAAGTGTTGTGTGTATTGTTTATGGACTGTTGTTAGTGTGATGTTTGTGTCATGTTTACAGAATTTAAATTTAAAACTTTGAACCTTACACCACTGTGGCATACAATTATCGGTTTTCCCGCTTAGTTTGTGAGGCAATAAGAAACCGAAAGTAATGAATTAATAACCCGGAACATATGACTCATTATATGTACAGTTATAAAGAACAAGTTATTGATACGTAACGTTATGTGTTTATAGCCTGCATATATTGATGTTGAGTTTATTATCTGACTGAAAAACAAAGATATGCAAATAATTCAAACTAGAGAACAAAACTGAACCGCCGCCCACGAACACACAGACTGCGTGAGTTAAACACGATACAAAATCACTAACCATTATGTTGAAACGCTTTTTTTTACTTCTACACGGAACTTAATGTAATATCCTACAAGAAGAGCGCCTTATAAGTTTGTGTTGCTAATTTTGTACAATAGACATAAAGAGCTGCACTTTTGCGCGCCTATTTATCAGTAGAGTACAACAAAAACACGTTTGTAATTGTAACACATTCAAACATCATTAAATTATTATCTCCTAACTGATGTCTTACTCACCGTCCATGATCAGTACAAAGCAGAAGACGATTAAACGATCCATTGGGTTAATACGGAAAAACAACACGATATATTGATGTGTGTGTGTGTGTGCATAAACTACACATTACGGTAATATGTTTTTTCAAAATAAAAGCCATTCCATCGAATTCAGTGTCAACAATGAACTAATAAATTATTAAATAATTATTGCGTATATAAAAACAAAACGAGATCAACCATAGACAACAAATATAGACAAAAATCTCTATATATTTGTACAGCTCCTTCAGGAACTATGCCAAGTACAAAGAAAGTCTGATTTTCAACAGGTATTCTATCAGGTATTCTGGTAAGCATTTGCAACACGTTAGCTTTGCATAACCGTTTACAAAGTATAGTTTTCTCTGGCTCCATAATGTAACTTAAAATTAGTTCCTTGATTTGTGGGTCATTCCACCGAACCAGTGTCATTTCTGTTCTCAGGTCATTATAAAATATAAAAATGCAAGGAAACTAACTCTAAAATACACTTTATTATTAAGCAAAGTGTCCTGCATGTTAATCTAACACCAAATTTAAACGAAATATTTTAAAACATTAATTAAAACTACACAGAACAATAAAACATAGCATTTTTTATCTGTCCCAACTCTCTATCTCTATACTTTAACTTTAATTATAAGGCAAACATTTCTGTGTGGGTCCATATCCCACTTTAAATATTTTTTTACCATTGAAAAGTCATAATATTTTAGAGATAAATGCACATTTTAGTTATGTCCCCAGGATTTCACATGGTCCTGTTACCCATCAGTTACCCCCTCTGAAAATGTAGGAATATCCAGCAAGTCACATTTTGTGACATCATCTGGATCTTCTGAAGGCCATATGGAGATCAAAAGTTACTTTTCTGATTTTCTTTTCTGTATATTTTATGATATTGATGCCACTGTGGATATTAAAGTTCAATCCTGTTACCTATATTATTTTTTTGATGTTATCATATTATTTTAAAATAAAACATTTTGGTAAATCACTAGAATTTGCTACTGCAGCTATAGGCCATTTCATGTGTTTGCTAAATCTATGCTAAAAACTCAGTCCTGTTACTTTCAGTCTTTTTATCAGATGCCTCCATCCTCCATTAAGAAACCATGTTAAAAATCAACTAGTTACCTGAGATTGACCAATATTAATTTTGAAAAGTAAAACATGTGTTATTAGATCAGTCAGCAGTAAAAAATGTGACATCCTAATGCTGAATGTCAAATAGAAATTAAGCGTGAATTTATATTCTGAACAAACTCAACTACATTAAAAACAGAGATTAATTTCGATCTCTTTGTATACATTCACCACACAACCGGTCTGTATCCAGTCTTTAGATTAAACAAAGCAGCAGAAAGAAGAACTTTTGTTAATTTGTGTCTAATGTTTTTTAACGTCTGTAAATAAACACTGAGAATTGAGCTCACGGAGAACTGAGACATATCAATGCGACACAAACTTAAATAGATCGTATATAAATGTGTGAATGTGTAGAGAGAAAATGTGTGAAACAACAGTGCATCTGAAAATGAACTTTAAAATGCAGGAAGAGCAATGGTAAGAGAAAATTGGGGGTAGGGGGTACTTAAATACGCCTTGAGCTGATCAGGCCTCTCACGAATTTAGGAATCATTTATTTTTTACTTGTTCTGCGAGATGTTGAAAAAAATGTCTGATGTGATTTTGATCTGTTTGTGGAGTCAGTTCGGTAAGTTATACTTACGACTGAATTTGATTGTTTCACTTTCATATGTAAACTTAATTCATTTCTGCTGGGACTACACAAACAATTTGTAATGCATTTATTGAAACGGCATGCATGGATTTTACTTCAAGCACTGACTGACTTGCAAAATGCTAAAAATTCTGATAATTAATGGTGTTTTAAATGGCTTTAAAATATAAAAGATTTACCTTGTTAGAAATGTAAGATTTCTCTCTTAATCTAGTATAACAGATAAGCTTGAAGTGATATGAGTATATCTAACATTAATAACAGTAAGCTCATTGTAGCTTAATGTCTCATCCATATAAATCATTATTATTCATGGTTTCTTTGGCTAGGACTTGCAGTTCATTAAAGGAATTAAGTTACTATAAAATTAGCAGAAAATAAAGTGAAAGGCAATATTTGTACTGTCACACTGATGGTTTCTGAAGTGGATTGCTGAGCAATAAGTTATTTTGTTCCACTTTGACTTCTCTTTTGTCAGCACAAAAGGCTGCAGTTTAAAGTGCACCTATTCAATTGCTAAAAAACAAGGTTATTTTGTGTATTGTGTGTAATACAATGTGTTTGCGTGGTTTATGGTTAAAAACACAATATTTTCTACATACTGTACCATACATTTCCGTAGCTCCAGATTTCCCTCTCGTCCTGAAACACATTGATTTTGTACAAAACTCATCGATTTGAAAAGCTCGGTGTCCCTGATTGGCCAGCTAATGTTTATGTTGTGATTGGCCTGAATACCTCTGATGTCAGCCGGAAATATGACGCTCCTTACCATGTTTAAAAGATTCGCTCACCATGCAATGCTTACAGGAGTTAACTTACAGGCTGTGAGTCCGAAGCAGGAGGAATTATGATAATGTCGCTCTTGTGTAGGAAGTAAACTGTTACCTACAATCCATATATTTGTTGTATTCCAAGAATAGAGATTTACGTTGGATACGATAACTTTAAGTCATAGTTTACTTTGGGGTTCGTACCTTTTGTATATCTTTAACATGAACTAATACACACTTAACGCACCAAAGGAAATGTAAAAATGTGAATCAGATAATATTTGCTAAAGGACTGCAGTTTTAACACCCTGGTGACATCGCCATCTATTGGATGGGTGAAAAATTGCAACCAATGCAATATTCCCACCAAATACTAACTTACAGTTTTAAATGTTTATTCCAATAGTACATTATGTGCTCCATGTTGAACTATGTATCAACTTTTTAATCATTAGAAATCGATTTTCCCCTCATTGCAACATCCATTTCTGTAACACCACAGGGACACAACTTTAATATTCAATGTAATTGTAAAACTGTTTAATTCAGTTGTACATGTTAAATACAATCTCTTTTTACAATGGAACCACGTGTTTTGTGTAAGAAATCCAGACTACAATCACAGAATACAATCATGCAAACAAGTTTATTTCAGCAACATGCAGTTTTCTATGACACAATTGATGATATATAATGCAAAATGTTTCAAAAACATTGTTGTTTCTTGACATACTAATGAGTCCGATAATAAATATCTAATAAATAAGATAATAAATATCTTGTGATGTTTTTCTCATTTGAAAGTTGATTTAAATTAAAAGTGGTTGCTTATTGCTAAATAAATACTTTACATACATGTAGCACGTGACTGTTGGTTCTTTTCTCACATCATAACAGATCAGATCATTTTTATTAGACAAGACTCAATATTCTCAGTTAGATTTGTTTACTAACATTAAAGCAGTCTGATAGATTTAATCTCTGAATTATTGTCTCTGTTTGTGTTTTCAGGTGTGTTTGGTGCTGAAGTGAAGTCAGTGTCAGTGTATGAGGGAGATTCTGTTATTCTACACACTGATACTGAAATACAGAAAGATGACAAGATACTGTGGAGGTTAAGAGACGAAGACAGAGCTATTCTTCTAGTTGAGATGATTGAATATAAGATCACATATTACGGTTTTAAGTATGAGAGATTTAAAGACAGACTGCAGATATCAGACACTCGGACTGGAGATCTCACCATCAAGAACATCAGAATCAAACACACTGGACTCTATGAAGCAGAGATCAACACTGGCACTGGAACATCACACAAGAGATTTAATGTTACTGTCAAATGTAAGATATTTTGAGTAAAATTTGTGATGTTGTGAAGTAAAATGTACTGAATGAAATATTTGTAAGCAAATATTAGTTATGTGTCTGACCAAATTTCCTCCTCGCCGTGCATCAGTGTGTTTTTAAGTGATAAATGTTTTTGAGATAAAAATAGCTCACCAATGAGATTCACATATAGTTTTTGAAGCGAGGGGATCTGTGAGCATAGTGTTAGGACAGGATAAATTAAATAATTAGAACCTGACATCATCTGGCATTGTTTTTTACTAATCGCTGTGATTCCAGGGATGGAATTTAGAGAAAAACACACACTAAAATTTTTTTTTTAACCAATAATGGGAAAATATTGGACAGAACACATGCTGAGTTAAAATTGACCCAATGTTGGGTTATGTTATGCAACCATGGGGTATAATGGCAGTGGGCGGAGCCAACGATATTTTGCTGTAGGCGGGTCATACGAAATTAAAT
Source organism: Misgurnus mizolepis (assembly GCA_025389145.1). Lineage (NCBI taxonomy): Eukaryota > Metazoa > Chordata > Actinopteri > Cypriniformes > Cobitidae > Misgurnus > Misgurnus mizolepis. The sequence goes on from JAIFKI010000021.1 coordinate 1,273,883, forward strand.
CTGCATTTGCGATATCACAGCAATTTTAGACTTATACTTTTCTCTGATCACAATTATATAAATGCCTTTTTAAAGATGAGGTAGATATATTAAGCTTTAAAACTTGTAGGATATTTTCATGATGCAAAAAAATAATGGAAATTTGATTCATGATGTCATCATCCATTTATTTGGATATATATATATTTTCCTAGTGGCACTTTATATGTTTACTCTCTGTTTATATGTTTAATCTTTTGTAGTATGTCCTCGTGTTGATGATGCTGGATCAAGTGGATTATTTTCAGTAACTGAGGGTGAATCTGTTACTCTACTCACTGATGTACAAACACAGAGAGGTGATCTGATACTGTGGAGATTTGGAGATAAAAGTGTTCTCATAGCTAAATGTGACATGGAGGACAATACGATCTCATATGATGATGATGATGATGGGAGATTCAGTGGCAGACTGAAGCTGAACAATCAGACTGGAGATCTCATCATCACAAACATCAGAACCTCAAACGCTGGGGTTTACAAACTGAAGATCAGTAGCAACAGCAGAGAAACAAAATACAAGACATTCAGTGTTTCTGTCAGTGGCAGTGGTGAGTATCTCAAATCTCTTATAAGTAATGATTTTTAATATAAGTGTGTAAATAATTCAGATCACATCATAAAATTCCATTAAACTGTAACTGTCCAAACATAAAACGTTCTCTTGCTAAAGATTTTGTGATACAGCTGTGGCTCCAATTGGCTGTCCTTGCTGCAACGTGCGTGGCTTCTGTGGCTGCTGTGATTGTTCTGGGTTATGACATCAAATCTAGAAGAGATGAACAGAAGAGGAAACAAACAACAACATCATCTGATGAATGAGATTCTCAAACAACAGTTAACTTTATTCATATTTATTAGCTTCCTTCTGTTTTTAGATGCATACATTATATACATTTAGTATGTCCTAAAATGTTGCCAAACTTTAGCAATTGATGTCTGTACTATTATTTAATTAAATATATATTTTTAAAAAGATGTATTTTTTTGCATTCATGTTGCATCGTTGGGTTTGCATTGTAAACTAAAGCTCAACATTTGGGAAGAATTTAAAAAGCTTTGGTAAAAAAATTACACTTACTGCGTCAATGCCCAGGAGAATAGCAAATACAAAAATGACTACTAAAAGGATTAACAAATAACTAACCAATCTTTTTTACTAAATTTCCTTTAAGATTTTTATTTTTGTTTGCATGTTTGTATATTCCAATAAAACCTATATTTGCTGTAGTTTGCTTTTTGCCAAATAATTGTGTCCCACAAAAAAACTTTTTATGTTCTGTCTATTTTTTACTATACATATATTCATATTCATGTATTTTTTATCTAATGGGAAGTTAAAGCAAATAAATAAATATGCCCCAGCATCACTTTTAGCACTGTACAGATTTGGTTTTAGCCTCAGTCAAAGCCTACTCGAAGTATGTTTTATACTTTGGTACACAGTAAAACTCCCAGTGTTAAATTAACACTGCTGGGAGCATATATGGTCCCACTCTACAGAGTGTTAAATTTACACTGAATCAGTGTTAAAGTTAATGAGGTAATGAAGTGATGATTAAGACATTAATGGTGAACACCTGCTGGTCATTCTGTGTCAAATTAACTTCATTTTAGAATTGTTCCTGTCTCTAAGTTTTTATTTTATTTTTCTGGAGAAAGTAATACTAAAATAATGAAAAAGGTCAACATATTAAATGCAATAGATATATAAAAACTGCTGTGTGTATATATGATTCTATCTTACAGAGTTTTAAAAAGTTACACTGAAGCAGAGCCATCTTTAACTTTTGCCTCTCTATCATCATCTCTGTTTGAAACTTAAAGTTACAACTTGCTTGTAGAGTTACATGGATGATAAGTTTAATCTCTATACAACAGCTGTATTTCTGGTTAATAAAGTGAGTCACCATTTTCCCGATTAGTGTTTCCATTAGTTGGGCACTTGAGTCTTGAAGATTGGAGTTGGCCTTCTTTTGTTCATTGTGTTTATTAAACACATCTGTTGGAGCAGATGGAGGTGACACAGATGAAGTTATAAACTGTTGGTGTGCTACAGTAGTTGTTAAATATTGTGATTCACTGATCTCAAACTAAAAAAAACACTAAATGTAAGTTACATTTTTTTATGTTCAGTCAAACCTGTGATGTTCCTATGCTGGAAATCCATACCCTTAAAAGTTAATTTTTTTACACAAATCTAATCTGTGGTTTCAGTCGGACACCCTGAGACATCAACAATCACCCTATAAAACACAATCATGGTGACAATCAACAACAAAGCTTCATGACATCAACAATCAGCCTATAAAACTCAACCATGGTGACAATCAACAACAAAGCTTCATGCCGCAATGCATGCTGGGTACCAGGATTGTAGAAAACTCTTTCATAACTCCCATCATGCATTGCAACATGACACAGTTGTGCAACTTTCTTACCATTTACTGTCACCATTGTTGAGATTTGTATCCGAAGTCATGAAGTCTCTCTAAAAAAAAAAAAAAAAATCTATAGAATCAAAGCACCCTTACCCAAAACTGTGTCATTTGCATAGAGAAACATTTTTTATGCTTTTTTTCTTTACCTTTTTCATATCATATCATATATTAATATTTTTAAAACAAGCAATTTTAGGTGGGTTGATAAGATTTTTTCTACATCAAGCAACAAACAAGTGCTTTTATTGAAACACTGTTGCAATTGCTAATATTGGAGAGTTAGTTTAGTGAAGGTCAAGGGACAAACACCTAACTAAATGAAACACTAATCACAATAATGGTGACTTCAAATGAATCTAAAACACAAACTGGAGATTTATTGTGATAATTTTTGTGATAAATATCCATTTGACTTGTGATAACATCGTATCAAAAAGAAGATTTGTCTACTAAATCACATGTGTGGATGCTGGAATAGTTGAGCACTTTTATTTTTTCTGACAACAGTTGTTTAGAAGTTAAACTTATCATTGTCTACAAAATAGCTCTACAACAAAGTTGTAAGTTTGGGTTTCAAACAGAGATGATGATAGAGAGGCAAAAGTTAAAGATTGCAGCTTTTTACTCTGCTTCAGTGTAACTTTTTAAAACTCTGTAAGATAGACTCATATATACACACTGCAGTTTTTATATATCTATTGCATTTAATATTTTGACCTTTTTCATTATTTTAGTATTACTTTCTCCAGAAAAATAAAATAAAAACTTAGAGACATGAACAATTCTAAAATGAAGTTAATTTGACACAGAATGACCAGCAGGTGTTCACCATTAATGTCTTAATCATCACTTCATTATCTCATTAATTTTAACACTGATTCAGTGTAAATTTAACACTCTGTAGAGTGGGACCATATATGCTCCCAGCAGTGTTAATTTAACACTGGGAGTTTTACTGTGTATATAGTAATCTGTAGCACATTTTAGTACATTGTAGCAAAGTTTAATATTTTTTCTTACCCAATTTGCTGATTTTTTTGCTTGTTTAATGCACAAATTCACTTCAATTTGAATTATTATTTGCTTATCAAGAAAATGCATTGTGATTTAAGAATTTTTAGATATCTTTACTTAAAACATACTACAAAAATACTAAATTAGAAAGTAATTTTTGCCGTGTTAAAGCAGCAGACCTGTTCTTGTCTTTTATAAAAGTATCATTTTTATTAATACAATTTGGTAGTATTACAATTGGATCTCTTCCAAATCAAGTAAAAAAATTGTTTGCATTAGGGTGGCCATTCGTGCCAGTTCCGCCGGACACGTCCCGAACATGTTTTCGGGTTCGTTCTCCGGAAGTCGCGTTGGTCGACGTTTTATTGTGCTAAAAGTGTACAGTAGTAACCATGTTTTTTTTTGGTGTATTGATTATTATCATCAAAACCATGGTTTTACTACACTAACTATAGTTCAACTATGGTTTTTGAAAATCATGATTGTCAAAACCATGGTTATTTTGTAGTAACTATGGTTTTACTACAGTAACCATGGTTTTTTGGTTTTAACTGTAGTAAAACCATGGTTAATTTTCATAAGGGTTACCTTTGAAATAACTGCATTTGGATCCGCCACCTTGTCTTGCCCTGACTTGCTTCAACCGTAACAAATGGGAGACACCTGGCGAATCTCCATATCCCATGTGATGCAGTTTTCTCAGAGCCCTCACTACATTTGCATTTCAAGCTATGACAACATCTTTAGCACACAACCCTTGATAGGGCTGCTAAATATTGCAATATTTCATCACCTTCTACTATAAAAACCCACTGAGCAATGCGCTTTTAAAAGACGTCATTTCGACGTTCCATGAGGAGCCAGAATGAAAGTTTTTATGACGTCTTTTTATGACCTGTTCTGAACATCCAATATTGATGTCAAAGGGACCTCCACGCAAAGTAAAACTATTTAAAATGTGGCCATTTTAGACATTATATTTGTATATATAATCTTTATATATGAATAAATGTTAAAAAATATTGCTTATAGATAATTCCCAAATATACAGTTCCACCTTAACTGTCTGGGTCTGCAATCTTGCTGTCTCTCTTTCTCTCTCTCTCTCTCTCTCTCTCTCACTCTCTCTCTCTCTCTCTATCTCTATCGTTCAATAATTGAAGTGAAGTGACGTGAACTTCACTCTCCCTCCCTCGCCTGCTCTCGCTGGATAATTGTTACATGTACATTCTCTAAAGCAATGGCATAACCATTACAATCAGTTGTTTTAACAAAGCATTGTTTTGAAGTAGGACCATACTGACTAAACAAACCAAATTCACTTTATTTTTTGTCATTTCTACGGCTCGTTTTTGAGAATTTACAAGATTCTGATGTTTTATTGAACATGTTTTGTCACCATCATGGTGATCAGTGTTTCCTTTAGTTGGGTAGTTTGACTTTTATTTTTATATTGTAGTGTGTGTGCTTGATGATGGCGTTTTTTAAAACACATTATTATCACACCAAGTGTTTGTTACCAATGCAACTTTCTTGTGGCTTCACAGTCATTACATTGATGGTCAGAAGTGGTGGTATAATATAACTGAAATAACAACAAAAACAATACATTATACATTTCGTTTAAAAGTAAACTTCTGACTAAGTTTTGTTTGGAGCTGCAATAAATACACTTTGGGCATACTGCTGCCTACTGTAACGGAAAATGAAACCTTGTGACTGTACTAAAAAATCTAAAGTCTAGAATTTTTTGACACAAATGCAGACATCAAGAATCAGCCCATGAATCACAACGATGGTGAGTTTTCTAAGTGTTGCAATGCATTGCACCAACATATTATAAAACTCATCATGAGTCCAGAGATTGTCACCACTGTTGGGATTCATGGGGTGATTCTTGATGTCTACATATGTGACAATAACATCTGGACTTTTAATTTTATACAAGCGCTTCCCAGTGGTGGAATGTACCTAAATAATAAGTTGGATGTGACACCTCAAATCAATAGAGAAATTGAGACAATGCTACATGGTTTACAAAATGAATTTACAGACTTTACATATGTGGTATTACTCTTGGTAAACTTTCAATGAAGTTGTAAGATCCACATGTGAGTTTTATTTTTAACAAATTTTCTTTGCAACAAATAACATGCTTTAGCAAGCAATCTTACAAAGACCAAACACTACTATAAAAAGTCAAAGAGTCAAACTACCCAACTAAAGGAATCACTGATCGTCATTAGGGTGACAAAAGATTTTCAATAAAACGTCAGCATATACATCTCTGTTAATTAAAGAGAGAGAGAGAGAGAGAGAGAGAGAGAGAGAGAGAGAGAGAGAGAGAGAGAGAGAGAGAGAGAGAGAGAGAGAGAGAGCATTTAAGGTGGAACTTTATCTATGAGCAGTGATATGGTTTTGAACACTCATTCATATATAAAGATTACATTATTTTATCAGCTTAACAAATTTTTTCTACAAAAATACTTGTGATGTTTATGTTTTTTTACTCAGAACTCATAGACCACATTTGTATAAAATGTTTTTGTATTGATTTCCCGAACCCCTTTTGGACGTCTACCTGACATCCAATAGGGGTCATAGTCAGACGTCCAGATACTGTACCAGATCTGCACGTTGTATAGACGTACAGATAAGAGCCTGGACCAACCGACCTAATATAGACATGATCTGCACGTCCAGCGGACGTCTCATGTTTGGTGGGAAGTTGTGTTTCTGGTTTCATGTGTTACAGTAATGATCAATCTACAGCACTATTCTTAACATTTTTTCTGCCACACAGTTTTGATGGGTAAAAAAACATACGGCACATCACTTTCACAATAAGCATTAACGGAACTGCACAAACCATTGCAATGCCTAAATTAGTTGTTAAACTGGAAAATTATACTGTATTACATGTAGTACTCACATTTCATGTGAAACTAAATCTTGTTTTTAATTAATGTCAGTGACAAACGCAACTGTGACCAACTCAGCAACCTGGTAGCTTACTAATGAATGATGTGCTATGACTTTTAGAAGTGATCGGGTGCAGGATTTCTGAAAGGTGGGAAGAAAAACCACCCGAAATATAGCTTTGACTTAACATTGTGCCAAACTTGTGACAAGTCATTGACTCATTGCTCCGCTCTAGAAACATGTGGGTCACAAAATTTGAAGAGGGTGGTAGGCTCTGTATGAAAATGTTTATGTTGTAGCCCTGGGGTGTAAGAGGCGGCTGTAATTTCCCTTACAAATTAATAGGGTAAAAATCCCATAGACTTAACATTGCGAAAAACTTTAACGGGTCATAGAGCAAGGATTTTATAGAAACCTGTGTTACTAAATTTGAAGAGGGTGCTAGACTCTGTCAGGACATACCCCACAATGGGGTGTAAGTTCACCCTAGCAACCATTTTGGGCACCCTAGAGACCTATCCCACAGACTGCCATTATAAAATGCCTTAGATGGATATCTTTGCACCACAGTGTCATAGAGACATGGGGGGGGGCTCATTTTACTCAGGCACCCAATCAGTCTCTTAGGATCCTTATAGAGGTGTTAAGCCACACCCCTAACAACCAAATATGACCACCCTAGCAACACAAAATTCAAACAGTTGCGACATGGGTATTGGTTTATATCATTCATGCTGGCAAATAACCTATGGAGTATGATCATTGGCCACTGCTAAACCACTCCCTAGCAACCAAATACAGTACCCTAGCAAAATAATAAACAAAGCCTTATATCTCTGCATCAGAACATCGTAGATACACAGGGGTTGAACCATTTTACTTGTGGCTTGCAGTATGTGGATGCCAATTTTCTCCCTAGCAACCAAGGGGCAGATATTGGGGTGGGCTCTTTTGACTCATTTTCAATTTTATTGCAACATTTTGTCACCCAATGGCCATGGCAAGCACCACTTCACTTTTACTTCAGGAATGTACCTACACTCTAAAAATGGCTGGGTTATTTTTTAACCCAAAATGCTGGGTTGAGTCTTGGTTCTAGTTGTTGGGTTAAACCTGCTGGGTTATTATATTGGGTTGTTTGAAGAGGCTCAAGTGCTTCGCGCCCTTAGATTTGAATGTGCTTAGGCAAGGCAAGGCAAGGCAAGTTTATTTGTATAGCACATTTCATACAAAGTGCTTTACATAGAAATGAGAAAACAAAAAATCAAATATACAATAAAAACTGTTTAAATGTGTGAAAAAGAATAAAACAGGAATACAAGTATAAAACTGTTAAAAATAAAACTAAGAATAAAAACAAGAGAAATAAAAAGAATTAAAATAGTGCATATAAAATATAGTGCTTAGCAACGGTCGTCGTGAAAGGACAGAGACACTGGAAGCAGTTGTTTCAATGTAAGTTTATATGTTTTGGTGAACCTTTCATATGAATATAAGCAAGATTTTAACATTTTGCGAGACAGCAACGTGTTTACTTATACAGACTAAGATGACGGGTGTAATTTAGAGGAATGACAACATCAGATCCCCATTTACACAAATTGACTCAAATAGTCATCCCAAGATGTGTGATATGGCATATTAATACCTTTAATATAAATAGACTTTAATAAAGCGAGTCAAACCAGTACTGCGTCAGAGCTCCGCAACCCCACTTCAGCTCCTGTGTCACACGCGTAATGTAATGTAAGAAAGCTTAATATTCTTCAAACCCTTTACTTATTGCCATGTTTTTAGGTAATAAATTAAACTTGAATTTAACTCTAAATGTAATGACTGTAACACAAGAAGTGAACCAGAGTGAACCGATTGAACCGATCAATCTTAAGCCCACAAAGATCAAGCGTGTTGAGTTCATGATCCAGAATATGACTCATTGTGCAGAGGTAAAAAGAGCAAAGAATTAAAGAGTAATCAATATGATTGTGTCTATAACCTATTTTTCATCTATGCCTACATAAATACAGTTTTACATTCTACGGCACCTTTAAATTTTACTTTATCAACTTATCTTTTAAGACACTTCTGTCATCTTCCCCTGCTCTTTTTATAGACAGCTTTAACCTGAAAAACCAAACACATCTGAGATTTAAAGGAAAGTTAATTGTGTTAATGATTAAATAAAGCATAAAACAGTGAATACACTTTTTTAACCATTAAACCTTTGCAGACGTTTTGTCAAATGAGTAAAATGTTTGTAGTGACATCTCTGGCCTTTTACAATGTTTTCACCAGCAGGTGTCGCCACCGTTATGTGTTTCCAATGCTTCAAAACAGTGAATCATTTTGCAAAGCAATTGATTCGGTTGATTCAAAGCTTTGTTTCTCCCATTACTATCAGACAGAGGAAAGTCTGTACTGTAAACTACTGGTTTAGACACTTTTACAAAAAAAGTATAAACGGAAATCACAAAATATGTTGGACATGATCCTTATGTTATGAGGATTGATTTTGTTACTGATTAGAAATACTTTCCTGCCATTTTTGTGGTAGATTATAAGCAACCCCTTCAGACATCGAATTACCTATCTGCCCAAATGTGGCAAAAGGTATATGGATCCCCTCGAAACATGTTGGAGTTTGCTAGGCTTAGATTACAGAAATATAAAAGAGAAGCAAAGAAAGATGAACTTTTGCTGCTTATTTCTGGTTAATGTGTTCAACGTCTTTATGCTGAAATAAAACAGCAAACTGAATGGGACTACATGAAACTACATGGGACCCACTGATTTCACCCAGCCAAAGCCCATGCCCACACAGTAACCATGGAACCCGTACTTAACCCATCTGGGCCCCACGTGTCATTGCTGGCTGGGATATAACACTGATCTCTTGTACCGCTGGATCTCTGATGAATGTAGCTTTAGTTCTGATCTTCTGGATCTACAGGAAACACAAAAACAAACATCAATAGGGTAAATTTCAACTACAACTGATCATGACTGTTTAATGACAGTACTGCATTTAAAAAATCTGATCTGTCAAACTATTTTAATGAGAGTTGTGTTGTTTTATTTGTAATTTGACATTATTATTACAGATCAGAAAGGTGAAGATGAATACACTTACGCTAATACAATATTTTAAAAACTAAGACAAAGGTAAAATAAGATGATCTGTTTGTTTAATTTCAATGAATAAGATTTACATCTGTGCCACATTACCACATTGCATTATTTCCAATAGTAAAATGGCCCGTCTTTAATTATTCCTTTATTATTGTAATACATTATTGATCATTTCATGATAGTGAAAATATTTTATTTGTAACTTTAAGTCAGTACTGTTATTACACATTTTCATTTATAAATCTGTTGTTTAGTTTTGATTTAGTGTTAATACTTAAACGTTACATATTGCAATACAATATATTTATATTCTAGCAATGCTCTCCTATTTTGCTATAATAACTGTGCCTCTGTCAGTGTTTGCAATAGAGGGTATGCATTGACGTCACTTTTCCACATGACCATGTGAGAGCTCGCCTGGTTGAGTGGCAAACGTTCAACAAAATGGCTGGTTTTCATAACGGCTGCTGCAGAAATGGCAGTAAAACTGACTATTATAAGCTTAAATTAAATTTAGTTGGACTTGATAGCAGATGTCGACAATACTAAGTTACATTAGTTACATTTTCCAAGCATCTGTGCTTTATTAGGGTGTTTGTATTTTATTGTATCTATATACAATTTTTACTTCACTACATTCTTAAGCATAGAATCATACTGTGTATTTTTTAATATTGCATATAAAAATTTATTTAATACCTTAATACATTAAAATTGTGTAGTTTTACTTGGGGAAAAGTATGTTAATGTACTTAAATATTAAATGTAAAACAAAAACGTATTATTTATGAAATGTAATAGAGTAAAAATTATGATAATATGCTTTGGAATGTATGTTTTCCAAAGAAAAACACGGATAAAATACAAATACTTGAAAAATACGTTTAAGTAAAAAGTAAAACCTCTGCTTGATAGTGACCCTAGAAACTTATCAACCCACCTGTGGTCTGTGGACGTTGGCATGAACGATCAATTTACTTCTCCTTTCAGTGTTTCTTGCACTAGCACCAGCATCCCATGCTGGTCATACCAGCCACACCAGCATGTTGTGTTTTGATGCTGGTATGCTGGTGACCACCAGCTAAACCAGCATCAAACCAGCATAGACCAGCATAATTCCCATGCTGGTTTGATGCTGTTTTTTTCAGCAGGGTTTGCCGATCCCGTACCTCTCCTCCACCCTGTACTTTCCTGTCTTCTACTGACAATTTGTATATTAAAAATAGGCAAAAAGATCACATTTTGGTGATTTTGTTTCCCGCAGCTGTGTGTGAGAATAGATGTCAAAATGGTGGACGCTGCATCGGCCCCAACAGTTGTGCATGTGTCTATGGGTTTACTGGGCCGCAATGCAAGAGAGGTAAGATACCACAATCCTTTCCTCTCATTTTTTTTTGTTTTGTGGCACATTTTAAAGATGTCTGTAAACTATGAGAGGTTTGTTTACTGTCTCGCAGTTGGTTTAAAATGTGGAAAATGCCACACAGGGTGTTGATGTGACGCCGTGACCCAGAATCACTAAGCAGAACACTGTAGCTTACTTCGCTTTTGATGCAGGGTTAAAAATGTGCTGTTGCCTTCACTGTAGTCAGTGTGAAATTAATGGTACAGTTTAAATTGTGGCCAAGTCTCTTCCAGAGCTCGAACAATGACTAAATCGAGGTGAAAGGATGACAAACTCTCTCATGCCTGCCAAGACACTCTAGAGGTTTCGCACAGTACTCGTGAGAAATAGTCCCGGTAATTCTCGCCTACTCGTTTTATGTATACTGAGGTTTCGGACATACTATTTGTTCGCCTACTGCTTTTTGCCTACTATATAGTATGGTAGTAAGCGGTTTTGGACGCAGCCACTGTGTGTGTGTTTCAGACCGGGCCACACCAATACTTCCAATCTTGAGGGGGATAAGAGCGGCCCCTCTCAACTTGGACTGTTCCTTGTTTTTCCTGTCATCTGATTGGCTCAAAGGCGCAGATCAAAGGGGTTTACTTTTGGTTAGGTTGGGATTTGTGTGAATGCAACAGAGACAGACGGTTAAAATGGCGAAAAGAATGAAAGAAGAGAAAGAAATGGGTGGGGCCGAAAAAAATGTTGGCACAAGAGGCAGCTAAATGTGCCAAATTAACGGACCTTTTTTCCTCAGTCAAAAGGGTGCTGTGGCAGCAGGAGGTGCAGATTAGGAAGGACCCAGCAGCATGGAGAGGACAGGTGCACGATTAGTGATGCATTTATCATACACTGAAATCATTTATATTTGCATTTGAATAAAGTGAAATGATACAGTGAAATGAAGTGGTTTCAAAGAAAGAAAATCAAGTTGCTTGAATGGCCCAGTCAATCACCTGACCTAAATACCATAAAAAAATCATAAAAGAGGCCCAAGGAACCTTCAAGATTTAAAGACCATTTGTGTGGAAGAATGGGCCAGAATCACTCCTGAGCAGTGCAGACGACTGGTCTCTCCACACAAGAGTCGTCCAAAAGCTGTTATCAAAAACAAATGCTTTTCTAAAAAGTATTAAATAAAGTGTGTTCAATACTTACTGTGGCCAATGGAGGCCGGGGCCCTTTCATCCTCAACTGAGCAGCCGGCACTCTTAACAAACAATATACCCATAAAAAATCAAGTCCTCTGTGATTGTTCACCATTACTGTTGCCATGCTCAGTTCACAGTCAGTTGGCAGAAATGATGTACGGTCAACACAGGCCCAGGTCAAACGATAACATAAGTATTTACTGTGCTGTTGAGGTGTGAAGATGCATGAGTTTCAAACATAGCTTTCTTCTATCTGATCTGTTAACTCATTAGCTAGGGATTTAATGTGTAAATATGTAATGGTCAAATTGGACAAAATCATTATTTTATGCATATCAGTGGAACTTGACAATCAGTTGTGCTAGGATTATCTTTTACATGCAACCCAAGAGAAATCTTCATGTCTGCAGTAGTTTTGCATTGCACTTTACACCTCACAGACACATCATGACTTGATCTTTTTTTAAAAGAGGATATGGTTTGGTTTCAAAAAGGAAATGAAAAGTTAGCGATAAGATGGTCGCTTTGGGTTGTAAACAGATTCAGTTCATTGAAACAGAGTAAGGTTGTATAAAATTAATTTCCTCATGTTTTCTTTTAAAAAATAATGCCCCATGAAGTTAAAACATCTTGTTTTGCAAGTCAGTTCAATGTTCAATTTTGAAGAAACAATTCAATACCACTCCCATCTTCCCCAATGACTTGACTTGACCAGAGGTGGCATATTTGACTCCACAGTGGTCTAAATCCCAGGACTGAACAGTCTCACCATCTTGACTTCATATTTTGAGTGATTTAATCAGTTATTAATCCGTTATGTTCTGTAATCACAATCATTTTAATATTTGTGAGATCAAAGTAATAATAATATAATTATTTGCTATAATATTCTGTTTCTTTTGTGGAGCTGAATAAAAATCAGCAGCACTTCTAAAACAAAACTACCAGGGCCTTTAGTTTAGTAAGGAAGTAGTTGGTAGCAAATTGTGAAAGTAACTTTCTGAGCTTTCTGTCAGCAACAGAGAAGTGCTGATGGGTGTTTTTGTATTTACATTTATGCATTTGACAGATGCTTAAGTCGCTTTGATATCCAAAGTGACTTATAGTGCAAAAATAGTGAATGGTTTATGCTTTGGCCCTAACTTTGGCCCAAGGATGTTTAGTGTTAGCAAAATGGTTTCAAAAAGGAAATGGATGGTTAGAGCTAAGATGGATGACACGGGTTAAACAGATTCTGTTCATTTAAACAATGAGCACAGTGAGATATCAAATTAATTTCCCTGTGTTTATCTGTGTAAAGTGGACAGTGGTCATTGGGAAGATTTGGCCCTATTATTTGTTAAATGCATGCTGACCTCTTATTATTGTGAGGAAGAGAGCGTTGAGAGTTTATCTGTTTACTGCATTAAAATTGATCAACAAGTCACGTTAACCATCCATACAGGATGAGAGACAGGCCGACCATGAACAAATACGTTGTACTGACGGTTTAATTATTATTTTTTTGGGTTTTAAAATGAGATGTATGTCTTATTTCTTAGTACATACATTTTAGGGATGTCACAGTTAAAATCTAAACTGTGCCGTTTACCTCCATCAGGTCATGCTGGCCAGCTTGGCAAAAAAAGTATCTCTGTGTCCAGTTCTCTTTTATACCTCAGAGCGTTCTCTACAGCAGGGAACACAGTGAGGGTGGAGCGGGCACGGCTTTTACCTGAGAAAGTTGACATGCTGATTTAAAACTGCTAGTATTGTTTTCTCCATAAAATTGTACTTTTATGTTGCTTTTATGACGTTTATGTTCATTGATCATTTGTTTTACTTATATATTTTATTTATATGTAAGACATATGCCCTGGATGTTGTAGGGATTTTTTTTTGTAAAGATTGTGTGTATTATTGAACATTTTGAAATAAATAACAAAATGTTGAAAATGAGAGGGCTTATTATGTCCACTGAAAGTCACTTAAGTGAAAGTAAAGTACCGAAAAGGTACCGCTGGGTACCGGTATCAAATTCCAGGTACCGGTATTGGAACCGGTACCTGTGATTCGATACCGGTACCCAGCGGTACCTTTTCGGTATTGGACCCTGTATCGGTAAAAATGTGAACGGTACCCAACCCTAGAGGTATGTCCATTACCTGTTGTGCTTCATGTGGGGGGCTATCTTGTATTCTTCGCTTCCCTTAGAGGATGAACCTGAGGTTCCTGTCTGGACTGAAGAGTCGGTCAAAAGGGAGGTTCCCACGCCCAAACCTTGAGTTACCTGATGCCACCGCAATGGACAAACCTGCCACAGAAGGACCAAGCAGACAATGATCAGTGCTGGCAATTGGCTGCCGCCGACATGAAGGTGGGAAAGGCTCTGTTTCCTCCCCAGGGGGAGAAGTCCCTGAGGAACTACACCTATGTTCTGGAGGAGAGGAGGGCTTTCTTACCGGATCTCTGCCGGATCCACCCTGGCCTCCTGATCTGCTGGATTCGTCCCGACCTCCTGATCTGAAAAACTGAAATATCACATGGTCTTAAGTATTTAGACCCTTTGCTGTGGCACTCATATTTAACTCACATACTGTCCATTTCTTCTGATTCTCCTTGAGATGGTTCTACTCCTTCAATGGAGTGATAATCTAAACTGATTGGACTTGATTAGGAAAGGCACACACCTGTCTATATAAGACCTTACAGCTCACAGTGGATGTCAGAGCAAATGAGAATCATGAGGTCGTAGGAACGGCCCAAGGAGCTCAGAGACAGAATTGTGGCAAGGTACAGATCTGGCAAAAAAAAATTCTGGGACTGTTTTTCCCACCTGTTTGGATTCTGGTGTAGTGTTTATTTAATAAATCATCTTTTCTGAAACTAGTTTGCATCGTATTCCTAACATAACAGTAAGCTTCAACTGAAAGAGAATAAAAAAAAAAATTTCAAACAGTAATCATAATGAACAGCACTGACTGCATTTTTCATTGAGTAGATTCTTTCATTGTAAACTGAAGTGTTTCTCATAAACATAAAGACTGTTTGTACAGTAACGGTCATGTACAGTCATGCCTGTTTTTGTTGTTGATCTTCTGTTAATCTTTACTATTTTTCTCTATTCATGTACAGTTGTGTTCAGATCTGTGAACTATTTCCCACAGCAAATACAGTACAGGATAATACTTGGGTAAAATAAATTAAATCAACTAAGTGTCTGTTATTTTACATTGTCATTATCAAAAATATGTAATTAAATTATGGTCTTTTTTCCATATGAAAGAAAAATTGAGATTCAGTTCCTCTACACACCGGTGTTACTAATATACAAACAGATGATCTGATGACACTGTGGAGGTTTGAAGGTAAAATTCCTCCTTGGTATTAAACTCTTATCAAACTCTGTCTACGGAGAAAACAGCTTATAAAACTGTTTAGCCTCACGCTGTAAGGAAAACATCAGGATTGCAAACAACCCAGTCTGAAAGACCAATACAAAAACCTGAGTGTGAATGTGTTACTTGTGTCACGAGGGGGCTTCAGTGACGTCATCTTCAACAGTAAAACAGTCACTCATCAGCACCAACATCATTACATCATCTACTGCCAGCCACACAGATAAAATACATACATTGTTGTGAGTGTGCTTGATTGTGAGACTTTAAGCCCTTAATTAATAAAACAGAAACAATGAACAAACTTAAGATACTGATTAAAAGTAATATTTTGTGTTTGGTCTTTATCTTTTATCATTTAATATAACAGTGAGGTACACTCTTAAAAATAAACGTCCTACAAAAGGTTGTGAAGCATCGTGAATGTTATGTTTAAAACGATCACATTAGCGACACCTTATGATGAGATTTTGGTATCGGGGTTCATTTGGGGACACTTTCAAATAGTGTGACGCAACTCAGCATCCTACAGAGACGTCACGTGACTGCTTGATCTGTACAGTGCAGCATTATCATCACTGATCCTCAGACAAACTGAGTACAGAATAGACAAACATCAACATGTCGGATTATTTGTTACTCGTCAGTTTTTCTTTGCTTCTGGCTGGTGAGTAAGATTTATTTTATTGCTTACAGGTTACACATCCACGTTTCTCTTTTATCACCATGCCTATGTATCGCCAAACTATTATTATTATTATTATTAGCAAACAGTGATGATAAGAGTAATATTATGCAGCATGTTTATCCTGTAAGAGTGTTGTTTTGCAAGCTGTGCATGTTTTTTCACAGCAGGTTGAGTCTCTTGCGTCTGAAGGAAAACGTTGCGCATCTCTTTTATTGTCTCTCGTGTGCGCATTTAAACACATGTGTCGCTGTTTTAGCAGGTTATAATCATAATTAATAATAACCACTAAACGGTATTCTGTTTAAAAGTCTATGGTGGTGTAAAGAGTGAGTGTCTGTGTGTTTTGGGTGCGGCTCATATAACGGAGTTCTCTCATCTTTTCATTTATCAGACATTGATCAACTCCACAATAATATAAATACAAATATATTGATAACTTTATAACGTATTTTGTTCTTTACCTCGTTCTTTACCCATGTTTAAAACACTTTCGGTTTCATTGATCTGCACCGGAAACGCATAAAAAATTGCTTTTACAGGAATCACTTAATTCCTGGATGTCTTAAAATGCTGACATCCTTATATTAAAAACCTTTCACTAACCGCACTCCAGACATTGCATAATCTCACACTCACTGCAATATAAACTTTTAAAGGGAACATTTCACAAGAGTTTCTTACACCCCGCAATGCACTGCGTAATTATACAGAATTTACATCGTACCTATTTGTAACAAGTACCTCTACAGAATGTCCATATATGTATAAGGGTACAATATGTTAAGGTGGGGTAATAAAGGGGTGAGAACATGGACAATTATAAATTATTTATACTCTTACTAGTATTTCATAACTACAGGTTAGCCTACCTATTGTCCCAGCCAACATTGCAACGTGAGGCCATGTGGGCCCAATATGGGCTTCCTATGTGGGCCTATATGGGTTTGTCCATGGGTTCCACTATGGCTCCACCTGGGTTAGCTCATGTGAATTTGATATATAAACTGAGTGGGGCTTACGTGGGGCCCAGCTGGGAAAAACTTACATAAGATCCGCATTGCCCCCACCTATGAAGCTCATTATAATTGTGAGCACAATAAGAATAAGAAACAGTAATAATTAAACATTATACAATGACTTAGAAAGTAGAAAGTAACAATGCAACCCTTACGAAAATTAACCATGGTTATATTGTGGTAAAAGTGTAGTAACCATGGTTTTTTGGTGTATTGATTACTATCATCAAAACCATGGTTTTACTACACTAACTATGGTTTAACTATGGTTTTTGAAAACCATGATTGCCAAAACCATGGTTATTTTGTAGTTACTATGGTTTTACTACAGTAACCATGGTTTTTTGGTTTTAACTGTAGTAAAACCATGGTTAATTTTCGTAAGGGAATAGCATTAGAATGTCTTCACATCATTACAATATATGTAAATTACCTTATATTGGTAAATATTCACTTTAAATCAATCATTTAATAAGCAAAACAAACATCTCTAAGTAATAATCAGAATTGCTCTTATCTAACATGTTTACATTGATATTAACTTACAATCAAGATTATGTGTGCACCGAGTAATACTTAAATAGTATAAATAAACATTTAGTAGCACTAATATCACAATGGAATCTAATCTAATAGATTAAAGAAATATTAATCTACTTACTTTTTGAATGTACGCACACAATACTAACAAACTGTTAGGAATGGACCAGATAGCAGCCAGCCACGATAGACAGCGAACTTTCTAACTTTGAAACATGTCCGAACATGAACGATATAGTTTAGTTAACGTCTACCAATGAAATAACGTGTTTAAGTAATGTGGTTAACACATATTAGAACACATGATAAGTAGCGTAAAATGTCCGGCAGAGGGCGCCATTGTCATTAAAGTGTGGCCTTTCGTACATAGTTGGAATTTTAAAAGTCCACCTATTTTAGCAAAGATTATATAAAATATGATATTAAATTATGTGAAATTATTGCTAGGTACCAGTCAGGGTCCTAGGGGGGCAGAATTGCTCATGACGCATAGTTGAAATAGCATGCGGACTCAAAGGCTGCGTCCGAAAACTTAGGTAGCTCACTTGTTGCCTCGCTGCCTCATGAGGCAATGACTTCGGTGGCATGAAGGCAGCTCAGAGAAACGCTTTCGGAAACACTCCATAGGCAGTGTGTTTGAAATATAAACAGAGAGCCCCTTTGTGATAACTAATCACATATTTGATTAGTGTGTGTGTTGTACATGTTGTCATACCTAGCGCATTCGAAACTTTATACAAAGCCATAAACAATAAAGTTGTAAATCAACCTGCATACATTTGTGGAGAAAACTGCTGATTGCAGCTTTTAATATTCCACAGATGTGAAGCTTTCACTGAAAAGGATGATTGACCCCCAGTAGTTTTGCATCTCGAAACTCCTTTGCCACTTACTACCCCTCTGGTCTTTGCCCCATCACTATTGAGTTTTTGTATCAACTGACAGACTACATTGGGTGCAAGGCCATGTATACATTTAACTACTGTTTTTAAAAATGAAAACTTTAAAAGATTATCAAAACTTAACAAATTATGTTTTTGAAGAATTTGCAATGATGCCATTTAATTGGTTTCTGATCCAAGATTCCAGATCCAAGATCAGATTCAGAACGATGACCAAAACATACACGCAGTTTATAATTAATTAAATAATAAAATTTATAATATTGTAATACAATAATTGTTTGCTTCAGTTTTTTATAAATTGGGTAAGAGCGCCATCTAGTGGATTATAGCTTACCATAAAAACTTGTCAGGAACTCGTCAATGACAGGGAAAGAATTATGGGGCTGTATTATCACCTTCTGACATCACAAGGGGAACCAAATTTCAATTACCTATTTCTCACATGTTTGCAGAATATGGTTTACTAAAACTAAGTTACTGGGTTGATCTTTATCACCTTTTCTAGGTTGATAGAAGCACTGGGACTCAATTATAGCACTTAAACATGAAAAAAGTCTGATTTTCATGCTATGACCCCTTGAATACGGGCCAATATTTTAACTTTTAAATGAAGTTATCTGCTTTCACAGTCAGTCTGAGTTTAACTTTAACATAGAGATTAACTGCTGACAACTGTGTTACAATACCATTACAATCTGAAAATAATTACAGCAATGCAAATTGCAAACACAGTTTATGCTACAATAAGTTAAATGATTACTGAATATATATATATATATATATATATATATATATAGAGAGAGAGAGAGAGAGAGAGAGAGAGAGAGAGAGAGAGAGAGAGAGAGAGAGAGAGAGAGAGAGAGAGAGAGAAAGAGAGAGAAAGAGAGAGAGAGAGAGAATTTTTTGAATCTACTTTATTCTACAAGTTTTACACAACAAACATACCTCATATTACGAAACACATAAAACCCACACAGCAATTACAAATTATTCAACCCAAATTGAAAAAACAAGATCATCATCTATAACAGTACACACAGCATCATTATAACTCCATATATAATTAAAACCTTCAATATTCTTCATTAATTTATAGAACAATCTCTTTAACTAAATAAACCGTTTGTGTTTGTGTCTGCAGGTGTGTTTGCGGCTGATGTTACAGTGTCAGTGATGAAGGGAGATGATGTTACCCTTAATCCTAATGTCAAACATGAAATGCAGCGTTGGAAGTTTAAAGACACTGTCATTACAACTACTGAAAAATCCACTGACAGACTGAATGTGAATACTCAAACTGGAACCCTCACCATCCAGAACATCAGAACTGAAGACACTGGAGAATATAAGCTGGAGATCAAGACAAGCACAGACAAAATATTTAAGCCATTTAAAACATTCAATATTACTCTCAATGGTAAGCAGTTCAAGACGTTATATTGTGTAAATTCTTTGTGGTGTTTACAATATATATTTATATATTAAGATACAGATTGTTTTGTGTTGTCTTTCTTAGGTGTTGGACTTCACAGTATATGCATATTTAGTTAAAGGTCATGAAAATTACTGACAGCATTTGTTTGTTCTCTGTTTGTTTGTGTGTTATGGAAATAGACCAAGTGATCACAGTTTGTACAGACTTAAACGTCCCGACGATCACAAACATCAGATCCGAACAGTTTGGAGAATATAAAGTGGAAATCAACTGCAGAGATTTTATTTTACACAGGACATTAAGCGTTAAACTCAACGGTGAGTGACAAAAATGTTCAGTGTGTTGTTCATGCGGGGGGGGGGGGGGGGGGGGGGGGGGGGGGGGGGGGGGGTCATTTGTTAACTCCGCCCCCTTCAGCTGTCAATCTGCTGCCAGGTCTATTTCTGAATGAAATGCCTAGTTTTCTATATCCAATCAAAGCACAGTGGAAAACACAAGTCATGCAAGCAAAGTCGATCGTGACTTCTGATTCTGTGATAGTTTACCCAAAAATGAAAATGACCCTAAGATTTACTCACCCTCAAGCCATCTGAGATACATATCTCCATCATCTTTCAGACAGACACAATTTGAGTTACTTTAGTGAATGTCCTGTGTCGTCCACGCTTTACAACAGTAGAAAACAGAGTCCATCACTTTTAAGGCCAAAAAAATGCATCCATCCTTCACAGAAGTAATCCACACGGCAGCAAGGGGTTAATAAAAGCCTTCTGATGGTAATCAATGTGATTTTGTAAAAAAATATCCATATTTTATGTTTCCCACAGATATGAAATATACTTGTAGCAGGTGAAAAAGGCAATCATTACCCACCGACAAAAAATGGTTTACTATACGTGTTGTGTGACCTAACCTAATGCTTTGATTTATTAAACATTTATATTCATTTCACATTATATTTCATAAATCCAACCACCACAAACTCTCTTTGTAATAAACAAACCTGACACTGTTTGTCAAAGCACAAGGTCTTAATACGTCTATGATTAAATCAGCCATTGCGTGTGATGTTTAGGGATCTGTTATGATCCATTGATTTTTTAAGGTAAAATGTGTACTAAAGACTTTCTAGTAATGCACAGCAGAACCTAAGGGAATACTTCAGCATTTAAGGGTAAATACTTATTGACAGCTTTATTATTCATTAAGTGAGCCCTTAGGTTTTTTCTTGCAACCCATGTTTCATTAAGGGTACCCTTAACCTTATATCTATGGGATTTCTTATTTTAAGGCCCATGCAACTGGGCACAGGAAGACATAAAACATCTAGAGATTTTCATTATTG
This sequence comes from Misgurnus mizolepis, assembly GCA_025389145.1. Taxonomy (NCBI): domain Eukaryota; kingdom Metazoa; phylum Chordata; class Actinopteri; order Cypriniformes; family Cobitidae; genus Misgurnus; species Misgurnus mizolepis. Next base: position 1,295,272 of record JAIFKI010000021.1, read on the forward strand.
TTAAGATAAACACAGTTTTGTACAAACTCTGTAAAGAAAGGTTATGAGCGATTAAGAGTGAAATCATCTGCTATAAATACTTTACATATTCTTTGAAATCCCTGTATTTTTAATATTTAGATTTCTGACATGATGATAATTTTCAGTTTAGAAGGTTTGAATCTGAACTGCTGTGAATACAGTTATTCGCGTAATAAACACATTAGCATATGATCTTTATATTTGCTTAGATTTGCTATCAGAATACAAATCAATCTTCATTATATATGTTTATTTATTTTGGAAAATGCACTTAGACTAGAAATGTGACTTTGAACCAGAACAGAGAGAAATGCAGTAAAAATTAGAGATGTAGAAATGAAAATGAATCACCAGAAACATTTGTAAAGTTTAATCTCTGTGGTTGTGTTTTGTTATCTGTGTGTTTGTTCTCTGTAACAGATGAAGTTAAGTCAGTATCAGTGATGAAGGGAGAAACGGTCACGCTGGACACTAAAACCCCAACACAGCCTGATGATGTGATCGAGTGGAAGTTTAAAAAAAAAAACATAGCTAAAGTGGACAGAAGAATCCATCCCCAGCCAGATCCTGTCCTTGATGAGAGATTCAGAGACAGAGTGCATGTGGATTCACTTGGTTCTCTAATCATTACACAGATCAACATTAATGAGTCTGGACTTTATGATGTAAACATCACTAACAGCAAACACATCATTCACAAGAGATTCAGTCTTACTGTCAGTGGTGAGTATCTTGTTTTTCATATCAGTGTCTTTAATCTACATGTGATCTACATCTGAACAACATGATATGAAATCAACACAGATGTGTATTTGATTCATGGGTGAGATATTAAACTGAGGTTCTGTATTTCAGATGAATGTTACATGTAAAGATATATAACTGTTTTTGACATGACATCACCTGAACCAGTAAAGATTTGTATAACTAAAGTAGAAACTATTGAAAAAAGAATGGCATTTATACTTGCATTTATAAGCAGTTTTATAGTTCAGAAAAAAAATCTAAGACTTAAAAAACCAACAGAGAGATGCTTCAGAATACAACACACAATGTTAAAAACCTTTAACAGAATGATTTATCATTTATTTGTATTATTATTCATTTAAATTTATTTTGGTCCTGTGAAATAAACTGCAAAATCCCGTGAGTTAAATTAACACTGCTCGGTGTTTATATAGGTCCACTCTCCAGAGTGTTAAAAAAGTAACACCGGAGAGAGTTAAAATCTGCAATCTGTGACTTTCTCCTCTCTATCACCATCTCTGTTTGAAACCTAAAATTGCATTTTACATCTTACTTGTAGAGTCATTTTCTTAACTTAGGTTTAGATGTTGGCTGTTTCATTTAAAGTCACCATTATTGTGATCAGTGGTTGTTTTAGTTGGACTTGACTCTTGACTATAAGCTTGTTAGTTTTTCTAACTGCTATATCTTAGTGTTGTTAAAACACATTGTTATAGCAAAGAGAAGGTTATTGTGTGATTGAATGTTGATGGTTAAAACGAAATGTCAAACATAATCATTTAATAAACAGATTTATTAATACAGTTTTTCCTCCTCATCAGAAGCATCATTTTCTATTAATAATAAACTATAACAGTTCAAGATCCAGAACTCTCATAGCAGTTTGACATTCTAAAGGGTTTTGATAGTGTGCACAAAAACATTAACCGCTGAACAATGTAGATACAAAGACATCAAGAATTGGAGTATGAATCTCAACAATGGTGACAAAGAATATGGTAAAAAAGTTCATTATTTATTCATGCCGCAGTGCATTCTGGGAGTTCTGTATGAGATTTGTTATTTGTTAATACCCAGCATGCATTGCAGCATGAAGCTTTTCATTTTATTGTCACCATCATTGTGATTCATACTCTGATTCTTGATGTTTAAGTGTCTACATTAGACTGCAGTTTTTCTGTATTGTCAGTGTTTAAAAATGATTCAGAATGAAAAACTGTTATGAGGGAGCTGGATATCATACTATAGTATCATATTATTAACAATAAATAATTACTTCCAGTAAGAAATCACTAAATAAATTATTTTTTAAGAATGTTATTTGAAAGTATATCCTAACAACAATTATAATCATAAAAATGCACTAGTGTCTCCTCTTTGGCCACAAAAAACATGTTTTAACACATGCAATTATAACAGGCAAAAAAAGCTGAAAAGCTAAGATTAAGACTCAAGAGTCCAATTAAAACAACCACTGATCACAATAATGGTGACTTTAAATGAAACAGCCAACATCTAATCCTAGGACAAGAAAATAACTCTACAAGTAAGATCTAAAATGCAATTTCAGTTTTCAAACAGAGATGGCGATAGAGAGGAGAAAGTCACAGATTGCAGATTTTAACTCTCTCCGGTGTTAGTTTTTTAACACTCTGGGGAGTGGACCTATATAAACACTGAGCAGTGTTAATTTAACTCCCGGGATTTTGCAGTGTATTTACTTAAACAGGGCAACTCTAAATGAATTACTAAACTCACTTTATTGCACTTTCAAAAACCACAATGGGCACCAAAGTGCTGTACATAAAAGAAGATAGGATACAATCCATAAAAATACATAATTCATTAAAATACAACAATCCTAGCCTGACTACGTCAGACTTTGTACTTCCGCTAAATTTCATTCGCTCCTGTACTATGAAGCGAAGCAAAATAGCAGAGGATGGTAATGTTATGACCACACTGTAAAAAGTAATATGTTGAGTTTACTTAGAAAACCTGTGGAAACCGATTACCTTAAAATTTTCTAGTAAATTAATGAATCATTTTTGAGTTAGTAAAACTTAAAACAGCTATGCAGAGTTAACTTCTGTATACACAGAAATTACATGAAAACTTGAGTAAAGGTAACTCAGCATAAGTTCAGCTAACTTACAATTTTAATTTAAGCTTAGTACAGACAACTCAAACTAAACTGTTACTATAACATGTCTGCTAGTTCAAATTACTAGAAAAGTGTGTGGAAACTAGGATCTCCCAAAAACTGGAATACTAAAGTTAATTTAAGTCAATGCTCATGTAGACTGTACTTAAACTTTTCAGTTCACTTAAAGGGGACATATTATGAGATTTTTTTTAAGATGTAAACTAAGTCTAAAATAGGTCTGAGCAAAAGTGTGCCGTTTTGGGTGTGTCATTTAAAATGCAAATGAGCGGATGAAGTGCAACCACTGATCACAATGATGGTGATTTGTTGCAATTGAAACTCAATTGTGCTGTGAAATATTTTCTCTCTCTCTTTCTCTCCATACTAAATGGTTGTGCTTTGGTTGGATAGTGCAGATAAAGGGGGCGGTATTACCTTATTCTGACATCACAATAAGGGCCAAATTACAATGACCTATTTTTCACATCCTTGCAGAAAATGGTTTACCAAAACTAAGTTATTGGGTTGATCTTTTTAACATTTTCTAGGTTGATAGAAGCACTGGGGACACAATTATAGCACTTAAACATGGAAAAAGTCAGATTTTCATAATATGTCCCCTTTAAGTTGGTATTTATTAAATAACATATCATTAAACTTCATGATTAACTTTCTGTCAATCATTGATTAAACATCTTCATAAAAATGCACACCATACTTTATAACTATCAAGTGCTAATGCACTGATGACATTCACATTATTATTGTAAAAAGAAACATGATTTGTTGAATCGGGTCCATGTACACCAAAGCAAATGATCACCTAAACGGTGACTTCACAGAAAACACATTTTATTACAAAAAATACATAAAAACAATACTAAGAGATTAAACCTAGCTCCAAAACATCTTATTAACAACAATTTAAGTGTCCCATCAGTTCTTATTCTTTAATCAAACAATAATCATTTAAATATTCAGGTGCAAAGGATTATGGGTATTCCTCACAGTACTTTGTACTTGTCATTTTAAATTCATAGCAAATCTCCTGTGTTAAATTAACACTGCTTGGTGTTTATCTAATCCACACCCAGATGGGTGTTAAAAACACTGAATCAATGTTGAAGTTAATGAGATAATGAAGTGATTGAGTCATTAACATGGATGATAAGTTTAACTTCTAAAGAACTGCTGTAAATCTGGTTAATAAAGTAAGTCACCATTGTGCCGATTAGTGTTTCCTTTAGTTTGGTACTTGGGTCTTAAAGTTTAGTGTTAGTTTTCTTCTGTTCATTGTGGCTGTGTGTTTATTAAACACATCTGTTAGAGCAGAGGCTGATAAGAGAAATGAGGTCTTAAACTGTTTATTACTATAAGGATGTAAGTATTGTGATTCAATGAGCTCATACAAAAAATAATCACTGAATTTTAAGTATATAAATTTATGTCCTGTCCACACTGGGAAGTTCAACAGTGCTGTAAAAAAAAAAATCACATAAATCAAATCTATGGTGTAAAGCAGACACACTGAGACATCAACAATCAGCGTATAAAACACAACCATGGTGACAATCAACAACAAAGCTTCATACCGCAATGCATGCTGGGTACCAGGATTGTATAAAACTCAATCATAACTCCCATCATGCATTGCTATATGAGAAAATCTTTCTTACCATTTACTGTCACCATTGTTGAGATTTGTATCTGAAGTCATGATGTCTCTCTTAGAGACACCCCTCGCTGCAGCCTGCAGCACGATGACGTGGTGGATTCATCCAATACGTAGTGGATATAATGTTACGCGCATGCGCGGTGGTGTGTTGTTATTGGTGAACAATCGCACGTGCTTTGGTATTTCAAGAAGAATCTACCGAAAAACGATGGATTATTTAACAACAGTGATTGTATAAAGGTAGGTAATTAATCTTTATTTACTGATTTGTTGTTTCAACATGTATAGTCTTGTGTAACGTTAGTGTTAGGTGTCCGAAGCGGTATAAAGGTGGCTTAATATGCTCACAGCGATTCTCATTTAAATCTTATAACATTACTTCAGAACATATATGCCAACCGTGGACAGACTGCAGGTCTAATGTAAAACTAACCCGATTTTGCTAGGCTAACTAATGTTTTTTTTTTTTTTTTGCTATTGCATTGTTCTAGATGAATGTCTTTTAAAAGGACATTTGCCCAGCAATTTCAAGGTGCACATACTGTAACCATCACTTAATCTTAAATTAATACATCTGGATTGTATTTTTAATAAAAGAGGCTTAGTACTTGTATGTTAACAATCCTTTGCATTTTTATTTGAAAAGGTCAACTTAATGAGATTTTTTTTTTGTAGATTTGACTGGATTTGGCAAGATGCCCTTGCTCATTAAAGAAGATGGAGATGTGGCTTTCCTCAGACTGTCTCTGACATGCCAGCTTTTTCACCATTTTGTTAGTGAAGCATCTTTCAGAGAAAAGGCTCATGTTGTCTGGCTTGACAGTGAGTTATTAATTTAAACATTTTCCCATAGCTCAATTGGTAGAGCATTACATTACTAGCAAATATCATCAGGGAACACACATACTAAATAAAGCATGTTACTGTAAGTCACTTTGGATAAAAGCATCTGCCAAACGTGTAAATGTAAATGGATATGTATGCTTATACTGTAGTAACAGTGTTTTTTTATTCATATAAAGTATCCCTAGATTTAGACTATACATTTAAGTTAATTTTTAATATTAATTTTTCTTTCTTAAAATAGGTGTTGTCAACTGTAACACATTCTCCATGGTGTAGAGATTTATTTACAGACTGTCCACCTGGTCGAGTTGGAGGAAGGGTGTCCCAGGGACGAATTGTTCATCTATTCTGCATCAGTAAAGCAGTGGTGGAAGGCACTGACCTTAAACTATTTAAGATCAAACTGTGACAAAAGCTTTACCTGACCTGACTGCAGTCAGTTATATGTGACCCTGCCTGTGAAAAAACAGGATAAGTCTTGAAATGTAATTATGATATATTGAGCATCAAAGTGTTATTTTCATTAATCTCACATTGATTTTGATATTTGACATGATTTTACTCAGTCAACCCCACACACCCAGACAACACTTTCTTTGAACTTTTGCCCTTTGGCACTACAGAGCACTGAATACTAGACACAACAACCGTTTGTTCCTCAGGCTAAAACCTAAACAATAAAAGCACCCATAACTTCCACACCTGTCATAACTGTATATTGTTTATAATCACCACATACTGTACATCTGTAAATACTATTCTAAACTGTAAATATCACCTATTATCTATCTGTACAATAACAGCATCTGAACATCCATACATGCATCACTACACACAATTGTAAAAAAGGAGAAAATATATACATATACTTATTGTACCATACTGCTTATTTAAATTATTTTTGTTTTTATGTGACTAGTGTGTTATTGTCTTTAATTTTACTTAGTTATTCTACACAGTAAAACTCCCAGTGTTAATTTAACACTGCTGGGAGCATATATGGTCCCACTCTAAAAAGTGTTAAATTTACACTGAATCAGTGTTAAAGTTAATGAGATAATGAAGTGATGATTAAGACATTAATGGTGAACACCTGCTGGTCATTTCATGTCAAATCAACTTAATTTTAGAATTGTTCCTGTCTCTAAGTTTTTATTTTCTTTTTCTGGAGAAAGTAATACTAACATGATAAAAAAGGTCAAAATATTAAATGCAAAAGATATATAAAAACTGCTGTGTGTATATATGAGTCTATCTTACAGAGTTTTAAAAAGTTACACTGAAGCAGAGTAAAAAGCTGCAATCTTTAACTTTTGCCTCTCTATCATCATCTCTGTTTGAAACCCAAACTTACAACTTGCTTGTAGAATTACATGGATGATAAGTTTAATCTCTATACAACAGCTGTATTTCTGGTTAATAAAGTGAGTCACCATTTTCCCGATTAGTGTTTCCATTAGTTGGGCACTTGAGTCTTGAAGATTAGAGTTGGCCTTCTTTTGTTTATTAAACACATTTGTTGGAGCAGAGGGAGGTGACACAGATGAAGTTATATACTGTTGGTGTGCTACAGTAGTTGTTGAATATTGTGATTAACTGATCTCAAACAAAAAAAAAAAACACTAAATGTAAGTTACATTTTTTTTATGTTCAGTCAAACCTGTGATGTTCCTATGGCGTAAATCCATACCCTTAAGAGTTAATTTTTTTTAACACAAATCTAATCTGTGGTTTCAGTCGGACACCCTGAGACATCAACAATCACCCTATAAAACACAATCATGGTGACAATCAACAACAAAGCTTCATGCCGCAATGCATGCTGGGTACCAGGATTGTAGAAAACTCTTTCATAACTCCCATCATGCATTGCAACATGACACAATTGTGCAACTTTCTTACCATTTACTCTCACCATTGTTGAGATTTGTATCCGAAGTCATGAAGTCTCTCTGAAAAAAAAAAAAACTAGAATCAAAGCACCCTTATCCAAAACTGTGTCATTTGCATAGAGAAACATTTTTTATGCTTTTTTCTTTACCTTTCTCATATCATATTATATATTAATATTTTTAAAACAAGCAATTTTAGATGGGTTGATAGGATTTTTTCTACATCAAGCAACAAACAAGTGCTTTTATTGAAACACTGTTGCAATTGCTAATATTGGAGAGTTAGTTTAGTGAAGGTTAAGAGACAAACGCCTAACTAAAGGAAACACTAATCACAATAATGGTGACTTCAAATGAATCTAAAACACAAACTGGAGATTTATTGTGATAATTTTTGTGATAAATATCCATTTGACTTGTGATTACATCGTATCAGAAAGAAGATTTGTCTACTAAATCACATGTGTGGATGCTGGAATAGTTGAGCACTTTTATTTTTTCTGACAACAGTTGTTTAGAAGTTAAACTTATCATCGTCTACAAAATAGCTCTACAACAAAGTTGTAAGTTTGGGTTTCAAACAGAGATGATGATAGAGAGGCAAAAGTTAAAGATTGCAGCTTTTTACTCTGCTTCAGTGTAACTTTTTAAAACTCTGTAAGATAGACTCATATATACACACTGCAGTTTTTATATATCTATTGCATTTAATATTTTGACCTTTTTCATTATTTTAGTATTACTTTCTCCAGAAAAATAAAATAAAAACTTAGAGACATGAACAATTCTAAAATGAAGTTAATTTGACACAGAATGACCAGCAGGTGTTCACCATTAATGTCTTAATCATCACTTCATTATCTCATTAACTTTAACACTGATTCAGTGTAAATTTAACACTCTGTAGAGTGGGACCATATATGCTCCCAGCAGTGTTAATTTAACACTGGGAGTTTTACTGTGTATGTATGTCCGTAACATGTCACCAAGAGAAATTCCTTGTATGTGACAAAAACATACTTGGCAATAAAGCAGATTCTGATTCAATATTAAAGATATCAAGGTTATATTTTTACAGAATGTTGTTTACATTATGTAGAATGAGTTAATGTAGAAACTAGTAAATCACAGAAAGATGACTATAGCTGGGTTTTCACTAAGTTCATGTTTAGGCCTAATGTTTATTGTTAAATTTTTTTGATATTTGCAGTCACCGATCATCAGTGAATTGAATAAGCTGTGGGGTAAAATTTAAATAAATAAACAACTTAAATTAATGACAAGTTATTTTTGTTTCGATTTAACAGTAAATAACTTGAATATGAATATATATTTATATAAATTTTAATAACTCCAATACAACACTCAAATAAATTATTAATTAAAACGTTCCATATCATTGCTAATATACCTTATCTTGTTTAAAGATGATTGTTTAATACCGGCTGTCAAGGCCGCGTTATCCTAATGCAGTGGTTCCCAAATCCAGTCCTCGGGACCCCCCTCCCAGCATGTTTTAGATGTCTCCTTATATGAAACACCTGATTCCACTAATCAGGCTCCTTCCAGCCGCGTGATATTTTTCCCCAAACCAGTTCAGATAGGAGTTTTACTTAAACATGAGCTCAGGGGCAGAAAGAAATTTGATTGGTTCACAAAAATGACCAATTAAATTCCTCAACCGGATCCTTCAAGGCAGCTTCTGCAGTGAAGCAGTTTGAGCTCACCGTTGGTCAGGTGAGTAGCGCAGATGGTTAGATAGGAATGTGACTGTTTTGAGTTCAGCTCGAAATGTTTCGAGCGTTTAAATTATGTTTTTCCACGTTTTCACGGCACGACCTTCATTTTCATGCCAGATTCACGTGTTGAATACTCAATTTTTTTTTCCTTTTTTCAAACCATTGTTGATTGGGATTGGGGTTAGATTTGTGGGTTTTTTAATTTCAAACTGTTTTCGCGTGAAGATGAAGTTGGGTCTGGGTTAGAATGGCAGTGGTTTATACGTTTATTTGTCAGAAATTTAAAGGGGACATATTATGAGATTTTTTTAAGATGTAAACTAAGTCTTAATCTAGGTCTGAGTAAAAGTGTGCCGTTTTGGGTGTGTCATTTAAAATGCAAATGAGCGGCTGAAGTGCAAGCACTGATCACAATGATGGTGGTTTGTTGTAATTGAAACTCAATTGTGCTGTCAAGTCCTTCTTTTCTCTCTCTTTCTCTTTGAACTAAATGGCAGTGCTGTGGTTGGATAGTGCAGATAAAGGGGGCGGTATTACCTTATTCTGACATCACAATAGGAGCCAAATTACAATGAGCTATTTTTTCACATGCTTGGAAAGAATGGTTTACCAAAACTAAGTTACTGGGTTGATCTTTTTCACATTTTCTAGGTTGATAGAAGCACTGGGGACACAATTATAGCACTTAAACATGGAAAAAGTCCGATTTTCATAATATGTCCCCTTTAAACTGATGTCATTTTTTGTAACAAAGTTGTTCTAACCCCAATCCCAAACGACAATGGTAAGAAAATAGGAAAAACAATTGAGTAAACATTACGTGAAACTGGCACGAAAAAGAAAGTCGTGCCACGGACACGTGAAAACGTGGTAACACGTAACTTAAACGCTCGAAACATTTCGAGCTGAATTCAAAACAGTCACATTCCTATCTAACCATCTGCGCTACTCACCTGACCAACGGTGAGCTCGAACTGCTTCACTGCAGAAGCTGCCTTGAAGGCTCCGGTTGAGGACTTTCATTGGTCATTTTTGTGAACCAATCAAATTTCTTTCTGCCCCTGAGCTCATGTTTAAGTAAAACTCCTATCTGAACTGGTTTGGGAAAAAAAATCACGCAAACCAGCGTTAGCCCAGGGCCTCACAAAGGCTTAACCCGGCACTGCCGGCTGTGTACGCCACATGTTAAGATAATACATTACGCAATGCTAAAAATGTAATATGAGTTTACAGTAGCCTACTCATCCAATACGATCAGCTTTTAGGGATGAATTATGTGATAATAACTGCACTGGACACGCAAAAACATGGTATTATTTTGCACGTGGGTATCCACGTAAACTTATGACTTCTTAACTAAGCTAGGATCACAGCAAATACGTTTATCGGCATTATCACGGCGAATGTGTTAATGTGTTAATGTTTGTGTTCAAATACACACAACCGAGCATGTGTATTACAGCAGTGGTTCTTAACGTTATTCCTCGAGGCCCACTGCCCTGCACATTTTGTATGTCTCCCTTATTTAACACACCTGATTCAAATCATCAGCTCATTAGAAGAGATCTCAATGAACTGAACTGAGTCTGCCAGATAAAAGAGACATACAAAACATGCAGGGCAGTGGGCCTCGAGGAATAACGTTAAGAACCACTGTATTACAGCATCCACTACGTCAAGCTTCCCCAAATCTTACCCTGGAGGGCCGGAGCACTACAGAGTTTAGGTCCAACCCTAATCAAACTTACCCACCTGTGATTTTCTAGTGATCATGAAGACCTTGATTAGCTTGCTCAGGTGTGTTTGATCAGGGTTGGAGCCTAACTCTGCAGTGGTCCGGCCCTCCAGGGTAAGATTTGGGGAAGCCTGCACTACGTAGTACGTACTGGATTTGGATTTATATTTACTGCGCATGCGTGTTTGAACATCCACTACGTCATCGCGCTGCAAGCTGCAGCGAGGACTTCTTGCTCTCTTAAGCAAAAAACCACATTAAAGTATTAAAGCAGTTTTATTCAGAACAGTGTCAGGTGCATAGAGCATTATTTTTATATGCCTAATTATCTTTGTTTATAATCAAATGCATCAATATAAAACGTACAAACACTTATACATAATTTACAAAATAAATAAACAACCTCATATGGCCTGAAAGGTTTTTCCTCTCATCAAGCGATGAACACTGATCGCATATTTGATCTTATTTAAACACTGTTATAATTGCTAAAAGAGAAGACTTGGTTCAGTGATGGTCAAGGAACAAATGCCTAACTAAAGGAAATGTTAATCACAATAATGGTGACTTCAAAATGAACTCAAAACAAACACAAACTGGAGATTTATTGTGATAATTTAGTGGTAAATGTCTATTTGACTAAATCACGCGTGTGGATGCTGGAATAGTTGAGCACTTGTATTTTGTTCTGACAGCAGCGTAGAAGTTAAACTTATTCCTTTAGAAAATAACTCAAGTTATAATTTTAGTTTTCAAACAGAAATGATGATAGAGAGGCAAACATGATAGATTCATTTAACACTCGGGATTTTGCTGTATTCATCTATTGCATTTAATATTTTGTCTTTCTTTATCATTTTAGTATTACTTACTACAGAAAAAGAGCCATCAAAATAAAAATGTAGAGACAGGAACATTGAAAAATATAGCTGCAAGCAGCGATTCGGGGCCAAGCACCTTTAGCGCAATGAGCACCCAAAGCACAGCAAGCAACATAGAAGGTATCAATCACCCAATGCTCACTGACCACCCAAGGTGCATCAAGAACACAAAGCGCAGCAAGTACCCAAAGCGTTGCAATGACAGAGCAGAACCACCGCAGTGCAGAGCAGCAACAGAAAACATGGCAAAAATAGAACATATGTGAACTACAGACAGGTCAAGAAGAATAGGTGGGAAAGAACAAAACTTTAATAGAAGAAATTAACACCTGCCTCAGGTGGGATTCGAACCCATGAATTCAGGATCTCTATGCATACGACTTAGTGGATGCGCCACTCAGCAGACACAGCTCAAGGGGCAGCAGGAAAGAGATTACAGAAATGCAAGCATTGACATATGCCAATCACCAAAGATGTAGAAATGACACCGCAGAGCAGAAATCACAGAAATACAATGTATATGAGAATCAAAAAGCTCAAGTGAGATTGAAGACAAGAAGAACATTCCGTAGAGTAACGCTATAAAATGTAATATAAAGTAATTAACTATGACAAATAGACAACATCACAGGGACGATCAACTTTAAAGAGGTTTTTCTCAAAAAAATTCCTAGGTGCAAGAAAAATCTGTTCAGTCATTTCTGTGCGGATTGCTCCAAACATTATACGAGCAGAACCTGGCATAAAATAAACAAAATTTGTAAAAGGAGTAGCGAAAAAATCATTTACCATATGCCTTACAATAACACATGAACAGAATGATGGAAAATGACAAACGAGGTATCGTTGCAATCGGCATAAACCAGTGAATACAATTTCACAAAGAAAATTAATATCCGACAAAGTATTCAGAAGTTATGAGCAGTTCTATAAGAACTGTTATAGTTTATAACCCCTAGGTGGCGCTGTATTCTGACTTCCCAGATACAATCAGGACATCATGCCAAAGCTTCCTACCGATTTTTGCGCCAATATATCCAATACTTCAAAAGTTATAACAATTTATGACAAATTTCAAAATGGCGGACAGGCGGTTCGGTCAAACCCGGCATAATACACATCGACAGATGCGGCATGAGGTAAGGAATCCGTAGACACCAATATCATAATTTTCTGACAAACGATTCAGAAGTTATGCGCAAAAATAGCCTTTTTTACTATCTCATTACCCATAGGTGGCGCTGTCACCAAATTTGGCATGGACCCTCAGTTCATGGTCGACATGAAGCGTACCAAATTTCATCTCGATTGATCAAAGAATGACCGAGATACAGCTTCAGAACCAATTTTGCGTCAATCTCGTTAAGTTCACGCATTAATTACTTTTAAATAAAGAAAAATATCAAAATTCTGTTCAGTCATTTCTATGCGGCTCACTCCAAAGATCACATGTGCCAAATCTCATAAGAATTGAACCAAATTTGAAGGAGGAGTAGCGAAAAAACGAAATACTGTACATTTCAAAATGGCCGCTACTGTAATGGGTGGAGTCTTACTGTAAGGTATTAAAAACAATAAGCATGAGGAGAGCAATCACGTGTACTAAGTAGAATTTTCATAGAGCAAATGGATCATGAGTTATAACCATTTGAACATTGAATTTTTGAGATGATGGTGGCGCTATAGAGTTACTGCTAGAGACCCCATTTTTGGCCACATGACTATTTATGACCACCACTACAACTGTGCCAAATTTCATCATTTTCCTACATACGGTTCATAGGGCTGCCATAGACACCAATGGCTAAGAAGAAGAAAAAAGTACAATTCCAATAGGTGTCTCAGCACCTTCGGTGCTTGACCCCTAAAAATGTAGTTTGTTTGACACGGAATTTACCAGAAGGTGTTCACCATTAATGTCTTAATCATCACTTCATTATCTCATTAACTTCAACACTGGTGTGTGTGTGTGTGTGTGTGTGTGTGTGCGTGCGTGTGTGCGTGCGTGCGTGCGTGTGCTTGTGTGTTATTTCTTTGCACTACTTGAACAGTGAACAGTCATTTAGTACAACACACTCGATGCTTTAGAGTACTGCTTACTAAAGTTGCTTAGTTTAACTATTGCATTCACCTAAAAGTTCATACAGCACAGCATTATCAAGTAATATCAACAATTTTGTCCAAATTAGTTCTACTTACAAGCTTTTTTCAAGTAGATTCAGATATTACTTTTTACAGTGCAGGCACAATCCATTAAAATACAAATTATAACACACTATTAAAAGCCAAGGAGAATAAATGTTTGTAATATCCTCTGAAAAGTCGCTAGAGTAGGAGATGTTTTTTACAGACATGGGAAGCTCATTCCACAGCCTAGGTGCAGCCACGGAGAAAGCGCTCTGTATCTCCTCTGCATTTCAGACGTGACCGAGGAGTCATCAGGCACAGTTGATCATTAGAGCGAAGAGATCTCATAGGTTGATATAGACTAATTAAATCGGATATATACTCTGGTGCCAAGCTATGGAGTGATTTAACAATAACAATACTTTATATTGAATTCTGTATCAAATTGGTAAACAACATGCTATTTGTGATCTCTTTAACTTAAAAAGGAAAATATATATATATATATATTTATACTGTAAAAACATTGCAGATTATATGTGTATTGTGAATTCTAAAAAATGTTTAGTAAATTAAGATCTGTATTTCAGTAAAAACAAAACAAAATAACATACATATCCTGATTTGATTTATAAAATGGTTAGTTAGTTCTTCTGTAATGCAGTGTAAACAGTAACACATGTAAAGAAACTTTACTCATTGTGCTTAATAAAGCCCTCCGTCTTACATGTCTTATTGCTTATATTACAGGAGCAGTTAGACTCATTTATGTCTTTATTTTATCATTACAGGTTCACATCGGGAGATGATTTGTACATTATTATTTGTACCAGTGATGATGTTGGTGAAAGTCCTGGTTTAGCCGCTACAGCAAACGCAAGTAACATATTGAATGACTTTATTACATGACAGCAGTTTAATAACAGTGTCTAGTTGAGTTTGTCTGATAGAGTCTGTTTTCTTACAGGATTGACAGCAGCCCTTCAACAGCAATGGTCCATTTTACTGAATGCAGTAGCAAAGTAATGACTTTAAACACAGCTATGTAAAATTCAACAGCTAAAAATAAATTGAACTGTGAAACTTAAGCATAACAAGTGCAAGTGCAAACATGTTTATCTATTATAATAAAATGTATATAGCAAAGTCACCACTTAAAGCAATGTTAACCTGCTTGCTTTTCAATTATAAGTCTAACATTTCATGTGCAAATTATGTTTTTATTATTGCTTAATAAAATTATTATTTATGATGAATCGACTAATCGGATAAAAACGTAAATGTTTTTATAGCTAAATAATTACTAAATTGGGGTATTCACGTGTACACAGGAAAATCCCCAGTGTTAAATTAAATCTACCAGTGTTAAATCAACACTATTTGGTGTTTATATAATCCACACCAAGATCGGTGTTAAAAAAGACTGGTGTTAAAAATATAACTCTGAATCAGTGTTAAAGTTAATGAGATAATGAAGTGATGATTAAGACATTAATGGTGAACACCTGCTGGTCATTCAAATCAATTACATTTTGGACATTTTCCTGTCTCTAAATTTTTTCTTTGATGACTCGTTTTCTGAAGAAAATACTAAAATAATAAAAAAAGACAAATTATTAAATGCAATAGATGAATACTGTTGGGTGTATGCCTCCAAAATCTTTCACGTTTGCCTCTCTATCAGCATCTCTGTTTGAAAAATAAAATGATAACTTGCAGAGTTATTTTCTAAATGGATAAGTTTAACTTCTAAACAACTGTCAGAACAAAATACAAGTGCTCAACTATTCCAGCATCCACACGCGTGATTTAGTAGACAAATCTTCTTTCTGACGTGATGTCTCACAAGTCAAATAGACATTTATCACAAAATGTATCACATTAAATCTTAAGTTTGTGTTTGTTATGAGTTCATTTGAAGTCACCATTACTGTGATCAGTGTTTCCTTTAGTTAGGCATTTGTCCCTTGACCTTCAGTGGTCTAACTCTCCTCTTTTAGCAATAGCAACAATGTTTTAGTAAGACCACTTGTTCATTGCTTCATGTAGAGGGAAAACCTTCCAGATCTTCTCAGTTTATTTGTATTATATTCTACTCTACAAATCATTGAAACATTTGATCACAAATTAATTATAAAGAAACAGGCATATAAAAAGCTCTATGCAAATGACATTGAATGAGACTGCCGTAATGCCGACTGCCGTGTGTTGTTGTTTTTTGCTTAAGAGAGACTTAATGATTTCTGATACAAATCTCAACAATGGTGACAGTTAATGGTAAGAAAGTTGCTAAATTTTTGTCATGTTGCAATGCATGATGGGATTTTATGAATGAGTTTTCTACAATCCTTGTACCCAGCATGCATTGAGGCATGAAGCTTTGTTGTTGTTTGTCACCATGATTGTGTTTTATAGGCTGATTGTTGATGTCTCGGTGTGTCTGACTGAAACCACAGTTTAGATTTGGGTAAACAATATTTAACTCTTCAGGGTATGTGGACTTTTACAGCACTGCTGGATTTCATGGGAGCTTCACAGGGTTGGCAGAACATAAATTAGACACTTATATGCAGTGATTACTTTTTTGTGATATCATTGAATCCCAAGACTTATACTTTCATTATAATAAACATAGTAACAGTTAGAGACTTAATTTCTCTCATCTTCCTCTGCTTTAACAGATGTGTTTTATAAACACACTGCCACAATGAGCAAAAGAAAACTAACACTAAACTTCAAGACCCAAGTACCCAACTAAAGGAAACACTAATCAGAGCAATGGTGACTTACTTTATTAACCAGATTTACAGCAGTTCTTTAGAAGTTAACCCATCATCCATGTAACTCTGCAAGCTAGTAGTAATTTTAGTTTTCAAACAGAGATGATGTTAGTGTTCATTTAACTATGGTGATTTCATATATTTCATTTAATAATTTGACTTTCTTCATCATTTTAGTATTATTTTCTCCAGAAAAAGAGTCAACAAAATAAAATTTTTAAGACAGGAACAATTCCAAAATTGAGTTGATTTGACACGGAATGACCAGCAGGTGTTCACTATTAATGACTCAATCACTTCATTATCTTTTTAACTTTAACATTGATTTAGTGTTTTTTTAACACCAATCTTGGTGTGGATTATATAAACACCGAGCAGTGTTAATTTAACACTGGGGATTTTGCTGTGTAGAAGTACAAAAGCCACACACTACTAGTTTTAATAATAAAATCCTCTTGATTTTAATATTTTAAGCCTTAAATAAAATGTTTGTGCAGCTTTTAAATAGTAAAACATCTTTAAATATCAAAATATAAATAAACAAAACGATTTGAGTCTTCACTTGACATTTTGTTTATGGAAAATTCGAACACAATTTATACAAAAAATACAAACTCACTTATATTAAAGGACACAAAATTAAACTTTTATTAACCAGGGCTGCGTTCAGCCCCGACAAAACGTTGCACAACGTTTATTAAACAGAAATGGTTATGCATTGAACACCCTGTTGTGATGACGCAAGAGTTGCAACTACAGTAGCTGAGAGGCCATTCTTTGTGTTC
Source organism: Misgurnus mizolepis (assembly GCA_025389145.1). NCBI lineage: Eukaryota > Metazoa > Chordata > Actinopteri > Cypriniformes > Cobitidae > Misgurnus > Misgurnus mizolepis. The sequence continues at coordinate 1,312,646 of JAIFKI010000021.1, forward strand.
TTTTTAAAATGTTTCTGATGAAATCGTTGTAAATGTGTGTTTAATACTGTAAAATACTCTCAAAGTTACAATCACTGACCTTGCCGTCCAGAATGAAAGACAACATTCCAACTTGAACCCATTGAGCGAGCTGTCTATTTACTACCGCATGGTTTATTTACATCTTGCCGCTGATTGGGCCGACATTTCTGACACACCCACCAAACAAGAGAAAACTTCTCTAAAACCTGTTGCACGCCGTTGCACACCATTTCCAGGAAACATGTCGTTCAACCCAGAAACCCTAGCAAAACGTTGCACACCGGTGTGAGATTGAACGCGCCCCAGAATTCGTTTATGTTTTTGCTTCCGTCATTGTCCTGTCAGGGTTGCCAGATCCGCGTAACAAAACCAGCCCATTCAAAATTAGTCCAAAGCATCCCAATGATTATTCACAGCCCAAATACCAATAACTAATGAACCAAATCATTTCATCTCTAACCCGCAGAAAAACATCAACCTGCTGAAACTGTTTAAAATTAGCCTAAGGACCTGGCAATGCTGCCTTGCTTTTAACAAGCTGCGCCTGACTTTGAGCACGCAGTTTCCCCTTTATGAAGAAACAGCACCTGACTTTAATTATAAGCACATCGTTCGCGCTGTCCGATGGTGGTGCGGGAGCCTGTGATGTCACAGACCAACTAATCCATAATAAAATTGGTTGACATTGATTAGTTGTTGCTAGGGCTGTGACGATAACCGCATCACCACAGTCAGATGCCTACCGCGGTGCTGAGGTCATCATCGTCATCAGCGCAATTTTGTTAATATGTTCATTATTTATTTATTTTGCTGGGTTCATTATGTGCACATGTCAGATTATTGTTATTTAATTACTAAGTTTTAGTACTTGGTGTCTACCGAAAATTTTCAATTAAATGCACACAAATACTGTCACAGCTGCAACCTTCTTAAACATGAAGCCATTAATTTAAGCGCTTCATGCCCAGGTGCTCTGATATTTCTAGCATGCCATGGAACGGTACCAACTCACTCACTGCGCGCGAATAACAAAAGCTCAAGTGCAAGAAAATCTAAGAGCCACGCGCATTACAAGTTCAGGTGCAAGAAGGTGTCCGGGCATGTCCGTTGGTGATGATAATAATACAATAATAATTATATAAAACTATAATGGGCAAAACATGTCAACTATCGTTATGAAGGCTAGCGCAATCGGCTGTAGACATGTCTGACTATCGTAGCGAGGAAATGCTACTATCTAAAATCAAATCTTAAAATCAAATATTATGTTGCATTGGTCGGACTTTGAAACACCACACATACCTTAGTAAAGCATAAAACTTCAGCCCAGCAGCGAAAGTTGGGAGTCTCAAGACTTTTGCGAGGAAAGAGAAGTACTAAAGTGACAGCAGTCAGGCTGGATTATTAATATGGATTATGGAACAGTTTTTGTCATTGTTTGTAACCCATTTTATTCTACAATAAATTATTCAACTTCAACCAGTTGCGTTCATAGGAGTGCGTTATATGCACGAAGTGTTACCAGAAAAACGCTCTAAAAATAGAAATTGGAATCAAGGTTTTGCACAACTTACCAGAAACAATGTTAAGCTCGGAATGGTATTTCTATTTTTTTCAGGTTGCTGTTCTATAAAATGTAGGCTATTGTACAAAAAAGGAATAAACGATGACAAAAAAATCTATAATTCCTATTACATTCAAAACATATAGCCTATAAAACAAAAAAAAATTGCATATGGAAATACATATTATTTCATGTTGTTATTGTTAATATAATTTGTTGTTTTAATAATAAAGAAGAATACAGTTTTCTGATGCTTTCCGGCGGGGGTTGGGGCATTGGGGGTTACTGTTGTGCGGTTAACAACATAACCGCGTGATTTGTTGATGCTTCACCGTGGTAAGAAAAAAATCCTAACCGTCACAGCCCTATTGTTGCAGCCCTACATGTTTTTAAAGTTTTTAATCTGTTCAGTGTCAAATCTCAGGCTTAAATATGGAAAATATAGGTCAGTTTCCTGAACCGGGCTTAAGTAAGGACTAGGCTTTAGTTATATCAGGACATTTAAATAGCTTTTACTATTTTTAACATACCATACAAAAACATGTTTACTAGTGTTCATCTTGAGACAAAACAATAGCACTGATATATTTTAAGATATGTGAGTGCAAGCTGTCTTCCCTTAAGACAGTTCAAACATGTATTTTAGCCTGAGACTAAACTTGAGAAAGTGATGAAAGTAAATTCTTCAGATAACCGCAGTCATTCATCTATAGTGTTGTCTTTCAGTGTTAATCACTCTTAGGCCAAAAACATACTTCAGTGTTAAATAGAGTTTGTTTTTTCTCTCTGTTTTCTCGGTGTACAGTATGTGTACTGCTATTTTCATTTTGATTTTTAGTTTTCCATATGTTGTTTTGTACTTTATTTTTCAATTTTGTACTTTGCTAAACATTTCTTAACATTTTATGCCTCATACTTGACTATTGAAAAACAAATGGCAAAAATATCAGTATGAACTGAGCTCAGTGATTTACACTTGTACTGTACAATATATAAGGATTAAAACTTAACTTCAGCCAAAATGCAATCTAGGGTGTTTTTGTGGTTGTAAACGAGTCAATTGTTCATTTAAAAGCATAATTACGACGAAAGAGACACTTTTAAGAATGACCATTTTCTGGTAGAATGGTCTTTGAGTGGGAGTGCTAGGGGCAGTAATTTGAGCACATCAAAACCGCTATTTTTACAACACTAAAAAGGCTCGACACAACATGATACTTAATGATGTACAGTACCACTTGATGATGATGTGTAGGTGATACTTCAAGCTTTATGTTGTGTCTAGTCTTCTTTTAGTGTTTTAAAAATAGCGGTTTTGATGTGCTCAAAGTAGTGCCCTGCGCGCTCGCATTCAAAGGCCATATGAAAACTAAATCACAGTTAAACTTAAAAGTGGCTCAATTATGCTTTTAAATGAAAGTTTGACTCGTTTACAACCAAAAACACCCTAGACTGCATTTTTGGAGTTACGCTTTAAGTTCTGATGTTCTGCTGTATATGTGATGCTGTTCAGTATTATTTAATGATGGTTCAGTTGTATATGATCTTGCTGTTACACAGAATCATTACTGCCATCCAGTGGAAAAATACTGACATAAGTGGCATGAACATTTGAAAGGTTCAAATAACAACATTTATTTTAGCATTAATTAAGTCCACATGCTGAATGCCTTATCTGAAATAAAAAAAATCTTGTGCTGTAACTTTGTCTGCATTGAATTTATAAACACTTTTGCCATCTTTTTTTCTCGATTAACAAAATCTGAATAACTTGTGAAGTTCTCATTTACAAAGTTAGAAAAGTGAAATGCTCATCTCACAGAGTCTGAATATTTTTATCTTCGTGTTCTTACTCACATTTGACTTTAAACTGTACAGCAATAATGAAAATGTAATACATACGTAAACGTAAAACATGTTTTGTTACACATCCTAGAAAATGATGTGAGTTTTGTATTTAAGTTTTAGAGGTAATCAAGTAATCCATAGAGTGTGATTATGAGAGATTGAGAAACCAGTTTTTGTGCCTGTTGGTTATTTGTATTATGATTGTATTATGAGATTAAAAGTCTCTTAAAGTCATAATTTCGATTGATTTACCAGAGCACGTTTCTGGTAGGTCCCAGAAACACCTAGTTTGTTTCTGGGACCTACCGTTATCGTAAAATTACACTGAAAGTGACAGGAGTGCAAACGTCAGGGACATGCACAGGGGGGTTTCTAGGGCAACTGCCCATATGCCCTTCTTGACTCAAGTTGCCCCTCCGAGGTGGAAACAAATAAATTGTACTTTTACTTCGTTACACTGTGTGGCATTCATTTGTTACTGTATTTTAATTAATTATGAAATGTGTTTTATTTTTAAAGTGCCGTCTTGTGTTTCTGGGGCATTGGCGTATTAATGACTCGTTGGAGTCAATTCCTTACAAAGCGTTGCAAATAAATTAGTCTTTAGAGTCTATTCTTTACAAAGCAAATGGGCCAAACGTTTTGAATTGGTTCGCGAATCAATTTCAATGATTTGTTCAGATCGCTGCAAAAACTGAATCGTCTGATGCTGTTTTACTCGTCATTATGTTAAAAAATATGCTTTCCTCGCAAAATTTCACAAAGAAATTTCTTAATTTCAGTATGATATTTCTTGACTCTGACATTCATCTATGAAGAAGTGTTGTGACAAGTGCTGTTGTTTGACACTCTGACATCTAATGGATTTTTTTGGCATAACATACATCAACCAGATGATAGAGATGGGTCCATCAGTTAGGTTCTCCCCTCAATAAAATATAGTGACTCAAACTATGCTTAACCATTTGGTCAAAATGAAGTTAGAGGGTTAAGACAAAAAAATCATAAAAGTGAGTTATTTCCCCTGATATTGTATTAACAGCTATCGTTTTGATGAACAGTATTTACATTGTTTTCATTTAATTATCATTGTATATATGAGGCTTCATTGTAACACTGTGTGACAACTTACCCCGCTGTGTAAAAATGTTTTTAGTCCCAGCTATCAGTTACTAGGAGCTGACATGTTTTAAAATGCTTTATGTTTTAGGTAACAAGACAGTGATTAAAATAATATAAGGTTGAATTTGGTGACTTACACACACAACTCAGAAATTGAAAAAAAAACAAGATGAAGAAATTTACTGTCATGCCTCTAAAACACCCTTTGTTCATTATCTTAACAAAAACACATCAAAATGTTTAACAAATTCACAGGAGATCCTCTGGCAGTAAGAGAAAAAGACCAAAAACACAAATTGCTCGGCCTTGTAGAAATATGTAAAGTAGCCGTGTTACAATTAACCCCGCGTTAGTTTGTGCCCGCTGCCCCGCTCACCCCTATACTTTAAGGCAGGATTCCTCAAATCTTACTCTGGAGGGCCAGAGCACTACAGAGTTTTAGGTCCAACCCTTATCAAACTTACCCACCTGTGATTTTCTAGTGATCATGAAGACCTTGATTAGCTTGCCCAGTTGTGTTTGATCAGGGTTGGAGCTAATCTCTGTAATGCTCTGGCCCTCCAGGGAAAGATTTGAGGAACCCTTCCATAAAGTATTTTTAAGAATTGGGGAAAAAGGAAACTTTTGATTTTATAAGTCACAACTTCATGCTCACAATTTGTTTTTTATAACATTAAAAACTGTTAATGTTATACAGTGCCATTATTCAAATATTTTTTATTTTATTTTACTCAGTTTATTTTAATATGCTTATCTGTAACTTGGACATTTAGTATTAATCAGCAGATTCTGTTTCAGACCAATCTAACCCCAACCAATGCAAAGACTTCAAATGCAAAGACTTTTTTATTTATATTCACATTTCTTTAATAGGTAGCACAACTAGAAACAAACTTGATGCCGGATTTATTTATAACAAAACTAAAACTGTATAAACACAAAAATCCAACAAAAGTTAAAACAACAAAGTATCCCAGCTAACAGAAAAAAGTTCTAAGAATGTTCCCTGAAAGTTTTTAATGTTCCCAAAAACGTTCTGCCAACGTTAAAAGTGTCCAGTTTTCTTGACGTTCTAAGAACGTTTTTGTGTTGTCTCAACGTTAGAGGAATGTTACATTTTACCATTTTTAAACGTTATGACAATGTCATGTTTTAATGTTCACAGTCACACAATGTTTAAAACAACAACTGTTTATTATATTGACTTCTTTGATTGTTATGTAAATGATAGAGAAACATTGCATTTTATTATATTTATTTTTTATATTTATATTATTTTATTATATTTATTATACATTATATATTTATTATATATTATATATCTATTATATGTAAGTTTAGATGTTGATGTTTTGTTTCATTTTAAGTCACCATTATTGTGATTAGTGTTCGTTTTAGTTGGGCTCTTGAGCCTTGTCTTTTGCTTGCTAGTTTTTTCCCTGGTTGTGTTAACTTTTTGTTAATACACCACATTTGTTATGAACATGTTAAGTTAGTAGTGTAATTCTGTGGTGTGGTGGTTGGTACATAATGGTAAAAAATCATTCCTAATTAATTTACTAATCAAAAGTTTATTTTCTGTCAATAATGTAAATGAGAGTCAGCACTTTCACAGCAGTTTGTCATTAAAGAGTTTTAGAAACTTTGGACAAAAAATATCCGCTAGTTAATTGGGACGCACAAACATCAAGAATCAGACTATGAATCTCAACCATGGTGACAATTAAATGAAAAACTTCATGCTGCAATGCATGCTGGGTATTAACAAATTACAAATCTCATTCAGGACTCCCAGCATGCACTGCAGCATGGATAAATAAAGATTTTTTTCCAATTTTCTTTGTCACCATGGTTGAGATTCATAGTCTGATTCTTGATGTTTGTGCATCCCAATTAAACAGCGGATATTTTTTGTCCAAAGTTTCTAAAACTCCTTAATGACAAACTGCTGTGAAAGTGCTGGATCTCATTTACATTATTGACAGAAAATAAACTTTTGATTAGTAAATTAATTAGGAATGATTTTTTACCATTATGTACCAACCACCACACCACAGAATTACACTACTAACTTAACATGTTCATAACAAATGTGGTGTATTAACAAAAAGTTAACACAACCAGGGAAAAAACTAGCAAGCAAAAGACAAGGCTCAAGAGCCCAACTAAAACGAACACTAATCCCAATAATGGTGACTTAAAATTAAACAAAACATCAACATCTAAACTTACATATAATAGATATATAATATATAATAAATATAATAAAATAATATAAATATAAAAAATAAATATAATAAAATGCAATGTTTCTCTATCATTTACATAACAATCAAAGAAGTCAATATAATAAACAGTTGTTGTTTTAAACATTGTGTGAACATTAAAACATGACATTGTCATAACGTTTAAAAATGGTAAAATGTAACATTACTCTAACGTTGAGACAACACAAAAACGTTCTTAGAACGTCAAGAAAACTGGACACTTTTAAGGTTGGCAGAACGTTTTTGGGAACGTTAAAAACTTTCAGGGAACGTTCTTAGAACTTTTTTCTGTTAGCTGGGTAGCTGTTGAGGACGGGAGGATAAGGATGATTCTGGGTAAAACAGCGTAATGCACACATAAGTGATAAGAGAGTAATGATTACATTGAGATTTTGATGATGTGATAATAAGAAACAGCAAACAGATGATCAGTTTGTAAGAATGATGGTCATAATGGTGATGGAGTCACTGACCTGGCAACTCCAAAAACTAAAACTCTGAGAAAATAGAGAAAGAAGCTAATAAAGTTGATTGTTGTTTTGAAATCTCATTCATCAGATTTTGCCGTTTGTGATTTTCTCTTCGGTTTGGATTTGCTGGGTTTGATGTCATAAACCAGAATAGTCACGCCACCGACAACCATCAAAGTACTGACAGCCAACTGGATCTTCAGCAGTATAACAGCAAAATCACAAGAAGGGACGACAACTGAAGAAAGAAATACAATTAATACTTAAAACATGTACTTTGAAAGCTGTACTGTCTACTTTAAACCTATCATAGCTCAGCTGGTAAAGCAGAACACCAAGCAACACTAGGGTTATGAGTAGATGCTTCCCAGGAAATGCACATATTTATATTATAACTATGCCCTATTCCCTTCGAAAATCACAACTCTTGATGTGTAAACTATAGAGGGAGTTTTGCCTCATACTGTGGCTGATTAAATTGGTGAACAGAGCAATGAAAAACGTATTTTTCTCTTCAAAGGGGTGCATAATTGCTGTTTAGTAAATCCCCGTGATCACGCACACTGTACTGTTAGCAGCATGTGAACTAAACTTGCGTAGCACATTTTACTGAGGTAAAACAAACAATACACTGCTGACCTGAACACGGTTGACAGAGATCAGAAAGGCAGTAATGTTGAGTTTGGTTTGTTATGGGATTGTTCACCACACAGCTGTATCTGTTGTTATCCTGATAATCCACCTCCAGAGGCAGAAAGAGTCTGATGTAGAGATCAGACACACTGATGTTGGACAATAAACTGTTTCCTTTGTACCAGGACAGAGTCACATCTCTCACATTCATCACTGAACACAATAATGAACATTTTGAGATTGCGCAGTGTGATTTGTCGCTGGTGATGACAGGAACCGGCAAAGGAGCTGTAAAATAAGGAAACAAGAAATATATAAATCAATAAGAAAATAAACCATCTTGAAATGGTTCTGTACTGTTTACATAAAATATATAAAAAAATATATTTATAAATACTCTACTTACCATAAGCTGTAAGTGTGAATTTCTTGACTGTTGTTTCTGCATTTATAATAAATTCATAATTTCCAGTGTGTTCAGATCTGATGTTTATGATGGTGAGATCTGCATTCTGATTGTTTATCTCCAGTCTGTCTCTGAATCTCTTATCATTATCATTATGTATATTATTGGTATCTGAACTCTTGAATTTGGCGATGGAGGTTTCTTCAAACCACCACTCGAGATAATCAGTTCCCTTTAGTTTAGTAATATTTGTATGTAGAGTAACAGATTCACCCTCCATCACTGACAATGTCTCAGACTTAACTTCATCACCAAACACACCTGCAGACACAAAATTACATAACCTATATGCTTAAAATCTCAATGAAATCAAAAGTGGCAATTCCTATTTTTTTAATGCAATAATGCAGTGTTTATTATGAACAATTTATCTGTTTGGGTCATTAAAAAAAATGATGTGCCCTCATACGAAAATTAACCATGGTTTTAGTTAATACAAAAAAAAAACATGGTTAGTGTAGTAAAACCATGGTTTTGCTCATAGTAATCAATTGACCAAAAAAACATGGTAACTACACTTTTACCACAATAAAATCATGGTTAATTTTCGTAAGGGAAACTTCAATCAAAATGTACTTCTGCACCCTTGTGGCTATCATTCTCTGATGACGTCAGTTAGAGGGCATGGGCGGGAGCATCCGTTAACTCCGCCCCCTCCAACTGTCAGTCTGCTGTCAGTTACATTTTTGATTTTTTTCCCTCAGGTTTTTTCTCCTAGGGTTTTTTTCAACCCCTGGGGAGTCAGCTGACATTGGCTTGATTTAGCATCATCTTAAATGCGTTACATTACTACTATGCTCGCTAGTACAGTTTAATGTTAGCCGCTGTATTCTGCTGCTTATGTTGTCCATCGATTTATCTGTGTTTTCTCCTGCTTCTATTAATGTAAAGCTGCTTTGAAACAATTAACAATTGTGAAAAGTGCTATATAAATAAAATAGGAAAAAAATTATATCAAAATCCCCTGCCATTTTCTTTAAAATCCTGGGTTTGACTCTTTAGTCATGACTGCCATTTTCTCTGATCTCTCCTCTGTCTATGCGTTCGTCAACACCTCACTACACATAATACGCTACATATGAGTGTCGGCTTATGCGTCACCACGCATCACTCGATGATAACGGAAAATGGGTTAAAAGGTGGGGTGTAGGTGAAACTGATGCGCCTGGTTGCTGAAACCACGCCCACCTAGCTCGACGGTAGTGAACGCAGTGGCAGTTAACCCGTCACTCAAGTGACCATGCCCTTAATTATGCAGAACTTTGAGGCTAAATGGATGAGTTACAAAACATTCATGTCAAATGGTATATAGACCAAAAGAAAATTTGTACCAGGCTGTAAACGTCTCCATTAAGTATCTAACCCTCGTTCCCTAAAGATAAGGAATGGATACATCACGTCGTGACCGACGTATTGGGAACGCGCTTCGTGGTGCCAATCTGCTTCAAGAAACTTACAAAGTTCATACGGAAGCCAGGTCTCTACACAGGTTCTCAAGGATTCATCTGATGCAGAGACTAGCAGCAAATGCTTCACAACATCTAACTGCTAAGGGGCATTGGAGGAAAGCACCATAGTCTACTTAAGAAAGGATGTATGGCACTCTTAGGGCGCTGTTTGACACTATAGGGTGCTATTAGGGCACCATATGGCGCTGCAAGCCGACACTCAAGTGGGTGCTCAGTGTTTCACCGGTATGAGGAGAGAACACAAGAGAAAACCCGCTCGACACGCACACTACAGAATCTAGTGAACATGTTAGGTGTCGCCCAGCCTGCAGCTCTACAAATATCTGTCAGCAAGGAACCGCGAGCCAAAGCCCAAGAGGACACTATGCTCCTGGTGGAGTGCGCTCTCAATTTAAGCGGCCATGGCATGCCATTCATCTGATAGGCAAGTGCAGCAGTGTACTATCCAGTGATACATCCTTTTCTTGGAGACAGCTTTCCCTTTCTGCTGATGTCCGTAACAGACAAATAGCTGGTCTGAGGTCCTGAACGTAGCATGTGTACTGAACACAACGAGTTCAAGCCTGGGTCTGCCTCCTCTGGGGGCAGCGGTTGCAGGCTCACCACCTGGTCCCGGAAGGTAGTGGCTCAGGGTCTCAGCGTTACACTGGAGTCAGTGGGGCCAAACCGTAGGCACGAATCGTCAACCAAAAATGCGTGTAGGTCTCCTACCCTTTTGATGGAGGTTAGAGCAACCAGGATCAGAGTTTTCATAGACAGAAACTTAATACGAACTGGATGCAATGGCTCAAAGGGGGTGCCCTGTAGCCATTTAAGCACCATGGACAGGTCCCATGCGGGTATAGAGGGAGTGCGAGATGGATTTAATCTCCTAGGTCCTCTCAGAAACCTAACTACCAGGTTGTGCTGTCCGATTGACTTGCCATTTATATGGTCATGGTGATCGGAGATCACAGCGATGTATACTTTAACGGTGGAGGGGGACAGCCTCCTCTCCAATTCTGCACGACACTGTTGGGGCATTTTTGGGAATTCTTTCAAATTGTGCACCCGCCTATAGGCGCATATTGGTAACATGCCTTTTAAATAAATTGCTATTTAAACCATGTGGCCCTGGACACAGTGGTGAGGCCAGAAATGTTCAAGTGGATGGGCCTTTATAAAACAGGGTGGGCAAAGCATAGAATGTACATAAACTGGGGGCATGCACACCAAAGCTTCACAGGGGCCGTAAGCGTTAACGCTTCCCATTCATTTTTAACGCGTGACGTCATGTGTTGCCGAACTGAATTGTGGATCCATCGGCACCGCGTCACTGCCGTTGCTCGTGGCAGAAGTTGAACATTTCTCTACTTTTCACGTGGCAATGCGTGCGTCAGCCAATCAGATCGCTTTATGCAAATAACCTAGGCAGAGCCAGCCAATTACATTTATGAAAGACCAGAGCATGTCTAGCGGCCACTGTGATTGGCTGTTGGCCACTCTTCAGACTAATCTTCCGTCAAGCGTTAACGCTTCTGTGAATGTATAGTTATGCCCGCGGCCAGCGTATGTTTTCATGTTTTCGTACCGCGAGCGCGAGACAAAATTAGACTTCGTCTGATTTCTCCAATCGTTCTCGCGTTACTTTGACGTCACCCGGCTGTCAGTTCTTACGCCGCCGCATGAAGTCGAACAAAGCCTATTTATAGGCACACAGGAAAATCCCCAGTGTTAAATTAACTCTATCAGTGTTAAATCAACACTATTTGGTGTTTATATAATCCACACCAAGATTGGTGTTAAAAAAGACTGGTGTTAAAAATATAACTCTGAATCAGTGTTAAAGTTAATGAGATAATGATGTGATGATTAAGACATTAATGGTGAACACCTGCTGGTCATTCAAATCAATTACATTTTGGACATTTTCCTGTCTCTACATTTTTATTTTGATGACTCGTTTTCTGGAGAAAATACTAAAATAATAAAGAAAGACAAATTATTAAATGCAATAAATGAATACTGTTGGGTGTATCCCTCCAAAAGCTTTCACGTTTGCCCCTCTATCAGCATCTCTGTTTGAAAATAAAAAGATAACTTGCTGAGTTATTTTCTAATTGGATAAGTTTAACTTCTAAACAGCTGTCAGAACAAAATACAAGTGCTCAACTATTCCAGCATCCACACGCGTGATTTAGTAGACAAATCTTCTTTCTGACGTGATGTCTCACAAGTCAAATAGACATTTATCACAAAATGTGTCACATTAAATCTTAAGTTTGTGTTTGTTATGAGTTCATTTGAAGTCACCATTACTGTGATTAGTGTTTCCTTTAGTTAGGCATTTGTCCCTTGATCTCCTCTGATCTAACTCTCCTCTTTTAGCAATAGCAACAATGTTTTAGTAAAACCACTTGTTCATTGCTTCATGTAAGGGGAAAACCTTCCAGACCTTCTCAGTTTATTTTTATTATATTCTACTCTACAAATCATTGAAACATTTGATCACAAATTAATTATTAAGAAACAGGCATATAGAAAAGCTCTATGCAAATGCCATTGTATTGAATGAGACTGCCGTAATGCTTTAGTGTTTTTTGTTGTTGTTGTTGTTTTTTGCTTAAGAGAGACTTCATGATTTCTGATACAAATCTCAACAATGGTGACAGTTAATGGTAAGAAAGTTGCTAATTTTTTGTCATGTTGCAATGCATGATGGGATTTATGAATGAGTTTTCTACAATCCTGGTACCCAGCATGCATTGCGGCATGACGTTTTGTTGTTGATTGTCACCATGATTGTGTTTTATAGGCTGATTGTTGATGTCTCAGTGTGTCTGACTGAAACCACAGATTAGATTTGGGTAAAAAATATTTAACTCTTCAGGGTATGTGGACTTTTACAGCACTGTTGGATTTCATGGGAGCCTCACAGGATTGGCAGAACATAAATTAAACACTTATATTCATTGATTACTCTTTTATGATATCATTGAATCCCAAGACTTATACTTTCATACTAATGAACAAAGTATGAGTTATAGACTTCATTTCTCTCATCTTCCTCTGCTTTAACAGATGTGTTTTATAAACACACTGCCACAATGAGCAGAAGAAAATTAACACCAAACTTCAAGACCCAACTACCCAACTAAAGGAAACACTAATCGGAGCAATGGTGACTTACTTTATGAACCAGATTTTCAGCAGTTCTTTAGAAGTTCAACCTATCATCCATGTAACTCTGGAAGCAAGTTGTAATTTTAGTTTTCAAACAGAGATGATGTTAGTGTTCATTTAACTATGGTGATTTCATCTATTGCATTTAATAATTTGGCTTTCTTCCTCATTTTAGTATTACTTTCTCCAGAAAAAGAGTCAACAAAATAAACATTTTAAGACGGGAACATTCCAAAATTTAGTTGATTTGACACAGAATGACCAGCAGGTGTTCACTATTAATGACTCAATCACTTCATTATCTTATTAACTTTAACACTGATTTAGTGTTTTTTCAACACCAATCTTGGTGTGGATTATATAAACACCGAGCAGTGTTAATTTAACACTGGGGATTTTACTGTGCACCTCTTTGCACTGATTGGTTGGATCAGATTACCATGCTCCTCCCGAACTTAGTTAAATAAACTTCATTTATTTTAAATGAATAGGTATGTCGGTCAAAAATGTAACTGAACAAAGTCAAATCTAAAGAGAGAACTTAAGCAGTAAAAGCCCACACACAAAAAAATAAAAATAGGAATTGTATATCCTGTCACATTGACATCAGTTAAATATCGTAAAAAAACACCTGTACATCTCATATTTTATATATATATATATACATATAACTTTGAAGGGATGGTTCACTTTGGAATGGGGGCTCTGTCATCGTTTTCTCGTCCTCGTGTTGTTCTGGACCTGTGTGGGTTTCTTTTTTTTCTGGTGGGCATGGGGGAGGATGTTTTGGGGGGTGGTGGTGGGCGCGCAGCGGTGGGTGGCCGTGGGCTTCCATGGTGGGAATAAAAAAAATATGATGGAACTTCTTGCCATCATTTAACAAAATATTTTCTTAGTCATTTATCCAAATACTTACAAAATATTTTTTTTCCTACTATTGAGGTCTATGATTGCTTGCTGCTGTGTGTTTGCCATCATTTCTCGGGGTATCTTCTTTTGTGTTCGTCGGAGGGGGGGGGGGGGATGTGTGCAGGTTTGGAGCAGCGTGGGGATGGGTGGATGGTGGCAGGGTTTTTCATTTTGAAGTGAATTATCTTTAACTCAAGTCACTTTTACTCCTGTTTTATTCTTTTTAACATTTTAAACTGTTTTTATTAAAATCACATTTATCTTCTTTAATTGTTATTTTAAATTCTCATATATCTTTGTTTTTATTGTGATTTTATCGTGTATCTCTTATTTTTACATTTTCTTTTTTTATATATTGTTTTCTCATTTCTGTTTAAAGCACTTTGAATGACCTCTGTGTATGAAATGTGCTATACAAATAAACTTGCCTTGCCTTGCCTATATATATATATATATATATATATATATATATATATATATATAATAGTATATATAGTACAGGTCAAAAGTTTTGACACACTTAAAATGTTAACGATGATCTTTAAAATCTTTTAATCTGAAGGTGTATGGTTAAATGCTTCAAAAATTACGTTTGTCGACAAAATATACCTGTGCCAAACAGATTCATTTCTTTTATAAGACAGTGAAACTTCAAGAAGCTTTTTGATAAAATGACACGAGTATGGTTTTGCAATTTCTAGGCAAAGAGAGACTGCACTTCAGATGATAAAATATAACAGTCTGATTTATTTTGAATGATTTTAGTCACCAACATAATTCCCACAGTTGCATTTGTGTTATGCCATAGTTTGGACGAGTTTATTATTATTCTGTTATGTAGAAAAATATATAAATTAAAAAACAAGTGAATGTCCAAACTTTTGATCTGTACTGTGTAGATATATAAAGCCTAATTGAGGTCAATGAAATACTTGCAATGCATACTCACCCACCAGAAGACAAAAACACGTCAGAATTAACGCGTGAATCATATTCGATAGATGTAAAATAAAAAAGAGAAGAAAAGGAAGAACGAAAGTAATTTAGTTGTATCGGAAAGAGGCGGAAAAGGTTATACCGCCTGCGCGCTTCCGTGACTGTGAACGCGCCCTGCGCTCAGAGTCAGGTGTTAGAACAAAATACTTCGCTAACATTCATATTCCTTTTAGTGACATTGTCTTCATTTTAGAGAATTCGTTTATATAAGAAAATAATCGAACGTTGCAAAAAATATAACCAATATAAAAAGTAAGCGAACAGCAACATTGAGAGGTTTTATAAAGAGCTGATGTAAAGATAAATTTAATGAGGAATGAGGAAGCATGTGTGGGCTAAGGATAATGAATACGATTACGAGATGGGAGGGGAATAACACGCGGACAACGCGCACATGGTGAGCTGTCAAAACAACAGCACGCGCTCAACGTGACAACAACAAACACAGATACATACGATCTGTATTTTCCATTTTCTTATACCAATGGACATCTTGTGATTGACTAGGCTATAATTTACAATAGATAAGACTGGAGAGGAAATCTGTGATGTTAACAGGAACCGATGCCCTTCATACACAAACTTCACACATAGGTTACTAAACTTCACACTATCTACTGGTGCATGCTCGGTAATTTTCACTTCTTCATTTGGCTTCCATTTCAAGCTCGTTAAATGTATTTATTTATTAGTTTGAGTGCTAACCAGGGACGTTGTTAGACCTATTTTAGGGGGGCTGAAGCTACCCGAAAATGTTCCTAAGCCCCCCTAATAATAAGAATAACAATTTGATTTATCAGTAACCGTATCCGCATTCATATTTAGACGCAACAAATGATATATATCCAGCAAAAAATGCAAATAAAGCTGCAAGCAGCGATCACCGAGGTTCAAGCGATTTGGACCACAAGACCTTTAAGGACATGCCCGTGTAGATATTCTGCATTGTACAAAATACATGATGAAAAGCTACCAGACAAACACGTTTTAAAAGTTATCGGCAAAAAAGCTTCTCTCATTCAGTGAAATGTCTCCCTCTCTTCTCACGGAGCATTGACAAATAGAACTACCCAGTCTCACGTAGATGCCTATAAATAGCACAAAGTGCGTGCAATACATATGGCAAATTCCACTTTGGCGTGCATATGATACGCCAGTCCTTCCCATTCACGTAAACGTGTAACTTTTTTTTGTGATTTTATTTATTGGTTTCTCATTTTTTTTCTGTTTTTAAACCATTTTCTCTTGGGTTTAGATTTTAGATGTGCTTAATGAGGTAGGTTTTTCCATGCTTTTGTCCATATTTAAGCCATTGTCGCATGGAGTTGGGGTTCGAGTTGGGGTTTGGGTTAGGATGTCATTTTTATATAACAAAAAGTTGTTCTAACCCTAAACCCAAGCGAAAATGGTAAAAAAGAGCAAAAAAAAGAGAAATCAATAAATAAAACGACAAAAAAAGATGCACCGTTTAAGTGAATGGGAAGGACTGGCGTATCGAATGCACTCCAAAGTGGAATTTGGCGTATGTATTGCACGATTTTTACTCTTCGAGTTTGCGTACCCCCAAAACCACGGTGACTTTGAGTTTATCAATATTTACGTTGGCGTACAGCACGCTCAAATCCTACGCCAACTAAGAAGGTGGTGTACGCCCGTTTTGAATGCGCAGAAACACAATTCCTAAAACCCCAAAACTCGCTGACAAACTTAAAGATATGATATGACCCACTGTAAAAAAAAACATACACTCTAAAAAAATACTCCGTAAAAAAGCGGATAATGTCCTGGCAGAAAATTACCGGCACTTTTTCCGTTATGTTTACAGACATTTCTGTTTATTAAAAAACTAAACATTCTGTAGATTTAAAGAACACTGTCCGTAGATTTAGAGAACATTGTCTGTAGCCTTTATGGACACTTCAATCTGCCCATGAAACGCAACAATGGTGACAATCAACAACACAGCTTCATGCCGCAATGCATGCTGGGTACAAAGATTGTGGAAAACTCTTTCTTAACATTTATTCATTTACTCTCACCATTGTTGAGATTTGTATCCAAAGTGTTGATGTCTCTGAAGCAAACACCACAGCTGACATATTTGCAACAATCTTATTCAATACCGTGTCTTATTACATCAGCATAGAGTGTCACTCTTAAACATTTCAGTTCCTTTTTCTTATTTTATCATTTCATATGTAAATGCTAGGCAGCATAACATGAAAACAACCAAGTTTAGATGACATCATAGACCCTTCCTCTTACTCAAAAAACAAACAAGTTGTAATTGCTACAAGAAAAAACATTGTTGCAATGTTAAAAGATCAGAGTCAATTCTGGAAAGTCAAGGGACAAAAGCCTAACTAAAGGGAACACTAATCACCATAGTGGTGACTTCAAATGAATCTAAAACAAACACAAACTGTAGATTTAATGTGATAAATGTTGTGGTAAATATCCATTTGACTTACACGTCACGTCAGAAAGAAGATTTGTCTACTAAATCACATGTGTGGATGCTGGAATAGTTGAACACTTGTATCTTGTTCTGACAGCATTTGTTTAGAAGTTAAACATCATCCATGTTAGTAAAGAACTCTGCAAGCAAGTTGTAATTTTAGGTTTCAAACAGAGATGGTGATAGAGAGGCAAAAGTGAAAGATTGCAGCAGGGGTTATTGCACCCATAATGCAACATGTTATTAAAAAAACAGATAAACGCCTGTAAAACATAAATACGGAAAATTCCTTCATATTTACACAGTACTTTGTCCGTTTTTTTACAGATTTTGTTTAGAGTGTATCTCTGTAGACAGCCAAAAGAACTACAAAGACTTCAACAGGAAGTGACATCATAAACATAATACAAAATACAAATAAAAGACATAACAACCACAAAACACATGGTTCGTTAGTTTAGGCATATTTGAACATGACAGTCTTGCTTTGATCTGCACCAAAACAACCGAATCGAGACCACTTGGA
Source organism: Misgurnus mizolepis (assembly GCA_025389145.1). Classification (NCBI taxonomy): domain Eukaryota; kingdom Metazoa; phylum Chordata; class Actinopteri; order Cypriniformes; family Cobitidae; genus Misgurnus; species Misgurnus mizolepis. The sequence goes on from JAIFKI010000021.1 coordinate 1,330,557, forward strand.
TGAAGTGATCTCGGCTTGATTATTAATGAACTGATGATTATTCACATACTTATCTGTGATGTGATATATCATTGTTACTAATATGGCAAAAACATGTTTACTACACCATGGTTACTGTAATGACACCATGGCTAATTTTCATGAAGGAGACAGAAGCAAACATCTGCATGAGGAGCACAGTGACCCCTATCTGTACAAACAAATATAACAGTCACTGTGTTCAACATTGTGCTGCTCATCATACATTTATTCTGATATTTATGAATATTGGTATAACATTTTTATATTGAAAAAAGTGGTATATGTTTATGTAACTGTTCTTACAGGGTTTCATGACTGTTATTGAGTTTAGGACTCAGTTTTACTGTGACTTTCACCTATAAGTGATATAATAAACAGATTTTTTTGATGCACTGCTGTTTTCATCTTAAATTTGTCAAACGTTTCCAACCCATCATTTTTAAGTTGATTTTTTTCAGTCTGGTGCATCTTTCTTTGTATAAGAAAAGTTTTACCTCAGATATCTACAGAAGTTATGGTTGTGAAGACCTTCGGAGGTTTAACATGAGACAGGAGTGAGACAGACTGATCTTGTTTTGTAGAGAAGCAGAATCATTACACCTCTGAACCTAACCCTAAAACCTACATTTTGTGAGAAAACTTGATGAACACTTTTTAAAAAACACAAACTCTGTCTTATGATTTATTGTGTTTCATGTGTTCCTGTGGAATAAAGCATTGTGTTAGCAAAGGTCATGGGTTTGATTCACAGGAAACGCACAAAGTCTACATACAAAAAAAATGTAAAGCTTTAACTGCAAGTTACTTTCTGTCAAATGTATTCGATGTAAATGATTGACAGTGTGGAAGCTCTTGTACGGTAAACTACCAAAGTACAATTGATTAAACAAACTTACAAAAATACTTGTGAACTGTAGCTGACTATCAGAGGTGTAAAAAGTACTTAAAAATGTTACTCAAGTGAAAGTACAAGTACTCAGTGTAAATTTTACTCAATTAAAAGTAAAAGTATCTGGCCAGAACCATACTTGAGTAAAAGAAAAAATACCACATTAAAATTGTACTTGAGTATTAAAAAAGTAAAAGTAACAGAAAGAATGAAAACTAGAGAATCTTGTTTAAGCTTTTTTTATTTTATAAAATTTTAAGACTCCCTTACTTCTGTATGCCAGTGGTTTTCAAACTGGGGGGTCGCGAGATGGTGCCAGGGGGCCCCAGTTTAATGACATTTTATGAAATACATTAATTTATCATGAATTCTGTGTAATTAAACCTAAAAAAATAAGGCTACTAACTAACAGCACTACTTTTTGTATAATTTAATGTTTTTTTTTTATTAAAATGTTGAGTTTTAGAATAGTTTTTGTCACAAATTTTCTTTGGGGGGCCGCAAAGGAATGCACCGTACACAAGGGGGGCCGCACGCTGAAAAAGTTTGGGAACCACTGCTGTATGCAACATGCTACTCAAAGTTGTAAAACCTCAATTATAAAACGGCCCGTTCTGGTTCTTCATTCTGATTGGTTGAAACGCGTTCTAAGGCGTGATAAAATACCTTGGTAACCCCACGGTTCAGATCGCATTACAGGAGTATCACTGCGCCACTGTTGCTGCGTACTGATTTATGAAAATAAACACCACAGTCTTTAATCATATTTTTAATTTGTATACAATTACACAATTATGGCGATATCTAGATCAATTTCAATAAATATTGTTATTGTTGTTCAATAAATAAGTCATCTCATTAATGAAGAGAAAACTCTCCCTGAGTTTCTAACTCAAATTCATATTTCCGCTATCCACTGGGTGGCGATCTTACCCAACTTAAACACTGACGCATTCACTCAACACTAAAAACTGCGTGTTTTGATCAGGCTCTGAATCTGATCTCTTACAAAAGTTATTCACATAAATGGAATTATTTCTGCTTTTAGCTGAAAATTTGAGAGGTGATAAGAGAACAAATAAAGGTAGGATGAAACTTTTTTTTTTCAGGTGGTATGTTCTTTCATTTGATATTTTATGTTTATTTAAAGAAGATAATTTTTCTGTAAGGCATTAAACTAAAACTGGGTGGCAACTTAAAAAAAATCCGCTGACGGGGAAAGAGTTAAAGTTAAGCATGCTTACATTATTTGATCATCACTTCAACAGTTGCACAATATAAATGTTAATGTATATTTTAGATCTTAAATCATATTTTCATTCTGTCTTTGCTGCCTCTGTGTTGGTTGGGAACTGCGCTCTGTTTCAGTCACACTTGATTCTGAGGAACTACGTACTTTGTTTGGCAGAAGAGTAATATTTGTACTAATATAATTACAACTTATTTGTGTTTTACTTTATAAAATCCTGCTAACGTTATGCATATGAAGTAACCGGTTTATAAACGCAATAACCCTCGCGAAGCAGTGGGGTTACAGTGCATTTTATAACTTCGCGTCGTGCCTAACAACGCCCATTGGCTGTTATAAAATGCACTGGTTACCCACTGCTTCTTGGGGCTTATTGCTTTAATTTAACTTAAGCAGGAGTTGATTTTCAAAATTGTGAGTATCAAGCCTAGATGTTTTGGGGCTGAAAATTAAAAAAACAACAACAAATATAAAGAAGTCTTTATATTGTATGCAATATAAATGTAACATTTACACATTTATGCACAAATTACATTTATGCACTGTACATTTGCACACTTTATAATGTTAAATAATTGCTGATTATAGAAAAAGAGTAGCATTTAGTGACTATCAAACATGATTTTTTGAAATGATGACATGCAGAGCCGGTGCCAGACCATAACTAACAGGGGGGCATTTGGCTTCCAATGGGGGGGGGCACGCAATAGCAACAATAACTTGCAAAAACAAGACATTAAAACAAAAAATACAGTGCAAGCACACACTCATACAACTGGTAAAGACTGTCAGCTCATTTCCCGTATAAAGTGCAAAAGACCACAAACTATGCGCAAAACTATTGAACTTTGACCGCGGCGTGAGTGCAAGCGGCAATACATCCAATCAGAGAAACTGGTCTATTTGAATTAAAGAAAACATATATCAACTATATTTTCCTCATTTGATTACATTACAAGTCATGAAACATTCAATGTTTAATTTATTTGAATTAATCTTGATATATATTAAATTAATAAAAAACTTTGTAGGGGGGCACAACAACCTGTTTGGGGGGGGCACTGCCCGCGAATGCCCCCCCTTGACGCCGGCCCTGATGACATGACAGGGTGAATTGTTTTCATTACATTAATTTTGACAATACAACATGATATTTGGTAATCCAAGTCTTGTAGCAGAAACACATTTTCTCGCTTGGCATTCTGGTATTGATGCAACATGATGTCACCTCCAAGGTAGGACCAATGAACTGATCAGTTTCATGGAATGTGAAAACAAATCTCATTGGCATAATAAATAACATTTAAATTAAACTGGCCATTGGTGCAATTCAATTGGTTTGGAAAGAGCAAGGGAAAATAGAATGAAGTGATCTCTAAAAAAGAAGTACTTTGTGACTGTAAATAAAATTGTAAGGAGTAAAAAGTACTTTTTTTCTTAAAAAACGTAATTAAGTAAAAGTATTGACTTTTAATTGTACTCAAAAAAAGTAAAAATACCCAAAAATAATCAAGTTAAATTACTCAAGTACTTTACACCTCGGCTGACTATATAATAACTGAACACAATTGTAAGTTTAATTGCAGATAAAGATCCTCTATAAGTCTTCAGGATCCCAAAGACAAAATATTATTTTTATTTTCCTGTCATTTATATTTAATGATTCAAACAACATTAAACTCATGGTGGCACAAAGTGTTTATAGTGATAAAAGTCACAGTTCAAAAGTTACTGAGAAAACATGCAGGACTTCAGAGTGATAAAATATTCAGTGAGAAATGACAAGAGCTGTGGAGATTCAAAAAACTGATTGTGACCACAAACCTATAAACTAAAATAAATATGAGAACTTTAGTCACCTCAGTTCTTCAGTTAATGTTCCATTAATATCTTCATCTGACCTTTATCTCACACTTCTTCACCTTTATTTCAACATCTACTGTGGTTCGTTAGGTTTCTGGTTCAGTTTTTTTGGTGCATTAGTTTTTTGTGTGTTTTCTTAAGCTGTCAAAAGCAGATTGGGGACTGGGGTTTAGTGATCTAGCTGTAACAGGTTTCAAGGCATGCTGTTGTACACACAGATGCCTCCAACATGAGGTGGGGTACCACGTACGATGGCCTTGCAGTTTCGGGAGTGTGGACAGCACCCCAGCTGCACTGGCACATCAACTGCCGCAAGCTGTGGGCTGTATATCTAGCACTCATTTGTCTCGCCTCGTCTTATTACAGTCTATCTATGTCAACCCTTTGGTTGTTCATATCATGTACCACCCATTTAACCACCCATTTAACCCCACCAGGGGTGGCTTCCGCAGCGTTCCTACTCTGCTCAGTCAGGTCACTTCTCAGTTTGCTAGTTCACTATCGTGGGTCAAGGAACAAGTGGTGACCGGCCTTATGCCTTATACCTTATTTTCCGTTTCCTTAGTGGAATCGGAGGGTTTACACAGACACTGGAAAGGTCAGCTTCAGTGGCGCTTTGGTAGGGATTACCAATTCATCGGTCAACGTGACGTCGTAGTGACTGACTAAAAGGGAACGTCTCTGTAACGTATGTAACCATCGTTCCCTGAAGGAAGGGAACGGAGACATCCCGTCGCCACTGTTTGCTGTTCCACTGCTGATTACGGCCGTGCTCTGTGCTTGGCTTTCCAAGCGAATATAGCTGCGAATGTGCACTTGCTGCTTATATACTCGCACTGCAGAGCGGCGCCGGCAGAGGCAAATACCAACATGCCAAGTTCATTGGCATTTTAGAAGTTTCACGAAGTAGATTGGTCTCTCTAAGCGATATCCCAATTCGTTGGTCACGACTTGACATCTTCGTTCCCTTCCTAAAGGGATGGTTACATCTGTAACTAAGATGTTGATGTTATTTTGAATAAAATCGAGGTTTATACCCCGCACATCTTTGTCAGACATTTTTTGTCAGTGTTTCCATCTCATTGCCCAAACCCTGTGTGTGTGGTTTGTGGTTTTGTCTTTCATTTTGTATTTTGATTTGTATTTTGGCACTTCCTGTTGTGTGTTTGCAGTTCTTTGTCTTGTTAATGTTTGTTTCTGTTATCAATTACTGTTTAGGTTTATATGCCATCTGTATATGTCCCTACCCACATAGCAATGTTGTTCCGGCCCAGCTCCGGCCCACACAACCAGTTTTCCTCGGCCCACATACAACGAAGAATGACGGCCCTTTAATGGCCCAGTTCTGGATTACAGACAATAGCACATAACTGGCCCAGACCTGGGCCAGAACAGGCCCTACAAACAAGCCTACCATGGCCCTTGCAGCCCTTACTTAGCCCCCAGGAAGCCCTCATGCAGCAAAATCCCCAGAGTTAAATAAACACTGCTGGATGTATATATTGTCCCAATCTTACAGAGTGTTAAAAAGTAACACTGAAGCAGAATTAAAAGCTCTGTTATACTCTCTCACCATCTCTGTCTGAAACCTAAAATTGCATTTTACATCTTACTTGTAGAGTCATTTTCTTACTTTAGGTTTAGATTTTGTTCCATTTAAAGTCACCCTTATTGTGATCAGTGTTTGATTTAGTTAAACTTGACTCGTGACTCTTCCCTTATTTAGTTTATTGACTGCTTTAACTCTGTGTTTTAAGACATGTTGTTTACAGCAGGGTAAAGACAATAGAGCAACTCTTTGATGGTGGTTAGCACTGTTAATAAAGTCTAAACATCATCAACTAGAAAATGTATGAATTAATTTATTGTTTGAACCCTTATCAGAAGTATCTTTCTCTGACAATAATGTGATACTACAGTATGAAATCCAGCTCTCTCATAGCAGTTTGTTATTCTGAAGAATTTTGAAACATTGACACAAAAAATTAACTGGTTTGTTATGTAGGCACACAAACATCAAGAATCAGAGTATGAATCACAACGATGGTGACAAAGAAAATAGTAAAAAGTTCATTTTTTATCCATGCTGCAGTGCATGATGGGAGTCCTGGATGAGATTTGTAATTTGTTGATACCCAGCAAGCATTGCAGCATGAAGTTTTTCATTTTATTGTCACCATCATTGTGATTCATACTCTGATTCTTGATGTTTGTGTGTCTACACAACAAACCGGTTAATTTTAAGTGTCAGTGTTTCAAAATTCTTCCGAATAACAAACTGCTATGAGAGAGCTCGATCTCATACTGTAGTATCACATTATTGTCAGAGAAAGATGCTTCTGATAAGTGTTCAAACATTAAATTAATACATACGTCTTCTAGTTGATGATGTTTAGACCTTATTAACAGTGCTAACCACCATCAATGAATTGCTCTATTGGCTTCTCCCTGCTGTAAACAACATGTCTTAAAACACAGAGATAAAGCAGTCAAAAAACTAAATAAGGGAAGAGTCAAGAGTCAAGTTCAACTAAAACAAACACTAATCACAATAAGGGTGACTTTAAATGGAACAAAATCTAAACCTAAAGTAAGAAAATGACTCTACAAGTAAGATGTAAAATGCAATTTTAGGTTTCAGACAGAGATGGTGAGAGAGAGGATAACAGAGCTTTTAGTTCTGCTTCATTGTTACTTTTTAACACTTTGTAAGATTGGGACAATATATACATCCAGCAGTGTTTATTTAACTCTGGGGATTTTGCTGCATGAGGGCTTCCTGGGGCTAAGTAAGGGCTGCAAGGGCCATGGTAGGCTTGTTTGTAGGGCCTGTTCTGGCCCAGGTCTGGGCCAGTTATGTGCTATTGTCTGTAATCCAGAACTGGGCCATTGAAGGGCCGTCATTCTTCGTTGTATGTGGGCCGAGGAAAACTGGTTGTGTGGGCCGGAGCTGGGCCGGAACAACATTGCTATGTGGGTAGCAATATTCAGGGAAGACTGAATTGTCCCTAGCAATAATTTCGACCAAACAATTAATCTGTATTTATATATAACCACTAATGTCCTTCTTATTCTTGTGTTTTCTATTTTTTTACTTATTATATTTTTTTTCAGGAATCATTTAAATGAGATTAGAAATCTTTTGCAATCCCGTTCTGTAAAATGACGCTCTATGTGGTACACAAACGGTTAACAGCTTTCGTTCTCTGCAATGCCCGCCTCCGTAACTCACATCGCTAATATGATTGGCTTTGCATTTCTTTAGTCCCGCCTCTCTAAACACATTGCTAATATGATTGGATTAGCATTTCTTTAGTCCCGCCTCTCTAACTCACATCACTTTTATGATGGGCTTGTCTTTACTCGCTACGTGTGATAGGATGGTTTCACTTTGTACAACGCGCCAAAGTTCACTCAACAAGACGCGCGTGATTATTCGGGCTACAGGTAAGTGAGGAAGAAAGTATTATTATACCCACTGTAACTGTTTCATGCACAAAATACGGAACAAGTTGTGTCACATAATGATTCAAGGACAGTCCCACATGGAAAAAACATATATAAACATATATGTTTCAATATAGGTTTTGATATAAGTTTTACATATATGTGACATATATAAAATTGGCCGTTTTCCTATATTATATGTACATATATGTACATATATGCACATATATGTTAACCTACATATTGGTAAAATTATTAAAATCTGTAGCTGCTTATAAATTAAACATAAATAAAGGTCCAACCAATGACAGTCTGCACCTGCAGGAGCAAGGTTCAAACCTCCAACCTTCCGATTACAAAAAAAAAATGCAATCCCACGCGCCACTGCTGGGATTCGAACACCCAACCTTCCGATCATTAGACAACTCGCTTTACCATCTGCGCTACAGTCACTGTTAAATATCACTGAACAGTAGCTGTTAAATTAAACCATTTTGTTATACATGTCGTAGACAGATCTTGTAAATGTTTTAAATGTGCAGACATCATAACTTTATTTAATAATTCACATAATTTATGGCCTGTATATGCACATATATGCACCTCAATTTTGCATATATGCAGCATATATATTATCATATATGGGCATATATGCTGTATATGTGCAGCATATATGGGCATATATGCTGTATATGTGCAGCATATATGTGCATAGTAGCTGCATATAGGTTTCATATATGTGCATATATATTATTATATATGTGCATATATGCTGTATATGTGCTGCATATATGTGCATATTAGCTGCATATATGTTTCATATATGCGCATATATGCTGTATATATGCAGCATATATGTGCATATAAGCTGCATATAGGTTTCATATATGCACATATATCCACATATAGGTTCTTTCCATGTGGGGTGTTTTCACCAATACACGACAATCCCATGTTAACCTGAGGAGTTGCAAACTTTTGTCAACCTTTTATAAATGGGGTAGCAAGGTTATTTAGGGGGTCCCTAATCCATGAAAGAAAATAACCCCAACATGGTAAAAACATGAATTCATGTCATGATTGCTACTAGGGAATGAACTTGCGCTCCCTGGGCGGTTCAGCGCAAAAAGGAGGCGTGTTGCGGCGCAAACCATCTCTTATGCTATTTTGCAGTTTCAAAAAACAATTGCGCTACTAACCAAAAAAAACTAGTCTAAAGTCAGTGGCGCGTTGCGCGTGGTTCATTATGCTATTTTAAGGGCGCATGCTTGACCATAATGTATAGCGTGCACAACGCGCATACACTTTGCTTATCTAATCTACACAGATGCAACAGTTATTTTTGCAAATCATAAATTGTTACACTTAAAAATATTAATACACGAGATAAGGGGAATCATAGTGGTGAGCATTGTGGTGATAGTTTTTATTTATTCTCATGCAAATAACGATTAAAATATTTTCATAACTTTGTTGTGTGGCTGTATTACGTTTATTTTATGTAAATAATAGTTAAAATGTTTTCATAAGAAACCTTAATGTATATGAACTTGATTTGTAAGAGTACTTTGGGGTTGGACCTTGCTTGCGTTTCTTGGGTCCGATTTCAAAGCCCCCAAACCCTTTCAGCGGTGAGGGTGGACGCAGCGATGTCCTCTGCTGGCGTCAAGTCCTGAGGCAGATCCACCTCCCGTTACACGGCGTGCCCGATTTATGCTGGCAAGCGTGGGATTCCCCCGTACAAGAACGTCGGTCTCCTCGGCTGTGAACCGCTCCTGGCGTGCGCCTGGTAAATCCGTCATAATAATAGCAACCCGCCATGGAACTTGCGCCCTTGCGTTTAAAGGGAATGTTGGCTAGCGTTCTGATTGGTTTATTTGACGTTACGCCCAAACCACACCTATGAATAATGAACCTACTTCAGACCAACCCCTTATTGATTTGCGCCCGGCGCAAGAGTTATTTCTCACGCCGGGAAAATAGCAACAGCGCCCAAGATCCGCCCACAAACTCACTTGCGCGTTGCGCTTCGCACTTGCGTTTCAGATCGTTAAAATAGAGCCCTAGGATTGTTTTGGCAAAATTAAATTAAGAATTAAATATTAATTGCATATTCTTCATTGTAATAAAGTAAATATGGTTATATCTTACAATGTGATTTTCTTTTTTTTGACAAAGACTTAAACAGTTACTGTTTATTAGGCTCTAGGACATAACGAATTGTTAATTATAAATTTGGGATGGCCGGGGGTGGCGAGTCAGATGTTACTGAGTAAAGTGCATACTGAGTTGTCTGTTGTTTATGTCAAGTAAACGGTGATAAACAGTTTTTGCAATGCAACCATTTTATTTATGTCCCCACCAATGCCAGAATCAAACCTACGCCCTTGTGTTTGTGTCACACTCCTGTATTTTTGCTCATTGCTTTATGTTTTAAATTCATTAAAAGCTGTCATATACAGTAGATTGTGTCTCTTCACTTCATGTTTTTTATTTGTGGGGGATGTGACAGCCTCTTTGAAACCACGCCTTTCCAGCTCCAGTCAACTTTAGACACGATATACAACATTAAGTTTCAACACTGAGTTTTTTGAAGTCACATTTTAGCAATATTCAGAAAATGTTTTACACATTTCTTGTATTGTGTTTGTGGACTCTGGTTGGTAAGTTAACTTTGTATTTGTATTTATTTAAATAACAATCAATTTCCTTTACGAAAATTAAACATGGTTTAATTTTAGTAAAAAAGTAGTAATCATGTTTTTTTTTTTTTGGTGTATTGATTACAATTAGCAAAACCATGGTTTTACTACACTAACCATGTTTTTATTTTATTTTAACTGTAGTAAAACCATGGTTAATTTTAGTAAGGGACAGCATCCTGATATTGTAAAACCCGCAACCTTTTTTTAAGTTTCAGTAAGATCTCATTTAACTAACAATGTTACGATTTAAGCAAGGTTGCTTTATAAAATTCCTATAAAAAAATGTAAACAAGTATTATAAATTTCTGTTAAGGAGATGAATCTTTCTCTGCAGGTGTGTTTGGTGATAAAGTGAAGTCAGTGTCAGTGTATGAGGGTGATTCTGTTACTCTACACACTGATATTACTGAAATACAGAGAGATGATCTGATAGAGTGGTGGTTTAAAGAAATCCGCATCGCCAGAATCAAGAGTTCAGATATCAATCCTATAAATGCAGCAAATGATAAGACTAAGAGATTCAGAGACAGACTGAAGATAAACAATCAGACTGCAGATCTCACCATCACAAACATCACACCTGAACACACTGGAAATTATGAACTTATTAAGAATGGAGAAAAAATAGTCAAGAAATTTTATCTCACAGTTTATGGTGAGTAGTTAAGTAATTTTATTTGTATTGCACTTTTTTACAATGTTGCATTGTTTCAAGCAGTTTTACATGAATCAAAACCACAAATAATGGGAGAATTGTTAAATATAAACAGTAGTATAGAACTGAATTTATAATATAATTTCAAATTGTATTGTTCTTATAAATAAAGAAAATATAATTTATGGTACTTTCCATTGACTATAAGACTATAAGCAATTAATTTGTCAAATAACATGCGTCATATTAAACTAGACATGAATTTCCATCTTACATGGAAATGGCCCTTAAAATAATAATAATAACACGATAGCAATAATACAATGAACAGCAAAAAAGGCATGTAAAAACATCAATGCAATGACAGCAACAAGAAACCAAAACTTCACATGTGGAGAAAAACTGAGAACAAGAACCAGAACTGGGATGAACATTAGGCCAAACTGGTACCCGTAGAGGCCGTTCACATGTTTAAGGCCATGCAGTACAATAGATAGCCTATGTGTGATATCTGTGTAGAGTATTTGTAAAAAATCTTACCTGCAGTATTCAGGCTTTGAATCTCTTTGTCATAGTTACAACTAATAATATTTTACCATGACTTAATTTTTGTTTTTCACAATCACAATAAACTTTTACACTGAAAAATAAAACAACACAGTTAATATTTTTCATAGGATACTTCTGTGATTCTCTGATATTTCTCTCTTTATATTTTCCAGCTTCTCCTACAACCACGAATGGTGAGTGTCCACAAACTCCATCATAAAGTTCTTGTTAAGTAACAGAGGTGGGTAGAGTACCCAAAATCTGTACTCAAGTAAAAGTACAAGTACTTATGCAAAAATTTACTCAAGTAAAAGTAAAATTATCAATCTAATTATTTACTTGAGTAAGAGTAAAAAAGTATTAGATGAAAAAACTACTCAAGTAGTTAGTTACTCGTTACTTCCGATCTGATAAAGAAGTAGCGCAAAAGCACTGAATTTCAGACTACTTGGAGGGTTTTCACAAACTTCTCCTTAAAAGTCTCATTGTTCTGCTTATATACAAGTAAAGCAGCCTATCTCAGTCCTGCAATGGGTACATTAACATCACGTAATGTGTCATTTAAGAAAAAATCTCAAACACACACACACAGATGTTTTTCTGACGGTTTACTCTGTATTTATTTTCATGTTCACAACACAAACTTGTCAGCATCTGCCTTTAAACATGCAAACAGTAAACAACAAAGAATGTGTGTGTGTCTGTTTGTTATCATGTTTTTATATGAATAGGTTATTTTCATTGCCATTAAAGTGCAATTATGAACATAAACAGGAGCTTAATAAAAATGATCATTTTAGAATTTCATATGAAACTTATCTGTTTTTGCAAATCAACTCTACATTTATTAAAATATATAATACATGTTTCTTTAAAATCAAACTTTATTCTTTTATTTTTATTCATTCATTCTGTATGAAGGTTTTATATAAAATACAATCCCGTTTTTATTTGAATGTATTTTCTACATATTAGTGAGGTGTCCGGATTTGTGTATAAATGCAAGACGTCATTACATTATGCTGTTCAGTTTGTTTAGTTGTGGGAAAATGATATGGACATGTGCAGATGTGAACGTGCTGTTTGGATGGTTTAACTTACACTAGCACAAGAGTGCATATGGCAAAAAAACTCGGACAGTGTGTGAAATGACCATTAATAGTGTTAAAATAGACATTACTGTGACACTTACTTCAGGTTGGATCTTGAATTCCTGTACACTGAGATGTTAGCTCGTTTAGTGAACAAAGCATGCATCGCATTATGAAACTATTCTTTTTGATCTCTTGGAGTGAAAACATAGACCGAACTTGAAGCCACGCATGATCTGCCTCCAATATCTCGCACAATGCACACGCGCCCTCATCTGCTTCTCCTATCATCTACGCGCGGTCGCGCGCGCTAAAGGGTGACGCAGCCTGTTTCGCGAAACTTCCGAACACGCCCTATAAACTTTTAAAAATATATATATTCATTAATTATTACCATTTGACAGTAGCGCAGTAACGCCGCCGAATGTAGCGAAGTAAAAGTATATTTTTTTCACTAGACATGTACTTGAGTAAGAGTAAAAGTACCCATCCTTAAATTTACTCTAAAAGTACTAGTTACCCAAAAAATTTACTCAAGTAAATGTAACGAAGTAAATGTAATTCGTTACTACCCACCTCTGTTAAGTAACACTTCAAACCCAATATGAGTTGTTAACAGCTAAAGATGTTTCAGCTCTGTTGTGTTTATTCATTTAGGCCATTTCTGCATTTGATTGCCCGAAATATCAAAAAGCACCAATCAAAAATCCTAAAAGAAAAAGAGCTAAATATTTTAGTGTGTGCTCTCTAACAGAAATACCAAACAAATGTCAAGTTTTCCACATGTGAAACATGCGTATAATGTGATGACAAGGTTTTCACTTGTGAAGGATCCTACCTTAGATCCTCACGTGGAGAATGTTTTTATTATTTTGTTTTTTTAGTTTATTCCTAATCATTTATTTACATAATCATTTTATACTCATTAGTTATACATATAATTGTTTATTTGATTATTTAATATTATTTTATCATTATCAATTTCATTATTATCATATTTATCATTAAATTATTCATTTATTCATTATAATTCTATATTTTATTATATTATTCATTCATTCATTATATTTCTTTGTTGCATATGTCTTATTGATTTCATTGTTGTTCAGTCTTATAGTTGTCTCACATAAAGAGAATGTTTATGGAAGCTCAAGGTTTGTGGGATGTTGCTATTAAGTTTTGGTATAACAGAGCATGTTGAATTCATGCTGGTTAGACGAGGGTTGAACGAGGTTTGAACATTGAGACGTATGCAACTGAAGCTGTCCATAAATAAAACTCTGTTCTATTTTTATCAACTAAACCTTTGTCTCATGTCCTGCTTGTGCTCTCCTCTACACTGTCAGAAATAGGGGTACAGTAGGGGTCCATTTCTGTCCCCCAAGGTACAATCAACACAAAAGTACCCCATAGGGCTCATTATTGGACCTCAAGGTACATGTTTGTACCTTTTTGAGGGTCAAAAAGGTACATATTTGTTCCCAAGCATTAAAAGGTACATATTTGTACCATTTCTTTTAAAGGATAAGGTACAATGTTAAGAGACAGCCTCTTGCCATTTTTTTTTATTTGTTGTTCTAGACAACTGCTGTAAATCTGGTCAGTAACGTAAATAACTATTGTGTCAATTTTTGTTTCCTTTAGTTGGACACATGGGTATTGAAGTAGTATTAGTTTTCTTCTGTTCATTGACAGTGTGTTTAATTTTAAATTTTAATTTTAAATTTTAATGAAAAAAAAAGTTAATTTCACTTAATAAAAACTTTGATATGAATTCAAAAACTGCAATTGATTAACCATTATTTAAATATTTAATATTTAATAAATACTGAATAACTAAATCCCTCACACACACCGAAAAAAACCCCGCGCTTTTATTTTGACACGCGCCCATCCCCCCACATCTCACGGTCGGAGTCAGTTTCACAGAGCAGCGCAGGAGGACGACAGACACATAAAGAACATTAACAGGTAAGCACTGGAAACTCATTCATCATCTTTAAAACATTTTTAAACTTTAAAAATGTGTTGTTTGTCGTGGCTCTTCATTTTAATACTGATTCGGTTACGGTTATTTGTGTAAAGTTGTATACGACGAGTCAACGCGATATTGACACAGCACTATTGCCTCAGACTCCTTAGACTCATTTTTATGAGCAGGTTAATGTGCATTAAGTATACCACAGTTCTGTAAGTGGAGAAATAATTCATATTTATGTGTGTTTTCTCACAGTTTAGTTTGAATCTCTCTCAGTCAGTCAGGGGGAGATTAACTGACAGACTGTATAACGTTACACGTCTTACCAAGAAACCTTTTAACGTTACCACATTTATTAATTTATTTATGATATTGTTTGATTACACCACAGTTCTGTAAGTGGAAAATTAATTTATATTTATGTGTGTTTTCTCACAGTTTAGCACAAATGTTTCCCGTGGAAGCTTGAATCTCTCTCAGTCAGGGGGGAGATTGACTGACTGACTGTTTACTCGCCACCAAACAGTAATTTACCCTGAAACCTTTTACAGGTAACGTTACCACATTTATTATTTTATTTATTATGTTGTTTGAGTACACCACAGTTCTGTAAGTGGAAAAATAATTCATATTTATGTGTGTTTTCTCTCTCAGTAAGGACTAACGTTAACTGACTGTCTGTCTGCTCTCAACCAAACAGTCATTCAGGACCTTGTAAAGGTAACATTACCACATTTATTATGTATTTATTATGTTAAGTGAGTACACCACAGTTCTGTAAGTGGAAAATTAATTCATATTTATGTGTGTTTTCTCACAGTTTAGCGCAAACGTTTCCTGCGCAAGTTTGAATCTCTCAGTCAGGGGGGAGATTGACTGACTGACTGACTGACTGACTGTCTACTCGCCACCAGTCAGTTACACAGAAACCTTTTAAAGGTAATGTTACCACATTTATTTATATATTATGTTGTTTGAGTACACCACAGTTATGTAAGTGGAAAATTAATTCATATTTATGTGTGTTTTCTCACAGTTTAGCACAAACGTTTCCCGCGCAAGTTTGGATCTCTCAGTCAGGGGGGAGATTGACTGACTGACTGACTGACTGTCTACTCGCCACCAGTCAGTTACACAGAAACCTTTTAAAGGTAATGTTACCACATTTATTTATTTATTATGTTGTTTGAGTACACCACAGTTATGTAAGTGGAAAATTAATTTATATTTATGTGTGTTTTCTCACAGTTTAGCACAAATGTTTCCCGTGGAAGTTTGAATCTCTCTCAGTCAGGGGGGAGATTGACTGACTGACTGTTTACTCGCCACCAAACAGTAATTTACCCTGAAACCTTTTACAGGTAACGTTACCACATTTATTATTTTATTTATTATGTTGTTTGAGTACACCACAGTTCTGTAAGTGGAAAAATAATTCATATTTATGTGTGTTTTCTCTCTCAGTAAGGACTAACGTTAACTGACTGTCTGTCTGCTCTCAACCAAACAGTCATTCAGGACCTTGTAAAGGTAACATTACCACATTTATTATGTATTTATTATGTTAAGTGAGTACACCACAGTTCTGTAAGTGGAAAATTAATTCATATTTATGTGTGTTTTCTCACAGTTTAGCGCAAACGTTTCCTGCGCAAGTTTGAATCTCTCAGTCAGGGGGGAGATTGACTGACTGACTGACTGACTGACTGACTGTCTACTCGCCACCAGTCAGTTACACAGAAACCTTTTAAAGGTAATGTTACCACATTTATTTATTTATTATGTTGTTTGAGTACACCACAGTTATGTAAGTGGAAAATTATTTCATATTTATGTGTGTTTTCTCACAGTTTAGCACAAACGTTTCCCGCGCAAGTTTGGATCTTTACCATTGAGGGTGGCTGACTGTTCTCTACCAACCATCATTCACACGCAAAAACTTTAAAGGTACCACATTTATTTATGTTGTGAGTATACCACAGTTCTGTCAGTGGAAAATGTATTCATATTTTTGTGTTTTCTCACAGATAAGTATGAACGTGCCCAGAGCAGTTTTCGATCTTTACCATTAAGGTGGCTGACTGACTATCCTCTACCACCCATCATTAACACAACAAAAACTAAAGAAATGTTACTCCATATGGACCTATTCATTTACTCATTATGCTGTGAGTACACCAGTTTTATCAGGGAAAAAATGTATATTTGTGTGTTTCTCACTGCTTGGCAAGGACAGATGTGGCCCTGTTAAAAATGTTTAAATGTCGTTTGGTTTAAGGAACAGCACACTGATTTTGTTTTAAATATTCCTGTTTGGACAGTCTGTTAAAGTCATAAAGCAGGGGTGGGGAACCCTGGTCCTGGAGGGCCACTGTCCTGCAGAGTATAGTTCCAACCCTAATTAAACACACCTGAAAAATCTAATTCAAGTCTTCAGGATTACTTGAAAATGAAATTCAGGTGTGTTTGATTAGGGTTGGAACTAAACTCTGCAGGACAGTGGCCCTCCAGGACCCAGGGTTCCCCACTCCTGTCATAAAGGAATACATGATATATTTCATAAGTAAAGTGTAAATGTAATATTAGTTTTTAATGTTGTGAATTTGGACTGAACAGCACACTTCTGTTTTATATCTAAACCTTTTGTAAAATAAATGATTGTTCAATAAACTGTGTATTTTATCTTTTCTGTTATCATTTTTTTTACTAATGTTTAAAATGTACCTTTACGCTAAATGATTGGCTAAATCAACACAAATATATTGAGTCATATGCAATTTTAATTTAAAGTTTACAGTACTTAGATTGAGATATATGTATAAGTTTTAAAACCATAATCAATGAGTGTACCCCGTCAAAGCCAATTTTGTACCCTTTTTGAAGGGTCCATATTTGTACTGTTAAATAAAGGTACAAAATTGTCACCAGAGGTACAAAACTGGTCTCTTAAGGTACAAATCACAAGGGTACAAATTTGTACCCTCTGCCAAGGGTACAAAAACTGTACCCTTGAGGGTACAGCCCCAGTGACAAGCCATTGTACCCCTAAAGGTACATTTATGTCCTTTCTTTTCTGAGAGTGTAGCAACGATTGATAAACCTTTTAACTGACAGAAGCCTGTTAAACAACTAAACGTATATTTTCTGACGTGATCTGGTGTCTGGGGCTGGATCGTTTTTTATTTTGTCTGTGGTGTGGAGAACTGATCTAACATGCGAGATTCACACAAAAATTTTCAGATGTGCATTTGATGTAGAAAACCTGTGACATTCATGTGGCTTGTCTATAACTTTAAAATTCATGTGTAAGTATTTGAACTTAATATAAAGCTTTTTGTGCTGTTTGGATTTTGACAAATGTGAGAGACATTTCTCTTGTTTAGCTGAATGAGCTAAACTCTTACAAATATGTTGTTGTTGCAGCAAACAATCTAACTCAGGAGAATATCCCAGATTATAAACTTCTGATCTCCTGTACTGCTGCTGCTGCTGCTGCTGTTGGATTTATTACATCAGTTTTGATCTTCTGGATCTACAGTAAACACACAAAAACACATCAACAGGGTAAATATCAACTACAGATGATCGGTGTTGTTGTCTCATAAATTTTTTTTAGTCTCAGTGATTTCAAGTGACGGCCCTGCAGCTAAAACATCAGTCAAACTATTTTTGATGAATGAGAGTTGTGTTGTTTTATTTGTAATCTGTCATTATTGTTACAGATCAGACATGTGAAGATGAGATTGCAAATGCTGATCCAAAATTCCGCAAACGAAACACACAGGTAAGGTCAAATCAATTTTTTTTCCTGGATCGTTTTAATTAAAAAAAAAATTACCCTCAATCTCTAACCATTTTTACCCCTAAAATTAGTGTAAAATAATAGTCTGAGAAGAATTTTTAAAAGCCCCTGAAGATTACTATAGATAATAACTTAAGATTCAATGAGGTGAAAATAATCCACATGCAGAGACATTAACTCGTCTGTCAATTTCTTTGGAAACTGCATAAGGCGCACTTGAGAGTTTACATTTATTTCAGATAGAAATCTTTTTGATTAGTTTATTGCGAAATTAGGACAAATAATGGACAGTATCATTTTGTGGAAGCGCAGCATGAGAATTAATTCATCAGTATTTACATTTTAATAAAAACCAGGGACCCCCGCTAATTTATATTTTTGAGCTTTAAGGGGGTCCTTCAATTCTTATAGGAGTTCAAGCCTCCCCTCAATTCAAAAACTGAATATAATTGTGTGTGTGTGTTATAATCTATCAGCAGATATTTATTAAAGCACTAGATGTTTTTATTAGGTGTGTAATGTTAAAAAAAGCTCATGCTTGACCAGTGGCCGCCGGTATATTCTTTTTTGAGGGTGCATGATGTGAAGCTCGTCACAACATGTATATAGCCTGTCATAGTCATGTGTGTGGCTCGTCATGTCAAAAAAAGTGTTTGGTGCATCACGTGTCATGTCAAAATACGAGCCTGCTGCAGACGCTTCAAAGGGTTTTTGAATAAAGAAACGCTCACGTTTGCCAGACTACTTATTCACTTAATCTCATATGTAATAAGAGCTTGTTAAGTTAGTGTCTTGCTAGTACCTGAATGTGAGCGTCTCTTTTGACATAAACCCTTTTGACAGGTGTGCACCAGGCACATATTTTGACATGACATGATGCACATATATTCTAATGCCAAATCAAAAGAGCACTCTTAATTTTTTCTCACCAATGAATAAAATCTGAACATTAGTGGAGCTGTGTTTGTTTTCTTTACCAAATAATTTTTTATAGATGTGCTGATGAACTGTGGTGCAAATGTGAATGTATAGGCCTGAAGTTTGTTTACAAAAAGTCATTACATCTCCAAATATTTATAGTCTCTTCTGTTTGATGCAACATAAACTGTTTGTACTTTTATACCGTTGTTTATATTGGTCAATTGATGTGATAAATACCTGTGACTCTCCTTGCTCTACTTGCTAGGTGCTCCAAAATATATTGTTTATGAAACTATTTGTACATTTATAAATTCATAAAAATAAATGCGTGTAATCTGATATATAAGGCAAAAACCTTACGCTGCTGGCTGCTAGAGGGCACTGATCCCTTACACTTAACTTTAGAAAGTGAAAGTCCCAAGCTTGTCAAGTATGCAACGTATACTCAAAATGTGACCTCTGCATTTAACCTATCCTAGTGAGCCGTGAACGCACACCCGGAGCGGTGGGCAACTCTGTGCTTGCACAAACAAACTATGACGCATGACGTGACACAAATCAAAATGTGATTGGTTGATTTATGTGTGTTAGTCTTGTGATCTCTTGGGTGGTGCTTGGCCATTCAAAGCGGCCATGGATCCCAGTCCTTAAGTTTTGCTATGCAAGACTACAAGTAGAGTTACACCATGTTACTTTGTTGCAAAAGTTTTGGAACAGATTTTTTCTCTTCTAAATTGACCCCTGTGAACAAGTCATGGATGGGTTTGGGTGATGAGTGTTTGACTCAAGGCCTGAAAGTCAAATTAAAGATGTTCAGCTGGATTGAGGTCTAGGGGTTATGCAGACCAATCAAGTTCACACTAGACAGAATCATTAGTTTCTTTATTACTCTTGCTTTGTGCACACCCAGGAAGCATTAACCATCATTTCACAGTCTAGGTTAACTATAGACCTGATAGAGTCCAGTTATGAGTAACCCACTTCTTGCCAAAATAAACCTGAATTTGGCTACACTGTAAAAAAGAACATTAAGCATTTACTTAAAACCTATGTGTAATATTCTTACAAAACCTTTTAAGGCTTATTTTTAACACAATCTATTTGAATAAACCATATAAAATTACCAAAAAATGTGTAAAATAAAACAATTTATTTCATTTGGATTTTGCATGTAATCTAAACACTCTGTTGCTAATTCTAAAACGTCATTTTACAGCAAACAAGGGAAAAAGAGAGAGCAACGGAGGGAGACAATAATATTTATAGGACTATAGATACATTTTTCTTTAGTATTTATGTGCAATTTGTTCTAGTTTTATATTTTCAGGAATGAAATAAAAACAAAACTGAAAAAGCAGGCAATCAGTGTTTATTGTATTCATTTGTTTCTTTTTAATTATTTTCTTCTTTCTTTTCATGTGTTTATTAAGCTACCACACATATATATGCTTTATTTGTTGAAATGAAATAAATCCATTATTTCAGTCAAACTTTGCGTAGTGATATGGAACTGCAATGCAGTCAACAGACCTGGAACTACTTCATAGGTGTGCATTGACTGAAAATAATGCACACCATTTCAGCGTTTCTCAACCAATGAAAAAAAATTATAAGCCCTGTTGTATAACTATAGATTTACATGATTTCTTATTCTTTATTATCTTCTGTCTTTGTGTTTCACACAGAATGTCGAAGATGAAAGTGAGGTGATATATGCCACTGTCAACCCCAGATCCTGATCAACTCTCTCTGATTCTGTTTAATATAAATGATGTTTTAATCACATTTATTTTCATTCTGTTTTACCAAGTGTTATCCCAGCTAACAGAAAAAAGTTGACAAAGAAAATTGTAAAAAAAACATTATTTATCCATGCTGCAGTGCATGCTGGGAGTCCTGAATGAAATTTGTAATTTGTTGATACCCAGCATGCATTGCAGCATGAAGTTTTTCATTTATTTGTCACCATGATTGAGATTCATACTCTGATTCTTGATGTTTGTGCGTCCCAATAATACAGCGGATATTTTTTGTCCAAAGTTTCTAAAACTACTTGATGACAAACTGCTGTGAAAGTGCTGGATCTCATTTACATTATTGACAGAAAATAAACTTTTGATTAGTAAATTAATTAGGTGATGATCTTTACCATTATGTATCAACTACAGGGGCGTCAGTTTGTTTTGAAAAGTGGTGGGGACAAAAGATCAGATGAAAAAACATTACAGCAGGATGGGAAAAATATTGAATAACGGCCCATCAAAAATGGGCATAGCGTAGTAGGCCAGTCAACAACACAAAAATACTCAGCATAAAACCCTCAACAATGTTGACTGTACATGTAACAGTTCTCTACAACACCAGCTCAACCAAACAGTGCCAAAGCACCATACTGTAGAAAACAGCAGCGCGTAAAGTCACTGATTACAATGAATTTCATTATTATGTAAAAGAAAACACACTATACAACACAACATATGTGACCCTGGACCACAAAACCAGTCGTACACTGCAAAAAATTATTTATGAAAAATAATTCTTAGTATTTTTGTCTTGTTTTCAGTAAAAATATCTTAAAACTCTTAAATTAAGATGCATTTTCTTGATGAGCAAAATGACCTAAGAAAATAAGTCTAGTTTTTAGACCAAAAATACTAAATGTAAGTGATTCTGTGCATAAACAAGCAAAAAAAATCTGCCAATGGGGTAAGCAAAAAATTGTGAACATTTTTCTTAAACACTAAATTCAAGAAAAATTCAAGAAAAAATTGCTTACCCCATTGGCAGATTTTTTTGCTTGTTTTATGCACAAAATCACTTAAATTTGATATTTTTGGTCTAAAAACTTGATTTTTTGCTCATCAAGAAAAAGCATCTTAATTTAAGAATTTTTAGATATTTTTACTGAGAACAAGGCAAAAATACTAAGATTTTTTTCTTGAAAATCTGACTTTCTTACTTAGTATTTTTGTCTTGATTTCAGTAGAAATATCTTAAAATTCTTAAATCAAGATGTATTTTCTTGATGAGCAAAATGACGTAAGAAAATTAGTCTCGTTTTTAGATAAAAACTATACAATTTAAGTGAATTTGTGCTTAAAACAAGCAAAAATATCTGCCAATGGGGTGAGAAAATTTTGCTTAAATTAAGTGTTTAAGAAAAAAAAAATCTTATTTTTAGATTTTTTTTTCTCACCCTATTGACAGATATTTTTGCTTGTTTTAATCACAAATTCACTCAAATTGTTTATTTTTGTCTAAAAACTAGACTTATTTTCTTTGGTCATTTTGCTTATCAAGAAAATACATCTTGATTTAAGAATTTTTTGATATTTCTACTGAAAACAAGACAAAAATACTAAGTAAGAAAGTCATTTTTGCAGTGTAAGTCGCACAGGTACTGTTTTATTTTTCAGAACATTTTTACCAAATGCTTTCAAAAAGTGGTGGGGACAAAATCAGCCATTTCAAAAAGTGGTGGGGACATGTCCCCAGCATCCCCAGTGTAAATGACACCTATGCTCAACTACCACAGAATTACACTATTAACTTTACATGTTCATAACAAATGTGGTTTATTAACACAAAGTTAACACAATCAGGGAAAAAGCTTGCAGTCAAAAAGTCAAGAGTCCAACTAAACCAAACAGTGATCACAATAATGGTGACTTAAAATTAAACAAAACATCAACATCTAAGCCTAATAAGTGAATTGTGTTTTCTACAGCAATATATTTACTGAACATTCAGAAATAATGTTTTATAAAATAATAAAATGCAATGTTTCTCTATCATTTACATAATAGTCAAACAAGTCAATATAATAAACAGTTGTTGTTTTCAACATTGTGTGAACATTAAAACATGACATTGTCATAACGTTTAAAAATGGTAAAATGTAACATTCCTCTAACATTGAGACAACACAAAAACGTTCTTAGAACGTCAAGAAAACTGGACACTTTTTCCGGTGGCAGAATGTTTTTGGGAACCTTGGGAACTTTCAGGGAACGTTCTTAGAACTTTTTTCTGTTAGTTGGGAATCCTTCTAAAGGCATGTAAACTTAGCATTATGTCTGTCTCAATATAAATAAACAAAGTATAACTCATAAATACAATGCTCTATAAAGTGTACAAACAAATAACCAATAACCGTTTAAATAATAAAACAATGTCTAAATAGCAAACATAGGAAGTCAGCAATAGCCTTAATCATCCCCTGATAGCCACTGGATGCTGTAACGGAACAGGACCGCACCCGCAAAACGATAGAGCCGGAGTCGTTCCTGAGTCCAAACGCACATCGGGCCGAAGCCGTTTCTGATCTGTTTTTCGGGGTTGTTGCGGACAGAGGTGTAAAATGTGCCATGAGTAAAAGTCCTCTCCAGTATTTTGTTCCAATCTATTTGCTAATTAGCACCGTTTTCAGCAGGAGGTGACCACCTGACTCGTTGGTGTTTTAAGCCCTCAGCGAAGCCTTCAAGGCAGCGCTGCCTGGAAGGCACTCCCCGTGCCCCGAGCGTTTCAGCCAATCACAGCACTGGTGCTGCATATCGAGCCTTCAGCCAGCTTCTGGAAGTTTGAGCTCACTGTTGGTCAGGTGAGTAGCGCAGATATGGTAAGATAGGAATGTGACGGTATTGAATTCAGATCGAAACGTTTCGAGCATTAAAGTGACGTGTTTCTGCGTTTTCACGTGTCCGTGGCAAGACTTTCTTTTTGTGCCAGTTCACGTGTTGGTTAATCATTTTTATTTAATTATCTTACAATTGTCGCTTGGGATTAGAACAACTTTCTGTTACATAAAATGACATCCACACCCCAAGCGAAAAGAGTTTTAAATTCTGACAAAAATAACATAACCAATGCTTAAAATGATGTCCACATTATGCCAAACACAATTTTATCCTCACGCGAAAATTGTTTAAAAATCAGACGAAAACCACAAATCCAACCCCATCCCATGCAATGGTTTGAAAAAGAAAAAAATGGAGGAACCAATACTGACGCTGCGTTCGAAACCGCCTACTTCCATACTATATAGTAGACAAAGTAGTGATTTTTGTATACTTTATTGTATGGTAGGAGGCAATTTCGGACGCAGCATGAAACTGGCACGAAAGTGGCGCTGCGAACATGTGAAAACGCGGAAACACGTCACTAAAACGCTTGAAACATTTCGAGCGGATTTCATTATCAATCACATTTCTATCTTACCATATCTGCACTACTCACCTGACCAATGGTGAGCTCGAACTTCCAGAAGCAGGCGGAAGGCTCGATATCTAGCACCAGTGCTGTGATTGGCTGAAACGCTCGGGGCACAGGGAGTGCCTTCCAGGCAGCGCTGCCTTGAAGGCTTCGTTGAGGGCTTAAAACACCAACGAGCCAGGAGGTCACCTCCTGCTGAAAAATGTTGCTAATTAGCAGATCCTGGAACAAAATACTGGAAAGGACATTTACTCTTGGCACATGGATTTTACACCTCTGGTTGCGGATATGTGCCAGCGCCGATCCAGCACCGCCTGATCGTCAGTATCGGCTCAGATTCGTATTGCAGATCTGGACCAAATCAGTGTCAGACACAGCTAACGTCTTTCGGTTACCTGTGCGAAAAGTGATCTGGGCCAGATCTGTAAAATGATATAAATACTGAACTGATGTTTGAGCTGAAACCTCTATCTGGCACGGATCTGTTTCACAATCAGAAAACGTCTCTGAGATAGAAACGGAGGCAAGGGGCTTAAAACGGATCCGGGCCGAATGTAATTGCTATCTGGGTCTACTAATGCCACAGGATTATGCATGACATTTTATTTCCTATAAATGAATTTCCTAATGAAATACTTATTTTTTCCTAAATATACACATATGTCATCAACATAAAACATGAAGGAAACAATAATAAACTCACTTTTCTCAAATGGACCCACACAATTCGTAACAAACACCACAAACTCTGCACAGAAACTTTCCGACCATCTTTCCTGTCAGAGTGCCTCAGTTAAAGGAATAGTCTACTCATTTTCAATATTAAAATATGTTATTACCTTAACTAAGAACTGTTGAATCATCCCTCTGTCATCTGTGTGTGTGCACGTAAGCGCTGGAGCGCTCTGCGACGCTACGATAGCATTTAGCTTAGCCCCATTCATTCAATGCTGCCATTTAGAGATAAAGTTAGAAGTGACCAAACACATCAACGTTTTTCCTATTTAAGACGAGTAGTTATACGAGCAAGTTTGGTGGTACAAAATAAAACATAGCGCTTTTCTAAGCGGATTTAAAAGAGTAACTATATTTTATGGCGTAATAGCACTTTTGGGAGTACTTCGACTTGGCGCAGTAACACCCTCCCTCTCCCATTATGAGAGTGAGAAGGGGAGCGGACTTTTCAGGCGAGTCGAAGTACTCCCAAAAGTGCTATTACGCCATAAAATATAGTTCCTCTTTTAAATCCGCTTAGAAAAGCGCTACGTTTTATTTTGTACCACCAAACTTGCTCGTATAACTACTCGTCTTAAATAGGAAAAACGTTGATGTGTTTGGTCACTTCTAACTTTATCTCTAAATGGCAGCATTGAATGAATGGGGCTAAGCTAAATGCTATCGTAGCGTCGCAGCGCGCTCCAGCGCTTACGTGCACACACACAGATGATAGAGCGATGATTCAACAGTTCTTAGTTGAGGTAATAACATATTTTAATATTGAAAATGAGTAGACTATTCCTTTAATGAGATGCGGATTTCTCACGTGCACAATCAATGCTGGCAGGTCCGGCAAAGACCGCTAGAAGGCGCCAGAGCCATACCTTTGTAACAGGCACAGTTACAGCCACCAACGAATCAACGTTCTCAAACAAAAATTCAAAGACACCTGTGAACCAAGAAAAAACCTACCTTACATCCGTCACATTTCACATCCGATATGCATAAAATGAAAGCAGTAAAATAATACATGACGTTTTTGTTGATTATGATGACATTCTGAAACAGTATGAAGATCTTTTCAATGGTCTAGGATGCATGCCAGCAGAGGCGTCATGCCCATTCAAACTGAGGGGGCAGTTGCCCCCTTGGTTTTTTGAGCCTCAAAATCAAAGAAGAGCCCATTAATCTGCCCATTAATTTGTCTTTTAATCTGTTTACTATGCACAATATTATTAATTCTGTGCTGCATCCTTGTCACTTTTCAGAGATTTTCGCCGTTTTGATAGTGTTTTGATCGTGTTACATTACTTCTGGCGGTAGGTGCTGCATTCAGCACAGTCGCTGACTTCATCAACGTGTGAGCGCGCTCACAAGCTCTTTGCTGCACTGAATTTTGCTATCTGAGGAATTAAAACATGTGAAACGCTCACAACAATTCCAAACCCCAGTACGGTAATGTGCAGTTAACCTCCTCTGTGTAGAAAATGTATGGTTTAAAATGTGACCGTCTCAACGTTATATTAGTAGATTTCTAGATTCATCTTCTTGGTACAACGCCAAAGTTCGCCAGAGTTCACGGGGATGCGGAATCACCAGTGTTGGGAACGTTACTTTAAAAAAGTAATTAGTTATAGTTACTAATTACTTCTCACAAATAGTAACTGAGTTAGTAACTCCGTTACATTATTATAAAAGTAATTAATTACCAGGAAAAGTAATTACTGCGTTACTTAAAAAAAAATATTTCAAATAACTTGAATGCCCCTTACAAAATTAAATATGTTAAATTAATAAAATGAATACTAAAGAGAAATCACTAATTTTGTGGCAGCATGTGACGATGTGAGGTGCTTTATTAGATCAGAATTACTTGGCACAGACGTGGAGAGACTTTTTCTTCATGGGCATAAGTTGCACATTACACAAACATTCTTGCCTTTCACCTCAACAATGGAAAAGTAGTGCTTTATACTTCGTGTTTGCGACCGCTACCTTTGAGCTTGTTGTACTTGCCATCGCCCTGTCGCCGGGGTTTTCGGAGTGATTGATGCGCGATGACCGGGCTGCATGTCAGTGCTTTGAGATGGGGCACAGTCAGCAGCAGCACCGCTGCTCGTTGAGAAGAGATAACGACGCGTATTTTCATGTCAGTCTACAAAAGTCTCCAACCACGCCAGAAAAGATTGCTAGATTTGTCCTATAAAGTCGCTAAAGTGATAGAAAGTTGTTAAATCTAGCGACAAAGTGACCAAGCTGCTCAGACTTTTTAACACTGCTGCTCGCTCCTCTGACTTGGACTGCGCGTGTGGGCGGGCCTTTTTGTGAACTCTGCCTCTGATTGGCTACCGATGGAAATTAAGCCAATCATCATTCGTTATGTTTCTCACAACACACACAAGAGAAAAACAGTGTTTGGCTGCAGTGCCGGCGCCAGCCGAGCGCTGATGAGGGGGCGTCTAAAATACCAGAGGGGGCGATCACATGAATGCATATAATTCCCCCAGCTAGAAAATACATAGGTTTGGTACATTAAGTTTTAAAGTGTTATAAACAAACATCTCTGTAATACAACCACAAAAACTACAGCTATAGTGAGCAACGTACAGAGCTCTGAACAATACAACAACAACAACAAAAAAACGCATACCTAACGTCACATATTAGCACAACACTACTCATTTGAAGTTCAGACCCAGAGGTAGAAATAAATTTTACGTAATGGTGGGGGGCAGTGTTGTCAAATAGAGTTGATGGTTTTCAGCCCAAAAACGGTCCAAACGCAACATTTTATCAACATTTTGGTTCAATTTGATCATATAACGTAGTTATTTTAACTGCCACAAGTAATGCACCAAGCTAGCGATTAAGCAGCTAGAGAACCACAATAGCAAAATGACAATAACTCGTTTACATATACAGCTATGCTGTAGGATAGGCTAATTCAAATTCGTTAATTATAAATTTAACAATGTCTGTTTTTTTATCTATTTACTCCTGATAAACAGGTGTGTGAGAGAGAGAGAGATCGTACAGGCTTACCTTTAACGTTAAATGCAGAACAATGATAAGCTGTTGGTTGTACGTTGACTTGCAAGGATGCTGAAGAACATGAACATCTGAACTTTTCAAAACTATGTACAGTCTGGCTGAAGTTCATGGTGCCCGAATTGACTTAATGACAGCCGAATATTTGGATCTTTGCACCTGAAATGCTCCGATAATTCATCCACGCCACGGCATTAATTGATGTGTGACAATCCGGAGTCCGGTTTGTAGAACTTCCAATGCTATTTTCCATATA
This sequence comes from Misgurnus mizolepis, assembly GCA_025389145.1. Classification (NCBI taxonomy): domain Eukaryota; kingdom Metazoa; phylum Chordata; class Actinopteri; order Cypriniformes; family Cobitidae; genus Misgurnus; species Misgurnus mizolepis. The sequence goes on from JAIFKI010000021.1 coordinate 1,358,959, forward strand.
TCCATTGCTACAGGGCAGGCCAGGTCACTCTCACACTCCTGTCTGTAAATTTTTATATAATTTCCCACTTCGACATCTTGATTTCCCTCTGAGACTCAGAACGCGGGCTCATTGTCGGCGTGCCTCAAGCCGTCAACACAAACTTGTTCAACTTCAGGCGCGGCTGCAAGAACCAACATCCACATGACGTCAAAGTACCGCGAGAACGATTCGAGAAATCATACTAAGTGTCGTTTCGTCTCGCTCTCGCGGCATTTTGACGTCTTCGCCTGATGAATTCGAACAAGCCTATAGGCTACACATGAGTGGGCGTGTGTCACGGTAGAATACATGCACACTTGTTTTTTTGTTTTGTTAAATAATTAGACTTTAAAATTCCCTTTAGGAAGACAATACACAAGGCAAACGTGATTTTTAAATAGCGCATTTTATCATTAAAATCCCATTCAACATTAATGGTGATCTGAGGGGGCGGGATAGTGCCAGTGAGGGGGCGACGCCCCCTCACGCCCCCTCGTGGCGCCGGCCCTGTTTGGCTGAGAGACTGAACATACGCGGCTGAAAATCACTACAGTAAGATCAATTTTAGTAACGCGCCGCATTTTAATGTCAGTAACGATAACGGCGTTATAACGGGGGAAACAGTAATTTATTTGATTACTCGTTACTGAAAAAAATAACGCAGTTACTAACGCCAATTACTTATAACGCCGTTATACCCATCACTGGGAATCACACATGTTCACATATGAGGTAAAATCCGTTCCTCTAATAATTTTTATCGAAACATTTTTTGAATCATTAGGTGTGTTCGACATCGGCTGCGGCTGGATGTAACCGATCGGCGAGATTAGCCGTGTGCAGGCGGGGAGGAGGTGAAAACGGAGACTTGAATTCGGACGCGCTGTGGTTCCTGTAGTTGCGGCATTTACGTCAAGCATGGCTGATCACGTGCCGTTTGCTTGCTTTATCGCATTAAACATGATTTGTAAGATGTAAACTACATAAAAAGTGAATTATACTGTTTTGAATGTCCGTTTATGAGCATAAGTGGAACTGAAGAGGCTTACAGCATCTGGTTTTACACACAGGAAAATCCCCAGTGTTAAATTAACTCTACCAGTGTTAAATCAACACTATTTGGTGTTTATATAATCCACACCAAGATCGGTGTTAAAAAAGACTGGTGTTAAAAATATAACTCTGAATCTGTGTTAAAGTTAATGAGATAATGAAGTGATTATTAAGACATTAATGGTGAACACCTGCTGGTCATTCAAATCAATTACATTTTGGACATTGTCCTGTCTCTAAATTTTTATTTTGATGACTCGTTTTCTGGTAAAAATAATACTAAAATAATAAAGAAAGACAAATTATTAAATGCAATAGATGAATACTGTTGGGTGTATGCCTCCAAAAGCTGCAATCTTTCACGTTTGCCTCTCTATTAGCATCTCTGTTTGAAAAATAAAATGAAAACTTGCAGAGTTATTTTCTAAATGGATAAGTTTAACTTCTAAACAGTTGTCAGAACAAAATACAAGTGCTCAACTATTCCAGCATCCACACGCGTGATTTAGTAGACAAATCTTCTTTCTGACGTGATTTCTCATAAGTCAAATAGACATTTATCACAAAATGTATCACATTAAATCTTAAGTTTGTGTTTGTTATGAGTTCATTTGAAGTCACCATTATTGTGATTAGTGTTTCCTTTAGTTAGGCATTTGTCCGTTGACCTTCACTGATCTAGCTCTCCTCTTTTAGCAATAGCAACAATGTTTAAGTAAGACAATTTGTTCATTGCTTTATGTAGAGGGAAAACCTTCCAGACCTTCTCAGATTGTTTATTTTTATTATGTTCTACTCTACAAATCATTGAAACATTTGATCACAAATTAATTATGATGAAACAGGCATATAAAAAAGCTCTATGCAAATGACAATTTTTTGCTAATTTTTTGTTGTTGTTTTTTGCTAAAGAGAGACTTCATGATTTCTGATACAAATCTCAACGATGGTGACAGTTAATGGTAAGAAAAGTGCAAAATTTTGTCATGTTGCAATGCATGATGGGATATATGAATGAGTTTTCTACAATCCTGGTACCCAGCATGCATTGCGGCATGACGTTTTGTTGTTGATTGTCACCATGATTGTGTTTTATAGGCTGATTGTTGATGTCTCAGTGTGTCTGAGTTACACCACAGATTAGATTTGGGTAAACAATATTTAACTCTTCAGGGTATGTGGACTTTTACAACACTGTTGGGTTTCATGGGAGCTTCACAGGGTTGGCAGAACATAAATTAAACCCTTATATTCAGTGATTACTTTTTTATGATATCATTGAATCCTAAGACTCATACTTTCATATTAATTAACATAATAACAGTTACAGACTTCATTTCTCTCATCTTCCTCTGCTTTAACAGATGTGTTTTATAAACACACTGCCACAATGAGCAGAAGAAAACTAACACTAAACTTCAAGACCCAAGTACCCAACTAAAGGAAACACTAATCGGCACAATGGTGACTTACTTTAGTAACCAGATTTACAGCAGTTCTTTAGAAGTTAAACCTATCATCCATGTAACTCTGCAAGCAAGTTGTAATTTTAGTTTTCAAACAGAGATGATGATAGTGTTCATTAAACTCTAGGCATTTTATCTATTGCATTTAATATTTTGGCTTTCTTCCTCATTTTAGTATTACTTTCTCCAGATAAAGAGTCAACAAAATAAAAATTTTAAGACAGGAACAATTCCAAAATTGAGTTGATTTGACACGGAATGACCAGCAGGTGTTCACTATTAATGACTCAATCAACTTATTATCTTATTAACTTTAACACTGATTTAGTGTTTTTTTAACACCAATCTTGGTGTGGATTATATAAACACCGAGCAGTGTTAATTTAACACTGGGGATTTTGCTGTGCAAGAATAAAGTTCAACATAAGCATATATTATTTAAATACCAATGTAGTGGGGTCTACGTTTTTTATCCATTTTATTTTGATGAAGATGACACAATATAACACCGCTACTACATGAAAAGAGCTTTAACTGTTATAAAAATATAGATTTGTGAGCATTTGTGGAACTGACCCTGCAAGTAAGCCTATGATGGCCCTTTATGGGCCCACTTAGGGCTATTCTAAGGGCCCCGCGCAGGTTTGCTCATTGGCAAAACGTTGGCCCTTTAGCGCTGGCCCTGCGCGGGCAGCCCTCACTTAGCCCCCAGGAAGCCCTCATACAGAAAAATCCCCAGAGTTAAATGAACACTGCTGGATGTATATATTGTCCCATCTTACAGAGTGTTAAAAAGTAACAATGAAGCAGAATTAAAAGCTCTGTTATCCTCTTTCTCAACATCTCTGTATGAAACCTAAAATTGCATTTCACATCTTACTTTTAGAGTCATTTTCTTAACTTATGTTAAGATGTTGGCTGTTTCATTTAAAGTCACCATTATTGTGATCAGTGGTTGTTTTAATTGGACTTTGACTCTTGACCGTTGGCTTGTTAGTGTTTTCTAACTGCTATATCTAAGTGTGTTTAAAACACATGTTATAGCAAAGAAAAGGCAATAGTAATTAAATATTGATGGTTGATACATAAACAACATCAAACATAATCATTTAATGAACAGATTTATTAGTATAGTTTCCCCCTCATCAGAAGCATCATTTTCTGTTAATAATGAAATACTACAGTGTAAGGTCCAGAACTCTCATAGCAGTTTATTATTATGAAGGATTTTGATAGTTTGCACATAAACATTAACCGCTGAACGATGTAGATGCACAGACATCAAGAATCAGAGTATGAATCTCAACAATGGTGACAAAGAAAATGGTAAATAAAGGTCATTATTTATTCATGCCGCAGTGCATTCTGGGAGTCCTGGATGAGATTTGTAATTTGTTGATACCCAACATGCATTGCAGCATGAAGCTTTTCATTTTATTGTCACCATCATTGTGATTCATACTCTGATTCTTGATATTTGTGTGTCTACATCATGCAGCGGTTAATTTTAAGTGTCAGTGTTTCAAAATTCTTCAGAAAGCCAAATGGCTAAGAGAGAGCTGGATCTCGTACTGTAGTATCACATTGTCAGAGAAAGATGCTTCTCATAAGTGTGCAAACAATAAATTAATACATTCATTTTCATATGATGATGTTTAGACTTTATTTACTGAACTGACCACTACCAAAGTATCGCACTCGGCTATAACAAACATGTCTTAAACACACAAAGTTATAGCAATCAAACGATTGAACACGTAAGAGTCACGAGTCAAGTTTAACTAAATCAAACACTGATCACAATAGTGGTGACTTTAAATGAAACAAAATCTCAACCTAAAGTAAGAAAAGGACTCTACAAGTAAGATGTAAAATGCAATTTTAGATTTTAGACAGAGATGGTGAGAGAGAGAATAAAAGCGCTTTTAATTCTGCTTCATTGTTACTTTTTAACACTCTGTAAGATTGGGACAATATATACATCCAGCAGTGTTCATTTAACTCTGGGGATTTCTTTATGTGAGGGCTTCCTGGGGGCTAAGTGAGGGCTGGCCATGCAGGGCCAGCGCTAAGGGGCCAACGTTTCGCCAGTGAGCAAACCTGTGCGGGGCCCTTAGGCTATGCCCATACAGGCCCATCGTAAGCTTACTTGCAGGGGAGGGCCTGAAAATACACACGATACACACGTGATTGTTGTCATGTGGTGAATCCGACCAATCTTGAAACAGCTGTGTCGTCATCACAGCCCGTGCAGCTCCTCTTGGCGACCTGCGCTGGCTGACTCAGGCAGCTGATCTCGAATCGCTCTCTCGGTACGTTAAAGTCAGCACTGTCTAGTCAAGTCGGACAACATTTCTTACCGGCATAAACTGCTTCAAATCAACCGCCGATTGGTCTGTGCGGCACCGCATGAAGTCGAACACACCTTTAGTCTGCATTAGTGTGGCCATTCATGCCAGTTCCGCCGGACACGTTCCGGACATGTTTTCGGGAAATGTGAGAACCTCGATGACGTATGCGATCGAGCAACGCAACTTCCGGAGAATGAACCCGAAAACATGTTCGGGATGTGTCCGCTGGAACTGGCACGAATGGCCACCCTAGTCTGCATGCCTTCCCTTCTGTTCCTGTGTTGCTCCAACCCCTTGTCTGTTGCCATGGACATTATTTCATACTTTACCCACTGTTCCCATAGATTTATTGTCTCTGCATTGTGGTTGGTTGTCATCAAAACACTCTATCTCTTCATTGCCTGTTTGTTGGTTGTTGTTTGTGTTACCCTGTCTATGTTACCCCGTAGTCTTGTTCAACTTCCGAGGATTCCTTGGTTATTTTCTGGTTTTGGATGAATTACCTGTGTTTTGACCTCTGCCTGTTTTTGGATTATGTTTATTGATTATCCCTGTTAAGGATTCCCTTAAAAAAATGAACCATGGTTTTATTGTGCTAAAAGTGTAGTAACCATGTTTTTTTTTGGTGTATTGATTACTATCATCAAAACCATGGTTTTACTACACTAACTATGGTTCAACTATGGTTTTTGAAAATCCTGATTGTCAAAACCATGGTTATTTTGTAGTTACTATGGTTTTACTACAGTAACCATGGTTTTTTGGTTTTAACTGTAGTAAAACCATGGTTAATTTTCGTAAGGGTTACCTTTGAAATAACTGCATTTGGATCCGCCACCTTGTCTTGCCCTGACTTGCTTCAACCGTAACAAATGGGAGACACCTGGCGAATCTCCATATCCCATGTAATGCAGTTTTCTCAGAGCCCTCACTACATTTGCATTCAAAGCTATGACAACATCTTTAGCACACAACCCTTGATAGGGCTGCCAAATATTGCAATATTTCATCACCTTCTACTATAACAAGTTGTGTTTCTGGTTTCATGTGTTACAGTAATGATCAATCTACAGCACTATTCTTAACCTTTTTTCTGCCACACAGTTTTGATGGGTAAAAAAACATACAGCACATCACTTTCACAATAAGCATTAACGGAACTGCACAAACCTGTATTGCAATGCTTAAATTAGTTGTTAAACTGGAAAATTATACTGTATTACATGTAGTACTCACATTTCATGTGAAACTTGATCTTGTTTTGAATTAATGACAGTGACAAAAGCAACTGTGACCAACCCAGCAACCTGGTAGCTTATTAAGGAATGGTGTGCTATGACTTTTAGAAGTGATCGGGTGCAGGATTTCTGAAAGGTGGGAAGAAAAACCACCTGAAATATAGCTTTGACTTAACATTGTGCCAAACTTGTGACAAGTCATTGACTCATTGCTCCGCTCTAGAAACATGTGGGTCACAAAATTTGAAGAGGGTGGTAGGCTCTGTACGAAAATGTTTACGTTGTAGCCCTGGGGTGTAAGAGGCGGCTGTAATTTCCCTTACAAATTAATACACTCTAAAAAAAAAATCCGTAAAAAAACGGATAATGTCCTGGCAGAAAATTACCGGCACCTTTTCCGTTATTTCACAGACTTTTCTGTTTATTCAAAAACTGAACATTCTGTAGATTTACAAAATAATGTCCGTAGATTTACAGAACATTGTCTGTAACCTTTAGGAACACTTCAACCTGCCTATGAAACGCAACAATGGTGACAATCAACAACAAAGCTTCATGCCGCAATGCATGCTGGGTACCAGGACAGAAAACTTTCTTAACATTTACTCTCACCATTGTTGAGATTTGTATCCAAAGTGTTGATATCTCTGAAGCAAAAACCACCAGCTGACATATTTGCAGCCATCTTATTCAAGTGTGTTTTTAGATCAACTTGGAGTGTCACTCTTATACATTTTAGTTCTTTAATCTTATAATATAATTTCATATTTGAATGTTAGGCAGCATAACATAAAAACAACTAAGCTTATATAACATCATAGACACTTCCCCTAACTCAAGCATCAAACAAGTTGTAATTGCTACAAGCAAAAACATTGTTGCAATGTTAAAAGAGCAGAGTCAGATTGGAAGGTCAAGGGACAAAAGCCTAACTAAAGGGAACATTAATCACCATAGTGGTGACTTCAAATGAATCTAAAACAAACACAAACTGCAGATTTAATGTGATAAATGTTGTGGTAAATATCCATTTGACTTACACGTCACGTCAGAAAGAAGAATTGTCTACTAAATCACATGTTTCGATGCTGGAATAGTTGAACACTTGTATCTTGTTCTGACAGCATTTTTTTAGAAGTTAAACATCATCCATGTTAGAAAAGAACTCTGCAAGCAAGTTGTAATTTTAGGTTTCAAACAGAGATGGTGATAGGGAGGCAAAAGTGAAAGATTGCAGCAGGAGTTGTTGCACCCATAATGCAACATGTTTTTTTTAAAAAACGGATAAACGCCTGTAAAACATAAATACGGAAAATTCCTTCAGATTTACACAGTACTTTGTCCGTGTTTTTACGGATTTTTTTAGAGTGTAGAACCAAGACTCAACCCAGCATTTTGGGTCAAAAAATAACCCAGCCATTTTTAGAGTGTAGGTACATTCCTGAAGTTAAAGTGAAGTGGTGCTTGCCATTGCAAATTTTGGGTGACAAAATGTTGCAATAAAATTGAAAATGAGTCAAAAGAGCCCACCCCAATGTCTCGATGATGTTCTGGAGCAGAGATATAAGGCTTTGTTGTTTCCATTGCTAGGGTACTATATTTGGTTGCTAGGGAGAACACTGGCATCCACCAATGATTATACTGCAAGCCACAAGTAAAATGGTACAACCCCTGTGTACCTACGATGTTCTGATGCAGAGATATAAAGCTTTGTTTATTATGTTGCTAGGGTGCTGTATTTGGTTGCTAGGGAGTGGTTTGCCAGTGGCCAATGATCATACTCCATAGGTTATTTGCCAGCATGAATGATATAAACCAGGGGTCGGCAACTGGCGGCCCGCGGGCAAAAAGTGGCCCGCCAGCAATATTTTCTGGCCCGTCGGATTATTTTGAAGTCCGTTTTTTATAATTTTTTTTTTTTATCAAATACTACTTTTATTTTACAATAACAGTTTACAAAAATGGCCCTGTGTATCATTCCTTCATTCGTTTTTTTTTAAATCAAAACCAAAAAGAAAATAAAGAAAAACGACTTGTTTTCTATTATTTATTTTCTGAACTAAAATCAAATCAATTTCCGAATGTGCGCTCAGATCAAAAATAAAAAAAAAATGAATGAAAACGGGTTCGGACAAATTTTAATTGAACACCTTAGCAGACATATACCAACCCACTGAGCAAAGCGTCTTAAAAAGACGTCATTTCGACGTCCCATGAGGAGCCAGAATGAAAGTTTTTATGACGTCTTTTTATGACCTGTTCTGAACATCCAAGATTGATGTCAAGGGGACCTCCACGCAAAGTAAAACTATTTAAAATGAGGCCTTTTTAAACATTATATGTGTATATATAATCTTTATATATGAATAAATGTTAAAAAATATTGTTTATAGATAATTCCCAAATATACCAGTTCCACCTTAACTGTCTGGGTCTGCAATCTTGCTCTCTCTCTCTCTCTCTCTCTCTCTCTCTCTCTTGCTCTCTCTCTCTCTCTCTATCGTTCAATAATTGAAGTGAAGTGACGTGAACTTCACTCTCCCTCCCACACTTGCTCTCGCTGGATAATTGTTACATGTACATTCTCTAAAGCAATGTCATCACCATTACAAAAAGTTGTTTTAACAAAGCATTGTTTTGAAGTAGGACCATACTGGCTAGACTAACCAAATTCACTCTATTTTTTGTCATTTCTACCTGCTCTTTTTTGAGAATTTACAAGATTCTAATGTTTTATTGAACATGTTTTGTCACCATCATGGTGATCAGTGTTTCCTTTAGTTGGGTAGTTTGACTCTTTGTTTTTATATTGTAGTGTGTGTGCTTGATGATGGTGTTTTTAGAACACATTATTATTGCATCAGCACCAAAAGTTTGTTACCAATGCAACTTACTAGTGGCTTCACATTAATTACATTGATGGTCAGATGTGATGATATAATATAACTGAACTAACAACACAGATAAAACATCATAAATTTAGTTTAGAAGTAAACCTTTATCTGAGTTTTGTTTGGAGCTGCAATAATCATATTTCGATGTATACTGCTGCCTAATGTAACTGAAAATGAAACCTTGTGGCTGTAATCAAAAATCTAAAGTCTAGAATTTTTTGACACAGATGCAGACATCAAGAATCAGCCCATGAATCACAACGATGGTGAGTTTTCTAAATGTTGCAATGCATTGCACCAGCGTATTACATAACTCATGAGTCCAGAGATTGTCACCACTGTTGTGATTCATGGGCTGATTCTTGATGTCTGCATATGTGACAATAACATCTGGACTTTTAATTGTATATAAGCGCTTCCCAGTGGTGGTATGAACCTAAATAATAAGTTGCATGTGACACCTCAAATCAACTGAGAAATTGAGACAATACTACAAGGTTTACAAAATTAATTTACAGACTTTACATATGTGGTATTACTCTTGGTAAACTTTGAATGAAGTTGTAAGATCCACATGTGAGTTTTGTTTATAACAAATTTTCTTTGCAACAAATAACATGCTTTAGCAAACACTCTTACAAAGACCAAACACTCCTATGAAAATTCAAAGAGTCAAACTACCCAAGTAAAGGAATCACTGATCGTCATTATGGTGACAAAAATTTTTCAATAAAACATCAGCATATACATCTCTGAGAGAGAGAGAGCGAGAGAGAGGGAGAGAGCATTTAAGGTGGAACTTTATCTATGAGCAGTGCTATGTTTTTGAACACTCATTCATATATAAAGATTACATTATTTTATCAGCTTAACAAAATTTTTCTACAAAAATACACGTGATGTTTATGTTTTTTGACTCAGAACTCATAGACCACATTTGTATAAATTTTTTTGTATTGATTTCCCAAACCCCTTTTGGACGTCTACCCGACGTCCAAGAGGGGTCATAGTCAGACGTCCAGATACTGTACCAGATCTGCACGTTGTATAGACGTACAGATAAGGGCCTGGACCAACTGACCTAATATAGACATGATCTGCACGTCGGGGAGACGTCTCATGTTTGGTGGGAATGAAATAATTTTAAACAGATCAGGTACTAACATATTACATTTAAATAAGGGTTTTAATAGCAACCATGCTTTCCTTTAGGTCTCATTCGCTTACAGTCCGACTTTTGAACTTTTTTCATTATTATTTTTCGCGTATAACATACTGATAAATAATATGTATTAGAAAAAAATGTTTGCACTAAATGCTGCACAATCATAACTATAATAATTGCAGAGGTACACTGTAAAAAATTTCCCTGTAAAATAACAGTAAAGAGCTGGCAGCAGAGACGCCAGCAGTATACTGTTATTTTTACGGTATTTATACGTAAAATGACTTTACGGTAGTAGTCTGTAAACCAGAAAAACTGTATTGTTCTGTATTTATATAATTAACAGTAAAGAGCTGGCAGCAGAGACGCCAGCAGTATACCGTTATTTTTACAGTATTCATACGTAAAATTACTTTACGGTAGTAGTCTGTAAACCAGAAATACAGAATACTTCTGTAGTCACACTCTTAAATGATTTCACCGTCTAATACAGTAAAAAAATAAATGCATATTTCTGTGATTTATTTGGAAACTAAAATAATATTGTTTAGGTTTAAAGTAACAACCTAAACAATATTATTGTAATTTCCAAATAATCACAGAAATATGCAGCATTTTTTAAATAACATAAATTTAGTCTCTAAAAATTCTTCATTGATATTTAAAATATCAGTCTCCCATGAACTTGCCCAATGAATTCCCAGGGCTAAAGACAACTGCTTAAGATATGCATTATTGTGAATATTATGCAAAATAAGCAACAAAAACTTCCAAATCAAACACCTTTATTTCAAAGAGAAATGTCAATGTCAACATGAATACAAAAAAGGAAAGAAAATAAATCCTGTTGGACAATGCTGAAAAGAGCTTTCTAGTAGTAAACAGAAACAGTAGTTTCTTGCTTTAGACTATGGCAATAAACGTACGTTCTTAAATTGCTCGTCAGAGACTGCCCCTAATCCTAACCAAATGTGAAGGGCATAACCTATAGTTTTGCATAAAAAAGTATTTTTGAAAACATACCTAAGGCCATTTTGAAACTATTATAGTACAGTAGAACATTTTGTCAGGATGTATCAATAATAAGCATAAAAAACATTTAGGATGAAACCGTATAGGCACATGTGCCACTGCAAGCTAGACTTGCAGGTTACCTCTTAAAATTGTCCTGTGAGGTAGGTTTGTGTTTTTACATCTTAGTTCTTGTGGATCCAGAAGAGACGATCATCACTTTAGTAGCCGCTGTTCCTCTCTGCAGCATTATTCCAGTGCTGCCACTGTCAAAGAACAAAAAACAATCATACTCATAAATAAACTAAACAATCACGAATGTAAAGTATAAACTCCAAGCGAATGCTTATAAAGTTAAAAATACCAGTAGAATTGTGGCAATGCCAGACTGTCAAAAAAATGAGAGAAAGATTATATACTCACCGATCTATATGAAGTTCCATTAAAAAGTCAAGGAGATCCTTCAGTAGCATGGCCACGTGTGTATTTAACTGCAGAAGACGACTTCTGGACGATCACACCTTTCTTCTTAGAGACAATCTTGTCTGATGATTTTGGCATTTGTTCCTCTCTCTTGATTTATATCAATGAAGTGCCTAAATCAAAAGCAATTAATTGTTTTTTTGTCTTTCGTCATTGCACAAATTGAGTGGATTTAAAGGAATAGTCTACCCTTTTGCCATATTAAACTATGTTATTACCTCAACCTAGACAAATTAATACATACCTATCTTTTTTCAATGCGTGCACTGTACAACATGTTGTGAATGTGTTAGCATTTAGCCTAGCCCCATTCATTCCTATGGTACCAAACAGGGAAGCCACCAAACACTTCCGTGTTTTCCTTATTTAAAGTTACATGAGGAGTTATACCAGTAAGTATGGTGCCACAAAATAAAACTTTTTTTTTGGTACCATAGGAATGAATGGGGCCAGGCTAAATGCTAACACATTCACAACACGCTGTACAGTGCACGCATTGAAAAAAGATAGGTATGTATTAATTCGTCTAGGTTGAGGTAATAATATAGTTTAATATGGCAAAAGGGTAGACTATTCCTTTAATGACATCAAATGGAATTATAATAAAGTCTATACCCTGTGTGTGTGTGTGTGTGTGTGTGTGTGTGTGTGTGCGTGTGTGTGTGTGTGTGTGTGTGTGTGTGTAGGTGTTGAGGCTTGAAATGTACAGTACTAATTCCATTTTATGCATAAAATACAAACACATTAATTTAATTGTATATATCTATATAATGATGGCAGGGATTGAAGGGGTTTACCTCTGAATGAATTCCAGAGGGCAGGCTGTCTCATCTTGATACTGAAGGCTGAAAATGTAGTAGGTTGCAAACATAGCAGCAAGTCCAATTTCAAATGTTGGTGTGATGCCCTCAGAGCCCTAAAAGGTGATCATCCAACCCTTAATTGTGACTTGCCTTGTTGCACTTGAAACTTAACAACATGGTAATACTTGTTACCTTGTGTAAACATTTGTAAACTCAAGATGAATGGATAAAATATACAATGTGTCTATCAATGATTCTAAATTAAATGTATATTACCAGGTATCAGGCGAGGACTTGCAGGAAGACTGAGAGTTGTCTCAACGTCAGCTGCAGTGGCAGATACCTGAAGGGAACAAATACATTATCCTTACCATAATAAGATTTTTAAGAAGAAAATTTATAAAAAGGACAATAATTAGTAAACACTCGGTGGAATGTAACCAAGAGGTGAACGAGGTAGGCTTCTGTAGTACCTACAATCAAACTTCTAAATATATTTGACATCCAAAATTTAAAGGGTAACAATTTATCTTTTTAACTCCATGTTGTCACACGTAGCTTACATGCAGCTTCCTTTGAGCCAAAAAAATATTTACACCTCTCTTTTTACATATGTAGTAGTACTCCCACAAACTAGTACACACATTGCATTCACAAAGAGTCCAGAAGGACAATATTTTCACACCAATTTGGCGTTTAAAAAGAAAAATGCAAAGCCTTGACTATTCAACTTTAACCAAACTACAATTAGCTTTATTTTCTTGTTAACTGTTTGTAAAACACTTTTCATTGAAAGTCGACACAAACAAAATAAAACTCCCCAAAACCATCTTGGATAGTCGATGTTCAAATAATCCTATGGTTTGGTTAAAGTAAATTTTTTAATAAGTGTTGTTTCTCAAATTCAGAAGTAGCCTACGGCTAACTTTACCAAAATTAAACAAAATACCACTCATAAGTAATATTGTTTTGGCTATTCAAATCTAAGCCTCACTGTTCAATGACATGTTTAAATCCCTAGCAAGAGAAGCTTTTATCAGTTGATATCAAGCATTTTTGGCAATATGAATAAGATTTGAATTACCGTTTCATTTGTAGATGCAAGACCCGATGAATTTGATGAAGAACACTTGAGAATGTGCAGCACGTCATCTAAATTGTACGTCCTCTTCTGGAAAATCTCCAATCCAAATAATGGTTCCCGAAATTCCATCCAGGGGTTAATGACAAATTACTTCTGTATTTTTTTAAAGAAAATTGACCAAAAGCAAAAGGCTAGCCTCAATTTATAAAACTAATATTGCTTCTGACCGTGCTCCAAATTCCCCAGTCAACATGCATTTTCGAGAAAATACTGTATTGTCCTGTAATTTAAAACATCAACTTACTGTTGAGGGCCTCTGTCTTGTTGCTCCAATTTAAGCAGCCCACAATGCATTGCTAACTACAGTACTAAACTGTTTAACATGAAAACAGTATTTTAGTGTTGAAAATTGGCTGTAAATTTACGGCAATTGCTTACAGTGTATGAATTCATGAATCATTTGCAAATTTACCTCGCAAATCATGTCAATGCGTCACGCGTGAAAACATTAATCTCCGTGACATCGCAAATGACTGAAAAGTAATTGCAGGCTTTTAGAAACCACAATAAAATATGATACAAAATAAACTCTTTTACTGCAGTAATATTTTAACTAGTTCACTTTTAACGTAGATTTGAAAGGAAACAGTCCTGTGTCAATCACTATTAAAACATGTGGTAAACGTAAATGGGAGTCTCCATGCCTCCGCGCATAGCTGCAACTCCTCCTTCTCATCGTCTCATTCACTACTCATTTTTTTTCTTCTGTTCTGTTACTTGAACTTGGGGCTCGAACCCGACCTTAAGGTTCGACCTGCCTTCGAGAACAGCAAGTCAAGTTCGTTTACCGTTAATTATTAAGACTAAATGGGCAGCCAAATTCGTAAAAAATTAAAAATCCGCCACATGTCTATTAAAATAATGCCATTATTTATTTTCCTAAGGCACAGTTCTTTGATCTTTGCCTCCGTTTAAAACATTATTGGCAAAGGAGCAATTTGTTTGGACAGCAACTCTGCAACCAACAATGGTTTCGGTTTATGCTGGTTAGAAATTTGAGTGAGAGGCTTTGTCCTATTTAATTTATTATTTATATTTCATTATTTTTTCTCTGCTGACAGTACAATGTTAAAATAATATTTATATTGGCACGAACACAATTTTGGTATAGAATTTATAATTGTTATAGGTTACTTCATCTCTCTCTTTTCGTTAGAGACATTTGAATGTGAGATTCTGGAAAGGAGATCTAACGTTAAGTTTTGCGGACCCGTCAGGTCGGGAAATAAAGCAAGTGAACACAGAGTGTATTTTAAGCGGTTTACTGAATAGAATCTTGTGGGAGCTGGACAAAAAAACAGTCCAGCGCAGACCTCCATTAACCTTAGGTCCCGTATAAATATTAATAAAAAAAGGAATAAAGTTCAAAAGTCGGACTGTAAGAGTCTTTCATGAGAGCATAAATGCCTGTAATATGTTACCACTATAGTAGCCTACTTGTTTTTTTTTAAATGTTTTTATTGATATATTCTGCCTGTAAAGGTGTTAAATAAAAAATTTGTCAAATCCAGTAATTCATTTTTTGATCTGAGCACACAATCAGAAAACCCGTGGTGGTTAATTTTTTCATTTTTGTTTTTAATTTGAAAAACGAATGATACACGGATCCATAACCATGTTTTTAGCTATTTTTAATGCTGTCTTTCGTCTTTTAAATATGAAATAAAGACAATGTTTCTTAAGAAAAGATCAGATAGCCTATACTAGGCTAATTCAGAATAAGACACGTAAGTGTGGGAACAGCAGCTGGCCCGCCATCTACTGGCTAAAAAAAATATTGGCCCGCGGCCAAAGTTACTTGCCAACCCCTGATATAAACCAATCCTCATGTCGCATTTGAACTTTTGAAGATATAACTGTTTGAATTTTGTGTTGCTAGGGTGGTCATATTTGGTTGTTAGGGGTGTGGCTTAACACCTCTGTAAGGATCCTAAGAGACTGATTGGGTGGCTGAGTAAAATGAGCCCACCCCACTGTGGTGCAAAGATATCCATCTAAGGCATTTTATAATGGCAGTCTGTGGGATTGGTCTCTAGGGTGCCCAAAATGGTTGCTACACTCGAAAAAATAATCCGTAAAAAACGGATAATGTCCTGGCAGAAAAGTACCGGTACATTTTCCGTTATTTCACAGACATTTCCGTTTACTCAAAAACAGAACAATCTGTAGATTTACAGTACACTGTCCGTAGATTTACAGAACATTGTCCGTAGGCTTTAGGCACACTTCAATCTGCCTATGAAACGCAACAATGGTGACAATCAACAACAAAGCTTTATGCCGCAATGCATGCTGGGTACCAGGATTGTAGAAAACTCTTTCTTAACATTTACTCTCACCATTGTTGAGATTTGTATCCAAAATGTTGATGTGTCTGTGAAGCAAAATATACAACTGATACCTTACCTCAATGTTATTCAATACAGTGTCTTATTAGATCAGCATAGTGTGTAACTCCTATACACTTCAGTTTTTTAATCTTATTTTATCACTTCATATTTAAATGCTAGGTAGCATAACTTAAAAACAACCAAGCTCAGATGACACAATAGGCACTTCCCTTACTCAAGCAACAAACAAGTTGCAACTGCTACAAGCAAAAACACTGTTGTAATGTTAAAAGAGCAGAGTCAGTTCTGGAAGGTCAAGGGACAAAAGCCTAACTAAAGGGAACACTAATCACCATAGTGGTGACTTCAAATGAATCTAAAACAAACACAAACTGTAGATTTAATGTGATAAATGGGTAACACTTTATTTCGATAGTCCACTTTAGACATTTTACTAACTATAAGTAACTTTGTAACTTTTTATCAACTACCAATCTTTAGAGAATTAGTAGAATGTCTGCTTAATATCTACAAACACTTTTTGGTGATGATATCTCAACAGACATTCAACTGTCTTTAACTCTTTCCCCGCCATTGACGAGATTTCTCGTCAATTAAGAGAAAACGCTTCCCCGCCAATGACGAGATATTCCGTCTTTCCGCAATACCGCTATTATCCACCAGGTGGCGCCCTTTCGCAACTTTTTAAAACCGGAAGTATTGCCCTATGCCAAGCTGCTGCATGTCCGTGTCTGTTTTAAAGATCGCTCTGAATGGGATCTCTATGAAAAGTCCGTCATAAAAATGGAATTATTTCTGCTTTTCGCTCAAAATATGGTGTTTTTGCAAAAACCTACCCATATTCAAAAGCTGATTGCAAAAGAACCACTAAAGGTAGGATGAAACGGTTTTTTTTGTTTGAAAGCAGAGGGTCTGTTCTTTCATTTGGTATATTGTATGTTTATATATTTAAAGAAGAACATTTTCTGGAAGGCATTAAACTTTGGTGAAAATCATGAAAAACGCTGGCGCTGGCTGGCAAATTTTTTTAAAAACGCTGGCGGTGAAAGAGTTAAGTATCTTTGCAGGTGCATGTCAACTTATTCCACTAACCCAAACCTCTTCCCTAACCCCAACCCTTACAGTCTA
Organism: Misgurnus mizolepis; assembly: GCA_025389145.1. Taxonomy (NCBI): domain Eukaryota; kingdom Metazoa; phylum Chordata; class Actinopteri; order Cypriniformes; family Cobitidae; genus Misgurnus; species Misgurnus mizolepis. The sequence continues at coordinate 1,376,067 of JAIFKI010000021.1, forward strand.
CTAATACACTAATGACAGTTAGTTGACGTATAGTTGCAAAATATTGAAAGTTTGTTGACATGTAGTTGCAAAGTTATTTATAGTTAGTAGAATGTCTAAACTGGACTATCAAAATAAAGTGTAACCGATAAATGTTGTTGTAAATATATATTTGACTTACATGTCATGTCAGAAAGAAGATTTGTCTACTAAATCACATGTGTCGATGCTGGAATAGTTGAACACTTGTATCTTGTTCTGACAGCATTTGTTTAGAAGTTAAACATCATCCATGTTAGAAAAGAACTCTGCAAGCAAGTTGTAATTTTAGGTTTCAAACAGAGATGGTGATAGAGAGGCAAAAGTGAAAGATTGCAGCAGGAGTTGTTGCACCCATAATGCAACATGTTTTTAAAAAAAAACGGATAAACGCCTGTAAAACATAAATACGGAATATTCCTTCATATTTACACAGTACTTTGTCCGTTTTTTTACGGATTTTTTTTTAGAGTGTATGGTTTTAATACAGTAACTACAGTAAACATGTTTTTTTTTGTGCATTGATTATCATTTGTATAAGCTTGGTTTTACTGAAACCATGGGTGCATGAATGGTAATCAATATGACAAAACTGTTATGTCAGGAATAATACACTAAGTAGTAAATCCAAACAAACTTTATTTCTACACAACTTTTTACCTAATGTATAATTGTATTGTGTTTATTGTTGTCAGAATCCTGCCGGATCCTGTTGGTATTTAGATCTAGTTTAGCATGGCAGGGTTCTGACAGTACATATGTTCTATGTGGGAAATGTGTGGTTGTAGTATTGGTTTATTCTGACCACGCATTTCCCGGGTCTCGTCACTTTTTCCCCGATCCCTTACTCGTGATTATTTTCCAGGTGTATGTAATTTACTTTGTCCCTTTTTATTGTCCTTGTGTTTGCTGTTCTGTGCACGTTCGTCTTGTCTCATGCCCTGTCGATTCCTGTAAGTTTGTATATCTCCAAGTCTAGGTCTGTTTTGTGTTTAAGAAGTTTATTGTTAGTATTGTTGAAGTTTAGTGTCAGTTTAGTGTAGTGTTGTTTCCCTTGTCTTGTTTTGCCCCCTCGTGGGTTTTGTTTTCCTGTTTTTCCCCTGTTTTTATAATAAATCCCTTTGTTATTTATGTCTGCATTTGGGTTCGTGTTTTGTGTCCGCTAAATCCTGACAATTGTAGGCTATTATATAATAGTTTATGTTTTGTTTAGGACGTCACTTCTTTAAACTTTGTATTTATTGACACTAATTGTGTGCAGAAAACACTCCACCCCCTGTTAACTTTGGTCAAGATACTGCATAATGTTTTATTATTAGATGGTCCTCAACTGGAGTAATACCACATTTGTATTTTGTTTATTTCAGATCACTTTTAGTCTTTTAAAGTTTGTGGAGGGTTTTAGTGTCTAATATTAAGAAAATGTTTTATATGTCTCTTGTATTGTGTTTGTGGACTCTGGTTGGTAAGTTAACTTTGTTCCTAAATTTTTTTTTAAATCAACATTTGCTGCTTTTTCCTGATTAAAGATAAATCTAATTTCATAAAATTCTAATATTATAAAGTCAGATAATAATACTTACTTATTCATTTAGCTGACGCTTTTATCCAAAGCGACTTACAATTGCTATATATGTGTGTGTAGGCAGCTAAAAGCTCAGTAAGCCAATCCATTCAAAGCTTTGTAGGTAAGCATGAGAACTTTAAAATCGACACAAAATCTGTCAGGAAGCCAATGTAAAGACTCCAAGACAGGAGTGATATGATCCCTTGTCCTGGTACCAGTTAGAATTTGGGTGGCAGAATTTTTAACCAGCTGTAATTTATTTAGGATAGCGTTTGAGTTTGAGACCCCAACCAGCAAAGCATTACAATAATCAATGCGAGAAAACACAAAGATATTGATTAACATTTCAGCCACCTAGAGTGAAAGCATCAGTCGCAATTTGGCAATGTTTTTTTTTTATTAAAAATTATGTCTTTACAGTGTTCTGAACATGGTTACTGCTGTCTTTAATCAATACTTTGTATAGTTACAGTGAACGTTAGCAGTTTATTAGTTCATGTTAACTATTAGTTATTATTAGTGCAGAATTGCACTACTATTTCTTTTTGGCCACATCAAACATAATTTAAGCACACAAAGATATAGCAGTCATAACTAAAACGAATAAGCTTAAAATCAAGATTCAAGAGTCCTACTAAAACAAACACAGATCACCATAATTGTAATTAAAAGAACAAAAACTTGTGACTATGGTATCAAAATTAAAAAAAAAACTTTTTGTAAATAATTAAAGCATTCAATTGTAATTTGATTAATCTATTTGTGTCTGCAGGTGTGTTTGGTGATGAAGTGAAGTCAGTGTCAGTGATGGAGGGAGATTCTGTTACTCTGCACACTGATATTACTGAAATACAAAGAGATGATGAGATCAAGTGGTGGTTTGAAAACACTTACATCGCCAGAATCAAGAGATTACTCAACATCAATCCTATTTATGTTGATAATGATGAGACTCAGAGATTCAAAGACAGAATGAAGATGAACAATCAGACTGGAGATCTCATCATCACAGACATCAAAACTCAACACACTGGACTTTATCAACTAAATATTTTTATAGGAAATAAACAGGCAGTCAAGAGATTCAATGTTACTGTTTATGGTGAGTACAATATTACTGAAAATTGTTGATATTTGCTATTTGAATTCAGTTTTGAATAAAATTCCAAACTCTTTGTCATTACTACAACTAATAATATTTCACCATGACAATAAACTCTCACATCTCGTGCTGACAAACAAAACAACACTTTTGTTAACAGTTGATTATGCACATTTTCTTTATATTTTTCAGTTTCTCCTGAATGTTAATTTAATGAATTGTGAAAATGTAACACCAAAGCAGTGTTAAAAGCTACAAACTCTACAGTATCACCATCTCTGTTTAGCACCTAAATTTGCATTTTACATCTAGTTATTTATTGACTTAGGTTTAGATGTTGGCTTTGTTTTGTCACCATTACGGTAATCCGTGTTTGTTTTACTTGGACTTTTGACTGTTGATTTTTAGCTTGTTTGTTTTTTATGACTGCTTTAACTTTGTCATGTTTGTTGTGGCCAAAAAAGTAACAGTAGGGCAATTGTATGGTGGTGGTAAGGATATAATGTTAAACAAAAAAATTATTTATTACCCTTACGAAAAAGAAGTTTATTGAAGTGTGCTATAAGTATTCTTCTTTTAAACTTAAAATAAGAAAGTATACTTTCAGTTTACTTTTTATGTACTTCTCTAAAATGTACTTTAGGTACTTCTTAGAAATATACTTAAATTGTACTAAAGTATACTTGACCTATACTGACCGAAATGTCTAAGTATATTTGGCCTATACTTGTTTACTGACATATACTTAAAAGTATAAAGTAAAAATGCAACAACGAAAGCTACATCAAGAAAGCTGCAAAAAGCCATATGAATAGCCCTGGTGAAAAATACATATACTTTATTGTATTTCAAGTATATTTAACTTTGCAATAGTACATTACAAATATACTTAGAAAGAAATGTACCATCTTTGAATATATTGAAAGTATGCTTACAACATATTTGCTTACAATTAAACTTTTAACATATTTCAAAATAATTATAATTTAGTATATTTTCTATAAGTATACTTTAAAAAAATATACTTGGAGTTAAAGTTCTGTGCAATTTTTAAAGTATACTAATTTGAACTTATTTTAAAGTTTATTTTAGGTATACTTTATCTGTTAAAGTTATCATTATAATAATGCACTGACAGCATATTTATAAAATACATTATTTAGCATCCTTTAGAAACAGTATATTTTAAGTAAATTTTGAAAGTATATGTAGTGTACAAATGTATATTATCTTTATGGAGAATCTTTAGTGTTAGTAAACTAGTAAGTTATTAATTTTGTGCTGCAGGTATACTTGCAAGTATTCTTTTACTATACTTTTAGTTAACTAGTGTACTCATACTGAAAGTATACATGCAAGTGTTCTGTTAGTGTACTCTTAGTAAACTAGTAAGTTACTAATTGTGTGCTGCAGGTATACTTGCAAGTTTTCTTTTACTATACTTTTAGTTAACTAGTAGTTTACTACTCAACTTTACTTTAAGTGAACTTAACATCATACTATAAATATTAATATATTGCACTTAAAGTACAATACAATGTGTATTCATTTTTTTACTTGTACCTTTTAATTGTACTTTCAATTTGAAGCTAAATCTTTCGTATGCTATCAGTGAGCTAATCAAACAAAAAATAATAAATACTAAAATTATATATATATATATATATATATATATATATATATATATATATATATAATGGGACACTAGAGTGGGACACTGTAGAAATTGTAAAAAAGGAATGGAATAATTTACAAATCTCATAAACTTATATTTTATTCACAATAGAATATAGGCTATCTCTGCCCATCTTGACTTCTGAGAGACACTGCCACACTTTTTATACCCAATCATGTTGCCAATTAAGTTGCAAATTGGTCCTTTAGTTGTTCCTTATATGTACATTTAACTTTTATACTCTTATTGCTACCTGTCCCAACTTTTTGGGAATGTGTAGCTCTCATAAAATCCAAATTGAGCCAATATTTGGCATGACATTTCAAAATGTCTCACTTTCAACATTTGATATGTTATTTATATTCTATTGTGAATAAAATATAAGTTTATGAGATTTGTAAATTATTCCATTCCTGTTTTACTCACAATTTCTACAGTGTCCCAACTGTTTCTGATTTGAGGTTGTATATATATCTATATATATGGCTGAACCCCCTAAATATTAACTTTCGTTCTGGACTCCATTTCCCATAATCCCGCATGCCTGGACTGATTGGTCTGCCACCTGAAACTCATTGGACAGCCTATATAAACTCTCTGGAAACATTCAGTCAGTGCAAAGTCTTGATTTGTACTGGCTGTCATTGCTGACCCTTTTGCCTGTTTCATGACTACGAGATTTGCCTGCCCTACATTGCTGTGTTTGCTGTTGTTTGACCTTGCCTGTTGGAATATGAGTGTGTTTAATAAAAACCTGCAGATGGATCCTCAGTGTCAAAGTGCTTTGTTACACAAGCAGTATACAATAAGTAACCTACTAGTTTACTAAGAGTACACTAACAGAACACTTGCATGTACACTTTCAGTATATGACTATTAAACTACTAGTTAACTAAAAGTATATAAAAAAACACTTGGAAGTATACCTGCAGCACAAAATTAGTAACCTACTAGTTTACTAAGAGTAATCTAACAGAACATTTGCATGTACACTTGAAGTATAAGTCTAGAAAACTACTAGTATACTTATGAGTTCACTTGCAGTACAAATGAAGAACTAATTGTGCACTAGTTGTACACTTAAAGTTGACTACTCTTACACTTATAGTACACTTAGAAGTATACTTTTATATACTAAAAGTGGGCCAATTTAGTCCCAAGCGGTATTCAACCAGTACACTTACAAGTTTACTACTAGAACATAAATGTTACTACATAAAGTATACTTAAAACTATACTCCAACATTACTTAAGTATACTTAATATAATGAACTTGAAGTATACTTCTTTTTCGTAAGGGTAGTGTTTGCTTACTCAACAGAAGTATTGTTTCAATCAATAATGTAATACTAAAGTATGAGATCTGGCACTTACAATTAAAAATTAACCGTTGTCTAATTTAGACACACAAACATCAAGAATCAGAGTATGGATCTCTACAATAGCGACAATAAAATTAAAAGCTTCATGCTACAATGCATGCTGGATATCAACAAATTACAAATCTCATCCAGAACTCCCAGAATGCACTGTGGCATGAAAAAAATCATGAACATTTTGAATATTGTATTTGTCACCATTGTTGAGATTTTTACTCTGATTCTTCATGTTTGTTTGTTTAAATAAGACAATGGTTAATTTTTAAGTACATTTTTTCAAAATTCTTCGGAATGACAGTAAAGAGTTTTTTTTTTATGAATCTGTTTGTGTTCTTCAGGTGTGTTTGGTGCTGAAGTGAAATCAGTGTCAGTGATGGAGGGAGATTCTGTTACTCTACACACTGATATTACTGAAATACAGAGTAAAGATGAGATCGAGTGGAGGTTTGATGAAATCCGCATCGCCAGAATCAAGAGATTAATCGTCATCAATCCTATATATTATGATAATGATGAAACTCAGAGATTCAGAGACAGATTGAAGATGAACAATCAGACTGGAGATCTCACCATCAAAAACATCAGATCTGAACACACTGGACTTTATCAACTATATATTATTATAGGAAATCAAGAGACAGTCAAGAGATTCCATGTTACTGTTAATGGTGAGTGCAGTACTGAATCATTTGAGGATTTGTTGAATTACCAAACTCTTTACTAATAATATTTCACAATGACTTTATTTTTGTTTTTCAAAATCACAATAAACTCTCACATCTCACACTGACAAACAAAACAACACTTGTTTAACAGATTATTTATTTACTTCTCTGTGTTTCTCTTTATATTCATCAGCTGTTCCTACTGTAAGTATTGGTGAGTCAAAATCCATCAGCATCTCATATTGTTTTTTAGATGGTGTTGTTTGACATTATATCCTAACCACCACCATAGAATTGCACTACTGTTTCTTTTTTGGCCACAACAAACACGTTTTAAACACACAAAGTGATAGCAGTCATAAATAAAACAAACAAGCTAAAAAGCAAGATACCTACTAAAACAAACACTGATCACCATAATTGTAACTTTACAGAAACACTGACTTTTTGGGACTTTAGCTTATTCACCGTATCCCCCAGAGTTAGATAAGTGCATAAATACCTTTTTCATCTCCGTGTGTGCTGTAACTCTGTCTGACTCACCCACCGCTAGCCTAGCTTAGCACAAAGACTGGAAGTAAATGGCTCCAGCTAGCATACTGCTCACAATAAGTGACAAAATAACGCTAACATTTTCCTATTTATATGTTGTGATTTTTATAGTCACAGCGTGTACAAATAACAAGGTCATAAGAGACACAGACATCTTTTAGCCATATACATAACTCCGCCCAAGTAGCAGTGCTTCGCCTTCTGAGAATATAGTTTCCAGTATGTATATGATTAAAAGATGGCTATCTCTCATATGACCTTGGAACTTGTACACGCGGTGACTATAGTATGAAACGTTATAAACCATTTTGTAAATAATTAAAGCATTAAAGAGTTTTTTTATTAATATTTTTTTGTGTTCAGGTGTGTTTGGTGCTGAAGTGAAGTCAGTGTCAGTGATGGAGGGAGATTCTGTTACTCTACACACTGATATGACTAAAATACAGAGTAAAGATCTGATCGAGTGGTGGTTTAAAGAAATCCGCATCGCCAGAATCAAGAGATCAGTCAACATCAATCCTATATATGATAATAATGATAAGACTCAGAGAATCATAGACAGACTGAAGATGAACAATCAAACTGGAGATCTCACCATCATAAACATCAGATCTGAACACACTGGACTTTATACACTATATATTTTTAATGGACATCAAGAGACAGTGAAGAGATTCAATGTTACTGTTTATGGTGAGTACCATACTGAACATTGTTGATCTTTGCTTTTATATTTATATTTATATTCGGTGCTGCAGTATCAATAAATCGATAAGCTTAGAATTTGTTTAAATGCCCATAATTCTAATGATTGAGTTGATCTATTTTGTGTTTTCTTACAGACATCTGAAATAACAGAGGTGGTTTACAAATTTTATTCACCATGAAAACAGATCAAACTCATCTCTTATCTTAATAATAGTATATTTTATGTTTTTTCTTTTATTGATGTATTATATCATGTAGAGGTTTTGTTTATTTTTATTGTGATCCTGAATCTTAAAGGGGACATATTATGAAAATCTGACTTTTTCCATGTTTAAGTGCTATAATTGTGTCCCCAGTGCTTCTATCAACCTAGAAAATGTTAAAAAGATCAACCCAATAACTTAGTTTTGGTAAACCATTTTCTGCAAGCATGTGAAAAATAGGTCATTGTAATTTGGCCCTTATTGTGATGTCAGAATAAGGTAATACCACCCTCTTTATCTGCACTATCCAACCACAGCACAACCATTTAGTATGGAGAGAAAGAGAGAGATAAAATATTTCACAGCACAATTGAGTTTCAATTGCAACAAACCACCATCATTGTGATCAGTGGTTGCACTTCATCCGCTCATTTGCATTTTAAATGACACACCCAAAACGGCACACTTTTGCTCAGACCTATTTTAGACTTAGTTTTCATCTTTAAAAAAATCTCATAATATGTCCCCTTTAATGTATTGCATCAGTTTGACCTTTCATCACACCAACACAATGTTTGTTGTGTACTTAATATCAAATCTTTGGACATAAATAGGTTAATAGATTTACGATTAATTGTGTGATTGTGATCTCTAGTGGTCAGATGAGAAAACTGCAGTAAATGTGAGACATCAGAAGATGATATTCATTATGTAGTATTGTGTTATTTTAAATAAAACTATAATAAAATTGATTCTTAATTTCATTATGCCATTGTGATTTTATTTAATAAGATGGAGTTCATTTTTTGTAAGAAAAGTTCCTCTCAGATATCTTTCTCTTAATCTAAACTATAGTGAATTTCCTATAGTGTAGTGTTTTTTAACTTTACTATACAAAACATTACAGCAGACTACAGTACAGTTTATCAATTGACTATAGTTAATAATACCACTTTAAACTATAATGCACTTCAGTATAATACACTTTAGTACAGTTGACCAGACGTCTCCATTTTCCGGGGACAGTCTCGTTCCTTGCAAAACAACTTGCACATATTAAAATATATCAGTACTATTGTTTTGTGACAGGAAGCCGTTTATTGAAGATGTGAATGTGATTTCACTTCCTTTATCTCATTTATCTTCATTCTGCTTTGTGTTCACTCTTCAGTACAGTAATAGGTGAAGATGATAAAACATGACATTTAATTCTGAAGTGATTTGTGAAGCTGTGGTTTTATATTATTTTGGATACAGTTGGTACCCGCACATCTCTGTCTAGGGTGACCATACGTACCAGGCCAGGATTTCGGGTGCGTCTTCGATATACATCATTGAGGTTTATTGTTTTAGGTTCAAGGTAAGAATAAAACTACAATGACTGTTTTTGTTTTTAACTAAAATGTGAGAACCTCGATGATGTATGCGGTCGTCAAATACAACTTCTGGAAATCCTGGCCTAGATGTGTCCCGGGAAAATGGCACTTATGGTCACCCTATCTCGGTCAGACAGCTTTATGTTGGATGTGGTTCATTATTTATGGAGTTTTGCCCACATTACTGAAACCAAATCCTGTGTGTATGTTTGTGGTTTTGTCTTTCATTTTGAATTTTGATGGAACTTCCTGTTGTGTTTTTGGAGTTCTTTGTCTAGTTGTGTTAACGTAAATCGTGTTAACGTTTGTTTCTTTTAGTTATTTGTTATTGTTTGGATTTATGTGTCATCTGTATATGTTTGTTTCACACTCCTGCATTTTTGCTCATTGTTTTATGTTTAACATTCATTAAAAGCTGTCATATAGGTTGTGCATCTTCACTTCATGTTTTGTGGTGGATGTGACAACCTGTTTGAAACCACACCTCTCTAACTCTAGTCAACTTTAGTCGAGAGATACAACACAAGTCACATTTAGTCTATTCTCATGTGGATTGTTTTTTAACAATATGCTTTACACATCTCTTTTGTTGTGTCTGTGGACTCGGGTGGGTAAGTTAACTTTCTGTATGTTTCTGTAAAAAGCCTACACTGTAAAGAAGGCAACATGAAGTTTAAACAACTGCAAATATCTGTTAATCAACCTCAGTCCTGATCAAAACTACTAAATGTTTACAAAATTTCTATAATTTTATATAGATAATATACTATAGAGACATATAGAAACCACTAGTAAACACGAATAAAGTATAAATAAAATAATACAATAAACTAGTCTGAATAATAATAATAGCCATATACAATCATAGACCACAATCCTTGCCATTCAAGATTGTATTAGAGGTTCATGTAATATTTCTTGTTATTTATTGTAAATAAATGCAATTGTTCATATTAGTTCATTGTGATTAACTCCAAATTTTGATTTTAAAATTTTTTTGTAAAAGTGTTGTTTTCATTGTTCATTCATGTCAGCTAATGCACAAACTAATGTTAACAAATACAACCTACTGTAAAGTCTACCATCTCATTTTAATACCTTGACTAACTGTGTCATTCAACGTTCAGATTACGTTGCTTTAAGGTGTTAAAAACACAAAAGTAAATTTAAACTTTGTTATTTCATATAACAATAAACTTTAATGTTTCTCTGATAAACTCTCTGTCTGTGTTTGTGTTGTTCAGGTGTGTTTGGTGCTGAAGTGAAGTCAGTGTCAGTGATGGAGGGAGATTCTCTTACTCTACACACTGATATGACTAAAATACAGAGTCAAGATCTGATCGAGTGGAGGTTTGAAAAGATCCGCATCGCCAGAATCAAGAGATCAGTCAACATCAATCCTACATATTATGATAATAATGATAAGACTCAGAGATTCAGAGACAGACTGAAGATGAACAATCAGACTGGAGATCTCAACATCACAAACATTAGATCTGAACACACTGGACTTTATCAACTATATTTTTATATAGGAAATCAAGAGACAGTCAAGAGATTCAAGGTTACTGTTAATGGTGAGTTTAGTATTACTGAATCATTGACCTCCAGGATTTGTATTCAGTTTTTGGATTAAATACCGAACTCTTTTAATAATAATATTACACAATGCCTTTATTTTTGTTTTTCACAATCACAATAAACTCTCACATCTCAAACTGACAAACACAATAATGTCTGTTGATTTATTTACATTTCTGTGTTTCTCTTTATATTTCTCAGCTGCTTCTACTGTCAGCATCACTGAGTCAACACAAAATCCATCAAATCCATCAGGTATAAACAATGTGTTCATGTTGTTGTGTAACACTTCAGACCTAATATGACCAGTAGCTAAAGATATTTCAGCTCTGTTGTGTTTCTTTACATTTTCTGCCTTTATTCAGAGATGCATCAAAAAGAATAAATCAAAAACACCTAAAAGAAAAACAACTGCGCATATTATATTGTGGGCTAAAATCAAAATTCATGTGTCAGTATTTGTGCTGTTCAAATTTTCTGAACAAAAATGAAAACATGACAAAGATGAGGTAGTTTACTCTTGTTCATGTTTAAACGGAATGAACTGAACTGTTACAGATGTGTTGTTGTTGTTGTTGTAGTTACATCAGAAGATCTTCATTCTCCATCAGGAGGACTACACACAGATCATATAGTTGTGATCTGTTGTTGTGTTGCTGGTGGATCTCTGATGATTGCTGTTGTGGTGATCTGGATCTACAGGAAACACAAAAACATACAACAACAGGGTAAATATCAATTACAACTGATCAGCAGTGTTTAGTGACAGTCGTACAGTTAAACATCAGTCAAACTCTTGCTTGTATAGTCTTTTAATGATGAATGAGAGTTGTGTTGTTTTGTTTGTAATTTGTCATTATTGTTACAGATCAGACCGCTGAATACATTAATACAAAATTTCACAAACAAAACACAAAGACAAAGGTAAAATAATGATGATCTGTTTCTTTCATTTCAGTGAATCAGATTTGCGTGTGTATACAGTTTTATAGATATAAAAACATTGTTGATATTAAATTTAATTAATCTTTATCAGTTTTCATCTGTTTTTATCTCTGTGTTTTACATGCTCATAATTCACATGATTGAGTTTTTCTCTTTTGCGTTTTCTTGCAGAAACCTTAATAATAATGTATTTTATTTATTTTCATTTCATATCTGTATTGTGTTGAGTTTGTTGTGATCCTGAATGTTAATGTATTTTATCATTTTTGTCCTTTAATACCTATGTGTGCTAGTTGTGTATTCAATTTTAAATCTGTGGTCATAAATTGGTTAATAGATTCTGACTTTGCTGTTTATACTCTTTTAGTGACATCAGTAGATGTTTATAGAGACAGTAAATGATATACAGTAAAGCTGAAACATGACTGCAGAGATTTACTCTCATTCAGACACAAGAACATCAGTGAATATACAGACATAATTCAACAATTTTAAGAGTAAAGACATCAGTGGCATTTGTTTTTTATTTTACATTAATTACATTTAATAACATAAAACTTTACAGTTGATATAAAGTGTAATTTCAGTATAAGCAGTCACGTGATTAATTGTGTGATTGTGACCTCTAGTGGTGAGATGAGGAAACTGCATTGAATGTGAGACATCAGAAGATGATATTCATTTTATTAAAGTGTGATTTTTAATAAAACTACAAGATTATTGATTTCATTGTGTGTTTTTATTTAATTCAGTGCAGTTTTTTGTATAAGAAAGTTTCACCTCAGATATCAGTAGTTCGGGTTGTTAAGACCTTCAGAGGTTTGACATGAGACCGGAGTGAGACAGACTGATCTTGAGAAGCAGAATCACTTATTAAACTCTGTGTCCTCTGAAGGGAATTGTGTTACTGTGATCTTCAGGATATTTTATTATTAGATATCTGATCAAACCTTTTTTTTATTTATAAGTAGACAAACTCTTAAAAACGCACCAGCTGCCCCTGATAAAGTTAATAAAACAAATGTAGGTCTAATGTAGGTGGGGCGCTGTCACTAAAAAACAGGGTCCTGAAGCCACACATCTGCCAAAATTACCAATTTGTTTCAATACAAACACAATCCAGTAGATGGCGGTAAATCCAGTAGTGTGGTTTCTTTTCATTGTTGCTTTGACACAAATTAACATTTAAATGAACTATGGCCGTTTCTCAATCCAAGACTGCAGCTTCTTGTCACGTTTCTAGGTCACATACGTCATCAAGACGTATTTCAGAATATTAACAAATATAAAGTTAACCATTATTCTTAGTGAATTGTAAATTGTTGTAAAATGCTTATAACTTGCTAATGTAAAGCTCAGTCAACTTAAATAAACCACGCTTGATGATGTATGTGACATATGTGACATCAGGAGGATGCAACCTTCAGATTGAAGCTCTTGTATGATAAACTACTAAAGTACAACAAACTTGAGAATCTGTTAAACATATCTGACTATATTATAACTCAACACAATTATTAGTTTCATTAAAGATAAAGATGCTGTAAAACAAGCAAAATATTATTTTTATTTTCCTGTCATTTATATTTAATGATTCAAACAACATTAAACTCATGGTGGCACAAAGTGTTTATAGTGATAAAAGTCACAGTTTAACAGTAACTGAGAAAATGTGCAGGACTTCAAAGTGATAAAGTATTCAGTGAGAAACAACAGGACAAGAGCTGTGGAGATTAAAAAAACTGAGCATGACCACAAACCTATAAACTAAAATCAAGATGAGAGGTTTAGTCGTGTCAGTTATCAGTTAATGTTCCACTAATATCTTCATCTGACCTTTATATCACATCTCTCTTCATCCTCATTTTAACATCTACTTTGGTTCGTTTGACCTCTGGTTCAGTTTTTTTGGTTCATTAGTTTTTTGTTGTGTTTTCTTTATGAGTCAAAAGCACATTGATGTCTGTGGTTTAGGCAGGCGTTGAGCTTGGGGAATCAAGACTCCCCCACACGTGGCTCAGGTTCGGCCAAGCAAAAGCTGACCTGTTTGCAATTCAGGAGAATTCACATTGTACTCTTTGGGTTTCTATCTTTCACTCAGTCCCTCTCGGGCTGGATGCTCGACACAGGAAAGGCCTGAGGGCCTCCGGTGTGTTTTTCCCCAATTGCTTTGCTCCCAGGAGTTCTGGAGAGGGTCCGGCAGCACAGGCGCAGCTGTTGCTCATAGAACCGTGTTGGCTGTCCCGAGTGTGGTTTTCAAACCTGGTCATCATTCTAGACAGCTCTCCATTATTATTTGTGTAATTCTCTTTCAGAACACAAGAGGGTGCACATATAACATACTGTAGGTTAATTAGGTCACACTAAGTATGTGTGCGTGCGTGCATTTGAAAGGTCAAACAACATTAATCCTTGACCATTACCTTGGTTAGATTTACTTCTTTTACACTGTTGTTGTTGTTTTGTTTGATTTCACAAATCTTTGACATGATCTCATTTAATATTAAAGCTACCAAGATTATATTTTCACAGACTGTGTTGCACACTGATAATAAACTAATTCAAAAGGAATATGATGAATGCTTTATTCGGCTCATGAACAAACACGAGTCACAAAGAGACCAACAAACCAAACCAGGATATACATGAACACTAAAGCTATTAAATGTGACACCCTGATGCTGAAATAGAAATTGAGGGTACATTTATATTCTGAACAAACTAAACTACATTAAAAATGCAGAGAATAGATTTGATCTCTTTTAATACTTGCTCCACACAACTGATCTGTATCCAGTCTGTAGATTAAAGAAACACAAACGCAGCAAAGAAAGAGAAACTTCTGCTTATTTGTGGCTAATGTGTTCAACGTCTGTCTGCTAAAATAAACACTGAAAATGATCTCACGGAAAACTGAGACGTACAGAAACTCAACGTGACAAACACTTCTTCAGATCTTTACTACTGATATTAATGTGTGAATCTGTAGAGATAAACAACAGTCTATCTAAAAATTAATCCTAAAATTAAAGGTTCAAAACAATTTAGCAATTGAGAGATGAAAACAGCAGTGCATCTAATAAATCTTAAAAATTGTCATGTTGATTCCTATACACAATGACACTCATGAACCCCTGTAAGAACATTGACAGGTCAATTCTAAGGGCCCACCCACTATTGGGGCCCCAAAGATCATTTGTATTCGTAGTTACATAGGTAGAGGGCCCAACCTCATATTCTTTCATTGGGCCCAAAATTACTAGTGGTGCCCCTGCTGTTAATGTAATTCTGTCAAAAGAGATGGATCTAGATTTGAGTCGTTCTTCTTGTATAACAGTGGTCAGGTGATACTTGTAGGTACATGTAGAGGAAGTTGTCTCATATTAACTGTGATTATCATGTTTTATTGTGTGTTTATTGTTTAGATGTAAAAGATTTTTTATAAACAGTGAATAAATGATTAAACATACAAATTCTTAACCTTAACTGGTACTGGACTGCTGTCTGTAATCAATACTTTGTATAGTTACAGTGAAAGTTAGCAGTTTATTAGTTTATGTTATCTGGCTTGCTCTGTTTTTATCTCTTCCCACCAAACATGAGACGTCCGCTCGACGTGCAGATCATGTCTATATTAGGTCGGTTGGTCCAGGCCCTTATCTGTACGTCTATACAACGTGCAGATCTGGTACAGTATCTGGACGTCTGACTATGACCCCTCTTGGACGTCAGGTAGACGTCCAAAAGGGGTTCGGGAAATCAATTCAAAAACATTTTATACAAATGTGGTCTATGAGTTCTGAGTCAAAAAACATAAACATCACGTGTATTTTTGTAGAAAAATTTTGTTAAACTGATAAAATAATGTAATCTTTATTCAAAGATTAGTGTTCAAAAACATAGCACTGCTCATAGATAAAGTTCCACCTTAAATGCTCTCTCTCTCTCTCTCTCTCTCTCTCTCTCTCTCTCTCTCTCTCTCTCTCTCTCTCTCTCTCTCTCTCTCTCTCTTTAATTAACAGAGATGTATATGCTGACGTTTTATTGAAAATGTTTTGTCACCATAATGACGATCAGTGATTCCTTTAGTTGGGTAGTTTGACTCTTCGTATGAGTGTTTGGTCTTTATAAGAGTGTTTGCTAAAGCATGTTATTTGTTGCAAAGAAAATTTGTTATAAACGAAACTCACATGTGGATCTTACAACTTCATTGAAAGTTTACCAAGAGTAATACCACATATGTAAAGTCTGTAAATTAATTTTGTAAACCATGTAGTATTGTCTCAATTTCTCTATTGATTTGAGGTTTCACATCCAACTTATTATTTAGGTTCATACCACCACTGGAAGCGCTTATATACAATTAAAAGTCCAGATTTCATTGTCACATATGCAGACATCAAGAATCAGCCCTTGAATCACAACAGTGGTGACAATCTCTGGACTCATGAGTTTTATAATACGCTGGTGCAATGCATTGCAACATGTAGAAAACTCACCATCGTTGTGATTCATGGGCTGATTCTTGATATCTGCATCTGTGTCAAAAAATTCTAGACTTTACATTTTTGATTACAGCCATGAGGTTTCATTTTCAGTTACAGTAGGCCCCGAAGTAGGTTTATTGCAGCTCCAAACAAAAATTAGACCGTAGTTTACTTTTAAACGAAATTTATGACGTTTTATCTGTGTTGTTAGTTCAGTTATATTATATCATCACTTCTGACCATCAATGTAATTAATGTGGAGCCACAAGTAAGTTGCATTGGTAACACACACTTGGTGCAATAATAATGTGTTTAAAAGAATGCCATCATCATGCACACACACTACAATATAAAAACAAAGAGTCAAACGACCTAACTAAAGGAAACACTGATCACCATGATGGTGACAAAACATGTTCAATAAAACATCAGAATCTTGTAAATTCTCAAAAACGAGCAGGTAGAAATGACAAAAAATAGAGTGAATTTGGTTAGTCTAGCCAGTATGGTCCTACTTTAAAACAATGCTTTGTTAAAACAACTTTTTGTAATGGTGATGACATTGCTTTAGAGAATGTACATGTATCAATTATCCAGCGAGAGCAAGTGTGGGAGGGAGAGTGAAGTTCACGTCACTTCAATTATTGAACGATAGAGAGAGAGAGAGAGAGAGAGAGAGAGAGAGAGAGAGGGAGAGTGAGAGAGAGAGAGCAAGATTGCAGACGCAGACAGTTAAGGTGGAACTGGTATATTTGGGAATTATCTATAAGCAATATTTTTTTACATTTATTCATATGTAAAGATTATATATACACATATAATGTCTAAAATGGCCACATTTTAAATAGTTTTACTTTGCGTGGAGGTCCCCTTGACATCAATCTTGGATGTTCAGAACAGGTCATAAAAAGACGTCATAAAAACTTTCATTCTGGCTCCTCATGGGACGTCGAAATGACGTCTTTTTAAGACGCTTTGCTCAGTGGGTTGGTTTAAATGCCCATAATTCTCATGACTGATTTTCTCTTTTGTGTGTTTCTTACAGATATTGATCTCTTTCAGAGCATCAGTGAATATACAGATATAATTCAACACTTTCAAGAACAAAGGCATCTGTTTATTTTATTTTATATTAATTAACATTTGATATCTTAAAACTCTGCAGTAATTTCATTACAAACAGTCACGTGATAAATTGTGTGTTGTGACTTCTAGCGGTGAGATGAGCAAACTGCAGTGGATGTGAGACAGAAGATATTTTTTAGAACATCTTTTTAATGACCGGTGACATGTTTAATGCAGCATTCATTCAAAATATACATGTGTGTTTATATGGTCTATGTATGTAAATACTGAGTATTGTATGAAGTATTGATTTTGAATCAAGGCATCAACCCTTAACTAGATGTAAAAACTTAAAAATACTCTTAAGAATAGTCTTGGAGTAGGACCAGTTTGAGAATAGGAGATGTTTATAAAGAAGCTAAAAGCAACTTTCAGTAAAGTGTAAGACTCATTCTTAAGTGCAAACTTAAGTGCTGCAAACTGAGGACTACAATGATTTTAACCTAAAATGGCCACCTTTAACCTCTGAATCAGCCAATAGAAAGCCGGCAATGTTATACAGTCACAGCAGCATGTGACACCATACATTTATGAATCATGAAGACATTACAATTATATTAGTATTTAAATATTTTTATTTAAATTTGCTTCACAAAATGTTTAACAATATTACAAGTGAGTACATGCATTTATTTTACACGATTTTGCACCATTTTGATTAAGTTTCAACATCTTAATGAAATAGACAAACGTAATGCTATTTAAAAAATTAAGATTAAGAATCATATCATTTTGATTTTACTCACAAGCTGTTTATAAAGAAAAGACTAAAGTTTGCAAACACTTAGATAAAAAATACTTTGATGATCAAGCCCGAACAAGATGATCAAGTTAAGTTGGATTTCTCCACTTAAACACAATTGTAATTTTTACCATGTTTGTCACTTTCACCTTTGGTTTGCTCACTGCTAACATTGCTAACATTATGTTTTGGGTCAGGGTTATATACTCTATTATTATCACTTTACATGTAATGATGTCACTGCAATCTTGTAGATTTTATTTACATTTTATGGTATTTTATTTACCTATCATAAACTGTCAAATGTAAAAGCGGCTCTACTTAAAAAACTTACTTCAATTGGTAACACCTATATTTAAACATTTTTTTACTTTAATTATTTAACTTAAACTGAGAAATTTAAGTTGAAAAATCATAACATTTTTAGGCATTATCAATAATTTGATCCAACTTTAACTTTTTACAGGGTATATTATTCAAATTTATATACATTTAAGTACTGTATGCTGTCTTGATAATCCCATAAAAATTCTTACTTTGCAAGCACTTAAGTTTCACTAATATACATCTTATATTGTGTAATATAATATACATTGTATAGAAAACCCTATACTCTTTATATTTCATGTTATATAATTCCTATCTGTCTTTATACTACTAATATATATTTATTTTACATGTTCTGCTCTGCAACAATATTTTTTTTCAAAAGTGCTATAAAAAACATTTGAATTAAAGTTATTCTAACACATTCTTTGTTGTAAAGTGCTTGATCTCTGCCTCTCTGCTGCCCTCTTGTTACTCTTAACTAGGTTAAGAGACCTCTCCAGCTCTCTTAAATAATTTAGGAGCTGATACCTTGTCTTAACACTTAGGGGGCTTTATAAATCAAACTTAAGTCTACTGTAGGAATAAGAGTAAAATGACGTCATTCTTAGAATTTTGACACACTTAAGACTAAAATTTTACTCTGAGCGGCTTTATACATACGGGCCCTGATCAACACTTTTGAGAAACACAAACTCTGTTCATTGTGTTTCATTTGTTTCTGTGGTAAAGCATTGTGTTAGTAAAGGTCATTGGTTTGATTTACAGGAAACACACAAAGTCTACTAATAAAAACAGGTACAGCTTTAACTGTAAGTCACTTTCTGTCAAATGTATTCATAAATGACTGACAGTGTTGAAGCTCTAATGGCATGGTAAACTAAACTACAATTAATTTAATTATTCAATCTTGAGAATCTCCATATCTGACTATAACTGAAAACAATTATTATTAGTTTCATTGAAGATAAAGATCCTTTAAAAGTCTTCAGGTTCACAAAAACAAAATATTATTCTTCTATTCATGTCATTATCTATATTCATTAAGTCAAACAACATTAAACTCAGGACGGCACAAAGTTTATAGTGATAAAAGTCACAGTTTAACAGTTACTAAGAAAACATGCAGGAGTGATAAAAACATTCAGTGAAAAACAAGACACCAAGAGCTGTGGGGATTAAAAATAAACTGGCCATGACCACAAACCATAAACTAAAATAAAGATGAGAGGTTTAGTCATCTTAGTTCATCAGTTAATGTTCCACTAATATCTTCATCTGATCTCACATCTCTTCATCTTTATTTTTACATCTACTGTGGTTTGTTTGATTTCTGGTTCAGTTTTTTTATTCATTCGTTTTTTGTTGTGTTTTCTTTAACACAGATTGATGTCTGTGGTTATGTGATCAGTGTTTTCAGAGATCACAGTCACCTGATCTCAGTCCAACATCTCTATACTGTATATACAACATCATTTCACACATATCTTATACATGGCTGTATACTCAAATAATATCAAGTTAATTTAAAGTGTGTTGCTATGCAGTAACTGGCTGTTCTAGGTAAGAGTTACGTTTTGGGTTGTAACCAAGTGGTTGCTTTCTGGTTCAGAACCAAGATGATCTCAACTAATTCTCTGTGATTATATTACAAACACCATAGTCATCTGATCTCAGTCCAACATCTCCATAAACAACATTTATTCACATTTATAAATGACTGTATAATCAAATAGGACAAACGCATCCCTATGGATGCACAGAGATTACTTTACTTTATTCTATAGTTTTAAGGGACTATAAGAGTCTGGCTTTGAATTATTATCAAGGTCAGAAAGCTGAATCTTTAGTACTTTACCTTTCACCTCATCACAGTGTGCATCCCAAATGGCACACTATTGCCATATGCCCCATTCCCTTAGAAGATCAGAACTCTTGATGTGCAAACTATAGAAAGAGATGCACAATTGTCTCATACTTTGGCCGAAATACACTTGGCGAACTGAACTAGAAAAAAACTTAATTTTCTCTTAATATGAAGCGACTGAAGAGCCCATCAATTGTGCATAAATGGTGTTTGGAAAATGGTCTTCATTTGACTTGCGGCTTGTTTCACACATCCTACGGTAAACAATAAAACAATTGTGAAAAGTGCTATTTAAATAAAATGTAATTAAACTTTAGGTTTAAAAATGGTGCTCATACCAAACTCTTATCAGCCTGCATGAAGTCAAAAACATTATTTTTTGCAAGTATTTCAGTCTCATTGCCCAAACCCTGTGTGTATAGTTTGTGTTTTTTTCTTTCATTTTGTATTTTGATGGCACTTCCTGTTGTGTCATTTGAGTTCTGCAATTGTGTCCAGTTGTGTCATGTTAATGTTTGTTTCATTTAATTCATTTAGTTTCATTAAATTTATATGCCATCTTTGTTTGTGTCACACTCATGTATCTTTGCTCATTCCTTTATGTTTTACATTCATTAAAAGCTGTCATATACAGTAGATTGTGTCTCTTCACTACATGTTTTTTTTTTTGTGGTGGATGTGACAACCCGTTTGAAACCACACCTCTCCAACTCCAGTTAACTTTAGTTAAGATATACAACATAAAGTTTCAACATCACGTTTTATGAAAACATGTTTCAGGTTTGAAGTCAACAATTTTTAGAAAATGTTTTACACATCTCTTGTGTTGTGTTTGTGGACTCTGGTTGGTAAGTTACCTTTGTTTCTGTATTTATTTAAATCAACATTAACTGCTTAGTAACATGTAAAATATTGATCTCAAAACATAAAATCCTGATATTGTAAAAACAGCAACCTTTTACTACAGAGAGCACAAATAACAATCATGTTGATGTTTAATGTTCACTTTATTTCTAGAGCACATATTAATACAACAGTTGTTGACCACAGTGATGTACAAACCAAGATAAAAACAACTTAGTAAATTAGTCAGTGCAAACAAATGCAAGCAAACAAACAAACAAACAAACTTATGGTGAATAAAAACATGAGTACTGTAAGAAGATGTTTCTGACACTTCATCGGTGAGTCAGAAAAAAACTTATGAGAAAACAAATACTGTTTTAGCTTTTAGTCCAGTATATGATTATTTGCGCTCATGTTATAAAGTTATATTTGAATGAGTTGTCATTGGTAACACTTTACAATAAGGTTGTATTTTGTTAACATTAGTAAATGAATTAGTTAACATGAATCACATTAAAAGTTAAAAAAGTATATTTAAACATTATTATTTTGTGTCAATAACTTGAATGTTTCTCTAATAAACTGTGTTTGTGTGTTCAGGTGTGTTTGGTGATGAAGTGAAGTCAGTGTCAGTGATGAAGGGAGAATCTGTTACTTTATACAGTAATATTACTAAACTACAGAGTAAAGATGAGATGGAGTGGTGGTTTGAAAAAAAACGCATCGCCAGAATCAAGAGATCACGCAACATCAATCCTATTTATGAAGATAATGATGAGACTTGGAGATTTAAAAACAGACTGATGATGAACAATCAAACTGGAGATCTCACCATCATAAACATCAGACCTGAACACTCTGGACTTTATCAACTAAATATGCTTATACAATATCAAGATTCAGTGAAGAGAATCAATGTTTCTGTTAATGGTGAATACAATATTACTGAAACAATATTACAATAATACTGATCTCTGTTATTTGTGTTCAGTTTTTAATTAAATACTAAACTCTGTCATAACTAAAACTAATAATATTTTTACAATGTCTTTATTTTTGTTTTTCACAATCACAATAAACGCTCACATCTCACACTGACAAACATAATAACACTTATATTAACTATTGATTTATTTACATTTCTGTGTTTTTCTTTATATTTCTCAGCTGTTTCTACTGTCAGTATCGGTGAGTCTTCACAAAATCCATCAGCATCTCATACTGATTAATAAAACAACACTTTTATTCATTGTTGATTTATTTATATTTCTGTGTTTCTCTTTATATTTGTTAGTTTCTTCTACTGTCAGCATCACTGAATCAACACAAAATCCATCAGGTATAAACAATGTCTTCATGTTATAACTAAAGATGTTTCAGCCCTGTTGTTTTTCTGACCTTAAAATGTTTAAGGGTCAAAAGCATCAATCAAAAACATCTAAAATAACTAAGATTATTATACTGTGGGTTAAAATCTAAATTCATGTGTCAGTTTTCATGTCTGTTTTAATGATTTGAAGCTTTTGTGCTGTTTAGATTTTCTGAACAAACATGAAACCATTAACGTAATTAAATGGAGTTTCTCTTGTTCATCTTTAACTCTTTCATCCCCATGCGTTTTTTTTTTAAAGTTGCCAGCCAGCGCCAGCGTTTTTCATGATTTTCACAAAAGTTGAATGCCTTCCAGAAAATGTTGTTCTTCAAATATACATATACCAAACAGACCCGCTGCTTTAAAAAAAACAAAAAAACAAAAAAAAAAACGTTTCATTCTATGTGTAGGTTTCTGCAAAAACACCTCATTTTGAGCAAAAAGCAGAGATAATTCCATTTTTGTGACGGACTTTTCATAGAGATCCCATTCAGAGCGATCTTTAAAACAGACACAGACATGCAACAGCTTGCCATAGGGCAATACTTCTGGGTTTAAAAAGTTGGGGACCCGTTGGATAATAGCGGTATTGCGGAAAGCCAGAAATACTCGTCATTGGCAGGGAAGCGATTTCTCTTGATTGACGAGATTTCTCATCAATGGCGGCGAAAGAGTTAAACTGAATGACAAACACATATTACAGATGTGTTGTTACTGTTTATACTCCATCAGGAGGACTACACATAAATGATACAGTTGTGATCTGTTGTGCTGCTGTTGTATCTCTGATGATTGTAGCTTCAGCTATGATCTTCTACAATAAACACACAAACAAACGTCAACAGGGTAAATATCAACTACAGCTGGTCAGGACTGTTTAGTGATGGTTATGCAGTTAAACATCAGTCAATCTCTTGCTTGCTTAGTCTTTTAATGATGAATGAAAGTTGTGTTATTTAATGTGTAAGTTATCATCATTGTTACAGATCAGACCGCTGAAGATGAAGACACTTACAACATTTTACAAACTAAACACACAGATTAAGGTCAAATAATAATGATGTGTTTGTATCATTCAGTGAATCAGATGTACGTGTGTGTATAATAATGGTTACACTTTATTTTGATAGTCCACTTTAGACATTCTACTAACTATAAATAACTTTGCAACTACATGTCAACTAACTGTCAATAATTAGCAACTATACGTCAACTAACTGTCATTATTAGTAGACTGTAAGGGTTGGGGTTAGGGAAGAGGTTTGGGTTAGTGGAATAAGTTTACATGCTCCTGCAAAGATACTTATAGTCAGTTGAATGTCTGTTGAGATATCATCACAATAAAGTGTTAGTAGATATTATACTAATTCTCTAAAGATTGGTACTTGATAAGTAGTTGCAAAGTTACTTATAATTAGTAAAATGTCTAAAGTGGACTATCGAAATAAAGTGTTACCATAATAATTGATCACAGCAGGTATTTATAAAAGCACTAGATGTTTATGTATTACAATGTTATGTGTCTGAAACAATAAGTATGTTGTGAAAGTATATCGCCACATGGAAATGTTAAGGTGACATAGCTACCAAAATTCCTTGCGCTCAGTTAGTTTGGCTTGACTTGCCCGGAACGCTACAAATTTGTGAGTCGTGGTTTGAAGTTGTGATTTATGTGCTCAAAAACCTGCCTGGAACGCAGCATCCTGAAGTTTGACTTCTCAAAGTTAAAAAAAAAAGTAATTTGTGTTTAAATGTCTGAAAGAAAAAGTGTTTTTACACCTAGTTCGTTTGAGCCTTCCAAACGCTCTCGGATCAGTTCAGTGTGTATATGAAGAGTTTTGTTGCAAAACGAGATAACGTTTTTAACATTTTTGTCAAAACATGTTTATTATCATGTTATTATTGTTTTATGGTGCTACTTAGCTGTATTTTTTAAGTTATGAAGGGTTAAATCAAAACAAACCAACTGCAGTTGAATTGAAATCAATTGGAATGCACAACCAAAAAAAGAGAACGGAGTTATCTCGTTTTGCAACGAAACTCTTCATATGTGAACAAACCAAGTGATCTCAGACCCCCCTAAAAGGACCCCAAAGTGAACCACATCTGGAGGTGGTCTACACTGTAAAAAATTTTTTGTGAAATTTACGGTAAATTACTGGCAATTAAGTTGCCAGCTAATACCCGTAGAATTACAATACATTACCGTAAAATAAAAACGGAACCTTGCTGTAGTTGTGTTGCGGTTTATTGACGTTATTTTACAGCTTTTAACTGAATAAATACAGTATAATACTGTTTATTTTTATAGTATGCTAATTTTATAATGCCCTGGAAAACAACTTATTTCATTTAGAAAACCAACTGCCTGATCCATTCAAGTTTAAATATATATATATATATATATATATATATTCACATGGTGTTAGTACTGAAAAACTTAATTAATTTGAGTCCACAGAAAATAAATATAACTTTAAACTTAAACTGCAAACATCTAATGTGCAGTAGTGTTATAATCACTTTCACACAAATCTCATGTAGTTCATCACGATCAAACTACACAATAACTGCTTTGAAATAAAACAACAGGCAGCATAACATCAATGATTGATTGCCCATCCTTGACCTAAACAACCACACTATTCTTCAGCATAATGGTAACCCAAAAACTGAGTCAAATCCTAACAAAACAAATCCTACTAAAAACATTACCTGTTTAACCCATTTAACTCTTTAAACCCCACAGCAAAATCTTTGGTGTCAAAGAACACTGCTTAATGTGTCCACACTACAAAGAGTAAAAGAAACAGAGCCAATGTTGAAGTTAATGAGATAATGAAGTGATGATTGAGTTAATGATGAACAGCTGATGTTAACAAACACAATCACTGAATGAAAGATGAACAAGAACCGAATTGAAGAGAAAAGAAAACAAGCAGAAACTCAACTTACAGACTTAGAAGAGACTCAAACTTACTCAGAGTTCCTAAGATCTCACAAGAAGATCATCAAACAACTCCACAAACAGCATTAACATCTTCACTTATTACAAACCAGTTAGATTTTATTTTATATGTACATTAGCTCTTACTGAGAAATAAATCATACGGTGTGGTTTCCTAAACAGGGATAATCTTAAACCAGGAATAGGCCTTAGTTTAATTAGGAAATATAACTAGTTTTAACAAACATGCCTAACTAAAAACATTACAAAACAAAACAAAAGGGCACTGATGTATTTTAGGATATGTCAGTCTAAGTTGTTTTGAGTTTGGACAGCTATAGTCTAGGACTCTCCCTGTCTAAGAAACCGTCCCAGACAGTTGATTTTTTTGTTGAAAATAATAGTTACCATTCTCGTGATCAGCGGTTGCTTTAGTTGGACTCTTGATCCTTGGCCTTTGGTGTTACATTTATTCTGCTATTTCAATGTGATTGGATATAGCAAGAAATTGTAAAGACTAATAACCATTATGGTGTTAGTTTCATAAGTTGAATGGAGTTTACTGACTTTATACAGAAGCTCATAAGTGATCAGATGGGTGGCAACACCTTATAGTAGTCTAATAATGTGACAGAAACTCAGTGTTAAAGTATACAATCTTAAATAGGTTGCGAATAAGTGAAAAAAAAAATGCAATCTACACACAGACATCAAGAATCAGTCTATGAATCTCAACAATGGTGACCATCAAATGAAAGCTTCATATCAGCATAGTAAAAACTCATTCATGACTTGCATTGCAGCATGAATAAATTAAGCAGATTAAGTGTTTTCCCATTTTCTTTTGTCACCATAGTTGAGAATCATAGGCTGATTCTTGATTTCTTTGTGTGTCAGCTGAGGACTAGATTCAAGTTTGCAAAAGTCCATATGTATGCAACTCTATCAAGATATCAGATTACTGTAATAGCCTACTAGTATTTGTTGATTAATGATTCTCATTCAAACATGTAAATACTTAGTCATGAACACCCCTAAATACTACTAACTGTCATGATGCAGTATAACAAGGCTGGTAAGACAAACTACTGATCAATAATCAGACATCCAACCTCACAAGAGTCTATCATCTCTTGGTTTTCTTTGCCATAACAAACATGCATCATAAAGACACAGTTACAGCAACCAGACTGTAAACCAAGTCAAGAGCCCAACTAATGAAAACAGTGATCACCATAATGGTGACTTTAAAGAAAATGCTTGTAAAGTCTAGTAAACACCTGTTTGTTCTCAGTAAGAACTTTTGTAAATGTATAACAGAAATAAAGTCAAAGTGGTTTAAAAGTGAAGATGGTAATGGTGTTTGTGTAAATGTTTAATTCTCATCTGGTGATATATGGAGAGATTTAATGTGTTCTGTTATTTTCAGTTGATGTTCATCAAAGTCTTTGTGTCTGTAAGTGTTTCTGCTCATCTCTTCTCTTTTTTTATTTCTCTTTTCTTTAGTGATTCTGTTTATTAGCAGCAGGTGTCCATCATTAATGCTTCAGTATCTGAACTCATTGACTTGATTTCAGGTGGATCATTAGGAAACTAATGTAGGGAATAGTGAATGAGGGTGTAGGGTGTGATTTGGGACGCTGTCTTTAACGGTGGACAGTGTACAAATCCTGACAAATCAGAAAATAACGGGATGATGTTGTGGAATCGCCATGGTCTTATTGTAAATTTACAATTGTGGACCGTAAACTGTATGATATCCCACAATGAATTGCATATAACGTTGTTTAACCGTGAAGTTACATATACAGTAATTTACCGTAAGATTTACCGTAAAAGACCGTAAAATTACAGAAATTTTTTACAGTGTACAGTTAGTACCCGCACATCTCTGTCTAGGGTGACCATATGTACCAGGCCAGGATTTGCATCTTCCATATACATCATTGAGGTTTATTGTTTCAGGTTCAAGGTAAGAATGAAACTACAATGACTGTTTTTGTTTTTAACTAAAATGTGAGAACCTCTATGACGTATGCGGTCGTCAAATACAACTTCCGGAAGGCCTAGATGCGTCCCAGGAAAATGGCACTTATGGTCACCCTATCTCTGTCAGACAGCTTCATGTTGGATGTGGTTCATTATTTGTGGAGTTTTGCCCACATTACTGAAACCAGTTTAGTTTGGGGTTTTGTCTTTCATTTTGAATTTTGATGGCACTTCCTGTTGTGTTTTGGAGTTCTTTGTCCAGTTGTGTCGTGTTAACATTTGTTTCTTTTAGTTATTTGTTATTGTTTAGATTTATATGTCATCTGTATATGTTTGTTTCACACTCCTGCATTTTTGCTCATTGCTTTATGTTTAACATTCATTAAAAGCTGTCATATAGGTTGTGTTTCTTCACTTCATGCTTTGTGGTGGATGTGACAACCTGTTTGAAACCACACCTCTCTAACTCTAGTCAACTTTAGTCTAGAGATACAACACAAGTCACTTTTAGTCTTTTCTCATGTGGATTGTTTTTTAACAATATAATTAGAAAATGCTTTACACATCTCTTGTGTTGTGTCTGTGGACTCGGGTTGGTAAGTTAATTTTCTGTATGTTTCTGTAAAAAGCCTACACTGTAAAGAAGGCAGCATGATGTTTAATCAACTTGGTTTTGCAAGTACACAGTAAAACTCCCAGTGTTAAATTAACACTGCTGGGAGCATATATGGTCCCACTCTACAGGGTGTTAAATTTACACTGAATCAGTGTTAAAGTTAATGAGGTAATGAAGTGATGATTAAGACATTAATGGTGAACACCTGCTGGTCATTTCATGTCAAATCAACTTAATTTTAGAATTGTTCCTGTCTCTAAGTTTTTATTTTATTTTTCTGGAGAAAGTAATACTAAAATAATGAAAAAGGTCAACATATTAAATGCAATAGATATATAAAAACTGCTGTGTGTATATATGATTCTATCTTACAGAGTTTTAAAAAGTTACACTGAAGCAGAGTAAAAAGCTGCCATCTTTAACTTTTGCCTCTCTATCATCATCTGTGTTTGAAACTTAAAGTTACAACTTGCTTGTAGAGTTACATGGATGATAAGTTTAATCTCTATACAACAGCTGTATTTCTGGTTAATAAAGTGAGTCACCATTGTCCCGATTAGTGTTTCCATTAGTTGGGCACTTGAGTCTTGAAGATTGGAGTTGGCCTTCTTTTGTTCATTGTGTTTATTAAACACATCTGTTGGAGCAGATGGAGGTGACACAGATGAAGTTATAAACTGTTGGTGTGCTACAGTAGTTGTTAAATATTGTGATTCACTGATCTCAAACTGAAAAAAACACTAAATGTAAGTTTCATTTTTTTATGTTCAGTCAAACCTGTGATGTTCCTATGCTGTAAATCCATACCCTTAAAAGTTAATTTTTTTACACAAATCTAATCTGTGGTTTCAGTCGGACACCCTGAGACATCAACAATCACCCTATAAAACACAATCATGGTGACAATCAACAACAAAGCTTCATGACATCAACAATCACCCTATAAAACTCAACCATGGTGACAATCAACAACAAAGCTTCATGCCGCAATGCATGCTGGGTACCAGGATTGTAGAAAACTCTTTCATAACTCCCATCATGCATTGCAACATGACACAGTTGTGCAACTTTCTTACCATTTACTGTCACCATTGTTGAGATTTGTATCCGAAGTCATGAAGTCTCTCTAAAAAAAAAAAAAAAAAAAACTATAGAATCAAAGCACCCTTATCCAAAACTGTGTCATTTGCATAGAGAAATATTTTTTATGATTTTTTCTTTAACTTTTTCATATCATATCATATATTAATATTTTTAAGACAAGCAATTTTAGGTGGGTTGATAAGATTTTTTTCTACATCAAGCAACAAACAAGTGCTTTTATTGAAACACTGTTGCAATTGTTAATATTGGAGAGTTAGTTTAGTGAAGGTCAAGGGACAAACACCTAACTAAAGGAAACACTAATCACAATAATGGTGACTTCAAATGAATCTAAAACACAAACTGGAGATTTATTGTGATAATTTTTGTGATAAATATCCATTTGACTTGTGATTACATCGTATCAGAAAGGAGATTTGTCTACTAAATCACATGTGTGGATGCTGGAATAGTTGAGCACTTTTATTTTTTCTGACAACAGTTGTTTAGAAGTTAAACTTATCATCGTCTACAAAATAGCTCTACAACAAAGTTGTACGTTTGGGTTTCAAACAGAGATGATGATAGAGAGGCAAAAGTTAAAGATTGCAGCTTTTTACTCTGCTTCATTGTAACTTTTTAAAACTCTGTAAGATAGAATCATATATACACACAGCAGTTTTTATATATCTATTGCATTTAATATTTTGACCTTTTTCATTATTTTAGTATTACTTTCTCCAGAAAAATAAAATAAAAACTTAGAGACAGGAACAATTCTAAAATTAAAGGGGACATATTATGAAAATCTGACTTTTTCCATGTTTAAGTGCTATAATTGTGTCCCCAGTGCTTCTATCAATCTAGAAAGATCAACCCAATAACTTAGTTTTGGTAAACCATTTTCTGCAAGCATGTGAAAAAATAGGTCATTGTAATTTGGCCCTTATTGTGATGTCACAATAAGGTAATACCGCCCACTTTATCTGCACTATCCAACCACAGCACAACCATTTAGTATGGAGAGAAAGAGAGAGATAAAATATTTCACAGCACAATTGAGCTTCAATTGCAACAAACCACCATCATTGTGATCAGTGGTTGCACTTCATCCGCTCATTTGCATTTTAAATGACACACCCAAAACGGCACACTTTTACTCAGACCTATTTTAGACTTAGTTTACATCTTAAAAAAAATCTCATAATATGTCCCCTTTAAGTTGATTTGACACGAAATGACCAGCAGGTGTTCACCATTAATGTCTTAATCATCACTTCATTACCTCATTAACTTTAACACTGATTCAGTGTAAATTTAACACTCTGTAGAGTGGGACCATATATGCTCCCAGCAGTGTTAATTTAACACTGGGAGTTTTACTGTGTAAGTTTTGTCTTGTGATAAGTTGGTATAACTTATAAAACAAGAAACTATTTAGTCCTTGTGCATTGTTCAAATTCACTATACTTTGAATGAAAACACACAAAATTAAACTGCTCTAAAATGTATCAGATTCATGTATTTTTCAAATGTTTTTGCATATATCTGTTAATTATTAGGATTTTTTTCTTGGACAATAATGTATGCTAATGCTGCATCACAAACAGTTAAGAAATCACATATAACAAGTCACACAATGTTACACAAAGGAGAGCAAAACATATAGGTCTTTTTATAGAACGACAACATCTTAAAAAGACCACTGTTATTGGCTGAATAGTGTCACAATATACTGTAGATAATATTCTATACACTGTAAAAAAATTCCGTAGAAATTGCAATGTTATTGCAGCTGGGTTGATGGTAATTTACCGTAGATTTAAATTTATGTTTTTTTTACTGGCAAGAGTTTGTTCAAAGTTAAATAAATTTTAAATATGAACAAGTCTTTATCTTTACAGAATAAAACTATACAATAACAGCCTCATGCAAAGCATTCTGGGAACCAGAAATCATCATAAACCTTTTTCTGGTTTTTGCTTCTGATTTTGTTTCCCACAATGTTTTGCTTGATGCTGTTTTTTTAGTTTTACTCTGTAAAGACAAAGACTTTTATAAATGTTTAATGTTCATTTAACTTTGAACAAAATGTTGCCAGTAAAAAACATTAATTTTAATCTACGGTAAATTACCGGCAACCCAGCTGCAATAACACTGTAATTTCTACAGAATATTTTTACAGTGTAGAGTAATGAAGAAACCACTAGTAAACATGAATAAAGAATAATTAAAATAATACAATAAACAAGTCTGAACAATAATTATAGTCATATACAATCATAGACCATAACCCTTGCCATTCAAGATTGTAGGTTCATGTAATAGTTCTTGTTAGTTATTGTAAGTAAATGCAATTGTTCATGTCAGTTCATTGTGATTAACTACAATTTTTGATTTTATTGTTAATTTATGTCAGCTAACACATAAACTAATGTTACTGTAAAGTCTACCATCTCATATTAACACCCTGACTAACTGTGCCATTCAATGTTCAGATTACACTGCTTTAACAAGTTAAAAAACAAAAAATTTAACTTTGTTATTTTATTTAACAATGAACTTGAATGTTTCTCTGATAAACTCTCTTTCTCTGTTTGTGTGTGCACACTGTAAAAAATTGCTGTTAAAAAACAGCCAAATTTAACAGTATGATTCTGTTTTTTAACAAAAACAGAAGTATACTGTTAAATTCTGCATTCTGTAAAAAAACAGTTTTCAGAATAATGTGAATTTACAGCCATGAGAGTCCACCGTTTAAGACTGCGTCCCAAATCACACCCTACACCCTCATTCACTATTCCCTACATTAGTTTCCTAATGATCCACCTGAAATCAAGTCAATGAGTTCAGATACTGAAGCATTAATGATGGACACCTGCTGCTAATAAATAGAATCACTAAAGAAAAGAGAAATAAAAAAGAGAAGAGATGAGCAGAAACACTTACAGACACAAAGACTTTGATGAACATCAACTGAAAATAACACAACACATTAAATCTCTCCATATATCACCAGAGGAGAATTAAACATTTACACAAACACCATTACCATCTTCACTTATAAACCACTTTGACTTTATTTCTGTTATACATTTACAAAAGTTCTTACTGAGAACAAACAGGTGTTTACTAGACTTTACAAGCATTTTCTTTAAAGTCACCATTATGGTGATCACTGTTTTCATTAGTTGGGCTCTTGACTTGGTATTCAGTCTGGTTGCTATAACTGTGCATGTTTGTTATGGCAAAGAAATCCAAGAGATGATAGACACTTGTGAGGTGGGATGTCTGATTGTTGATCAGTCGTTTATCTTGCCAGCCTTATGAAGCTTAATCATAACATTTAGTAGTACTTAGGGATGTTTATGACTAAGTATTTACATATTTGAATGAGAATTATTTTAAGAATATTATTACAGTAATCTGATATCTTGATAGAATTGCATACATATGGACTTTTGCGAACGTGAAACCAATCCTCAGATGACACTCACAGACATCAAGAATCAGCCTATGATTCTCAACTAGGGTGACAAAAGAAAATGGGAAAACAGTTCATCGGCCTAATGAGTTTTGTACTATGCTGATACCCAGCATGCATTGCAGCATTAAGCTTTTCTTTTGATAGTCACCATTATTGAGATTCATAGCCTGATTCTTCATGTCTGTGTGTGTAGTTTGCTCGTGTTTTTTAATTTCATTTAATCCCAATGTTTTTAAGATTCCTCTGGCTACCTCAACACTCAGTTTCTGTCACATTATTAGACTACTATAAGGGGTTGCCTACCATTTAATCACTTATGAGCTTCTGTATAAAGTCAGTAAATTACATTTAACTCATAACACTAACACCATAATGGTCATTAGTCAGTGATAATACTTCATTTATACTTTTTTGCCATATTCAATGTCTTTCAAATCACATTGATAAGGCATGAATAAATATAACACCAGAAGGCAAACCCAAGGATCAAGAGTCCTACTAAAGCAAACACTGATCACGAGAATGGTAACTATTATTTAGGGATTAGACTATTAGACTAGAGCTGTCCAAACTCAAAACAACTTGCACTGACATATCTTAAAATACATCAGTGCCCTTTGTTTTGCCTGAAAATGCACAAGTTATGTTTTTATTTAGGCATGTTTGTTAAAACTAGATATATTTCCTAATTAAACCAAGGCATATTCCTGATTTAAGATAATCCCTGTTCAGGAAACCACACCTTATGATTTACTTCTGAGCTAATGTACATATAAAATAAAATCTAACTGGTTTGTAATAAGTGAAGATGTTAATGCTGTTTGTGGAGTTGTTTGATGATCTTCTTGTGAGATCTTAGGAACTCTGAGTAAGTTTGAGTCTCTTCTAAGTCTGTAAATTGAGTTTCTGCTTGTTTTCTCTTTAATTCGGTTCTTGTTTATCTTTCATTCAGTGATTGTGTTAGTTAACAGCAGCTGTTTATCATTAACTCAATCATCACTTCATTATCTCATTAACTTCAACATTGGCTCTGTTTCTTTTACTTTTTGTAGTGTGGACACATTAAGCAGTGTTCTTTTGACACCAAAGATTTTGCGATGGGGTTTAAAGGGTTAAATGTGTAAGATATAAAAACACAGAATGCTAATGTTTTTTAACAGTCCGAAGGAGACCGTAAAAAAAACATTATCTTGCTGGCAACCAAGCTGCCAGTTGATTACTGTTATTTAACAGAATGTGCTGTTAAAAAACAGAAAACCTAACAGTCAAATTTGCATACAGAAATATGTTAATTTCACACAGACATTAGAGAAAAGTCCTTGTATTTTGTTTTTTAAATCATGTGAACTTAAAAACTGATCAGGGGATTTACACAAGATGATAATGTGAGAGATCTCTTAGTGTTTAATGTTCTGTTTTGTTAGGATTTGACTCAGTTTTTGGGTTACCATTGTGCTGAAGAGTGGTGTGGTTGTTTAGGTCAAGGATGGGCAGTAGATCATTGATGTTATGCTGCCTGTTGTTTTATTTTAAAGCAGTAACTGTGTAGTTTGTTCATGATGAACTACATGAGATATGTGTGAAAGTTTAAATGTTTGCAGTTCAATTTTAGAAGTAATATTTGTTTTCAGTGGATTCAAATGAATTAAGTTCATAATACTAACACCACCATATAAATATATGTATTTATAAACTTGAATGGATCAGGCAATTGGTTTCCTAAATGAAATGAGTTTCTTTCAAGGCATTATAACATTAACATACTGTTAAAATAGGAGAGCTGTAAATTAACGGAAGTACATTGCTAAAGTTGTTAAAGTATTTTAACAGAGGCAGAACCGTAAATTAACATTATCTTGCTGGCAACCAAGCTGCCAGTTGATTACTGTTATTTAACGGCACAATTTTTTACAGTGATGTGTTTGGTGATGAAGTGAAGTCAGTGTCAGTGATGGAGGGAGATTCTGTTACTCTACACACTGATATTACTGAACTACAGAGAGATGATGAGATCGAGTGGTGGTTTGAAGAAATCCGCATCACCAGAATCAAGAGATCACGCAACATCAATCCTACATATGATAATAAAAATAATAAAGCTCAGAGATTCAGAGACAGACTGAAGATGAACAATCAGACTGGAGATCTCACACATCTCATCACACACATCAGATCTGAACACACTGGACTTTATCAACTATATATTAATAGCAAATAAAGACGAAGAAGTCAAGAAATATTTTAGTGTTACCGTTTATGGTGAGTTTTGGCCTCCAGTATTTGCATACAGTTTTTTTTATTAAATACCAATCTCTTTTATTAATAATATTTCACAATAAACTCTCACATCTCAAACTTTTGTGTAACTTGATTTATTTACATTTCTTTGTTTCTCTTTATATTTATCAGCTGATTCTACTGTCAGTATCGGTGAGTCTCCACAAAATCCATCAGCATCTCACACTGATAAACAGAACAACATTTTTATTTACTGATCATTTATTCACATTTCTGTGATTTTCTTTATGTTTGTCAGCTGTTCCTACTGTCAGCATCACAGAGTCAACACAAAATCTATCAGGTATAAACAATGTCTTCATGTTGTTGTGTAACACTTCACACCCAATATGACCAGCAGCTAAAGATGTTTCAGCTCTGTTGTGTTTCTTTACATTTTCTGCCTTTATTCAGAGATGCATCAAAAAGCATTAATCAAAAACACCTAAAAGAAACAAAGCATACTATATTGTTGGCTAAAATCAAAATTCATGTGTCAGTATTTGTGCTGACTGAAAAATGAAAACATGACAAAGATGAGAGAGTTTTCTCTTGTTCATCTTTAAACTTAATGAACTAAACTTTTACAGATGTGTTGTTGTTGTTGTTGTTGTTGTTGTTTATACTCCATCAGGAGGAGTAAAGTCAGATCATATAGTTGTGATCAGTTGTGTTGCTGGTGGATCTCTGATTATTGTTACTTTAGTTCTGATCTTCTGGATCTACAGGAAACACAAAAACACACAACAGGGTAAATATCAACTACAACTGATTAAGACTGTTCAGTGACGGTACTGCAATTAAAACATCAGTCAAACTCTTTTAATGAGAGTTGTGTTGTTGTGTAATCTGTCATTATTGTTACAGATCAGAGCGCTGAAGATGAAGACGCTTACGCTAATACAATATTTCACAAAATAAAAACACAGACAAAGGTAAAATAATGATGATCGGTTTTGTTTCATTTCAGTGAATCAGATTTGCGTGTTGTTTTTATAGATATAAAACATTGTTAATATTCAATTTAAGTCATAATTATCTGTGTTGATCTGTTTATATATGTGTGTTCATAATCCACATGACTTTTTTTTCTCTTGTGTGTTTTCTTACAGAAATCTGAAATAACAGAATTGTTTTATACATTTTACTCCATTAAAACAGATCAAACTCCTCTCTTATCTTACTAATAATGTATTTTGTGTGTTTTCATTTCATCTCTGTATTGTGTTGAGTTTGTTGTGATCCTGAATGTTAATGTATTTTATCAGTTTTGTCCTTTAATCACACCTTTTATGTGCTAGTTGTGTATTCAATTTTAAATCTGTGGTCATAAATTGGTTAACAGATTCTGACTTTGCTGTTTTTACTCTTTTAGTAACTTTAGTGGATGATTATAGAGATAGTAAAAGATAGACAGTAAAGCTGAAACATGTCTACAGAGATTTGATCTCATTCAGAGCATCAGTGAATATACAGATATAATTCAACACTTTTTAGAGTAAAGACATCAGTGGCATCTGTTTTTATTTTATTTTATATTAATTACATTTAATATCATAAAACGTTACAGTTGATATTAAGTGTTATTTCTTTATAAGCAGTCACGTGATTAATTGTATGTTGTATGACCTCTAGTGGTGAGATATGGAAACTGCATTGAATGTGAGACATCAGAAGATGATATTCATTATATTAAAGTGGAGTATTGCGTTATTTTTAATAAAACTATAAGATTATTGATTTGATTGTGTGTTTTTATTTAATTCAGTGCAGTTTTTTGTATAAGAAAGTTTCACCTCAGAAATCTACATTAGTTCGGGTTGTGAAAACCTTCAGAGGTTTGAGAAGTGAGACAGACTGATCTGGATACTGTGATATTCAGTATATTTAATCATTAGATATCTGATCAAACCTTTTTTTTTTATTTATAAGTAGACAAATTCTTAAAAAAGCACCAGCTGCTCATGATAAAGTTAATTAAACAAATGTAGGTCTAATGTAGGTTGGGCGCTTTCACTAAAACAGGGTCCTGAAGCCGCCCAACTCCCAAAATGATCAATTTGTTTCAATACAAACACAATCCAGAAGATGGCAGTAAATCCAGTAGTGCGGTTTCAATTCAATGATGCCTTGACACAATTAATATTTAAATGAACTATGGCCATTTCTCAATGCGAAGGCTGCAGCCTCTGGAGGTCACATTTCTAGGCTGCATATGTCATCAGAATCTTAACAATTATAAAGTTAACTATTATTCTTAATTAATCGTAAATTGTTATTATATGCTTATAACTTACGAATGTAATGCTCAGTTAACTTAAATAAACCAGGCGTGATGGCGTATGCAGCCTTCATATGTGACCTCCGGAGGCTGCAGCCTTCAGATTGACTGTTCTATCAGTGTGATATTGCAGGGGTTGAAGCTTTTGTTTGATAAACGACTAAAGTACAATAAACTTAGAGAAATACTTGAGAATCTGTTAAACTGTATCTGACTATATTATAACTGAACACAATTATTAGTTTCACTAAAGAAAAATATGCTTTAAAAGTCTTTATGATCACAAAGACAAAATATTATTTTATTTCCTGTAATTTATATTCAGTGATTCAAACAACATTAAACTCATGATGGCACAAAGTGTTTATAGTGATAAAAGTCAAAGTTTAACAGTTACTGAGAAAACATGCAGGACTTCAGAGTGATAAATATTCAGTGAGAAAAACACGACAAGAGCTGTGGGGATAAAAAAAACTGACATTGACCACAAACATATAAACTAAAATAAAGGTGAAAGGTTCAGTCATCTCTGTTCTTCAGTTAATGTTTCACCCAAATCTTCATCTGACCTTTCTCTCACATCTCTTCATCTTTTTTTTACATCTACTTTGGTTTCGATTTCGTTTGACCTCTGGTTCAGTTTTTAGGTGCATTAGTTTTTTGTTGTGTTTTCTTTAACAGTCAAAAGCAGAATGAGTGGTTTAGTGATCAGTGTTTCTATGATTTTAATGACTGCAGGCACGGTTGTCTCTGCTCGTATAGAATCCATCCTTAAACCTTGGGGTTCCCTGAGGGGCAACCCGTTTCTCATGATCAAAGTCACACGCAGATGATTTGTGCCTTAGTATTATGGAAGAAACAATGGTTCCTTTCCCAAAAAGGCCAATATTGGGGGCTCAGGGTCGTCACATCAGGCTTACGATGGATGCATCCCTCTAAGGCTGGGAAGTGGCTATGGAAGACTATAAGGTCAAAATCTATGTAAGTCCACATGGAGTAGACGTTCTGCTGAGGCAGGCGTTGAGCTTGGGGAATGAAGACTCCTTCTACACGTGGCTCAGGTTTGGCCAAGCGAAAGCTGACCTGTTTACAATTTAGGAGAATTCACATTATACTCTTTGGTTCTTTCCTTTCACCCTGTCCCTCTTGGGTGCCTCCGGTGTGTTTTTCCCCAATTGCTCTGCTCCCGGGAGTTCTGGAGAGGGTCTGGCGGCACAGGCGCAGCTGTTGCTCGTAACCCCAATGTGGGTGACCCAAGAGTGGTTTTCGAACCTGGTCTCCTTTCTAGACGGCTCCCCATTTCGGGGGCCGATCTGGATGGATCTGTAGTCTCAGGCAAGGGGCACTGTCTTTCACCCTTTCCTTGAGTGAATGGGTTTGTAGGCCTCCAAGGAGGACAGACTCATAAAAACTGGTCTCTCAACCGAGGTTGTGCAGACTATTTTACATTCCAGAGCTCCCCACACCAGGAAATTATATGCTTTTAAATGAAGACTTTTATTGCATGGTGCCACGAGCACTTATATGACCCAGTTAACTGCCCCTTTCTACAGTTCTGGAGTTTTTATAGAATGACTCGTAGCAGGGCTGTCTCCATTGACCATTAAGGTTTATGTGGCAGTGATATCAGCCTTCCATACCTTAGTGTGGAAGGCCGATCTCTCATTAGGTAAAGACCCACTGCTCATGCATTTCCTGTGAGTCATCGTAGGATCCCTGCATGGAATCTGTCTGTGGTCCTGGAGGACTTATCAGGGGCACCATTTGAGCCATTGGATACCAATATTTCTCCTAACGATTACTTCCCGAGGGTCAGAGATTTAGTGGCTTTCTCGGTTTCACTCGTTTGTCTCAAGTTTGGGCAGCATATAGGGCCCTGTGGGTAGGGGCCTTGATCCAGGATCTCTGTGATGCGGCAGGCAGGTCCTCAACGCTCACTTTTGTACACTTTTGAGTTGGATCTCAACTCTACTCCTGGGGATTGTGTGCTTTGGTATCAGTTGTGCTCTTTACACATAGAAAGGCACTTGTAATCTGGCGGATTGTGTATAACCCCTGCAAGTAAGCTTACAATGGGCCTGTATGGGCAAAGCCTAAGGGCCCCGCACAGGTTTGCTCACTGGCGAAACGTTGGCCCCTTAGTGCTGGCCCTGCATGGGCAGCCCTCACTTAGCCCCCAGAAAGCCCTCACATAGAGAAATCCAGAGTTTAATGAACACTGCTGGATTTATATATTGTCCCAATCTTACAGAATGTTAAAAAGTAACAATGAAGCAGAATTAAAAGCGCTGTTATCCTCTCTCTCACCATCTCTGTCTGAAACCTAAAATTGCATTTTTACATCTTATTGGTAGAGTCATTTTCTTACTTTGGGTTGAGATTTTGTTTCATTTAAAGTCACCACTATTGTGATCAGTGTTTGATTTAGTTCAACTTGACTCGTGACTCTTACATTGTTCAATTGTTTGATTGCTATAACTTTGTGAGTTTAAGACATGTTTGTTATAGCAGAGTGCGATACTTTGGTGGTGGTCAGTTCAGTAATTAAAGTCTAAATATCATCATATAAAAACGTATGTATTAATTTATTGTTTGCACACTAATCAGAAGGATCTTTCTCTGACAATGTGATACTGTAGTATGAGATCCAGCGCTCTCTTAGCAGTTTGTCTTTCTGAAGTTTGAAACACTTACACTCAAAATTAACTGCTTTACAACGTAGACACACAAATATCAAGAATCAGAGTATGAATCACAATGATGGTGACAATAAAATGAAAAGCTTCATGCTGCAATGCATGCTGGGTATTAACAAATAACAAATCTCATCCAGAACTCCCAGAATGCACTGCGGCATGAATAAATAATGACCTTTATTTACCATTTTCTTTGTCACCATTGTTGAGATTCATACTCTGATTCTTGATGTCTGTGCATCTACATTGTTCAACGGTTAATGTTTATGTGCAAACTATCAAAATCCTACAGAATAACAAACTGCTATGAGAGTTCCGGACCTTAAACTGTAGTATTTCATTATTAACAGAAAATGATGCTTCTGATAAGGGGGGAAAATTATACCAATAAATCTGTTTATCAAATGACTTTGTTTGATGTTGATTACATATCAACCATCAATATTCAATTACTATTGCCTTTTCTTTGCTATAACTTGTGTTTTAAACCCCTTAGATATAGCAGCCAGAAAACATTATCAAGCCGATGCTCAAGAGTCAAAGTCCAATTAAAACAACCACTGATCACAATAATGGTGACTTTAAATGAAACAGCCAACATCTTAACATAAGTTAAGAAAATGACTCTAAAAGTAAGATGTGAAATGCAATTTTAGGTTTCAGACAGAGATGTTGAGAAAGAGGATAACAGAGCTTTTAAGTCTGCTTCATTGTTACTTTTTAACACTCTGTAAGATGGGACAATATATACATCCAGCAGTGTTCATTTAACTTCCTGGGGGCTAAGTGAGGGCTGCCCGCGCAGGGCCAGCGCTAAAGGGGCCAACGTTTTGCCAATGAGCAAACCTGCGCGGGGCCCTTAGAATAGCCCTAAGTGGGCCCATAAAGGGCCATCGTAGGCTTACTTGCAGGGACGTTCCCCATAGCGTCAGCTCTGACGCAGTGTTGAAGTTCTGAGAAGGGAACGAGAAGCTGCATCTCCCTGGCCATTCTTCCGGCGTGTCTGTACACCTGCTGGGGCATATGGCATGCAGGTAAAGTGGCCGTTCCCATTTATGCTCTCTGGCTTCCATCATGACGTCACGCCAAACCATTGGTCGAATTTGATATATATATTCAGACGCCGTCACACGGTAGGGTTCCCCATAGCGTCAGCTCTGACGCAGCCTTTCCTTCCCTTCTCAGGGAACAAAGGTTACATACGTAACCCGAGACAATTTCCAAATCTGGAACATTTTGATATTTTATTCAATAAGTCAAACAACATTAACTCATGATGCCACAGAGTATTTGTGGTGATAAAGTAACAGTTTAACAGTTACTAAGAAAACACACTGGACCTCAAACATCGAGTGTAAAACAAGACTCCAGGGGCCTCATTTATCAACATTGCGTAGAAAATGTTCTATATTTTTACCTACGAATGAAATTTAGCATGTGCGTAAGTACAAAAAAACTGGGATTTATCAAACGTGCGCATGTGGTTCGTACGCACATCAGTAAGTAATCATTGATGATAAATCCCACTTGTTCTTAAGCACCATGCTCGTGCACGTTCATAGTCATTTGCATTCCGAAACGCCTCCAATGAACCATATATGGTGACAACACCTTCCGTTATAAGTCATGTGGTTGTGCTTTTTCCCTCATCGCAATAATGACAAAGAGAGCGAAAAAGAGAAACTTAACAGACACAGAAATCGAGTTACTGGTGAATGAGGTTAAATCCTAATAACACATCCTGTTTGGTTCACTTAATGCGCGAGGAATGACTAACAAAAGAAAACAAATCTGCATGGGAACATGTTACCAGTGAGTTTAATTTCGTTGGGTATGAGAACACTCCTAGAAATAAAAAGTGGTTTGACATTAAATTATCAGCCAAAAAAAAAAAAAAAACGCGTCACAGCACACCGACGTGAAATCTGTGCAAATGGAGGAGGACAGACAATGACAGAACTTTCCACCTTGGACTGCAGCATTTAACCAGCATCAACGGCGCAATCTGAAACGCGCCCCCGGCGGATGGATGATTTTCCAAGTCTTCCAATAACGCAAGATAAGCCATTGCACTGCGTTGTCAGAACTTCATTTATAGCGGTACACACCAATTTGACGACAAATCACAAAACAATCATTAAATACACACTTCTTTACACACTGATGATCCTGTGTAGGATCGCTATTCTACCACTAGATGCTCTGCGTACACATACTCCGAGGTGTGCACACATTTCTACATATAAGTGCAATTTGATAAATTCCACACTTTGCGTAAAACTGTTCCTACGCACACTTTACGCACACTTCTGTGCGTACGCACGCTTGATAAATGAGGCCCAAGAAGAGGCATGAAGACTAATCTGACCATAACCACAAACCTATACTAAAATAAAGACGAGAAGTTCAGTCAGCTCAGTTCTTTAATTTTATCTCAGATCTTCATTTGATCTTTATCACATCTGTTCATCTACTGAAGCTCATGAGATTCCTGTTGTGTGTCTCTTTAGATATGAAAATAAAATATAAGTTTGTGGTCTGTGGTTTAGTGGTCAATGTTTCTCTGAGATGCACAAACATTATCTGATCTTAGTCCAACATCTCCATACAACATAATTTCAAACGTATGTCTTATACTGTATACAAAAATGATATCAAGTTAATTTAAATGCCGTTGCTATGCAGTTAGTTACTGGTTGTTCTGTGTGCTTGCTAAGTTTTTTGAGTTGTCACCAAGTGGTTGCTTTCTGCTTCAGAACCAAGATGATCTCAACAAATTCTCTGTGATTATATTATCATAAAGTTTAATACATACAGCTGGATGTTTGTTCAAATCATTGACACAAAGATAAGAACACACAAGAAAAACAAATAAATGAAAAGACAATCTACCAAATCAACTAAACGGGTAATAATGAAATTTTATCTTAGGTTTTTATGAGACATTTATTATTTGTGTAATTCTCTTTCAGAACACAAGAGGGTGCACATATAACATACTGTAGTAGGTTAAGTAAGTGACACAAGGTATGTGCGCGTGCGTGCATTTAAAGGTCAAACAACTTTATTCATTGACCGTTACCTTAGTTAGATTTACTTGTTTTGCACTGTTGTTGTTTTGAATAAAGATGAGCACAATTATTAATGTTCAACACAATGTGACCCTGTCTGTAAAGTAGCAAAACTATGATATTAAGAGCATCAAAGTTTGATTTCACAAATCTGCATACTGATAATAAACTAATTCAAAAGGAATATGATGAATGCTTTAATCTGCTCATGAACAAACACGAGACCAACAAACCAAACCAGGATAGCCTATACATGAACACAAAAGCCAGTAAATGTGACACCCTGATGCTGAATGTCAAATAGAAATTGAGGGTACATTTATATTCTGAACAAACTAAACGACATTAAAAACACACAAAGAAGATTTGATCACTTTTAATACATTCACAACACAAATGATCTGTATACAGTCTTTAGATTCAAGAAATACAAACGCAGAAAAGAAAGAGGAACTTCTGCTTACTTGTGGCTAATTTGTTCAAAGTCTGTCTGCTAAAATAAACACTGAGAAATGAGCTGACAGAAAACTGAGATGTACAAAAAGTCGAAGTACAAATACTTTGTTATTGCATTTATTTAAATTTTCCACATATATGTACTTTACTTATATACTTATGGGAGAGTGTTTAATGTCTCAGAAGATCCAAGAATTGCCAGATTGTGGCTTAACCTCCTGTTGAAATATTTTTGAGTATAAGTGCCCTCTTTTATTTTACATCTGTCACAGAATGGATAAACAGTGCTGGATATTTTACTTAAAGTAGTTTTGGAATAGTATAATCTATGAATTACTTTAAACTGAATTAGCCTGTGTTTTACATTTATTGATCAGTTTTGAATATTATCAAGGCTTTCATTCTAGGTTTCCTCAGACACTTCTTCATCAAAGTCTTTAGATCAGGCTTCTTTTATATGATTTGTGCTT
Source organism: Misgurnus mizolepis (assembly GCA_025389145.1). Taxonomy (NCBI): domain Eukaryota; kingdom Metazoa; phylum Chordata; class Actinopteri; order Cypriniformes; family Cobitidae; genus Misgurnus; species Misgurnus mizolepis. The sequence goes on from JAIFKI010000021.1 coordinate 1,419,977, forward strand.
ACTGGCAGCTGGAATAAATTCAGACAGTTAGAAACTAAGGGGTGGTTTCCCGAACAGGGATTACCCTGCAAGTAAGCTGGCCCTTTATGGGCCCACTTAGGGCTATTCTAAGGGCCCCGCGCAGGTTTGCTCACTGGCAAAACGTTGGCCCTTTAGCGCTGGCCCTGCGCGGGCAGCCCTCACTTAGCCCCCAGGAAGCCCTCATACAGAAAAATCCCCAGAGTTAAATGACACTGCTGGATGTATATATTGTCCCATCTTACAGAGTGTTAAAAAGTAACAATGAAGCAGAATTAAAAGCTCTGTTATCCTCTCTCTCACCATCTCTGTCTGAAACCTTAAATTGCATTTCACATCTTACTTGTAGAGTCATTTTCTTAACTTATGTTAAGATGTTGGCTGTTTCATTTAAAGTCACCATTATTGTGATCAGTGGTTGTTTTAATTGGACTTTGACTCTTGACCGTTGGCTTGTTAGTGTTTTCTGGCTGCTATATTTAAGTGTGTTTAAAACACATGTTATAGCAAAGAAAAAGCAATCGTAAATGAATATTGATGGTTGATACATAAACAACATCAAACATAATCATTTAATGAACAGATTTATTAATATAGTTTTCCCCCTTATCAGAAGCATCGTTTTCTGTTAATAATGAAATATTCAGTGTAAGGTCCAGTACTCTCATAGCAGTTTATTATTCAGAAGGATTTTGATAGTTTGCACATAAACATTAACCGCTGAACGATGTAGATGCACAGACATCAAGAATCAGAGTATGAATCTCAACAATGGTGACAAAGAAAATGGTAAAAAGGTCATTATTTATTCATGCCGCAGTGCATTCTAGGAGTCCTGGATGAGATTTGTAATTTGTTGATACCCAGCATGCATTGCAGCATGAAGCTTTTCGTTTTATTGTCACCATCATTGTGATTCATACTCTGATTCTTGATGTTTAAGTGTCTACATTATACAGCAGTTAATTTAGAGTGTCAGTGTTTCAAAATTCTTCAGAAAGACAAACTGCTAAGAGAGAGCTGGGTTTCATACTGTAGTATCACATTGTCAGAGAAAAATCCTTATGATAAGTGTGCAAACAATAAATTAATACATAGAAATACATGGAAATAACTGATCGTAACAACAAACAGCTTTCGTTCATTTTAGCTACCATATATAGGCCTCCGGGCCACCACACAGATTTTCTTAAAGAAATAGCAGACTTCCTATCTGAGCTTACAGTCACTGTAGACAAAGCTCTTATCGTTGGTGATTTTAACATCCATGTGGATAACTCAAAAGATGCATTAGGACGTGCGTTTATGGATGTTCTAAATTCTCTCGGTATTAAACAAAACGTGTCTGGACCCACGCATACTCGTAATCACACATTAGACTTAATTCTGTCACTCGGACTCAATATTAATGACATCGAAATATCACCCCAGAGCGATGCCGTTTCAGACCATTGCCTTGTGTCATACACAATACTTCTAGATAGGACCGCTCAGTCTACAACATGCTACAGATTAGCCAGAACAATAATTTCCACCACTAAAGATAGCTTTATTAGCACTCTTCCAGACCTGTCTCAAATGAAACATGTAGCAGATAACCGTGAAGATCTGGATATTATAATAGAAAACCTGAACAACGTTTGCTCTAGCACGATGGATGCCGTTGCTCCCATACGAAAAAAGAGAATCAAAGGAAAAACGCCAGCTCCATGGTATGACCATCATACTGCAGCCCTTAAAAAAGTAGCTAGAAAAATGGAAAGAAACTACCGAAACACAAAGTTAGAAGTATGGCGTTCAGCATGGAAAGAGAGTGTTCAACACTACAGACAGGCTATTAAAACCGCCAGATCTACCTATCTCAGTACGCTTATTAAAGAAAATCATAACAACCCTCGTTTCCTCTTTAGCACAGTTGCGAAACTGACTAGAAACAAAGAACAAACGGAAACCAATAGTAAATTCCAACACAATAGTAACGACTTCATGAACTTCTTTACTAACAAAATTATTTCTATTAGGGAAAACATAGAAACTACGCAAGCAGCCACCACTCAACCCAATAGTACATTTACCACTAGATTATCATACGAACATCTTGAGTCATTTAAACCTACTACAATAGAAGAGCTCTCTAAATTAGTAACGTCATCTAAATCATCGTCCTGTATATTAGACCCCATTCCCACAAAATTACTAAAAGAGGTATTTCATGTAGTGTCCGACTCGGTACTAAATATCTTTAACTCATCGCTAGAATTAGGATACGTTCCAACAGCTTTCAAACTAGCAGTTATTAGACCGCTCATTAAAAAACCAAACCTTGACCAGGGAGATCTTAATAACTTTAGACCAATCTCAAATCTACCTTTTCTTTCTAAAATATTAGAAAAAATAGTGGCAAGCCAGCTACGCACATTCATAGCGAATAATAATACATATGAAAAGTTCCAATCAGGATTCAGGCCCCACCATAGCACAGAAACAGCGCTGCTTAGAGTTACAAATGACCTCCTATTAACATCCGATCGTGGTGAAATCTCAATCCTTATATTACTAGACCTTAGTGCAGCCTTTGACACAATAGATCACAGAATCCTACTCAATAGACTAGAAAACTATGTTGGCATCAGTGGTCAGGCGTTAGCCTGGTTTAGATCGTATCTAACCAATCGATATCACTTTGTTTATGTAAATGAGGAAGAGTCACATCACTCCCCCGTTAAATACGGCGTACCTCAGGGATCAGTTCTAGGCCCTATCCTATTCTCGTTATATATGTTACCTCTAGGAGACATTATCAGGAAACATAACATAAGTTTTCACTGCTATGCGGATGATACCCAGCTTTACATCTCGTCACATCCTAGCGAAACCCACCAGTTTGCTAAGCTAACAGACTGCATTAGTGATATTAGGGACTGGATGGCACATAACTTTCTTATGCTAAACTCCAATAAGACAGAGATACTTATTATTGAACCAAATCGCTCCAAACATAATATGTCAGATTACAAGTTGCCCATAGATGGCTGCACGGTGGTGCCATCTTCCACGGTTAAGAATTTAGGCGTAATGTTTGACAGCAATCTATCTTTCGATAGTCATATCTCCAACGTCTGCCGCACAGCATTTTTCCATCTTAGAAATATCTCAAAAATACGCCATATGCTGTCTGCATCAGATGCAGAAAAGCTTATCCATGCTTTTATGACCTCTAGATTAGACTATTGTAACTCGTTACTCGGGGGATCCCATGCAAATCAGGTAAACAAGCTACAGCTGGTTCAAAACGCCGCCGCAAGAGTGCTTACTCGATCTAAAAAGTATGACCACATTAGTCCAATTCTGGCATCTTTACACTGGCTACCAGTTAAATATCGCATACAATTTAAAATATTACTAATCACCTACAAAGCCTTAAATGGCCTAGCGCCCTCGTATATAAAAGAACTACTATCAGAATACAATCCACCACGTAAACTGCGATCACAAAATTCGGGTTACTTAATTATCCCTAGAATATCAAAAGTGTCTAAAGGTGGTAGATCCTTTTCCTACTTAGCCCCTAAGCTCTGGAATGATTTACCAAATAATGTTCGAGTATCAGACACAGTCGATCAATTTAAATCTAAACTTAAGACATTCTTCTTTAACAAAGCATTCACATAGAATGTCCAGTAAATGTACTTTTCCCGCAGTAGTTATTTTGTCTAGAACAAAGCACTCACATACCTCATACGGGTAATTTACTCTTGCCGCTATAGTTAGCCTGTCTGGAACCGAGCTGAATTAAACCACTATAATGTATGACACTTGCATTACATGCGAACGGCCCCTACGCTAATAGAATTCTGTTTTTGTCTCCCTGTCTCGTCCTCGACTCTGAGGGCAATGAGACAAACAGACCCAGTTCCTGTTGCTGTGAAGGTCATCGCACCACTAATCAACTGGCTGTCCTTCAACGTGACGCCCAACCGATGCGCGACCAACGGCCACCGGCTGAACCAGTTTAATCCGCTTACACGCTTCCTATCCCTACCGTGTCTATATATTATAAATATAAATATTAATCTCTCCCTAGGGTTTTTTGTCCTTCTAGGATTTTTTCCCATTGGGTTTTCTCCTAGGGGGTTTTTTAGTCCCAGGGAGAGTCAGCCAACTTTGGCTTAACTTAGCACTTTACTGTATACGTTACATTATTAATATGCTCGCTTACACGGTTTTTTATCCTTAGCCGCTATATTCTACTTCTTATACTATGTATTGATTTTCAATGTTCTCCTCTACATCTACTCATGTAAAGCTGCTTTGCAACAATTAACAATTGTGAAAAGCGCTATATAAATAAAATTGAATTGAATTGAATTGAACATAGGTTTTTATATGATGATATTTAGATTTTATTTACTGAACTGACCACCACCAAAGTATCGCACTCTGCTATAACAAACATGTCTTAAACACACAAAGTTATAGCAATCAAACGATTGAACAATGTCAGAGTCACGAGTCAAGTTTAACTAAATCAAACACTGATCACAATAGTGGTGACTTTAAATGAAACAAAATCTCAACCCAAAGTAAGAAAATGACTCTACCAATAAGATGTAAAAATGCAATTTTAGGTTTCAGACAGAGATGGTGAGAGAGAGGATAACAGTGCTTTTAATTCTGCTTCATTGTTACTTTTTAACACTCTGTAAGATTGGGACAATATATACATCCAGCAGTGTTTATTAAACTCTGGATTTCTCTATGTGAGGGCTTCCTGGGGGCTAAGTAAGGGCTGCCCATGCAGGGCCAGCGCTAAGGGGCCAACGTTTCGCCAGTGAGCAAACCTGTGCAAATGCATTTGCGCCCCCTTTTGCGCCCATGGGCATTCTGGTCTGAAAACAAGGTGTGTTCAGGCGCATTGTTGGCGCATTGCTATTTTGAGGCAACTAAAATAGACTACGCCATTGACCAACAAAAACCTGCTCTAAAGTCAATGGTGTTTTATGTTATTTAAAGAGCGCATTAGTAATATGCGCCTAAACGGGACGACAACGCGGGTTTGCTTAACACAGGGTTGTCCAAAGTCGGTCCTGGAGGGCCTGTGTCCTGCAGAGTTTAGCTAAAACTTCCCTCACCACACCTGCCTCAAAGTATCTAGTCTGCATAGTAAGACCTTGATTAGCTGGATCAGGTGTTCTTGATTATTGTTGGAATAAAACTCTGCAGAGACACCGGCCCTCCAGGAGCAGGAGTGGACACCCCTGGCTTAACACATACATGAATGCGCAGCAGAACACAACCCTTTTTATAATTTGAAAAATTAAAGAATTGAAATGTAAAAGATTATTATTGAGTCTCTTGGACTTAAATGAGAACTAATTATGAGACGTTAGAAGGCGCAAAGAGCTGCTTCACCTGCAGCCTGGTAAGTAAATAAATGCTTTGCTTTAAACAAATGCAATATAATAAATAAATGCTATCTTATGGATTTATTGTATATGATGACTCTGTACCTGTGGATATGGTTAGATGAGAAACATTTTTAAGTAACGCTTAAAAAAAAAAACACTTGATCTCTTGTTTGTATTTTTAGAGTACAATCCTTTTCTTGCATATTTGCAAATTATTTCATGAGATTACAATGATTATGTAGGATATCAATACATTTACAGCAATTAAAAGCCTGCTATTTTTTACTTCCATGACTGAAAAAAAGGGGCTTTTAAATGTTTAATACAAAAAAATAACAATTTCAATACACATAAAAACAACACAATTTTTATCATTAATCTTAAACTGGTGGTCTTATTCTTCCGCTTAGTTTTTTTAGTTTCAGTTTAGTTTAGTTTTTAGACATGGCGCCAGGCGCAACTGGCTTTTAAAGGGGATGAGAGATGAGACTCTCATTGGTTTATTGCACGTTATGCCCAAAACACACCCATTACTTATTACAAAAATAGGAAAAACCATTGATCGGACATGCCCATTTAGACCGTGTGCGTGTGCTTTACACAATGCGCTTAGATCATTAAAATAGGGCCCTTTATGTTATTTTGTATAGAATCCAGGTTAGTACCCAGACTCTGTCAGGCAGCTTCATGTCATTTTGACCATTAAACTTCTGTTGGCTGTGGTTCATTCTTTATGGTCACACATGTGCCTGTGAGATTCACACCAACAAAATTCACCATCAACACTACTGTATATGTTATAGACAGCTCTTGTATTTGACAGTATCTAGTATTGTGATACTCCCCTGCAAGTAAGCCTACGATGGCCCTTTATGGGCCCACTTAGGGCTAGTCTAAGGGCCCCGCGCAGGTTTGCTCATTGGCAAAACGTTGGCCCTTTATCGCTGGCCCTGCGCGGGCAGCCCTCACTTAGCCCCCAGGAAGCCCTCATACAGAAAAATCCCCAGAGTTAAATGAACACTGCTGGATGTATATATTGTCCCATCTTACAGAGTGTTAAAAAGTAACAATGAACGAGAATTAAAAGCTGTGTTATCCTCTTTCTCAACATCTCTGTCTGAAACCTTAAATTGCATTTCACATCTTACTTGTAGAGTCATTTTCTTAACTTATGTTAAGATGTTGGCTGTTTCATTTAAAGTCACCATTATTGTGATCAGTGGTTGTTTTAATTGGACTTTGACTCTTGACCGTTGGCTTGTTAGTGTTTTCTGGCTGCTATATCTAAGTGTGTTTAAAACACATGTTATAGCAAAGAAAAGGCAATAGTAATTAAATATTGATGGTTGATACATAAACAACATCAAAAATAATCATTTAATAAACAGATTTATTAATATAGTTTCCCCCCTTATCCGAAGCATCATTTTCTGTTAATAATGAAATACTACAGTGTAAGGTCCAGAACTCTCATAGCAGTTTATTATTCTGAATGATTTTGATAGTATGCACATAAACATTAACCGCTGAACGATGTAGATGCACAGACATCAAGAATCAGAGTATGAATCTCAACAATGGTAACAAAGAAAATGGTAAAAAAGGTCATTATTTATTCATGCCGCAGTGCATTCTGGGAGTTCTGGATGAGATTTGTAATTTGTTGATACCCAGCATGCATTGCAGCATGAAGCTTTTCATTTTATTGTCACCATCATTGTGATTCATACTCTGATTCTTGATATTTGTGTGTCTACATTGTAAAGCAGTTAATTTTGAGTGTCAGTGTTTCAAACTTCAGAAAGACAAACTGCTAAGAGAGAGCTGGATCTCGTAATGTAGTATTACATTGTCAGAGAAAGATGCTTCTGATAAGTGTGCAAACAATAAATTAATACATATGTTTTTATATGATGATATTTAGACTTTATTTACTGAAATGACCACCACAAAGTATCGCACTCTGCTATAACAAACATGTCTTAAACACACAAAGTTATAGCAATCAAACGATTGAACAATGTCAGAGTCACGAGTCAAGTTTAACTAAATCAAACCCTGATCACAATAAGGGTGACTTTAAATGAAACAAAATCTCAACCTAAAGTAAGAAAATGACTCTACCAATAAGATGTAAAAATGCAATTTTAGGTTTCAGACAGAGATGGTGAGAGAGAGGATAACAGCGCTTTTAATTCTGCTTCATTGTTACTTTTTAACACTCTGTAAGATTGGGACAATATATACATCCAGCAGTGTTCATTAAACTCTGGATTTCTCTATGTGAGGGCTTCCTGGGGGCTAAGTGAGGGCTGCCCATGCAGGGCCAGCGCTAAGGGGCCAACGTTTCGCCAGTGAGCAAACCTGTGCGGGGCCCTTAGGCTATGCCCATACAGCCCCATTGTAAGCTTACTTGCAGGGTCTGATCGGTCTGCATGAAGTCAAACACATGTAAATTTTTTCAGTCTCATTGCCCAAACCCTGTATGTATGGTTTGTGGTTTTGTCTTTCATTTTGTATTTTGATGGCACTTCCTGTTGTGTCTTTGGAGTTCTACAATTGTGTCCAGTTGGGTCTTGTTAACATGCGTTTCATTTAGTTTGTCAGTTATTGTTTATACGCTATCTATATTTGTTTGTGTCACACTCCTGCATCTTTGCTCATTGCTTTATGTTTTAGTTTCATAAAGTCTTTATAAACAGTAGATTGTGCCTCTTCACTTTTTGTGGTGAATGTGACAACCCGTTTGAAACCACACCTCTCTAACTCCAATCAACTTTAGTCACGATATACAACATTAACTTTCAACACTACACTGTAAAAAGTAATATCTGAATCTACTTGAAAAAAGCTTGTAAGTAGAACTAATTTGGACAGAATTGTTGATATTACTTGATAATGCTGTGCTGTATGAACGTTTAGGTGAATGTAATAGTTAAACTAAGTAACTTTAGTAAGCAGTACTCTAAAGCATCGAGTGTGTTGTACTAAATGACTGTTCACTGTTCAAATAGTGCAAAGAAATAACACACACACACACACACGCGCGCACGCACACACATGCACATGCACACACACGCGCCCACACACATCAGTGTTGAAGTTAATGAGATAATGAAGTGATGATTAAGACATTAATGGTGAACACCTGCTGGTTAATTCTGTGTCATATCAACTACATTTTTATTTTAATGACTCTTTTTCTGGAGAAAGTAATACTAAAATGATAAAGAAAGCCAAAATATTAAATGCAATAGATGAATACAGCAAAATTCCCAGTGTTAAATGAACACTGTTGTGTGTATGCCTCCAAAAGCTGCAATCTATCATGTTTGCCTCTTTATCATCATCTCTGTTTGAAAACTAAAATCATAACTTGAGTTATTTTCTAAAGGGATAAGTTTAACTTTTTAACTGCTGTAAGAACAAAATACAAGTGCTCAACTATTCCAGCATCCACACGTGTGATTTAGATAAATCTTCTTTCTGTTTACAGACGTGATGCAATCACAAGTCAAATAGACATTTACCACAAAATGTATCACATTAAATCTCCAGTTTGTGTTTGTTTGCATGGGTTCATTTGAAGTCACCATTATTGTGATTAACGTTTCCTTTAGTTAGGCATTTGTCCCTTAACTTTCACTGAACCAAGTCTCCTCTTTTAGCAATTACAGCAGTGTTTTAATAACACCATTTATTCATTGCTTGATGTAGAGGAAAAACCTTTACAGAGCATGTGAGATTGTTTATTAACTTAGTAAATGTAAATAAATATTTGTGTTTGTACGTTCCATATTAAAGCATTTGATTATAAACAAAGAAAATGAAGCATATAAAAATAATTCTTTATGCATACACCACTGTTCTGAATAATACTTTAGTGTGGTTTTTTTTTTTGCTTAAGAGAGACATCATGACTTCTGATATAAATCTCAACAAGGGTGACAGGTAATGGTAAGAACGTTGCACAATTTTGTCATGTCACAATGCATGATGGGAGTTATGAATGAGTTTTATACAATCCTGGTACCCAGCATGCATTGCGGTATGAAGCTTTGTTGTTGATTGTCACCATGATTGTGTTTTATAGGCTGATTGTTGATGTCTCAGTGTGTCTGTTTTTCACCATAGATTTGATTTATGTGATTTTTTTTTTTTACAGCACTGTTGGACTTCCCAGTGTGGACTGGACATAATTTATATACTTAAATTCAATGATTATTTTTTGTATGAGCTCATTGAATCACAATACTTACATCCTTATAGTAATAAACAGTTTAAGACCTCATTTATCTTATCGTCCTCTGCTCTAACAGATGTGTTTTATAAACACACAGCCACAATGAACAGAAGAAAACTAACACTAAACTTTAAGACCCAAGTACCCAACTAAAGGAAACACTAATCGGCACAATGGTGACTTAGTTTATTAACCAGATTTACAGCAGTTCTTTAGAAGTTAAACCTATCATCCATGTTAATGACTCAATCACTTCATTATCTCATTAACTTCAACATTGATTCAGTGTTTTAAACACCCATCTGGGTGTGGATTAGATAAACACCAAGCAGTGTTAATTTAACACAGGAGATTTGCTATGAATTTAAAATGACAAGTACAAAGTACTGTGAGGAATACCCATAATCCCTTGCACCTGAATATTTAAATGATTATTGTTTGATTAAAGAATAAGAACTGATGGGGCACTTAAATCGTTGTTAATAAGATGTTTTGGAGCTAGGTTTAATCTCTTAGTATTGTTTATGTATTTTTGTAGTAAAAATGTTTTCTGTGAAGTCACCGTTTAGGTGATCATTTGCTTTGGTTTATATGGACCCAATTCAACACTTCATGTTTCTTTTTACAATAATAATGTGCATGTCATCAGTGTGTTAGCACTTCATAATTATAAAGTATGATGTGCATTTTTATAAAGATGTTAAATCAATGATTGACAGGAAGTTAATCATGAAGTTTAATGAAATGTTATTTAATAAATACCAACTTAAGTGAACTGAAAAATTTAAGTATAGTCTACATGAGCATTGAATTAAATGAACTTAAGTTTTCCAGTTTTTGGGAGATCCTAGTTTCCACACATTTTTCTAGTAATTTGAACTAGCAGTCATGTCATAGTAACTGTTTAGTTTGAGTTGTCTGTACTAAGCGTTTACTCAAGTTTTCATGTAATTTCTGTGTATACAGAAGTTAACTCTGCAAAGCTGTTTTAAGTTTTACTAACTCATAAATGATTCATTAATTTACTAGAAAATTTTAAGGTAATCGGTTTCCACAGGTTTTCTAAGTAAACTCAACATATTACTTTTTACAGTGTACGTTTTCTAAAGTCACTTTTAGTCTTTTCTCATGTGGATTGTTTTTTAACATTATTCATAAAATGTTTTACACATCTCTTGTGTTGTGTTTGTGGACTCTGGTTGGTAAGTTAACTTTGTATCAGTATTTATTTAAATCATCATTCATTTCTTTATTTTAGGTAAAATATTCTTCTCAAAAAATCCTATTATTGTAAAATCAGCAACCAGAGAGCACAAATAATAATCATGTAAATTTAGTAATGGTGAATAAAAACAATGACTAGTTGGGAAGTAATAAAATGTTAATATGTGACTGAAGTCGACTACCAAAACCCTATGAGTAAACTGCTTTCTTCTAATTGATTATTAATGAATGATTATTTGTGCTCTTATTGTAAGGTGTTTTATTTCAATAAGATCTTGATTGACAAACAATCTTCAGATGTAGGCAATGTTGCTTTATACAATTCATTTAAAAAACTAAATTTAAACATGTACACAGTAAAATCCCCAGTGTTAAATTAACACTGCTCGGTGTTTATATAATCCACACCAAGATTGGTGTTAAAAAAACACTAAATCAGTGTTAAAGTTAATAAGATAATGAAGTGATTGAGTCATTAATGGTGAACACCTGCTGGTCATTCCGTGTCAAATCAACTCAATTTTGGAATTGTTCCTGTCTTAAAATGTTTATTTTGTTGACTCTTTTTCTGGAGAAAGTAATACTAAAATGAGGAAGAAAGCCAAATTATTAAATGCAATAGATGAAATCACCATATATAGTTAAATGAACACTATCATCATCTCTGTTTGAAAACTAAAATTACAACTTGCTTGCAGAGTTACATCCCTGCAAGTAAGCTTACAATGGGCCTGTATGGGCATAGCCTAAGGGCCCCGCACAGGTTTGCTCACTGGCGAAACGTTGGCCCCTTAGCGCTGTCCCTGCATAGGCAGCCCTCACTTAGCCCCCAGGAAGCCCTCACATAGAGAAATCCAGAGTTTAATGAACACTGCTGGATGTATATATTGTCCCAATCTTACAGAGTGTTAAAAAGTAACAATGAAGCAGAGATAAAAGCTCTGTTATCCTCTCTCTCACCATCTCTGTCTGAAACCTAAAATTGCATTTTTACATCTTATTGGTAGAGTCATTTTCTTACTTTAGGTTGAGATTTTGTTTCATTTAAAGTCACCACTATTGTGATCAGTGTTTGATTTAGTTCAACTTGACTCATGACTCTGACATTGTTCAATCATTTGATTGCTATAACTTTGTGTGTTTAAGACATGTTTGTTATAGCAGAGTGCGATACTCTGGTGGTGGTCAGTTCAGTAATTAAAGTCTAAATATCATCATATAAAAACGTATGTATTAATTTATTGTTTGCGCACTTATCAGAAGGATCTTTCTCTGACAATGTGATACTACAGTACGAGATCCAGCTCTCTCTTAGCAGTTTGTCTTTCTGAAGAATTTTGAAACACTGACACTCAAAAATTAACTGCTCTACAATGTAGACACATAAATATCAAGAGTCAGAGTATGAATCACAATGATGGTGACAATAAAATGAAACGCTTCATGCTGCAATGCATGCTGGGTATTAACACATTACAAATCTCATCCAGGACTCCCAGAATGCACTGCGGCATGAATAAATAATGACCTTTATTTACCATTTTCTTTGTCACCATTGTTGAGATTCATACTCTGATTCTTGATGTCTGTGCATCTACATCGTTCGGCGGTTAATGTTTACGTGCAAACTATCAAAATCCTTCAGAATAATAAACTGCTACGAGTGTTCCGGACCTTAAACTATAGTATTTCATTATTAACAGAAAGGGATGCTTCTGAAGAGGGGGAAAACTATATTAATTAATCTGTTCATTAAATGATTTTGTTTGACAAGGTTTATGTATCAACCATCAATATTCAATTACTATTGCCTTTTCTTTGCTATAACATGTGTTTTAAACACACTTAAATATAGCAGCTAGAAAACTCTAACAAGCCAACGGTCAAGAGTCAAAGTCCAATTAAAACAACCACAGATCACAATAATGGTGACTTTAAATGAAACAGCCAACATCTTAACATAAGTTAAGAAAATGACTCTACAAGTAAGATGTGAAATGCAATTTTAGGTTTCAGACAGAGATGTTGAGAAAGAGGATAACAGAGCTTTTAATTCTGCTTCATTGTTACTTTTTAACACTCTTTAAGATGGGACAATATATACATCCAGCAGTGTTTATTTAACTCTGGGGATTTTTCTGTATGAGGGCTTTCTGGGGGCTAAGTGAGGGCTGCCCGCGCAGGGCCAGCGCTAAAGGGCCAACGTTTTGCCAATGAGCAAACCTGCGCGGGGCCCTTAGACTAGCCCTAAGTGGGCCCATAAAGGGCCATCATAGGCTTACTTGCAGGGATCCCTGCAAGTAAGCTTACAATGGGCCTGTATGGGCATAGCCTAAGGGCCCCGCACAGGTTTGCTCACTGGCGAAACGTTGGCCCCTTAGCGCTGGCCCTGCATGGGCAGCCCTCACTTAGCCCCCAGGGAGCCCTCACATAGAGAAATCCAGAGTTAAATAAACACTGCTGGATGTATATATTGTCCCAATCTTACAGAGTGTTAAAAAGTAACAATGAAGCAGAATTAAAAGCTCTGTTATCCTCTCTCTCACCATCTCTGTCTGAAACCTAAAATTGCATTTTTACATCTTATTGGTAGAGTCATTTTCTTACTTTCGGTTGAGATTTTGTTTCATTTAAAGTCACCACTATTGTGATCAGTGTTTGATTTAGTTAAACTTGAGTCGTGACTCTTACATTGTTCAATCGTTTGATTGTTATAACTTTGTGTGTTTAAGACATGTTTGTTATAACAGAGTGCGATGCTTTGGTGGTGGTCAGTTCAGTAAATAAAGTCTAAATATCATCATATAAATACTTATGTATTAATTTATTGTTTGCACACTAATCAGAAGGATCTTTCTCTGACAATGTAATATTATAGTATGAGATCCAGCTCTCTCTTAGCAGTTTGTCTTTCTGAAGTTTGAAACACTGACACTCAAAATTAACTGCTTTACAACGTAGACACACAAATATCAAGAATCAGAGTATGAATCACAATGATGGTGACAATAAAATGAAACGCTTCATGCTGCAATGCATGCTGGGTATCAACAAATTACAAATGTCATCCAGGACTCCCAGAATGCACTGCGGCATGAATAAATAATGAACTTTTTTACCATTTTCTTTGTTACCATTGTTGAGATTCATACTCTGATTCTTGATGTCTGTGCATCTACATCGTTTAGCGGTTAATGTTTACGTGCAAACTATCAAAATCCTTCAGAATAATAAACTGCTATGAGAGTTCTGGACCTTACACTGTAGTATTTCATTATTAACAGAAAATGATGCTTCTGATAAGGGGGGAAACTATATTAATAAATCTGTTCATTAAATGATTATTTTTGATGTTGTTTATCTATCAACCATCAATACTCAATTACTATTGCCTTTTTTTTGCTATAACATGTGTTTTAAACACACTTAGATATAGCAGCCAGAAAACACTAACAAGCCAACGGTCAAGAGTCAAAGTCCAATTAAAACAACCACTGATCACAATAATGGTGACTTTAAATGAAACAGCCAACATCTTAACATAAGTTAAGAAAATGACTCTACAAGTAAGATGTGAAATGCAATTTTAGGTTTCAGACAGAGATGTTGAGAAAGAGGATAACACAGCTTTTAATTCTCATTCATTGTTACTTTTTAACACTCTGTAAGATGGGACAATATATACATCCAGCAGTGTTCATTTAACTCTGGGGATTTTTCTGTATGAGGGCTTCCTGGGGGCTAAGTGAGGGCTGCCCGCGCAGGGCCAGCAATAAAGGGCCAACGTTTTGCCAATGAGCAAACCTGCGCGGGGCCCTTAGACTAGCCCTAAGTGGGCCCATAAAGGGCCATCGTAGGCTTACTTGCAGGGATGGATGATAGGTTGAACTTCTAAAGAACTGCTGAAAATCTGGTTAATAAAGTAAGTCACCATTGCTCCGATTAGTGTTTCCTTTAGTTGGGTACTTGGGTCTTGAAGTTTGGTGTTAGTTTTGTTCTGCTAATTGTGGCAGTGTGTTAATTAAACACTTCTATTAAAGCAGAGGAAGATGAGAGAAATGAAGTCTGTAACTCATACTATGTTAATTATTATGTAAGTATAAGTCTTGGGCAGGGCCGCCTTAACCTAATGTGAGGCCCTGAGGCTGAGAGGTTTTGTAGGCCCCCCATACCCTCAAATTATAGTCTCATTTTTTTTTAAGTGTATATCTAGGTAATCTACATCACAAAATGCATTAGTTTCTTTCAAGACATACAACCGTGAGTTTTCCCTCTTTGACCCAGAAAACACCATAATATCATTATTAACATATCACTGAGCCCACTTGAGCATAAACACAAGACACTTTATTTAACCACCACACACAGCCACTTGTGATGATAATGAAACCAAAATGTGTGAAAGTATATATGTTTATAAGCTTTATGTTTATATAGTTCTTGGAATATACAAATTTGCAGAAAATTCATTGCCACTCACTAACCAAATGCTCAGCACAGTTTTAAAAATAAAGTAAGTTAAAGTTAGTTTTAAATTAAAAATGCATTAATGATAACAAAAGATAAGTCTTTATAGACAAAATCTTGTCAGTTATTTATTTTGTAGGATATTGAAGATATAGTATGCATCGTATTTAGTATTTATGCATACATAAGCATGTAAAACGAATAAGCATGAATATGCACAAAACACACAGGGAACATACCTGTATATAAGATCTTTAGATAACGAGATTATAAATATGAATGGTGCTATCAGGGGATGATCATTTTAGATGGTCTTGTTGCTCTTTTAGGCACCTTTACGGTTGCGTCTCTTTCTCGTCTTTCTCAACCAACAGATGTGTGTACTGTGAGCTAACGTCGCGTCAAACTACATCGCTCCAGCTGCGCACGCGTCACTGATATAAACGCGAGTAAACTTAAACTTTATGGGGCGGTTTCCCGGACCAGGATTAGCTTAATCCAGAACTAGGCCTTAGTTTAATTAGGAAATATAATTAGTTTTAACAAACATGCCTCACTAAAAACATTACCTGTGTGCATTTTGAGGTAAAACAAAGGGCACTGATGTATTTTAAGATATGTAAGTGTAAGTTGTTTTCAGTTTGGAGAGCTCTTAAAACTGTTTAAGTCTAGGACTAGTCTAATCCCTGTCCGGGAAACCGCCCCAATAACAACTAACAGCATTATGTGCGGGAACTCTTTTCTTTATTTGGCGGCACAGTTTCGTTGCGCACGTTTGGAGAGACTTCTGCATGCCAGAGACTCAGCTGCACGTCACGAGCACAGAGAGAGCGAGCACGCGCGCGAAAGAGAGAGGGAGCGAGCGTGCACGCGGGCGAAAGAGAGAGAGACCTGCACCTCACTGGTGCTTATTATGAAATTTCAGAAATAACTCTTTCATTTGTTGGTGGATTATTTCCTGTTTCTCTGTCACACTCAGTCTAACATGCAGAAATGCCAAGTTGACAACGCGCATTTTATTACATTATGCGGAATAGAAAAATCTGACTGTTATGTCTGACATTTTATCTCACGGTAAGTTACCACGGACCAATCAGCAGACATGTAACGTGAAATTAGAGTGATTGACAGAAAACCTGACAAGTTACAAAACAAAATGACATTTTCAGCTCATCATGAACGCGAACATGGGAGGCCCTTGAACTTCGGAGGCCCCTGGGCTTCAGCCCAGGTAAGCCCGTGCATTAAGGCGGCCTTGGTCTTGGGATTCAATGACATCATAAAAAAGTAATCACTAAATATAAGTGTTTAATTTATGTTCTGCCAACCCTGTGAAGCTCCCATGAAATCAAACAGTGCTGTAAAAGTCCACATACCCTGAAGAGTTAAATATTGTTTACCCAAATCTAATCTGTGGTGTAAGCCAGACACACTGAGACATCAACAATCAGCCTATAAAACACAATCATGGTGACAATCAACTACAAAGCTTCATGCCGCAATGCATGCTGGGTACCAGGATTGTAGAAAACTCATTCATAAATCCCATCATGCATTGCAACATGACAAAAATTTAGCAACTTTCTTACCATTAACTAGTGATGGGCAGAGCGAGGCTTCGTGAAACACTGAAACAGTTGAATCAATTGTGTCGAGGCTTCGAAACATGGATCGAAACCGCCTCCACAGTGACACCTAGTGGTCATTTGCACGTATTGCCATAGAGCAGCCTTGACAAGGTTTTAGACGAGCGCTGACAAATTGTATCCCACATGTTGTGTAGTTGATATAAGTGATCAGGTGGGATAGTGGATAGTGTCCTAGACTCTCATGCAAAAGCTCTTTGGATCGAACCCCGGGAAACGCATTGTTATTACCGTCTTCACAATTAAGTTACATATTTTTTGTTGTTGTTTTAACATCTGTTTGACAACTACATGAGCTTTAAGGCTCATCGTCAATAACTATAAGCTGGTCTATTTAATAAATAAATTGAATAGAGATAAATACCACATAAACAATAAGAAATTAATAAAATATATCAAGCCACCATGTCACATCTGCTGTGTGTGGAAGGACTTAGCCTACTTCTTTTTGACAGATAATTTCTCCAGCCTTTGAAAAACTCCTCTCACAAAAACCCACAAGGTCAATATGCATTTATTTCACTTTTATACAGATGTGCGATTGTGTTGTCTGTTCCCGACCGTGCCAATCAAACGCTGATTCGGCAGACCACACCTGATGAAACATTTAGTGAAACACTTCGAGGCTTCGTTTGGTCATAGTCACGTGACATGGGTGTTTTGAATCACGCTTCGGATCAGTGTTTCGACACATCTGCGCTTCGGGATCTCGCAAAGCTTCGGAACGACTGTTTCGCGTCAGCCATCCCTACCATTAACTGTCACCATTGTTGAGATTTGTATCAGAAATCATGAAGTCTCTTTTAAGCAAACAACAACAACAACAACAAAACACTAAACCATTACGTCATTTGCATAGAGCTTTTCTATATGCCTGTTCCTTTATAATTAATTTGTGACCAAATGTTTCAATGATTTGTAGAGTAGAATATAATAAAAATAACTGAGAAGGTCTGGAAGGTTTTCCCCCTACATGAAGCAATGAACAAGTGGTTTTACTAAAACATTGTTGCTATTGCTAAAAGAGGATCGTTAGGTCAGTGAAGGTCAAGGGACAAATGCCTAACTAAAGGAAACACTAATCACAGTAATGGTGACTTCAAATGAACTCATAACAAACACAAACTTAAGATTTAATGTGACACATTTTGTGATAAATGTCTATTTGATTTGTGAGACATCGCGTCAGAAAGAAGATTTGTCTACTAAATCACGCTTGTGGATGCTGGAATAGTTGAGCACTTGTATTTTGTTCTGACAGCTGTTTAGAAGTTAAACTTATCCAACTAGAAAATAACTCCGCAAGTTATCTTTTTATTTTCAAACAGAGATGCTGATAGAGAGGCAAACGTGAAAGATTGCAGCTTTTGGAGGCATACACCCAACAGTATTCATTTATTGCATTTAATAATTTGTCTTTCTTTATTATTTTAGTAATTTCTCCAGAAAACGAGTCATCAAAATAAAAATTTAGAGACAGGAAAATGTCCAAAATGTCATTGATTTGAATGACCAGCAGGTGTTCACCATTAATGTCTTAATCATCACTTCATTATCTCATTAACTTTAACACTGATTCAGAGTTATATTTTTAACACCAGTCTTTTTTAACACCGATCTTGGTGTGGATTATATAAACACCAAATAGTGTTGATTTAACACTGATAGAGTTAATTTAACACTGGGGATTTTCCTGTGTACAAACAACAAATCTTTCTCTGATAGACAGTTTGTGTTTGTGTTGTTCAGGTGCGTTTGGTGATGAAGTGAAGTCAGTGTCAGTGATTGAGGGAGATTCTGTTACTCTACACACTGATATTACTGAAATACAGGAGGATGATGAGCTCGAGTGGTGGTTTAAAGAAATCCGCATCGCCAGAATCAAGAGATCAGATGATATCAATCTTATATATGATAATGATGAGACTCAGAGATTCAGAGACAGACTGAAGATGAACAATCAGACTGGAGATCTCATCATCACACACATCACAATTCAACACACTGGACTTTACGAACTTTACATGAATGCAAAAAAACTAGTCCAGAGGTTTAATCTCACAGTTTATGGTGAGTAGTTAACTTATTTAATTTGTATGACACTTTTTTACAATGTTGCATTGTTTTTAAGCAGCTTCACATGAAATTAATCAAAACGACAGAAAATATGAGAATTATAAAATATATACGGTAGTATACAGAACATCTCGGTTACGTATGTAACCCTCGTTCCCTGAAGGAAGGGAACGGAGACGTCACGTCGTGACCGACGAATTGGGAACTCGCTTAGAGAGACCAATCTGCTTCGTACTCTACTAAAACGCCAATGAACTTGGCATTGAGATATTTGCATAATGCTGGCGCCGCCCCGCCAGGTGTGTATATAAGCCACAGGTGCAAATATGGAAATTAGCTTCATTTCGCTGAGAAAGCCGGAAAGTGTGACCGGCCGATAAACAGCAGGGAGCAGCCCTGTGGCGACGGGACGTGACGTCTCCGTTCCCTTCCTTCAGGGAACGAGGGTTACATACGTAACCGAGACGTTCCCTTTCAGTCGGTCACTACGACGTCACGTCGTGACCGACGAATTGGGAATCCCTACCAAAACGCCACTGAGGGCTGACCTCTTCCAGTGTCTGCGTAAAGCCCTCCGGTTCCACTTAAGGATAAGGAGAATTAGGTTTTAAGGCAGAAGGCCAGGCACTAGATGTTCCTTTAACCCCACAGTAGTGCTAGCGACTGGGAAGCGCCCTATCTGAGCGGTATAGGGACGCTGCGGAAGCCACCGCCCCGTTAAGGGCTATTGGTGGGCGAAAGTCAACCGTAGTTGAGGTATAAATGACAGCCGTGGCTGTGTAAGCAAAGCAGTGCTCTGCTGAGGGAAACGTGGGCTAGTAGGATTAACCCCACGGAAAATACTCACAAAGGAACCCGGTGGGACGCAATGTGGATGCCCGAGCCAAACACAGGTTCGCGAGGATGCAGCTAGTGAGAGGCTGGCAGCGGATGCTCCGCAACATCAGGCTGCCAAGGCAGCGGAGGAAGGCAAAACAAATTATTACGCGTTTTTGCCTTGATGGCCTTCCATACTGAGCTCAGTTTGGAGCAGCAGTCGGAGGCTGCAAGCCGACCTGCGAGCCTGTTCTCTGTGCTTCCCCTAACAAGGAAAGGGCACGAGAGGAGACAGGCTCGACACGAACACTAAAATCTAATGAACGTATTAGGTGTCGCCCAACCAGCAGCTCTGCAGATGTCTGTTAGCGAGGAACCACGAGCGAGTGCCCAAGATGAGGCAACACTTCTAGTAGAGTGAGCTCTCAAATTAAATGGACAAGGAATGCCCTGCAGATTAAAAGCAAGGGCGATAGTATCAACTATCCAATGAGACATCCTCTGCTTAGTGACAGCTTTCCCTCTCTGCTGACCACCATAACAAACAAAGAGCTGATCTGAGGTCCTAAGGCTTTGTGTGAGATCCACGTAGATGCGTAACGCTCGTACGGGGCATAATAACCCACCAAACATGAGACGTCTCCCCGACGTGCAGATCATGTCTATATTAGGTCGGTTGGTCCAGGCCTTTATTTGTACGTCTATACAACGTGCAGATCAGGTACAGTATCTGGACGTCTGACTATGACCCCTCTTGGACGTCAGGTAGACGTCCAAAAGGGGTTCGGGAAATCAATTCAAAAACATTTTATACAAATGTGGTCTATGAGTTCTGAGTCAAAAAACATAAACATCACGTGTATTTTTGTAGAAAAATTTTGTTAAGCTGATAAAATAATGTAATCTTTATATATGAATGAGTGTTCAAAAACATAGCACTGCTCATAGATAAAGTTCCACCTTAAATGCTCTCTCTCTCTCTCTCTCTCTCTCTCTCTCTCTCTCTCTCTCTCTCTCTTTTTAATTAACAGAGATGTATATGCTGACGTTTTATTGAAAATGTTTTGTCACCATAATGACGATCAGTGATTCCTTTAGTTGGGTAGTTTGACTCTTCATATGAGTGTTTGGTTTTTATAAGAGTGTTTGCTAAAGCATGTTATTTGTTGCAAAGAAAATTGTTATAAACAAAACTCACATGTGGATCTTACAACTTCATTGAAAGTTTACCAAGATCACATATGTAAGACCACATATGTAAAGTCTGTAAATTAATTTTGTAAACCATGTAGTATTGTCTCAATTTCTCTGTTGATTTGAGGTGTCACATCCAACTTATTATTTAGGTTCATACCACCACTGGGAAGCGCTTATATACAATTAAAAGTCCAGATTTCAATGTCACATATGCAGACATCAAGAATCAGCCCATGAATCACAACAGTGGTGACAATCTCTGGACTCATGAGTTTTATAATACGCTGGTGCAATGCATTACAACATGTAGAAAACTCACCATCGTTGTGATTCATGAGCTGATTCTTGATGTCTGCATCTGTGTCAAACATTCTAGACTTTACATTTTTTATTACAACCATGAGATTTCATTTTCAGTTACAGTAGGCAGCAGTATGCCCCGAAGTATGTTTATTGCAGCTCCAAACAAAAATTAGACCTAAGTTTACTTTTAAACGAAATGTATGATGTTTTATCTGTGTTGTTGTTCAGTTATATTATATCATCACTTCTGACCATCAATGTAATTAATGTGAAGCCACAAGTAAATTGCATTGGTAACAAACACTTGGTGCAATGATAATGTGTTTTAAAAAACGCCATCATCAAGCACACACCCTACAATATACAAACAATGAGTCAAACTACCCAACTAAAGGAAACACTGATCACCATGATGGTGACAAAACATGTTCAATAAAACATCAGAATCTTGTAAATTCTCAAAAACGAGCCGTAGAAATGACAAAAAATAGAGTGAATTTGGTTAGTCTAGCCAGTATGGTCCTACTTCAAAACAATGCTTTGTTAAAACAACTTTTTGTAATGGTGATGACATTGCTTTAGAGAATGTACATGTAACAATTATCCAGTGAGAGCAAGTGTGGGAGGAAGAGTGAAGTTCACGTCACTTCACTTCAATTATTGAACGATAGAGAGAGAGAGAGAGAGAGAGAGAGAGAGAGAGAGAGAGAGAGAGAGTAAGAAAGAGAGAGAGTAAGGAAGAGAGAGAGAGAGAGAGAGAGAGAGATTGCAGATGCAGACACTTAAGGTGGAACTGGTGTATTTGGGAATTATCTATAAGCAATATTTTTGAGCATTTATTCATATATAAAGATTATATATACACATATAATGTTTAAAAAGGCCACATTTTAAATAGTTTTACTTTGCGTGGAGGTCCCCTTGACATCAATCTTGGATGTTCAGAACAGGTCATAAAAAGACGTCATAAAAACTTTCATTCTGGCTCCTCATGGGACGTCGAAATGACGTCTTTTTAAGACGCTTTGCTCAGTGGGAAAGCCATGGTAGGGTCTGCCCTCCTCCGGGGGGCAGCGCTTGCAAGCTCACCACCTTATCTCTGAAGGGAGTGGTGGGAACTTTGGGCACGTAGCCTGGTCTGGGTCTCAGTGAGACAGCAGGACCAAACTGAAGGCACGAATCGTCAACAGAGAATGCATGTAAATTCCTTACTCTCTTCACGGAGACCAATGCTAGCAAGGTCAGAGTTTTCATTGACAAAAACTTCAGACTCGCAGACTGCAAAGGCTCGAACGCGGAACCTGTAGTAGGGCTTCAGCACCATGGACAGGTCTCAGGAGGAATAGAGGGAGGGCGCGAGGGGTTTAGCCTGCGAGCGCCTCTTAAAATCTAATAACCAAATCATGCTGCCAACTGATCCGCCGTTAATAAGCGAGTGATGAGCAGAAATAGCGGCGATATCAACTTTCATGGTGGAGGGTGACAGCCTACCATCTAACCTATGTTGAAGATATATAAAAGCACAATGTTACGCATTGCGAAGAGCACCAGGTGACGAAAAGGGTTTCATTTAAGCGCGTAAGCCCGTCTTGTGGACGGTGCTCGTACCGCGTCGATGGTGTTAGATACCGCTTGCGATAAATCACCTAAACCTTGCGCGCACTCAACGACCATACATGGAGATCCCACAGGTCGGGGCGCGGGTGCCATAATGTGCCCCTTCCTAAAGAAAGAAAGTCCTTTCTAGGGGAATTCGCCAGGGAGGGGCTGTCGCGAGGAGCATTAACTCTGAAAACCAATTCCTGGTCGTCCAGTATGGGGCGACTAACGAAAGGCTCTCCTCGTCCTACCTGACTTTGCACAGTGTCTGTGCAATTAAGCTCACTGGAGTGAATGCGTATTTTCACGTCCCCCGCGGCCAGCTGTGTGCCAACGCATCCACGCCGAGGCTGACCTCGGTTAGTGAATAAAAACCGGCGACAGTGGGTATCGTCCGGCGACGCAAACAGATATATCTGCGCACGACAGAGGTGGGACCTTCAAGTCAAAATCAAGTCTCTCAAGTCATTAATCCCAAGTCATCAAAGAGTTAAATTTCATGAGATAATTGATTAATTATATGGTGATTGTGCATTAATGATGAACACCTGTTGTTAACAATCAACATCACTGAAGAAAAGAGAAACACAAGAACTACAACTAACTTCAGCCACAGCTGTAGAAGGAATTAACAGAAAAAAACAACAACACAATACCACCATAAGTATGGTCAAGGTTTGCTTTAGTTGGTCTCTTGACCCTTTTACTAATTTAAAGTAATTTGTTTTTAAGCAACTGCAGTATTATTTTACAGCAAACATTTGTGCATTGCTGAAGCAAACTGCACAAAGTCACCATGATTGTGATCATTGTTTGTTCTAGTAGGACTGTTCACCCTTGAGTATTTGCTTGCTAAGTTTTTTCCTGGTTGCATTACTTTGTGTGTATAGAACACATTTGTTATAGTAATGTAAAATTAGTTCAATTTTGTGGTGGTTAGTACATAATAGAAAAGATCATCATCTAATTAATTGATTTACTCATAAAAAAATATTTTCTTTCAATAATGTGTATGAGATACAGCGCTTTCGCAGCAGTTTGTCATCAAGGATTTTTAGAAACCATGGGCAAAAACTAAACGCTGTATATTTGGGACGTACAAACATCAAGAATCAGAGTACGAATCTCAACCATGGTGACAATTAAATGAAAAACTGCAATGCATGCTGGGTATTAATGAATTACACATCTCATTCAGGACTCCCAGCATGCACTGCAGCATGGACAAATAATGAACTTTTTACAATTTTCTTTGTCACCATTGTTGAGATTTGTATTCTGATTCTTGATGTTTGTGTGTCCCTAATACACAGCGGTTAATTTTTGCCCATGGTTTCTAAAAATCCTTCATGACAAACTGCTGCGAAAGCACTGTATCTCATACACATTATTGAAAGAAAATACATTTTTATGAGTAAATCAATAAATTAGATAATGTTTGTTTTATGTACCAACCACCACAAAATTGAACTAATTTTACATTACTATAACAAATGTGTTCTATACACACAAAGTAATGTAACCAGGGAAAAACTTAGCAAGCAAAAACTCAAGAGTGAACAGTCCTACTAGAACAAACAATGATCACAATCATGGTGACTTTGTGCAGTTTGCTTCAGCAATGCACAAATGTTTGCTGTAAAATAATACTGCAGTTGCTTAAAAACAAATTACTTTAAATTAGTAAAAGGGTCAAGAGACCAACTAAAGCAAACCTTGACCATACTTATGGTGGTATTGTGTTGTTGTTTTTTTCTGTTAATTCCTTCTACAGCTGTGGCTGAAGTAAGTTGTAGTACTTGTGTTTCTCTTTTCTTCAGTGATGTTGATTGTTAACAACAGGTGTTCATCATTAATGCACAATCACAATATAATTAATCAATTATCTCATGAAATTTAACTCTTTGATGACTTGGGATTAATGACTTGAGAGACTTGATTTTGACTTGAAGGTCCCACCTCTGGCGCACGACCAAACTTCTTCCAAATTAGCTGGACCGTCTGGGGGTGGAGTCGCCATTCACCGGGGCGCGCAGCTCGGGAAAGCGCGTCTGCCGCTGTATTGAGCGAACCCGGGATGTAAATGGCACGAAGGGACCTCAGATGCTTCTGACTCCAAAGGAGGAGATGACGAGCGAGATGCGACAGGTGACGAGAGCGCAAAACCGCCTTAACGGTAAATAACGCAACAGTCGCAATGTTGTCGGTGTCGGCTAATACATCCTTCCCTCGCATCTCCATAGCGGAGCGTACAAGTCCCAGATATACAGCGCACCGCTCGCGGCAGTTGGGGTGCTATGCACACCCCTGAGACTGCAAGCCCGTCATACGTGGCTGCTCATCCCGTGCTGGGGGCATTGTATGTGCTACAGAATGCCAGGAGACCCGACTCAGGGGCATATCTTGCTATCAGAAATGCTGGGTCTGCCACGGGGTAAAATTGAAATGACACGCAGGTGTAATGGTTACACAGTGTATGTCGTTGCGCCACGCTCTCCTCGAGACTCGATCGTAAAACCAATGCTGAAGCGGTCTCATATGAAGCAGCTCGAGCAGTGTCACAGCCGCAGCATGCTGTCATATGTCCAGGAGCTTCTGAAATTGTTTCAGAGGGACCGCGTACTTCCCTCGAATTAAACCGAGGCAAGTCAGAACTGACTGGTTGCGCGCTCTTGTAAAACACGCCAATAAATCGATCGAGTCTATTTCCATACTGAGAAAAGGATCCTCTGCACGGGGCAAAGTTGCTCTTTTCCCAGCTGACCTGATGACTTAAACGAGCGAGATGCTGAAGCATTAAATCTCTGTGTTCGCGCACGTTTGCCAAGAACGAGCCATTATAGTTGACGTAAATATAAGCAGAATGCGAACAACGCTCTCTCTCTCGGAGATTTAAATGCCATGACTAGCACTTTCATGGAGACACGGGGAGAGAGAGACAGCTCGAATGGTGTACTTATTAATATGCCCACCCCACGAACGCAGAGCGAAAAACGGTCTAGGCGAGGGGTAAAATCTCTCCCTCACACGCAAAGATTTTACCCCATCTGGAGAGATGGACACAAAGTACACGTCTACAGGTCTAAGGCTGCAAACCGATTTGAATATTGAAATACGAGCCTCGGCGTATCATCCTAAAGGATCACACTTGTAGAGCCGGAGCGTAAATAAATCGGTCGTAACCCACCGCGTATTTTGGGTAATATGAGATAAAGGCTGGAAAAACCTTATCATCATTCTCGGTAAGAGGGACCGGCTCGAAATGTCCTTCGCCAGCAGGACATCGACTTTTGCACGCAGTACATGTGCATCGGACGCTTTCGCTATAGTGAAACGAATGCCCGAGAATTTGGGGGAGTGCCGGTAATTGTATTACGTAACCGAGGCGGATAGTGCGTAAAACCCAACGAGACGGGCTGGGAACTGAAGCGAAGCATCCCGGGACCGTACGAGGAGAATTAACGACACTACCGAAGTACCCGCGGTGGGGCAGCGAAGCGAGACAGGTGAGACTGCCGGTGCGTCTGCCGTGACAGCATAAACATCTACAGTATTTGTGTGTGTGTGACACTGACCTGAGCCCGCTGAGGGTGACGGTCGTCTGGTCTCCTCTGCGGAGAGCGCAGACTCCGATGAGGGTGCTGGTGGTCCGGTCTCCTCAGTGGAGAGCTCGGACTCCTCAGGACACCCGCTGGCGATAGAGGAGAGGTAGAGTGAGCAGGTGTACGCCCACGGCTCTCTCGATCCTCCGGAGACCTGGAGAGGAAAGAGGAATGCACTCTTATGTGTGGTTAAGTGGGTACCGGCTGGACAGCCGGTGGAACATATGCAAACCAAGGATTTTCCACCCGACCCTCTACCGGGGGAAGGAGCGAATCACGGTCTCCTGAAGAGTGATCCTCTGCCACTCCGGGTCGCCCGTCTCTGGCCACTTAAACTCCCGATTTTAACGGGAAGCGGCTAAGCGGGCGGGGCGAGCTGCTGACGACCGGTTCCCCTGCGCTGCCGAGATGGGGTCCGAGGAGGAGAACAGAGGTGGCCGCCGCAGGACGCCGACGGCGAGAGGCAGACTGAGGAGCCGGCGTTGGTGGACCAAGGGCAGCTCTCATCCGCCGGGGCACGACCTAGGAGATCGCCTCAGTCTGCGCAGCGGAGCTGTACGACTCCCCGGGCTCGCCGAAGAGGCCGGTCTGTAAGACAGGAGCATTCATGAAGTTGTTCCGTCATATAAGGCAGACATAGCCAAAGGTGGCGATCTTGAACACTGTGGTGGACATCGCACGACTGAAGGTCGCGGCTTCCCTCGTATATCTCTAAAGCCTTCGCTTGGTGAACCTGCAGTACGTTAATGCGTGCAGGGCTGAAGCCGCGTCTCCGCATGCCTGATGGGCAGCGCCCGTAACCGGACGACTGTCTATACAAACACGGGAGGGAAGGGTTGGGTGGTCCCTCCAGGAACGCAGCTGCATCGCAACCCCCCGCTCCACTGAAGGGATCCCCCTTAGCGGCTCCGTTAGTGAGGGAGATGAGGGGTGAAAGCTGAACGGCCGAGACGGCCGCAAATCACGTCAGCTCTTCGTGCCGTCGGGAAAAGCAGGCACAGGAGGTGAGGACCGTAGAGGCCCGGGCAGCTCCGAAGTACCAATCATGTGGGCGGGACGGTTCGGGCGGAGAGGGATTAACCCCTCCAACTCTACCGTTTCCGCCGCTCGAGCGGGCACGGCCGCCATCTCCGGGACGACTCCGCCTCGGAGGGAAAAAATGGGCACCCCTCTGATGCTGCAGAAGTGACGGGACCAGAAGGAGGTCCAATGGATTCGGCAGAAATCGCAGAACACGACTCTGCAGTCTCCACCGGAGCCTCAACCGGCTGAGGATGAGAAGGCCGGTAGGTGAAGGACGCATCCTCCGTCCTACTCAGCGTAGTGATGCGAAGAGCGTCCTGCGAGCGCTTGACAGCCGCACCATGACGGCGTTCAGCACTGCAAAGGCGCGGACGTCGTTCCCGTAGAAACGACAGTCGTCTCCGCAATCCAAGAGGGTTATGCTCTCACAGAGAGAACAAAAGCTCTCCACGAACGCAGCCTCGGAGTGCTCGATGCCCAAGCACGAAGACAGCGCTCGTGACCGTCACTGGAATCCCTGTACTTCTCGCATCCAAGATCGCACAGAGGAAAAGCTATCCTGAAAAGGACGCTGATCTCCGAATATACGAGAGAGTAGCTGTCTTTAAAAAGACACAGAGCTCTCACGTATCTCTCTTTAGGGAAATCACTCTTTAGGTGCTCAGCTGATGATGCGCACACACTACAAAATCCCGGGAGTTAAATTAACACTACTCAGTGTTTATATAGGTCCATCTCTAGAGTGTTAAAAAAAGTAACACCGAAGAGAGTTAAAATCTGCAATCTGTGACTTTCTCCTCTCTATCACCATCTCTGTTTGAAACCTAAAATTGCATTTTAGATCTTACTTGTAGAGTTATTTTCTTATCTTAGGATTAGATGTTGGCTGTTTCATTTAAAGTCACCATTATTGTGATCAGTGGTTGTTTTAATTGGACTCTTGAGTCTTAGTCTTAGCTTTTCAGCATTTTTGGCTATTATAATTACATGTGTTTAACACATGTTTGTTATAGTTAAAGAGGAGACCCTAGTGCATTTCTATGGTTGTTAGGATATACTTTCAAATAACACTTTATTTAAAAATGATTGCTTACTAGACGTAATTATTTATGTTAATAATATGATACTGTAGTATGATAGCCAGCTCCCTCATAACAGTTTTTCATTCTGAATCATTTTTAAACACTGACACTTACAGATTAACTGCTTTCTAATGTAGACACTTAAACATCAAGAATCAGAGTATGAATCACAATGATGGTGACAATAAAATGAAAAGCTTCATGCTGCAATGCATGCTGGGTACCAACAAATAACAAATCTCATCCAGGACTCCCAGAATGCACTGGGGCATGAATAAATAATGAACTTTTTTACCATTTTCTTTGTCACCATTGTTGAGATTCATACTCTGATTCTTGATGTCTGTGCATCTACATTGTGCAGGGGTTAATGCTTTCAAAATCACCCTATCAAAATCCTTCAGAATAACAAACTGCTATGAGAGTTCTGGACCTTAAACTGTAGTATTTCATTTTTACAGAAAAAGATGCTTTTGATGAGTGAGGAAAAACTGTATTATTAAATCTGTTCATTTAAATGTTTATATTTGACAGTGTACATTAGTGATGGAAATTTTCGTTCATTTAGGTGACTCGTTCATTTTCAGTTCGTTCACCAAAATGATTCGTTCAGACTCGTTCACTGATTCGTTCAGTGACCATTTCTTAATTTTACAAAAATACGCCAATAGGTGGCAAAGATGTGTGTCATTATGTGTTATAAGACAATGAATGACTTTTTGCAAAAACTCATGCGTTTTTAATAAAGCTCAAATTGTGAAATACTAAGCATAATTTTATCAAGTTACCGAATATATTAAGACACACGTACATTCATAGTAGCCTACATCTAATCTGGATTTGTTGTAAATAAAGACTCCCGTGCATGCCTCCTCTGGTTCAGTCAGTCATCAGATCCTCGTTCACGAATCATATAATTTCGGTCATGTCGTTCAAGACTTCGTTCAGACGCAGATGACTGA
Organism: Misgurnus mizolepis; assembly: GCA_025389145.1. Taxonomy (NCBI): domain Eukaryota; kingdom Metazoa; phylum Chordata; class Actinopteri; order Cypriniformes; family Cobitidae; genus Misgurnus; species Misgurnus mizolepis. Next base: position 1,449,643 of record JAIFKI010000021.1, read on the forward strand.
TTTAAGTTCGGTGAAAGGGTGGATTAAACTATATAGACATATAAAACTATATTAAACAGAAATACCAATTTTTTCAACAGTAATTACCTTGCTTATCATTTGTATTAAGGTAAATAGTCCGCCTAAACATGGTTACTATAACTTTATTAAAATAAAACCACATGATTCTTTCACAAGATTGTTTACGTTGCACTCGCTATCTATACGATCTCTCTCATTCATTAGGTTGTAACCTGTACCAGTCATTCAGTTTGTTTAGAACGCGATCTCTCTATCTCTCTCTCGTTCGTTCAGACTCAAAACAGCGGCTCGGTCAGTGAAGGGCGTATTCATTCAGTAAGTTGAGCCAATCATATGCTCGGCCACAGCTTATACTCGATTGCCATTGGCTCGTAGTTTTGTCACTCTTTGAAGGCGGAAAGAAAGCCGCGCATCATTTGTCCGTGCTCCTCAAGAAGGGAAGGAAATTTCAGTGAACGAGAAATATGAGTCAATGGATGGCGTGAACGAGAACGATTCGTTCACATAAAAGATTCGTTCAAAAAGAACGATTCGTTCACGAACGTAACATCACTAGTGTACATTAACTATCAATATTCATTTACACAATTGTTTTTTCTTTGCTATAACAATGTGTTTTAAACACAATTAGAAAAAACTAACAAGCTAACAGTCAAGAGTCCAACTAAAACAACCACTGATCACAATAATGGTGACTTTAAATGAAACAGCCAACATCTAATCCTAGGATAAGAAAATAACTCTACAAGTAAGATCTAAAATACAAATTTAGGTTTCAAACAGAGATTGTGATAGAGAGGAGAAAGTCACAGATTGCAGATTTTAACTCTCTTCGGTGTTACTTTTTTTAACACTCTAGAGATGGACCTATATAAACACTGAGCAGTGTTAATTTAACTCCCGGGATTTTGCAGTGCAGGGAGAGGCAACGCACACACTAAACTCAAAACAAAAAATATGCAGAGCAGTGGAATACTGCGAGCGTCCGCTGTGTCAGTACTGCTTGTCAATCAACTTCAGCAACCGTTCCCAGAAGAGCAGAGAGTAGCTTCTCAGTAGCAGATAATGCCGGCTTTCGAAGCGAAAAAGCTTATTTCCATATTTGCACCTGTGGCTTATATACGCACCTGGCAGGGCGGCGCCAGCATTATGCAAATATCTCAATGCCAAGTTCATTGGCGTTTTAGTAGAGTACGAAGCAGATTGGTCTCTCTAAGCGAGTTCCCAATTCGTCGGTCACGACGAGACGTCGTAGTGACCGACTGAAAGGGAACCAAATTTATAGTATTATTTCAAATATCATTGTTCTTATGAATAAATTATAATCTAATATAGTACATAATTTCGTGATACATCGTTGAATGTAAGCAGTTACAACTTTTAATTTTAATGTTGTAGTAAATGTTGAAAATAACATTAATAAGATTAAGATTAATACATGTTGTAAAAGTGTTGTTTATTGTTCATTCATCTCAGCTAATGCATAAACTAATGTTAACAAATACTTTAAAGTGTTACCATCTCATTTTAACACCCTGACTAACTGTGTCATTCAATGTATTACTGAATCATTTGACAGTTTTTTTTCAACTCTTTTACTAATAATATTACACAATGACTTTAATTTTTGTTTTTCACAATCAATAATCACGTCTCACACTGACAAACAAAACAACACTTTTATTGACAGAGATCATTTTTTTTACATTTCTGTGGTTCTCTTTATATTTTCAGTTTCTCCTACTGTCAGCATCACTGAGTCAACACAAAATCCATCAGGTATAAACATGTTGTGTAACACTTCACACCCAATATAACCTGCAGCTAAAGATCAGAGTTTTTTGCTCTGTTGTGTTTCTTTACATTTTATTATGTGTCAAAAAGCATGAATCGAAGACACCTAAATGAAAAACAAATAAGCATATTATGTCAGTGTTTGTGATCCTCAGATTTTCTGATAAAACATAAGAGAGATTTTTTTATCTTTAAACTGAATGAACTGAACTCTTACAGACGTGTTGTTGTTTATTCTCCATCAGGAGGACTACTGTCAGATCATATAATTTTGATCTGTTGTTGTGTTGCTGGTAGATGTCTGATGATTGTAGCTTCAGTTCTGATCTTCTGGATCTACAAGAAACACAAAAACACACAACAACAGGGTAAATATCAACTACAAATGATCAAGTAGTGATAGTCCTGCAGTTAAAACATTAGTCAAACTCTTGCTTAGTCTATTAATGATGAATGAGAGTTGTGTTGTTTAATGTGTAATTTGTCATTATTGTTACAGATCAGACTGGTGAAGATGAGATCACTTACGCTGATCCAACATTTCTCAAACTAAACACACAGACAAAGGTAAATAAGGATGACCGGTTTATTTCATTTCAGTAAATCAGATTTACATCTGTGCCACATTATCACCTTGTGTGTGCATTATTTTCAAATAATTCAATGACCTGTCATCAATTATTCCAATCCTTGTTGGTATAAGTCACAGAAGAGATGTAATTGAATTGAAATACACAAATCTTGTTGTTAATGTTTCTTTAAAGGTAGGGTATCTAATTTGATTCTGAACATTTTTTTGTTATGCTGGTTAAAAGCCTCCTCACATCCTGATAGCAATCACTGTGTTAAGTTGTTTAAACGTATTTGTAGAAATTTATGTCACCTGTGAAAGACATAGGACCAAAAAATGTTCAACCAATCATAGATCTCGGTCCAAACGGACGTTGCCTTTTTTGTCCATCATCCGGTAAGGATAATTTGAATGCCACCGCCATGGGCGTCTGAAGTAAATGAAAATGGGTGGGTGGATCAATTAGCGTAACGTATAGTTCCTACGTCTACATAACCGAACGTGTGCTTTCACTAATTCTGATGTAAACCAGTTGGTTATGTTGGTAAGTTTTCTCACTGGTAAATGAGATGTGACCGTCTGATCTGTGCGTGTTCATGTGTTTTGAAAGAGACTTTGGATGGAGATTTGAATGGAGGGTCGGAAAGTGGTTTCATTGCTAGTCAGCTAACGTTAGCATTTTTCAACATGTCATACCCTACCTTTAACCATTTTGACATTCATACAGCTTGAACAACTGTAGTGAATCCACGCTTTAATTTATTAACTCATTATTATCTGTGTTGATCTGTTTTTATCTCTGTGTTTTAAGTAAGCAATAAGGTACGAGAGGCTGTGCTGTATCGTGAATAAGTAACGGCTGAAGTGCGTTGTTAGGCACGACGCGAAGCGGAGTGCCTGCAACCCCTTCAGCCGTTACTTATTCACGATACAGCACTTGCCTCGAGTACCTTATTGCTTTTATAAAACGGTTAGCACACAATATTAAAGTAAAAAAAACATTAGTGCAACTTTCATGAAGTTAAATCAATAAAAGCATTCCTTCCGCTAGAAAAAATAGTCCCTGATTGCGAACAACAACATGAAAGCTCAAATAAAAACAACAAACTGTTCTCAGACTTTGTCTCATTATATGTTTATGTGTTGCTAAGGGCGCAGTGATATTAAATAGAACTGTTGGGTGAAGTGGTCATAGCAGTGTTTTATCGTGAATAAAGCACACCTATTGACCAATCAGAATCAAGGATTGGAACTAACCGTTTAATAAATGCTCATAATTCTCATGATTGAGTTTTTCTCTTTTGTGTTTCTTACAAAAATCTGAAATAACAGAAGTGGATTACACATTTTACACCATTAAAACAGAAAAACTCCTCTCCTTACTAATAATGAACTGTACTGTGTTATCATTTAATTTCTGTATTGTGTTGAGTTTGTTGTGATCTTGAATGTTAATGTATATTATCAATTTTGTCCTTTCACCACACCTGTATGTGCTAGTTCTGTATTTAATTTCAAATCTGGGATCATAAATTGGTTAATAGAGTCTGACATTGCTGTTTTTACTCTTTTAGTTACTTCAGTAGATGTTTATAAAGACAGTAAATGATATACAGTAAAGCTGAAGCATGACTGCAGAGATCTGATCTCATTCAGACACAAGAGCATCAGTGAATATACAGATATAATGCAAAACTTTTAAAAAGAACAAAGACATCAGTGGCATCTGGTTTTATTGTATTTTATATTAAGTAACATTTCTATCAAAAAAAAAAAAAAAATAACAACTCTACAGTTTAAAGCAACACTATGTAGTTTCCATGTAAAAATGACTTACAGCTCCCCCATGTGGTTGAAAAGCTCAACAGTGCCTGGTATCAGACACTCTTCTGCAGGCAGGGGGAGGGGCGGGGCTGTGTGCTCTACCCTCCACCGCCACTTTCAGAGTGTGCTTGTAGCAGCTAGGAGGCTGCTCAGGTTGCAGCAACAGTACAATTTGTCCAGTTAAAAGTTGTTCTATCACTGAAATAATTTTAGAGACATTATTTAAAGGTAAAAAATCTACATAGTGTTGCTTTAAATGTAACTTCAGTACAAGCAGTCATGTGACTAATTGTGTGTTTTGTGATTGTGTCACAGGTAGGGGTGGACCCAGATGTAAATAAGGTCACGCCCCTTTCTCCACCTCGAGGAGATTCCCAAAGCCACCCCAATGACCAGACACACAAGGTAAGCATAAATTAAAATGTACTTTATTTAATTTAATTAAAAATGATAAATAGGGAAGGGAAAAAGGGGGAACTTAAAATGACGGCCACTCCAGGCTCTCCTCCTTCATCACCAAGTGAGTCTTTACACAGTTCATTCTCCTGACGTTCACTCTCGTTCTCCCTTCCTTTGCAGGCAGCTTGGACACCATAGCACAGCTAGTGCAACTTGGATACTTCTCACCCCTCTGTTTGCAGCTCGGGTATATGTGACTGTCCACAGTTCGTTCTACTGACGTTCACTCTCGTTCTCTCTTCCTTTACAGGCAGACACAATAACATAGTTAGTGCAACTTGGATACGTCTCACCTCTCTGCTGTTTATAGCTCAGGGCATGTATGACTGTTCACAGTTCGTTCTACTGACGTTCACTCTCGTTCTCTCTTTCTTTACAGGCAGCTTGAACACAATAACACAGTTAGTGCAACTTGGATACTTCTCACCTCTCTGCTGTTTACAGCTCGGGGCATGGACGACTGTTCACAGTTCGTTCTACTGACGTTCACTCTCGTTCTCTCTTCCTTTACAGGCAGTTTGGACACAATAACACAGTTAGTGCAACTTGGATACTTCTCACCTCTCTGCTGTTTACAGCTCGGGGCATGGATGACTGTTCACAGTTCGTTCTACGGCGTTGTGATCGACATGTACGGGGGCGGGCTTACGACAGCGGGCCTGCACAGAAAGGCAAACGACGATGGTTTCCCTAGGGGTCGCCGGGGGCAAAAACCCTCTCGGCGGATGCGCTGATCAGCAGGGGGCGAACTGTCACACCGTCTCACCGGGCCGAGCGCTGCCCTATCCTCAATGCCCGTAGGCCGATCGGATACCGGACAGGGGCGCCCCTTTGTAGAGGCCACGGGGCGGCGGAACTGCTTCGCCTCTCGCTCTGCCACAAGATAGAACACACAGGTAAAATAGCAATATACAGGTTCGAGGTTGTACTCACACACGCGCTGCCAGCTTCCAAGTCTTCACCGCCACACTCTGTAACTGTCGACACACAGGCGGGGCGACCTCCAAAGCCCACGCCGTCACTTTACACTTGGATCGCACCCAGCATACAATAATTCGTGTTACTCACAACCGTCAGCCTCTCTGCTTTCTTCCTCAGTAGAAGGGATGATGCGGGGTACGTCTGACAAGACACACAGCACTTGCACAGCAACCCACAGCAAATACACAGCACCACTTCAACGTGAAAGGTTTTTCAAAATGACATAGCCTCACCCACCACACTACAAGTGTACACACGAGACGCCCGACGTCCTCCACTTCACTAAGGTCGGATGGGGGCGATGGTACTACGGTCGGAGCTTTTGGTTCTGCTGCTACGGCTGCTCAATCCACTTATTCCTGCGGCTCACCTACCACGCTAGATCAGGGGTAGGGCCGCCTTCCTCTTCCTGGAGGCGTTCAATAATACACAGGTTAGTAGTTATTGCTTCAGTTAAATCCAGAGCCAATACTCACAGCAGTCCTCTTGGTAAATAATTCACACACTGCTTCGTTTACTTCCTCCTTGGTTACCCCAAGCGTGTCACAATCTCCATTGTTTTCTTCTACCCACAGGGTTTCCTCTTACAGTAGTATCCACAAAGCGTCCTCGTGGTGCAGTGCTCCTTTAAATACCACAGCTCCGTCCTTTTCGCCTCTCTTGGCTGCCGCACTCTTTCCTCTTGCTATAAGCACTCCGTGGATCAACGGCGCCCTCCGGCTCCTCCAAGGACGGAGCGTGTGAATTTTCTCTGCCCTAGGCAGCAAATGGAGCTTGTGCCCAACAACGACTCTCCTTGTGTTTCAGCAGAGCCCTTTTATTTCAAACAGCCTCCAACCATATTTCGCTACCTTAATCTCTCTCACCTGCGGCTCGTCAAGCCCTGATTCCGTCGTCCTGGCAACCAGGAAGTAAGAAGGTCCGTCCTCATATATGGCCCGATGGGGAAACTTTCCGGGCGGAACCAAAACTTCCCGAACTTTGGTTCCGCCCTTAAAAAAAAAGATCGTCACCTTGTGACATCCCCCCCCGCCAATCCGTTCTCGTCCCGAGAACGCGTTGTTTGGGGACCGGTAAAGGGTTGATGGGAGCTTTTTTTTTTTTTTTTTTTAAAAAACGTGGTGGGCCATTGGGGGACCTTGGTCTCGACCCGAGGTGGACTGCCGACTACGCCAAATCTGTCACAGGTAGGGGTGGACCCAGATGTAAATAAGGTCACGCCCCTTTCTCCACCTCGAGGAGATTCCCAAAGCCACCCCAATGACCAGACACACAAGGTAAGCATAAATTAAAATGTACTTTATTTAATTTAATTAAAAATGATAAATAGGGAAGGGAAAAAGGGGGAACTTAAAATGACGGCCACTCCAGGCTCTCCTCCTTCATCACCAAGTGAGTCTTTACACAGTTCATTCTCCTGACGTTCACTCTCGTTCTCCCTTCCTTTGCAGGCAGCTTGGACACCATAGCACAGCTAGTGCAACTTGGATACTTCTCACCCCTCTGTTTGCAGCTCGGGTATATGTGACTGTCCACAGTTCGTTCTACTGACGTTCACTCTCGTTCTCTCTTCCTTTACAGGCAGACACAATAACATAGTTAGTGCAACTTGGATACGTCTCACCTCTCTGCTGTTTATAGCTCAGGGCATGTATGACTGTTCACAGTTCGTTCTACTGACGTTCACTCTCGTTCTCTCTTTCTTTACAGGCAGCTTGAACACAATAACACAGTTAGTGCAACTTGGATACTTCTCACCTCTCTGCTGTTTACAGCTCGGGGCATGGACGACTGTTCACAGTTCGTTCTACTGACGTTCACTCTCGTTCTCTCTTCCTTTACAGGCAGTTTGGACACAATAACACAGTTAGTGCAACTTGGATACTTCTCACCTCTCTGCTGTTTACAGCTCGGGGCATGGATGACTGTTCACAGTTCGTTCTACGGCGTTGTGATCGACATGTACGGGGGCGGGCTTACGACAGCGGGCCTGCACAGAAAGGCAAACGACGATGGTTTCCCTAGGGGTCGCCGGGGGCAAAAACCCTCTCGGCGGATGCGCTGATCAGCAGGGGGCGAACTGTCACACCGTCTCACCGGGCCGAGCGCTGCCCTATCCTCAATGCCCGTAGGCCGATCGGATACCGGACAGGGGCGCCCCTTTGTAGAGGCCACGGGGCGGCGGAACTGCTTCGCCTCTCGCTCTGCCACAAGATAGAACACACAGGTAAAATAGCAATATACAGGTTCGAGGTTGTACTCACACACGCGCTGCCAGCTTCCAAGTCTTCACCGCCACACTCTGTAACTGTCGACACACAGGCGGGGCGACCTCCAAAGCCCACGCCGTCACTTTACACTTGGATCGCACCCAGCATACAATAATTCGTGTTACTCACAACCGTCAGCCTCTCTGCTTTCTTCCTCAGTAGAAGGGATGATGCGGGGTACGTCTGACAAGACACACAGCACTTGCACAGCAACCCACAGCAAATACACAGCACCACTTCAACGTGAAAGGTTTTTCAAAATGACATAGCCTCACCCACCACACTACAAGTGTACACACGAGACGCCCGACGTCCTCCACTTCACTAAGGTCGGATGGGGGCGATGGTACTACGGTCGGAGCTTTTGGTTCTGCTGCTACGGCTGCTCAATCCACTTATTCCTGCGGCTCACCTACCACGCTAGATCAGGGGTAGGGCCGCCTTCCTCTTCCTGGAGGCGTTCAATAATACACAGGTTAGTAGTTATTGCTTCAGTTAAATCCAGAGCCAATACTCACAGCAGTCCTCTTGGTAAATAATTCACACACTGCTTCGTTTACTTCCTCCTTGGTTACCCCAAGCGTGTCACAATCTCCATTGTTTTCTTCTACCCACAGGGTTTCCTCTTACAGTAGTATCCACAAAGCGTCCTCGTGGTGCAGTGCTCCTTTAAATACCACAGCTCCGTCCTTTTCGCCTCTCTTGGCTGCCGCACTCTTTCCTCTTGCTATAAGCACTCCGTGGATCAACGGCGCCCTCCGGCTCCTCCAAGGACGGAGCGTGTGAATTTTCTCTGCCCTAGGCAGCAAATGGAGCTTGTGCCCAACAACGACTCTCCTTGTGTTTCAGCAGAGCCCTTTTATTTCAAACAGCCTCCAACCATATTTCGCTACCTTAATCTCTCTCACCTGCGGCTCGTCAAGCCCTGATTCCGTCGTCCTGGCAACCAGGAAGTAAGAAGGTCCGTCCTCATATATGGCCCGATGGGGAAACTTTCCGGGCGGAACCAAAACTTCCCGAACTTTGGTTCCGCCCTTAAAAAAAAAGATCGTCACCTTGTGACAATTGTGGCTTCTAGTGGTGAGATGAGAAAACTGCAGTGGATGTGAGATCAGAAGATGATATTTATTATATTAAGGTGTAGTATAATCGTATTTTAAATAAAACTTTAAGATTATTGAAGCAAAATATAGTGACTATAACATGGAAATTTGTGAGATCAAGTTGAATTCTAAAGTGATTTGTGAAGCTGTGGTTGTATGTTATTTTGGATACAGTTAGTACCTGCATATCTCTTTCAGAAAGCTTCATCTCATGTTGATCATTATACTTTTGTTGGATGTGTTTCATTCTTTATGCTGTCCTGGTCACACATGTGTCTATGAGATTCACACTAACAAAATTTACCATCATCAGCACTATACTGTATGTGTTTTTGAAAGCTCTTGTATTCTGATACTCTGATCGGCCTGCATGAAGTCAAACACACATTTTATTTGCCTCTTTTGCCAGTGTCTGTTTCAGTCTCATTGCCCAAACCCTGTATGTATGGTTTGTGGTTTTGTCTTTCATTTTGTATTTTGATGACACTTCCTGTTGTGTCTTTGTCCAGTCGTGTTTGTTAAAGGGGCCTTTTGCAGGTAAATTTTTTCAACGAATTTGTGCAATTTGCTTGTTGATAATAAACATTTAAACTGTTATCCATTGTATTTTATGTTGTTGGGTATCACAAAACCCAAAAAAGTATGAAAAAGTACAGCAATTTGCAATGATTCTCCTTTCCCTCACAACGCACTGTATGACGTCACGCTGGGGAGAGAATTGACCAAAGCCGCCTTGAGAGCATTGAGAATGACTATAGAAAGACGAGTAAAGTACAGTTCTGATAGCGCAGATTATATATAATTACATAGATAGATAGATAGATAGATAGATAGATAGATAGATAGATAGATAGATAGACAGACAGATAGATAGACAGATAGATAGATAGACAGATAGATAGATAGACAGATGGATAGGCTAGTATAGAGAGATAGGCAGACAGCCAGATAGCATAACATTAGCATATCTTCGTGTAGAAAGTAAACAAACAATTAACATACTCGTGCATGCTGGCTTGAGGGGGTCCATGATCCTGCCTGAAATGGGTGTAACTTTATGCGATCTTCAGCACAAACGGTTTTGGCAGCATGTCTCTAATCCTGGAAGGTGAGTGAAGCACGTCACGTCTGTTCGCGGGTACCAGCAACCCAAACGCACTCACTTTCTTACAGCCAGTAGCGGAATGGCAATCGGGAAAGTCGGGACTTTCCCGGTGGGTCGATCTGATAATAGCTATACATTTCGAGTTATATTAGCAACACCGTCTGGCGGCGTGATGTGCGGCCGGTTCCCGCAGCCCGCTGGTCAAACTGTGCAGCCTCTCTGCTCAACAAAGTATATAAAAGTGCTCAACCTGTTCGGCGGGTCCAAACATGTACAGGATTTATAAAAATACGGTGATCAATGAGCGGTTCCTCCTCAAATGGCATAGCCTGTCGTGATGTAAAAAGCCGCCGAAAGACTGTTTATTACAGTATGTATGCGGTCGGGTCCGAGTGTGCTGCAGCTGCTGACTGCTGCGTATAAAATGATCGTGTGATTCGTTATAATCGCATAAACAATATAACAAAGCATCCTTTTATTTCACAAAACAATATATTTGAGATATTATTTGATAGACTAGTAAGTGTGGATTAAGGATGTTTACAAATCTCTAGCCTGGTGGTCAGGACATGAATGGATCAAATCAGCAGATTTGCGAAGTTTTATTTATCTCCACATATATCATAAATAATAATTAGCAAGGTATCTTTGCAGTATAACACATTATATATTTCCTACGATGTATATATGATTTCCAAATTATATACGTAAGTATTAAACAGCAATAAATGTCTCATCTATCTCTATGGCTCTGGCTGAGTCTTTCTCCACTTCTCCCCAACGTGACGTCATCGCAGAATTGCGTTAAAAAAACGTTAATACCAAAAACGTAAAAAAAGTGGTCTTTAAGACCATTTTTGAGACATTTTAAAAATTATACACATATCTTGAGTGATTTATGTACCCATTAATCGACAGTGGTGGTTAACCTGCAACACGCACTTTAACGTTTGTTTCGTTTAGTTATCAGTTATTCTTTAGGTTTATATGTTTGTGTCACACTCCTGTATCTTTGCACATTGTTTTATGTTTTACATTCATTAAAAGCTGTCATATACAGTAGATTGTGTCTCTTCACTTCATGTTTTTTTGTGGTGGACGTGACAACCCGTTTCAAAACCACGCCTCTCCAACTTCAGTCAATGTTAGTCGAGAGATACAACACAAGTTTCAACATTAAGTTTTTTTAGTCTTTTCTCGTGTGGATTGATAATTTAACAATTTTCATAAAATGTTTTACACATCTCTTGTATTGTGTTTGTGGACTCTGGTTGGTAAGTTAACTTTGTTTCTGTATTTATTTAAATCATCATTAAATGCTTTATTTCATGTAAAATATTACTCTCAAAACATATAGCAAAATCAGCAACCTTTTACTACAGAAAGCACAAATAATAATCAAACCGAGGGGCAACCTTCCGATCTCTCTGATAAAACCAAAAAGGAAGTGATTTGAAACTGCAATTCATTGACTGGCCACTAGAGGCTCTAAAAGGGAGTCAATTCCCATAGACCTCCATGCTAAAATGACCAACTTTACAGTAGAAAATAAAATGTTTACAGCCTGCTACAAAAAATTTGCTCTTCATGACAACTGTGAGGGGGTGATTTTTTTGCAACGAATACGTTTAAATTATATTACACCTTAAACTTCTGCATAATTAAGGGCATTAAAAATTGCAGCATGAAGTTAAAACAACTTGCAAGTTTTGTCTTGTGATAAGTTGAATAACTTATAAACAATTAAATTGTTTAACTTAATTTGTTATGTTAAAGTAACAGCTGTAATAAATAGGGTTAGTTCAATAATGTTTCATTCTTTAACTGTAAAGTTATATTTCAATAAGATCTCATTGGTACCACTTTAAGGTTGTATTTGTTCAGTCACAACAACGTTGCACATCTGTGTGTGTGATAGGTGCGTAGGTAAGCAGGACAGTGTGGTCCTGATATCATTAAAATAAGAAAAGTCCTGCACACTGTCTACAAATGAATACTGTACAAAAAGTTTTATTGCAACGTTTCGATATGATCTTCTTCAGGCATCAATGCCTAAAGAAGATTGAATGACTGAAACGTTGCAATAAAACTTTTTGTACAGTATTCATTTGTAGACAGTGTGCAGGACTTTTCTTATTTTACTAAGGTTGTATTTGTTAACAATTGTAAATGCTTTAGTTAACATGAACTTCATGATTTATTACTCTTTGTTTGTGTTAGTTATTGTAAATAAATGCAATTGCTTATGTTAATTCATTGTGCATTAACTAATCTTAACTAATTTTTAGTTACAACTTTTGAGTTTAAAAATGTTGCAAATGTTGAAAATAATTAAGATAATAATGTTGTAAAAGTGCTGTTCATTGTTAATTCATGTTAGCTTAATGCATAAACTGATGTTAACAAATACAACCTATTGTAAAGTCTACCATCTCATTGTAACACCCTGATGAACGGTGTAATTAAACTTTCAAATTACATTTCCTTTTAAAAGTTAAAAAACAAAAAAGTATTAGTATTTAAGTATATACTTAAACTTTGTTATTTTATATAAAAATGAACTTGAATGTTTATCTGATAAACTCTCTGTCTCTGTTTGTGTGTGCAGGTGTGTTTGGTGATGAAGTGAAGTCAGTATCAGTGATGGAGGGTCATTCTGTTACTCTATACACTGATATTAATGAAATAAAGAGAGGTGATGACATCGAGTGGTGGTTTGAAAACATCAGCATAACCAGAATTGAGAAATCAGACATCAATCTTATATATGAAGATATTCATGAGACTCAAAGATTCAGAGACAGAGTGAAGCTGAACAATCAGACTGGAGATCTCACCATTACAAACATCAGAACTCAACACACTGGACTTTATCAACTATATATTCTTATTGGAAATAATCCGCAAGTCAAAAGATTTTTTAATGTTACTGTTAATGGTGAGTGCAGTTTTACTTGGCCTGTACTATTTGTATTGAGCTTTGAATAAATATTAAACTCTTATAACTACAACTACTAATATTTTAACCATTGACTTAATTTATAGTTTTTTTATTTATTTTCAGTGTCTCCTACTGTCAGCATCACCAAGTCAACGCAAAATCCATCAGGTATAAACATGTTGTGTAACACCTCAGACCCAAGATACTCTCTCAGAAATAAATGTACACAAACTGTACCTTTTCTGTCACTGGGGCTGTACCCTTTCTAAAAGTACAGCTTTGCACCTAAGGATTTCATTTTAGTACCTCAGAGGTACATACTGGGACAAAAGAGAGCTTATTAGTAATACATATTAGTATCTCAAAGGTACATATTGGTACTAAATGTTTACATATCTGTACCTAATGGTCCATACAATTACCTTTTTGAAGGGTGCTGCCCCACTAACAGCTACTGTAGGGTACATATTTTGACTTTTTTCTAACAATGTAGGTTCTAAAGGTACGATAATCTACCCAAAATTGAATTCTGTTTTGTATTAAGGTACCAAACAGAAACTTAGGGTACAGCCCCAGTGACAGAAAAGGTACCGTTTTGTACCTTTATTACTGACAGTGTAAGAAAAAATGAGCATCAAAAAGCATCAATTAAAAACACTAAATATAGTGTGGGCTAGAATCAAAATGTATTTGTGTTTGTTTAAATGATTGTTTAGATTTTCTGAACAAACATAAAATCCATCAACATGAAAAAGATGAGAGTGTTTTCTCTTGGTTATCTTTAAACTAAATGATCAGGGGCCCGTTTCAATAAGGAGGTTCAACCAACTCTGAGTTTAAACTTGAACTCTGAGTTGACTTAAGCACTATTCGGACGGGATTAGTTTTCCAAACAACGTTTGAGTTTCAACGTGTCCCCCAGGACGTCTGTGATTTTATGTACCGATTCGGACGGGATTAAAATGATGGAGGCTATTCCAGAGATGGGAGTGTCTGGTTCATGCATTTGGCCGTTGCGAAGAGCACGTGCTCTGGATACGCGTGTTTGTAATGTTTAATATTTTGCTTTAAATGTAAAATTATGACAGAACATGTAATTTATTAATTAAATGTTAACAAAAATAAAATATACAAATCCTACTAAAGTAACGTTAGCCTACGTGTTTTATATAACTGTCTGCTTATAATAAACACAAAGAAATGAAGAAATAATGATTAATAACAATTTATTATCTTTATTAATTACCATTCCGGAGTTGAACAACTTTAAACGGAGTTTAATGTAAAGTTAATGATATTACAGTGGCCAGTCTTAACAGTGTTTGATATTCAGCTCGTCTTGATTTAATTATTTTATTTTTCCGAATGCGAAAAAAACATTCATATCTGAATAAATGGGACTCAGGAAATACAATATACGCGCATTAGTAAGACCTTACGGCAGATCAAGTTGGCCAAAACACGAAATGAACCGCGTTTTCAAAAGATATTGCGGGCAAACACAGACATTTGCATCCGGACGGGATTAAATTTCTCAGAGGACCTCTGAGTTCGGCGAAAAACAGTAGGTAAATTGCTCTGGAATTTTTACGGAGGTCGTCAGAGAAAAACACAGACATGGCCGATTCGGACGGGATTAAAAACACAGAGGACCTCTGAGAAGCACGATTTTCTCAGAGGTCCCCCTGTAATACTAATCCCGTCCGAATAGGGCTTTACTCTGAGATAGTAAACTCTGAGTTTTCGGTTACAGAACAGCGGATCTGAGTTAGTTTAATTGACTCTGAGTAGGTTGACTCCGAGTTAAGCGCGTGCACAGCCGCTATGAAAAGCCATCATCAATGGAGCTCAGATATTAGGATTTACCATGGCAACAGCACGTGACAAAGAGGTCTAAATCATTTTACTACTAAAACTGAAAGTGTTGCTCCACAGCAACTACGAGCATATATTTTAAAGAAAAGAGTCGTTGTTGGAAATTGCTACTCTAATAAATGTGTGCATTTAATTTTTCATCACGGTAAAAATATTAGATGTAAATCGGGGACTGTATTATATTTATTTTCATGCAGATACAATCCCATGACAGCAGCTCAGCTAAAAATGAAATTAGGCATAATACTTCGGCATAAAAGGCTGCCTGACTTTACAAATGTTTGCCATTACAGTTTTTTACAGACGCTAAGACGCATTTCTCAATACTGAGGTCACTTTTGCAAAACTCTTCACACAGTTCTCATATCAAACTTTCAGCTTGGCAATGCAGTTCATTTCACATTCAAAATGCACTACAACTACCAAAACACTGTATTCAGGTCTCAAATCAACTGAGTCTTCCAGAACACTAGCAAAGGTTGACAGCCGACAAACACACTTTGTCACCCACAAAACAATGACCTAAAAAACACTAACAACATGTAGCATTATACTCTGTTGTGTCATGTGCAAATTGTCCTGTATGTATAAAGAGTTTTGGTAGTTGTTGTGTCTGAGTGAGAAAAGAGTTCATGAAATTTGAGAGATTGCATTATTGATTGCATTTTGTGCAAAGCAATGATAATTGATCCTCAGTTTAGCCCGGCTTCTGTTGTGCTCACTGTGTGAAGAGCTTTGCAAACTTGACCAAAGTATTGAGAAATGTGTCCTAGGGTCTGTAAAAACTGTAATAACAACGAAATACGCCAAGCCGGTATTCAGACTCAGGTCAACGAAAGTACGTCTGCCCTGACCACTGCACTACCTACACCAGTGGTTCTGATGAGTGAATTGATAAAAAACACAACTGTTCAGATGTAGCCTACGAGCACGGCCACAAAAGCTAGTATATTTAATGATAAGTATTGAAATATATCAAAAATTAATTAAAAAAAAAATGTATTTTGGTAAAATGAATGCAAGTGGATATGACAAAAATTAATTCTGGGTCTCATAATCCTCTCCGGACATAAATGTGCCTACAAATGAATGCAACATTATTATCTACAGGATCCTCTATAAAAGCACATGAAATTTTAGTCACTTTTTTGCACCTATGTATTTCATATTAGCTTTACAAGTCATTTCAATTTACAGTTTTAAAATTTTAGTTCAAAGTTTAGTGTAATATATAAAAAATATAAAGTAGTAAGTTAAAATGACTTGCAGGGGCAATTTGATTATAACTTAAAGACAAAAAAAATGTTTTACAGTGTACGTAATACAAATGTGCACAATGAATGAATTACTAAATCAACTAATGAGATAGTTACTCATTTAAAAAAGGGCAGGAGTTTACAGAATAAAATCTGCTCCCGACCAGTTTAGGTTCAGAGAGTAAGTTACTCCAGAAAGAGACTCTGAGTATAAGTTACCTCTCCTTATGAAACAGGCTTGATTTACCCCGCTGTCTCAGGTTTAACCTACCTCTCATTTTGAAACAGAAAACTCAGAGTTTCCCTCATTTCAGGGTTAACAAACTCAGAGTTTTCACTTAACCACCTTTCTGAAACAGGCCCCTGAGCTCTTATAGATGTGTTGTTGTTGTAGATATATCAGGAGATCTTCAAACTGTAGTTCTGATCTATTGTTGTGTTGCTGTTGGATGTCTGATGATTGTAACTTCAGTTATGATCTCCTACAATAAACACACAAACAAACATCAACAGGGTAAATATAAACTACAGCTGGTCAGATTGTTTAGTGACGGTCCTACAGTTAAATATCAGTCAAACTCTTGCTTAGTCTTTCAATGATGAATGAGAATTGTGTTGTTTTATTTGTAATTTGTCATTATTGTTACAGATCAGAGTGGTGAAGATGAAGACACTTACGCTAATACAACATTTCTCAAACTAAACACACAGATTAAGGTAAAATAATGATGATCTATTTGTTTCATTTCCGTGAATCAGTTTGTGTTTACAGTTTTTATAGATATAAACACATTAATATTCAATCTAATTCATCATCTGTGTTGATCTGTTTTTATCTTTGTGTTTTAAAGGCTCATAATCCACATGATTGAGTTTTTCTCTTTTGTGTTTTTTTACAGAAATCTGAAATAACAGAGGTGGTTTACACATTTTACACCATTAAAACAGATCAAACTCCTCTCTTACCTTACTAATAATGTACTGTGTTATCATTTAATTTCTGTATTGTGTTGAGTTTGTTGTGATTTTGAATTTTAATGTAATTGATCAGTTTTGTCCTTTCACCACACCTGTGCTAATTGTGTATTCATTTTTAAATATGTGGTCATAATTGGTTAATAGTTTATTATTACTTTGCTGTTTTTACTCTTTAACCTGTTAGCCAGCACTTCTATTTTTGAGCATTTTCTGAAAAACGACAACTCCAAACTAAAACGTCTGCAGCTCTTAAACCCTATGGTCTATATTCATAATTCTGGTCTTGTTTGAAACTAGACACTTGACATATTGTTGCCTAATAGTCATAACAACTCAGAGTAGTAAAGAAACAGAGTAAAACAAGGTAAAATATACATTAAATGACTTCCGTTTTTCTTTAAATAACATTCACTTAGCAAAAAAGGTATGAAATGGTCATCTGAGACACCTGGGGACACCATATAGGTAAACTGAATGTCTGACCATGCTGTGATTCAAATTTGAGAATGATACTCCAAAAAATGTTGTTTCTGTGAGCTTTTATTTCAAAAAAGTCCAGGCGTCCTTTCAGAAAAAGTGCACTTGGAAACTCCAAATATACACATGATAACAATATGACATGATTATCAAAAGAAAATGAGTCAGGACTACATATTACATGATGTATATCAATTCAGAACTTCTCTGCCCACCAAAGCACATAGAAAAAACTATTTCAGAAAAAAACATTTGCACATTATAACAAAATACTTGCTATTTTGAATGTGGTCGCTCATGAATGCACTCCAGATTCCAGTCCTCCTCTGGATGTCAGCTGAAGACCTGTTACATCACATCACAACACAACACAACACAACACAGACACACACAAAGCAAGAGAGGATTTTAGTTTGAGTCAAAAGTTAGAGACATACAACTATTTGTATGAGAAACTATGATGTAATATACATGAACATAATACATACACACATACACACATTACATGAATATATTTATAATTACAAATGTCTTTTGTTTGCCAAATAACCTATATTTCTCAGCTGGTAATACTCATATTTTCCACCACATATCTTGTTTTTAGTTTGTATATTCTGTGCATTTGATTCATATAGCTATAAAAATGATTCATTTATATAACATGTCATAGAAAACGAAACCATGTAAAACTCGTATTTTAGTCATCTCCACTGTTACTTTATAATCAAAACAGCTAACAAGAAACTAGAAATGTAACGTAAAATAACTAATGAACAAAAGAATCCACTTACTTTATCCAAGCGAGCGCAGCTGAGCTCATAGTCCGGTCCATCTCTCGTCGACGACGCGGTTTCGTTTATATCCAATCTTGTATCTTTGCTCCGCGATCATGCTCTTTATCAACTTCTCCAAAACACTCTCAACACAAACAAGTCCTCTGCAGTCGACAATCCACAATGGAGATGTTATATCTAACCTTTGAGAGGTTTCTCAGCGGCTCCGGAGAGCCTAGCCGGCTGCTATGCTACCCAAACAAACAAACGCGCAGGGAGGGGGCGTGGGCATTCCTCTCCATGCGCTTCTGTAGATTTGCGCAGAAGTACACTTTACTGACGTAAGTTGAATCCTTGTAATCGTTTCATGATTGGTTACTACCCCTGCCCATCAAAACTTTGCTGGCTAAGCATTGGCTGGCTTTGTTTTGGCGTAATCCAGTCAAAAGCCTATGGTTAGCTGAAGGACATCTGTCTGGGCAAATCGGTGTTCCCGATTCATTTTGAGTTGTCAAACCTTATCTGATTGAACAAAACAGAAAAATAGGGCGGGATATTTATCGGAAGAGTCTAACGAAGCAGGAAGAGATGGATTTTCACTGATAAAACTCGATATTTGATAGAAAATAAACATGATCGATCATACTTAGCGGACGCGCGGATGTAAATAAAGGAGGGTATTGCTGGATTTATCACTATTTTTCGTTGTTTTGGATTAAAACGTGGGATGCTTTTTGAAGAGTGGACCCTTACGTTGCAATGTACGTTGAAGTTTTTGGGAATTGTCAGAGATGATCAGAACCATATGGCAAGACATGTGAGTACCCACACTCATTTTTATATGCGTTCCGTCTGCATTTCATGTAACCCTTTCCACACCAGTGTATTGATTGCAAAAATAAGCTCAGAACATGAATTTTGAGTGTTTAAACTTTCAAATAATGCAAAGTTTATGATTGTTGATCGAATATTTGATGTTAAATAAAGTACAAAAACACGTAAAAACGCCCCCTAGGGACCGCCGCCGGGCCGGTGCGTGTTAAGAAGTGTTAAGTAAGTTTCGTAGATGATTATAGAGCTGTTTTTTATTTTATATTAACTTCATTTAATATCATAAAACTTTACAGTTGATATTAAGTGTAATTTCAGTATAAGCAGTCACGTGATTAATTATGTGATTGTGACCTCTAGTGGTGAGATGAGAAAACTGCATTGAATGTGAGACATCAGAACAGATGATATTTATTATATTAAAGTGGAGTATTGTGTTATTTTAAATAAAGCAACAAGATTATTGATTTCATTATGTGTTTTTATTTAATTCAGTGCAGCTTTTTTGTGTTAGAAAGTTTCACCTCAGATATATAGTTCGGGTTGTGAAGACCTTCAGAGACAGGAGTGAGACAGACTGATCTTGAGAACCAAACATGTGTCCTCTGAAGGGAATTGTGTTACTGTGATCTTCAGTATATTTAATCATTAGATATCTGATCAAACCTTTTATTTATAAGTAGACAAACTCTTAAAAAGCACCAGCTGGCCCTGATAGAGTTAATAAAACAAATGTAGGTCTAATGTGGGTGGGGCGCTGTCACTGAAAAACAGGGTCCTGAAGCCGCCCACCTGCCAAAATTATCAATTTGTTTCAATACAAACACAATCCAGTAGATGTCGGTAAATCCAGTAGTGTGGTTTCACTTCACTGATGATTTGACCAGATATTTAAATGAACTATGGCTATTTCTCAGACAGAAGACTGCAGCCTCTGGAGGTTCTAGGTCACATACATCATCAAGACTTGTCTTATTTCAGAATATTAACAATTATAAAGTTTATTATTATTCTTAATTAATGGTAAATTGTTGTTATATGCTTATAACTTGCAAATGTAATGCTCAGTCAACTTAAAGGGGTCATAGCGTGAAAATCAGACTTTTTCCATTTTTAAGTGCTATAATTGGGTCCCCAGTGCTTCTATCAACCTAGAAAATGTAATCAAGATTAACCCAGTAACTTTGTTTGGGTAAGCCATTTTCTGCAAGTGTGTGAAAAATTAGGTTGTTCAGATTTTGCCTGTTTTGTGAGGTAGGTAGTAAGGCGAATTACAATAATACCGCCCCCTTTATCTGCAATATCCAACCACAGCACTGCCATAGTGCAGAGAGAAAGAGAGAAAGGAAAAAGTACTTGACAGCACAATTGAGTTTCAATTACAACAAACCACCATCATTGTGATCAGTGTTTGCACTTCATCCGCTCATTTGCATTTTAAACGACACACCCAAAAACGGCTCACTTTTGCTCAGGCCTACAAATTATAAATTTTTACATGCTATAATAAATTTGCTGTGGAGTATTTTGAGCTAAAACCTCACATACACACTCTGGGGACAGCAAAGATTTATTTTACATCTTAAAAATATGTCATAATATGACCCCTTTAAATAAACCAGGCGTGATGATGTATGCAGCCTTCATATGTGACCTCCGGAGGATGCTGTCACGGTTAATCCGTGTCATGTCTTGTCTCTGTTCCGATTGTTGTCACCTGGACTGTCATTGATTAATTACCTGCCTCATCACACTTGTGTATCGTTAGTCTGTTTATATACCCCTGCCTGTTGTATGTGCACTTGCCGGATCATTGTCATTACTTCACTGACTCTTCCTGTGTTGGATGTGACTCGTGTTTTGTTTCCTGTTTTATATTAAATGTTATTTATTTCATGTGAACCCTGCACGTGTGTCCTGATTCCTGTAACCCATCGTGACAGATGCAGCCTTCAGATTGACCTTTCTGTCAAATGTATTCATGTAAATGATTAACAGTGTGATATTGCATGTGTTAAAGCTCTTGTATGATAAACTACTAAAGTAGAACAAACTTAGAGAAATACTTGAGAATTAAACATATCTGACTATATTATAACTGAACACAATTATATTAGTTTCATTAAAGATAAAGATGCTGTAAAAGTCTTTATGATCACAAAGACAAAGTATAATTTTTATAAACCTGTCATTTATATTTAATGATTAAACTCATGGTGGCACGAAGTGTTTATAGTGATAAAAGTCACAGTTTCACAATTACTTAGAAAACATGCAGGACTTCAGAGTGATAAAATATTCAGTGACAAACAACACGACAAGATCTGTGGAGATTAAAAAAACTGACATTGACCACAAACATATAAACTAAAATAAAGATGAGAGGTTCAGTCGTCTCAGTTTTTCAGTTAATGTTCCACCCAGATCTTCATCTGACCTTTCTCTCAGATCTCTTTATCCTCATTTTAACATCTACTTTGGTACGTTTGACCGGTTCAGTTTTTTGGTTCATTAGTTTTTGTCGTGTTTTCTTTAACAGTCAGGAGCAGATTGAGGTCTGTGGATTAATGATCAGTGTTTCTATGATTTCAAGGACTGCAGGCACGGTTGTCTCCTGCTCGTTCTCATGATCAAAGTCACACGCAGATGATTTGTGCCTTAGTATTATGCAAGAAACCATGGTTCCTTTCCCAAGAAAGCCAATATTTGGGCCCAGGGTCATCACATCAGGTTTACGACGGATGCATCCCTCTAAGGCTGGGAAGTGGCCAGGGGCGGATTTAGTGATTTGGGGGCTCAAGGCGAACCATGTGTCGGGGCCCTAACTATGCACCCTTTATGCACCCTTTACTGTATTTTTCTCTTTTTCATCGCTATCTCTTTTTTCCTCTGAGTTACATAAGTTTCAGCCCCCAATGAGGTTGAGATTAATACTGTTTGATAATATGATTGGATTTTATACTAACCGCAGTACTACATAGTAAAAAAGACGTGTATAACAATTATGTACTTTTTATTTTACTTTGTGTACTTAATTTCTTTAATACATTTTCATTTAATGCCACATTACATACAAAATATATTTTAAATTAAAATACTTTGTATTCAAATGAACATAATATGATGAGAAGAAACATAATATGGTTTTAAAATAATGCAATCATAGGTGTTAAGTACTCGAAATAAGATAAACAAGGGGTGAAATTTGACTTTCTATATGGATGGTAAAGTGTCATGTATTGCTTCTGCATTACATTAGGTAAACAGTTTTTATATTATTGAACTATACAGATGTCATCTATGTACACATCTTGTACTTTGATGTTCGCTAGTGATATGCAGGGCAAAGCCGAAGCATGCTCCCGTTTTCATATGAGATTTAAATTTATTTATTTATTTTTATTTATTTATTTAAGGATAGCCCCTTGAGATGATCCATCTCTTTTTCGAGGGGGTCCTAAAGCACAGAGATAGCTGTGTCATATACAACATCACAATACGTCCCACAATATACAACAAACTCATAACAATAACACATACACAATAAACGAATAACAATTGTCCTGCTTAACACGTCCCCCAGCCCTGTTCCCTCAGAATCCTCACCTTTTAATGGTGACATTATATTTTACATTAGATACATTTACATTAGATAAACATTAAGTCACTATCCTTTGTGAAAATTTGACATAAAAAAAAAAGAAAAAAAAAAAAAAAAAAAAAAAAAAAAAAAAAAACATGACATTTATAATATAATATAATATAATATAATACATCAGTAACAAGTACAAGGCATATTTAAATAAAAATATAATGAAGATTTATACAATTTTTGTGTCGTTATAGAGCGAAGAGCAGCTGGCAAATTATTCCAGTCTGACGCAGCCTTAAAACAAAAGGCCTTCTTTCCCGTTTCTCTTTTAACTGAGGGAACTTGAAAGAAAGGAGATGTTAAATTTCTGAGAGCATATGATGATCTATGTGGTACCAGGTATTGTTTCAGATAATAAGGGAAATCATTATAAATGCACTTAAAAATTAAAATTAGCCAATGGAATATTCTCCTTTCTTTCGGCTGCAGCCAATTAAGAGAATTATACATTAAGCAGTGATGAGTATTGTAATGACACTTTAAAACAAATCTGCATAGTGAGTTAGTTAATATAGTTATAGGTTTAAGGGCAGACTCTGTTGCATTTTGGTAAATTACATCCCCATAATCAATTATTGGCAGAATAAGTTGCTGTACTATTCTTTTCCTAATCAGACTAAATGAGACTAAAGCGATCACGAATTCGTGTGCAAATTGGGGATGAATTACAATCTTTAGTGGTGCTTGGCAGACATTTCGGCGGACTAAAGCTTACTGTACCTGAGATTACAAGCTAATATTATATAAACTGTAGATCCTGTGTTATTTGCGGAGCATACTCACCGGCACACTATCAGTGTCCGTGGCCGAGAGAGAGCTGTGTCTGACGGAAAAGAGGTTGCTGAAAGCAGCACAGACCGTGGCAGTGTTTGTGTGGAGAAAAGCGGAGACTTTTGCAACATTTTTGTGTGAATCATCTTTTCTGCTCCATTGGTGTATGTCACAGGTGACGTTTTGAATGAACGACGGGCGGAACCCGGCTTCCACATTTCATTTCCGGGGTTTCCCCGAAGTCAAAATTAAGCCTGATTGCGCGCAGGTGGGGATAATTTGCACAGCGGTCGCTGGCAGGCTGACGAAGAGAAGAGTCAGTGCATAAAAGGACCTTTGTAGACATCAAACGGGGTGCTTGTGGTGTACTTTGTCTACGCTGTGTTGCTGCTTTGCAGACGGACCAGGCTGGTTGGATCGTGCTATTGGGGAAGAGAGCAGAAAGGGACAGTCAGTTGACGAAGGAATATTGAGGAGTTTCATCAGAGAAGGAGCGAACACAGTGCCATCAAGATCGTAGTGGATAACAGGTGGACAACTAAGCGTGAGTGACAGATGCGGTACTTAGCTGAGCAGTACTTGTACGAAGAATTGTTTTGGTGTGTTCTTTTGTGTTTTTGAGGTCCCTGGCCCCACTGGAGAGGACTGCGTGGGTGAGCCGCGGGTTGACCGGAAGTACGGACGGAGCACTTGGTAGGAAGCACCGTTCGCTAATAGAACAGTGGCCCTGTGGGGAAACGGAAGCACAGGTGAGCCAGGGGAGAGAAATCAACACGCCGGGCCTGTGAATGCCCACCTCCTACTCTCATTGGCGGTCCAGTTACTGCCCAACCACCCTCTCGAGGTCGTCGTGGCCAGGCGGCAAGGGCGGTTTAAAAACCACGTGAAGTTTATAAGAGTGCTGTGGGTGAGTTTCACTGATTGATGGTGTTTATGCTTTACTTGCTGTGTGTATGCTGTGCTTGTAGCGTTCTAACTGCCTGGCCTCCGACGAGTTGCGAGACGACGACATCTGTTGTGGCCTGGGTCCTAAGGAGAGCGAGAATATTTAACCCTGTGCCCGGGGTGTGTCCACGAGAGCTTCGTTTATCCGTAGAGCAGACAGTGGTGAAGCCCAGTGAGTATTACCAAGAGTGTACTGTGCGGACTGTGGGTTGTAGCAGCGGATGTACTGACTTTTCCACCAGAAGCTCGTGGTGAGCGGAGTCCCGACGAAAGTTCGCCCCAACTCGTGACCCCGGTTGGGGAAGAAGGAGGGAGAGTTCGGGAAGCGTTCGGCTCCGTGTCATCAGCCCTACTAGTCCCTACGACGCCCGGACAGTTTGAGTGGAGGGGCGAAGGAATACGGTGTACCAGCACTGTAGCGAAAGCCCACTGTTTACAAGTGAAGCTCTGTGTGTGTACGAAGACCCCCAGTGCTGTGAGTACGTGACCTGTAAAGTAAACCTGTTCTGTGCTTATAGCAAATACCTACCTGTACAAGTGAAGCTCTGTGTGTGTACTAAGATCCCCAGTGCTGTGAGTAACGTGACCTGTAAAGTAAACCTGTTCTGTGCTTATAGCAAATACCTACCTGTACAAGTGAAGCTCTGTGTGTGTACGAAGATCCCCAGTGCTGTGAGTACGTGACCTGTAAAGTAAACCTGTTCTGTGCTTATAGCAAATACCTACCTGTACAAGTGAAGCTCTGTGTGTGTACGAAGATCCCCAGTGCTGTGAGTAACGTGACCTGTAAAGTAAACCTGTTCTGTGCTTGTAGCCAAATACCTACCTGTACAAGGGAAGCTCTGTGTGTGTACGAAGATCCCCAGTGCTGTGAGTAACGTGACCTGTAAAGTAAACCTGTTCTGTGCTTATAGCAAATACCTACCTGTACAAGTGAAGCTCTGTGTGTGTACGAGGATCCCCAGTGCTGTGAGTAACGTGACCTGTAAAGTAAACCTGTTCTGTGTTTATAGCAAATACCTACCTGCACGAGTGAAGCTCTGTGTGTGTGTGAAGATCCCCCGTGCTGTGAGTAACGTGACCTGTGAAGTTAACCTGTTCGGTGCTTAAAGCTATTACCTACCTGTACCTGTGATGTCCTGTGTACACGAAGATCCCCCAGCGCTGTGAGTAACATAACCTGTGAAGTAAACTGTTCTGTGCTCCCAGCAGATACCTACCTGTACACGTGAACCCCTGCGGGGAGGAAGGGCTTTCAGCACCGGGGATAGTGTAAACTGTGGAGTAAACTGGACCTGTGTACAAACCCTTACTTACCTGGTCTGCCGAAGGTCCCGGGTGGACAAACAGCGTTTGACATCGAAGTACTTTACCTTGTCTGATTTTTGTTTGATTCTGCCTCCAGGAGAAGCGGAGCGCGCCACGGATTGTTGGGCCAGAGCCCCTACGGAGCCCCTGTCCCCAGTCTTTCCCTTAAGTGGCCCTGGAGGCGAAGAAGAGACACATTAGTTTTAAATTGCCCTTTCCCCTTTCCCCCCTTTTCCTTTTAAATATTTAATAAAGTTCATTTTAATTATAGTATACTCGTCTGTCTGGTCATTGGGGTGGTCTTGGGAAACTCCTCGAGGTGGAAGAGTTGAGAGGGGTGTGACCCTCATCATAGTTGGGTCCGCCCTCGGGGTGTGACATGTAGCTACGTTTCACTCTTAGTTTATTTCCTTGCAGCTTCGCTCTTTAATGAATCAAACTCACTCACTGCTGCCTGCAGCTCTGCTCGCTTTGTTGATTTGAGCTACGCGCCGATATATCCGGTAGTGCATGGAATGATCCACTCTAAACTATAATGGGGGGCGCATTCATGCAGATGTAATAATAACGTTCAAACCTTTTATGGGAATATACTGAAAAACACAAAAGATGTTTAAATAGAATTCGTAATTAAACAAAATTATGATAGTTTTCTGGGAATCTTGATGATAAGCAGGGGCAAAAAGTGGCAGCTCACCAAGTACACCCTTGCATTTTGGGGCCCCTTGGTAAGGCGGGGCCCAAGGCAACTGCCGACCTTTGCCTAATGGTAAGTCCGCCCCTGGAAGTGGCTATGGAAGACTATAAGGTCAAAATCTATGTAAGTCCACATGGAGCAGACGTTCTGTTGAGGCAGGTGTTGAGCTCTAGGAATGAAGACTTTTCCCACACGTGCCTCAGGTTCAGCCAAGCAAAAGCTGACCTGTTTTCAATTCAGGGGAATTCACATTGTACTCTTTGGTTTTCTCTCTTTCACCCAGTCCCTCTCGGGCTAGATGCCCGACACAGAAAGGGCCTGAGGGTCTCTGGTGTGTTTTTCCCCAATTGCTCTGCTCCCGGGAGTTCTGGAGAGGGTCCAGCGGCATAGGTGCAGCTGTTCCTCATAGAACCGTGTTGGCCGTCCCGAGTGTGGTTTTCAAACCTGGTATCCCTTCTAGACAGCTCCCCATTTTATCTGTGTAATTCTCTTTCAGAACACAAGAGGGTGCACATATAACATACTGTAGTAGGTTAAGAAGGTGACACTAAGTATCTGCGAGTGCATGCGTTTGAAAGGTCAAACAACTTTAATCATTGACCGTTACCTTAGTTAGATTTAGTTGTTTTACACTGTTGTTGTTTTAATTGAATAAAGAGGAGCACAATTATAAATGTTCAACAAAATGTGATCTGTAAAGTCGCAAAAAAGAGCATCAAAGTTTGATTTCACAAATCTTTAACATGATCTCATTCAATATTAAATATACCAAGATTATATTTTCACAGACTGGGTTGCACACTGATAATAAACTAATTCAAAAGGAATATGATAAATGCTTTAATCTGCTCATGAACAAACACGAGTCAAACAAACCAAACCAGGATATCGGTGAACACTAAAGCTATTAAATGTGTCACCCTGATGCTGAATGTCAAATAGAAATTGAGGGTACATTTATATTCTAATCTTTTTTAATACATTCACCACACAACTGATCTGTATACAATCTTTAGATTCTTATACAGTCTTTCTTTCTCAAGAAATACAAACGCAGCAAATAAAGAGGAACTTCTGCTTACTTGTGGCTAATGTGTTTAACGTCTGTCTGCTAAAATAAACACTGAAAAATTTGCTCACGGAAAACTGAGACGTACAGAAACTCAACGTGACAAAAACTTCGACAGATTTTTACTACTGATATTAATGTGTGAATGTGTAGAGAAAAACAACAGTATATCTAAAAATTAATCCTAAAATTAAAGGTTCAAAACTATTTGACAATTGTAAGATGAAAACAGCACATCTAATAAATGTTAATAATTTATCATGTTGATTCCTAAACACAATGACTCTGATGAACCCCTGTAAGAACACTGACATGAAAATATAACCACATTATTGTACATTTCAGTAAATATGTTATAGTAATATTTCTGAATATCAAATGAAATGTATGATGAGCAGAACACTGTTGAACACATTGACTGCTATATCTGTTTGTAAAGATAGGGGTCACTGTGCTCTACTAGGAACATTAACTATAGTTTTACTACAGTAACCATGGGTATATGAATGGTAATCGATATACCAAAACCATGGTTTTGTCAGAGATCCGAGGATGTTGTTGTGATAGATGACCTCTTCTGTGTAGTGCAGGACACTGAAGATGCTGTTAATCACGGGGGGTGGGGGGGGTGTTATGTCAATTCTAAGGGCCCACCGACTATTGGGGCCCCAAAGTTCATTTATATTAGTATTAACATGGGTGTGGTAGAGGGCCCAACCTCATATTATTTCATAGGTCCCAAAATTGCTAGTGGTGCCACTGTCGTTAATGTCATTCTGTCAAAAGAGTTGGATCTAGATTTTGAGTCATTCTTCTTGTATAACAGTGGTCAGGTGATACTTGTAAGTATAGGAAGTTGTCTCATATTAGTAAGTAAGTAAGTAAGTAAGTAAATTTTATTTATCCAGTGCCTTTCACAGACAAAGTCACAAAGTGCTTTACAATTTAAAAATGTACAACATAATAAAATTAAGCTAAAAAAGATCAATAAACACATAAAATGATAAATATGACATGAACCTAGATTACTCAAAAGCTAACCTAAACAAATGAATCTTCACTTGTCCCTTAAAAATGTCCACATTCTCAGCAAACCTAATACTGGTTGGCAAAGCATTCCAGAGTCTGGGTGCCATAGTGGCAAAGGCTCTATCCCCACATGTCTTTAAACGAGTACGCGGCATAGATAGCAGATTTTGGTTATTTGACCTGAGAGACCGAAGTGGGTTATGGAGATGAATTATATCAGCCAGATAAGCAGGGGCCTGACCAAGCCCTATATGTCAAGGTTAGAATTTTAAATTGGATCCTGTAAGTTACAGGAAGCCAATGAAGCGAGTAGAGTATCGGGGTAATATGAGTGCGCCTATTTGATCTAGTAAGTAACCTAGCAGCTGCATTTTGAATAGATTGTAGTCGATGAAGAACAGATTTATTAAGTGAGAAAAAAAGTGAATTACAGTAATCAATACGGGAAGAAATGAAAGCATGAATAATCATCTCTAGTTCTGACTGGGAGACCACAGACCTCAATTTACTGATATTACGTAAATGGAAAAAACATGATTTTGTCAGTGATTTTATGTGGGTTTCAAAAGATAAGGACTTATCAAATACAACCCCTAGGTTCCTTAAACTAGGCCGGACCGCAGATGACAAAGGTCCAATTTCCTGCATAATCAGAGGGATAGCACTGTCTGGTGCTACAATTAAAGCCTCTGTTTTATCTGGGTTCAGCTGCGTAAAATTTTCAGCCATCCAGCTGTTTATGGCATCTATACAATCTAAGAGCCTTGAAAGCTTGGATGAATCATTTTGTCTAAAAGTAAAGTGCAGCTAAATGTCATCTGCGTAAAAATGATGAGAAATGTTAAAATCTTGAATAATCTGACCTAGAGGCAACAAGTATAAAATGAACAATATTGGACCTAACACTGAGCCCTGTGGAACATCACAAAACAATGGTGCAGAAGCCGAGTGGAAATCACCAATGGATACATCAAAACTTCTGTGTGAAAGATATGAGGTAAACCAATAGGGCCACTCCTGATACACCCACCCATTCACGTAATCTCCTAATCATAATATGGTGATCCACAGTATCAAAAGCCGAACTAAGATCAAGAAGTACCACACTGAACATAGACCTGCATCCGAAGCCATCTGAAGGTCATTATTAACTCCAACTAAGACGGTTTCAGTAGAGTGTCTCTTCTTAAAACCTGACTGAAATGTGTCATATAATTCAAAATTCTCTAAAACAGCTGTCAGTTGGTTAGCCACAACTTTTTCAAGAATTTTTGCCAACAATGGTAAAATATTAACTGTGATTATCATATGTATATGTGTTTAATTGTTTGTTTATTGTTAAGATGAGTGTGGTGTTTGTATCATACTTCTGTTGCATCTTTTAGGCTTTTTCCTGCAACTTCACTTCTTGTTTTGTGTTGGACGTGACAACATGTTTAAAAACTCTCCACCCCCTGTTAACTTTAGTAACACAACATGAAGTTTTATTAGATTTTAAACTAGAGTAACAACAACATCATTGTGTTTACACTTTTAGTCTTTTAAAGTGTGTGGAGGGTTTTAATCAAATCAAATATTGAGAAAATGTTTTGCTCATCTCTTGTATTGTGTTTGGGACTCCTAAACACAATGGGCTCTATCTTACACCCGGCATAATGCAGCGCAACGCAAGTGTCTTTTGCTAGTTTCCACCCTGCGTAATTATAATTTTCACGTTTAGCGCCGAGTTGTTTAAATAGCAAATGCATTTTGCGCACATGGGCGTTCTGGTCTGAAAACGAGGTGTGTTCAGGCGCATTGTTGGCGCGTTGCTATTTTGAGGCAACTAAAATAGACTACGCCATTGACCAACAAAAACCTGGTCTAAAGTCTAAAGTCAATGGCGCAGTGTTGTTTTTGTTATTTAAAGAGCGCATTAGTAATATGCGCCTAAACGGGACGACAATGTGGGTTTGCTTATCACAAAGTACATGAATGTGCAGCAGCACAAAAACCTTTTAAATATGAAAGATTAAAGGATTGAATGTAAAAGATTATTATTGAGTCTCTTGGACATAAATGAGGAGTAATTATGAGACGTTAGAAGGCGTAAAGAGCTGCTTCACCTGTAGCCTGGTAAGTAAATAAATGCTTTGCTTTAAACAATCTGCATCTGTTTTTAAATGTTTTTTTATGCTACCTCACGTATTTATTGTATATGATGACTCTGTATCTGTGGATATGGTGAGATGAGAAACATTTTTAAGTAATGCTTAAAAAAAACGTGTGACGCTGTCCAAGTGCTCAATTGTGCGGAGAGCCGTTTGTAAATTCTTTATCTCCTGTTTCTTACAAATAAAGTATTTTTACAGTACACACCTTTTCTTACATACTTGTAAATTATTTTTGATGATATTGGATAGCCATACATTTAAAGCAATTAAAAGCCTGTTTTTTTTACTTCCATGACTAAAAGAAAACGGGTTTTAAAGGTTTTAATTAAAAAATAACAATTTCAATACAAGTGAAAAACAACACAATTATTTATCATTAATCTTAAACTGGGGATCTTCTTCAGTTTACAAAGTCCGTCATCTAAATAGGGATTAAACATAGCGCCAGCACAACAGGCTTTTAAAGGGGATGAGAGCTGAGACTCTCATTGGTTTATTGCACGTCACGCCCAAAATACTCCCATTAATCATTAAAAAATAGGACCAACCCTTTTCGACCATGCGTTCAAACCATTTTTCCCGTCATTAAATTAGCAAAAGTGGATTCGGACACGCCCATTTAGACATTGCGCTGTGCGCTTTAGACAATGCGCTTAGATCGTTAAAATAGGGCCCAATATCCTAATATTGTCAGATAAAGTCAGATGTGTGCATGATAGACAGCCTCAGATGATCTGTTTAAACAAACCAGTTAAAAACTGTATACAGTGGGCACAGATAATCACACACAAGGTGTTTTTTTTATTAACAGTGAATAAATGATTAAACAAAGTCTTATTAACTGGTACTGGACTGCTATCAGTCAATACTTTGTATAGTTACAGTGAAAGTTAGCAGTTTATTAGTTCATGTTATCTGGCTTGCTCTGTTTTTATCTCTGTGTTTTAAATGCCCATAATTATCATGATTGAGTTTTTCTCTTTTGTGTGTGGTTTACACATTTTACACCATTAAAACAGATCTAACTCCTCTCTTACCTTACTAATAATGAACTGTACTGTGTTATTATATAATTTCTGTTTTTTGTTGATTTTGTTGTGATGAATGTTAATGTGCTAATTGTGTATTCAATTTTAAATCTGTGGTCATAAGTTGTTAATTGTTTCTGACTTTGCTGTTTTTACTCTTCTTGTAACTTCAGTAGATGTTTATAAAGACTGTAAATGATATACAGTAAAGCTGAAACGACTACAGAGATTTGATCTCTTTCAGACACAAGAGCATCAGTGCATATACAGATATAATTCAACAATTTCAAGAACAAAGACATCAGTGGCATCTGTTTTTATTTTATTTTATATTAATTACATTTGATATCATAAAACTCTGCAGTAATTTCATTACAAAGAGTCACGTAACTAATTGTGTGTTGTAGTGGTGAGATGAGGAAACTTCAGTGGATGTGAGACATAGTGTGAGATGTGAGATAGCTCTATATCATCACGGCTGTGATTATGCCAGAGGCACGAGGCCGTAGGCGATATTGCTTTTATACAACAGTTCGACGGCACACGTTTGAAAAACGAAAACTAGTAAACAATAACAGAGTCATTTTAAAAGCCTCTTTGTTTGAGAACTACTTCTTTTTTCGGATTTTAGGGCGGCCAGAATGACAGGTAAAACTTTCGGCTGCTTTGAATCTCATATTAACTCAATGGACGGATTCGCCGTTTTTAAATATTACAATTTCTTGGTCACAAAGTGTAGTCTTAAGATTAGTTCAGTCGAGAATGTATATGTATTATATTTAAATCTACAGTCAATTAGTAAAGATAGCGCCTGTTTGAACGTTTGCTTAGTGAGATTCGGTACGAATGAGAACCAAAGCATGAGCGGACGTCAGTGTTCACTCGCCCCGCTGACCACCGCCCTCTCTGGGCTACATCTCTGACAGGGATTCCCTGGCTTTCATGCTGGCCTGATGGTTAAAAATGAGATCAAATCAGCAGTATTTGGTGTCATGATGAAACTATTACTTGTTTTCTTATTCATATTTAGTGTCTTTTGTGTTGTTATTGTTTTGGCGCGAGGTAAAAGTTAATAAAACTATACTTCTATAATGTTACTATTGGTTTACCATTTCATCTTAACGCGATACGAGCACTCGATTATTATTATTAAACTTTGTTCTTGTCAGTACTATATAAAACGTTTTTTTATAAGTGTCAGAGAGATGTTTTTGCATGCTGCTTATAAATAACGTTATACCAGTGGCGATATCTCATAACATGTTTTAATAGTCACGTCACGATTAAATAAATGATCAATGTCCACATTTAAAAGCTGCGGTGCTTACCTGCAGTTCCACAGTGTTTTCACGTTCTGATAAGAAATATAGCTCCAGAAAAAAAAGAGTGTTTACATTCCTCTTTCCAAGTGTTAATCATCCACACGATGTGACATTAATCCCATTAACTTTAACGTAACATCCAAGAGCGCTGATCTTTGACGAAATAATAACTTCCGATTGGGGATTCATCAACTGATTTATGAGCTAGTGAACTAATGAGAGACATGGAGAGTGTTTAACAGGGTGTCTGTGTTTTTCCATTCAGAGATGAGCCTGCTTAGGACCTCCATTCAGTAGGTGGCGGAATGATACGAATGGTGAAGCGGTTACTGTGCCGTTATCAGTACAATATCGCATAGCTCTTAGCCAATCAGATTCGAGAACCAGAAAGAACTGTTGTATAATATTTGTTATATTATGGTGTTGTATTATGATATTTCAAATAAAACTTTTGAATGTGTTTATATGTTATATTTATACAGTTAATGTTCATCTAAGATTTTGTCTGTAGTTCAGTTGTACTTGTGTTTTGACTGCTCTTTATTTCATCATTAATGTTCATTCATCATGTCATTATTTAAGTGTCACTTTTTAACTCTGTAAAATGGACTCATGTAGACACTGAGCGATTTAATAACTACCCTGATGTTGTTTTGTATTTGTTTGTATGATACAATCTTTGTGTATGTCCACTGTCTCTTTTTAAATTGTTGGCAAATAATTAGAAAACAATTTGGAATAATTTCACAACAAACTTTGTTTCTTTGTGCAGCTGTCTATTCAACACTGTAAAAAAAATCAGTAGAAATTTCAATGTTATTGCAGCTGTGTTGCCAGTAATTTACCGTAGATTTACATTTATGTTATTTACTGGCAAGAGTTTGTTCAAAATTAAATACATTTTAAATATTAACAAGTCTTTATCTTTACAGAATGAAACTATACAATAACAGCCTCATGCAAAGCATGCTTCAGATTTTGTTTCCCAGAATGTTTTGCTTGATGCTGTTTTTTTAGTTCCCTTTCAGTCGGTCACTACGACGTCACGTCGTGACCGACGAATTGGGAACTCGCTTAGAGAGACCAATCTGCTTCGAGTACTACTAAAACGCCAATTAACTTGGCATTGAGATATTTGCATAATGCTGGCGCCGCCCCGCCAGGTGCTTTTATAAGCAGCAGGTGCAAATAGGGAAATTAGCTTTTTCGCTTCTGCATCTTTTTTGTTTTGAGTTTAGTGTGTGCGTTGCCTTTCCCTGTGTGCATCATCAACTGAGCATCTGAGTGAATTTCCCTAAAAGAGTGATATGGAGAGCTTTGTGCCTTGTTAAAGGCAGCCACTCTCTCGTATATCCAGAGATCAGTGTCCTTTTCAGGATGGCCTTTCGTCCGTGCGATCTTGGGTGCGGAAAGTATATGGGTCCGAAGGACGGTCACGAGCATTGTCTCTCGTGCTTGGGCATCGAGCACGCGGAGGCAGCATTTGCTGGGGGTAAGTGTTCTCACTGCGAGAACATGTCCCTTGTGGATTTGCGGAGACGGTTGTCTTTCCTCCGGGAAAAAACGCAACCCGCGTCCTGCGAGTGCTGAACGCCGCCACGGCGCGGCTTTGAAGCTCTCAAAGGATGATCTTCGCATTACTGTGCTGAACCGGTCGGGGGATTCGTCCTCCAGCTCTCAGCCTCCTCATCCACAGCCGGTAGATGTGCCGATGGAGACTTCAGCGTCGTGTTCTGCGATGTCTGTAGAATCTGTTGTGCCTCCCTCTGGATCCACGGAAACCACAGCATCCGCGGGTCGTGACGCCAGAGTTCGATCCAGAGATGGTGGCCGTGCTCGATCGAGCGGCAGGGAGCGTAGGGTTAGAGTGGGTCCCGCCTGGATGATTGGGTCTTTGGAGCTGCCAGGGTTTCACAACCCTCTCCGCCGGTGCCATTTATCCCCGAGGTGCACGAGGAGCTGACTAGAACCTGGAAGTCGCCGGTTTTAACCCAAATACGGCCGTTTCAGCCCTCCCCCCTCACCTCCCCCACCAGCGGAGCCGCTAAGGGTTATACAGGGATCCCTCCCGTGGAGCATGCGGTCGCGATGCAGCTGTGTCTGGCCACCGCTCCCTCTTGGAAGGACCGCCCAACCCTCCCCTCCCGTGCTTGCAGACAGTCCTCCGGTTTAATGGGTGCTGCCCACCAGGCATGTGGAGAGGCGGCTTCAGCCCTGCACGCAATGGCGTTGCTGCAGGTCCACCAAGCGAACGCCTTAAGAAATCTGCACGAGGGAGGACACGACTCGCCTGTCCTACGAAGGTCACAGCGCAGGCGATTGGTCGTGCAATGTCCACGATGGTGGTCCAGGAACGCCACTTATGGCTATGTCTGGCGGACATGTCGTTACGACCTCAGATCAGCTCTTTGTTTGGTATGGTGGCCAGCAGAAAGGGAAAGCTGTCTTTAAGCAGAGGATGTCTCATTGGATAGTTGATACTATCGCCCTGGCTTATAATCTTCAGGGTATTCCTTGCCCCTTTAATTTGAGAGCGCACTCCACACGTAGTGTTGCCTCATCTTGGGCTCTCGCTCGTGGTTCCTTGCTAACAGACATCTGTAGAGCTGCTGGTTGGGCGACACCTAATACGTTCATTAGATTCTACAGTGTTTGTATCGAGCCTGTATCCTCTCGTGTTCTTTCCTCACCAGGGAGGGCACGGAGAGCAGACTCGCAAGTCGGGTTGCAGCCTCCGACTGATGCTCCAAATTGAGTTTCAGTATGGAAGGCCATCAGAGCAAAAATGCGTAATGGTTTGAATTGCTCTTCCTCTGCTGCCTTGGCAGCCTTTGTTGCGGAGCATTGGCTGTCAGCCTTTCACTAGCTGTATTCTCGCGAACCTACGTGTTTGGCTCGGGCTCCACATTGTGTCCCATCGGGTTCCTTTGTGAGTATTATATCCTACCAGCCCACGTTTCCCTTAGCAGAGCATTGCTTTGCTCATACAGCCATGGCTGTCCTTTATTACTGTTACTTAGTCCACCATTAGCCCTTAAGAGGGGCGGTGGCTTCCGCAGCGTTCCTATCCCACTCAGGTAGGGCGCTTCCCAGTCGCTGGCACTTCTGTGGGGTTAAAGGAACATCTAGTGCCCGGCCTTTCTGCCTTATCCTATTTCTCCATTTCCTTAAGGGAATTTTGAGGGTTTTTTGCAGACACTGGAAGAGGTCAGTCCCTAGTGGCGTTTTGGTAGGGATTCCCAATTCGTCTGTCACGACGTGACGTTGTAGTGACCGACTGAAAGGTAACGTCTCGGTTACGGATGTAACCCTCGTTCCCTGAAGGAGGGAACGGAGACGTCACGTCCCGTCGCCACAGGTGCTGCTCCCTGCTGGCGGCCGGTCACATTCTCCCGGCTTTCTCAGCGAAAAGAAGCTAATTTCCCTATTTGCACCTGCTGCTTATAAAGGCACCTGGCGGGGCGGCACCTGGCGGGGCGGCGCCAGCGTTATGCAAATATCTCAATGCCAAGTTCATTGGCGTTTTAGTAGTACTTGAAGCAGATTGGTCTCTAAGCGAGTTCCCAATTCGTCGGTCACGACGTGACGTCTCCGTTCCCTCCTTCAGGGAACGAGGGTTACATCCGTAACCGAGACGTTTTACTCTGTAAAGACAAAGACTTGTAAATGTTTAATGTTCATTTAACTTTGAACAAACTCTTGCCAGTAAATAACATAAATGTAAATCTACGGTAAATTACCGGCAACCCAGCAGCAATTTCTACGGAATTTTTTTACAGTAAATCACCTGGATTATAGTGGTTTTCTGCATATTTTAAGAAATGAATAAAATTATATTAGTTAATGAAATACAAAAAGTTGTTTACATGTTCATGTATTTTTAAGGCGGTTTTCTGGCAATCACATCTGCATTTTACCATTAAAAAATAAGAGTTTCTAAACAGTTAATAAATCAAAGAAATTCTGTATACAGGTAAGATTTGTAAAATTTACAAAAGTTCGCTGTAATGCATACAATTGTGGTGGTGTTATTTTTAAGGTTTTAAGTTGTATTTTTTACAGAATTGTTCTGGGAACCACAGCTGCCAGTATTCCACCGTAAAAACGTCTCGGTTACGGATGTAACCCTCGTTCCCTGAAGGAGGGAACGGAGACGTCACGTCGTGACCGACGAATTGGGAACTCGCTTAGAGAGACCAATCTGCTTCGTATACTACTAAAACGCCAATGAACTTGGCATTGAGATATTTGCATAATGCTGGCGCCGCCCCGCCAGGTGCCTTTATAAGCAGCAGGTGCAAATAGGGAAATTAGCTTCTTTTCGCTGAGAAAGCCGGGAAAATGAGACCGGCCGATAAACAGCAGGTGGCAGCACCTGTGGCGACGGGACGTGACGTCTCCGTTCCCTCCTTCAGGGAACGAGGGTTACATCCGTAACCGAGACGTTCCCTTTCAGTCGGTCACTACGACGTCACGTCGTGACCGACGAATTGGGAATCCCTACCAAAACGCCACTAGGGGCTGACCTCTTCCAGTGTCTGCGTAAAGCCCTCCGGTTCCACTTAAGGAGGAGGAGATAGGTTTTAAGGCAGAAGGCCGGGCACTAGATGTTCCTTTAACCCCACAGAAGTGCCAGCGACTGGGAAGCGCCCTACCTGAGCGGGATAGGAACGCTGCGGAAGCCACCGCCCGTCTTAAGGGCTAATGGTGGGCGAAGTCAACCGTAGTTGAGGAATAAAGACAGCCGTGGCTGTGTAAGCAAAGCAGTGCTCTGCTAAGGGAAACGTGGGCTGGTAGGATTAACCCCACGGAAAAATACTCACAAAGGAACCCGGTGGGACACAATGTGGAGCCCGAGCCAGACACGTAGGTTCGCGAGGATACAGCTAGTGAAAGGCTGACAGCCAATGCTCCGCAACAAAGGCTGCCAAGGCAGCGGAGGAAGAACAATTCAAACCATTACGCATTTTTGTTCTGAAGGCCTTCCATACTGACACAGTTATGAAGCATCAGTTGGAGGCTGCAAGCCGACCTGCGAGACTGCTCTCCGTGCTCCCCCTGATGAGGAAAGAACACGAGAGGATACAGGCTCGATACAAACACTGTAAAATCTAGTGAACGTATTAGGTGTCGCCCAACCAGCAGCTCTACAGATGTCTGTTAGCGAGGAACCACGAGCTAAAGCCCAAGATGAGGCAACACTCCGTGTGGAGTGCGCTCTCAAATTAAAGGGGCAAGGAATACCCTGAAGATTATAAGCCAGGGCGATAGTATCAACTATCCAATGAGACATCCTCTGCTTAGTGACAGCTTTCCCTTTCTGCTGGCCACCATAACAAACAAAGAGCTGGTCTGAGGTCCTGAGGCTTTGCGTGCGATCCACGTAGAGTCGCAGTGCGCGTACGGGGCACAACAAAGCCATGGTTGGGTCTGCGTCCTCCGGGGGCAGCGCTTGCAAGCTCACCACCTTATCTCTGAAGGGAGTGGTGGGAACTTTGGGCACGTAGCCTGGTCTGGGTCTCAGTGAGACAGCAGGACCAAACTAAAAGCACGAATCGTCAACAGAGAATGCATGTAAATCCCCTACTCTCTTCATGGAGGCCAATGCTATCAGGGTCAGAGTTTTCATTGATAAAAACATCAGACTCGTAGACTGCAAAGGCTCAAAAGGGAGACCTGAAGGCTTCAGCACCATGGACAGGTCTCAGGAGGAAAGAGGGAGGGCGCGAGGGGTTTAGCCTGCGAGCGCCTCTTAAAATGAAATAATTAAATCATGCCGGCCAACTGATCTGCCGTTGATAAGAGAGTGATGAGCAGAAATAGCGGCGATATCAACTTTAATGGCGGAGGGACAGCCTACCATCTAACCTATGTTAAAGATATAAAAGCACAATGTTAATGGGCATTCTCTGGGGTCCTCGCGTTGCGAAGAGCACCGGGTGACGAAAAAGGTTTCTTTAAGCGCGTAAGCCCGTCTTGTGGACGGTGCTCGAACCGCGTCGATGGTGTTAGATACCGCTTGCGATAAATCACCTAAACCTTGCGCGCGCTCAACGACCATACATGGAAATCCCACAGGTCGGGGCGCGGGTGCCATAATGTGCCCCTTCCTAAAGAAAGAAAGTCTTTCCTCAGGGGAAATCGTCAGGGAGGGGCTGTCGCGAGGAGCATTAACTCTGAAAACCAATCCAGTACGGGGCGACTAATAAAAGGCTCTCCTCGTCCTGCCTGACTTTGCACAGTGTCTGCGCAATAAAGCTCACTGGAAGGAATGCGTATTTACGCACCCCCCGCGGCCAGCTGTGTGCCAACGCATCCACGCCGAGGCTGCCCTCGGTTAGTAAATAAAATAGGCGACAGTGGGTATCGTCCGGCGACGCAAACAGATCTATCTACGCACAACCGAACTTCTTCCAAATTAGCTGGACCGTCTGGAGGTGGAGTCGCCATTCGCCGGGGGCGCAGCTCGGGAAGCGCGTCTGCCGCTGTATTGAGCGAACCCGGGATGTAAATGGCACGAAGGGACCTCAGATGCTTCTGACTCCAAAGGAGGAGATGACGAGCGAGATGCGACAGGTGACGAGAGCGCAAAACCGCCTTAACGGTAAATAACGCAACAGTCGCAATGTTATTGGTGTCGGCTAATACATCCTTCCCTCGCATCTCCATAGCGGAGCGTACAAGTCCCAGATATACAGCGCACTGCTCGCGGCAGTTGGGGTGCTATGCACACCCCTGAGACTGCAAGCCCGTCATACGTGGCTGATCATCCCGTGCTGAGGGCATTGCAATATACAGAATGCCAGGAGACCCCTCAGGGGCATATCTTCTATCGGAAATGCCGGGTCTACCACAGGGAAAAATTTAAATGACACGCAGGTGCAATGTTTACACGGTGTATGTCGGTGTGCCACGCTCTCCTCGAGACTCGATCGTAAGCCAATGCTGAAGCGGTCTCATATGAAGCAGCTCGGGCGGCGTCACAACCGCAGCATGCTGTCATATGTCCAGGAGCTTCTGAAATTGTTTCAGAGGGACCGCGTACTTCCCTCGAATTAAACCGAGGCAAGTCAGAACTGACTGGTTGCGCGCTCTTGTTAAACACGTCAATTAGTCGACCGAGTCTTATTTCCATACTGAGAAAAAGGATCCTCTGCACGGGGCAAAGTTGCTCTTTCCCAGTCGACCTGAAGACTTAAACGAGCGAGATGCCAAAGCATTAACTCTCTGTGTTCGCGCACGTCTGCCAAGAACGGGCTATTATAAGTCGACGTAGAAAAAAGCAGAATGCGAACAACGCTCTCTCTCTGACATTTTAATGCCGTGACTAGCACATGGAGACACGGAGAGAGAGAGACAGCTCGAATGGTGTACTTCGTCTTAATATGCCCACCCCACGACGCAGAGCGAAAAACGGTCTAAAGCGAGGGGAGATGGACACATAAAGTACACGTCTTACAGGTCTAAGGCTGCAAACCGATCTGAATATTGAAATACGAGCCTCGGCGTTATCATCCAAAAAGAACACCTTCGTAGAGCCGGTGCGTAAATCAAATCGATCGTAACCCGCCGCATATTTTGGGTACTATGAGATAAAGGCTGGAAAAACCCTATCATCATCATCTCGGTAAGAGGGACCGGCTCGAACATCCTTCGCCAACAGGATATCGACTTTTGCACGCAGTACATGTGCATCGGACGCTTTCACTACAGTGAAACGAAAGCCCGAATTTTGGGGTGTGCCGGATTCGTAACCGAGGCGGATCGTGCGTAAAACCCAACGAAACGGGCTGGGAACTGAAGCCAAGCACCCAGGCACAGTACGAGGAGAAAACGACACTACCGAAGTACCCGCGGTGGGGCAGCGAAGCGAGACAGGTGGGACTGCCGGTGCGTCTGCTGTGACAGCATAAACATCTACAGTATGTGTGTGTGACACTGACCTGAGCCCGCTGAGGGTGACGGTCGTCTGGTCTCCTCTGCGGAGAGCGCAGACTCCGATAAGGGTGCTGGTGGTCCGGTCTCCTCAGTGGAGAGCTCGGACTCCTCAGGTCACCCGCTGGCGATAGAGGAGAGGTAGGGCGAGCTGGTGTGTGCCCGCTCACGGCTCTCTCGATCCTCTGGAGACCTGGAGAGGGAAGAGGAATGCACTCTATGTGTGGTTAGTGGGTACCGGCTAAACAGCCGGTGGAACATATGCAAACCAAGGATTTTCCACCCGACCCTCTATCGGGGGAAGGAGCTCCATCTCCTGAAGAGTGATCCTCTGCCAATCCGGGTCGCCCTTCACTGGCCACTTAAACTCCCGATTTTCACGGGAAGCGGCTAAGCGGGCGGGGCGAGCTGCTGACGACCGGTTCCCCTGCGCTGCCGAGATGGGGTCCGAGGAGGGGAACGGAGGTGGTCGCCGCAGGACGCCGACGGCGAGAGGCAGACTGAGGAGCCGGCGTGGTGGACCAAGGGCAGCTCTGTTCCGCCGGGGCATGACCTAGGAGATCGCCTCAGTCTGTGCAGCGGAGCTGTACGACTCCCCTGGCTCGCCGAAGAGGCCGGTCTGTGAGACAGGAGCATTCAAGTTGTTCTCGTCTGCGTCCGTCATGTCAGCCAGACACAGCCAAAGGTGGCGATCTTGAACCACTGAGGTGGACATCGCACGACTGAAGGTCGCGGCCTCCCTGGTAAATCCTTTGTGAGCCTGCAGCAACGTTATTACGTGCAGGGCTGAAGCCGCCTCTCCGGCATGCCTGATGGGCAGCGTCCGTAACCGGACGACTGTCTACAAACACGGGAGGGAAGGGTTGGGTGGTCCCTCCAGGAACGCATCCCGCTCCACTGAAGGGGTCCCCGCCCTTAGCGGCTCCGTTGGTGAGGGAGGTGAGGGGTGAAAGCTGAACGGCCGGACGGCCGCAAATCACGTCAGCTCTTCCTGCCGTCGGGGAAGAAAGGCACAGGAGGAGAGGACCGAGAGGCCCGA
Source organism: Misgurnus mizolepis (assembly GCA_025389145.1). Taxonomy (NCBI): domain Eukaryota; kingdom Metazoa; phylum Chordata; class Actinopteri; order Cypriniformes; family Cobitidae; genus Misgurnus; species Misgurnus mizolepis. The sequence continues at coordinate 1,491,850 of JAIFKI010000021.1, forward strand.
GCAGCTCCGAAGTACCAATCATGTGGGCGGGACGGTTCGGGCGGAGAGGGGTTAACCTTTCCAACTCTACCGTCTCCGCCGCTCGCGGGCACGGCCGCCATCTCCGGAACGACTCTGCCTCGGAGGAAAAATGGACACCCCTCTGATGCTGCAGAAGTGACGGGACCAGAAGGAGGTCCAATGGATTCGGCAGACATCGTAGAACACGACTCTGCAGTCTCCACCGGAGCCTCAACCGGCTGAGGATGAGAAGGCCGGTAGGTGGAGGACGCATCCTCCGTCCTACTCAGCGTAGTGACGCGAAGGGCGCCCTGCGAGCGCTTGACAGCCGCACCATGGCGGCGTCAGCACTGCAAAGGCGCGGACAGCGTTCCCGTAGAAACGACAGTCGTCTCCGCAATCCAAGAGGGTTATGCTCTCACAGAGAGAACAGAAACTCTCCACGAACGCAGCCCCGGAGTGCTCGATGCCTGAGCACGAAGACAGCGCTCGTGACCGTCACTGGAACCCTTATACTTCTCGCATCCAAGATCGCACGGGCGAAAAGCTATCCTGAAAAGGACGCTGATCCCCGCATATACGAGAGAGTGGCTGCCTTTAACAAGGCACAAAGCTCTCTCGTATCACTCTTTTAGGGAAATTCACTCAGATGCTTAGTTGATGAGCGCACAGGAAGGCAACGCACACACTAAACTCAAAACAATAAACAGATGTAGAGCCGTGGAATAAGCGAAGCGTCCGCTGTGATACTGCTAGTTCAACCAACTTCAGCAATCAAATCCCAACAGAGTAAAGTAGCTTCTCAGTAGCAGATAAAGCCGGCTTTCGAAGCGAAAAAAAGCTAATTTCCCTATTTGCACCTGCTGCTTATAAAGGCACCTGGCGGGGCGGCGCCAGCATTATGCAAATATCTCAATGCCAAGTTCATTGGCGTTTTAGTAGTATACGAAGCAGATTGGTCTCTCTAAGCGAGTTCCCAATTCGTCGGTCACGACGTGACGTCGTAGTGACCGACTGAAAGGGAACTACAGATTTTTTTCAACTCAGATTGTAGTATTATAATTATTATTATATTATCATTTTTAATGATCGGTGACATGTTTAATGCAGTATTCATTCAAAATATTCATGTGGGTTTATATGGTCTATGTATGTATGTATATATATATATACAGTATATATTGAGTATTGTACAAAGTATTGATTTTGAATCAGTAATAAAGGCATCAACCCTTACCTAGATGTAAAAACTTGATGTGTGATATTAAACATTCTTATAGCTATGATTATGTTTTCAGTTTGTTACTCTTGAAGAATAATAATGAAAACAATTAAAACAAATGAAAACCTGATCAACACTTTTAAGAAACACAAACTCTGATCATTGTGTTTCATGTGTTCCTGTGGTAAAGCATTGTGTTAGTAAAGGTCATTGGTTTGATTGACAGGAAACACACACAGTCTACTAATAAAACATGTACACCTTTAAGTGTAAGTCACTTTCTGTCAAATGTATTCATGTAAATGACTGACAGTGTTGAAGCTCTTATGGTTTGGTAAACTAAACTACAATTAATTTAACAAACTTACTTGAGAATCTCCATATCTGACTATAACTGAACACAATTATTAGTTTCATTGAAGATAAAGATCCTTTAAAGGTCTTCAGGATTGCAAAAACAAAGTATTATTCTTCTATTCCTGTCATTATCTATATTCATTATGTCAAACAACATTAAACTCAGGATGGCACAAAGTTTATAGTGATAAAAGTCACAGTTTAACAGTTACTAAGAAAACATGCAGGAGTGATAAAAACATTCAGTGAAAAACAAGACAACAAGAGCTGTGGGGATTAAAAAAACTGACCATAACCACAAACATATAAACTAAAATAAAGATGAGAGGTTTAGTCATCTCAGTTCATCAGTTAATGTTCCACTCAGATCTTCACCTGATCTCACATCTCTTCATCTTTATTTTTATATCCACTGTGGTTTGTTTGATTTCTGGTTCAGTTTTTTTATTCATTTGTTTTTTGTTGTGTTTTCTTTAACACAGATTGATGTCTGTGGTTTAGTGATCAATGTTTTCTAAGATCACATTCACCTGATCTCAGTCCAACATCTCTATACAACATCATTTCACACATATCTTATACATGGCTGTAAACTCAAATAATATCAAGTTAATTTAAAGTGTGTTGCTATGCAGTTACCGGGTGTTCTAGGTGCTAGCTAAGTTTTTTTTGGGTTGTCACCAAGTGGTTGCTTTTTGGTTCAGAACCAAGATGATCACCACTAATTCTCTGTGATTATATTACAAACATCATAGTCACCTGATCTCAGTCCAACATCTCCATATGAACAACATTTATTCACACTTATAACAAATAGGACATACTAATCCCTATGGATGCACACAGGTTACTTTACTTCATGAGAGTCTGGAGTCAAATTGGTATCAAGGTCAGAAAGCTAAATCTTTAGTCTTTGACCTTTCACCTCATCACAGGCTGCACCCCAAATGGCACACTATTGCCCTGTGCCCTTTATAAGAAGATCAGAACTCTTGATGTGCAAACTATAGAAAGAGATGCACAATCGTCTCATACTTTGGCTGATTAAATTACACTTGGCGAACAGAACTATAAAAAAAAACTTAATTTTCTCTTTATATGAAGCAACCGAAGAGCCCTTCAATTGTGCATAAATGGTGTTTGGAAAATGGCCTTCATTTGACTTCATCCTACGGTAAACAATTAAACAATTGTGAAAAGTGCTATTTAAATAAAACGTAATTAAACTTTAGGTTTAAAAATGGTGCTCATACCAAACTCTTATCAGCCTGCATGAAGTCAAAAACAAATTTTTGCCAGTCTTTTAATTTCATTGCCCAAACCCTGTGTGTATGGTTTGTGGTTTTGTTTTTCATTTTGTATTTTGATGGCACTTCCTGTTGTGTCATTTGAGTTCTGCAATTGTGTCTAGTTGTGTCTTGGTAACGTTTGTTTCTTTTAGTTATCAGATATTGTTTAGGTATATATATGTCATCTGTATGTGTGTCACAGTCCTATATCTTTGCCCATTGTTTTATGTTTTAAATTCATTAAAAGTTGTCATATACTGTAGATTGTGTCTCTTCACTTCATGTTTTTTTTTTTTTTTGGTGAATGTGACAACCCGTTTGAAACCACACCTCTCCAACTCCAGTCAACTTTAGTCAAGATATACAACATTGAGTTTCAACATTACATTTTTTTAGAGTCATGTTTTTTTTTTTAACAATTTTTAGAAAATGTTTTACACACCTCTTGTATTGTGTTTGTGGACTCTGGTTGGTAAGTTAACTTTGTTTCTGTATTTATTTAAATCAAAATTAGCTGCTTAGTTACATGTAAAATATTCATCTCAAAACATAAATCCTAATATTGTAAAACCAGCAACTTTTTACTACAGAGAGCACAAATAAAAATCATGAAGATGTTCAATGTTCACTATTTTTTAGAGCACATAATAATACAACAGTTCGTCCCCTTGGAATTATAAGGTTCTATCTGCGTTCTGAACAGTTTTGAGATATTGAGTTTCAAAGTTTTTGAAGAAAAGTGGAAGAAGTTTCTTTCAAACATGAAAATAACAGGGACCCTAAATGTATTCTAAATATACAATATCAAAATCCTCTCAAATTTCTAAATGTGTATTTTTGGAAGGGGTCAAATGCAGATAGAACCTTCTAATTCTAAAAAAAACACTTTTCGCTTAGAATTATAAGGTTCTATTTGCCAAAACATTATTTAAACATTAAATATAAAATTAATGTTGTAACAATTTTTCAACATGTATTAGAAAGTAACATTTTAATCTTTTCTATGACATTTATTTTATATTTTTAGCACTTTTATCTCTAAAAGTGTGATTTTACATTGCTCATTTACAACATTGCTGCTTCCCTCCTCTGTCTCAGTTACTCTCCCATTCTCTGATGATGTTTTTTATATTTTCTTTGCCTGGTGCTCTCTTTCTCGTTCTTCTGCTGTTGCATTATTTTTTCCCCTCCTGGATATGTTGGGTTCATTACACAAATAGACAAAACATTTTTAGCATGTTATACCATTGAGCAGCTACAGGCTACAATCATTCTAAAATCATTTTAATACTGAGGTAACTGCTTTAATGATCTTTCACATGTTTATCATAACTTACTGTAACAGCACTATAGGATAGGTTAGTTAGTTTTTTTCTGTATTTTTTATGCTTGCCTGTTAATATGAAGCTAGCACTGCTGGCAAGTGTGGTGTCTAACTATGAAAACAACTTCCTCAGCAAGACCTAAAACAAAACAAAAAAAGACTGCTCTACTGAAAAATCCAGCAAAGACCAGCATAAGCTGGTAACTGGTTTAAGCTGGTTTAAGGTGGCAGTAGCTGGTCTAAGCTGATCCAACCAGCCTAGCAAAGCTGGTCAAGCTGGTGGGTCAGCTGGTCTTCCAGCATGACCAGATAAGTCCAGCTAGACCAGCTTAAAAAGTGACCAAAACACAGCTAGAACAGCTTGCTACACCAGCAATACCAGCTAAAACCAAGCTGGAAGACCAGCTAAAACCAACTCACCAGCTTAAGCTGGATTTTACAGTAGGGTGAACTTGTCTGGAATTCGGGCTGTCGATCTTAAGGTTTCTTAACAACTTTGCGTTGCGTGGCATAATCCTCACAGATATTGTGTCTGTGATTTTTCCTGTCGTCAAGGAAAAAGCTGCCGACACAACATGTAGTGGCGGTTTCCCAGACAGGGATTAAACTAGTCCTAGACTAAAATAAATGTAAGAGCTGTCAAAACTGAAAACATCTTGCAATGACATATCTTAAAATACATCAGTGCCCTTTGTTTTGCCTCAAAATACACACAAGTAATGTTTTTAGTAAGGCATGTTTGTTAAAACTAGTTAGATTTCCCAGTGAAACTAAGGTCTAGTTCTGTCTTAAACTGATCCCTGTCTGAGAAACCACCCCATAAAGTTGTTCCTGATTGGTCCTCTTCTGTCCATTTGAAGTGCTGATTAGCTCATGCAGATAGAACCTTACAGAGCCAAGTTAGAGTTTGACTTTGTAGATAGAACCTTTTTGTTTTTTAAATAAAACATCCCAAAATGTACATAACTTTAAAAAAATCACATAATGTAAATAAGTTGTCACAGAATAAGAATATGTGAATAACTCAATTTTGACAAAAATGCCAGTTAGAACCTTATAATTCCAAGGGGACGATATTCAAGTGCTTGCACAATACCAATAATCTTTATGGGATTATCAAGACAGCAATGGTATATACTTAAATGTATATAAATTATATGAATAATATACACTGTAAAAAGTATGCTATAATGCCTAAAATGTAATGTTTTTTCAACTTAATAATAAATATTAGGTGTTACCAATTGAAGTACGTTTTTTAAGTAGAGCCGCTTTTACATTTTACAGTTTATGATACGTAAATAAAATACCATAATATGTAAGTAAAATCTACAATAAAAAATGTGAAGTATCTACAAGATTGCAGTGACACCATGTAAAGTGATATGATGTACCAAAACATAATGTTAGCAATGTTAGCAGTGAGCAAGCCAAAGGTGAAAGTTACAAAGATGGCATAAATTACAATTGTGTTTAAGTGGAGAAATCCAACTTAACTTGATCATCTTGTTCAGGCTTGATCATCAAAGTATTTTTTTTATCTAAGTGTTTGCAAACTTTAGTCTTTTCTTTATAAACAGCTTGTGAGTGAAATCAATATGATGTGATTCATCATCTTAATTTTTTAAATAGTATTACGTTTGTATATTTCATTAACATGTTGAAACTTAATCAAAAGGGTGCAAAATCGTGCAAAATAAATGCATGTACTTATTTGTAATAACATTTCTTGAAGCAAATTTAAATTAAAATATTTAAATACTAATATAATTGTAATGTCTTCATGATTCATAAATATATGGTGTCACATGTTGCTATGACTGTATAACGTCGCCGGCTTTCTATTGGCTGATTCAGAGGTTAAAGGCGGCCAATATAGGTTGAAATCATTGTAGTCCTCAGTTTGTGGCACGTAAGTCAGCACTTAAGAACGAGTCTTACACTTTACTGAAAGTTGCTTTCAGCTTCTTTATAAACGTCTCCTATTCTCAGACTGCTCCTACTCCTTACTAAGAATTTTTTGACACTTAAGTCATACCTTTAGACTATTCTTAAGAGCATTTCTGAGATGTTTTATACATACGGGCCCTGATTTCTTCTGGAAGCTGGTTCCTGCTGCGACTGGCATAATAGCTAAAAGCTGACTCTCCTTTCTTTGAGAAAACTCTTGGTATTTCTAGCTGATGTGATCCTAATGATCTGAGTGATCTGATGGGTTTATATTCAATGAGCATATCAGTAATGTATTGAGGTCCTAGTCCATTGAGTGATTTACATACCATTAATAATATTTTAAAATCAATCCAATATGTAACTGGTAGCCAGTGTAGCGACCTGAGGACCGGTGTGATATGTTCATATTTTTTGGTTCTGCTCAGAATCCTGGCAGCAGCGTTCTGAATGTGCTGGAGCTGTCTAATGGTCTTTTTGGGAAGGCCAGTGAGGAGGCCATTACAATAATCCACCCTGCTGGTGATAAAAGCATGCACAAGTTTCTCTAAGTCTTGTCTGGAAACAAAGCATCTAATTCTTGCAATATTTTTGAGATGATAGTATGCTGATTTAGTTATTGCTTTGACATGACTACTGAAACTAAGGTCAGACTCCAGAATCACACCAAGATTCTTGACTTGATTTTTAGTTGTTTGACCCCTAACGTCAAGGTATGCATTCATCTTGAGAACTTCATCTTTGTTTCCAAACGCAATGACTTCTGTTTTCTCTTTGTTTAAGTGAAGAAAGTTTTGGCACATCCAACTGTTAACTTCATCAATGCATTTGCACAGGGAGTCAATGGGGCTGTAGTCATTAGGGGATAGAGCTAAGTAGATCTGAGTGTCGTCTGCATAACTGTGATTTGTGTGCAATTAGGTTGTCTCTCATTATTTGGCTCAGTGGGAGCATATACAGGTTGAACAGGAGTGGCGCAAGAATTCTGCTGAGTTAAGTTTTCTTTGAAAAGAAAGCACAAGGGTATAGTTTAGGGGGGTTACCTTGTCTTTGAGAGAGTATAGCGCCAATGCCTGAGTTGGATGCATCTAGTTCCAAAACAAAAGCTCGTTCTGGATCGGGATGGTGAAGAATGGAGGCTGACGTAAACAATGTTTTTAAATAATTAAAAGCTCTATCTGCTTCAGGTTTTTCGTACCAGGGATGTTAAAGGAGGGATGATGATCCTAACGTTTTTAATGAAGCTTCGGTAGAAGTTTGCAAAACCCAGAAAGCGCTGCAGTTCATTTACAGATTGAGGTTTGGGCCAGTTTAATACAGCTTGTACCTTTTTTCATCAATAGCTACCCTTGTTGATGTATCCCAAAAACAACATGGAAGCATTGGCGTACAATTGGTGTTGAATGAGCCTGTATAATACTGCCTGGACGTGTTGAATGTGCTGCTTGAGGGAATCCGAATAAATCAGGGTGTCGTCTATGTACACAATGACGAACTGGTTTAGCATGTCCCTGAAAACATCATTTATGAAGGACTGAAAGATGGACGGACTGTTAGATAATCCGAAGGGCATGACCAAATATTCATAGTGCCCGTTGATTGTAGAGAGGGCAGTTTTTCACTCATCTCCCTCCCGAATGAGGATCAGATTGTAGACGCAGCGAAGATCTAGCTTACTGTAAACCCTGGCGTTGCGTAGTTGCTCTAAGGCGGCTAGGACCAGAGGCAGCGGATAGCAAAATTTGACAGTGATGTCGTTGAGTCCACGATAATCGATGCATGGACATAGCCCTCCATCTTTTTTCTCGACAATGAAGAAACCTGCCACCGCTGGAGAGGTAGAGGAGCGGATAAACCTTTTAGCCTGTTCTTCTTGAATATAATCCTTCATAGCCTGTGTTTCGGGTTCCAAGAGTGGAAATATCAGCCCCTTGGAAGGTGTAGTGTCAGGTAAGAGCTCAATAGCGCAGTTGCTGGGTCGATGCGGTGGTAGTACGGTGGCTTTAGTTTTGCTGAAAGCAACGGCAAGGTTGTGGTATGCACCGGGAAGATTTTTGGTTATGGTGACTTATGGAGTGATCTCGGTTGAGCATAGGGGTAACTCGGAGGTGATGATGTCACAAATGGATTGACAGGTTTAGCCCCAGTGAATGATCTGTTTGTTCTTCCATGAGATGAGCGGGTCATGCTAATGAAGCCCAGTGGCGGTCCTGGCTAGATTTACGCCCTGGGCGAACCATCCCTTGGCCGCCCCTAGAAAAAAAAGAATTACCCCCAAACCCCGCCACCAACATGTATTATTTTGTTAAATACAAAATCTTAAATACAAAAAGGTAGCAAGAACAGAGAAAAACATGTAATACAGTATAAACACCCACTCATGCACACACACACACACACACACACACACACACACACACACACACACACACACACACAGTTGCTGCTGTGGAAGTATCTGACACCTCATTTTGGCCAGTGGGTGCTCTAGCTCTAAAATATTTCAGAAGTGCCCCTGAATTAACAATTAAGATACAATTATGTAAGTTACTTATTTCACACATGCATCAGTTACTCAATTAAAATGACCTTAACACACAATTTATTAGTATTTGTTAACATCCTATAAACTCAGCATACACTGCAAATTATTTAAAAAGCTATATCACTGTAGCTTACAAAATGCCATGTCAATGTATATTAGAAGTTATTTAAGTTGACACATATAGCGTAAAGCAATGAAAAATTACACAGTCAGGAGGTCTGTGTGAATTTGCACTTTTTGTGATGCACACACAAACTAGACTGTGTTGCCTATAGAGTGAATTTAGTTGCATGGCATGATGCCTCAATTCTAATAGTTGCTAGTTCAGCAAAACTAAAACCAAATACAATCGTATTCTGTGGCTAATAGCAACATATTAGCAAGAGTGCGAGGCTAATATAAATAGCCTATTTCCTACTGTCACGTCACTCTGTCACTCATAGAAATCGGCATACCTTTATCTTTTGCCCGTTTCTCCTCATCTTCTTTTCTTCTTTTTCTAAACCGGGCAACTGAGATGGCTACTTTGGTCTTTTAATTTGATCCATGATGATGAAGATGAAGACTCGACATCATTAACTTTGCATTACTATTTGCCAACAACAACGTCCGTTTTACCCGTCAATCAACCGGAGTCACGTGACGTGAGTCACGTAAGTTAGATGACTCTACAGAATTTTTTTCACATAACCCAATTAATTACATGTTCGTAGGTATATGTCTATGTTAATTTTAGGAATGAAAAATACAATTTATTTGGAAGCAGACGCAGCAGTTTGCATTGTGTGGCCTCTGGCCTGGGATCAGTCAATCCCTCACTCGCCCCCCTTAAGGCGAGCGAGGGACTTGCAGTCGCAAGTTTATTCCCCGCCCCCCTCACCCGTGCCTTTTCTGAGACGCACACAACTGTGTTTCTCAGCACTAACTTGACATAGAAATGAGCGGTTTTGATTTTTTTTTTTTTTTTTTAGGGCGCTCGTGCGCCCTCACATAGATTGCGCCCTGGGCGTTCGCCCACATTGCCCATAGCAAAAACCGGCCCTGATGAAGCCATGAAAATCCCAAGATGATAGGGTTGTGCGGTGATCTGATTACGTAGAAATGAATTTGTTCAGAGTGGTTCGGAGAAATGTTCAAAGTGAGGTTTTCTGTTATGTGTGTGACCTTTCCGGTGCCCAATGGTCATCCATCTAATGCTGCAACAGACAGAGGGGGTGAGCATGGAATTAATGATATGTCATAGGTTTTTACCAGGTTGAAGTCAATTAAGTTCCCAGCAGCCCCAGAATCCAGCAAAACTTTTGAGTTTACTGAACAGTCACGTACTTTCAGGGTAACATGTAATTCCAAACAGTCAAAAACATTGCCAAGAAAGGAGGCACTCCCCCTGCCTAAGCGAGTCTGGGTTGGGGGTACTGGGCAGGTTGCGAGGATGTGGCTGGGTTTTCCACAGTAGAGGCACAGCTGTTCCCTCATACGGCATTCTTGTTCCTCTAGAGATAGGCAAGCTCGACCAATTTGCATCGGCTCATGCTCCTTGCGTGTGGTAGATGACACAGCATTGAATGTTCGAAGTGGTTGTCATACTTGAACCAAGTTGTCGATACGAATGGCAAGATCGACAAATTCATCCAGGGTCTTTCCTTCATTCCAGCAGGCCAATTCCGACTGTAAGTCCATTTTAAGCCCCAGACAAAACAGAGTTTTCAGGGTATCATCCACCCAGTTGGTTTGTGCAGCCAACGTACGAAAAGCCAAAGCGAATTCAGCAGCAGTGCGTCGACCCTGTCTCAGGGTCTGAGACAAAAAACTGTGTTTGTGTTTGTGTGTGCAGATGTGTTTGGTGATGAAGTGAAGTTAGTGATGGAGGGAGATTCTGTTACTCTATACACAAATCTTACTGAACTACCGAGTAAAGATGAGATCGAGTGGAGGTTTGAAGAAATCCGCATCGCCCGAATCAAGAGATCACGCAACATCAATCCTATATATGAAGATAACAATAAGATATTTAAACACAGACTGGACATGAACAATCAGACTGGAGATCTAACCATCACAAACATCACAACTCAACACACTGGACTTTATCAACTAAATATAGAAAATAAACAGGGAGTCAAGAGATACAATGTTAATGTTAATGGTGAGTAGAATATTACTGAAAATTATTGATCTTTGCTATTTGTATTCAGTTTTTGAATTAAATACCAAACTTACACTCACTCTTCACTTACACTGAAAAACAACACTTTTATTAACAGATCATGTATTCACTTTCTGTGTTTCTCTTAATATTTGCCAGTTTCTTCTACAGTCAGCATCACTGAGTCTCCAGAAACTCCATCAGGTATAAACAATGTGTTCATGTTGTGTAACATTCACACCCAATATCACCAGCTGTTAGCAACTAAAAATGTTTCAGCTCTGTTGTGTTTCTTTACATTTTCTGCCTTAAAATGTTTGGGGGTCAAAAAGCATAAATTAAAAACACCTTAAAAAAAAACAAGCATATTATATTGTGGGCTACTATCAAAATGCATGTGTCAGTGTTTGTGTTTGTTTTAAAGGTCCCATATTTCAAAGCTTTCTAGAGTTTTTTTTTTAGGTTATGATGTCCTTAAAAATATATATTTGCAGTTGAAATAATGTCACTCATGGAAGTACACTAAATGTTGGTTTCTGTACACTAAATGTTAGGTTGGTAAACCGAGACACATAGACACCAGTTTCTCTAACAATGTCTGATTTCCAACAGATATTCTATCAACATTTGTGGCTACTAAAGACTTTAACATTAAAAAACAACACTATAGCAACAATATATAGGTATGATGACAAAATAAAAAAAACCCAAAGCTCAAAATGTATCACATGACTAGACAGAACATATATTTCCATTTACAAAGAGACCTGGATTGTAAAAATCTGTTGAGGATTGAGAAAGTTATAATATTTTTAATATTCAAAATCAGAGGGAAAAGATATGAATGTCTATGGAATGTGTGTGACCAAAATGCTGCTTATTCACATGTTTTTGCTTGTAACTTTCTCATTTTATCATTTGCATGAAATTTTAACAGAAGGTAGAATTTTGTTAGTTCTTTCAAATTAAATTCTAAACTTTACTGTTTTAGTTGAAATGGGCATCAGACCCATTGTAACCATGGATTTTAGAAGGATTCCTGCAGTTCTGATGTTCTGACAGGACGTTCACTGTAGTCTATTAATAAATATGTGACTACCAAATGTTCGCGGTTTATTTAAACACCCTCTCCTCTATAGATTTAGAGTACAATGTTTCAGTACCAAGATAAAAGATATATATTTTGGTCCTCCTACCTTTTATTAGAGCCCAGAATTTAGTGGAAGCACACCGACCGGTTAAAAGTGACACAAATTTTCAAACAATTGCTGTGAACTAAAAACACCTCCGAGTTGAAAGCTCAAAATATCAAACGCTTTCAGTGGTTGACCTTGGCCTATTTATTGTCGTATTTAGTAAAAACATACTACAACCTTGCGGCGAGAAGTGGATATTGCATAACACACATTTAAAATTACAGAGCGTCTGAAAACAGATTCTTCAACCCAGAAATTCGCGGGCACGTGCATCGATGTCAGCATTGCTACAATATATCATTTCAGTTTTCTCTGGCTCCATAATGTAACTTAAAGTTATGGCTGCATGATAAATCGCATGCAATTGTCTTGCACACCTCATCAGTCAGGCCGGTTCATTGATTAGTAGTAAATCACAGCTGCTTTCAGAAGTGGCAACCGGCAGTCAGTTCTGAGAGCAGGTGATGGCGCTTTTAATTAACGTGATGCACGTGACAATTGCGTGTGAGGCAATATGAGGGGTGCGGGGATAGCTATGTGACAAAAAACTAAGATTTTACATGAAAACTACGACTACGCCACCCCGGGACTTACACCCAGGGAAATATTCATTACACCCGAAAAGGGGAGTTAAGCACACAGGTTCGTCCTCTTGGAAAGAAGAGTGAGCAGGAGACATGGGTATAAGACAAACATGTAAGATTTATTATACAGTATTTATTGCATTGTGGTAGAAGAATGGTTCAAAAACAGACAGAGAATTATGTTTCTCCAAGCAGCTCTCTCTCACACCTCAACAATAAAGACACAAAACATAAAACATCACATGATCACAAAAAACAAAATTGCAATATAAAAAATTGCAAACACAGTACCAACCTGAGGTTATCCACAGGACTGATCACTGGCGTAAGTTATCCAAAAGCACATTTTCACACACCACACCGTCAAAGCTCAAAGCACACACTTATACACTTCAAAATGTATAACACGGCAATGTTGAAGCAGCAGCACCACCACCACAAGATCCCTCACCAGTGGGGCCCCATCTCCTCAAATGATATTAAACAAAGTAAATGTTCAGACAAAAATGATATACAAATATTACTGAAAGAAAAAAATAAATAAATAAATGGCAGGTGGAGCTACACAGAAGAGCCAACGTTAGGTCATACGAGATGACCAAAGGATTTTCACAGTCCCAGACTAAAGACCGGCAGTCTTTAGGAATCTAACTGGAGTCTCGGCGCACTCCCGTTGTCTCGATCGTTAACTGTGAGGTGATAATCTGCAGTCGGCGACCCGATTTATGCCAGTCTTTCTTTAGTCTTTCATATCAAACATGTTTGATATTATCGCAAGTCCCAGCGTAGTCTCGTGATGTAAAACAATCAACAACCAATAAATTCGTTCTCCGGAAACAGGAAGCCATCAGTCACAACAAAGAAACATGTCGACGGACGTGGAAACACAACGAGCGCGAAGTAGGCGAAAATGGACCGTGGATAAAGAGGAGCGCCTTGTCGAGCGGTGGGCAGAGCAGCCGTGTCTTTTTGATGTAAACTGCCATTCATACCACGACAGAGTGGAAAAAGAAAAGAAGTGGAGCGATATTGCCTGTATGTGTTAACATGCTAACTCTACCACTCTATTGAATGGCATAACGTGCTAACGTTTTCTGGTATGTGCTTACATTCTTCACACCGCAAGCGTGAGCAACGCGTAAGCGGCGCGTGTTTTTTTCGGCGCCCATGTTAACAAGTTAAAGCACAAGCACATACACCGCACGCGTGCGGTCATACATGTGACGCCATAAATGTCATAAATGTGTGTTTCAAACAGTCATGACTTTGAGCAATGTAAAAGAAAGCAATGAAATATTTAAAAACATCAGAAGACTGCGCTGTCATTCACTCTCTGCCCAGCAAATGAGTCCTCATATAGCTTAATACTGTTCAGAGAAACAGATAACGTACATCTATAAATCTAAATCTTATGTTTAAACTGTTGACGGGAAACACGATCGACTGCTTCATGCTGTCAATCACTGAGTGTTTTTTTATCTTAAAACTTAAGAGAAACAGATTTAATAATGTGCCAATATTATTTAATGTGACAATAATATTTATGTCTATAATTGTGTATTGTGTCTATATCTGTCATTACACGAACCAGAACAGCACGAAAACAATGTGCGTTAAACAAATCACAGTTATATGTGGGTAACACTTTACAATAACAGTACATGAATAATCATGTACTAATACATAAATTAATAATTACTTTAATATGAAGTAATGATAAGTTAAGCCATGTACTAATCAATAACTAACCATAACTTTGTCATGAGTCATATGAATTCATGCATGAACTACAGCCACCTTAACTACACATTAATACATGTTTGTTAGTTAATGCATTAATTAACACTTTGGGTAACCGACATCAAACATGCTCTAGAACAGTGGTTCCCAACGGTTCGCAGGATCTGATGCTTTGTTTGAGGTCAAATAAAGATGCATAAAATGTTCCACTTATAATTTTAGAAACAAAAGATATTTTTCAAATTCATGTGCTCACAATACAAAGAAAGCAGGTAGTTAAAGTATTTTATTATGTAAGATAATTGTTCTCTATTTTTGTGTGCTTGTCAATGTAGATTGCAAAATCAAAAGGAAGGTGGATGTAAACGTTACGGCCTACAACAGGCTGTCCGCTCGTTACACTTGTGGTCTGCTGCTTTTGGCGCTGTCAAAATATTTCAGTTAAAATCATTCTAACTATTCCTCAGAAATGACAAACATGCTAACCAAAGTCACAATGCCAAATGTATAGTGTTCATATAAAGACCATCAAACCGTCAATCATACCAGTTTATTTGTGAAAGCTATTAAAATGTTATCTTGATGTTATTTTAATTATTGTTTAATAAATTTTTCGCATTGTATCAGGATCAGCGTTCAGCCAGGGGCGGATCTACGGGTGCATTGACAGCTTGCCCACCCAATCAGATTCATGGAAAACATTATGTTTTTTCATTCAAACCGTAATTCTTCAACCATTTGAACTATCAAAAAATTTGAATTGCTCCTAAAGAAAACAAATAGCGCTTTTTGGCAATATATGGTTTATTACGGTAATGTCTTGCTTTCCGTCCACCAATCGCTGCTGTCATCTAGAGCGGAAGAGGCGGGTTTGAAGAGGCGGGTGAAGAGAGCGCGGTAGATTGCACTGAGAAGCAGATTCGTGTGAACGTGTGGATCACTGCGGTAAAGAAAAGACTTCTAAATAAAAACGGTGTACACCAGCAACCCTAAAGTTAACCCGCTCTTGGTGGCTCGGGACTCGACGGCCCGATTGGACTGTTTAAGTTGATTTTCAATAAAGCAGTGTTGATATGTTTTGCTTCTGGGTCCTCTATGTTTCAGAACCAGTGCTTAGGTAAGCCACGGGCGTTTAGCTAAATAAATGCTCAATGCTTAAATAGTTCATCGTAAATCGTTGTAATATGCTTATGACTTGCGAATGTTATGCTTATTTAATTGAAATAAACCAAGCTTAATGACGTATGCAGCCTGCATATCCGACCTCCGGAGGATGCAGCCTTCTGTTTGAGAGACGGTATACAGTTTGATTGAATAACGTAATTCCATCTAAAATGTACAAAACTGAATTTTATCTTCCCAATTAACGCAAGTTAAAAAAAGTATGTGAATTTTTCTGGCTTGCAGATGTATAGATGCCCACCTATCAAAAACACTTTCTGCCTCCGCCACTGGGTAACTTATATTTTTATTTGTTAATGTATGATAAGGTTATGACTTTACTAAGGGGGCACATCATTACTAACTCATCATTAACTACTCATAAACTAACATAAATTCATGATTTGTTAATGTATGATTAGGTCATGACTTTACTTGAGGGGGCACATCATTACTAACTCATCGTTAACTACTCATAAACTAACATAAATTCATGATTTGTTAATGTATGATTAGGTCATGACTTTACTTGAGGGGGCACATCATTACTAACTCATCGTTAACTACTCATAAAGTAACAAAAATTCATGATTTGTTAATGTATGATTAGGTCATGACTTTACTTGAAGGGGCACATCATTATTAACTCATCGTTAACTACTCATAAACTAACATAAATTAATGACTTGTTAATGTATTATTGTGTAGGACCTACACAATGACTTTTCTTGGAGGGGTACACTGTTAAAAAGTTATCAATTACACATTCTATACAAATTCAGCTCATCAAAAGCCTAATTTTTGGTGGTTTTAAAGGAGAGGAGCAAATGTGAAAATTGGTCAGACATTTGGAAGGGGTAATAATGGCTTAAAAGAAGAACAAGACAGATACTGTATGTGCATTTTGATAATAAGACAAGCCAGTTCACACAATAACCATCGTCTGTAGGCTAACACTGATTTAAATTTAGAAAGAATAGCGTCTGTCAATCTTAATGGCAGCAGTGGAACTAATTTTAATTACAGTATTAATCCATAATTGCACATTTAATGATTAAGGTTAACTGTAAATTTTGCAAGAAATCCAGTGCCATTCAATGTTTTTAGCTCAGCTGCAGGAGCAAATATATAAACAGTTTTGCATTACAAACCTAAACATTTTGCATTAACAAAAGTTATTTTCGTTCTTCTAGAGAGCTTGTTTGATATGGAGTACGCAAAGTGTTAGTTAATGCATTAACTAACAAACATGTATTAATGTGTAGTTAAGGTGGGTGTAATTCATGCATGAATTCATATGACTCATAACATAGTTACGGTTAGTTATTGATTAGTAAATAGCTTAACTCATCATTAGTTCATATTAAACTGATTATTAATTTATGTAGTAGTACATGATTATTCATGTACTGTTATTGTAAAGTGTTACCATGTGAACTTGAGATTTTTATACTGTTATTACAGTTTTTCTCAGTCGCTTTGGTACATTTCTCCAATCATACTCACAATTTGCAAAACAGTAAGTGCATTTCTCAAAACAATTTGGACAAATAGCAAAACACTATGGATAACCTGCAAACGCCACTCTCTTACTCAAAATTCATCTCTCAAATATCTGTGTCAATGAACATGTCATTGCCATCAGAATGTCAATGTGTCATTGTTTATGGATAAGACAGTCAAATTGTTTAGTCACGTTGTCAATATAACAGTTTACTCTTAAGTGATTTCCTGATGTAAACTATCGCTAAAGTTTTGACGACAAGTATTGTAAATTGTAATTTACACCTTGTATTTGTACATAATCATTTGCATGGATGTACCAAAGCATTTGCAACTTGTTCAAAGAAATAAGAAACTGCTTTTTTGATGTGCACAAGTGACACAATGATGTGAGAAATGAACAAGTAGTTTTGAGAATTTCAATTCTGATCTGAGAATTGTACCAAAGCAACTGAGAAAAACTGTAAACTGCACAGTATGTGCTGCAAACGCAGCTGGTGTGAAAGCACAATGGACACGCGCATACATTTTTGTTAAATCACTGCTGAGCATGATGATAAAAAGCTAAAATAATCTTGCTGTAGTCTTGTAAATAGTGTCACTACAAGATTCAGTGTTTGTAAAATCTTTAGTCTGAGACTAAAAACTGTGAACCCAAGTCTTTAGATGTGAGCTGATAATCTTATAAAGTCTTTTCTAAATCTTTTCAAAGTCTTTAGGTGTACAGAAAGCATTACTCGCTGGACGATCCTCCACTCAAAGATATAATTCAGCAGTAATGTGCAGAAACCAGACAGTGTATAGTCCTGTGTACAGCGGTGCGACACAGCAGCGCGAGAATCAAACACACAGCCACAAGAGGGAACAAAGCATAGAACGAAAGGGAGAATCCGAACAGTGGTCACCCCAGACGAATTAACATTTAACAGGCATCTGTTAACCAACATTAGGTCAACCAATAGCCAAATGAGGGTAAACAGTCATGTAAACCACTTTAACAGTACAACGAGGGCACCAGCACGCTTGAAAAACGACACCCTAAAACCAACACAAACCTTTCGTTTAAATAACATACACAAATGAAAACTACTAACCATAGCATGTTAGCAAACCTCACCTGCCGCTAGTGTTACAAAAACCCAGGGAGAAAACCGGACATGACTCATGCAAGGCAGCAGCCAATCAATGCTTAAAAGGGGACTGCCCCTCCCTGATGGTGATATCAGCTCTCAATCACAGCTCCCCTAATCCTGCTACACGTGCAATTTATTGTACAACCCTACTTACAAAGGGTTTACTTACGGGTTGTTAATTTGAGGTCGGACCCAACAAAGTAAGGACTGCAACATCTTTGATGAGCAGATTCTTGGAGAAACCAGCACTGCCACACTGAAACAACTGACAAATGGCTAAAGTCAAACTAATTGTTGTGGAATTTCTGAATAAATTAACTTTAGCCATTGTTCTTGTATATAAAGTTTATCAAAAGTCTGTGCAATGATTTAGTTTCCTGACATCCATCAACTGAACAGCATTTCCTCACATGGTGCGATATTCCTTGGGGGTTTGTTTGGCAAAAAGGGGGTGGAGCGGTGGACGTGACAGTGCTCTGCGTGGTGACTGAAGGCAATGACTGTATGTTCCTGACGTCACGATTTTACAGAAGTACAAACTTACCGTTTCAGATTAACGCTACTTCAAGCAGGCTGTGTGAATTTGACTGTGATATGATTGTTTTAAAACGTATATGGTACTTACATAGTAGCCTGGCTCCGCCCTCCTACGTGCTTCCGCTTAATTTTCATTTCGCTTCAGTACTATGTCTGGGACTGCTCTGTAGAGTTTCGTTTTCTCCTGCAAAAATCTGCAGGACCAATCAGCGAACAGATGGGGGTGGCTAAGAACGATGATGTTGAGGTCGTGCGCAGAGGTGGGTAGTAACGAATTACATTTACTTCGTTACATTTACTTGAGTAAACTTTTGGGGTAACTAGTACTTTTAGAGTAAATTTAAGGATGGGTACTTTTACTCTTACTCAAGTACATTTCTAGTGAAAAAACTGTACTTTTACTTCGCTACATTCGGCGGCGTTACTGCGTTACTGTCAAATGGTAATCATTTATGAATATATGTATTTTTAAAAAAGTTTATAGGGCGTGTTCGAAAGTTTCGCGAGACAGGCTGCGTCACCGTTTAGCACGCAACCGCGCAGTCACCCTTTAGCTCGCGCGACCGCGCGTAGATGGAGAAGCAGATGAGGGCGCGTGTGTGTTGTGCGAGATATCGGAGGCAGATCATGCGTGGCTTCAAGTTCGGTCTATGTTTTCACTCCAAGAGGTCAAAAAGAATAGTTTCATAATGCGATGCATGCTTTGTTCAATAAACGAGCTGACATCTCAGCGTACAGGAATTCAAGATCCAACTTGAAGTGGTAAGTGTCAGTAATGTCTATTTGAACACTATCATGTGACACACTGTCCGAGTTTTGTTTGCCATATGCACTCTTGTGCAAGCGATGACAAGACCTATGCTGCGTCCGAAACCGCCTACTACATACTATATAGTACGCGAAAAGCAGTAGGCGAGGCGAGTAGTATGTCCGAATACATAGTATTCGAAAAACAGTATGCGAAAAGTACCCGGATGACCTACTACTTCCGGTTAGATTTTGCAGTGTGCATACGATGGACGCTTCACTATCCCATGATGCCCCGGACGAGGAGTTATCCAACGAAGAAGAAGAGCGACGCGGCTGTTTTCGCGCTGAAATGACATGACGTGATGACGACGTATGTCACGTGATGTAGCAACATGGCGGAATGTAGTACGTCCGAATCTCATTCATACTACCCGGATTCATACTATACAGTACCTACTGTTTTAACGCCAAGTAAGTAGGTACTTCATCTAATTCAGTACCTACTATACAGTATGCGGTTTCGGACGCAGCCCAAGTGTAAGTTAAACTATACAAACAGTCACATCTGCACATTTCCTTATCATTTCCCACATCTAAACAAACTGGACAGCATAATGTAATGACGTCTTGCATTTATACACAAATCCGGACACCTCACTAATGTGTAGAAAATACATTCAAATAAAAACGGGATTGTGTTTTATTTAAATCCTTCCTAAAGAATGAATAAATAAAAATAAAAGAATAAAGTTTGTTTTTAAAGAAACATGTATTATATATAATAAATGAAGAGTTGATTTGCACAAACAGATACTGTAAGTTCCATATGAAATTCTAAAATGATCATTTTTATTAAAGGGCGTTTTGCAGGTAAAATTTTTCAACGAATTTGTGCAATTTGCTTGTTGATAATAAACATTTAAACTGTTATCCATTGTATTTTATGTTGTTGGGTATCACAAAACCCGAAAAAGTATGAAAAAGTACAGCAATTTGCAATGATTCTCCTTTCCCTCACAACGCACTGTATGACGTCACGCTGGGGAGAGAATTTCCCAAAGCCGCATTGAGAGCATTGAGAATGACTATAGAAAGACGAGTAAAGTACAGTTCTGATAGCGCAGATTATAGACAGACAGACAGACAGACAGACAGACAGACAGACAGACAGACAGACAGATAGATAGACAGATAGACAGACAGATAGACAGACAGACAGATAGATAGACAGACAGATGGATAGGCTAGTATGGAGAGATAGGCAGCCAGATAGCATAACGTTAGCATATCTTCGTGTAGAAAGTAAACAAACAATTAACATACTCGTGCATGCTGGCTTGAGGGGGTCCATGATCCTGCCTGAAATGTGTGTAACTTTATGCGATCTTCAGCACAAACGGTTTTGGCAGCATGTCTCTAATCCTGGAAGGTGAGTGAAGCACGTCACATCTGTTCGCGGGGACCAGCGACCCAAACGCACTCACTTTCTTACAGCCAGTAGCGGAATGGCAATCGAGAGAGTCGGGACTTTCCCGGTGGGCCGACCTGATAATAGTTATACATTTCGAGTTATATTAGCAACACCGTCTGGCGGCGTGATGTGCGCCGGTTCCCGCAGCCCGCTGGTCAAACTGAGCAGCCTTTCTGCTCAACAAAGTATATAAAAGTGCTCAACCTGTTCGGCAGGTCCAAACATGTACAGGATTTATAAAAATACAGTGATCAATGAGCGGTTCCTCCTCAAATGGCATAGTCTGTCGTGATGTAAAAAGCCGCCGAACGCCTGTTTATTACAGTATGTATGCGGTCGGATCCGAGTATGCTGCAGCTGCTGACTGCTTCTGCGTATAAAATGATCGTGTGATTCGTTATAATCGCATAAACAATATAACAAAGCATCCTTTTATTTCACAAAACAATATATTTGCGATATTATTTGATAGACTAGTAAGTGTGGATTAAGGATGTTTACAAATCTCTAGCCTGGTGGACAGGACATGAATGGATCAAATCAGCAGATTTGCGAAGTTTTATTTATCTCCACATATATCATAAATAATAATTAGCAAGGTAACTTTGCAGTATAACACATTATATATTTCCTACGATGTATATATGATTTCCAAATTATATACGTAAGTATTAAACAGCAATAAATGTCTCATCTATCTCTATGGCTCTGGCTGAGTCTTTCTCCACTTCTCCCCAACGTGACGTCATCGCAGAATTGCGTTAAAAAAACCGTTAATACCAAAAACGTTAAAAAAGTGGTCTTTAAGACCATTTTTGAGACATTTTAAAAATTATACACATATCTTGAGTGATTATGTACCCATTAATCGACAGTGGTGGTTAACCTGCAACACACACTTTAAGCTACTGTTTATGTTCAGTAATTGCACTTTAATGGCAATGAAAATAACTATTCATATAATAACATGATAACAAATAGACACATTCTTTTTTGTTTACTGTTTACATGTTTAAAGGCAGATGCTGACAAGTTTGTGTTGTGAAAATGAAAATAAATACAGAGTTAACCATCAGAAAACATCTGTGTGTGTTTGAGATTTTTTTCTCAAATGACACGTTATGTGATGTTTATGTACCCATTGCAGGACTGAGATAGGCTGCTTTACTTGTATATACACAGAACAATGAGACTTTTAAGAAGAGGTTTGTGAAAACCCTCCCCAAGTAGTCTGAAATTCAGGGATTTTGCACTACTTCTCTATCAGATCGGAAGTAACGAGTAACTAACTACTTGAGTAGTTTTTTCATCTAATACTTTTTTACTCTTACTCAAGTAAATAATTAGATTGATACTTTTACTTTTACTTGAGTACATTTTTGTTTAAGTACTTGTACTGTTACTTGAGTACAGATTTGGGTACTCTACCCACCTCTGGTCGTGCGTCAGTTTGAGTTGTAGTTCAGTAATGGCAGCGGAGGAAGACGTGAGAAAAGCTATTTGGTCCGTTGTTGCAAAACTGCCGAATATACAGAAGTTAAAGCCGGAGCAAGAACCAGGTTTGCTAAGTTTTGTTTGTCTGATTATTCTTACTTGTTGTTCCCATTCCGGACGGTTTCGAGTGCATGATATACGTCACGACCAAACGTTAGCGATTGGTTATGGCAGATTCAGAATGGTCTGGGCAGATCCAATAGTTTTAAACTTTAACAGAGGACCCTCCTTAACGGAAGTAACGCTTTGCAATGGAGCGTGGCCAGACTCTCTGTACAAATTAAATGAATGTACGAGAGTCTGGTTGGACCAGGCTACTTACATAGTCCCTAGACCTTATCATGAGCTCAGTGATTCTTGGGAATTTGGATAAAACAGGTTTAAATTTTGAAAAAAAAGTTAATTAAATTACAAAATCTGAAGATATATCATTATAGATCAAGGTCTTCGCTGTTCAGCAATTTACTGGTGCAACCTCCCCTGTTTGTATTTTTTCATAAATTAGGCGTTTTTCCAGTTATTACTCATACAACGATTACTTTAAGCCTAAATAGAAAAATTAATGATTTTTTTATTTAATAAACATATTTTTGTATTAATTTAATAACTCAACAGCACTGAAGAAACATATTGTAAGCATATTTTTTTTAAATAAATAAAACTACATCTGACGGTAGTGACATTGGCCTCATTATTCCAAAATGTATACCACTCAAGTCAATGGCTTCTTGCTTAAACTTTATGTAAATATTTGGTCCAAAAAGTAACAATCCTGAGCAATGTGATTGTGACGGATGTCAGCACCAACGTACTTCCCATTCACCCGCTTACTGACTACATTCCCCATAATGCACTGTGACCCGCTGATTACACACCAGCTGCAGCTTATCAGCGGGTCTATTTAACCTGGGACTCTGCCACTTTAACTTTGCGAAGTCTTGTTTGCCCTAGCAGCATTTCTGAGCGTTTTCCCTGTGTGTACCCGTGTTTGCTTTCCTGGTGTTATTTTGGACTGTCTCTTGGTTTACTGTTGATTGCCGCCTGCCCTGATCTTAGACTGTTTAACGATTACGACTGCTTTCTGCCTGCCCCGATCCTGGACTGTGTAACGTATAAGATTGATATCTGCCTGCCCCGAACCTGGTCTGGTTTATGAGTATCTGGATTTGCCCACTGTTTACTACTGTTTGCTGTTTGTCTACATCAATAAAGAGTTGCAAATGGAACCTAACCTGTCTGCTTCGTCACAGTGATGAACAAATATCAAATCATAACTTCCTAAAATACATAAAACCTGACAGAAAAGACAGAAAACCTGATGGTGGTGACATATGACGGTGGTGACAAAAACCTAATATAGATTAAAAAATAGATGAGTTGTTCACATTAGCCATCTTGTTTCCCTTCTGTTGCTAGTTACTTCAGACCTCTTCTTAAAAATGATACATTTATTTCATAATCTAAGCTAATAATTTTTTTAAAAGATGACGGTGGTGACATGTTATGGTTGTCACAGTGGCAGTGTCCAAAAATATGAAGAAGTTTAAGAGAAAAATCAAACATACAGGAGCTTGAGTGATCTTGAAGCATGCAGAAGAGCTGAAGGTTTGAAAATGGGGTCCTCAGGAATGCAGTTGACCCTGTAGTTGTCTGATTTTATTGCTTTTTATAAATATCTGACGGTGGTGACGAATATGTGGGACACATTTTGAGCAATCACAAAATAATAGTAAATATTGTTCAAAACTCACTGTTTGTAGTTTTTAATATATATTATAATGTACTCTTTCATAAGGTAAATATATTATTCAATTCAATTATTACTTTTGGCTTTTTTAATCAAGTTGAAATGATTATCTCTTAACCGAGGACAGCTGATTTTGTAGGCAATGGGCCAGCATATAATCATTAAATTAATAAAAAATCAAAATAAACCTATAAAAGAACCTTACATATGTGCAAAGGACCCCCTGATTATAACATTGATTCTTTTTATTCATGAAAATTTTATTAATTTCCAACAGAATTAGCACTTTTCTTAGTGGGACATGTTTTTGTCAAAGTTTCAAGAATCAGTGAGCCACAAAATTTCAGATTTGACATTATGTGAACTTTAATGATTTGGGGCATTTTGTGCTGTTTAGATTTTCTGAACAAACATGAAATCCATCAACATGATAAATGTGAGAGAGTTTTCTCTTGTTCATCTTTAAACTGAATGAACTGAATTCTGCGTTCACACAGTACCATAATACGGTTGTCAAACCCGTATTTGAGTCCTTAAGACGGTTCCGTTTACATGCAGTTCGGTTATTTATGGGTTTGACAACCGCATTCTATAACCGACCTCACACCTGTAACTTTTTGGGTTTCACAACCGTATTTACAGTGATTGAAAATGACTGCAAACTACGCAGCATAAGGTTAATGTGATATTATATTACCTTCATAGACGCCACAGAACATAAAACATTACACATAGAATCATGTGCAACTCAGTAAGTGAGAGTTTAAACCTTAAAACTTAAAGGTGAACGAATAATATAATGTTAAGTGTATTATAAAAGGAATATAAAAATTAGCTGTTTATTTACTTACCTTTTATCTTCAGTGAAGCAATAAAGAAGATATTTTGCACAAAAAAACCCATCTGTGATTCATATACTGCAAGGCAAAAGAGAGCTTTGCAGTATATGACTTTGAGAGCTCCAAAAGCAGATATCCAATACAAAAGTAATTCCCAATGACTTCTGGTGACATTTTGGCTGCTTGTGAAGCAAATCGGTCGGTTTTTGCAGGATATTGAATGTTATTTACAACATTATTAACGTCCATACAGTACCTTGGCTTTTACCCTCCTGCTCTGTAGGTGGCGCTAAGAGGCTGTTTTGCCTGCGGTTGGTAAACCATACTCTCTGCGCCACCTACAGAGTGGAAGCGCACTTCCTATTTGGTTGCGTTAAAGCTGCCGTCGGCAACTCTGGAGGATTGAGAAGTTTCCAAATGTTTACAATTTCATGTCCCTCCCCCACAACCAACGGGCAACCCCCCTTCGAGCTTGTTCTCGTCAGCATGTGTGCACCACAGGGCATGAAATTAACACCCGACCACGTGCCAAATACGGGTGAATTTTGCAATTGGCGGGTAACACTGTCAATCTACCAGCCACATTGGCGGGTAGCCAATGCGAATCAGTGATGCGCGGGTCATTGTATAAACAACCCACTCCCGACCGACATTTTCAACTAACCCGCCTACAATTGTTCAAAATAGTTTTTAAACTTGACCGACTGACCACGGCCTGAATATCATTAAAATATTTTTGGATGACTCGTAACCGGCACCCGCTCATTTCTTATCAACCCGCGCATAACCGATGCAAATTGAGTGATTCATTGAGAGGATGCGACTGCTGTTTCGCAACGTTCATGCGATTGAAAAGAAGATGAGGCACTTCTCTGACTACGTTTGGATGTGCGAGTAAGTATTAAACTGTTGGTGAGATGGGAAGAGAATGCAATGCTGACATAGGCTACTGTACAGTACAGTTGCACAGATGTGTAGTGCTGCTGTGACGGATCAGAACTCTTGATGTGTAAACTTTAGAGAGAGTTGCGTTACTATGCCATATACTGTAGTACATTAACATACATTTTGCGAATATAGTAATGAAAAACAGCGTATGTGCGGCGTTTATGTGCGCAGTTTGTGCCCCCTCTGTCTCTGTGTGCGTGCGCAGGTTTAAGGGGACTCAATAGGGCACATCGGAGAGACGCGTTCCTAAAAGCATGTGTACATAAAATCTTTCTCAACAGTATTCATTTTCTTATAAAACATTTCTTTATGTCTTAAGTGTATGTATAGAGAGTCAAAAAAGAGACAGTAACCTCAATTAACCTACTTAAGTCTGTGTCATTAATGTTAATCAAACAACCTAAGACAAAGAGAAATTCACTTTTGTAGCTCTGAATTTTTTTTATATTTAATTCATACAATAAAGAGAGTGTTATAATTCACTATTCAGGCAAAAAAACTGGCTGGTAAAAAGTCTCTGTGGGAGGTGGATTTCTAAATCCACCTGCCACAGTGGCTGGTGGTCAAAAAAGTTAACTTCAGGCCCTGGTGCACCAGTATTATTGTGAACGCATAGCAAGAATACTTAGATTACTCACATAACACTCCGAAATACAATCAATGGTTGACAGTGTTGGGAGTAACGCATTACAAAATATAATATATTACAGTAATATATTTGTTTTTGCTGTAACGCAGTAATATAACACATTACTGATAAAAAATGGTAATATTTTACTCGTTACAGTCTTAGTAACGAGCGCGTTACAACAATGCATTTCAAAAATAGACCGTGTTATTTTTATTTTTGACCAATGCGCGCGACCAGCATCCAAACAGGAAAAAGCTGCGGGTAAAATAACGTTCGTATTTCAGTTTCCGGGTGCTGTATGCAGCATGTTCATGTATTTTCAAGCCAGCTGTTTTTGTTAATTACATAAAGTTTTTCCTATTGCATAAATAATACTTTCTTTTTTAACATTTACGTCCGTGGTTACAGGCACCGCGTGTAACTAGAGGTGCGTTCCATTCGACAGGGTCCCTACGGAGTGTTCACTGCTCCCTACTCCCTGAGCACGGTATATCAGTTAAAGTGGACTTCACTGACAATAAACGCTCATTTTGAACGGCCTTCAAACGTCATCAAAGAAAGTCAACGACGGGGTCGCGCAGATTGATATAACATAAATATATATAGGACTACATTCATATTTTAAATGTGATAGTAAATAAAAATTAAAATATGTACACTAAACAATAAAAAAAACATTGAGTTCTACGTAATGAAAAACGTATGTTTATTAAACACTTTAATTGACTTTTGCTGCTATTACTTGACTATTAACAGAATTGAAGCCCTGCTGTAACTGTCATGCAAATATGAAAGTAAACTTTTATTTGGTTAACTATGTGTATATATGTGTTTTTAAACGATTGTCATATAATTGCATAGCGGTCTGACCGTTCTGACTGGTGATCACGTGATGCGCGCAATGACAGTTGGGTGATTATCGCTCTCCACTTCCTGTGAAGTGATGTATTGATGTTCCCTGATTCCCTATGCCGTGTGCAGTGCCCTTCAACTGAACATGTTCGCTCCCTTCGGATTGGACTCTCACTTAAGATGCCGGAATACCCTGTGAAGTCCACTTCGCAGTCCACTTACGGTCGAATGGAACGCACCTTATAATACGGGTTTGAGGTCTGTTGCTCGTTCATACAAACAGTGTTCTATTTGTGTCTTTATTTTGCTGTGTGAACAGGACACTTCCAGACTCACACCTGTAAGTAAATACGGTTGTCACTCCTGAAATTTTGTTGTGTGAACGCACCCTTACAGATGTGTTATTTATACTCCTTCAGGAAGACAACAGTCAGATCATACTGTTGTGATCTATTGTGCTGTTGCTGTTGGATCTCTGATGATTGTAGCTTCATTTGTGATCTTCTGGATCTACATGAAACACAAAAACAAACATCAACAGGGTAAATGATTAAGACTGTTTAGTGATGGTCCTGCAGTTAAAATATCAGTCAAATTCTTGCTTGCTTAGTCTTTTAATAATGAATGAGAGTTGTGTTGTTTTAAGTTTATTTTGTCATTATTGTTACAGATCAGACCGCTGAAGAGGAGATCACTTACGCTGATACAACATTTCACAAACTAAACAGACAGACAAAGGTAATGATGATCGGTTTGTTTCATTTCCAGCAATGAATCAGATTTACATCAGATTTGTGTTTGTATAATAAAAGTTTTTTCTGTGTTCAGTGGCCAGAGTTGAAACATGTTCAACTTTGGGTAAAAAGCTCAGCTTATCAATAGTCCCTTTCACACATTCAGTCTTTACTGGTAATTTACTGGTAAATTGCAGTTAACATGTCATGTGTGAACAGAACATTTCCGGTAAATCAGTGCTCCCAATTTACCAGTAAGATACGTTGTAAGATTTCCAGTAATTTACCGGTAAGCGCCAGTGTTGGGAAAGTTCACTTTCTACATGAACTAGTTCAGTTCACAGTTCACAAATTTTAAAATGAACTAGTTCAGTTCATAGTTCATATTTCCAAATTTTGAACTAGTTCACAGTTCCAAAAAGGAACGAATTTATAGTTCTTTTTCCCCATATCATTTTTTTTTAAAACATTGCCATTATACCCCAAATAGAACCACAGACAGGAATTATTTTATCAGTTTTAACACTGAAGCTAAATGCATCAGATTTCATCTTCATATCCAACTTTAAACCCTTATCCAAACAGGGTTTACGAGCATTGACTGTCTTTTAATTTTTGTATTTGCTTGCACATACCTTGAAAGGCTAGCCGGGTGCTTCAAGGGGGTTTTCCGGGCGAGAAACGCTGCGAGGCGTTGCGTGTATGACAACTTGCAGGTATTGCACACCGCACGTGCACGTTAAATAGCGTGAGCTTAGTCAAAGTCTATTTCAAGATCCAGAATATGCGTAAGCAGCCTTTGTTAATCATTAACGATTTAGGACAAATATGATGTTATTTAATGTTAAACTATGCGAGTGGCGCGGCAGGGATTTGGATAGCAGCGTCCAGTCAGTGTTTTGTTTTGATGACGTATGCAGCCTGGTGGCAGTGTTGCCAGATTGGGTGTTTTTTCCGCTACACATTAAGGCCTGTTTACAGTGTGTTTTAGACGGGTTTTCGCCTGGAAGACTCTATAGAAATCTGGCACCCTACTGAATGACGGTAAAATGAGAGAACGTGCCGTTCACAAGCCCCAGAATGAACGAGTTCACCTTGCGTTCATCAGGCAGTAATACAGTACGTTCAGTTCACGTTCGCCCAAAATATGAACTAGTTCATGAACTTTCGTTCAATGAACTCGTTCAGGCACAACACTGGTAAGCGCTATGTGTGAACCAAAAATTTAGGATTACCGGCATTTAGAACTGACGACGTCAGACCGCGCTGACAGATCGGGCCAATCAGAAAGTTTTTTATACAGGTGACGCGTTACCCCCGAACTGTTTACGGACGTTTTCACACACATGCTGCTTAAAAGTCGAGCACACCTGAAGTTAACATCCACATTTCTTCACCAAAGTTGTTTAAAACAGCTATACCGTCTATTTCCCATATTGCCGACGTCCTTAGCACACCATCTGTGAAGCCTAATGTGCAAATGCAGGTTGATGCCGCCTCAAGCAATTTGTTTGGTCACGAGCAACTTCGCGACCGTTTGCCACAGATGTGAAAACAACAAAATACAGACCGTGGATATTAAACTTAAAATTGTTGTTAGAACAGTTTATATGTTGAAGTAAACTTCACTTAAAGTTGTTAAGTAATCATTACTTAAATTTTTTAGGGCAACAAGTTTGCTTCATTTTTTTAAGTATACTCAACTTATCCGGGCTTACAGTGTATTAGCACGGGTGCCAGATTAATACGGATAACTGTGAGGTATCTGAACATGTTGTCTAATTTTGATCTGTCTTTTTTTTCTTTTTATTTCATTTCATTTAATATAATTTTTTTATGTTTTAATGTTGTGTTTAAATGTAGTGTGTTATGGAAATGTGTTTTTGGCAATGTTTTTGGAAACAGTGTTTAATAAATAGCTTTTATAAACTCTAGTGATGGTCATTAATTATTAATTATTCATTAGCTAATGGTTTGCAAATATATCATTATGTTGTGACTTTACTTGTTGAGGCATATCATTATTAACTCATTATTTAGTAAAAGTATTAATTAACACACTACTAATGCTGTAATTAAGTAAGGAATAATTGACGACGGGCCATTGAATTATAAGAAAATAATGCACACCAAGGTGGTAATGCGGCACGACGCCACGGTTACCACAAACATTGCTCTGGTGCCTATTTTTAAGACATTTGAAAAGTTAGGTGTGCGGTTTACAGAAAAATAATCAACACCCATAGAACATTTCTCAGCCAATCAGAATGCAGCATTCAACAGACCCGTGGTATAATAATATATTAATGCATATTAGTTTACCTGTATTATCTGGAAGTTCATTGTGGTAATTAACAAATTAATTAACACTATTAGTTAATAAAAGAAGTGATGATGGAATTAATCCACAATTACATATTTAATTAATAATAATTCATATATAAACTAATATATTAATCAGACAGACTCTTCATTAGTTGCTAATGAGGCAATCATTAATGAATAGCTACTGAATGGCTTAGATAATCATTAGTAATACATTAATTTAGTATTATCTGTCTATTAGTTAAGCATGAATTCATGATTATTGGTGCACCCTTATTGTAAAGTGTTACCATTAAAATTAATGAGTTCGATATAAACATAAAATAGTTAAATAGAATGATCAAACATTTATTTGTCCGTATATGTTAACGTAACATTACCTGGGAGGCTGAATAGGCTAAATTAACATGACAAGCCAAATCAAGTTCAAAAAGGTCCCAAAGTCATTCCACATCACTGAATCCATTGAATTACATAAATGCAGAAGCAGCACAGAGCGGACTTTTGGTTCATATGAAATAACTTTGACGTAGATGCACCTGACTATAAGTTCCAGGACCCGCCAAACTATGCAGAAGTGTGACTTATAGTACGAAAAATACAGTAATTAAAATGAGCAATTTTTAAATTGTTACATTATATCTTATGTCTTTATCATCTTGTCTGCTTGTGTTTCTTATAGAGAACTAAAGATGAAGATAATGTGGTGTATGCAGGTGTCGCTATCAGAAGTTGATCAACGGTCTCTGACTCTGTTTTATATAAATGATGTTCTCATCAGTTTCTATCACTTTCGATTTTATTAAATATTATTTCTTTGAATAAGTGATTTTATTTCATTTATTCATGTACTTAACTATATTTAATAGGGCAAGGTGATTAGAGAGTAGGGCTCTCTTTTAGAGAGAGAAGGCTGATTGGTTGTAGCTAGGTATGGGCGATACCACTTTTTTAAAGCGATATGATACTGATACTTATTTATACACTTTTAATGATAACGATACTCATACCCATAGTGCTCGTCATGTATATAGATATATAACCTACCTATCACAGCAAACACACATTTTCAAAAACCATCATTCTGTATAATTTATATGCTTGATGGTATTACTATATTTTTTGTAGAGACATTTTCATCCCTGATGTTACAAATAGGACATGCATGCACACACACACACACACACACACACACACACACACACACACACACACACACACACATGCACGCAAGCATGCACACACACTTTATATTTATTCTTATTCATCTAATGGTAACAACAAAGAAAGGGAGTACAGTAATTAGGTTAACTATGTGCTCTTTGTACCTGGATAAGGTTTATCTCCCTGAAAACGCTTCTGTAACAGAAAGAGGAAGTTTTTGTTCAGCCTCTTTACATGTTTTATGGTGTTGTTTGTAAATGTTTAAATAGTTTTTTTTTTTAAATAATTACGCACATTTCCTTTCAGCCATGGTACTTAATTATGTGTAAGCGCGTGTTGAATGGCACGTCAGTTACGCTGTGCAGTCACAGACCAATTGATGTGTATTGTCAAACACACAGGAACACTTACTTATTACAAAATCATTAATACAATTAAGATATATATATATATACATATATTAGATAACATCAGTACCAAATTGTTAGTTTCGATTTATCAATATTGCAGCATCGATGTGCACATCCCTAGTTGTAGCCTTGCATGCGTAATGCCGTTTTTCTCTTTGTGGTGCTTTAGAGCTGCTATTTCTTCTTGTACAGACGTGCTGTCACTATTATTTAACCCTTATATTATGTGTCGGATCAATTTGATCTGTTTGTATTTGTAAGCTTTTGGGGAAAAAACAGTTAACCTCTGATTTTATTTATGGTCACACAGGAAAATCCCCAGTGTTAAATTAACTCTACCAGTGTTAAATCAACACTATTTGGTGTTTATATAATCCACACCAAGATCGGTGTTAAAAAAGACTGGTGTTAAAAATATAACTCTGAATCAGTGTTAAAGTTAATGAGATAATGAAGTGATGATTAAGACATTAATGGTGAACACCTGCTGGTCATTCAAATCAATTACATTTTGGACATTTTCCTGTCTCTAAATTTTTATTTTGATGACTCGTTTTCTGGAGAAAATACTAAAATAATAAAGAAAGACAAATTATTAAATGCAATAGATGATTACTGTTGAGTGTATGCCTCCAAAAGCTGCAGTCTTTCACGTTTGCCTCTCTATCAGCATCTCTGTTTGAAAAATAAAATGATAACTTGCAGAGTTATTTTCTAAATGGATAAGTTTAACTTCTAAACAGTTGTCAGAACAAAATACAAGTGCTCAACTATTCCAGCATCCATACGCGTGATTTAGTAGACAAATCTTCTTTCTGACGTGATGTCTCACAAGTCAAATAGACATTTATCACAAAATGTATCACATTAAATCTTAAGTTTGTGTTTGTTATGAGTTCATTTGAAGTCACCATTACTGTGATTAGTGTTTCCTTTAGTTAGGCATTTGTCCCTTGACCTTCACTGATCTAACTCTCCTCTTTTAGCAATAACAACAATATTTTAGTAAGACCACTTGTTCATTGCTTCATATAGAGGGAAGCCCTTCCAGACCTTCTCAGATTGTTTATTTATATTATTTTCTACTCTACAAATCATTGAAACAATTGATCATATATTATTTTGAAGAAACAGGCATATAAAAAAGCTCTATGCAAATGACATTGTATTGAACAAGACTGCCATCATGCTTTAATGTGTTTTTTTTTTTGTTTTTTGTAGAGTTGTGACGTTCGCGAACGAACCGATTCTTTTGAACGGCTCATTAACATGAACGATGGGAGCCGAGTCGCGGCTGGAGGGGAGCCGTTCTTTCTGTCGTTCTTTTTTCCTATGCGTGTTTCACACAGATGCACACAAATTAGCTCCTCCGCGAGACAGAACAGTTATAGGGGGAGGGGTGCACATGATGATAGTTGTGCACGCATCGTTCACGTGAGAACTCCAGTGGAAAAAAAAAACGGTGTGCCCCAGATGTCCTATTTGCAAAGTTTACCGTAATAATAGTATTAATAGTGGACTGTATGTAGACATTTATTTCCATTTTATTTATTCTAATTTGTGGAAGAGTTTGTAGTATAAGCGGTTTTGCACAGAAATTCATTGCAGCCGGATTTTTTTTTAATGTTTATTTGTGAGTAGGTATTGTATGAATAACATAAGTCAAAGTAGCTTTACACATACACACATTTTGTACTAAAGGTAAATCCAAAACAGTGATGTCACTGTCTAAGCAGAGGGATTTTGTGCAACCCTATGGAATATAGTCCACACATGAAAAATGAGGTTAAAATCAATATTTCAGAATAATTTAAACTCAGATATTGGTGTGTGATATCTGAACTTAATTATTAGACTACAAATCTCACCTCATCATTCCTCCTAGTGATTATTTCCAGGATAAACTGAGATGCCCCTAAGCTGGCTTCTTAAAACTGACTAAATATTTTAAAGAGCCAAAAGAGCCGTTCTTTTGAACGGCTCTTTGAAAGGAACGGATCGCCAAGATCCGGATCCCCTCAAAGAGCCATAAATCCCATCACTAGTTTTTTGCTTAAGAGAGACTTGATGATTTCTGATACAAATCTCAACGATGGTGACAGTTAATGGTAAGAAAGTTGCTAAATTTTTGTCGTGTTGCAATGCATGATGGGATTTATGAATGAGTTTTCTACAATCCTGGTACCCAGCATGCATTGCGGCATGACGTTTTGTTGTTAATTGTCACCATGATTGTGTTTTATAGGCTGATTGTTGATGTCTCATAGCCTGGTAGAACCATCCTCTGCTATTTTGCTTCGCTTCATAGACAGAGTCTGGCTGGGCATAATTGACAATCGTTTTCCTTCTCATGGGAGGGGCTTGTCTGAAGTTTAAAATCATTGGTCTAAACGTAAGCCAATCACATAACGTTTGGATATGATGTGCGTTATGCGCCAGCTCAGCCGCATCAAATTTCTGCTGTAAAACACACGCATGATGTGAAAACAAACCCATCGAGCGAAATACCGAAGTTAACATGGCTATGAACGACTTATGCAGATTATGTAAAGTAAATCGGGCCAGAGCTAGTTGAACACTATCCTTACGGTGTCTTTCCACTCACGTCTAAGTGGAGGAACGCCCCTCTCTCCTCTCAAACTCTTCCACCAGACAGCCATAACCATATGTAAATTAAATCTTCCTACCTTTTTTTCTGGTTAATCAGGAACGTCACCAAAGAATGTTTGCCCACGCGTCCTCCACCATTAACTGTGAACAATGAAATTTCCTTCCATGATATCGATTGTTGTGCACGTCAAGCTGTGCTGCACACAGTTTCTCGCTGACGATCGATAATAGTTGATAAATTAAACTTTTCCCAAAACCTGTCGGGAGTAGGGCAACAACATAATCTCCATTCAAAATGTTTAACAAACACTTTTCTTGTTCGGGATTAAGTTGGCAAGTGCCGGTTCTCCACAACAGAGCAAATAGCTTTCTGTGCCTCCATGTCCACTACAAACTACAACCGTACATTCGGCGCTTAGCGTCTACGTCACGGCTCTCAGCCCGCCCTCTGTTCATTGATTCGCCGGTTGTTTTGAAACCTGAGGAAAACGGTTTGAATGGGAGGTATCTCAGACTGAGTACAGAAGCGTAATGAAATTTAGCGGAAGTACAAAGTCTGACGTAGTCAGGCTAGATGTCTCAGTGTGTCTGACTGAAACCACAGATTAGATTTGGGTAAACAATATTTAACTCTTCAGGGTATGTGGACTTTTACAGCACTGTTGGATTTCATGGGAGCTTCACGGGGTTGGTGTAACATAAATTAAACACTTATATTCAGTGATTACTTTTTTATGATATCATTGAATCCCAAGACTTATACTTTCATAATAATTAACATAATAACAGTTATAGACTTAATTTCTCTCATCTTCCTCTGCTTTAACAAATGTGTTTTATAAACACACTGTCACAATGAGCAGAAGAAAATTAACACTAAACTTCAAGACCCAAGTACCCAACTAAAGGAAACACTAATCGGCACAATGGTGACTTACTTTATTAACCAGATTAACAGCAGTTCTTTATAAGTTAAACCTATCATCCATGTAACTCTGCAAGCAAGTTGTAATTTTAGTTTTCAAACAGAGATGATGATAGTGTTCATTAAACTCTAGGCATTTTATCTATTGCATTTAATATTTTGGCTTTCTTCCTCATTTTAGTATTACTTTCTCCAGAAAAAGAGTCAACAAAATAAAATTTTTAAGAAAAGAACAATTCCAAAATTTTGTTGATTTGACACGGAATGACCAGCAGGTGTTCACTATTAATGACTCAATCACTTCATTATCTTATTAACTTTAACACTGATTTAGTGTTTTTTTAACACCAATCTTGGTGTGGATTATATAAACACCGAGCAGTGTTAATTTAACACTGGGGATTTTGCTGTGCATGAACATGCTTTCAAAGTTAGGATACACTGATATGTTTTGAAATTTACGCAAAAATTAACAATTTTAATGTTAGCGGGTCAATTTGACCCACATTTTTTTGTTCCAAGGCAACTGTATAGACACAAATTAAATACATTTATTGCGTATATGTTGATGTTTTAGTACCCTAGAAAGCTTTTCGGTCACGCTTTAGATTACAGCCCGGAAGATACTGCGTAAGTACTGCGAATTTACAGTGTATGTTTCTGTAATTATAGTATACTTATGAAGTACGTACGTGTAATTATAAGGGAACAATTTATAATATTTGGGGAATAAAGGGGTAACAACCAGGAAAGATACAAATAATATATGCATTAAAGTACTGCATAATTACAGCAAATTTACAGTGTATGTTTTTGTAATTATAATATACTTATGAGGTACGTACATGTAATAAGGGAACAATTTATAATATTTGGGGAACAATGGGGTAACAACCAGGAAAAATACAAATAATATATGCAGTAAGTATTTTATAACTAATGGCTAAATATTTTAATATTACTTGGTATGTATTACTTATATGCTAAAAACGTGGGAAATTACAAATTATTCATACAGTACGTAATTCATAACTTCGGAGTAACGATCATAGACAGTAAAAAAATATGGACGTAGTGTCCGTAATGTCACCCATTGGCTTCTGAAGATCGTTTTTGAAGCTTAAGCCGTTTCTCAATATGCGTTCTTGTCTGTACTTGCATTCTTGTGGACTTGTGAAACGTCATCAGTCGCGGCCCAAGTACTGTTCCAATTCAAAGTGCGCATCAAGCCCAAGTTCACATAAAATCCCC
The DNA here is from genome assembly GCA_025389145.1 of Misgurnus mizolepis. Lineage (NCBI taxonomy): Eukaryota > Metazoa > Chordata > Actinopteri > Cypriniformes > Cobitidae > Misgurnus > Misgurnus mizolepis. Next base: position 1,528,688 of record JAIFKI010000021.1, read on the forward strand.
GGATGTGTTCTTGATCCGCCCATTTTATCGAGGATGCATCAGAGGAGACTTGTGTGGACTTGTGACAGCGAAGTTTCCCAGAATGCATTTCGCGTCAGGAGTTCGTTCTTCCGAGTCTGAACTTGCAAGTTCGAACTACGAAGACACAAGTCCGAGATTGGCGTACTTGGTATTGAGAAACGGCTTTAAAGTAGGCATTGTCTGCCGTCGCCATCTTGGCCACGCGTCACCACGAATCACTCGCGGAAAACCGAAAATGGGTAAAGAGGCGGGACATAGGTGAAGCTGAGGTGGCTGGTTGCTGAAACCACGCCCACCTAGCGTGAGTCTAGTGACCAACCTGATCTCACGAATTTCCGTGGCATAGTCACGGAATTTTTTGCTCATTTTTCCGTGGCATTCTCACGGATCTCCGCATATTTCCGTGGTCCTGCCACGGACTTTCTTTTCCGTGGCATTCTCACGGATTGGTTACTCAACTGTTTTGTCCTATTTTCTTACCATTGTCGCTTCAGTTTAGGGTTAGATTTACATAAAATGACATCCCTACCCAAACCCAACTCTAACCCCAACACCAGGCGACAATTGATTAAAGTTTAGAAAATATAAAAGAATACATCAGAAAAAATTGTATAAACCAATACTTAAAGTGACATACTAACGCAAACACCAAATCTAACCCTAAACAGAAGCGACAATGGTTTGACAATAGGAAAAAGCAGTTGAGTAACCAATCCGTGAGAATGCCACGGAAAAGAAAGTCCGTGGCAGGACCACGGAAATATGCGGAGATCCGTGAGAATGCCACGGAAAAATGAGCAAAAAATTCTGTGACTATCCCACGGAACTTTGTGAGATCATGTTGCTAGTGACAGCAGTGGCTGTTCAACCGTCACTCAAGCATCAGACGCGGTACATTTGGATGATGTGAACGCTGTCTTCCGAACTCGGGTGCGCACCCGCGAAACGTACTCGAGTCCCCTTAAAAAGGGTGGTCTAGGGTCCGGTTCATGTGAACTCCAGATCGGTTCGCTGCTAATGTGAGCGCAATCGTACCAAATTGCGGTGAACCACTGTTAATTACGTATTTTATGGAATGTCCCACCAAAACAGACGTGTGTGTTTGTGTGCGTGCACTTACCTTGACAACAAAATGCATAGAATGCTTGCTTGACTTTTGTTCTTATTTTTTTAAACCTTTGGTTTTGTTTTCAAAGAAATAATACAGAAACGCACTTGTGTCTGTCTGCCCCAAACATACTAAAGTTGTTTCGATGACAACGGGCTGTCCGCCAACGTCAATTTTTGCGGAGGCATTCAGAAATCATCTCTCTCTGCTTGCAGTTTGTCAATCACGCTTGTCGTCTTCTCGTTTACAGCGGTTGCCAAGCAACATGAGAACGCATCGGCTGCAGCTTGATGATGCTAGCGTACCGCGGTTCGGATGCAAAAATAATATGTGAACACAGTCCATGGGGGGCATGGGGAGGGGGGAGCAATTGAACTCGGGTTTGGACCAGGCAATCGCACCAAATGTGAAACCGCCCTAAGTCACTTCCGTATTGGCTTCATTAGAGAGATCGGAAGGTTGCCCCTCGCTAACGATTCAAATATTAGGCCTACATGATATGGCGTAGGCTACATGCAAAACAATCTTATGTTTGAGAGTAATTTAGCGAGAACAAACAAATTCACTGAATTGGCTCGATCACGCTCCTCTCCACATATAGCTGGTGCGTGGTGATCGCACTGGCGTTTCACATGGATTCTGCAAACTGTGGGTCTTCATTCAATCATAGTCATACACCACATATATTTTTGGAATAATATAGGCAGGCTATAAAAATATATTTAGGCATATGCTAAGTATTTTTTAACCACGGGGGGGGGGGGGTATATATTTTATCATTTCATGATGCATGATGATGGAGATTACTAAACAACAAAACTTGAAATTCAGTTAATGTGTTTATGCTATTTATTAGTACGATACAATTTATTTAGAATTTTCAATAAAGGATATTTACCTTAAGAAAGCAAAGAGTACAGGAATTTGTTGGGTCATCAGGCAAAATTAAAAATAGGCAAGGCAACTATGGTGGAAACAAAGCAAGCAAAACTAGAACTACACTCTTAGAACGAATGTGTTAAAAACAACACATTAGTGTTGATTATGGGATGACACACTAAATGCGTTGTCCAAGAATCCACCCATCTCTGTGTTATTATAGAACAACACATTTTGTGTTACTTTTAACACAACTTGTGTTATATTTCAACACAAAATCAATACAAAATGACACATAATGTGTTAAAAACTTAACACACAAAGGTGTGTAAAAAATTAACACATCCTTTCTCAGAGTGTATTTTCTGTAGTTACTGTGTTAATATACCATTGTTTTGTGTTGTTACAGTCTAAGTTAAAAAAAATGTACCCCCTTGTTTCGTGTAGTTTCAGAATAAGTAAAGCATCTGCGGGCTGTAAATTAAAGTGGCAATTGTTACCCCCTTGTTTCACTTAATTACAGAGTAAATACAACATCCGCGGGCTGTAAATTAAAGTGGCACTTGTTACCCCCTGTTTCACGTAGGTTAAGAGTAAATACAACATCTGCGGGCTGTAAATTAAAGTGGCACTTGTTACCCCTTTATTCCCAAAATATTATAAATTGTTCCCTTATTACATGTACGTACTTCATAAGTATATTATAATTACAGAAACATACACTGTAAATTCGCTGTATTAACTCACTATTTGAGTACCGATAAAGACTTCCTAAAACACAGAAAGTAAAAGTGAACTATCATTTCTATTTTCAATGTATATGAAATACTATGTAAAGCAGATGAATTCAGACCCACAGAAAATCCAGAGGTGAATACAGGTGATGCCAGTTGTGCCCCACAAAACATGACACCAAAACAATTAAATTTTTTTCAATTCAATTCAGTTCAATTTAATTTTATTTATATAGCACTTTTCACAATTAGTAATTGTTTCAAAGCAGCTTTACATTAATAGAAGAACTAAAAAAAATCAATAGACAACATAAGTAGCAAAATACAGCGGCTGAGATTAAACTGAACATGCGAGCGTAGTAATATGTAAAGTGAAGGGGGTGCTAGGTTAAGCCAAAGTCGGTTGACTCGGGTGGAAAAAATCCTTTTGTGTAACAAGTACCATTTGTGTAAAATCCAAGAAGGCAGAAAGCACATGCTTGATGTATTCCCATTATGTCAACAGTGATTTCTTGAATTTGTTTAATGAGCCTTAAAGGTGCTTTAAGCGAATTCACGCGTTTTAGATCATAACATTTTTTTTTTACATACAGCAAACATCTACTCACTATCTGCTTGCTGCTTGTCCGCTGATCGAACTGTAAAAAACGCGATCTCTGTAGACAGCTGTAAGGGTTTTGACTTGTATTATGTTGTGTTTTGTACTTTTATTTTGACACCCAGTTCTGTTCCGGCTTTTATTTTGAAATATCATCATGCCATGCTTCACTTCCCACTTCCTGTTTGTATTGTATAAAGCCACTTCAGATCTGTTCACTCATCACTGATTATTACTTAGCCTGTTTAACCTGTTTATCTGTTAACCTGTATCTTGTTTTGTATCTGCCTGTTATTGACCCGTGCCTGTTATTTGGATATCGATTGTTTTCTGCCTGCCCTGACCTATTGCCTGTTTATTGGATTACGTTTTGTATTGGCCCTTACTGGATGTGTTTGCCTGCCCTTTTGGGATTTACTTTAATAAACCTCTTTTGCACATGGATTCTACTCTTACAACAGCCTTGGCTACACAAATTGCAATACAAACAAAGTGGCCAAACCTACGACCAGAAACGATAACAAAGTGTTTCAGCCAATAAATGTCAAGAAGTATTTGGGGGTGTGGGTCGGGCGCGTTCATGAAAGCACAGAAGGGAGGGGAGGGGGAGGAGTTAGCTACGCTCTGTTTGTTTGAAAACAGTTCAAACATCAACAAAAAGTAAATGTCACACGGATTCGCTTAGAGCGCTTTTAAGAACAAAAGATGAGCCTGTTTAAAGAAAAGCTTAATTTGATTTCACAGCACTATAAAATTTTTACAATTGTGGTTAAATGCATTTTTAAAAATCATACTTTTTAACATTAAGTGTTTGTAATGTGTGAGAAATACTGATACTTAAATGGTCACGTTTTTCACAATGTGATATTTGTGGAATTGTATTGAATGCAATTAGGGTCAATTTGACCTGCTCCATCAAAATCCTTGATGTTTATCAGAACAATATATTTATACAGGTTTGTAATAACATAAGAGTAAACGATGACAGAACATTAATTTTTGGGTGAACTATCCCTTTAAGATTTGAGTGCTTACATGATCAGTTATGGTTTTATGTAATTTTGTTTGGTAGGCCACAAACATTGATTTTGTCTAATCTAGGGTGACATAATGGCTAGAAACAGCCCTGTGTAAAAGTAGAAAAATATGGGGTGCAAACAAACTCAAAGTCAAACTTACTGTAATGATGCAGGAATGTAAATAAGGTGCCTAGCTAAAATGCTGAAAATGTTACTGTTGAAGTCAACTAAATCATGAAATAAATGTACTATGAATCTGTGAATTTGAGTAAAATGTGGGTTTCTTATCAGTAATAAACTAATCAAGGTAATCATTCAAACACGCACACAAGCACCCACACATGCACAATCTTAGCTGTCCATCTTATTCGATGATGACGATTGCTCCAGGGATGGGGGTGGTAGTGGGGGGTTCAGCAACCGCTGGTGCCACTTCTCGTGGGTCAGTATTGCTGAGGATTACTATATGGGGGAACTGATCTTTCCACAACAAGCTGAGGATTTTCTGTAGGCAGCGAATATGGAAGGCCTCTAGGTTGATGATGTGCTGGTGGTATAAGGTCCAGGACTCTGCTCCATAAAGCAGAGTGGAGAGACATACCGCGTTGTAAACACCAACCTTGGTACTATGGGTGTGCAGCAGAGTCAGTATTTGTATCTGTAACAAATCTCAAAATTATTTGTATCTGTATTTGTATTTGGATGGAACGGGAAGTGGGTCGGTCTTAAACCGGAAGTTTGTCATATTACATGAAAATGGCATTTTAAATGGTTTTATTTTGTATTATAATACTAACTTAGCCTGGGGGCCAGCCGATCTTAGCCCGGCCACCACATTTTGAAAAACGGGAAGATCGGTCTGGCGTTTTTCCGTTGAGGAGCTACTATGCGAGTCCCAAAGCTGGTCGACGAATCAAATTGTTAGGGCAGGCTTTATACGATGATGGACAGATAATCAACAGTAACGTATCAACCACGTCACCAAAGAGCGCGTGTGTTGAATCTGTTTACAATGAAATGGCTGCCGCTGGAGCATTCAGATGTGTGGATTCTGACATTGAGTCTGTGCTAAAAGATATCGACAGAGCATTGATTTAAAATCGGCAAAATTTTAGATTCGGCAAAAGTTGGTCGCACTTATGGAGGAGGAAGTTAAAGAAGCAGCTGAAATGAGTGTCACGGTGATGCAACTCGGCGTGCACGACGAGATGGATATATTTAGCGGTCGTTGCCAGCTTCTTTTCGGAACCCCGGAATCGTGACTGCTGAATAAGTGGAGGGACATGCTAGGCTCCGATATTTTTCAAGCCAACATAATGGGTATCGTCATGGATGAAGTTCACCTAACGTACAAATGGTAAGAGATAGTCTTACTGTATGACTTAGTAAATACTTAATGTTGTGATATAAATGAAATGTTGTAAACATAGCAGGTGTTGATGTACGTTCGCTAACTCAAGACTTGTAGTGTGTGTCATTGTAGCGAAATAACTAGCAGTTCGGTCAGGCTGCAAAAGATGACATTTTAACATACGTCACACACTCCATCGCTCTGATTGGTCACAGGTCTATCCAATTGAGTGGGGAGGCATTTTTCGGTTGAGACACGCCTCATAATTTTAGCTCAATGGAGCGGTATCAGACTCAAATTCTGACTAGAATTGAGTATGACAACCAGAGCCGGACAGTAACGGAGTAAGTTTACTTGAGTACAGTACTTAAGTACAATTTTGAAGGATCTGTACTTTACTCAAGTATTATTTTTGGGGAGTACTCATGACTTTACTCAAGTACATTTGAGGGGCAAATATTTTACTCTTTACTCCACTACATTTCTATCCATAACCGTGAGTACCTGTTATTTCTTCTAAAAAAAAGGGAAAAAAAGAAAAATCTCAGAAACCCTCCATTTGTTGTTTCCCTTTTCTCAAACGTGATTGGATTGTGCAGGCGCCACTGATTGGGACAGCCTATCAGCTATCACCTTCAGCTTTCCGCCAAAGTCCCAATAGCCAGATTTAGATTAGAGAAGAAACCATGGACGAAACAATGGATGAAGACACAGCAGGTCCAGGGAATGTGACAACCCGTGGCTCCACCTCGCCAGACTATTTTCATTTTATAAACAAGTTAATGATAGTTTTCGCTTTAAGAGCTTGAGAGCGGCAGGGATCACTGGTGATCCCAGATTATTGTTGTTCAAAATTCATTACTCTTCAAAACCAACCCAGTCTCACCCCATGTCGTCAATATTTGACGGCACTTGACCATTCGTCAATATGTGACGCGGAGGGTATACCTTTCGCGTCATTTTTTGACGAACTGGGGACTTCAATACTATTACGTCCGTTGCATTCTCTTCTCCTATTTTCTTACCATTTCCGCGTCGGTTTAGGGTTAGATTTACATAATGACATCCCTACCCAAACCTAACTCTAACCCCAACGCCAGGTGACAACTGTTTCTAACCCCAACGCCAGGTGACAACTGTTTAATTTCGCGTACACTGTTTAATTTCGCGTACACTGTTTAATTTTGCGTAATCTAACCCTAAACCGACGCAAAATGGTAAGAAAATAGGAGAAGAGAATGCAACGGACGTAATAGTATTGAAGTCCCCAGTTCGTCAAAAAAGTGACGCGAAAGGTATACCCTCCGCGTCACATATTGACGAATGGTCAAGTGTCGTCAAATATTGACGACATGGGGTGAGACTGTGTTATCAAAACATCACACTCTTACTTGATCTGGACAAACTCAGCTTCACAAGACAGGTTTAAGACTCCAGCTTCGACATTTGACCGCTGTTTATGATAAAACTGGTTTGCAGTGACATTAATTTCTTAATTTATGCCAGGAGTGCAAAATAATTAATCTGTAACGTTCGTTATTTTGAATAGAAATCATCACTCATAAAACATTTATTCTCATCTTCTCCGGTTTATTAGTATTCAAATACATAAAATATACAGAATCCGCCAGGGCTATTAGTACAATGGTGCGCATATTTGAAGAAATAATGATTAATTATCACATGTTAGTAAAATATTTAGTCTTACAGAATAAGATTTTATTCATTTTCTACTGAATTATGCGATCTGAAGAGCTCAAAGAGCGAACGGAGTGAGATGTGTGTCTCCTCTTCCTGATTTGTGTCAGATTTGACCTCAGAGCTCTATCATTTGCTGTACAGCTGTCAATCATCTCACGTGGTTCAATGTGCACTGTGGCAGTAGTAATGCAAAATTTAAAAATGTACTCTTGTATTCTTGATACTCAAGTACTTTTAAAAACAAGTACTTTTTACTTTTACTTGAGTAGACAAGGAGTCCTCCCCATGTAGTCTGGTCTCGGTGAAAGCTGCAATGTTGATATTATATCTTGCGAGCTCCAAGGCCACCAGTAATAGGCAGGATCATGCTGCTTCTGGACATAACTACTCGATTTTTGTTTCAAATTTTTTACCATTGTCACTTGGGGTTGGGGTTAAAACGACTTTCTGTTATATAAAATTACATTCTAACCCAAACCCAACTCTAACCTTAACCCCAAGTGACAAAGGTTTAAAAAAAGGGAAGCGGCATGATCCTGCAGATCGTCGCATACGCTGAAGTCGCTAAACATGACGCTATCACCTTCTGGGATTCCCTTTCGTCTATATCCAACCCTAACGCTGGTTTCACACCGCATGCGTGAGCAGCGCGTGAGGAGAGCGTTTGCTGCGTGTGGCCATTGTGCTTTCACACCGGCTGCGTTTGCAGCGCATACTACACAGCAAAATCTGGAACCTCAGAATAACTCTTATAGAGTTAATTTCAACACTTTAAAAGTGTCTCATGGGGTCCACTCCCAATAGAGTTATTTTAACACTTTTGAAAGTGTTGGCACATTGACTCTTTTAAAGTGTTAGCAATTGACACTATACAGAGTTAAAAATCTAACTATAAATTGACACTAATCAGTGTTAAATATTTTTATTTGTGAAAAAATTTACTCCCTCGGTGTAATTTGTTAACTCCAATGTAGTGTTATATTTTTAAAACTATGGTGTTAATATGGTAAATGTAAAGACAGAAACATATTACGGTACTTTTGGGACAAAAACCTTTATTTTTAAACAGTTTTTTTAATGTAACAATACAGCAGTATAATCGATCATTATCATTATAAAACTGTTAAGGATTTTTTTTAAATGTCATCTGATCAACATTTATTAATGACAGAAATGTTTTTCTCAATGTATCATGCATTTAAGTGTTCATTAAATTAACATATATTAACATCCGAGACAACTTAAAAGCACATTTCCAATGTATAACAACAGTACAGATATTTCTAAATGCAGTTTATGGGATGCTTCAGTTCATACAAACAAGTTTGACTTCATTTCAATCCAAAATCCATGTTGGTCTTCACATAATAACAGCAGAATATGGTGAACCAGTAGCTGTAAGGAGGTGATATGATCCTCGGTCAGATCTTCGGACTATATATTGAACTTTTCTGTTAATAAAACAAAAATAAAAGTGAAACATTCATTATTAAAAAACAATAAACATTCATTATTAAAAAACAATACAGAATGCATTACAGAATTCACATACAGAACACATTACAAAATACTTTGAAAATAGTTATACATTTATGTTTTGCACAAAAATACTCACTTTGTTATAAAATTGCTTTTCGTCTGAAGATATTTTCATGTAGGCCTATTTCTGTGCTCCTCCAAAGTCTCCAAAGCAAATCTCCTGCACACATTAATGGATTTAAAAATATATATTTTAAACTTAAACAGCATATAAAGCAAAACAACAACAACAAAAAAACTCCCAAAAACATTATGAGTATGAATTGCTCCATCTGAGGCTAAGACCTAAACTCAACTGCTGCATTCATATAATGACAATAACACATGACTCTTGATACTCTTAATGTTTAACTTGATACTAACAGCAATATAAAACATAACACCTCACAACTCTCAAATGTATCTGATCAAAATTGTATTTATTGGACATTTACTTACCATTTACAGTGAAAGAGATGATCTTCTGCTTGAACTGCATCATCCAAAAACACGGTTCAGTGTGTGCTGTAAAAAGTGGGAGGTCTTCTCTATTTAACACCCTAAGAGTTAACAAACTCCACTAACAAAACACTGTAGGAGTTGATTTTTTTTAAAAGTGGTAACACTCTGTTTTGACACCAACTCTTTATTTTTATAGAGTTAAATAAAATAGTTTTAACTCAATCCAGTGTTAAATTAACTCAGAACTCTTTATATTTCCATTAACACCGTAATTTTAACTCTGCTAAATTTGCTGTGATGCAGTTAAAATAACAGTATAAAAATCTTAAGTTCACATTACATTATTTTACATGCATTTATGAGCAAACCTCTTCAATATGCTTTTTGAAGGTCAGTGTAATTTATATAACTGTGATTTGTTTAATCCACATTGTTTTCGTGCTGTTCTGGTCCGTGTAATGACAGATTGTAAAATCTGTTTCTCTGAAGTTTTACGATAAAATAAAGAATTCACTCAGTGATTGACAGCATGAAGCAGTCGATCGTGTTTCCCTTCAACAGTTTAAGCATAAGATTTAGATTTATAGATGAATCTATTTCTCTGAAGATTATTAACTCTTTCACCGCCAGCATTTTTTAAAAAAGTTGCCAGCCAGCGCCAGCGTTTTTCATGATTTTCACCAAAGTTTAATGCCTTCCAGAAAATGTTCTTCTTCAGATATATAAACATACAATATACCAAATGAAAGAACAGACCCTCTGCTTTCAAACAAAAAAAAAAACGTTTCATCCTACCTTGAGTAGTTCTTTTGTAATCAGCTTTTGAATATGGGTAGGTTTCTGCAAAAACACCACATTTTGAGCAAAAAGCAGAGATAATTCCATTTTTGTGACTGACTTTTCATAGAGATCCCATTCAGAGCGATCTTTAAAACAGACACGGACATGCAGCAGCTTGCCATAGGGCAATACTTCTGGGTTTAAAAAGTTGCGGATCCACCACCTGGTGGATAATAGCGGTATTGCGGAACGACGGAAAATCTCGTCATTGGCGTGGAAGCGTTTTCTCTTAATTGACGAGATATCTCGTCAATGGCGGGGAAAGAGTTAAGATAGATGAGGTAGTGCTGGGCAGAGAGTGAATGAACGCAGTCTTCTGGCAACAGTGTGTTAATATTTCATTGCTTTCTTTTAAATTGCTCAAAGTCATGACTGTTTCAAACACACTTGGCTTCACATTCATGATTTTATTGTAAAATTACACTTTTTCGCGTCAATCCAAGACCATTTAAACCATAAACAATGCACTGTCACTTTAATTGAGCGTGAGCAGCGCAGCAAAAATAGAGCAGACACCGGAACGATAGAAGCACTGCTGCTTCACCAACACTCCTGCCACGCGAGCACGCGCTGCTCACGCGTGTGGTGTACATGCTTTAACTTGTTAACTATGACGAGTGGATTCTGCCAATTCAAAGCCTACCCTTCCGTCGCCGCCAGTCTGTGTGGAGTTTTGAATGGATTTGATAGGGACTGCAGACGTAAGACCGGCAGTGACGTCACAGCGAGTGCATGGAAGAATTTATATAAAAAATTACGTGTACTAAGTACGTCTGAACTATGTACGTCACCGTACAACACGCCTGATACATACGTCGCCACTAAGCACGTCTGATAACCACGTCGCCACTAAGCACGTGTGATACATACGTCGTCTCTAAGCACATATGTAATACATACGTCGTCGCCAAATAACTACATGTGGTTTCAGTGCCGGTCTTTCCTATACGCAAATTACGCAATTTGCATAGGGCCCCGCACCACTAGAGGGCCCCCTTGATCTTAAGATATTGTAAAACCATACCAAATCTAAATTATTATTATGTTTAATGAAAACAAGACGCTATAATTTAAATAATTTGCAAACAGGCAGATGTATGTTTTTTTTTTTAAATACTTAATGATTTCTTTATTCACTGATATGTACTCGGACAACATGCAGGCTGTTTCTTAATCTGAAGGCTGCACCCTTCAGAGGTCACATTTGTAGGCTGCTGCATGCGCCATAAAGACGTATTTCAGAATATTAACAATTATAAAGTTGACTATTATTCTTAGTTAACGGTTAATTGATATATTATGCTTATAACTTGCAAATGAAATGCTTATTTAACTTAAATAAACCAAGCTTGATAACGTGCAGCGCGCATGCGACCTCCGGTGCATAACGCAGGAGAGTGATGTGCTAACGATGCGCATATAATTATGCTCACTATTGCTATAAAACGAAACTATTGCTGCGTCCGAAATCGCCTACTACCATACTATATAGTATGCAAAAAGCATTACTTTGCCTACTATATAGTATGGAAGTAGGCGGTTTCGGACGCAGCGTATCTGTCTGGAGCAGAAAAAAGAAAAAAAAAACGTGAAGCAAGGGAACAAGAAAAAGGTATGTGTTTGTAATATTTTAAAGTCTTGTTAGTATTGTCAAACAAAGCAGTGTAATCTTTTCAAAATACAACCCCAAAACAGAAAAAGTTGGGACACAGTAGAAATTGTGAGTAAAAAAGGAATGGAATAATTTACAAATCTCATAAACTTATATTTTATTCACAGTAGAATATAGATAACATATCAAATGTTGAAAGTGAGATATTTTGAAATGTCATGCCAAATATTGGCTCATTTATGATTTCATGACAGCTACACATTCCAAAAAAAGTTGGGACAGGTAGCAATAAGAAGCCATAAAAGTTAAATGTACATACAAGGAACAGCTGGAGGAGGACCAATGTTTAGGAATAGGAATGTTGTCCCATTCTTGTCTAAAACAAGCTTCTAGTTGCTCAACTGTCTTAAGTCTTCTTTGTCGCATCTTCCTCTTGATGATGCACCAAATGTTTTCTGTGGGGGAAAGATCTGGACTGCAGGCTGGCCGTTTCAGTACTCAGATCCTTCTTCTACGCAGTATTGATGTTGTAATTGATGCAGTATGTGGTCTGGCATTGTCATGTTGGAAAATGCAAGGTCTTCCCTGAAAGAGACAACGTCTGAATGGGATCATATGTATCTAGAACTTGGATAAACCTTTCAGCATTGATGGTGCCTTTCCAGATGTGTAAGCTGCTCATGCCACACGCACTCATGCAACCCTAAACCATCAGAGATGCAGGTTTCTTAAATGAGCGCTAATAACAACTTGGGATGTCATTGTCCTCTTTAGTCCGGATTAAATGGCATCCCAGTTTTTCAAAAAGAACTTCAAATTTTGATTCGTTGGACCACAGAACAGTTTTCCACTTTGCCAAATGTCCATTTTAAATGAACCTTGGCCCAGGGAAAACGCCTGTGCTTCTGGATCATGTTTAGATATGGCTTCTTTTTTGACCTATAGAGTTTTAGCCGGCAACAGCGAATGACACGGTGGATTGTGTTCACTGACAATGTTTTCTGGAAGTATTCCAGAGCCCATGTTGTGATTTCCATTACAGTAGCATTCTTGTATGTGATGCAGTGCCATCTAAGAGCCTGAAGATCACGGGCATCCGGTATGGTTTTCCGGTCTTGACCCTTACGCACAGAGATTGTTCCAGATTCTCTGAATCTTTGAATGATATTATGCACTGTAGATGATGATAACTTCAATCTCATTGCAATTTTTCTCTGAGAAACTCAGAAAACTATTTTTCCCTGCAGCATTTGGGGAATTGGTGATTCTCTGCCCATCTTGACTTCTGACCGACACTGCCACTCTGAGAGGCTCTTTTTATATCCAATCATGTTGCCAATTGACCTAATAAGTTGCAAATTGGTCTTTCAACTGTTCCTTATATGTACATTTAACTTTTCTGGCCTCTTATTGCTACCTGTCCCAACTTTTTTTGGAATGTGTAGCTCTCATGAAATCCAAAATGAGCCAATATTTGGCATGGCATTTCAAAATATCTTACTTTCAACATTTGATATGTTATCTATATTCTACTCAGGGATGGGCAGTATTTCAAATACATGTATTTAAAATACGTATTTGAAATACAAAATAGTATTTTGTATTTTAAAGCCTTTGAAAAAAAATGAAATGTAATTTGTATTTAAATACATTTAAGATGAGTATTTTTGTATTTTTAAAATACTCAAAATACTTTGAGCCAGTCAACCAGTGAGGGTGCTGTTTTCATGCATCAACTAGTTCAGACCAGAGCAGGTAAGCAAATATATCTGTGCAGCTTTTAGTGGGCAATAATTGAAATGTTGGAGTGGGAAAAAAAAGCAAGGGCGATTGAATTATTGGGTGTGATGTGATTTGTGTTATTATAACTGTCGCGAAAGGAAATTCAAATTCACACTTGCACATTGGCAGGCAGTTGCACGTTGCACGACTGAGACAGAGTGTGGAACGCTGACAAATAGGCCTACACTTTTGACTTAAAGGAAAACCACAATTTTTAATATTTTACTATGTTCTTACCTCATCTTAGACAAATTAATACATAACTATCTATTTTTAATGCATGGAGGAAGAGCACTTAGTTTGCAGCATTTCGACCTCAGCGCGCAGTATACTGCGCCAGAGGTTGAAGTGCTGCAAACTAAGTGCTCTTCCGCCATACAATATAGTTCTCATTTTTATTCACTTAAAAATCACGTTTTACTTTGTGCAACCATACTTACTCGTGTAACTACTGTCTTTGAATGGGGAAAACATGGAAGTGTTTTGTGGCTTCTAAATTCTTCCCTGTTTAGATCCTAAGGAATAAATGGGACTAGGCTAAATGCTAACACATTCATGACACGCGGTGCAAAGATGAAGTGCACATATTGAAAAAAGATAGGCATGTATTCATTCATCTAAGTTGAGGTAAGAACATAGTAAAATATTGAAAAACTGTGGTGTTTTGCTTTAAAGGCCCTTTCACACTTGACGCGGCAAGTGGTAGAATCAGCAGCACACAGTTGCTGATTTCTTTTTAGCTTTGTGCAGTTGAAGCCTTGTTTACACGTTTGCAATTCGCATGGCTCTACTCTACGGCCTGAACCTGCTGAACCTGCAGGCTCCTCAGTAAACCTACAAGACTTTTATGCTTGATGTGCTCTCTGTTGTATAATTCTGTAAATAGGGACTTTAAGCAACAACTGGGAATGAATCGGCTACGGCGACCGGAAGTATGCTGTCACACCGCCGTAGCCAGGAACGTAAAAATCACTAAGCAACCGTAAACAGGACAGCGCAACGCGGCATTAATTCATTTATTGAGAAACTAAAAAATGTCATTTAAAAAAGCAAGAGAAGGCAATTTTTTTAGATTTAAGCAATACTTGAAAACATTGAATACTTAAAAATCTTTAAAATTAGCTTAAATTAATTTTTTTTAACACATATTATATAAAAGACTTGTGGTACAATCATAAACTGATGCAATGACAAAGTCATTTGCCATAAAACATAACATTTATTTACACAATCTCTCACGTTGTAGCGACTACGGCAAATCAGCTGTTCTCCTGTAGTAGACCATTACAGTAGAACGTCGCAAAGTAGCAGTTAAATTCGCGCATGTGCAATACAACGCCAGAATGGCTGTTGCTTAAAGGCCCTAAAGACAGAGGGCGACTCGTGAGTAATTGTTCTCAAAACCATCAAAAAGCAGCAATGAGAGAAAGTAGTTTGCCGAATAATTTGTCAAACACTTGTCTCGTGAGAAGTAAATACGTTTAATTTTTTTCACATATAAACTGTTTAGGTTGTGGGTCGATGACACATGAAAAAGTTTTTATGATGTTTTTATAAAACATCACTTTACTTGAAGGGGTGTTCATAAGGCTGACATGACACATTCATAATCATGACATGACACGTGTCATGAATATGAAGGGGATTTTATGGACATTTATGACAACTGTCATTAAGTGTCATTTGTTCAGTTTTGTCATTTTTATTGCAAAGATGACATTGTTTCAGATGTCTTTGTTATGACAACTTGACATTAACCCATACATCATAACTTGCCATGACAACTTGACATTAACCAAGACAACATAACTGACCACTTTTTACCAGTGATACAAATTGAACACTTAATGACATTTAAAACACAGTTTAATGTAACCCACAAAGCTAGGTAGCTTGTTAAGTTTGATAATTATTGTTTATGATTTATAACAAGTTGTGTTGTATTGGTTTATGTGTCAAGTTGTCATAAAAAAGATATCTCAAACAATGTCATCTTTGCATTAAAAATTACATAATTGAGTAAATGACACTTAATGGCAGTTGTCATAAATGTGCATAAAATCTTCTTCATATTCATGACACATGTCATGTTATGATTAGGTGTCATGTCAGTCTTATGCACACCCCTTCAAGTAAAGTGTTACCAAGTTTTTTTTCTAGTTTTTTCATTTCCTACAGGGCAGGGGAAAGCAAGTTTCTAAGCAGTTGCACACATCTAAATGCTTTTTGGCATTCAGAAATAGACAGTGATAGATTTCAGCCTAATAGGGATACTTGCACTGAATCACCAATTTCACATGTATTTTGTGTATTTTCAAAATACAAAATACTGTATTTGTATTTAAATACATTTTTCCTCACAGTATTTTGTATTTGTATTTAAATACATTTTTCGACACAGTATTTTGTATTTGTATTTGAAATACATTTCCATGTATTTATGCCCATCTCTGATTCTACTGTGAATAAAGTATAAGTTTATGAGATTTGTAAATTAGTCCATTCCTTTTTTAATCACAATTTCTACAGTGTCCCAACTTTTTCTGTTTTGGGGTTGTAATAGCCTACTTACAGATTTCCAAATTCAAATTTCCATATTGTTTCGTTTGCACTTTATATGTAATTTTCAGTAATTGATAATTTGTCAGTAAATAAAGTTAACAACATTTATGCACTTTAATGTGTTTGTCTTTCAGTTTGTTTAGGTTTGGTAAATGGGTAACGTTTTAAATTGTTATTTTTTTACTGTATTAAGAGTATGTATTTATATTTATATGTGCTTCTCACAACACATTTTAAATCAAAACAGCTTTACAGCAAATACATGTTTCATGTTAAAATCAGCAAGTTTATCAGTCAGGGTTTCAAAGTAATGTGCATATGGGAATAATATACAGCTAAAATATCCTTGAATAAAATAATTAAATTAAATTTTTTAAATAAAATTAAAATAAGTAAGAGCTGTCAAAACTGAAAAATATAAATAACTTGTTTTTATTTATATAGCCTAATCAAAGTAATTGAACTGGTGCAGTTATATTGTTCTACTGGGTACTGTGGTAGATTTAGTCTGTAATCATTCGATGTGTTGTATGTACTATACAGTCTTCCTCTTTGGCCCAGTTTACCATCACAAGAAAGTGTTAAAAGTGTTAAAAGTGTTTTTTTCATGACTGGTGTACCCCTTTCATGTGTTTCAAATATTTATCTTATCAGTGATTGTTTTCTGTTTATTAATTCAGTCAAGTGGAGGAATTTGAAAGAGGGTTTACTAGTTCACCTGGCCATTTAGTCTTAATAATTATTGGTAAATTAACGTGGCTTTCTGTTCTCGAAGGGAGTTGTGAACCTTCAAAGAGAGTGAACCTGGGGCCGGGGCTTAAGCCCAAACTTCAAGCCCCCTTTAATGGAACTGCAGAGAGGTAGAAAGAGAAGATGGGAAGGAGCTAGGCTTGGAGGCGCAGAGACTGGTGCTCATATATGTTCTTAATTATGAGTGACAGGCCTGAATGATTAGGCTCCTCCAGAACCTACATTTAGAACTTCATATACCCCAAACAAATTGAGAAAAGAGTGGGAAATCTTAACATACCACTGTGTTCAACACAAACTGGGCTAAAATATTATATGAGCTACATGTATGTACATGTTTGTATTTTTGAGAGAAAAATGTTTATGCGTGGTTTTTAAAAAAGCAACATTTTTAAGTCACTGATATAAGTCCACAAAACCCATACTAAACATGTTTTAACAAGACTTTCCTAAACAGAATCTAGTAGTCTAGAGTTTTTTCTTTAAAATGATGTGAAAATCATTCTGCTTACTTATTCAGATAAAACAATATATTGATTTAGAAATTATAAGACACTTTTTGTTTAGACGGGCCGTATGCGAGAAGGATTGATTGACAGCTAGCAAACAAAGGCTCGCATAATGAGCTGCATAATGAGCTGCATAATGAGTCTATAGGCAGGAATCTGAGAGGGAATTGCAGTAAAGAATGTAGAGGACAAAAGGAATATATACATGTTTGTTTGTGGTTTATTAAGAAGTTAAGAATCAAAATAGAATTGACGGTCAATGGGACATTTTCAGTTTATTTGGAAACAAACTCTATTTAAAAACTTAACTTGTATAAACTAAGAAATTGATCAGAGCTGCTAATGTTACCATATAACTTTATGTCCAAAAAGTGTGAATATGTTTTTCCACTTCATAGTTTTGTACTGATGAGAGGGATGCAGACCTGTAAGAGAGTTATAAACAGCTGGAAGCTTAAATTGTGCACAGAAATACCCTTACATACATAACTGATGGGTAAATATCACTGATAGCACTACATTCAGATAAACTATCATGTACATAAACTAAATTCAGAACATCTCAGATAAACATCTGCAGTGATTGGTTTTATAAAAAGCTGTTTTCAGATGACTGTTTCAGATGCCCACCCCCTTATCGTCTAGCTTCTGTTTGTAACACGTTTCTGTAAGCACGTATGAACTTTAAAAAAAACATTGTGTAACCCCTTTTCTCAAATTAGTGTAATTAATAACTAATTTAAGTATTGGTAAATGAGATCTGGGCTAGTATCAGAAGCTCTAGATACGACTACGGAGCCTAAAAGAGTCAAATGTTGGCAGAAAACAGACAACACAAAATAGGTAAATTTAAAAATGTATTATAAAAAATAAATAAATTATTTACAATCCCTGCCTACCTAAGCCGGCTTCCTGAGTGCACAGTGCACCATAAACTCAAAATAAATAACTCAATTGAGGAAAGAGTCCATGGAAGTTCTCAGTGTGTTTGTGTGTGTTCCTTGAAGTATATATATGTGTTCTCTTCACTACCCGGGTAGGTTTACGTGTTCTTATCTGTATTTAAAATGGAGGCATATGATGATGATCATAGGTCCAAAGATGCCACAGCTGGCCACACCAGTCTCTTGGTCTGTTCAGTTCTGCGGTTGGCTCGCCACTGACCGCTAGGGTCAGAATCAGATCTATCCCTTTCTAAAAACCAATCTATACATACAGTACAGAGTGCATTAATCACAATTGCCTCATTTCTATTCAAATCTAATCAACTTTTCTCCATTCAAATGTCAAATCAAATATAACCAATTGTAAAGGATATAAATACTCTAATCATTATGCAAATGAATAGTTATACATCACACCACATAAGTCAGTTCCAATAAACAACAATTAATCAATCAATAACTTCCATCTCACAATACAAAAATAAATCATAGGATTTCTGAAATAGATATTGATGCTTGAAACTTTTAAATCTATTTGTGCATCTTAATAACATTTTAAATGTTACATTTTAACATATGTATTCTTCTTATCAGTTAAGTTCTTCATATAAATATAAACATGTATATTGACAATTAAATGTACTAATTCACCCTTATAAAACAAATAATCAATCAAGTGACTTTTTAAGTCAATAAAACAGTATTAAGGCACCTTTAACGGTGTACAGCATAACGGATCAAATCAACATGCATTTAAATGTAAACAATTAGTATGCGAGATTAACGATCTTTTATGGGCATCTTAAATAACATAAAACAATACGAATCTGTGTTTATATGGTATTAAACAGCAAAAATCATGTTCACAACTCCGATTGGTTTTAAAAGAACGATATTTTGCGCTATAAAGGAGCTTGCGCAATCATCATAACACTCGTTTTAGTATTAACATCCTTACCGGAGGTATCTTGAAAAACTCAATATCAGCAGCTTAACTTTCTCTCTGTCTCACTGCTTTCAACCTAATAAATAAACAATATTTCAATAAATGGTATAAGATTTTTCTTTGAATTTCTATCCTTTAGAGGATATTATTCATACCAGATCTTGATACTTTCTAACAGCGTCTTCACCGGAGGAAAGTCATCAAGTGTTTGTTTTACTGGTAGGTTGCCTGGCAACTTGCAGGCAGAGTGATTTCTTTGCGCCACTCGCAGGCGATAAAGAGAATTGCACTCAGTAACTTGTGTGGGTTACACTCTCCCCTCCTAAAATATGCACGTCCCTGTGCATAGCAATCTTTAAACAGTTATCATTGGGAGGGACAGGACAGGGGAATGAGCTGACGCATCACTCTCACTTATGAGATCGTCCCACACAGTGGTCAGCCCTTGAAAGAATGACTTTACCACTGTGACTAAGGGGTTTCCCAGTTCAGTGTATTCCAGCCGCCTAGGTGGCTGACGATTTCTCAGGGACCTCCTGACTAGGTCATCTGTTACTACTTGTTCCTCCGTCCCCTTAATCTCATTTTCTCCTTCATTTTCAGAAACATTTGTCTCATCACATTCTGGCATGTCGGAAGGGACTGGAAGTTGTTTAGTGAAGTCATCATTCGAGCCTTTAACAAAGTTTCCACTGTCAGATAGGTTTGTCTCTCGTTCTACAGGTTCACTTCCAGGTAGGTCTTCTATTTCCACAGGTAAGTTTTCAGGTAAGTTTTTTATTTTCACAGGTTTATTTCGTGGTAAGTGTTCTAATTCTCCAGATTCATTTCCAGGTAAGTTTTCTATTTCCACAGGTTCATTTCCAGGTAAGTTTGGATTCAGGGTTACTCGGTTGACTGGAGAAACATCAGGTAGGCTACTCTCATTTGCTGGGACATCATCAATCACCTTGTTGAGGTTTGTCGTCAGATTCTTATTAGAATGGCTTGAACCATGGTGTCTTGGAACATTTCGTGAGACAATATATCTGGTTACTTCTGGAATTGATTCTTTTAGAGACCAAGTAACAGGAGTGATTTCATCTTCATCTGAGGACTGATCAACTTCTCTGGTGTCACTGTGAATGTTCTGGCGTGTTTTGCGACGCTCAAGTGGTTTAGGTTGTTCTTCTGGTGTTACATGGAGGAACCAACATGGGAGCAAGAGGTCTCGATGCAGTGTGCGCCAGGGGCCTTCTCCAGTCTCTGGCTTTACTGTGTAAACGGGAAGGTCTTCAGCTTTCCTCACTACCACATGGACAGTAGACTCCCATTTATCTGCAAGCTTGTGCTTTCCACGAATGCGTACATTCCATACAAGTACTCTGTCTCCAATGTCCAGAGCCGAAGGAGCAACACGCTTGTCAAACCTTGTTTTGTTCTTTTTAGCCACCTTGAAAGCACTCCTTGTAGCTATTTTGTAGCTCTCCTCGAGGCGGGATTTGAGGTGTTTTACATATTGGGAGTGTGACTTTTGTTGCTCTTCTTTGACAGGTAAGCCAAATGCAAGGTCGACTGGCAGGCGTGGCTGGCATCCAAACATCAACTCATAGGGTGTGAACCCAGTCACTTCATTTCTGGTACAATTATACGCATGGACCAAAGGCTTTACAAAGTCCTTCCAGTGTGACTTATCCTGGTTTTCCAGAGTGCCAAGCATGTCCAACAGAGTGCGGTTAAACGTTCCACCGGGTTGCCCCTTGGGTGGTATGGAGTTGTTCTAATTTTCTGTATGCCTGCAACTTCACACAGTTGTTTGATTAACCGTGACTCAAAATCAGGACCTTGGTCGCTATGCAGTTTCTCTGGAATGCCATAATGGATGATGAAATTGTCCCATAAGCACTTTGCAACTGTTTGGGCCTTTTGGTTTGATGTTGGGATAGCCACTGCGTATTTTGTAAAATGATCTGTGATCACAAGAATGTCTTTTGTGTTGCTTCTGTCTGGTTCTATTGACAAGAAGTCCATGCAGACCAATTCAAGCGGTCTTGTTGTCCTGATGTTCACTAAAGGTGCTGCCCTCTGAGGTAAGGTTTTCCTGAGCACACACCTGTTACACATCTTAATTTTCTTCTCAATGTCAGAGGACATCCTCGGCCAGTAGAATCTGGCTCTGACCAAGTCCAGCAGGCGGTCTTTTCCCATATGACCCATGTTGTCATGCAGGCTCATTAAGACTGTCTCACGAAGTTCTTCAGGTAAGACTAGCTGGTACTGTGTTTGGCCTTCTTCTTGGCGTGTTCTATAGAGGATGCCGTTCTGCAGTTCAAGTCTGGTTAACTCTCTCAACAACAGAGGTAGGTCTGGAAGCAAAGCTCTCACAGCGGGTGGTGGTTTCTCGTCACTCTCAATCTGGGAGATGACATGTCTAATGCACTGGTCGGCTCTCTGTTTGTCTCTGAGATCTGCTTCTGATAGGTGGGGGACACTGGGGAGGCCTCCAAGCTCATCTTCCTTCTCAAAACTGTCAGGTACAGCATCTCCAGAGATGGCAAGGCTCTCGACGAGGGAGATGTTTCCATCTTTGCCCATTTCATCATTGGCACAATAGATCAGTTGTCTCTCACAGATGGCATGAACAACCCCCTGATTCACAGCTTCAATGTTATCTGGATCTGACAGATGATGTTGTGTGAACTGGCAGATCCTGTCCCACTCTTTTTGAGATGAGGGGTCGTCACGCAGATTGCCATGGGGACGTCGCGACAGTGCATCAGCATCTCCATTGTGCTTTCCCGGCCTGTACTGGAGTTTGAAGGAGAAGGTAGAGAGAGCAGCTAACCACCTGTAGCTGGTTGCATCAAGTTTGGCTGAGGTGAGTATGTAGGTAAGGGGATTGCTGTCAGTAACTACTGTAAACTGATTGCCATAGAGGTAGTCACTAAACTTCTCTGTTACAGACCATTTCAGCGCTAAGAACTCAAGCTTATGAGCTGGATAACGGGACTCACTACGTGATAACCCTCGGCTTGCATAGGCGATGACACGCAGCTGTCCCTCCTGCTCCTGATATAAAGCCGCTCCGAGGCCAGTGCACCTCGCATCTGTGTGAAGGATGTAAGGAAGTGCAGGATTTGCAAAGGCCAAAACTGGGGACATTGTCAACTTGCCAATGATCATCTCAAATGCCTGCTGGCAGGCGGGAGTCCAACGGTTCAGAAATGATTCTTTGGGGTGGTAGTATTGGCCATTTTTTTCCTTGGACTTTGAGTGCTTTCTTAGAGGTGGGTATCCAGATGTTAAGTCGTTCAAAGGTTTCATTATACTTGAATAGTCTTTAATGAACTTTCTATAGTAGCCACAAAATCCAAGAAAGGCTTTCAACTCTTTCAGATGTTGAGGGACTGGCCAGGTCTTTAGCGCTGCAATCTTTTCTGGGTCTGTCTCTACGCCATGCTCTGAGACCACATGGCCCAAGTACCGGACTGAAGACTGGAAGAATTTACACTTTTCTGGGGACAACTTGAGCCCATACTCCTTCAGGCGGTTGAGAACCTTGGTGAGTCTGACCTCATGATCTTCTAAAGTTTTCGAGAAAACTATCAAGTCATCCAGGAAAACGACAACTTCCTTAAAATTCATGTCTCCCATGCATTTTTCCATCAGTCTCTGGAAGGTACTTGGGGCATTTGTCACCCCCTGGGGCATACGATTAAATTCCCAAAATCCAAGTGGGCATACAAAGGCGGTCTATGGCCTGTCAGCCTCCTCGACTTCAATTTGATAGTAGCCAGATTTTAGATCGAGGACGCTGAACCACTTGGAACCAGAGAGTGCTGTAAAGGTGTCATCCATCCTTGGAAGTGCATAGGCATCTTTCACTGTCTGCAGGTTCAGTTTCCTGTAGTCTATACAGAGGCGTACTTGGCCATTCTTCTTCCTGACTACAACGATTGGAGAGGAGAATGGAGACTCACTCTCACGAATCACCCCAGCATCGAGAAGCTCTTGAAGATGTTGACGAACAGCTTCTACGTCATGTGGGTGTATCGGTTGAGCTCTTAGTTTGAATGGTGTTTCATCGGACAGTTTGATATGATGCTTGACTTTGTCTGTTCTTCCAAAGTCTGCATCGTTCTGGGCAAAGACTTCAGGCATGCTATTTAATTTTTGAATAATTCTGTCTTTCCATTCTGGAGGGACCGGGGACTCGCCAAAGTCAAAGGCTAGGTTAGCTGCTTTGGAGGGTTCTGGTTTAGCTGGATTGGTCACACTCTGCTTATGAGATAAGATGACTTGGATTGCATTGAGCTCAGCAATCACACTTTTAGCTGGGATAATAATGTCATGTTCAGACTCATTTGAGACCACAATCTTTGTCTTTATTGTGATCTTATCGTGTAAATCTTATTTTTACATTTTCTTTTTTATATATTGTTTTCTCATTTCTGTGTAAAGCACTTTGAATGACCTCTGTGTATGAAATGTGCTATACAAATAAACTTGCCTTGCCTTGCCTTGCCTTGGTAGTTTGCCTGGTAGATCAATGAGACATGGCTTTACTAACAGCCCTCCAGGTAGAGAAGAGGATGAAGGGTACTCCATGATAGCAGACCTCTCAGTATGGAACTCTTTAACTGATGCCACTCCCTCCAAAACAACTGTTCCTCCAGCTGGAATTAGTTTTCTGTCTCTGCCTTGCATTCTCACAAGCCCGATATTACTGTCATGACTTTGTTCTTGTCTCAGTTGAAGTATTTTCAGCACTGTTCTGTAGCCGTTTGGGACAGGGTGGTGACTTGCTGAACTTTTCTCTTTACACATGCCATACACTACATCGAGCGTGTTTGTACCAACAAGTATCTGGTAGCCTGAAGTGCCACTGTCTGGGACAACCAAGGCCAATGTTGGGACTTCATATTCAACTCCAAGGAACTGTTTTGGGAAGGTGATTGTGACTGCGACATATCCAAGGTAGGGCACAGATTGACCATTGGCCCCTTCAACTTATAGAGTGGTTCGATCTGTTGCTCATGTAGGTATTGATCATAGAAAGACTTTGTGACTGTGGTTACTTGTGAGCCTGTGTCAAGGAGACAGGTGAACTGTTTGCCTTGGATGGTAACTTGGCCTGTGCTTCGCGTGCCTATAAGTTTTTTTTGGAACTCTAAAGGGGTGTTTCCTAACATTAGATTGGTTCAGGGTAGCACTGAACTTTGGTTTGGGTTTGGTATCACTTTTATCTTTAGCAGGGCTTTGGTGAACTGCTTCAGCCTCAGTTTGCCCTGCAACTGAGACTCTATCTAAAAATCCCTATTGTCTGGTGAGTGCTCTTTAGCCTCCCAGAGGCGTCGTTTTTCTTTCAGTTTATTTCTCTTCTCATTGACAAGAGTGGGGTTTGGATCATTACTGCAAGCTGAGGAAATGTGACCGTCTTCGCCGCAGTTGAAACAATACCAAGGTCTCGGCTGGGTGCTTGTCTTTGAGCTGGTAGGTTTCCAGCTTGGTGCTCTGGGGTCAAGTTTGGAAACTGGCCCACTTGATAGTATCAGAAGCTCTAGATACGACTACGGAGCCTAAAAGAGTCAAATGTTAGCAGAAAACAGACAACACAAAATAGGTAAATTTAAAAATGTATTATAAAATGTATTATAAAAAATAAATAAATTATTTACAATCCCTGCCTACCTAAGCCGGCTTCCTGAGTGCACAGTGCACCATAAACTCAAAATAAATAACTCAATTGAGGAAAGAGTCCATGGAAGTTCTCAGTGTGTTTGTGTGTGTTCCTTGAAGTATATATATGTGTTCTCTTCACTACCCGGGTAGGTTTACGTGTTCTTATCTGTATTTAAAATGGAGGCATATGATGATGATCATAGGTCCAAAGATGCCACAGCTGGCCACACCAGGCTCTTGGTCCGTTCAGTTCTGCGGTTGGCTCGCCACTGACCGCTACGGTCAGAATCAGATCTATCCCTTTCTAAAAACCAATCTATACATACAGTACAGAATGCATTAATCACAATTGCCTCATATCTATTCAAATCTAATCAACTTTTCTCCATTCAAATATAACCAATTGTAAAGGATATAAATACTCTAATCATTATGCAAATGAATAGTTACACATCACACCACATAAGTCAGTTCCAATAAACAACAATTAATCAATCAATAACTTCCATCTCACAATACAAAAATAAATCATAGGATTTCTGAAATAGATATTGATGCTTGAAACTTTTAAATCTATTTGTGCATCTTAATAACATTTTAAATGTTACATTTTAACGTATGTATTCTTTTTATCAGTTAAGTTCTTCATATTAATATAAACATGTATATTGACAATTAAATGTACTAATTCACCCTTATAAAACAAATAATCAATCAAGTGACTTTTTAAGTCAATAAAACAGTATTAAGGCACCTTTAACGGTGTACAGCATAACGGATCAAATCAACATGCATTTAAATTAGGGCCGGGACTTTAACGCGTTAATTAAGATTAATTAATTACACAAAAATAACGCGTTAAAATTTTTTAACGCATTTTAATCGCACTTATTTTTGCACCGCGGAACATTTCTCATGAGTTTCGGCGGACCGATTATACTGGAGCACCAACTAGCGTTCATGACTTCACAACAAACCACAGTGAACATGAACCAAGAGGCTGATGAGATCGCTTTGGTTGGCCCCGTGGATGGGAATTTTTTTATAAAAAACGAACGGATGTAAGCGTCGATAAAAGCATGGTTGTGTGTAAGCTATGCAACAAGGAATTCACATATCACCGCAGCACATCGAGCATCTCAATGCAAAACATACAGCAGCTAGCGTGGACATTAGCCCGACTCCGGGCACAACGACTTATTCGGACGGGATTAGTTTTACATAGGGATGTGGGGTAAAGCAAGTTTTTATCAGAGCTTCTCGTGATTTTAGTCCAGTCCGAATGCTCCATGTCAGTAATCATTACGGACAATGTCAGTAAAGATTACGGCGTCTTTTACCTTCTGTAAAAAGGTCCGGAGAAATTACCTCAGGTAATACAAATCCAGTGCGAATAGACCAGCTGTAAATATACACGTAAATCGCGTCATTTCCTTTTAATTTGCGGGTTTCTTTTAAATATAAAAGCGCTTAAAGAAGCGTTTACTTGCGTTCTAGACGGAGAAACAAGTCAGTTACAAGTCAGTTTCTGAATAAAACACGACACAAACTTTAAAAAAAAAGTCAAATTTACTTCTCAGAGGCATGGAACTGTTTATGAAACTGACGTTCTCCCCAAACTGAAATTAAACACAGTGTTTCGCGTTTTCCTTGTCTGTGTCATGTTGTTTGCACATCTGATATCTGGAAGCAAGGTAACGTGCACGTGAAGACGAGAGGTGACGCGCTGCGCCAACGAGTTACCCCTCCCACTTCTGAATGTTTTACAGAGATTTCTAATCCCGTCCGAATTGACCATTAATATTACCGACGTCCTGTGGTAAAATTACATTACGCCATCTACCCCTGTAAAACCAATCCTGTCCGAATAGGGCTCAATAAACAATATTTTGTTGCTTAAGCTTATGTATTCAGTCATTATTCATACTAAAATCCATGTAAAAAATTACTTCTTAATGTTCTCAGGTCAAATATTTATATGCGATTAAAATGCGATTAATTTAGATTAATTAATTACAAAGCCTCTAATTAATTAGATTAATTTTTTTAATCGAGTCCCGGCCCTAATTTAAATGTAAACAATTAGTATGCGAGATTAACGATCTTTTATGGGCATCTTAAATAACATAAAACAATACGAATCTGTGTTTATATGGTATTAAACAGCAAAAATCATGTTCACAACTCCGATTGGTTTTAAAAGAACGATATTTTGCGCTATAAAGGAGCTTGCGCAATCATCATAACACTCGTTTTAGTATTAACATCCTTACCGGAGGTATCTTGAAAAACTCAATATCAGCAGCTTAACTTTCTCTCTGTCTCACTGCTTTCAACCTAATAAATAAACAATATTTCAATAAATGGTATAAGATTTTTCTTTGAATTTCTATCCTTTAGAGGATATTATTCATACCAGATCTTGATACTTTCTAACAGCGTCTTCACCGTAGGAAAGTCATCAAGTGTTTGTTTTACTGGTAGGTTGCCTGGCAACTTGCAGGCAGAGTGATTTCTTTGCGCCACTCGCAGGCGATAAAGAGAATTGCACTCAGTAACCTTGTGTGGGTTACAATTGCATATGGCGGGCATGTGCACAAGCTCGCGTCTCTGCGTAAACAACGCTGCGCTCATAAATAAACGGTGTCATGTGTAAAGCGCATTGTATCGAATTGCGTTGCATGTAAACAATATATGGAATCATATTACAGCACACACTTAAAAGACTGAAAGTTGCCATGAAGGATACGAATGTGAATTACTTTGTTTATCACTGTATGTCATGTAACAGTTATCCACCATTACGTGAGATCACGCGTCCTCGTTTGTAAACAATTGGAAAGTTTTTCCATCCGAAGTGTGCAGTCTGCTGAGGTTGCTTGTGTAGGCTGAACTGCACAAGCCATAAGCATATTACATGATAGCGAATATAAATGGGGATAAATTAACTGTTACTTACTTCAAATTTCCTCCTCCAGTGCGTCCTCCATTGTTCTTTCTTCTTAGGTAACGTTAAAGATAAACGCTTCTCTTCCTCAATGTCCAGACAAAAATGAAGATATTCCTCAAGTGTGTAAAGTTTATCTTTCAAACATGTGTTAAAGTCTTTAAATCTGATAAAACTTTTTTGTTAGTTGACACCCGTTGACAGTAGCAAAATGTTCAACTAAATCTTAATAACTAGTGACTTACCTAGTGAAATGCCGCCACACTGGGCTCAATATTCCCTCTGAGCGAGGCCACTTAGCACCGATTTTGAAAGAATTATGGCTAGACTAATGCTGCGTTCCAGAGCCCATACAGACCAGTGGGATGTAGGACTTATCCTACCTCCAACTAGGAAAACTGCACTGGAATGCCTGTCGAAGTGGAGAACAGCTCCTTAAGAACAGCTGTTTTCGTGATGCTGATAAGGACTTTGCCCGCACAACCTCACACCAGGTGACTTCCCTGTGTAGAGCAGCTAGTGTGGACGCCAACTTGTCAGGGGAATTCACAATAGCTGAACTCCAGACTGCCTTGAGTAAGACCAAACAAGGGAAAGCACCAGGCCATGATTACATCCACCCTGAGTTTGTGATCCACCAGAGTGCAAGAACATCTGAATGGCTCTCCTCATTCTACTCAACATGCCTTCGGAGGTCCAAGCTCCCGAGGATATGGCGCCGCGCTGCCGTCATAGCCCTTCCAAAACCAAATAAGCCTGCTGAAGACCCCAAATCCTACCGACCCATCTCACTGCTCTGCGTCCCATTCAAAATCATGGAGAGGCTGATCTATAATCATATCGAGCCAATAGTGGACCCTCATCTTCCACGGGAATGTAAGAATTTTGATTGATCCTGACCAAAAGGTCAGCCCTTCCTGGGAACACAGCATGGATGCCTGAGAGTGCAGTGTGTGTGCCCTGTAGGTGCCCGAGGCAGCAAGGACATCAAAAGAGAACTTTTGCAACACAACAACTTTCCTCCGGGACTCACGGCAGGGGACCAAGACCCCCAAAACACCCCTCTCGGGAACCAGAACTGTATCTCGATTACAGGAGACTCCCTGGAGAGTTACACTTGATTTTCAAACACCACATCTCCATACAAATGATGGACCTGCAGACAAATGTCTGACCCCTCTACCCCTCCTTTCCTTGTTTCCTCCTCAACACAGGACAGTTTACAGCACACCAGATGATTATGTGTAAGAAAGGTCATATCAAATGTAAATAACAGTGGAAAATATTCATGTTTCATTTCATTACAAAGGTTTTATCGCGACTGGTACACAGGTCTCATTCTCACATCAATAAAGGTTTAATAGAGTAAGAAAACTTAACTCTACCCAAGGGGCGTACACCCCACTACAAATGTATCCAGGACGAGGTGCCTCCCATAGGTCTGTAAGAACCAATCACTGCAAACTTCCATTGATAAATAATGTTTACATAATGTTTATTCTATCTGGGTATATAAGGAGAGCTGAAAAACATTTCTGGGAATCTGTAACCAGATATCCCGCACAATTTACTGTGTGTCGTCTTTACCAGGTATGAAAGGTTTTTATATTTCCTGTTTGATGTAAATACTATTGGTTTGTATTTGTGTTACATTTTATTTGAACTGTGAATTGGCTTTGAATTGTGATTTTCTTACCTGGTTAATAAATTGTTAAGTTTGATTTATTCTGTGTTGCTCGGGAAATGTTGACACTGCAAGTAATATCGTTGTATCCGTAGTTACCGTAAGGACTGAAATCAGGCTAGGATCGGCCCAAACCCAGTTAGATAGTGAATAATACATCAGCTGAGGATTTGTGAGATACGAATAGCAATTGGCGTTAGTTTAAGTGTACTTAGAAGCGTGGAGGCTGTGTTTCCGTTTAGAGTAACATTTCTGATTACTCTAAATAGGGTCAGCCTCAACCTCTGTTTATTTCAATGTTATTCTATTCATTAATCTTGATTAGAAATAATAATTGTAATAATTAAGTGTCACCTCTAAGGGGACTAAATAAAGTATGTTTAAAGTTGAGCACGCAGAAAGCGGCCGCTTAAGCGTATAGTCCAACCTCTGGCAGCGACCAACACTGATTCGCTTATGACCGTTGACCAGTATATTAATTATGAGGCCCATACTAGGATCATGTGCGACTGTGAGAACCGAATGAACGAGTGTAATACCAGAGCTTTATCAGAATAAATAAACAAACATCCATTCAAATTATACTATTAATAAATAACAATCCACATAAATATTAATTATGTCTTATTTAATTGGAGTCAGATAAGAGCTTAATAATCTAAATGAAGAAATGTATAAATCCATATCTTATTATCCAATGTGAAAGGAAAGACTGAAACGCGCGAGAATCCTCCGCCACGCCTCTGGAGACCGCTATTGGACCAGTGGGTGGTGTCTACCTTACAGGAACAAGCCGGCTTCCGGCGCGGTCGGTCAACGGTTGACCAGGTGACACTGCTCACCCAAGACATTGAGGACAGCTTTCAAGAAAAACAGAAGGCTGGAGTAGTGTTGCTTGATCTCACAGCTGCGTATGATACTGTCTGGCACCGCGGACTCCACCTAAAGCTATTAAAGATCATTCCCGCCCGCACATGGTGAAGTTCATCATTGAGATGGTGACGAACTGCAGCTTCACCTTAAAGACCAGTGACGGTCAATGAGGCAGGCTTAGAAGGCTGAGGAATGGTGTTCCGCAGGGTTCTGTCCTGGCACCGATGTTATTCAATATATACATCCACGACTTACCGGAAACAACATCCCGGAAATATGGTTACGCTGACGACCTGGCCATTATGACGAGACGACAAACATGGGAGCAAATGCAGGCCAGCCTAAACCAGGACATGGACACCTTGGCAGCCTACCTGCGTGAGTGGCGTTTACAGCTCAGCATCGGCAAGACAGTTGCAGCAGCTTACCATTTGAACAACAGTGAGGCCAGACGGGAACTGGACATATTCGTGAATCACAAGCGCCTTGAGTTCCAGCAAGCCCCACGGTACCTTGGTGTACGCCTGGATAGATCTTTAACATTCAAACAACACCTTGAAGAAGTGACTGCCAAAGTGTCATCAAGGGTCACAACAATTCGACGCCTCGCTGGTACTAGCTGGGGTGCAACTGCCAAGGTGCTTCAAATATCAACAGTAGCTCTCGTTTTCTCCACAGCTGAATACTGTGCTCCATCCTGGTGCAGAAGCCCACACGTCAGGAAAGTCGACACTGCCATAAACACCGCCCTTCGGATCATAACTGGTTGTCTGAAATCTACCCCTGTTTACCATCTGCCAATACTAGCGGGAATTGCCCCGGCCGGCCTCCGACGAGAGGTTGCTACCCTCGCTCTTGCAAGGAAAGCCCAAAGATACAACTGGCATATCCTGCACAATACCACCATAACAGCATTGCCACCTCATAGACTGAAGTCCCGCCACCCGTACAACAAGGCGGCACAAGATCTGCTCAGGTCTATCCCTGAGGACATGTCCACAGAGGCATGGCTCGCGGCAGCCTTGAAGCAGGAGTGGGAGTCAACAGGGCCTTCACGAATCCACCGTTACATCTTTGACCCTGGAGGCGGTCTTGAAGGAGAGGATCTGCCACGCCGGCAATGGACCCTGCTAAACCGCCTGCGAACTGGGGTTGGACGTTACAAAGCATTGATAAGGAGTGGGCCCTGGAGGACAGTGCAGTGTGTGAGTGCGGGGAGCCAGAGCAGACCGCTGAGCACATAATCACCATCTGTCCATTGTATAAACCACCCTCGGAGGCCGGCCTCTTCGATGTGGGACCTGAGATGAGAACATGGCTGAGTTCTACTGAGCTGGACATTTGATGAGGACACACGAAAGAGAAGGTTATGGCAATGCAAGTTTTATATGTATTGATCAGTATTTTTATACTATTAGTCAATGTGTTAAGTGAAAAAGGTGTAAAAGTAATAAACAGTGGTTAATGTGAATCGTTGTGCACATGGCTGTTTAAGTGATTAACTGAATCATGCAATGAGATGTAAATGAGACACATATGCATACTATTAATATGCATTATATTGCATTTGTCAATGTATGTGTTTTAATGAGAGAGAATTGTTGTGTTTGGTACCTGTTTATTTTTAGATCCTGCTTGCTATTACTGTTTGAATTATAATGTTTAACTGTGTAAATGTTTGCTTTTCAGATTTCAAATAAGATGATAGACTGGGAGTGCAGGGTGTGAAAAGATTCATCGTTCAAGACTCCACCTCCTCAGACACCACAGACTAGAACATACACTGCTCAAAAATAAGTCCACTTCCATGTATGTATCATGATTGCCCCTGCATGTTTCACACATTCGGTGAACTCAAAAGTCACCTGTGTAGAAGCCATGTAACGGATAATTCCTAATAAGTGATGTACTAAATTCTGGCAGCATCATTTTCATGTTCTTAATCGTTTTTTGTTCCTGATTTTTTAGCTTGAAGATTCTGAAGTGCATATTGAGAATGCTCCAGTGGCTCTATTTACGATTGTGCGTTACAGCTCTAATGGCCAAATGCATAGTGACCCAAAGATGTCTCTGTTGTTCTTCAGGACGAATTGGTCACCACTCACAACCAACTTCCAGAGGCCTTTCTTGCCCTGTTGGGATTCCTGTATGCTTTTCACATACATATTCCTAAAGGACTTGCAAAAACATTTGTATTTGTGCAAAAACTTTTGCTTGGCACAGAAGATCAGTGTTCGAATTGAAGGGGGTCTGGGGGGGTCCCGGACCTCCTATAAGCCTTAAGGGACCCCCCATAAAGCACAAAAATATAAATTAGGGGGGTCCCCTCCCTGGTTTTTATTAAAATTAAAATACTACATAAATTTAAAATCCTCATTTTGCGTGTCACAAAGCGATACTGTCCATTATTTGTCCCAATTTCGCAATAAAATAATTCAAATGACTTCTGTCCGAAATAAAGAAACTCGCAAGTGCGCCTCATGCTGTTTTCTGGAGGAACTGACAGACGAGTTAATGTCTCTATCTGCGTGTGGAGTATTTTTTACCTCAGTTGCGGTAAGAATCTTTAGTAATCTTTAGTTTTAAGGTTTTTTTTAAATCTTCTCAAACAATTATTTCATAACAGTGGCAAAGCTATCCACTCAGACTGACGGCTGGTCAACCCAGTCACACAAAATATTTTATTAGGAAAGCAGAAGAAATCACGCTTAAATGATAATAAATGATAGTCTCTTTAAAACTTAGCCTATCGCTCAACTACGCATCTTTCAGAAATAAATAATTATTTGTAGAAAGTATCTTTTGCATGTGTTTTTTTAAACCTTGGAAAAATGTAACATGCAGGGCCGAAGTGGGACTCATTTTCAGCCCTGGAGTTTCATGTCTTAGACCGGCCCACTT
Organism: Misgurnus mizolepis; assembly: GCA_025389145.1. Classification (NCBI taxonomy): domain Eukaryota; kingdom Metazoa; phylum Chordata; class Actinopteri; order Cypriniformes; family Cobitidae; genus Misgurnus; species Misgurnus mizolepis. Next base: position 1,562,090 of record JAIFKI010000021.1, read on the forward strand.
TAGTTCACCACTGACTATATTAAAATAATATAATTAAATCCTCAGTGCACTATTCTTTGCAGCTTTGCAATTAATATATTTTCCAAAAATATCGTTTCCAATTCAATGCAAATAGTCTAAAAACAGTTATGATTTTGCCATAATCCTGCAGCCCTACCATAAGGTATTTTAATATTATTCAGTTAAACTTATTCAAAAACTGCTGAAAAGGATCAAATGTTTTCCCCTATATTTTTTCCCCTAGCGTTTTGCATGAAATAGATGAAGAATAACTATTAATAGATTAATCCTTGTTACATATATAACTTACCGGTAGATATAAAAATACGACATTTACCTTTTATCAAGTTATCAACTGCTGAAAAGGAACAAATGTTTTCCCCTATATTTTTTCCCCTAGCGTTTTGCATGAAATAGATGAAGAATAACTATTAATAGATTAATCATTGTTACATATATAACTTACGGGTAGATTTTTACCTTTTTTTTACATTTACCTACGTTCAAGACGTGTATCAAGTTGCGCTCAAGTTTATTTTAAATCTAAACGTGCAGCAAGTGCACTCAAATAGACGCGTCTAAAACAAAACTCGTGTTCACAGGCGACCGCTTTGAAAAGCAGAAGGCGGCGGTGCGTCATGCATTGTCCATGCGTTTTAAATGAATATGGACCCTAATTATGATTATGAACGCAAGAATTACTTCGTGGTCGGAAGTTGGGGCACAATCAACTTGGTCATAAAGCGGTGGGGACGTATACCACCCGCAAATTACGCGAATGGGGCTGCTGTGAGTGCTGGGGACAGCAACCTTCAACCTGGTGGCATGATAACTATCTTTAAAATTATGTATCTTTAAAAAGATTAATTATATATAATTTATACAGTGAGTAAGACAGTGTTATTATTCGTTTGATTGTATTTATGTACCTAAATACTGTTAGATCTTGCTTTATTTGTAACTTTGTTGTTTTCTATTTTGATATGCTCATAATTTCCAGTTTTGCTGATCCGAAAATTATTCAATCTATGACTCAAAAAACGCAATGTAATCATCCATTTAACCACTACTATATAGTACAATTATGTAATTTAAGAATGAGTCCACCCTATTTCACCCCTATTCTGTTTAAAAGTTCTGCCCTTGCCAGTGTTTCACACTAATTTGAGGGGTAAACTTTTTTAGAGTTTGAGTTAAGGGTAATTTGGGGTTTCTTTTATTAAAACCAGGATCAGATGATTGTTGATCAAGGACGATCACATCTTACGTTGTGAAATCACAGCGACCCTATAATGAGGGGGGTGGAGCTTGGCCGGGGGGTGGTGCTTAGCTAGGGGACCCCCCATAAGCTTTGACATAATTCGAACACTGCAGAAGATGGAAAACTGTCTCCTAGCCTGCAAACCTTAAAGAACGAGTTGATGTGAAGCATTGTACTACCTCAGCACACACAAAAGACAAAAATGGTTACTTAAATGTTATCTTAAATGTTATCTGTTATTAACTGATGTTACTTTGATTTTTTTACTTGTCAATAAGAACTTAGTAGATACAAGTTATTGTATTAACAAACCAGTTCAGTTTAAGAAATTGTCATGTTTAATGCAACTGTGTGGTGTTAATATATGAAGTTGGCTGTTAAGCATTCCTTGCTCATTTCTCATTTTATAAAATGCTGTTAAACAGTTTGAGCCTGTTAAAAGGTATGTTGTGTTGCTCAGAGAATTAAATATTTGACTGAAAAATATGAAATGCTGTTAAACAGTTATGTTACCTTGAACCCATTAAAAGGGTAACTTTACTTATGTGGGTTACTAAATAGACTTTAATTTTTGACTGCAGATTGTATCACATTTGTAAATTTAAGAGAGATGTTTAATGCAACTGTCTCATGCTAGTTTAAATGTATGAAATTTGCTGTGGAGCAATCCTTTTGTGAAATAAATTGCCAAAATTGTATTACACATGTCATGTGTTTCTGTGAAATTGCTGAAGCATTTTGATAAAGATTTTAGAAGTTGATTTAACTTGATATAGAAAATAAATCATTGCTTAGCAAGAACTTAAATAGAAATGTATAGTAAATGACACATTTGATTTGCAAGAACTCAAAATATAACTGTAGCAATTAAAATGTTTGATTAGCAAGAACTCAAAATATGCAAGTTTAGTAAATGAAATGTTCGATATGCAAGAACTTTAAATACACAAGTTTAATAAATGAAATGTTTGATATGCAACTAAGAAATGTTAGCTTAGCGTAGCGTAAGTTCTACCAGGAAACTTGAATGTTACATCATTCATTGCACAAGGTGCAATCAATCACCCTTGATACTGAGAGTATATAAGCCTCATACTCACCTGTCTTTGCGTTCGCAGATACTGATGCCAGCATTTACACGCTCGATGTCCAGTGCATATGTACACTAAAGCGTTGGTTACCCGAAACACGCCGATTTAAATGTTGAGTGATTTTATCGGGCATTTGAACTATTTTCCTGGGATTTTCTCATCTCGTTTCGTTTCACCTGCACCATAGCGAGGAGCTCTCACAGAATGTTAAAGACTTAAAAGGGAAGTCTGCAAGCTTCCTTAAGTGTGTAACCCAGGATACCACAGGCCGTTTCTTTTTATGAACAGTGCAGGAACATTTGGATGATCTGTAAAGTGTAAACATAATATTGACTGTCGCACACTCTGAACGCCCGCAGCAGATGTCAGTAATCATCATTGATTGGCGAAGCGCTGCACCTGCACGGGTTTGGAAGAATGCCGAAGCTTGTTATCTCCCTCATCACAGGATCTTTGTCTTCCATCTACAATACGAAATGCTCCTCTTATTATTGGTTTTGAGCCGTACGCGAATGTTTTGTGAAGCAAAAACATTGAATCGACTTGGATGAACGGCTATTGCTTACGAATATTTGTTTAATTTTCGATCGCACATTAAATACGGCGCAACATCAGGGCTCTTTATCGACTTCCAGGAACTCTAATTGCAAACGGCTGCAAGGATTTGAACATGCATAATTGCTACATGTACAAGAAATAAGCTTTCGTTAGTATTGGGCCGGGCGGACTTGCTGCGTGCACGCAGGTTGTCACGTTTCACATCCGCGGTCATGTATGGTCTTCGATTGTTTCTGGAATGCCAGTGTGGCGGAGAATCTTCATTAAACAAATAATTCAGTGCATATCATGTAAGACTGTTAGCACAAACCTGTCATGTTTAATCATGCTATTATGGTTAGTCAAAATTTAAGCTGTAAACTTTCATCTAGAAGGCTATTACTTTCGGAGTATGTCCATCTATCAACTGCACAACCCTACTGATACTGCTCCTCAGTTTTTGGGGGGTCTTAATTTACATCGTAAACAGAGAATTTTATAATCATCTGTGTGTCATGGCGAAGCAGGCAAGACAAGGCAATGGATCCAAATGCAATGGTTTATTTCTTAAAAACCCAAAAGTGCACAAAGCAGAACCAGAATGAAGACCAGAATACAGGACTTAAAAGTGATGACAGCAAACTATACTCGACAAAGGACAACTGAAACACAAGGACTGTATATATTCATGTGGGTAAACAAGATATCAAGACACACCTGGGAAACAATCTAGAGCAAGGACCAACGAACTAGAAGAACTACAGACATGGATGACATTACAGAACTTAAAATAAAGAGTACAAGACTGGGGAAGCACAAGACACGACAGTGACACCGTGCAATCTTTAGCATCAGTCAGATTTGTTTATAACCATCTAATCTTCTCCCTACTTTTATAATGACAATATAAAAGCATGCATACATCAATTGTCTCTCTTCACCAGAAGCCGCGCTCCTAATTTCACCGTGTGCAGGAAAACACTATGACATTCAATTCAATAATGGCAAGCAATAATCAAGGTATGTTTTAAGCAATTACTGGTGGCGTATTCAACCATGCTAAATCATGGCCTTTGCCCATTTATATCATTTCTCACTCTGGCATAACGTTGCCTTCTGCGGCCTCTCTGCTGTCAAGAGCCTAACAAGGTTTTATTTTCCGGCCTACGCGGCCTCTCTGCTATCAAGCCTAAAAAGGCTTTATTTTCCAGCCTACGCGGCTTCTCTGCTCTCAAGCCTAACGTGGCAGCCTTCTACGGATATCCTCTACTGCTGACGTTACGTTCAACATTAACGGACATGTTAATTGTATGTATTTTTTGTTAATACTTGTGGTGGTGAATCTTATTGCAAGCTAACCTGTTGGCTTTTCCTACTGTGCATATCGTTGCCTTCTACGGCCTACGCGGCCTATCTAACCCTGGCATAGCTTTGCCCTTCATGGCCTACACAGCCTCTCTCAACACGGCATATCGTTGCCTTCTATAGCCTATGTGGCCTTTCCCACTCAGCATATCGTTGCCTTCTATGGCATACGCGGCTATTTCTCTGGCATATCGTTGCCTTCCAAAGGCCTACGCAGGCTTTTCTCACTAGGCATATCGTTGCTTTCTATGGCCTACGCGGCTTATCTCTGTCTGGCATATCATTGCCTTCTAAAGCCTACACGGCTTTTTCCCACTAGGCATATCGTTGCCTTCTACAGCCTACGCGGCCTATCTCTCAGCCTATCTCTCCAGCCTATCTCTCTCTGGCATATTGCTGCCTTCTACGACCTAAGCGGCAATCCCATGGCCTCTTACGGCATCCGTCAATGTCAGTAGATAACATTTTCTCTTATCTCTGTTTCAGGAACCTCTAAGACACACTGGTGGGTACCAATCATCTTTACCAGTTTTTGGGGATTAGATTCTGCCCTGTCTTCAGCCCGGTGCACACTGTGAGATTTCAGCCACGATTTAGCTGTCTGGGACAAATTTTGAAATCCTAAAAGATTTCTGGAATCCAAGGCTAAAATCTGCTGTCTTTGATCGCTAGTTTGACATGTTCACAGACAGCCGATTAATGACCGTTGCGATCAAAATTATCGAGGCAACTGATTACCTAAAATTTTTTTAGTTTTCCCAACTTATTCGGGTTTACAGCGTGTGCATTTGGGTACAACACACATAAGTCAGCATTTAATGCTGTTGTGCTTTGTTGGTAAAGCATGTATGTGTTGAAACATAAACAAATGTTAATAAAATGTGACATTCTGAACTTCTGACCTACTGATATTCATCTTATCAATTTATGGTTTCCATAACAGAAAAATCTTGTCTTTACTGTTCTGATACTTATGGAGGGCACTGTGTATGTGTATGTGTCTGTGTGTGCATGTGTGTGTGGGGGGGGGGGTGCATGCGTGTATAGGTTTTACTTCTACTTGAGTAATTATTTATTAAGTTACTTGTACTTTTACTTAAATAAAGTTTTTGGCTACTCTTTCCACCTCTGTTAAAATATTCATAAATCCAGGCTGAGTTTGCCACATTTAGCCTAAATCAGTGGTTCTAAAACTGGGGGCCGCGAGATGGTGCAAAGAAAACAAATGTTGTGGTAAGATACCTTACATCTCAATCTTGGAAAAACGTTTATTAAAAGTGTGGTTAGTTTGGACCATTGAAACTTAAAATAAATATTAAATGAGTTTGATATGGTAGCAAAATGAAGAAGTGAAAAATACTGTGCACACACAGCATCACAAATAGATGTGTGAAATTTAGTATGTGTGACTTTGTATGTGTTTACAGTGTATGAAGGGCATCTGTTCCTGTTAACAATAATCTCACAGGCTGATTTTATCTCTGCACAAAACAGTCAAATGAAAACTGACTCTCTGTTCTGTCGTTAATTATAGTTAATAACAAGATGTCCATTCCTAATAGAAAATAGCAAATACACATCTCATTTACAGAATTACAAAATGACAAAAAAATAAATTGTCCTACTAGATCTCCTTTTAGGACTGTATGCATATTGTATGATACAGAAATATAAAATATTATTGTTTCTGTCAGTTCAGGTTTCGAGTTAACATGAGGTCAATGCAGTGATGGACATGAATGTGCTTGGAAAACTACGTTGTTGTGCAATGTAGTCTGGGTAGTGAGTGCCATAACTTAGGAACAAGCATATATTAGCATTTATTGATTAATTTCAGTGTCTGAGGCATTTAAAAAAAATGACAAGTCACTGAAATGAATAATTCTGATGTTGTGGATCAATTTTTTTAAACATAAAAGTAACACTAAATAGACAGTTATAGGTTCTAACACGTGACTAATCAGAGCACAGAGACCATTCACAGTGGCGGAAGCACACATCTACTAGCTGTCTCTCAGTTGAAAGCTCAGTTGACAGCCAAGATAACATTTCCTTAAATTTCTTATGTTCTTTCTTTTTACTATCTTTTGATTTTATATCTAAACGAATATGAATTACGTGTTTATTTTGATGTGTTTTTGTCTTCTGATGGGTGAGTATCTATCTAGAAATATGATGTTTCATCATGTTGTGTGTGTGTGTGTGTGTGTGTGTGTGTGTGTGTGTGTGTGTGTGTGTGTGTGTGTGTGTGTGTGTGTGTGTGTGTGTGTGTGTGTGTGTGTGTGTGTGTGTGTGTGTGTGTGTGTGTGTGTGTGTGTGTGTGTGTGTGTGTGTGTGTGTGTGTGTGTGTGTGTGTGTGTGTGTGTGTGTGTAATAGTTCTCTCTTCGGAATGAACTTTGTTCAGCAAATTACAGAGGGTTTAATTAAAGTTTGAAAGTTCTTCAAGTTTTATGTAATGAAAATAAATCTTTCACATACATTTTAGATACATTTTTATATTTTGTCTTTAATATCATGACACTATTGTGTGGTGTATGTATGTATTAAGTATTTAAGCATATAATGTTTTTCAGGTGTGTTTGGTGCTGAAGTGAAGTCAGTGTCAGTGATGGAGGGAAATTCTGTTACTCTTTATACTAATCTTACTGAAATACAGAGTAAAGATGAGATCGAGTGGAGGTTTGAAGAAATCCGCATCGCCAGAATCAAGCGATCAGTCCGCATCAATCCTATATATGATGATAATGATGAGACTCAGAGATTCAGACACAGACTGAAGATGAACAATCAGACTGGAGATCTAACCATCACAAACATCAGATCTGAACATTCTGGAGATTATAAACTTTTGAATGCAAATAAAGCAGTCAAGAGTTTCACTGTCACAGCTTATGGTGAGTAGAGTATTACTGAAAAACTTGACCTGCCTGCTTAATTTTAATTATGTATTTATTTATTTAATTTTTATGTTGTAAATAGTACATAAATAAGAAAATAAAGTGTATCTTAAAATCGTTATTTTTATTTCCTTTGCAGCTCCTTTGCCAAAACCTTTCATTACCAACAGCATATCACAGTGTTCAAGGTCAAAATGTGTGTTATTGTGTTCAGTGTTGAATGTGAGAGATGTGAGTCTGTCCTGGTACAAAGGAAACAGTTTATTGTCCAGCATCAGTGTGTCTGATCTCAACATCAGACTCTCTCTATCTCTGGAGGTTGAATATCAGGATACAAACACATACAGCTGTGTGGTGAACAATCCAGTCGGTAACATCACTCAACATTTTTGCCTTTCTGATCACTGCCGCCCGTGTTTATATCAGTATTTTGAAAAGCTAAGATTAGCTGTCACTGTCCTGCCAGGTGTTGTTTTTTTTGTACTTTCTTTGATTGTTTCGGTTTGTGTAATCAAATCCAGAAGAGATGAACAGAAGAGAAAATCACAAACATCTGATGTATGAGTTTCTAGAACAACAATCAAGTCCTCTTTATCACTATTGTCACAGTCACCTTGATGCATTAATCTCATGTATTCCTTCATCACATCATCAAGGACTCACTATTTGTAAGAGATAATGTACTGGCAGCCGGCTGTTATCACAGAATAACCCCATGACAGTGTGATCAGGACTTGACACAAAGCTGAGAGACAAACTAGACATGAAATATAATTTTGTTTATCATACATGTTAAAATTAATGCTAAAATGTTCCATTGCAAATCGTAGTTGACAGCCGTTTCTCAATCCGAAGACTGCAACCAGCATACGTTATCAATTCTGGTTTATTTCAGTTAACTGAGCATTACATTTGCAAGTCATAACCATATTACAACAATTTACAATTAACTAAGAATAACAATCAACTTTATATATCTTGATGACATAGCAGCCTAGAAATGCGACCCTTCGGAGGCTGCAGCCTTCAGTTTGAGAAAGTGTTTTACTCACAAGATGGCGCCAGATGGTAATTTATGTTGGAGTGGAGTGATAATAAACAAACAAGTTGTACCTTTCAAAATGACCATGTGTTATTAGTTCTACTGTGTGACCCAGGGCTCTCATAATAGTTCTTGTCCTCCCACTCTAATTACAGCTTTCTTGCCTCTGAGCTGCTTTTGTTGTTTTACCCCTGTTGTACTTTTTGTAGATGTTTTTTATTATAATAAGAAAATAACAGATGATACATTTCAAAATACTAGTGATTCATATAGTTTATTGATCGATTTAGAGATAGACTGTGAGGAAGCCTTTTCCATATCTACTTTAATTCACTGCTCTAAAACAGATAAATATGGACAGCAGTGTTGTTTTGGCAGCCCTTTTAGTTTTAATCTTAGTCTTAGTCTTTTGGACGAAAATGCTTTTAGTTTTAGTCACATTTAAACTTGATTTAGTTTTAGTCAAGTTTTAGTCGACAATAACGCAAAAAGGTTTTAGTCAAGTTTAAGTCGATTTTAGTAAAACAAGTCTTTAACAAATTAATTTAGGTTAAAAAGTATTGGAAAAGGGCTTAGGTTTGACAAGTAGATACATGTAAAACCTTAAGCTTACCATGAAATGTGTCACAAGCTGATTGTCGAGTAAAATTGATTTATATGATATGTTAACAGCATGACTTGTTAGTTACCTTTAAAAAAATATAAGCATGATGAGCCTTCAGGTGCTGCTTGAGGTTGATGGTATACTTCCACCTAGTTTGTGGCCACATTTACCGTTGTCTCCCAATATGCACTCTGTTTTTATTTCTGATGGATTATACTGAAAGTATGTCCATAAATAATCTCGTCATTTCCGTTTATTGGCGTCACCGCCACAGTCCTTGAAGGACCTTCACACTTGCCACAGCTGCAGGTGTGTTGTTGTTGTGTGAAATCTGGTGTGCGTGTGCAGCATGGCGGCAGCCAGGTGGTGGGCATACCCAAAACAATAGGAAGCGGCAGGGTTGCTGATACTTTTTGGCTAAAAACAGACAGATTTCATGCAAAATATGCAGAAATGACATGCATTGTGAACGTCAGACTTATAATAATTTTCTTTCCGTCTCGTCAACGAAAACTCGGAAGCGTCTCGTCATGTTTTGGTCGCTTTAGAGACATTTTTAGCTAGTCATCGTCGCGTTATCATCATAAAACAAAGTGCGTCAACTAAATCATTTCATTATCATTGACGAAAACAACACTGATGGACAGTGATTTTGGTTAGTGAATCAGTTCAACTTTTATTTATTACAATCAGGGCCACTGCTGGCCAAATGGGTGCCCTAGGTGGACTTTTACTGTGGTGCCCCATTTAGTTAAAAAAAATCACACACAACTATAGTATGTTTGAGAATACAACTTTATTAAAATGCTATTGTTATAATTTCTTGTAAGTAAATTAAAAGTCAGCTTTAAGAAAACAGCAGATGTCTAATAACAAAAGCAAAAGTTGGTATGTATGGTTATGTTGTCAATAATACATGTGTTTGATTGATTTAACACTCAATTACAGTTAACACTGTAAGCCAGGATTAATTGAGTTTACCTACAAAATTAAGCAAACTTGTTGCCCTAAAAAATTTAAGTAATGATTATTTAACAACTGGAGTGAAGTTTACTTAAACAGATAAGCTGTTCTAACAACAATTTTAAGTTGAATAGACGTAATGTTTTAATTTCTTCTAATATTCCTGCATTCTTAACCCGGATTAGTTGACATTCCTAGAAATTTGTGAGAAGGAAACCCATTGCACTAAATAACTTTAGTTTTTACACAGGGTAAAACTAAACAGGTTAACTTTTATGAACATAGAACATTTAGTTGGTGTAGCAGACATATCAAGTTGCCTTTTTTAATTCTTTATATTACTATAACACATAATTCATGACTGATTTTAAGTCAATCATTGAATAAACTTGATTTTCCACAGAAACACACAGAAAACATACATTTCACATACAGTGTCAGTACTGTCAAGAGAAAAACAATAAAATGTTCTGAACATGGTTCATGTACAGAAACACTGATCACCTAAACAGTGACTTCAAATTATCATTTACAACAAAACAACATCAATAATATAAGATCTTGAACCTATATGACATTTTATTATCAAATATTTGAGTAGTGAAAGTTCTTATCAGTTTTTATTCTGTGAAAAAGCAGAAAATAATCAAAATATTCAGGTGCAAAAGATTATAGGTTTTTTTCACAACATGACCTAATAATTTTAACTTCAGTTTACTTGAATGTTTTATTTTAATGGATTTTGTACGCTTAAAAGTTAAATAAACTATCGTTTTTAAGGATTGGGTCGAAATCACAAAATATTAAGTGATGTTTACGTCATTGTTTAAGTAAAGACAATATCTGGGTTAACAGTGAAGCAGGTTTTGTTAATTCAAATAATAAAAAAGGGCATAATGTAGACCCTTGACAGCCCTGGCATAGCATCATGCATTCGTAATTACAAGCATAAGGTGCTGAAGAATTAATCGCTTGCATGATTTTTTTTTTACATGAACGCACAACATGAACAGACAGCTGAACTGGCAACTCGTGCATGCAATAGAAAGTAAGTGTTCACGACTGTCCCATGGCCCTGTCCCAAAATGGCACACTCCGGACTTGTGGACTTCCTCCAGGGGCATTGTTAGGCCAATTGTAGGGGGGCTTTCTTCTCAGTCCCCATAAAAATTTTGCTATGTTGCTCCAAAAACTGTACAAGAATTTGTGATCGCTTCAGTCCTCTTTAAATTTCATTTAACGGCACAGTTTCCCCTCTGCAACTTTCAGCACATTTGCAATACAGTGAAATACTCCAATAAGGTGGCGGAGCTAGAGGGGTGTCCGGGGTGTCCAAATTTAATTTGCTACTTTCACTGCCTGCCCTGAAATAATTATTTTCCTGTTAATTGACGTGTTTATATTGATGTGCTGCAGCACAACACATTGTTAAAAACAAATATTAAGAAAGTATTAATGTACTTAATTATTAATGTTGCAAATTAATGTTTTACAACAGATCTCAATGTAACCCAGTCTCACGGCAGTTCGTGATTTGGTCACGTAATTTATTCTATTTATTTGTGGCAGGAACATGTTTATTTTGTTATTTTCCTAATTCCAGCAAATTTTTTTAAAGTAATGCATTTGAATTGGATGCATCTTTCGTGCAAAAGCACGGTTCTTTCTGCCACTCAGGCTGCAGTTTGAGTATTCGCAGTGCGCTCAACCCCCAGGAAGTGCGTGCTTCCAATTGACTTCACTTGTCTCCGTTAAATCCAATGGGGTCGCTGTGTCCATTTCTTTTACTGTCTATGGTTCCTCTATGGCTCTGCCATTACTGAAGCAATGGCTGCTGTCGTAGTTATATGTGATTGGTTGCACCCACGTTGGTCGATATTGATTGGCAGTTAGAGAGTGTCAGGTCACTCCTACCTTCAGGCTGTCAGTAACTGCCTTCCGGCTGTCAATGTTAGCCACTTCCTGCTGCCAGCTGCCGATTTTTTATCTGAACCCCTACTGATATGCGACCTCCGGAGGATGCAGCCTTCTGTTTAAGAAACAGCCGCTGTTTGGATTTTGGGACAGAGAAACCTGTTTTGAGCAGTTGTGAGCATTTTCATGTAAAAGCAGCAGAAACAGCTGCCTTTCAGATGGGTTGGAAAATGGGTTTTCCAGGGTTGGAAAAATGTAAATCCTAATCATGACTTATAACAGTTTTTACATTTGAACATTGTTGACAATTAGGCTATATATGAAGTGTTGTTTTACATGAATATCGGTCTCAAATGTGAGGAAAGTGAGCTAAATGTTGAAAATGTATAAGCTAAAAAAAATTGGAGTTTTTACAATCGGCACCCCATAATGCATCGAATGCACCCTCGAAATGACAATGCATTGTGGCAAGAAAGTACCCTTACGAAAATTAACCATGGGTTATATTTCATACGGGTAGTGAATGAAGTTGTTCACTCAGGTTTCAGACACCAATACAAAATGGCTGAACACCCGATATAGTGCACTATATAGTGGATAGGGAGTGGTTTTGGACACAGCTTATGGTCCGAATTCATTTTTAGGCTGTGTCCAAATACCCAAACTTGTGGTCTTAGCACTTGCCCATTTGACTACTTACATGACGTATTCCTGTATTTTGAACAAGTGTTGTAGTGAGAGTGAAGATCCCAAGCATGCATGTAGGATAATTCACCCGATGGAATACTTGGCAAGTGTAAAAATTTCAATCCAGGTAATGTCAGCAATTTGCACCCAAAAAATTTTTTGGCTACTTCAAATATATTAAGATTTTCTTTAAATAAAAATAATAAAAAGTCATAAACACTCTTAAATGAACATTTGTTGAACTTAAAGATTATTATCTACACTTATCTGAAACTTTAAGAAGCAGAATTCTTGCACCTGTAAAAAAAACTCTTCATTTTGTGCATGCAGCTTTATTAAAGTTTATTTTTATTTAGCAGTCCCTGAACAAATGGCACATTGTTGTTTCTAATTATGTGACAAAAGCAGTTGCAGATGTTTTGCAAAATGCATAACAATGTTTGCACCAATGAAATGTGGTTTCTGTTTTACTACCAAAATATCCATTTATTAACCTATACAATTAAAAGTTTCTGCAACATCTTGTGAGGTTTGGGCAAAAGTCTTATGATTTACATCCAAACTGTAAAAAATATGCGGCATGAAGTTAAATCACCTGGTTTGCAAGTCAATTCAACCTAATATTTTAGGTTTTGGCTTGTGATAAGTTGACAACTTATAAATACAAGTTGAAATTGTTAAACTTAATTGGTTAAGTTAAAGTTAAATTACCTCATATGGGTAATTTACTATTGCCGCAATAGGTAGCCTGTCTGGAACCGAGCGGATTTTAAACCACAATACTGTATGACACTTGCATTACATGTGAACGGCCCCTACGCTAATAGAACTCTGTTTTTGTCTCCCTGTCTCGTCCTCGACCCCGAGGACAATGAGACAAACAGACCCAGTTCCTGTTGCTGTGAAAGTCATCAAACCACTGATCTACTGGCTGTCCTTCAACGTGATGCCCAGCCAATGCCTGACCAAGACCACCGGCTAAACCAGTTTAATCCGCTTACCCACTTCTTATCCCTACCATATCTATATATATATAAATATATATTAATCTCTCCCAAGGGTTTTTGTCCTTCTAGGAGTTTTTTCCCACTGGGTTTTCTCCTAGGGTTTTTTTTTTTTCGTTCCAGGTAGAGTCAGCCAACTTTGGCTTAACTTAGCACTTTACTGTATAAGTTACATCATTACTACACTCGCTTGTACGGTTTATTCTTAGCCGCTATATTCTACCTCTTATATTATCTATTGATTTTCTGTGTTTTCCCCTACATCTACTCATATAAAAGCTGCTATGAAACAATTAACAATTATGTAAAGCGCTATATAAATAAAATAAAATTGAATTGAATTAAAGTAACACAAAAATAAATGTTGATTTGTCAAAAATGCTTCATATTTTTTACAGTGCAGAACATGATGCATGATAAGATAACGTTTAGCCCCGAAGCCCTAAATGGGACAGATGTGTTAATAAATTCACTGCAGATAAATTTATAGCGCAAGATTGTTTTTTTTCACATAACTTACTCAGTGTGTGGATGTGGATTTAATTTTAGTTTATATAGATTTTTAATTTGATCCTTCTAGGGGCTGTTCCCCGGACAGGGATAAGACTAGTCCTAGACTAAAAATTTAAATATCAGAGCTGTCTAAACTGAAAACAACTTCCACTGACATATCTTAAAATACATCAATGCCCTTTGTTTTGCCTTAAAAATGCACACAAGTGATGTTTTTGAGGCATGTTTGTTGAAACTAGTTATATTTATTAATTAAACTAAGGCCTAGTCCTGGTTTAAACTAATCCATGTCTGGGAAACCACCCCTTAATGTTCATGCCGTTCATTCCAGTGTTTCTTCTGTAGATGGCAGTAATGTTTCTGTTTAACCCATATACTGGGTTTAACCGCAAGATCAAACAAAAGTCATCACATACAGCAGAACATTAATCCTCATTTACATACACAACACAAGAGTGAGTCACTGACTTCAGTTTAACATACTAAAAATAATGAAAAAAATAAACATAGAATAAAAAAATGTTTTACATAGTTCAAAATTGAGACAGAAAGTAAAAAACAACATTTGAAAAACTAAAAATAAGACAAAAAAACAATCAGATCACACAAAAAGTAAATAGAATACACTGTTGAACTCTGTCACAGATTCAAGTTATAGGAGATTGATGAAATGAAAGTTCACATTTAGGGGAAATCCCAAAAACCAAATAAGCCATCATTTGAGAAAATGTTACAATTGACACACCAATTTATTTATGTAATTTAAAGGAATAGTCTACTCATTTTCAATATTAAACTATGTTATTACCTTAACTAAGAATTGTTGATACATACCTCTATCATCTGTGTGTGTGCACGTAAGCGCTGGAGCGCGCTGCAACGCTTCGATAGCATTTAGCTTAGCCCCATTCATTCAATGGTACCATTTAGAGATAAAGTTAGAAGTGACCAAACACATCAACGTTTTTCCTATTTAAGACGAGTAGTTATACGAGCAAGTTTGGTGGTACAAAATAAAACGTAGTGCTTTTCTAAGCGGATTTAAAAGAGTAACTATATTGTATGGCGGAACAGCACTTTTGGGAGTACTTGGACTCGGCGCAGTAACACCCTCCCTCTCCAATTATGAGAGTGAGAAGGG
Source organism: Misgurnus mizolepis (assembly GCA_025389145.1). Classification (NCBI taxonomy): domain Eukaryota; kingdom Metazoa; phylum Chordata; class Actinopteri; order Cypriniformes; family Cobitidae; genus Misgurnus; species Misgurnus mizolepis. Next base: position 1,577,110 of record JAIFKI010000021.1, read on the forward strand.
GAGCGGACTTTTCAGAGTCGAAGTACTCCCAAAAGTGCTATTACGCCATAAAATATAGTTCCTCTTTTAAATCCGCTTAGAAAAGCGCTACGTTTTATTTTGTACCACCAAACTTGCTCGTATAACTACTCGTCTTAAATAGGAAAAACGTTGATGTGTTTGGTCACTTCTAACTTTATCTCTAAATTGTACCATTGAATGAATGGGGCTAAGCTAAATGCTATCGAAGTGTCGCAGCGCGCTCCAGCACTTACGTGCACGCACACAGATGATAGAGGGATGATTCAACAGTTCCTAGTTAAGGTAATAACATAGTTTAATATTGAAAATGAGTAGACTATTGCTTTAAGTTCTTGCTAATGAATGACAATTAAAAGTGGTACAACAGACCTGCATTAAAACTGACCCCATTTAACACTGATGTATGTTTTTGGCCTTAGATCAACAGTGAAAGGCAACACTGGAGACAAATGAGTGCGGTTATCTGACCATACCCAGGGTCAGTTTGCTGGACAGGGTTTAAGTCTAGTCCCAGACTAAAATGCATGTTTGAGCTGTCTTGACTGAAAACATCCATTACTGAAATATCTTAAAATTTTCGTGTCATTAAAATGTTTCAAGATGCTAAGCAGTAATGTTTGTAAAAACTTTGAAAAATGTTTTAATATAACTAATACATAGTCCTGGATTAATCTAAACCATGACCAGGAAACCAGCCCTGATGTACATATATAAGCCTGAGACTTGACACTGAACTCAAATGAAGATCTATAATTGAAAAACTAGCATGGTTCATTTAAAGGTATTGTTTCTGATTCAAAAGATTCATTTTTGTTCCATTGCAGCCCTATACATAATGCAAAAAGCAAACTATTATGTAACATTATATAATGTGGGCATGTTTGTCCATTTACACCAAACCAAATAAATGTTTGGGGACACTTACAGTGGACATGGCATGAAAATCTGACTTTTTCCATGTTTAAGTGCTATAATTGGGTCTCCAGTGCTTCTATCAACTTAGAAAATGTGAAAAGGATCAACCCAGTAACTTAGTTTTGGTAAACCATTCTCTGCAAGCACATGAAAAAGGTCATTGAAATTTGTCTCTCCCTGTGATGTCAGAAGGGGATCTTATTATAGTAACACGACCCCTTAATCTGCACTATCCAACCACAGCACTGACATTTAGTTCATAAAGAGAAAATAATTGACAGCAGAATTGAGTTTCAATTTCAACAAACCACCATTATGGTGATCAGTGTTTGCATTTCATCAGCTAATTTGCATTTTAAAGGACGCACCCAAAAACAGCACATTTTTGCTCACACCTACGAAGTGACAATTTTAACATCTTATAATAAATTATCCATATGATATTTTGAACTAGAACTTCACATACACACTCTGTGGGCACCAAAGATTTATTTTACATATACTAGTCAACATGTGAAGTGGATCAAAACCTTTCATAAAAGTTGCCTTAATACCAATACCCAATATTCATTCTTGTCTTAGGACAACTTTGATTAACTTTTTTGATCCACTTGAAATGTTGACTAGTGTATTAAAAAGCATTTTGGAATGTCCCCTTTAAAGTAAAGTTTCACAGCTCAACAATTTATTTTTAGCTGTCAAACGTTGTGTAGCTGTGTTTGAAGTCTTCACTTTTATGCTATATACTGCTTTCAATGACTATAGATGGACCATTGCTGTTGGAGGGCTGCTGACAATACTGTAAGAAAACAGAAGAATCACAGGTGTTAATGGTTTGTTGCAGGGGTGTTGCTAGGTTCAGAGGGCATGGGGGGGCTTGTACCCTGCCCAAACATAGGCTATGTTTACATTAATGCGTTTATGCTTTAAAACGCGTTACTTTTGCTACGTTTACGCCTTTCATCTACACTACATCACCGTTTTCGACCCTCATAAACGGATTCGTTCGCAAACGCTGCAGACCCTGTTTTAGTTTGAGAACTCAGATGTTGCTCTGAGTGTAAATGAACGTAGACAGAGTCTTACGTAAACGAACAGCTGATGTTAACGTGACAGCGCATCATTTTCAAAGTAAAAATTATTTTTATTCAGGTAAATGGAGGTTTGCAACGGAGGTTTTGCCAAAAATAGTAAACATCTACCAACCAGCTATTATAAACGCTATATCGGATTGTTTTAACATGTATCCTTATAGATAATGTCTGTTTTATATTAATGTTTGAGTATTGTTGGGTTTAATGTGTTTATGTTTTGTTTAAATTTAGTTAGCTAACGAAAGATAGACTGTAATTTTAAACAGCATAGGCGTTGCAAAGGCCAATATGAAGGGAGAATTGTAATTGGTCAGACATTATTTTCCAGTTTAATGTAAGTTTTGTTTGCTACTTTAAAATGAATTTCGTTTCAGATAATTTGTCTCTTAATTTTAATCTATGTTTTGTTGATAAGTTTTGTGAATATAAATTAATAAAAACAATAAACTCAACGTCATTAAATATTTAATGCTTGTTTAGCCGCTTGCGCTTTTATCTATTTCTGTGTTGCTGGCGGAGGACGTGCACGGACCTCGCACACTTTTAAAAATTAATGCAATAAGCATTTCTGGTATAAAGCAACACTTCACCTCTTACTATGTTTGATTGAAGTTTGCATTTGCTGAAATTTATTTTTGCTTCAAGTTCGTTTAGTAGGCTACTGTTCACTTGAATGCTTTCTTTTTAAATCATAAAGACCTTTCTGTTTAGTTATAAAATCAAAATTAACCTATTAATCATAGTAATATGTTGTAGGGGGGAGATAGAACAGTATAAGACTTTCCCAAACACATTTTTATAGGTTCAAAAATAGTGTCTGTTATAGTTGACAGCAAAGGACCCATGTATGACTTTTTGTCAATGTCGCACACCTTTAGGCTGTGTAAACGCGCAAAGGTAAGCTATTATTAGAGTAATAAGTTATTTTACACTTTTATGCGCATGCCCAGTTACATGATTGGTCATGTTTCATGCGTTTATGGTGGTGTATAGTGTGGATGAAGATTCTTTTTAAAATGCCAGTATAAACGAGGATCGTTTTCATTTTAAAATGCCGTTTTAAAACGCAAATGCTCTAATGTAAACATGGCCATAGAAAACACTTGGTCCGTAAGAAAACATGAGTACGACACATGCAAAAAAGCATCTAGTTCCTGTCTAAAAACGTATAGCTTGAGTGAATGTAGCTTGAAACGGGTTTGTAAAAATTTGATGTGCACACTTGATAAATATGATAAGATTTTCTGATATGCACAATAAACTGGTTTTGGATTGAGAGTGTGAACCTAGCCATAACCTGTCTGAACAAGTTTCCTATTGGTATGTTATCAGTAGAAATACTATTTTGGCAAGACTAACTTTTTTGGTCAAATTTAGCATGTGACATGGATGGAAACCTTGCAACATGAAGCACATTGGGTTATAGAAGAGAGCAAAAAGAAAGGGACAGAAGGCTGCTGCATGAGAGCAGACAACTTTTGCTATAGCCATAAAAGATGCCTGCTGGGCAGCAGCAGAGCGTAAGGTGAGTGGCTTTTTATTAACCTGGTTTTAGTTAGACAGATGTCACTTTGGTCTTCTGTTGCAGGCTAAATCAGGGCTATCACCAACATGATCACTACTACAAATATTCCTGGACCAGTTTTCTCCTGATGTGAACTCGAATTGGAATCTGTAGTAGTAAAATAAAGACATGAATTAACTGATCTTGTTATTCTGATCCAAGTAAGCAATAAGATATTAGAGGATATGCTGCTATATCGTGGAATAAGTCATGCTGAAGGGCTTTGTGCACAGCAACAGAATGTTTCTTCACATATAAAGTGCATATAAAAATTCTACACACCCCTGGTAAAATTGCAAGTTTTTGTGATTTAATAAAGGAACCAGGATTAATAATGTGAGAACCTGTTCCACCTTTATTATGAAATTGCAACATATATTAAAGTAAATAACAATAAGATTAATTTATGGGACAAAATGACAAAAAAAAGTGTACAATAACCTGACTGCATAATTGTGGACATCCTTTTATAATAGTGATTGTGGCCGTGTTTATAGTCAACCAATCACAATCAGACTTAAGTTAAATATATATTAGTACATATCTGTCATAAATTAATTTGACTAATTAACCCTTAATAAAGTGTGACTCTTAAAGGATTTTTGGGATCAGTTTGGTATTTGGTAACAAATACCATCAATTTTGGCCCAAAACTTTAGGGCTTCTGCCAAACCAAAACACTGTAGATAAAGAGGAATTTAACCTTTCAGCATGACAATGACTAACAGCACACTTCCTATCAACAAAGGAATGGCTTCACAAAAACAAGATCAAGGTTTTTCAATGGCCCAACCAAAGTCCAGACCTAATCCCATTGAAAATCTATGGGGTGATCTTTAACATATGGGTAGATCTCTTTATTATATAAGTTGAAATTTCAGAATAAAGGTGGAATGGTTCTGACATGAATAATCTTGTTTTCATATTTTACATATTTTATGCACAGAGAAAAAAAAATGTTAGAAATAACTCCAAACATCTTTTTCTAATAAACACAAACATGTTGCATATCCTCACAAAATCTGCAAGATTTTCATTTTTGAGAAATATATATAAAAAATTGCATATATTTTTTTATTTAGCCCTGCCCTGTTTAGGATAGTTAAAACGATATTTCTACAATAGTATCTACTTCAATTATTCTGATGTTCTACTGCTAAGAGTTGATGATCTAGTCAAACAGCAGTTATACATCTTCACATAACATATATGTAAGGGACAGAACCTTACGTTATTACCTCTGCAATAGTTAAATTAAATCAAGTACAAAAATTAAATCAAGTGTGTTTATTTCATATCATGTAGTTCAGCTGTAGATCACAGATTTAAAGACTAATATAAAAAACAAACTACTCACCAGTGACGGTAACACTGTACCTCCTGTGAATGATGTGTTTGATGTTATTGATGTTTACATCATAAAGTCCAGAGTCTTCAGCAGTGATGCGTGTGATGAGGAGAGATCTAGGCTTATCATTCAGTTTCAGCCTGCCACTAAACCTATTACCAGCATCGGTATAAAAGAATTCGTTTTTTTCCACTTTAGCTATGACAGTGTTTTTAAACGTCACCTCTATCACATCTTCTGCCTGTGTTTCATTATCAATGTTCAGAGTGATGGATTTTCCCACCTTTCCCGATAATGGCTCAGTTTCTTCAATCACAGGGACACACATAGAGAAAAAACAAAAGTAGAGAAATTAAACTTTAAAAAACATTAGACTTTCTGTTCAATAATTTTTATTTTTACATGAATTTCTCCTGCAGTTCTTGTATTTCTCTGTCTACAGGTCCATAGTCGCATTTCTAGTCTAAGTGAATATTTCCAGAATATATAAACACACAACATGAGATGAAGTGATTGATTTGTACTCTGATGTTGCTCTAATCATCAGTAAATCTGTCTGGAAAGCAAACATAATGATCATCTGCTGATTTGTTTATTATATGTAGTTTTACCCTAAAAAGACCCTTGGGGTCCATTCTACCCCCAAGCCACTTTTCTTTAGTTTAAAAACGAATGGTTCCCTTCATCTCAGTGGAATAAGATTTTGTGACTTTGATTATCTGTCAGATTCACATAAAAAAACTGTGCTTGATTCAGTCGTTCTACAGAGGCGTAAAAAATGTCACTTAAAGGGGACATATTATGAGATTTTTTTTAAGATGTAAACTAAGTCTAAAATAGGTCTGAGCAAAAGTGTGCCGTTTTGGGTGTGTCATTTAAAATGCAAATGAGCGGATGAAGTGCAACCACTGATCACAATGATGGTGGTTTGTTGCAATTGAAACTCAATTGTGCTGTGAAATATTTTATCTCTCTCTTTCTCTCCATACTAAATGGTTGTGCTGTGGTTGGATAGTGCAGATAAAGGGGGCGGTATTACCTTATTCTGACATCACAATAAGGGCCAAATTACAATGACCTATTTTTCACATGCTTGCAGAAAATGGTTTACCAAAACTAAGTTATTGGGTTGATCTTTTTAAAATTTTCTAGGTTGATAGAAGCACTGGGGACACAATTATAGCACTTAAACATGGAAAAAGTCAGATTTTCATAATATGTCCCCTTTAATTAGTCCCTTTGGGGGTAAAAATGACCCCAATTGAAATGAATGGGAAATGCAGAAAATATTTTTTTTTTCTTTTTATTTGTCAAAAAAAATCTATGCATCCAGAACAAATCTGAAAATTTTAACACAGAAAGGTAGGCCTGGTACTAGAGCACAAATGTTATACACTGTAAAAAATAATTCAGTGGCTTTGTAAATATCACTAAATTAAATGATTAAAATAACTTAATAAAATCTCTTTATGTCACTAAGTTGATTTTTTTGAGTTGGACACACCAAAATAAATAACTAAAAGATAAACAGATATTTTTGTGTAAAATGTACAGATATTATTTAGTTGTGTACATTAAATAAAATAAGTATTTAACTAACAGATTCTTTCTAATAGATATTCTTAATATTTGTTGGAAATTTGAATCAATATATTTGAGAATGTCACACTTATATACAATATATTTTAGTTTTTAAAACTGTAATAATTGATCATTTCAAATTAACATAGGTATTTAAAGTACCAAAAATGTACCTAAGTGTTAATACAGCTGTGCTACTTGAAATGTGTGTAAAATAATGATTTCTGATGGTTTTATTACTGCATAATGTGGTTGTAGACAAACACGTGTAAATTTGTAGTGGGTGATAGTCAGGCGATCTGAAATCCGGACCTCAGTTTTGCTCCACCCGGACTCGGACTTATTTGACCTTTTATATGAAAGCGGAATAACACAACAGAGCTTTACAGAGCTCACACGTTTATATACATTTATATTATCTCTCGACTCCATATGCCAATGCTTTATTTTCCTTTTTTGTGTTAAAGGTGTCAGGACTCTGCCATAAGAGTCTTGTTTTATATTTATGTTTTATTGTGATGGCAGGGTTCTGACAGTCTCTTGTTTCATGTGGAGGCTCATGGCCTTGTATATTGGGTCATGTGCCTCTGGTGTATTTTCTCTAGTCCCCGCGCTCTTGTTCTCCCTGGTAATTATTCATTATCAGTTCATCCCTCTCACCTGTGTTGCCCTCGTTATCTTGTTTAGTTTCCCCTATTTAATCTCCTCTTGTTTCTTGTTTTGTGCTGGCTCATTGTAATCAAATGTGTTATGTTTGCAAGTCTCCTTCGTTTATTCAGTTTAATGTGTTCATCAGTGTCTAGTCTATCATGTTTAGTCAGTGTTTGTAAATATCATGTTTTATTTCGTTTTTGCCAGCAAGTGGGCTTTTGTTTTCCGTGTATATCAATAAATGTTTAATGTTCACTCCCCGACATCGTCTGCGATTGAGTTCTCTTGTTTCCCGTCTCAACCCTGACAAAAGGTGTCGCACAACGGTCGAGAAGTGGCGGATCTCGTGTTGGACAACTCACAGTTTCTGACACCACACCAGACGTTCGCATTAAATAGCGCGAGTTTGGTCAGCCAAAGTTTACTTCCAGATGTAAGTCAAATATGCATTCGCAAGCCTATGTTAATCGTTAAAGATTTGAGACAAATATGTTATTTAATGATAAACTAAGTGGCGGTCTGTGGTAGCGTCCAGAGTCACAGCGGATAACCTTTTAAATTAAGTTATCTTTGTTGCATGTAAAGTGCTGGTGGTCCACCTGTCTGGGTTCAAGTGTAAAAATGCTAATTTTACAGTGTAGAAAAGACATGCTCAATCACACACAAACAGACACACACACACAAAGGTATGACTGCCACAGAGAGCATTTCTTAAAGAATTTGTCAAAAAAACAGCCACAGATGCAAAACAAACATGTAAAATACTCACACAGGTGTGCTCACACACATACACATGCGCGCACACACACATACACATGCGCGCGCGCACACACACACAAACACAGACTTATACACAACAGTAAAACTTACATACACATAAAGACACACAAACACACGCACGCAAACACACACACGGACACACAAACACGGACACACACACACACACACACACACACACACACACACACACACACACACACACACACACACACACACACACACACATTCTGGTTTCCATATTTTGTGAGGACATTTCATAGGCGTAGCTAATGCATTTTATACCATACAAACTGTATATTCTATTCCCCTAACCTACCCTATTCCCTAACCCCAACCATAACAGAAACCCTTCTACTACTTCACATTTTCAAGAAACATCATTTTGTTTGATTTATAAGCTTGTTTCCTCGTGGGTTTCCTCATCGAAATGTCCCCCACAAGGTCACAAAATACTGGTATTCCTATCTTACCTGGTAACGTGATAATTACCAGGTACACACACACACACACACACACACACACACACACACACACACACACACGGAAACACATGCATTTTGTAAAAACAGACATTTCAAAATTCATCAAAAACTACAAAAAATTCTACTATTTGAAATAATATTTATTTTTAATGTCCTTTCTAATGTTTATATAAACATAAATTCACAAAATGTTTCACTAAAGTAGTGATGTTGAGCAGTTGGTCACACACAGTAAAATGAATGGGTCTCTATGGGCCTCTGCTGGTCGAAGTGATTTATTTCCTAAACTGTAACCATAAAACAGTTTTTTTTCTAAACACCAAATGGCTGAATCAACACACAACATCTAAATCAATATCTAAAAACAATTTAGATCAAATTTAGATCATAATTTATCTGAATTTTTCATAACAATTTGATATTTTTTAGGCAAGCTAATGGTATAGTTGAGGAATTGAGTGGTAAGCAGGTACAAAAGTACTTCATGTCTCCCAAAACACAGCATTAATGTATAGATGGGAAGAAAATGAAAAAAGAAAGATATATTATTTGTATCATTAAAAATGTATATATATTTTGTAATCACTCTTTTAATCTCTGGGGTCATTTTTACCCCCAAGGAACTATAATGTATACAGGAAAATAGGGGCTTATGAGGGTTAATAACTGTATTTACAGCTGTGCAATTTTAAACATCCAATAGGGACAGACCACGTGTTTACGTCTTAAGCGTGAGAGCTCTTGTAAAAGTGCAGCACAAAATGCAAGGATGCCTGAAAAAAAACCTACAATGCATGCTCCAACTCCGGGCCGTTCTAACTGGTCAACTATTCAGCGTTAAGATGAGCACCAATTACGTCAATCTAGCTCATGTTTATAAAGAAAAACAATTAAAGAGCCACTAAAATGACCACAAAAAAGTTTATATATTTATTGTTGTGGTCTACCACAATACTGTTGTTTGAATTAAAGTTAAAAAAATGCATTATTTTTCTCATAATATAGATATTTGCAACATCTCTCTCTAAACGCTTGATTGCAGCGCGTCTCTTCAATGCCCCACCCCCACAAACGCCAAGTATACTCTGATTGTTCAGGGATTCTAAACGATTATGATTGGTCAATCCTTGTAGCGTTCGAAATGTCCATTACCATAATCGGGTTTCGGCTTCTCATGCGAGTACAGATAATCGTCTCTGTAAACTGCCTCTAGTAGGCTATTGCATCGGTATTGCCTTGCAGTTTGAGCCTGAATCAGATTTAGAGAGTTTGCAGAAAGAAACAAATCTAACAGAAACTCCTTCCCAATGACGAATCGAGCAGGATGCTTCACAATGCTAAATTTGTAACCACCTTACACTTCGGATGTGTTGTGGCTGCAACAACAGGCTCATGAAAATTCAGACCTCTGTACTTTTTCCATATTCAGAAATAAAGGTAAACCCCCTGAATAAATAATCAGTGTATTACAATTCTTTATTTAAGTGTCTGCATAGATATTTAGTGTCTGTAATGTAAAACCGCGCAGACCAAACTCTCTCGTCTAAACACACTACATTTATCTGAGTGTTGCGGATGGGATTTAACACAACGTGCAGATAGTTTCGCGCCTACTGTTTGAATAGACAATCTATCTATAAATAAGTATGAATGAATAAACATGCCTGTTTGAAATATGGATCCAGAAAGATCGCTGTCTACCAATTCAGCACCATTCCCATGGACAGCAGCCGCTAACATCGTAAGTAAGTAAGGTTTTAAAGTCTTCATAGCATGCTATGTTTAATTCAAAACAACGTCATTGAGAAACACAGCACTGAGTATAAATGTAAGAGGTGTTATGAGGTTTATAGAAGCTCCGTCTCTCCACTTACTACTCGCACTTTTACCGCAGCACGGCTCTAGTCAAATGAGTTTGTATACGCGAGAACTGCTTCATTCGTTTTATACACCGAATAAAATGAATTGTTTATGCATTTGCTTGTCGATTTAGAGCTATACGGGTTTAAACAGCGGTTGAGTTTAGACATACAGCAGGCTACAGTACGTTAAAAGGCTTAATTTAACGTGCACGCACAAGAGACGATTTTACAGTCCTCTGAAGTTTACAAGTTTACAATGTAACACTATACTGCATTATTTGAAATGATTACATTGTAACATTGTATAGTACTGTATGATTTACTGAATTATCCACACAACATGGCGCTTTGGCGCAGCTGAAAAATTCACATATAGGATGTCAGTTTATTTAATTATTTTTAACGATTTGTTATATTTTCCACAGCACTGCTATTGTACACATTACAACTAATAAATATACACACAATAATGTATACTGGTTGTGAATGTGATCCTAAAGCCCTACAAATTAGAAATAGATTAATCCTTTAGGTGCAAACGCACAAATCCAGCCTTGACCTCTACATGTTTAAGGAAGCAGTGATCACAAAAATGACGAGAGGAGAAATATAGTTCTCTCTGACAACAGCAAGTAGGCGGGTATAAGCAACTAGTGGGCGATGACTCAAAAGATGATTCAAAATAAAACTACTTTTGGATTTTTAATGAGTGTTTTGTTTTTGAATGACTAATATCCTTCAAGATCTCAACACAAAAACAACACCAACATGAAAATTTACTCTGACCCATAAAAATAAAAAAATGTCTCCTAACCTCAATGTTTTGTGTCTGCTCAGCAAAATTTCAAGTGCAAATGAGTAAGCTATTAAAGGCTAACAAATTGATATCAAAATTGTACCACAGCGCCATGTAGTGTGTCTGTAATAAGCAGTGTGACAACCAACCCATGAGACAACCAGCCCCGGTCTCCCCTACATTTGAGTTTTTAATCAGTTATTATACATTCATCTTCATTACTGTATAAGATCAGCAGACAGACCGCAGCATATTTAGTATTAATGACAAACGTGCTCATTCTGAAATATAAAATAAATATACTTTGTACCGTATGTGCATGCAATAATTTGCTGGTTTTGTAATTATGTTATGTGAACTTACAAGTTACCTAAACTTATTTAGAGAAGTAACGCTGACCGTGTAGCTGAATGTCAAAAGAACTTTATTTATACCCGTGTCATTAACAGAACGCAGCAGACACACTCACCTTAACGGTTTTTATAAATCCATTATCATGCCTGATTTAAACATAAACAAATAACACCAGAATTAACAGTTAATTTACGTACACATATCCTAAAAATAATATTGCGTGACTGATACGCTGTAAAGTGGGTGAATTTAAAACATGATTTTGAATGGAAGTCAATGACGCTCTCTGCCGGTTGGGTATACCAAGATGGCGGCTCGAACTCTGTGCTGGCTTCACCTCACGCTGTTACATCAGGCGTTCTATGCGCAATCCAGTCATTTATATAGATCAGTGGATCGCTCACAGAATCACTGATGCAAAAAATTGATAAAACTCATAAAAATTCTACATGAAACTGCAAACAATTAACTGCTACTTCTACAGTATTGTATCTATTTAGTTTATTTTATCTGTCTATTTAATCTATCTCATCTATCTACTCTTATTTCCATGGTGTTCATTATTTAGCATGTCACATACTGTAGTTTTTCTGTGCTTTTACTGCTTCTAATAATGTAAAGCTGCTTTGAAACAATTAAGTATTGTGAAAAGCGCTATATAAATAAAATTGAATTGTATCAGTAAGATTTCAGTAGAAAAACACTAAGGTTTTGAAGAACTAGTTTTGTTTTATTTCCCATATCTTCTTAACTGGCATCAATCTCAGACATGTTTATTCATTATAGTTTGCAGGGTGATCTTAGTTAAAGTGAAACCTTGAAAAAGTTGTTCCACATTATTAAGCAAGTTGTAGTTTTCATACAATATGGGTATGAAAACAGATATTTAACAGACAAAAAGTGTGCATTATCTTAAAAAAGCTATTTATTTACTATAATAATTTATATTAGTGATGCACCAGTGTATCGGCCGCCGATATTAATCGGCCGATTTTTGATGAATTTGAAACCATCTGCATATAATATCGGTATCGGCCAGAAGTTGTCTGTTTAAATCGGTATCGGCCCAAAAAAATCCTATCAGTGCATCCCTAATTTATATTTGGTGGAACTAAACAGAAATTACTGATTTATAGATTTAGGTTCAGGATTTGACCATATGAAGAATTTTTTAAGGAAAATATTAGGAAAAGGCAACAATAAAAATGCCACTGCTAAGAAGCAAACGTGCTGGTGTCTCTGTAATACAAAGAAGCCCTCAATATGGGATCCCTCAGTGCATAAAAGTGGATTTCAAACGCACCCCCCAAACTAAAGCTGAAACTGTTTTATTCATTGACGTGCCATAATACACAAAATAGTATATTCAAGTTTGTTGTTGAATAGCCACCATGTTCAAACAAGGCTGGTTTGGACTGAAGTATTGGGAAATAAGATGGTAGGTCCCTTGAGGGGGCCAAAAGGACACCTGGAATATATGTACCTAAAAGATGGGAAATCATGTCCTCTGAAATTAATTTACTTTCATGCAGGATAATACACCTATTTTAATTTATATGGGCATGAAATAAGACAAAATTAGGGTATGACCACCATCATCCTCTGACCTCAGTCTTAGGAGTCTATGGAGCATTATTATATGAAATATATGTGAGGTGGACAGCACTATAATTCAAAACATCAACTTAGGGATGCAATACTAGCGTCTTCAAGTGAAATAAAGACAAAAATTATAGACTTACAAGTTTAATGAATGGGAGAGTTAAAGTCATGTCAAAATATGCTTATATATTATTATGTAACTACTTGTGTTATTTAATTTACAATGTTTTTTTTCCATGCAGCACATTTGACAGACATCTGTTTTGTGGATAATTTTAACACACTAAATAGGGGTGTCAATTCTCCAAATCCTCGATTTGATTAAATTTTTGATCCAAGGTCACGGTTCGATACGATTCTCGATTCATACTCTTTTTTTTAAGAACAGGTTGCTTTTTAAGAATAGACTTTTATGAAATATACTATCTGACCTTGAACCCGGAGATGCCCTGCCATGTTAGTCGTGCTGCCAGTGGAAAAATATGGTACGTGCTCATACCAGATAAAACGAAACTTCCTGTCAGATGAACATCTGTCAGTACTTTAAAACACGCTTTTAATTACCATCAGACGAGATTGTGAGACTATAAGTCATGTTTAAATGCTGTTTTCTTAACTTTTAACCAACTGAAATAAGTTGTTGTGAAACAGATCTCAGTTCAGAGAAACGACCAGTCCTGGCACAGACGCCGCTCTGCTGTGCACGCGTGTGTGCTCTGTTCCGATTGAGTTCAGCTGAAGGCAGGAGGCGCTTGCTGTTTTTTGATTTCCATGTAAAGCTTGCGTCGTGTCTCCTGCATCTGCCATGCTATCTTTTGACTGGCTGTAGCTAGCGAAGTTAGAGGAGGTTGTCTCCCAGCACTCAACACGTTTGTTGTGTTTTTTCCCACTTGGCAAGCCGACTGACGTGACATAGGGACGTGGGCAGCATCGACTAGTGATGCACCGTTGTGAAAATTTTGGCCAATACCGATAACTGATATGACTCTTGTCTTTTATGGCCAATGCCGATATCTTTGTATAGAAAACACATTTTAATGATAATCAAATAAAGAGCTATTTTCCAAAACACTTTTTTTACTTTTGTAATTTATTTCCAGAAATGACTTGTAATGTTCTGCTTCGGTGCGAAGCAAGGTCACGCCCACAGCTACGAGTACGTAGATGTGAGAGCGCCCCTGCACTTCTACGGAAGTAAATAAACAAACGGTGTGTGTTCGTACTCCAATGCCTGATGGCGTGTTTGTCACATAACAACATACAAAGATAAAAAGGCACACAGTGGAGCTGGACTGACACATTGCAATGCCCTACAGCAACTTAAAGATGCCCTGGCCAATGCCACCAGCATGTCTTACTTTGACCCATCTAAAGACACTGAACTTGCTGTGGATGCTAGCCCAGTAGGCCTCTGGGCCATCCTGTCACAAACACAGAATGGACAGTGATGCATCATAGCATATGCCAGTCGTGCACTCAGTGACGTCGAAACACGTTACTCCCAGACAGAACGCGAAGCTCTAGCCATTGTATGGAACTGCGAGCACTTCCATTTGTACCTTATGGTCATCCTTTTACTCTGATTACCGACCATAAGCCACTGGAGTTAATATGGAACAACCCTAGATCAAAGCCCCCAGCCAGAATCGAAAGGTGGGGTCTGAGACTTCAACCATACAATCTTACCATTCAGTACAAAAAAGGCACCGACAATCCGGCGGATTTTATGTCCAGACACCCTGTCCCTCTCGATACCGAGCACAACACGAGAGCATCTAAAGTGGCTGAGGAATATGTTAACTTCATGGCTCTGCAAGCCACACCAAAAGCCATGACACTGGATGAGATCAAGACAGAAACGAGGAACGATTCTGTACTACAACAGGTCTGTGTACATGTAAGAAACAACACATGGCACAAAAGCACATGTGACATGACCACCGCCTTGAAACATTACAAAAACATCAGCTCTGAGCTCACTGTGTCACCAGGTAATGATCTCATACTCAGAGGTTCTAGAATAATAATATTGACAGCATTGCAGCAAAGAGTATTACAGCTCGCCCATGAAAGCCATCAGGGCATCGCCAAAACCAAAAGTCTGCTGAGAGAGAAGACCCTTAAATAGACCATAAAGTTGAAACCATGATCACAAACTGCATCGCGTGTCAAGCTAGCACACCAGTCACTAATGTTGAACCACTTCAGATGTCCGCCCTGCCAGAAGCACCTTGGCATGATGTGAGTGCAGACTTTTATGGACCTCTACCATCGGGCGAGTATGTATTAGTCATTGTTGATGATTACACGAGGTATCCTGTCATCAAAATTCTTCACTCCACTTCAGCCAATACAGTGATCCCGGCCATTGATGATGTTTTTTCCATGTTTGGAATACCCAGGGTGCTCAAAACTGACAACGGACCACCGTTCAATAGCAAAATGTTCTCTCAGTTTGCTGAACATCTTGGATTTCACCATCGGAAAATAACACCTCTCTGGCCACAAGCAAATGCCACAGCTGAGCGATTCATGCGCACTCTAGGCAAAGCTATTCGTACTGCACACATTCAAGGCATCCCTTGGAAGCAGCAGCTTAATGTGTTCCTTCGTGAGTACAGATCTACACCTCACAGTACAACAGGGACTTCACCTGCAGAGCTGATCTTTCAAAGGAAGATGCAAACAAAAATACCTTTACCCCTCCCAATTACCATTGCTGCTGACACTGACATCCGCAAAAGAGACAAAATGGCAAAAGACAAAATGAAAGCTCTGTCGGACACACGAAGACATGCCACACACTCTGCCATTGAACCTGGAGATTCAGTTATATGTCGTCAGCAGAAACACAACAAACTAACAACACCATACAATGTAAAACCACTTGTGGTCACTAAGGTCAAAGGCACCATGGTAACCGCAGAAAGAAATGGACATTCTGTCACGAGGAATTGCTCTTTCTTTAAAAAACTTAAGCAGGTTACATCAGATCCATTGCTGGAACTAGGATTTGAAAACGAGATGGAAGAGATTAACACACGTAACATCTCCCCGAGATATCCTACTAGATCCAATCGCAGACCTCCTGTCCGCCTCTCTGATTACGTTTAGATGTTCTGAGTAGTAAAAGTGAACATCCTTTAACTGTTTAGAGTTCTTGTTCTAAAGAGTATGAAATACAGTGACTATTCATACACTTTGTCGTAGAGTGTTAATGAAAACCCCATTTCAGCTGTAAGTTCCATATCGTCCACAAAGCTTAAATGAAACAGTATTTTGCAGTTGTAACAGACGTACAGTGTTTTAAGTTCTGTTACGTCTAGTATTCTCCAGGCCCTGTTGAAGGCCCGAAACCTGTTTTGAGTATAGATAAACAACTGCAGTATTGATTTTGCAACAAATGTATATTGTTCTAATGTCTTTGCCGAACATGTTAATCTGGAAAAAAAAGACTGTTAAAAAAAAAGAAAAGAGTGATGTAATGTTCTGCTTTGGTGCAAAGCAAGGTCACGCCCACAGCTATGGGTACGTAGATGTGAGAGCGCCCCTGCACTTCTACGGAAGTAAATAAACAAACGGTGTGTGTTCGTACTCCAATGTCTGATGCCGTGTTTGTCACAAAACAACATACAAAGATACATCATTACATGACTGATTGGGCATCTTTACTAGAGCCCGAGCGATTTATCGTTTTGCCGATTTTATCGGCCGATATGAGCATGTCGCAGATATATCTGTATCGGCGTATAAGCCGCAGATATGCGCCGATATGAACGTTTGTTACAGAACTAGGGATGCACCGATCCACATTTTTTCACTTCCGATCCGATCCTGATACCTTTGGATATCGTCCGATACCGATACTATTCCGATATCAGCGCTGTATTTGCTGCATTTAATATTATCATTATTGTTGATTTTATATGATACTGAAATAAACTCCTCTCAACAGGCAAGTATGATATGTATGTGTATGTATGCATGCATGTATGTCCCAAAAGGCAACTTGAGGTAAATCAGAAAAGGAAGTCAGAAAAACAGGGAATCCTGTTAACAGGAAAAATCCCATTCTGAAAACAAATATGCAACTGTAAGGGTTTCAAATTGGTTGTCAATATTTATTTTATTTCATAAATTACAAATACTTTCGTCTTGAACATTTAGGAATGAGTTTACCTTGCTTCTGAAATGACTCCAGAAGTGATTCTTGAAGGCTCCCGTTGTCTTTCTGCCCACTGGCTAAAAAATCCTTGTGCTCTTTAACATGGTGTTTTTTTAAATGTTTGATTGCGTTTGTTGTGTTGTACGACGCGAGGGAGCTTCCGCCTCTCTGAATAACGGCTTTGCAAACATTGCATTTTGCCGTCTTGCTTTGCGGTGTTTCCAAGGTAAAGAATTTCCACACAGCGGACATGTTGTCTAGCCTCAGTCAGCGCTATCCAGCTGAATGCAAATTGCGGAATGGATTTCCTGCGTGGGGGCGTGTCTCATAACCGTGTCTCATTGAGCTGCGCCTCCGTTCAGGAAATCAATTCCACAGTTTGCAGCCTGCTGGCGGGAATCACTTTCGGAGTCATTTCAGCAGACAACGTTAAAGCGCAGACAGCTTGGATATCGGATATCTAAGCATGTTGGATCGGAAAATCCGATACGTGAATTATGCAGATATTGGTCCCGATACCGATACTGGATCGGATCGGCCCCATCCCTATACAGAACACATTAAATGCATTTGAAAGATGTAAGTACTTGTTTGTCCAGCAGAGTGCGCCATACTGGTTGCTAATGGCGACCCAGATCACTCACTGTAGTGACACCAGCCAATCCCCCACCCCCTTCACTTCAGTTCAGTCAGTCTCTCAGTTCAGGTGGCATGGAAACAGTCACGCAGTGTCTTCTTCACAACATTTTTACACCTGGTATTAAGACGCGCTTTGGTCGATTGGATTATAAATGGACAAGAGAGACGCATTCCCGCTTACATTTGGTGTTTTTAATCCGTCTCTTTGTCGACTTGCGAGTTAAAACGCAAGCGGGAGAAATGACGCGAGACGGAGAAATGACACGTTTAAACTACGCGCAGCCGTGCACTTATATAACACTATATGAGATTACTGCTGCTTGTGTTGTTAGTTAGCAATTGATTCAATAAGCTCGCGCAAATCTACACCCTTGCTAAATAAAAGAGGCGGAGCGAAGACGCTTTATTTTTATAAAAGTCTAAAGTTTGCACTGAACCCTGGGTTTGTGTTATAAAAACGTTGTGCACAACATTAAACATAGCGTACATTAGTATGTGCTCCGTCAAGCATTGTCTTCGTAACTGTGAGTGGCTAACTAATTTGTGAAGAACACAACTTACTGTAAAGCTAATATTAATCAATGACTTGATAAGTTTCTCTTTATAACGTTATTCTCGTCAAAACTGCAAATGATGCAAGTTTTATGTATTTTGTTCTCTTTGTGTTTTAAAGTTATTTATAATAAGTCAAGTTTACTGTTTAGTGCACTGATATCCAACTAATTTTGGATAATAAAGTTTATTGTTAACTTCTTGCCTATAGTACATATCTTTGTCACATCAATATAAGTGTTGGATCACCACATTTGTGAGTGATCACCACATATGTGAGTAATCATTGCATTGCATTGTATTTATTCATATACAGTATATTATGTTAAAGTATATAGTGTATTCTATGTACAGTACTGTAGTATAATATACTGTAGTACATACTGAACTATAATATACACATAAAGAATATCGGCCGATATATCGTTATCGGTCTTTTTTTACTCCCTAATATCTGTATCGGCATCGGGTGAAAAAACGCATATCGGTCGGGCTCTAATTTTTACCCATGTGCAAAATGTCATCAATTAGCTGATTTCCCATATTCTTTGTAAGCTTCGGGATGCTTATTTTTTAAGTGGGTGATCAAATTGGTTGTGTTGAACAATTTGGCCCGAACTCCCCCTCGCACCTCCGGCCCTCACTCTCACAAGCAGGGGTGTCCAGACTTTTTTGTGTGGTGAAAGCCGACAAGATCTACATGCTAAAAACACTTTAAATGCGTGGACTATACAGCATATATCTCTACATTGGATTTAGGGCTGTCACCATTACTCTATTTTTTTGAGGAGTTTTAAAAAAATCCTGGAGTTCATGTCGAGTACAGTTTAATAGCGGAGATACGGTTTAGTGAAACAAACTAGAAAGAAAATTACAATAGTATCAGAAGCATATAAATCAGCACAACGCTGCCTCTCTCCCTCATTCGCTTGCTTGCGCGCGCACACAGACACACACACACACACACACACACAAACACACGCTGGGCGCGTGCATCAGCTCGTGGATGAAGGCAAGATTGCGATGCGACGCGGAAGTTTACACGACTGAGCTGCAGCGGGCAGCATAAGATTTATAAAAACATATTTGAGAAGAAAGGCACAGCTATTCTGTCCTCTGCATGCGTGTGTATTGAGCATGCATATACAGATAGCCAAACATTGTAAAGAGTTGATGAGGGTTCAATGATGACTCAGATGATTAAGTAAATTTTCTCTTTACTTGACTTTGTTAAGTGCAATCAAGTTATCCTTCTCAAACTCTGTTACATTCTTTTTGTGAAACTGCAAAATAAATACAAAATGCTTACTTTACATATAAACAAACAAAATTCACAAACTTGTTCTGCAATTTACATTAACATTACCAAGTTACAGTAGTTGTTATGGGATCACATGGTAATCCTTTGGATGTACTCTTAATGCACGTGAAACTGTTAACACGCTTTCAATATATATAAATATTAACAAGATCCCAACGCAAAGTATATAAAATAGCAAATATGAACGATAAACTTACAAGCAAAGCTTCTCCAGGACATTACACAACGAATAGAAACAGATTGGAGGAGCATGTGCTCTCACTGCTGCACAGAACAAAAATGGCTGCTGCGCTTTGCGTGCTTGAAAGTATAACAAATAAAGTTTTATCAAAAAGTAGTTTAGCTCAACCTATGACAAACAGCGCCCTCCAGTGGGGAAAAAAGGAGTAATGTTAGACATGGCATAATACTCCCCGTCTGGTATTAAGTATAATACCACTCTCAATTACTGTATTCACAAGATAATTTAAGACATAAGCAAAATAACCTCTGTAATAGGTCGTAAGAAAGTTTTAGCAGTACCACTCTTAGTGACCTTTAGTTCCAGTTTCCTGACCTTGCCATCCGAGTCAACGATAGCTTTGGTGACCAAAGCCATTGGCCATTCATTCCTTTTAACCTGATTATCTTTCAGAAGGACCAGGTCCCCTTCCTTGATGTTAGGTTTGTCGACATGCCATTTCTTACGGGGCTGAAGAGATGCAAGGTATTCTCGTCTCCACCTTTCCCAAAATATGCTGGCAAGATACTGCACCCTTTTCCACTGTTTTCGATACAGATCAGCGCCTTCAAAGGGTCCTGGGGGTGCAGATTGAGTACACACCTTTTGGGAGAGGATCATTGCTGGGGTGAGGAGAAGTGGCGACTCAGGATCGGTAGAAATGGATACAAGAGGTCTTGCATTGACAATAGCACACACTTCAGCCATTAGAGTTGACAGCATTTCGTGAGTCAGATGTGAGGAGCTGGTTTGAGAGAGCATGGAGTCTAAAATCCGTCTTGAAAGTCCAATCATCCTCTCCCATGCTCCTCCCATGTGGGATGAATGAGGTGGGTTAAAGATCCACTTGCAACCTTCTTCACTGAGGTAATTTGTCACGCTTGAATCTTTGGTAGAGACCACGAGCATGTTCAGCTCTTTGCATGCTCCTGTGAAATTAGTTCCACAATCAGATCGTATGATTTTTGCCGGGCCTCGAATGGCGAAGAACCGGCGAAGTGCATTAATGAAGCATGACGCGTCCATTGACTCTATTAGTTCAATATGGATCGCACGCACAGATAAACATGTGAAAATTACCGCCCATCTTTTACTTAAGGCATGACCTCCACGGGTGCGGCGTGCTGATACGTTCCAAGGGCCGAACACGTCTAAGCCGACATTAGTAAAGGGTGGCTCCATGCTAATGCGGTCATGTGGGAGGTCTGCCATTTTCTGTTCAGCTGTTTTACCTCTTTGTTTACGGCAAGTGATGCACTTGTGAAGAATGGCATTGATGCGTCTTTTTGCTCCGACTATCCAGAATCCTCCAGTACGGATTGCTCCTTCTGTGAATATTCGACCTTGATGATTTACTTTCTCATGGTAATGATTTGTAAGGAGGGTTGCTATGTAATCATGGCCAGGAATGATGAGAGGGTGTTTCTCACCGCTGGGAAGTGCGGACTGTTCTAGTCTGCCTCCAATTCTTAGAAATCCATCTTCTAGGACTGGGTTCAACTTCTTGAGGGAACTTTGTTTAGGAATGGCCTTTCCATTCTCCAGACAAGCAATTTCTGCTTTGTAAGCCTCCTTTTGTACGCATCTGATGATGACATTTTCAGCTTGAGTTAGTAACTCGGGTGTGCATGAACTCTCACAATGGTGCCAGCCGCGGCATGTCTTTCCATTGTCTTTGAATGACAGAGCAATGTGAACAATTGAAGCTATGGCTCTTCTTAAAGACTTCCAAGAAGAAAATCTTTTGAAGCGGTCTGAACCGAGACCAGGATTAGAGTTTAAACAGGTTGTGGCATGCGTTCGCACCTCCGTATCTGTTTCTGGATCAATGAGACTATAGGGAGCCTCTTTCACAGGAGTAGATGCTGAATGTTGCAAAAATGGTGGACCAGAGAACCAGTTTGTTTCAGTTAGACGACATGCAAGTACAGGTCTAGTAGCAACATCGGCAGGGTTTTGTGAGGTAGGAACGTACCGCCACTGCTCTGGGTGGGTAAATTTTCTGATTCTTTGCACTCTGTTGCTGACGTACACATAAAATCGTCGGGTTTCATTGCAGATGTACCCCAGAACGACTTTGCTGTCAGTGTAGAATAGCAGGGTGTCAGGTTTGATGCCTAGTTCTTGGATAATTTTTTCTGCTATTTCGACTGCAAGGACGGCTGCACACAGTTCGAGTCTGGGAACTGTAAGTACTGTTGTGGGGGCTAGCTTAGCCTTTCCCATGACAAACCCGACATGGGACATTCCATCATGATCTGTTACTTTCAAGTATGCGACAGCAGATATGGTCTTAACAGATGCATCTGAGAACACGTGAATCTCCTTTTTCACAGAGTGAGAAATGGACAATGGAGTATAAGTTCTAGGAATTTTGAGCTGCTCTAAGTCTTGTAATGAGCCTTTCCAGAGGTTCCATTCTGATTCCCTTTCAGCTGCAAGAGGAGCATCCCAGTCTGACTTCATGTTTGAAAGATCACGGAGTAGCAGTTTTCCTTGAATGGTGATTGGCGCAACCATGCCGAGAGGGTCAAACAAGCTATTCACAGTCGCCAGGACTCCTCTGCGTGTGAATGGCTTGTCACTGAGGTTGACATGGAATGTGAACGTATCACTCTGGAGATCCCAACTTAAGCCAAGACTGCGCTGCAAAGGGGGTGAATCAGTGTCTAGATTCAGATGTTTCAAGTCTTTAGCATAGTCGGCTGGAGGGAATGCGTGC
The DNA here is from genome assembly GCA_025389145.1 of Misgurnus mizolepis. Taxonomy (NCBI): domain Eukaryota; kingdom Metazoa; phylum Chordata; class Actinopteri; order Cypriniformes; family Cobitidae; genus Misgurnus; species Misgurnus mizolepis. The sequence goes on from JAIFKI010000021.1 coordinate 1,599,779, forward strand.
ATCACCGCGAGGCTGTTGGATGCTATTTTGTGGAGTCTTAGGTTAGAGATAGCGAGCATATCTTTGGTGGCCTTAAGCAAACTGATTGCTTCGCTGATGGAAGAAAGTGACTTAAGTCCATCGTCAACGTAAAAGTCTCTTTCGATAAAATGTCTCACCTCTGTACCAAACTCCATTTCACCGTGCAAGGCAGCACGTCTAAGACCATAAATGGCAACAGCCGGGGAAGGGCTATTGCCAAAGACATGAACTTTCATGCGATATTCTTCCATGCTTTCAGACATATCATTGTTCTTGAACCACAGAAAGCGGAGGAAATTCCTATGATCCTCTCTGACAACGAAACTGTGGAACATTTGTTCGATGTCTGCAGTGATGGCTATTGGCTCATGCCTGAATCGCAACAGGACTCCCAGTAGGCTGTTGTTGAGATCTGGGCCTGTTAGCAGCACATCGTTCAAAGATACGCCATGGAACTGCGCACTGGAGTCAAACACTACGCGAATTTGACCAGGCTTGCGTGGGTGATACACAGCAAAAGAGGGTAAGTACCAGCACTCCTCCCCTGGGTTTACAGAAGGTGCTAGCTCAGCATGATTGTTATCAAAAATCCTCTTCATAAACTCTAGAAAGTCCTCTCTCATCTCTGGTTTCTTGTGTAGTGTGCGACGGAGAGAGTTGAAACGACTCAGAGCTTGCTCTCTGTTGTTTGGAAGGCGTTGTCTAGGAAAACGAAATGGAAGGGGCGCTACCCAGCTATTAGTGTCATCCATGAACATCTCCCTGTCCATTAACTGAATGAACTGCCTATCTTCAATTGAAGGGGCAATCTTATCATCATCATTTGTTCTTTCGAAGACTGAGGTGGTTAATGGGCTGGGAGCAAACTGGGAAAGGGAAGAGACTTTAACACTTGACTGTGCATTTAATTGCTCCTTGATGTAGAATTCGTTGGGACATGGGCTAAAGCAGGATGGACGCCCGTCTTTTAGGATGTTTGTGTGGTAAACACTCACAGTTGAGGGCTTGTGAGCAGCGCCTAGACACACTTCGCCAACCACAACCCAGCCTAGGTCCAGTCTTTGAGCATATGGAGCATTTTGTGGCCCATTGCGTTGCTCTCTTACCTTGTGGACTTGGAGGATATCACGTCCGAGAAGGAGAAGTATTTGAGCATTTGGATCTAGAGGAGGGATGAGATGAGCAATAGATTTGAGATGTAGGTGTTGTTTTGCTGCTTCAGGAGTGGGTATTTCTGACCTATCTTCGGGCATGTAGTTGCACTCAATGAGCGTAGGGAGTGGGACTGAAAGACTGCCATCTAGGGGATGTGCGATGAAGTCCATAGCTCGCCTCCCAGTCATTTCTGTGACTCCAGCGCATGTACGCAGAGTATAGGGAAATTCTGTGCTCTTGAGATTAAAGAGGTCGAAGAACTCAGACCTGGCAAGTGAACGATTACTTTGATCGTCGAGAATAGCATAGATATTCACTGATTTGTCTGGCTCTCCCTTGGGGTGAACTCTGATGAGACAGATTTTTGAACAAGATCGTGAGCTATTAGCATCCCCACAGACCTCTGTGCATTTAGAGTTAATGGAAGGGTTTGCACTTTCCTTCTCCCCGCCATGCTCTGTATTGGGTACCTTTAGCATCCATGGGGGTGGACCAGGATGAAGAGCTGTGACATGTTTATTACTGCCACACTCTGTACACTGTATGCCAACATCACAATCCTTGGCCACATGATCATTTGAAGAACAACATCTGTAACATATGTTATGCTCTTTTAAAAACATTTTCCTTTCCTCAATGCTCTTAGCTCTGAAGGCTCTGCACCTTTTGAAGGGATGGGGTTTTCTGTGAATGGGGCATTGTCTGTTGATGTCTGGCTTAATGTTCGGTGAATCAGTAGAAATGGCTGTTTGTGCAATCTCAGTTTTGTGAGTAGAGATGAAGCTTTTCAGTGATCCACCTCTTTTCACTGGGATTTCTGGCTTTGCAGGGACATTCGAAGATAAGTGGAATGTGAAACTTGGGTCATTGCGCATGTAGGCTTCCCTGCATACAAACTCTGTGAAAAACGTGAATGGAGGAAATGTTACCTGGAACTGAAGCTTGTATTGGGACCCTTGGGACATCCACTTCTCTTGGAGGTTGAGAGGAAGTTTGTTGACAATAGGTGCCACGCCCCTCGCTGTGTCCAAGAAAGAGAGCCCGGGTAAGTAACCTCCAAGCTTTGCTGACTCCACTTCTTTGAGCAGATCCGCAAGTTCTCTTAACTTTTGTGGTTCTTTGCTGCTGATTTTAGGGAAACAGTCCAGTTTATCAAAGAGCGTTTTCTCAATTATTTCTGCACTCCCAAAGCTTACTTCTAGACGGGACCATGCCATTCTACAGCCGACTGCCGGATCGGCCACATGAACAGCTCTCACTCTTTTAACTTGTTCTGAGGACTGTGGTCCCAGCCATCTAATCAGAAGATCGAGCTCCTCACTAGGGGTGAGTGATAGTCCTTCTAGAGCATTAATAAATGACAACTTCCAGGCTAAGTAATTTTCCGGGCAATCATCAAACTTACTAAGCCCCGAGTTCACAAGCTCACGACGTACTAGGTATCTGGCTATTTCACTCATACCTGCATGGTCTGAAGAGAATGGCTGTTGCATTGTACTGCTAAGATAGGAAGTCTGAGGTTTGTTTGATTTCTCTGAAACTGGAACTTGTCCATATGCTTGGTTATGAGAGAGCGATGTGTATGGCAGGTTAACAGGAGTGTGCTGAGCAAATGATAGCTGTGTGCTGGGCATTCTGGGCTGACTTCCTTGGTATAGTTTAGGAGTAGAAATGCGGTTCAGCCTGTCAGCATCTTGTGTGACATGGCTTGTGGCAGTCGTGGGCAGTGCAGGCGGTATCATGAACTGTTTGTTATCATGGGAATCCAGCTCTGCTTTGACGAGAGGGAGACAATGAAAACTTGATCCAGAAAGGTTGTCCACATAGTCCTTTGTGCGCTTTTCAACAGTCTCCTGTGGAAATGTGTTGACATCCATCGCCATATTCATTTCTCCTGACTCAATCTCTAATGCAGCCGCTTCCAGAATCTCAGCTTCTTTTGTTGCTGCAGCAACCTCCTTTTTATGCTGTAGAGATAGCAGTTCAGATTCCAGTTTAGCCTTTTCCAGCAATACTTCTGCCTCTCTTTGGACGAATGTTGTACGTGCTCTTACTGCTTCTGCTTTAGCTCGTGCTCTGGTTGCTGTCATACTTGCAGTGGACACTCTTGAGCTCTTAGAAGAGGTAGATATTAGTGACCTGGTTTCCAGCTGATTGAGTGAGACGTTTGATGCAATCCCCTGTTGCTCCTCAGCTTTCTCTTTAACATCCATCTTGAGCCAGTTGCGATGGATGAAGTAACTGTATAGCTGTTTTCTTGTGAGTGCTGTGTTCTGCCCGTTGTGATGCTGCTTTTTCACTATTCTGTCCTCTGCATGCGTGTGTATTGAGCATGCATATACAGATAGCCAAACATTGTAAAGAGTTGATGAGGGTTCAATGATGACTCAGATGATTAAGTAAATTTTCTCTTTACTTGACTTTGTTAAGTGCAATCAAGTTATCCTTCTCAAACTCTGTTACATTCTTTTTGTGAAACTGCAAAATAAATACAAAATGCTTACTTTACATATAAACAAACAAAATTCACAAACTTGTTCTGCAATTTACATTAACATTACCAAGTTACAGTAGTTGTTATGGGATCACATGGTAATCCTTTGGATGTACTCTTAATGCACGTGAAACTGTTAACACGCTTTCAATATATATAAATATTAACAAGATCCCAACGCAAAGTATATAAAATAGCAAATATGAACGATAAACTTACAAGCAAAGCTTCTCCAGGACATTACACAACGAATAGAAACAGATTGGAGGAGCATGTGCTCTCACTGCTGCACAGAACAAAAATGGCTGCTGCGCTTTGCGTGCTTGAAAGTATAACAAATAAAGTTTTATCAAAAAGTAGTTTAGCTCAACCTATGACAAACAGCGCCCTCCAGTGGGGAAAAAAGGAGTAATGTTAGACATGGCATAATAACAGCAATGCAAAAAGACTTACATGTTTCACAATAACTCACTAATTTGGCGCTCGGTTTTTCGAAGCTCGTGGAGGCATGGAGCAGCATAAGGATACACAGTTATGTGTGATCTACCAGCATTGCCTTTGCGATCGCGATCGACGTATTGGACACCCTGTCACACAGCATACCGAGGATCTTCTTCAGGCACTTTGAAGAACAACGAGGCAGACGACAGAACTTGCTTCAGCACACACGTGTAACGTATGCGCTCGTGCAAAAACATACATCCTCACCCCCACACTCACATCTCCTGCACACACGTCAAATACACAGGAATGATTATCGACCTGCTCACATCGGCCCTATTTTGACATCGGACCGATGCCGTTGTGTAAAAAAATTACCACATTGGCCGATGTTATATCGTTGGGCGATATATCTTGTAGGGCTGCAACGATTCGTCGACGTTGTCGACAAAAATCGATAATAGAAATAGTCGACAATTAATATAATTATTATTCGATTAGTCGACTAATCGTTTCAATAGTCGGTGACTAGTCGTCTATTAAAATAGTCGTTAGTTGCAGCCCTAATATCGTGCATCACTAGCATCGACGATTCCAATTTTTAGTTTGAGGTTCTGACTTAATTTTGATCAATTTCGGTTTAAAATCAAAATCGTGACACCCTAAACACTGAATTTTGATAAAGTGCATTTTGTATAATAATTTGGAAAAGCATTATTTGCATATTTTTTTAAAGTAATAAAGCATCTTTTGACATTTTAAATACGTCAAATTATGTATTTAAATATAATAACATGCACATTGTCATATAACTGTTAAAGGTAAAATACAATTTGTAAACTTACTGAATTTATTGTAAAAAATAAACAAAAATGGCATGTGAATAAAAATTTGGACCATCCATCACTTTCAGTAAATCAAGATTAAGAACATTTGGCATGCTGGTGCCTTGATTGCAGAAATAAATCTACACATAAGGTAGTGTCTGCTGACATATTTTATCGTCTGTACTAATTTTAACATTAAAAAAGTCTTGTATATCTGGCACAGGTGAGGTGCAGTCCACTGCATCCAATGTCAATAAGGGAAAGCTGTAACACAAAATAATGCTGGTTCTACTGTGACTCCTAATGTAACACTTTATGGACTAATCTGTTCCTGTTACTTGCAATCTTGTAGAAGTGATTTCAGTGCTAGACTGACATTTCTTACATCACCTGAGAATCTGAACCTCTCAGTCAGATATTTCTCATGCCTTAATGCTAGTCTACAAATGTACTTAATTGAAACCGCCTTTTAACTTCATCAGCCATTTCTTATATCAACGACTGCATTAGTAAATGTATTCATCAAACCCCTGACAGCAGTCTTCATAATAACACTAAAATAACAGTACGCATACTTAGATAAATTACAGTTTATAGTATTTTAATGCAGGACCATGACGTGACATAAAACACATTAATATCTAGTAGGATTGACAGAGGAACAAACCGATTAATCTGAAATGGTATAGTCTGGATGTTTTATGAGTCTGTGGTGTCATTTTTTATGCAGTGGTCTGTTGAGGAATTAGTATGAAGGTGTGGACAGAAAAAACTGGACAAATAAATTAAAGGGGCTGGCTTTGTACTTGGTATGGAGCTGGACTCTGTTCATGTTGTGGCTGAGAGAAGAATACTGTCAAAACTAAATACATAGTATTTTCAATAAGTACATTTAGTCAGAGACTGATCACTGCTAAGTGATCTACTGAGCATTTACAAAGATCCTTTATACTGTATAACTCCTCTTTGTAAGTGCTGCACTCTTAAAATTGATGTGTTAAAAATTTACACAAAATATGTGTAAAAGGATTCTAACACATTTTTGTGTTGGAACTGACACATAATGTGTAAATATTATGCTTAACTGCTTACACAATGAATGTGTACTGATTATCCTGTACCTTTGTTTGTTATAAAAACCAAATATAACACATTCCTTTATCAAGTGTAAGATGTTTGTGCAACAGGAAATATACAAGCAAGTTCGGTCAAAAGCACAATAGACCTAAGCATTAAATAGGTTGTAAATAGTTGGTTACTTTCATGGATAAACTGTTCCCCTTGTTATGCTGCTTGGTTGCTGCTACTGTGTGCAATGGTGTAATAATTTTATTTATGTATTTTAAGCAGCACTGAATTTTCTTACTTGTTCTACCTCACCTGTTTTTACTATTTGTTAAATATAGTTCAATAAATGTTCCTTTTTTAAATTAAGAGTTGTAACATCTGGTTTTATCATTGTGTCATTTTTATGATATAAACTGAATGAGAAAAAGCAGTATCGGCTCCAAATATCGGCAGCCTGTATCGGTCATCGTCTAAGGCTGATGGGGAAAAAAACGGAATCGGCACAAAAAAATCCATATCGGTCGATCCCTATTTTTGTTGTACGAGATAGTATTTTAAATGCCTTTCAGTTCATATTCATGACATCTCAAAATAACACAGATAAGGACACCTATGTTTTTAAGATTATCTTAAGTACTAAAAAAATTTGCCTTCTGCATTTTTGTTTTGCTTTTCCCTCCATTGTACCGAAATTGAACCGAACCGTGACGTCTGAACCGAGGTACGAACCGAACCCGGAACTTCTGTGTATCGTTCCAACCCTAGTCACGACCACACGTTAGCGATCGCCTATGGCGGATCCTGAGTGACTCTGGGCAGATCCAATAGTTTTAAACTTCATCAGAGGACCCGTCTTAAAGGAAGTAACGCTTTACAATGGAGCGTGGCCACACTCTCTGTACAAATGAAATTAGGGTTGCCAACCGTTCCGTATAATACGGAATCGTCCCGTATTTGACACATAAGACTCTTGTTCCACAATGGAAATAAGCCAATGGAATAAGCCAAAGGACCACAATGGAAATAAGCCAATGGCTTTATTGTGTCTATCCTTTTGACTGATAATCGTACAAAGCCATTTTATGTATTTATTTATTCTTTGTACAATATAAATATTATGTCAATAAAGATTTTCAATCAATCAATCAATTCCGTATTGAACTGATACAAAACGCAGTTTGTTTCGTATTTTATGAAAATTAATTCAGTGCAAATACATGACAGACACATAGCTTATAATATGTCAGCCATGAACGAAGACCGCGTCATTTGTATAAGAAAACCCTGACAGTGCGGTAATTTCACCCTCTGTTTGTCTATGATCAGCGTAGCGTTTTTAACATCTTGCAGCCCCATCAGGAAATGCCCTTTTAATTGGACGTTTCAGTCATTGTGATGTCACGTATCATAGCAACGATGACGACAAGTGACAACAGCGGGAAATGTAAAAATGACTGCATCCAAGCAGCCAGCGAAAAAGAAACGAGCACAAAAATATAGAATTAAATGGGAAAATGACTACCCGTGGCTGGAATGCGTGAGGGACAATGAATACAAGGCCAATTGTACCATATGCCGTCGCGTTTTTTCTGTTTGTCACGGCGGAGTGTGTGATATTAAGCAACACGCATGAGGTAACACAGTCTCACACCCATGGCGTCAATATTTGACGACACTTGACCATGCGTCAATATGTTGACGCGGAGGGTATACCTTTCGCGTCATTTTTTGGCGAACAGGGGACTTCAATACTATATTAGGTACGCGAAATTAAACAGTTGTCACCTGGCATTGGGGTTAGGGTTAGGTTTGGGTAGGGATGTCATTATGTAAATCTAACCCTAAACCGACGCGAAAATGGTAGAAAATGGTAAGAAAATAGGAAAGAGAATGCAACGGACTTAATAGTATTGAAGTCCCCAGTTCGTCATTAAACAGTTGTCACCTGGCATTGGGGTTAGGGTTAGGTTTGGGTAGGGATGTCATTATGTAAATCTAACCCTAAACCGACGCGAAAATGGTAGAAAATGGTAAGAAAATAGGAAAGAGAATGCAACGGACTTAATAGTATTGAAGTCCCCAGTTCGTCAAAAAATGACGCGAAAGGTATACCCTCCGCGTCAACATATTGACGCATGGTCAAGTGTCGTCAAATATTGACGCCATGGGGTGAGACTGGAAATATTGACGCCATGGGGTGAGACTGGAAATATTGACGCCATGGGGTGAGACTGGGTTGCATGAGGAGATAATCACAAGAGGAGTGAGAGGCTGCGGGCACAGGATTGAGCAATGTCAAGGTTCATTGTCCGTCAGTCGTCTCCAGAGGCTCATATGGTACGTAATTATGTGGATTTTTAAAACTCAAATATAGTTGATAAGAAAGTGATTATATTAAAAGAGATAGTACAGGTTTAGCCTAACACATATATATCTCTCCAGTGCTCTCTGTTACTGTATCCCGCTCCCTCCCTTCTCATAATGTGTCAATCATTTCTGATGGGTTTCTTATTAAATAATTATGGATTTAGTTAGCTCAAGGTTTAAAAAGGGGTGGGGTCTTTGAAGAGGGCGTATTATAAACTTAACAAAATCATGGTTCATTGTTGGCAAAATGATCATGATAGCCTTTACATTTCACATCTATGTGGTTCAGTCTTGTATACTTATTAGGCATACTTTGCTATTCATTACATATTTAGGCCTAAGAAGTTGTATGAAATATATTTATCTAAATGTATTAATTAGTTTCCACTATTTTCACCAGAAGCAAAGAGTATAGAAGCCCAAAAGGCGAAACTCTGTTGTGTTATGGGTAACAGTCTGTAGATGGCGCTGCGGAGCCACGCCCGCCATAATGGACTGAATGCGGCTGATATCGTTAGCGCGCCTCACAACTATGAAGATGAGCAAGTGGTTAAAACGCAAGCAGTGTTCTGCAATAAATTGCAAAAATTATCAGTCCACCAGAAACTTGTTAAAATTTTTGTGATATTCTATGTAAAAGATTAACTCCTAAGAAATGTTCATTTATAATTTTATTTATTTATTTATTTTTCCAAATCATATGGTGATGTTCACTCATTTCAAAATCAACATTTGAATAAATATCTTATTACTCTGTGTCTGCCTATATATTATTTCATGAATTTCTGTTATTCATATAACAAGGAAAATGCATAATAGAACATAAATATTGATAGATTAAAGGTTTGCAGTAATTTTATAATTGTATCTTTGCAAACCGTAGCTAAGTGGTAGGCTAATGAAGCCGATTCGGTGGGGGACATACCCTTACGAAAAAGTACTATAGGAATCTTATAGTATTTTGGGACAAAATAGTATAGTAATCTTATAGGAATACTATAGTAATTGGGACATACTATAGAAGTACGATAAGACTACTATAGAAATACTATAGCAGCTTTAAAATATTATAGAGGTATTAGAACATCACAGAAGTATGTTATGTTCTGTGATACCTCTATAATATCCTAGAGCCGCTATAGTAGTCTTATCGTACTTTTATAGTAATATTTTGTCCCAACCCAGCGGGCATATGACCGACCTTCAACGTTGAAATTTGGTTGAAATTAGGTCAGTTGTTTCTTCAACGTTGAAACAACGTTGAAACAACGGTGAATGGTAAACGGTTGAAAAAGGTTAATAAAATGCTTAAAAATCAACGTTGAAATTTGGTTGAAATAACGTCAGTTGTTTGTTCAACGTTGATTCAACGTTGAAACAACGTTGAAACAACAGTGAAGTAAATGGTTGCAGAGAGACAATAAAATAATGTTTTATAATATGTGAATCATTCAGAAAAAAAATTTAAAAAATCATTTTATAAAATTGATGACATTATAAAAAAATGTAACAAATAATTGAATATACAGGTAGCGAGGTAATCTCGCGAGATTACACGAGACTGGACTGTTTTAACGGCTGTCTTCGAGATCTTGCGTATCACACGAGAAAATGCTTCAGAGAAAGAAGAGGTAAGGAAATATAAGTCAATGTAAACGCATAACATTATTATATTCACATATACAAAGTGGTATGACAAAAAAGCACGATGCCAAATCGGGTTTTTTTCTGTTAGTTGCGAATGTATTCGTTATAGTAGTTAATTTGCTAGTCCACGGGATGTTCCCGCCGAAATTGGACTTCGTTATTATGAATATTAATAAATTAATATGATGTGTGTTTTTAACAACTTAACCACTTGGTTGTTTTTGATTCAGAAAAGCAACTAGTTATAAATGTAAGGGCTTTTTTGGACAACTTCGGTGAAAAAGTGTTGATTTCGTAGTTCAGTCAGCGTAACTTATATCCGAGAGGTCTTACAGGCGCCACACAGACACCTATCAGCCTTTTGTAAGGAGGAGCAGCTCGAGAGTGCGGTGCGGTCAGTGTAAGCTAGTTTCTCAAATTCATATTACTGATAAAGTGTTAAAACTTAGATGAGATGTTGGTGTTTTATGGCTCACGAATTCGCAATAACGGATACGTATAGCAGTTCGTGTTAATGACATCCAAACTTATTGATGACGTGATAACATGGGCGTCGAATCCAATATTAATCATGCTGAGGTTTTCTTGACAGGGTAATGTGTATAAATGCAGTTATAAAATTAAAAGGGACAAGATAGTCGACGTGACCCTCATGTTTCCATGGCAATCAGTCAATCATGTTACGCTTATGATCGCACCTGCGGTCATTCGCGCAGTATCCATGATTTTAAGCGGCATGAAACACTTAAGTTAACTCCTTTGTACGAAAATATCATGTCGTGTATGTTGGCATGTTCTATTCGAATTGAAATACATTGTAACGGTGTAAATTTGCTTACTTGTTGAATAGTTAGCAAGTTTTAATGGAAATAGAAAATATTGGTTATCTAGACAAATGTGCTCTTGTTTTTAGTATATTTTTATAACTCTTTGTAATGTCTTCGTTATCAGAGCCCTTCAAATTAGAAAAGTGAGGATGATCTTGTCAATGCTGAGATTTTCATGCATCAGCAGCCACTACATCTGGATCAGGTAATGTTGTGTTAACCCTGCTATTCTACAATATTTACTTAAATGCAGTATGCAAGTGTATGTATTCATGTTCTGATAAAGTCATTATAGAATTCTCTTCCAATATTGCACTAATTTTACTTTTTTATATTTTGTCAAGATTGAACAAGAAACAGACAGCAAGGGTTGTCAGATCAGAAACAGAATGACACAAAAACACAAGAAACTTCACAGGTGAGAATTGAGAGTGGCTTTTTAAAAACACCTGCTACTTGTTTCTCAAGACTGGTTTATCATTGTCATTAGGAAAATATAATACAATGGTTACTTTTCAGCACAGCAATTAATTTCTTTTGTATGCCACTATTCCTTCTACAGTATGTAGGCCTACATATTTCAAACACTTTGTTTTCAGTAGACAGAGACAAAAGTTAATCCAGTTTTCAGAGTGGATGGTGATGCAAGTTTTATAGAGGCTTCATATTGACAGAAAAAAATGAATCTTTGTGGTGGTGTACATGACAGCATTTATTTGTTCTTATCTTTATGTATTATGGGTTTAATCATAATTTTTTTAATTGTCAATGAGCTGCCACCTACCCTGGTAATGCACCACCAAGATACCATGTTGTAATAGAAATCCGTAATTTACCATTTCTTTTTTTGTGAAGCGTCTCCCCTAAAACCTTACAATGCATTTAATATTTGTTTTGTAATCAGATCAAGTTCTACTAATCCTAATAATTAAGATGCAGTGTTTTGTATTTCACAATTTATGATTTCTTTTTAAAAGGGGCTATGATGACTTGTTTTTATTTTATTATGTGTTTTAAATTGTAGGCAGATCAACATGCAATTTGAAGACGTGTGATAAAATACAGAGAGGTGAAGTAGTGTGTCTTTCCAGATCCCCAAATCATTCCCCCTTAAAAGGTAATGAATAGTGTTATGACAAAAAATTTAAACATTCTTAATTTCTTTAAAAGTTGTACTTGGGCCACAGTTTTCTGTATTTCTTACCACAAGATTACATTTATATTTCTATACTAATGAAATATGTTTTTCTTTTTCCAAACTTTATCAAATGCAATGATCGCTAAGATGAGCCTGAAGAGGAGATTTGGGAAGATGCTGTTTCATAAGTCGCTTTGCCAGATCACCTGTGGTAAGTTTGTAAAACATATATTAAAAATAGGATTATAACATCTCCTAATCAAAAGTTTTTGATCAGGTCGGGATGTCTGCTAACAAGATGCCTTGCTGGTCTGAGCGAGTTTAAAGGCTTACACAGACAGTCCAGAAGTTCTGAAGTCCATCTTCGATTTCATTGGTAAGGGACTACACAAAAGGCTGTTTGACCCAAACGTAAAGCAACCTGTCAGTGTTTGCTTTAAGCATCTCATTTGGGCGTGTTGAAAATATAAAGTTAATATCACTTAAGCATTCAGTATTGGATTCATTTGTAACCAAATCGATCAGAAGCACCATTCACTACCATAGTATTGTTTTATTCTACTATGTAAGTCAATGGTGCTTCTGGTCAGTTTGGTTGCAGACATTCCTTAAAAAATCTTTGTGTTCATCAGGACGCTTTAAGGTGTTGAAACATCTCCGCAACCTCAAGAGAAATTTGAGCAGATGTTGTTTCAAAGGGTCTGAATATGTATAATGTAAATATGATATGTTTTCTTTTTTCATACATTTGCAAAAGTTTCTAAAATTCTGTTTTTACTTTGTAAAAATATCTAAACAATTACAGTATCATGCAACAACATAAAATTGAAAGTGAAAGGTGTATGATTTCTGAATGCACTGTAGATGATCTTAATTGAACCTCATTGTCATCTTCGTAAACACAACAGCTTTGTTCTTTCATCAGATGGCTATGCAATGTTTCAAGTCAGACTATCAAAGAAAACGCATCTTGCCCTGATGTACAATAACAAGATTTTTTTGTACATGGGCTAAAATGCAGCATTTGTTGAAAATTAAATATCTTGTTTTTTTCCCCCTCTTTAGATGCTGTCATCGTATTAAGTACAGCATGAGCCAGAATAGATGGGTGGTGGTGGCCATAAGAAGACTGTCAACTAAACCAACAACAAAATTCATATTTGCAGTTTTTCTTGAATAAAGTTTTTCTATTCAGATTAATAAAATGACTTTTAAACATGATTTTGTTTCATATTTTATGATTTTATTCTATATTTAGAAAATTCCACTTCTGCACTACTAACTGGAAACCTAACTGTTTGAAAGAATGTGTTTTATCCATAAAAAAATATTTTTAACAGCTGCTTTCATGTTTATTTGGAAAGGGTAGGCACCTGCCATCTTATTTGTCCACATTTAAACTTTACCTTCCTTAAGTGTTTAGTTTTATGAATGGGGTTGTACTGTAAGTTATGCATAGCAAGTTGCATTCATATGATAATTGCACTAAAAATGACACGTTTACAGTAAATCATTTAGTGAGTATTGCAGTGTAAAGTAAAAATCTATATTTAGTGTTAAAAACAACAAGGAAATAGAAGGTTGAAATTGCGTCATGATATCAACCATAATTCACCTATGTTGAAAGTGTGACTTTGAAACAACGTCGTGATTTCAACGTTGAAATTTTTTGCAAAACCGAAAGGTAATCCAACGTTGATTCAACGTTGGTACCTGACGTTGATTCAACGTTGAAATGCCGACTGGGAAAATACTATTTTCCTAAGGATAATTAGGCCATGCATAACCACGTTGTTTTCGTATTTAGATATGACGACCAGAAAAAAAATAAGTTATGCCAAGTTTTTGTTATGTTAAGTTGGTTCAGTGCCATTAAATCTCATTATTTTTCGGCGTTTTCCTTCAGTTTTCAGTCCATAATGGCGGCCGCGCCGTCACGTCATGGGGGCAACTGTTGCTATGGAGCGTTCTATTGAGTTTCGCCTCTTGGGCTTCTATACTCTTTGCCAGAAGTCTTCATTTCAGGGTTTATTTTTTTAATTCTCTTCCGTGGGGGCATGTCACCGGACCCAGGCAACGCCCCCCCCCTCCTTGTTTCCATTTCAGAAAGTTGGCAACCCTAAATGAAATGAATGTACGAGAGTCTGGTTGGACCAGGCTACCTCATAACCAGTGAAAACAGTCAAAAAATCGAACCAAAAGTCAAATTATTATGGACGGAAGTTAAAAGTGGTGGGTACAAAATGACTCATGACGAAATATGGTCACCGAAATCGACGCCTATGAAAAACGCCCCCCCCCCCCCCCCCCCCGTTTTATCACAAATCGCACCCTGGGTATATGAGTTGTTTAAATAGTTCTAAATGATGGAACATTTAGCGTGAACAACATGGTCTACACACATTTATTAACTTACCACTGATGCTAACGCGGAATGTATCCATTATAATGAAATCACTGCCTTTGATTTCCACTTCATATTTTCCAGACTGATTCCCTCGGATGTCAGTGATGTTCAGATATCCGGTCCCAGGTTTCACCTCCATGTTTGAGATCGTCGAGCCAGTTATTAATGTTTTTAATGCTTATTGTTGTTGTAATATTATGGCTGAACAGCAGGTGGTGTTGTAAGCATAAAGAAAGGTTGTTTCTAAACTTTGAACATAAACAAACTGAAGGCTCTATGAAAGTAAATCACCATTAAAATCTCAGTTCTGTCGTTAGTTTCTTGATCTTAATATGTTCTGATGTTTTATAGAGATTAAAGTTTTATACATCAGATTGACCCTTCTATTGACACATTCAAGTCATCCTTGAAAACATATTTATTTTCCTTGGCCTTTAACGCGTCCTGATTTTTAAGAGTTGTTGTCTTCCAAGCATGCTATGTTTATGTTTGTTTTATGATTTGTTTTATACAGATATTGAATTGTGTATTTTCCCATTTTATTGATGTACATCACTTTACTCAAACTGTTTTTAAATGTGCTTTATAAATAAAGATTGATTGAATGATTGATTACAAATAAATCTTGTGATTATTTCAGACTATATAAATTGTTCACAGACATTGAATGATGATGACAAGAAAAGACTTGAAGTACTCACTATTGACAGTAACACTGAATGTCTTGTATTTTGGCTTCCCGCTGCTCTTTATCACCAGCTGATAAACTCCTTTGTCTTCAGTTCTGATGTTGTTGATGGTGAGAGATCCATTATCACGCTTCAGCTCCAGTCTGCCACTGAATCCCTCAACATCATTGTATTCTGCTTGGCTATTTTCCTCTTCTAAATCAATATTTGCTATGTTTGTTTTTTCAAACATCCAGAACAATTTTTCAGCTCCCTTTATTTCCTCAGGATAAATGAGCAGAGTAACTTTATCTCCCATTATCACTGTCACTGTAACATCATCACCAGACACACCTGCAAACACAAACACAAACTGTCTATCAATAAAAGATCAACCTAGATAAACACTGTACTGTTAAATGTGTGCTGAAAAATACTGTGTATTAATATATATGCAGTGTCTTCAGTAATGTACCACTGATTCACAGCTCTGTCATTGTGTTGGTAAACTGTTTACTGTAATACGTACTCTATTTATTCAATTTATTTATTCCTTTAACTTAATGTAGCATTATTTGTAAATAAACAGTACAGCTTTATACTGTACAATTGTACAATTACTGTAAATATTTGTATATTTTTAGATTGAATGTAATAATATTGTAATGCTTGAGTCAGTAATTCATTTCAATGTTATAATTCAACTAAAAGATCTGCTCTACAAATAATCAGATATAGAGATATTTGTCTTTTCCTATTCAAGTAGATAGGACTTTAGTCTTGCATGACTAAAATCACTGCTTGGAGGCTTTGCAAATACAGGCTACTGTATGACCGCCTATAGAGTGCCACAGGGCTGATGTGTTTTTGTAGCCCAATCCCAAATGTTTGTAGGCCAACCACTTACATGTTTTGTCCAACTCCTATGAATTTTGAAGTCTACATGCATTTACTACAAAGAAATGAAGACTTCACAATTCATAAATGTTGTGCTAATCTGTGAAGATTATTTTGTTGGACACACAACGTGTAAGTGTCATAAACTTTTGTTAAACACATTTATTTTTTATAAGGGAACTGGTTTCCTGCTAACTTCTGGGGTTGGCCTACAAAAATACATCATCCCTGCAAAACTCTGCGGAGCGACTTCCTTGAAGGGGTGTTGAAAAGGTTTAAATTGAATATTGATTACTCATGTTGTTTTTGTCAAGGTGAAAAGGAAACCAATTTTCTTTTTTTTATTGTATACACACACAAATACGTTTTGGGTTGGATCGGAAAAATTTATTATGAAAAAACTGAACATTGTTTTACAGCTAACTGGACTGGACATATTAATATACTGCAATGATCAAACACTTGATAAAGAAAAGGAATATCTTATTCAAATGTTGATTTTACTGGGAAAATTTCACATTCATAAAGTAAAATGGTCTGACTCCAAACCAAACTTCTTTCACTTTAAAAATGAGCTTTAGACTTACTGGATTATGCTAAAGGACTGGAACAGTAAAAAATAAGACAGAGCTCACGTGATTACAAGCAAATATGACATTGCTAGTTGACATTGCTTTTTTCCCTTTTCTTTTTCTTCTTCTCTCTATCTTTGTTGATTTATTTATTTTAACTCTGGGTTGTTGATAGTATAATAATTGTATACTTTTGTTTAATTGCATTTTTCTCATTGTACTGTTGTTGATTGCAAATAGTAATAACAAAAAAGACTTCCTTGAAGGGTCTTTGCAGTAGCCTACTACATTGCCCGTTTCAGAAGGGTGAAGCTTTTGGAGGTCGCATTTCTAGGCTGCATACGTAACTATATCTTTCAGAATAGTAAACACTACAAAGTTGACTATTATTCTTAGTTCATTGTAAATTATTGTAGTATGTTTATGACTTGTTAATGTAATGCTCAGTTAACTTAAATAAACCAGGCGTGATGACGTATGCAGCCTGCATATGCGACCTCTGGAGGCTGCAGCCTTCTGATTGGGAAACGGCAAATATGTCGATCTTGTGGTGGTGAGACGCAGTGTTGTGTGTATGTAATGTCGAGGTTGTGGGATTTTTATGTTGTTTTATTAATCAGTATGTCATGTTATAATTCATATGTGCTATTATGCTTTCTGTGCTGAGTACAAGAAAGTTGTCTGTGTTCGGTTGGGGGAGAAACAGCATATGCTGAGGAATGTATACGTCTGGAAATTGTTAAGATAAGAGAGAGGCCTGAGGGGGAAAAGTATTTAATGATGTTATTAACTAATGCTTTAATATTCACAGGATAAAATATGCCATGTATTTCTTACTTAATCAGTATTAATCATTGAATAATTGATGTAATAAATATAAGATGTTGTCTTTGATAAATTGGTATTAACCAATGAAATGAAGGTTGCATACAGAATAACTTAATGGGGGCAGGGCAGCTCAACCTTGAAGAACAGAATCTCCTGTGTGTGTGTGTGTGTGTGTGTGTGTGTGTGTGTGTGTGTGTGTGTGTGTGTGTGTGTGTGTTTTCTTTCCTAACAGATGGTTTTTAATAATGATTAAAGTGTTTCCTTAGAAGTAGTATTGCAGTAAAAGATTTAATATGTGTTTATCTATCTAAAGAAGTTAATGTGTGCCTTATTCACATAACCAATTTTACAAATAATAAAATGATGTCATGATATTGAAATATGTTTTACATAATAATCACTTTCATCTTGCAGCTTATGTTTTTTTGTAGATGAATGTTTTATTGATGATTTGTTTTTGGGAAGGCATTGTGGCATGCTATGTGGGGTCGGCCATGTGTGGGGTGGAGGAGTGCTGGAGAGGGGCTGCAGGGCTCCCAGGGATGAGAGGAGAACAGTTTGTTTTTTCTTTGTCTATGTGTGTCCATTTTTGCCTACAGGCTAAAATTGGGTGTGGTGAGGGAGTCAGATTCACGAGGAAAAGCAGCCTTTGTGGGTGGAGACTTTAAGAAGAACGATGACGTCATATACTCTTTAAATAAATGTTTTCCAAAATGCTGTGCATTCGTTGCTTGCCGCTTGTGGCCTTGAAACGATCCAGTGCGCTATTAAACTTTTTCATATCTGATCAATAAATATTTGAACTTAGATATTCGTATCTTGTGCCTTTCCTCTAAATTATGAACATGCAATGGACGCCTTAAAGTCCAACAAGGTTCACGCCCATTATTGATGAGCTTATGAGTGAACGTGTATATAAAGGCGTTGCTAAGGACACAGAAGGCTGCGTCATTTCTCAGCTGACTGAGGGTTCCGCTTTCCGGTGTGTCGCTGCTTTGTGGTAGAGGTATGTGTTTGGCGTTTGCGTCTGTCTGATGTTGTTTCGTTTTTAATTGTTCTTTGTTCTGGAAGGCTGGTGTCTGTTCGGTGCTCTCCCGGGTCGCATAGTGCTACTGTTTTCCATTTCATGGGGTGGTATCTCGGCGTGTCTCTTTATCCATAACGCTGACTGCGCGAGTGACTGCTGTCCTACTGCTCGGTAAGTAAATGATATTGATTTAATAACGCAAAATATCGAGTAGTTCTCTAATTATGTTTATTTGGGAAATAGTGGTTAGGCTGTGAGCTGCCCGATGGGAGACGTAGTTCCTGCATTCTGGTAGGAAAACCCACTTGTTGTTCCTATAATCGGTTTACAGGTATGTTTATTTATTGTATGTGTTTGCTTTTTGATCTAGATGTAAACTAGGCAGCTAATGCTCTTTCCAGTGCTGCTTTTTGCTGAGCTCTATCGCTGCATGGCTTGACGCTTCAACGCTGCTGTTTTGCTTCGCTTATTTTTCCCTTTTGTTTTGTTTGTGCCAGCTGGTGGTCGGGGGGGGGGGCTATTGCATCTTATCTGTTACTAGCATTCACTTTGCTACCTGAGTAGCATTTGCCTGCACAAGCGGAGGCTGCAGTTTTGGGACTGCAGTCATAGGACCACAGTTATAGGACCGTAGGTTTTTAGTGACAACGCCACCTAGCGAACTAGAGGACCAACAAAGATGGATGACAAGCAGAGTGTGAGTATCAAGTTTGAATCAATTTTTATTTGAACATTAAATACAATCGTGATGCATTTCATTGGAAAGTTAACATAGCCGATTAACATAGTGATTGTGATTTGCTAAATAGTGTTGCATATCCATCATACGTAATATGGCAAGGCACGTTTATTTGTGTAGCACATTTCATACACAGAGGTCATTCAACGTGCTTTTTATAGAATAATGCTGTAAATAACTTGTTAGCACATTCGTTTAATTAAACTGTTGCATAAAAGCTTGTGTTGACTTAGTGACAGTACAAGAAAACTGTATTACGCTGGTTGTAAAAACTTGTTAGTTAGTTACTCGTTTTTTTTTTTTTAGTTAAAATAATATAAATATGTTTTAACTGTCACATGATCACAGTCAGCCTTTTTGACGTTACCACACAATACATGTTATGAATATGTCTCTTCATTTAGATGTGGTTTTAATGTTGATTGAGACATGTGACATTTTTATAGTCAGACATAACAGTAGGCCATCATAATAATTGACTGTTAAAATACCATGTGTTAGATTGTGTCATGTACTGTGTACTGTACTGTACTGTACATCACTTTTTAACAGCATTTTTGTTAATCAGTGATTATGTTCTTTATGTACTATTTCAGTGAAGTGGAGGAATTTAATCGAATCATAGACAAACAATTGAAAAAAAGAGGGGAGAGCATCCAGTTGCTGCTGCATACATCACAATGTGTGCTTTAAATATTTAATATTTATATTTATCTATCTCTCTCTATTATTATTTTTTATCTGCTCAGATGTGCTTTATTGACATGAATGTTTCAAGAACCTTTGATCCTGTAATGAACACTATGCAATACTAATATGAACATTACTTTGTATGAAGATTGATATAATTTTGTACCGTATATAATGTATGTGCTCTGTGGTGACAAATCTTTAAAGTTTGAAATCAAAAATTAAAAAAGTTGTTAAACATGTTCAACTAAATGTTCCTGGTTTCATTCATTTCTTTATCTTTCTCTCACTTAGGAGTCAGTGAAGACGTTGTCCATGCAGTTCTTATGTTGTTCACATCATTAACAAATTTGGGTAACACTTTACAATAAGGTTAATTAGTTAACATTAGTTAACTACATTAATTGCATGGACTAATAATAAACTGCACTTATACAGCATTTATTAATATTTGTTAATGTTAATTTCAACAATTAGTAATACTTGATAGTTGGTAATGAATTGTGAACTAACATGAAAAAACAATTAAACGCTTTATTTAGCTTAATTAAAGATTAAGGTGAATAAATACTGTAACAAATGTTTTGCTTATGGTTTGTTCATGTTAGTTAATACATTAACTAATGTTAACTAATGAACCTTATTGTAAAGTGTTACACTATTTTTTTTTTGTGTGTGTTAAAATTCAACTGTTGCAATATATAATTTTATAAATACAAAATTTTTAAATCTACCCCCAGAGTCATCCTTGTGTATTCCCTCTGTTCTTGAATATGTGATTGACTAAAAAGGCTAAAGTACACGATTCCTTGTTTATTTTACTCTGAGTTATTAAATAATGCAACGTAGAGCCAATAATTACTTAACATTCCTAAAAATCAGATTTAATTTAAATAAAGAAAGCAGTATTTGGGTGTAATAAACCTTTAAAAACATCTAAAACTTTAAAAGTAGTTTAAATTGGGTGAAAATATGCATTTGTGGCACTTTTTTCGAGTAGCATCTGCCTGCACCACCAGAGGCTACAGTTTCGCTAGATGGCGCTGTTAAAAAAACGATGGTCCTGAAACTGCGGTCCTGAAACTGCGGTCCTGAAACTGCAGCCTCCGCTTGTGCAGACCGATAATGTTGACCTTGCTATTTTTTTTGGGGGGGGGGACTGTGGCTTTAATAACAGCCTTGTTGTGCTATTAGTGCTGAATTTTGTTTCTATAGCACATTCCAGCGTTCCTTTCCAAAGGAGTTAAGGGGCTTATCGCCTGAGTTGGGTTGGAATTGCTTCTCACAAAGCTAAGTGTCCATTTTGTGGTTTTGTATTTCTTTATTTTTTTTCTTGTTATATTTGTGTGTATTTGAACTTAAGTTTTCTTTTCATAATTTGACTTTGTGCTTTTGCTTTTGTCCATCATTCTTTTGTTTCATTTTGAATAATTGTATTTCCTTTTCTCCTCAGGAGCTGGGTGTTCCAGGGTGGCCAGGTTGTTATCGAGTGCTGTACACCTCGTACTGATCGTGTAGTTTTCTCTTTTTTTTTGCTGTGACGTTCACTAGTGTGAGTGATTTTTGGTGCACATTTATTTTTTTGCTGTGGGTCTCTTGGAGGTCCAGCACTCGGCCTGGCCTATTGCTGGGAAATCCCAGCTCCTTGAGTTTGTTGGTGTCCTTATTTCTTTGGGGCAAACTTGGCGCATGTTGCAATTTCTAACTGCCATTTAATTGGCATTTTATTATTACTTGGCCAATTTTTAAGCTTTTGAATATTTAATAAAGTGTATATTTTCAATAAAAATTGTGTATTGCCATATCCACGTCTCATTGTCCATTTTTCAGGTCAGGAGAACTGTGAACCTGTGTGTCCTGTATTAATAGATCCCCAGACATTAATACTGGGGTGGCGTAGTCGTGTTTTAAGATCAGTGATAAGTCTTTTAGTGTTATTCCCAAACCTTTCTCTTGCCACATTAAACTAATCTCTTGTACATATTTTGCTGTTCTGTATAAATATAATGCGTTTTAAAGATAGAGATGTCCGCAGTTTAAGACCTTCAGGATCAAAATGTGTTTTTCTGTAACGCAATTTCGTTTCCAGCGCAGAACGAAACCGAAAGTGTCAAATACGCGAACACATACGATATATGCACTGCCTTTTTGCTTTGTAGGATATATACAAAGCAAAAAGGCAGTACTACGCAGAATGCAGTAATTTGGAAAATTAGCCTACTTTAAAGTTATACTATCATCCAGCCTGTGCAAACCACACTAATTTTTCAAAATGTTTTGTCACATAACAAAGGATGTCTTGAAATCCATAAAAATTGTAATTTTTGTTTTGGTGTGCGTGCGTGCGTGCAGGCCTACTGCCGCACCCAAAACCCACAGGCTGGGATCATAAAACATCTTTCCATTACCACAGACTTATTCAAAAGTACATTTGTGGTTGTTTTTAATTATTATTTTTATACTGCTGAAACAGCGATCTACAAGTTTGTGTTGCAATTATTCACGAAAGACAAACGAGATGCGCAGCGTTTTCTTAGTGACGTTCTAGTGACTTTAGCAGCCCCCGCCCCCTACTGTCGAAATACACATTACACATGTATGCACAACACACCATCATACTCTTATAGGATAAACATGATGCTGTCCAATATTATTATCATTACTGTTTAAAGAAAATGTATGTATGGCAATAAATTAGAAATATGCATTTGTTAAATCAATCTGTATCTGTAAAAGCAATAACGTAAATCTCACTCACCAGCCAGTAGAAATGAAAAACAGCAGACTACTAAAAGACTCGTCATGTTTATGTTTGTCTGATCTGCACTCAGTTTGTCTGAGGATTAGAGATAAAGCTGCACTGGTAACGGTCTGTTCAAGTCACGTGATTTCTGCGAAGAAAGGATGCGGAGAATTGCGTCACACTATTTGAAAGTGTCCTAAAATGAACCCGAGACCACAAATGAGACATAAGGTTTAGCAAATATGACCCTTTTAAACAACATTACTCACACTCTTAAAACTAAAGGCGCTATACAAGATACTATAGATATAGGTGAACAGTTTTGTATATGCTTCTATAAAGAACCATCCTGTTTTACAAAAGATTATTTATAATGTAAAATGTTTCTTTACCATTTACCATTCTTTAGATTATTAAAAGGTAAGAAGTAAGTTTTTAATACCCTGAATGGATCATTTGGGATTCAAAGAGGCTCATATTCAAGCACACTCATAACAAAAATTTGATCAAATTTGATCTGTTTGGCTGTTGATGTGACGTCTGTGACTGTAGTGCGATAATGTTAGTGCAGTTTTCCTGCTGCACGTTAATGGAGCGCCACCTCGTGACAGAACAAGCAAAACATTTTACTCGCAGATGTGTTAATGTAAAAAAAAAAAAATGTGAAAATGTTTTGTTAAATATGTAAATTTGATATATATTTATATTTTATATTTATATATTATATGTTGTATTTAAACAATATTATTTTAAATGGTTATAAAAAGCTTAGGCTATATATACACAATATAGTTTTTGCTTACCAACATATTTTCTGACAATTTCAATTTTAAAGCACAATTCTCAACATTACTAGATATTAGCCATTTGCTTTCTTTTTTTACTTTCTCCATGTCGGAATCTGGAGTTGATTTTACAAATCTTCATTTACACCATTGGTCTCCTCAGGTCAGTTCATTCTGATATTGTATGACCCAACATGTCTGGGTGAAGGTTAGAAAATAATAAAAAGAAACCCAGGCAAAACCGATTGTTGCACTGTAAAACAAATGAGGCATTTTTGTCAAATCAACATACATTTTTATGTTACTTTAACTTTTAAGATTAAAAAGTGGATCAAAATGTTTAAGATGTTTCATGTTTTTATTGTTGAGCCAAAACTCATATAAAGAGATGTTAAATGTCTGCAAGATCCTCCTTCTGCAAAAGCTTTTCTGTGTTGGATGATCTTCTTGCCAGAATAGAAAATCAAGTCTCCATGTTGATTATTTTTATAGGATCATCTGAGATTAAATAAAGGGTTTAAAATAATTTTTACTAGTGCTGTTAAGTATTTGAAATACTTGAAAAGGTGTTAATTTACCATTTTACAAGCAAGTTAAGAATTTTTTACTGTAACTAAATAATGGCTTAACGGTTTTGCTAACATTAAACAGTTTATTTGTTAAGGAGTGGTTTCCTGGACAGGGCTTAATTGTTTTCCAAGACTAGAAACCTCCAGAGGTCTCATATGCAGGCTGCAGGTCATGAAGTCTGGTTAATTTAAGTTAACTGAGCATTACATTCGCAAGTCATAAGCATATAACAACAATTTACAATTAACTAAGAATAATAGTCAACTTTATCAGTGATAATATTCTGAAATAAGATAGTCTTGATGACGTATGCAGCTTACATAGGCCACCTCTGGAGGTTTCTGGTCTGGGAAAAGGTTTAAGCCCTATCAAGGAAACCACTCCTTATAAGTATTTTATTTTAGGATAAGGATCCTAAGGATTTCCTAGGACTTAGAATGTTTGCATTGTTGGATTGCAATATTTTTGTATTGTTTCAACAATCACCACACCTATTATGGGAAATGTTTAATGTCTAATCCAAGTTGTTAAGTAAATGAGTTTTAATGGACTAAAGTGTTGTTTAGGAGCAAGGATCCCTAGTGGAATATCAAATGCTGAGCTAAGATAGAAAATGACAGGAAAACAGCATGTCCATCTGTATCCAGCATAATGTTATTTATAACTTTCATTAGGTCAGATTCATTACTATGGGATTTTTCATAATAACAAATTTAAACTCAGAAAAAGCTGTGAGT
This sequence comes from Misgurnus mizolepis, assembly GCA_025389145.1. NCBI lineage: Eukaryota > Metazoa > Chordata > Actinopteri > Cypriniformes > Cobitidae > Misgurnus > Misgurnus mizolepis. The sequence continues at coordinate 1,624,427 of JAIFKI010000021.1, forward strand.
ACTAAATTTTTCAGGATTTTTGGTAATGTTTCATTTACTTGTTGAAAGATTTGTGTGAGAACAACAGAAAAAGTTCAACAATACTGCAATATTTCAATTCACTTCCATACATGCTGACCTGACAAACAAAATTTCAAATGAGCTTATGTTAAATTATTATTAACCTTTATTTAACCTGGTAAATCAATTGAGAACCAACTTTCATTTACAATGACGACCTGGCATTCTTGTGTATTTCCTCATTCTCATATATATCAATTAGCCTGGTTAGCCAGACCTACATCAAGATGTAAGGTCTGGCAACTCTTCACACAAACGGCTCAATGCAAGGGGCGGGATATAAGGTTGTCCCTCACATAGATATGTATAAAGGCTAGATGGCTCGCCCGCCCTGCTGGCCAATTGAGTGGAACGTCTGCATTTTGGCGGCCATCTTAGGACAGGGCGCTCGCTCACTCCTAGCATTGAGTTTTAATGATGCAGGTACTTTTAAATGACCATAACTTGCTTAATTTTTTACCGATTTTCAAACGGTTTGGTTTATTATTAACGTCAAAGATGTAACTATGACACTGCATACCTATACTAAAAATATATAAAAAAATCATGAAACATGTCAAAGCATCCAGTATTATAGCCACGTTAATAACGTTTGTAAAAAACCAAACCGTTTGAAAATCGGTAGAAAATTGAGCAAGTTATGGTCATTTAAAAGTACCTTCACCATTAAACTCAATGCTACGAGTGAGCGAGCGTCCTGTCGTAAGATGGCCGCCAGGTGATGCCATTAGGGACTCAGCGGTAAGCCATCTAGCCTTTATACATATCTATGGTCCCTCAAAATGCCTCTGCACGCAATAGGATAGCGCTATGACCAATCAGAGCAACGAAGAACGAAGTTTTCAAGTAGGAACCGTCGCAGCTCTGTCGTCATCATGTTAAGCCCGCCCCACAGACGCTACACACGATGTGATTGGCCTGACCAAATTTTGGTTTTTGGAGCTGTTAAGTGTATTGTGAGTGCCTAGACTAAACCCTGGCAGCAAATATATTTTGCGGCCGCTAGGGTGCGTCTAGATTTCTAGGCTATATATCAATATGACTGGCAGTGTATTTGTTCATGGTCGGCCTGTCTCTTATACTGTACGGATGGTTAACGTGACTGATTGATCAATTTTTATGTGGTAAACAGATAAGCTCTTAATTCAACACTCTCCTCTGTTGTATCACAATATTTAAAAGGTCAGCATGCATTTAACAAACGGCCCAAATCTTCTCAATGACCACTGTACCCATGGCATCCATCTTAGCTCTAACCATTCATTTCCTTTTTAAAACCATTTTGCTAACAATAAACATCATTGGGCCAAAGTTAGTGAAAGCATAAACCATTTACTATTTTGAGTCACTTTGGATAAAAGCGTCTGCCAAAATGCACATACACCCATCAGCACTTATATACTGAAAAATCCAGCTAAAACAAGCTAGCAGCTTATGCTGGTCTTTGCTGGATTTTTCAGTAGGGTTATTAGCAAACATTTTACAAATACTGCCTCTAAAAGGAAGTGAAATGCAGTTTATTTCCGTTTAGTCATTTCACAAGCCGCTGTGCTAAGCACTCCCTTACTAAACTAAAGGTCCTGATAGTTTTGTTTTGGAAGTGCTGCTGAATTTTATACATCCACAAATATATTTTGTGTTATTTCAAAGGTCATGACAAAGAGAAGAAACACAATATTACTTGCACCTTACATTAATATTACTTTGATCTTACAAACATAAAATGAATTTAGATTATTGTAATTACAGAATTACAGAAGATTAATAACTGATTAAATCACTCAAAATGTTATGACAAGATAGTGAGACTGTTCAGTCCTTTGATTTAGATGTGGAGCCAAATACGCACTTCTGGTCTATTTAAGTCATTAGGGAGGATGGGAGTGGTGCCACACAGACTTAACAAACAATTTCAACTTATTGTCAACTTAGCACAAGTCAAAACTTAAAATTTTAACCTACAATTGACGTGCAAAACCAAGTTGTATTAACTTCATGCTGCAAATTAATTAATTTAATAAAACCTCACTCTGCTCTTTCCTCCTAAGACATACATGCACTCAGCCCCGCCGCTCCCATAACGCGCATCACGCGCTGTGCGTAGGGCACCAGGTGCTGAGAGGGCACCAAAACAATAGCCTAATGAAAAAAAAATTATAATGCTGATAGAATTTCATTAGTCTATAGAAATATTATTAGGCACTTTTTATCCATGTAAACAGCCCCGCCGCTCCCATAACGCGCATCACGCGCTGTGCGTAGGGCACCAGGTGCTGAGAGGGCACCAAAACAATAGCCTAATGAAAAAAAAATTATAATGCTGATAGAATTTCATTAGTCTATAGAAATATTATTAGGCACTTTTTATCCATGTAAATGTTACAAAAAAAGGGGGACGAGATAATTTAATTGCGCTAGTATAGAAAGTATGCCCCCCAGCCTTTGATGGTCCGTGTCGGTTGATCGCGCGGGCGCTTGACAAAGTTTGACAGAGGCCGTTTCTCAATTTGAAGGCTGCAGCCTCCAGAGGTCGCATTTCTAGGCTGCATACATCATCAAAACGTTCTTATTTCGTAATATTAACGATTATGAAGTTGACTATTATTCTTAGTTAATCGTAAATTGTTTTAATATGCTTATGACTTGCTAATGTAATGTTCAGTTAACTAAAATAAACCAGGCTTGATGACGTATGCAGCCTGCATATGAGACCTCGCGCAGGTTGCAGCTTTCGGATTGAGAAACGGCCAGTCAGTAGGCAACTTTTGGAAATGGCCCGAAAAGACAGCAGGGGTCAGGATCGGAAAAAAGAAAAAAGATGAAACTGCGGGATGATGCCCGTGCATCACTTGCAGGTAAGTCCATCATGTTTAATTCCTAAATAAGGGAAATGTGCATGGGCTGCAGCTGCTGCTAATCGTAATGCGCCTCGATCTTGCGGTGCTGATATTAATGTTAGCAAACTATGTTGTTATAAGTTATAACTTCAGTGCAAGCTAAATTGAGATTTTACTGTAAAACATTTCCTATGCATTTTACAAATAACTGACGGCAGCTGTTACTTTCTTTACTACGTTTTTTTAGATATTGAGCAGTTAGTTTATTTTGTGGTTTATTTTGACGTGACGGTGGTTAATATTTAGTTAATGTTAGCAGTCAGTGCACATGGTAGGCTAACAATTCCTGACTGTTAAATATATATATAAATATAAAATGTCATGATATGAAGCAAACATTACTGTGACACTTAGTTCTCTTAATCTTTGTAATATTTAAGAATTTTGAGTATTCTTGTTATTGATGTTTATTTAATGTAATTTATTTAAAGTGACATTGTACTTGGGAAAAACATGTCTGGATTATTTTGATAATTTAAGTTTGGTATTTGTTCTATTTTGCTATTCTATAAAAGTTTGCACTTTCAAATGTGTGTGTTGACTAAAGCTGTGAAGATTTTACTTTCTGCTATTAAGTTATATGTTTGGTAATAAAAAGTTAAACTGGCAAAAACAAACAAAAAATTTCTCAGGGTCGGGGGCATTATAAAGGAATTATGCTTAGGGCACCAAAATGGCTAGCAGCGGCACTGCATGCACTGTAAACAATTCTGTATAAATTACAGTATTACTGGGTATTACTAGCTGCCAGTAACTTACTGTAGATTTTACATTTATGTTATTTTCTGGCAACAGTTTGTTCAAAGTTAAATGAACATGAAACATTTTCTGTCTTTATCTTCTACAGTAAGTTACTGGCAACCAGCTGCATAATTACAGCAAATTACAGTGTGGACATCACATTTTTTGTTGTTTGGACCATACTACTTAATTCGTGTAACTAAAACCTGTTGTACACAAACAAATACACTGCTTCATGTTTTAAGAAAAATATTTCTGCTTCATGTTCTAAGAAAACTCAGAGGTTAAATGAACTGAAACTGTCCACAACCCATTGCAACCATCTTAGCAACATCTTATTTCCGTTTTGAAACCAAACCATATCCTCTGGTAAAAAAAGATCAGGTCAACATGTGTGTAACGGGTGAAGTGCAATGCAAATCTACTGCATACATGAACATTACTCTTGGGTTGCATATGAAAGATAATCCTCACACAACTGAATGTCACCAAATTTACACTGATATGCATAAAATATTTGACCAAATATCTACATGTTAAATCCATAATAAGTTAACATAGATCAGATAGAAGAAAGCTATGTATGAAACTCATCTTCACACCTCAAATACTTCTTTTATCATTTGACCTGAGACCTGCATTGACCGTACATCATCATTTCTACCCAACATGCCAACAGTAATGATGAACAATCATAGAGGACTTTATTTTTTTATAGGTAAATTGTTTGTTAAGAGTGCCAGCTGAAAAGACACCGGCCTCCCATGGCCACACACACCAAATAAATGAATTCATAAATTAATAAATGATTTAGTTTAATAACCCAGCTCCTCGTGTACTCAGTTATTTGATTGTTTTCATCTCCTGTTTTTTATTTCGCAAATGATATAATTTTAAATTAATATTCAAATACAATATTACATTATAAGTATACATTAATGATATTGATAATGATACATTATTCATGTATAAGATGGCTTTGTAAAGCCTTACAAGCAACACTAGAGCGCCACCCCCAGGCTGAATTACGCAAAAAACACAAAACCTCTGCCAAAAGTTTTCTGTAGTGTTTCTGAATGGATGACTGTTCACAACCCATAGTAACCATAGTAACAAGTTAAGGTCAAAGGAACACGCCCACATTTTGGGAATGTAGCTTATTCACCGTATCCCACAGAGTTAGAATTCCCAAAAATGTGGGCGTGTTCCTTTAATGTTCATCCGCCACTGGTCCCTGTTAAGAAGCGTAGGAGACAGGGAACAGTTCAACTCTTTATTTAGCAAATTTCAGTATTGTCATCCATAGCATTATACTATTTAAACACATGACTACAAAGTATTAATGTGGTTTTCTTCCAATAAACAGAACAAAATATTTATAAATGTAGGTCAGATAACATAACAACAATGTTGTGTTATTCTTTATGTATTGATGATCCGACACACAGTATTTTATCTAGATGAGGATTTTATTAACTTCTTGCAGGATACAATATTGCCGGTACTCTCCCAGCATCAGTGCACACACTAAACTTCCTAAACACTCTCTTACGTCGAGTGATTGACATATGCCGTAGCCAATAGGAACACAGTGTCTCAAACAGTAATATTTGATTGGTTCTTAGCAAAGCCTAAGAATACTACAAACAACAGCATGTGCATTTAAACCACGGAACATATCTTGCCTGTTACAACATATTAACATGCATATCAGATAAATATTCAAATGTGTTGACATTAAGCGTTATATTATTTAAGAAAAACGTGCATTCATTCACGCACATCAGCACCAGAATAAAATGGCGGAGAAAGCGAAAGTAAAATAATAAACATTGCAACTACGACATCTAGTGGCAATTTTTCTTTTCAGTTAAGAAATTATTAATTTATGAGTTAATGCAATTTCCTTTTATTTACTGAAAACAACAGGAAACATGAATAAAAAATGAATGAATAAAAACATCACAATAAATGAAAACATATAGAAGTGAATAACATATGAAACAAAACTTTATTTAAATGTATTTTTCTAACAAACTGTCACATATTTACTGTCATCATAAGGATATATGGAAGTAAACTGTTGCCTACAATCCGTGTGTTTGTTGTAGTCCAAGAAAAGAGATTTACGTTGGAGATGATAACTCACGTCATCATTTTCTTTGGGGTTTGTACCTTTTGCATATCATTAACATGTACTTATACACACTTAAATGTAACAACGTGAATCGGACAGTAGGTGCTCTTTAATGTTAAATACTTTTGTAGTCTGAAGTCTTTCAACAAATAAAACATCAAAAATGATGAATCATAAAGATAAATCTTGTGATTATTTTAGACTTCATAGATTATTTACAGACATAGAATACAGATTATTACTTAAACTACTCACCAGTGACAGTAACATTGAATGTCTTTAATGGTTTGTAGTTTGTCTCTTGTCTGTCCTTGATCTTCACCTGATATTCTCCAGCGTCTTTAGTTGTGATGTTGTTGACGGTAAGAGATCCAGTTTGAAGGTCCAGATTCAGTCTGTTTGTGAATCTCTCATCAATGTAATTTGGTTGGCTAGTTCCTAAATCAGTAAGTGCTATAAATGCGTTTTCAAACTTCCACAGCAGCCATTCATCTCCCTTTATTTCACTAGCATTAATAGGTAGAGTAACCGAATCTCCCTTCATCACTGACACTGTAACATCATCAGCACCAGACACACCTGCACACACAAACACAAACACTTTATTTAATCAAAGATTAACTTAAATATACATATAAACATTGTACTGTTAAATGTGTGCTGACCCAAGTCTGATTTACAAATTAACTCCCTACATCTGAGTGTTATGTGGCCGGTTCACACAGGATAAGCATAGCCTGTGATTTGATTTAAATTTAGTAACTTATCTCCCATATGCTGTTGAGGCTTGTCCTATACATGCAACACGCTGTAAAAAGTAGCCTACCTTTACCATATCAATCAGATTTGGTGCCCTAATCAGTCACGTTGCAAAGCCGCTGCATCGACCATCAGTGGATTCGACATTGTAAAAAACTGCTGTAAAAAACGGCCAGATTCCACAGGAAAATGCTGTTTTGTTTAACAAAACCATGAAATACTATAAAAAATTTACATCCTAAACTTTTATGGTTCAAGGCGACTGGTTCCCAAATGAAATAAGGTTCCATGGTATTAATATGGTAACATACCGTTAAATATAGCAGAGTAATGGTAGTAGAACTGTAAATTAACAGTAGATTGCTGGCAGCTTAGCTGCTATATAACCGCAATCCTGTAGTACACTGCTAATGAAAAGCAACCACAACAACTGCGCTTTTCACATTAAATTCATAAAGCTATGCCCTTCTTGTTTATATTCTTTATAGGTTTTTTGTGTATCAACACCGATGGCTTTATTATTAACTGACTTTAAGCCCCAAAGAAGTGCATTCATCCTTCAAAGAACTAATCCACACAGCTCCACAAGAAATACGGAAAATTATTTAAACGTGATGATGGTGGGATTTCGGCTGTCACGGTTATGACATTTGGCTGATGGTTAGTTGTCTAATAAATTGTGACGGTTATGACGATTAATTGTCTGTTTTAGGGCTTTGACATTTAATTCTCATAGATTTTTTTGTTTGTTCATGTAATACATTTTTACACATTGTTGTGATTATTTAAATTAAATATTTTGCAAGGTTTAACTGGCAGTAAATATTAATACACATATTTAAAAGTAATTATTTAATGAATATATTTAAAAAACTGGAAAATTCTTCATAAGAAGTACAAAAATAACTAAAAATGAAATAAAAAATAATATACTATACCAGAACAGGCCTTAAATAGTAACCAAACCCACTAAGGTCATATTAGTACTGGACCACATGTCTCTAGTGGCTGCAAAAAATCAATTCCTTACAGATCCATAAGAATAGCATCTTTCACTTCCCTAAATTTGGAATTGCTGTTCTGAAAATGTATGTTCATACTGCTTATCAAAGTTTTGCAGCATTTCTTTAAATGCCGTTTTCTTCCACTGTATTAAATGGCTTTGCAATGTCTCGCATTACACTGTCATTCAAGGAGTGCCATTACTGTCTCGTTTATACAGGTGCTGCAGCTCCCCCTTGTGTTTTTTAAAGAGATGTGCAATCATTGTGGTGATCTGAAATCATCGCGGTGATCTGAAATCATCGCGATGAGGTCAAACAATCACGATGAGACGATTATTTAATAATTGTAACCGCCCTAGAAAGAATGTTAACTCTTTCCCCTCCAGCTTTTTTAAAAAAAAGTTGCCAGTCAGAGCCAGCATTTTTAATGATTTTCACAAAAGTGTAATGCTTTCCAGAAAATATTCTTCTTTAAATATATAAACAAGATCAGACCCTCTGCTTTCAAAGAAAAAAAAAACTACCTTCATAAGTTCTCTTTTTATCACCTCTCAAATATGGGTAGATTTTTCAAAAACTTAAAATTTTGAAATAATTGCATTTATGTAAAGGACTTTTGTTAGAGATCAGATGCAGAGCGATCTTTAAAACATACACAGAGTTCTTTCTCTTCCATGTGAGACACTACTTCCGGGTTGTATAAGTTGTGGAAATGGATAATAGCGGTATTGTGGAAAGCCGGAAATTCTGGTCATTGGCAGGGAAGCGTTTTCACTTAATTGACGCGATATCTCGTCAATGGCGGCGAAAGAGTTAAAATACGGGAGAACAGATAGTTATGGTCATCACAGCATCTTCAAATTCCCTTCATATAAATTGACAAACAACCCAAGAACTCTTGACGGAGAACACAGGAAATCAGGTAGAAATCTTGCGATGTCTTTCGCTGGCTTTGTGCCATCATCCAAGAGTAAATTTGAATATGATTTTAAGAGTTTATTGTTAAATACTTTTGAAGTCGGAATTTTATGTCTTTCAACAAATAAAACCTCAAAAATGATTGAAGTGATTATTTTAGACTATATAGATTATTCACAGATAAATCCAGATAATAATTATATTAAACTACTCACCAGTGACAGTAACATTGAATGTCTTTAATGGATGGTAGTTTTTATCTATGATGCCTTTGATCTTCAGCTGATATTCTCCGGTGTCTTCAGTTCTGATGTTGTTGATGGTGAGAGATCCACTCTTAGGGTTCATAAAAAGTCTGTTTGTGAATCTCTCATCAGGGTAATTTGTTTGGCTAGGTATCACGTCTAAATAAATAGCTGCTATATCCTTGTCTTTAAACTTCCACAGCAGCCGTTCATCTCCCTTTAAACGCCAAGCAACAGGTAGAGTGACATCATCTCCTCTTATCACTGACATCACTAACACATCAGCACCAAACACACCTGCAGACACAAACACAAACTGTTTATTCAATCAAACATTAACTTACATATAAACACTGTATTGTTAAATGTATTATGTAAAATATCTATAGTTTATCTGTAATGATCATTTGTTTGCGGCTCTATCATTGTGTTGATAAAATGTTTACAGTGTTTTTTAATACATATTATTATAGCTATTCAGTTTATTTATTTAGTAATCTTTTAACTTAAGATTTTTTGGATTTTGAGAGTGATCTCTCTCTGTCTCTACTTCATGCAGCGCTGAAAGAACTGACAAGCGGATGACGTCAAAGTACCGCGAGAGCGGGTCGAAATGACACTTCTCCGTAGGATTTTTCAGATCGCTCTCGCGGTACTTTGATTTCATCCGCCTGTCAGTTCTTTTCGAATAAGCCAAAACACTCATGTCTCGTTCTACTGGGTCATGTGACTTTAGTACAGTTGCACTGTAATTTAACATTTAACTTATTTTGTTATTCTTGGAATAAATTTTTCCTACGTTGTGTCCAAAATGAAACCGAAAGTGCTGAATTAATAACCGTTATATGGACTCATTGTGTACGGTAAGAAAGAACAAAGACTTAAATAGTTATATGTTATTGACACGTATGTGTTTATAGCTTGTTTATATTGATGTTCAGTGTATTATCATACTGAATAAAGATCAAAACTTCTCAAAACTGAGCCGCATCAAACACAAAGACTGCGTAAACACATACAAAATCTTTAGGTCCCCAGTGGAGCACATTGAAAACATCTTTGTAACGCATTTAACCATCATTAAATTATTATAACTCATATCTTACCATCCAGGAGCAATACAAAACAGAAGAAGAATAAACGATCCATCAGGTAAATGCGGAAAAAAGCACGATGTTTTTGTGCGTGCATAAACTACACATTACGGTAATATATATTTTCAAAATAAAAGCCAGTTCCAACGAAGGAAATGTAAAATTTCTCTAGTAAATACTATAATATACTATAATTTACTACAGTTTACTATAGTAAATACTAATGTATACTACAGTATTTTTTCATGTGGGATATGATGCTAAAAACAGAAGAACCAGATTAATTTAAAGAAGACCATCCTGTGCAGAAAACAAACATCTAACTGTGTTACTAAAGGGGTTTGCTGGTCTTATATAGCCCCCCAAACTGATTTTAATTTTTAACTGTAAAACCATGGTTATTTTCTATAAGAATTTACTTGTTATTTATTGACTTTTGTCAAAGACTAGCATAGCCTATGTTGGTATCTCTCTTCATCCACAGTAAGAACATTAGGGGTCAGTTTTTGTGTGCTGAAACAAAAAGTGTCTGGAACTGAAAGTGATGCAAAATAGTTTATTTAGTGTGACATTAGAAGTGAAACCAAAGCACACAAACACAAATGAAATTTCATGTAAACTTTAGTTCTCAACACAGATCTTTATATTATAAGAAGAAAAACATTTAGGCTATGCATTTTGCAGATGCTTTCCCTGCTGAAGAAACAATAAAACCATTACAGAAAATTCTAATGCTTTCCATTAAAATACCAATAGGAACCATTAGCTTTTACCATTAAAACCAATACACTGTAGTGTGTTTTGGGCCATATTCCATTAGAACCAATAAAATTCCCAATAAAACCAATAGAATTTCTGTGATGGTGTCTATTGTTTTTTTAGCAGGGTTAAATCAAAGCAACTTACAGTATTTACAATTTTTTTATCAGTATGTATGTTTCCTAGGTTCGAACCTATGACCTTTTGTGCTTCTAACGCAATGCTCTACCACTGAGCTATACATAAAATATTAACAGATCTTTATGTCATTGTTTCAGACACAACAAAATACTGTTTAGCAGCTCTCACACGTATTGACAATGTAATGAGGCGGAGTAAAAAGTTATAGACAATACATAGTGTAATATAAACAAGAAAAGCCCGGGATATACTGCACAATTTTTGGCTGTCCCAGACAAAAGATTACAATCACGAAACAATCATGACTATTTCTGTGATCGTGGATCTTTATCGGTGGTCCTATGTTGTACAGTGAGAGATGTTCAAAGACCGTTTTCCCAGTCTTGCGTCCAAAGATAGCCTACGATAGTTTTCTGACAGTGTCATAAATACAGCATGATCAACGCACAGTGTGTTTGCTGCTACAACTTTCATACCAGTATTTGTTTGCCACTGCTGATGACGTTGCGCTAACGTGTCACAGCCGTCACAGCCTACGATTTAGGTGATCGTAGAGTCTACATGCTTGTCGTACCCAAGTTTAAAAGCTCCATGTCGACAGTGTTGTAAGGTAAAATCCTGCAGTGTATTCCGTGTTTAATGAATGTACAGATCTAAAGATATGTTCATGCAATGTTAGTGACAGACTTGTAAGCCTTTTTCCCCTCCTCCCCTCACTGCAGCCATCTGCTCACGTCTAAAGCCCGGTACACACCAATCAGACTGAATTTTGGCCGATTTTCCCCCTTACAACAATCCTAATTAAAGTCCCGATTGTCTCAGTGGTTAAACCGATTATCATATTTTCCTGTGATGTGGGGTGTGGTTTTCCTGAAACTGCTAGCAAGCATGTCGGGCCGTTTTAAAATATTTATGAAGTCTTGTTGTGTGGGGGGAACCCCCAAGACTAACGCACACACACGCTGTACACTCTAAAAAAATAATCCGTAAAAAAAAACGGATAATGTCCTGATAGAAATTTACCGGTACATTTTCCGTTATTCCACAGACTTTTCCGTTTATTCAAAATCAGAACATTCTGTAGATTTATAGAACACCTTCCGTAGATTTACGGAACATTGTCCGTAGGCTTTAGGGACACTTCAATCTGCCTATGAAACGCAACAATGGTGACAATCAACAACAAAGCTTTATGCCGCAATGCATGCTGGGTACCAGGATTGTGGAAAACTCTTTCGAACCATTTACTCTCACCATTGTTGAGATTTGTATCCAAAATGTTGATGTCTCTGTGAAGCAAAAACTACAGCTGACTCCTTTGCAGCAATCTTATTCAATACAGTGTCTTATCAGATCAGCATAGCGTGTCACTCTTACACACTTCAGTTTTTTATTCTTATTTTATCACTTCATATTTTAATGCTAGGCAGCATAACATAATAAAAGCTCAGATGACATAATAGACACTTTCCCTTACTCAAACAACAAACCATTGGTAAATGCTACAAGCAAAAACATTGTTGCAATGTTAAAAGAGCAGAGTCAGTTCTGGAAGGTCAAGGGACAAAAGCCTAACTAAAGGGAACACTAATCACCATAGTGGTGACTTCAAATGAATCTACAACAAACACAAACTGTTTAATTTTTAAACCACAAAAATTTAATGTGATAAATGTTGTGGTAAATATCCATTTGACTTACACATCACGTCAGAAAGAAGATTTGTCTACTAAATCACATGTGTGGATGCTGGAATAGTTGAACACTTGTATCTTGTTCTGACAGCATTTGTTTAGAAGTTAAACATCATCCATGTTAAAAAAGAACTCTGCAAGCAAGTTGTAATTTTAGGTTTCAAACAGAGATGGTGATAGAGAGGCAAAAGTGAAACATTGCAGCAGGGGTTGTTGCACCCATAATGCAACATGTTTTTTAAAAAAACGGATAAACGCCTGTAAAAACATAAATACGGAAAATTCCTTCAGATTTACACAGTACTTTGTCCGTTTTTTTTACAGATTTTTTTAGAGTGTAGATTGTTACGTAAAAACTAAACAATACCCAATCAGAGTGAACACTGTGGTGACGTGTTCAATGCTTATTTTAAAGGGGACATACCATGAAAATCTGACTTTTTCCATGTTTAAGTGCTATATTTGGGTCCCCAGTGCTTTTATCAACCTAGAAAATGTGACACAGATCACCCCTTAGTAACTTTGTTTTGATTAACCATTCTCCACAAGCATGTAAAAATCAGGTCATTGAAATTTGGCTCCCCTGGTGATGTCAGAAGGGGATCTTATTATAATAATACCGCCCCTTAATCTGCACCAATCCAATCACAGCACTGCCATTTAGTACAGAGACCAGCTCATTCATTTGCATGTTAAATGACACACCCAAAACAGCAATTATTTTGCTGTTGAAAATTGTAACTTGCTATAATAAATTACCTATATGATATTTTGAGCTAAAACTTTACATATGTACTCTGGGAACACCAAAGATTTATTTGACATCTTAAAAAAGTCTTGTGAAATGTCCCCTTTAAACAATGTAGTGCTATTAAAATAGGCTTAAATATTTCTTAGTTTTGATTTATGAGTGAAATATCTGTACTGGTCTTGTTCTTGATAAAATTAACCCGAGTATGTGTTGGTTGTGTTAAGTTTTACTGATATAGACATTCTCTTTGTTTTTGTAAATATGCTAATTTCACACTGAGTAATGTTTGTATTTCATTGTGTTTTAATGGAATTGAATGCAAGCTGATGCTTTGCTGTCCCGTTGCATGCTGGGAAATAATACCTGCCATTAAATCTGCTTATATCAGGACATTTACTGCTTTACTGACAGATCTCAAACTGTTTGTTTCTGTTTGGCCGATTTCATCTTATTGAGTTCATATTGAAAGATTGATATCTGCTTCATTTGAGAGATGCAGTACATGAGAATACTGGTTGTGAGATATATCAGGTTTAAACTTTGGAAACATTTTGGTTTTTAAATACAAATGTTTTATTGCTTTAAGTATTTTAAAAGTTACGTAACTTTAATAAAGTTACGTTGTCTGTATTTCACATTGGTCGCCCTTCTGTACTTTCAGACCATTAAGCCCTGATCAGACAAGGTCGAGTTTGGACCAAAAACGCATTGGCTTGATGTTTTCTATTGGAAAGGCTTAAACAATACTTTAAAATATGTCAAATACGCTGAAATGACCTTTTATAGCATATTATTTTTAATGACTGCTTAAAGCATATCTTTAAATAATCTTTAAATGTTTGTGTTGGATGCAAAAGGCAGTATTTATATTATTGTGTTTTTCAACAAATCTATGTGTTGCCAGGAATTTATTGATGTGAAGTTTCAATTCTGGATTTTATTTGTAGTTCTGTAGACGATGTGAAAGGATCACTTCATTTTGTACAGATGGCACAACTTTATCAAGAAAGGGTTAACTTTGTATCATTGTGTCTATTATTTCTGGAAAATGTTATTTTTCATGTCAACCTGGTCTTATTTTTAGTTTGTTTTGACTTTACAATTGTTTAAAAAACTACAATAACAAAATTGTAGAACACAACAACTTTTTATTATTTACAAGTAATTCATATTTTATGATTACTTTCTGTTGTGATTCTTCAGAGCTTCAGGTTTTACTCTCCCATTTCTTTTCCCTTTAAAAAAAGATAAAAAAAAAATGCACACATTTTACTAAATGATTCTATATACAGTAAGCTACAAAATCTTACACCATTAGTAAATGTATGATATACTGCATTTTACAAAATTAATATTTTTTATTTCCATTTTTCAATTTTAAAATTAATGTGTTGTCTCAGACTTTATAACCCAAATGTATGCATGTATGTATGTATGTGTTTATTCCAGCAGGTGCGGCTCACCTTTCCAATTTCACGGCTCTTGGCTCTCAGCTTGTTGACCTGGGACTCTGCAATATCAGCGCGTTCCTGAGCCTCCTCCATCTCATGCTGCACCTTCCTGTATCTGGACAGGTGAGTGTTGGCCTGCTCCTCCTGTAAATTGAGATTTATGTTGTTAGTCACTTTGGATCTTCTTGTTTGATTCATGAACTTTTAAGAAGATCCCTTAAGATCTCACAATGTTCTAACACAAAACCATCACTCACAGCTTCCTCAGCCTGGCGCTTGTAGGACTTGACTTTCATCTGCAGCTTGTCCACCAGATCCTGCAGTCGGGTCACATTCTTCTTATCTTCTTCAGTCTGTAGAGGTGAAAGAGGTTAAATCACTATCCAGCATTGTAGTTTGACTCATCTGTTGTTACTGCTGTAGAGATGGTAAGTACCTGGTATGTGAGTTCCTTCACTCTCCTCTCGTATTTGCGCACTCCTTTAACAGCTTCAGCACTACGTCTCTGTTCAGACTCCACTTCAGACTCCAGCTCACGCACCTTCAGTAAAGAAGCATGATATAGTAAGTTTTGTTCCTTCATTTGACTACACAAGTGACACGAGTGCTGATATATTGCATAACATCACTAGAACTTCTCACTCTTTTTGTCATTTCACTTCTATTGGTTCTTTTTATTGGTGTTGCCAACCATGTTTTGTTAGTAATGTTATAGCATGGCTATAAATAGTTTGTTTTAACCTATACCATCTTTGCCATGGTTAGGACTTGTGAGAATAAATCCTTCTGAGCCCTTGAACATTCAAAACCTACCCTGGCCTCCAGTTTCTGGAGCTGTTTCTTTCCCCCTTTCATGGCCAAACTCTCGGCCTCATCCAAACGATGCTGCAGGTCTTTGACCGTAATCTCCATGTTCTTCTTCATCCTCTCCAGGTGAGCACTGGTGTCCTGCTCCTTCTTCAGCTCCTCAGCCATCATGGCAGCCTGGAATTGAGAGTCAAATGTCATTAACTAAGCTTTTGGACAAAGACGCATCAAAGCTGCATTTGGGAATGATATGGTTGCACATTCTCTTTATAAGAATTTCTTAATTGAAAGTAGATTGTAGCAAACACTCACATCAGTGATGGCCTTCTTGGCTTTCTCCTCTGCATTTCTGGCCTCCTGGACCGCATCGTCCACCTCACCTTGAACTTGGACCAGATCAGTCTCAAGCTTCTTCTTGGTGTTAATAAGACTTGTATTCTGTGAGACATCAATAGCTTCAGTCAGAAACCTCATTGTTACCTTCAAACAGCTGTTCTCACATTTATTGTTACTGTACAATCATTGTACCTGAGAGTGCAGGAGTCCCACACGCTCACTTGCATCCACAAGCTCCTGCTCGGCCACTTTGCGGCCTCTCTCAGCTTGCTCCAGTGCAACTCTCAGCTCCTCAATCTCAGCTTGCATCAGGTTATTCCTGCGCTCCACCATGGCAACTTGCTCCTTCATCTCTTCCTGTCCTCTGATGGCTTCATCAAGGTGCAGTTGAGCATCCTTTGGCAGGTTAAGGGTGTCAATTATTCATGCTTTGATTCTAATTCAGACAACTAAACATTTTACAAAAGGAAGGTTACCTTGAGTTGGCCTTGGACATTCCTGAGCTGTTTCTGGGCCTCAGCAGCCTGGCGGTTTGCATGGCTCAGCTGGATCTCCATCTCATTGAGATCTCCCTCCATCTTCTTCTTGACTCTTAGGGCATCGTTTCTGCTCCTGACCTCAGAGTCCAAAGTGGTTTGCATGGAATCAATCACTCGTTGGCTGTTCCTCTTGATCTGCTCAATCTCCTCATCTTTCTCAGCAATCTTTCTGTCAATCTCGCTCTTGACTTGTGTCAGCTCCAGCTGGATACGAACAATCTTGGTTTCTTCATGTTCCAGAGTGGCCTGATAAACAGTAGTGAGATTTTATTAACATAATAGAAGAGTGAGACAGGTGATTAATAGATTCTTGCATGGTTTTAATGTTGATTTACCTCAGCTTCCTCCAGTGCAGTCTGGATCTCTGATTTCTCAGCCTCCACTGTTTTCTTGGCTTTCTCTAATTCATGAATGCTCTTTCCGGTCTCTCCGAGCTGCTCAGTGAGGTCAGAAATCTCCTCTAAAGGTGCAAAATACAGTTACAAGAATAATAGTTTCAATGTTTCTTTTTCATGGTGTATAAAGAAAAGTGCCATTTACGTTGCAAATTCTTGTTCTCCCTCTTCAAAGTCTCCAGGTGATCAAGAGTTTCTTCATAAGAGTTCTTCATCTTGAAGAGCTCAGTGCTGAGGGAACGAGCTTCTTTCTGAGCACCTTCCAGCTCAGCCTGACCTTCCTCATACTTCTGTTTCCACTCTGCCAGGACCTGACAATAATAGAAACGTAATCATTAAAGTTCATTATTTTCATGAAGTTTAGGTTTTAGATGTCATGTTTTCCTCACCTTGTCAAAGTTTCTCTGCTTCTTGTCCAAGTTGGCAGCCAATGCGTTTGCTCTCTCCACATCAATCATGAGGTCCTCAACTTCACCCAGCAATCTCTGCTTGGTCTTTTCCAGAGAAGCACACTTGGAGTTTACAGCCTCAATAGATTCTTCAGCATCCTGGAGACGCTGGGCCAGCTTTTTTCTGTGAAAAATTGTATGAAATTATGTCTTGGTATATCAGATGTGAATTAATTTACTTAAATTTTGTGCATTTGTGCATACTTGGCTTCCTCAAGCTCCTCAGTGCGCTGGATAGCATCAGTCTCATATTTGGTTCTCCACTGTGCCACCTCACTGTTGGCCTTAGACATTGCACGCTGAAGTTCACCTTTTGCCTCTTGCTCCTCCTCATACTGCTCTCTGAGCAGATCACAATCATGACGTGCAGACTGGACAGCATGGGCCAGGGCGTTCTTGGCCTAAAATCAAACATGTTTAATTTGCATTAGAAGTCTGGGTCTCCATGGTTTTCTTGAAATGGAAATTCATTTCACTATGTGTTGTGATTTACCTTAAGTTCCTCCTCAACATGTCTCTTGAGTTCTTCAATCTGTTGAATGAAAGCCTGTTTTCCTCTGGTCAGCTGAGAAACAAGAGCTTCTTTCTCCTCCAGCTGGCGAGCCAGTTCACCTGTTAATCCGCTTTGTGTTAATAATTCTATTGAACAGTTTTATTTAGAACAAAATTTTGTTGTACACTAACCATTCTCAGTGGCAAGTCTTGCTTTTTGGGCACTCGTGTCATTGAGCTGGCGAACATTTTCATCATTCTTGCACTTGATTTCACTCAGTTGGTCTTCAAGAGTGCGGCACATCTTCTCTAAGTTAGCCTATCAAAATACAATGTTTTACACGTTTTGTCTCATTGTGGAGTTTCATTTAATGATCCTTAAGTTGTGATTACCTTTGATTTGGCCACAGCCTCCATGTTGCTTGATAAGTCATCAATCTCCATCTTGTACTCACTCTTCTCCTTCTCCAGCTTTTGCTTGACACGCTGGAGGTTGTCAATCTGTTCTCCGAGCTCGGCCACGCTGTCTGCCTGCTTCTTTCGGAGAGCGGCTGCTGTAGCCTCATGCTGCAAGGTGGATTCTTCCAGATCACGACGCAACTTCTGAAATTCTGCTTCACGCTTCTTGTTCATCTCAATCTGGGCAGAAGTGGCACCACCAGCTTCCTCAAGCCTCTCGCTGATCTCTTCAAGTTCCCTGGAGAGATCAGCTCTCTGCTTCTCTACTTTAGCACGAGCAGCTCGCTCGGCCTCAATTTCCTCTTCTAGCTCTTCAATACGGGCCTGATTTTAAAATATCTACTTAGCTTGTCATTCTGATAATGTGAATTTTGCCAGCTTTAGGTACTTTATAACATAATAGACATTACCTGAAGTTCCTTGATCTTCTTCTGAAGCTGTGCTCCCAAAGACTGTTCATCTTCAATCTTGCTAAGCAGTTGACTTATCTCAAAGTCCTTCCTGTTTCAACAAAATTAAGGTTTTGTAAAATGTGTATTGTTTAAATTTACAATTGTTCTATCTTCAACTCACTTTTTGATCTTTTCGTCTGCTTGTTGTTTGTCATTCTCCAAGTCCATTAGTGATTCCTGGGCCAGTTTCAGATCACCCTCAAGCTTTCTCTTGGCTCTCTCGAGGTCCATACGAAGTTTCTTCTCTTGCTCCAGTGAACCCTCAAGCTGTTCCCAAAAGCCAGTACATTAGAATCTCCTACAATCAGATAAATTTCTTTCATGTATTTATGGTCTAATTATCATGTCAAACATCTTACGTCATCCACTTGCTGCTCAAGTTTTGTCTTGGCTTTTGTCAGAGTGTTGACTTTGTCTTCCTCTGCCTGAAGGTCATCAAGGGTTTGTTGGTGTGCCTCTTGGAGGGCTTTCTTCTCTTTGGTCAGCTTGGCAATGGTCTCATCCTGGGAGGTCATCTCCTCAGTCAGGTTTTTTACCTAAATGCAAGCATTGTTTAGTGTTTTTCTTCTCGTGTATAAACACATGGGCCGCGTTAAGAAGATGTGTTTAAATGTGAACCTTATTTTCTGTTGCATGTTTCTCCTTTTCCACTTTGGCCAAGGTGAGCTCCAGGTCATCGATATCTTTCTTCAGTTCAGAGCATTCATCTTCCAGTTTTCTCTTCTTTGCAGTCAGTTCAGCATTGACCTCCTCCTCATCCTCCAGTCTTTCGGTTGACTCTTTGAGTTTGGCCTCGAGCTGGATCTTGCTTTTGATAAGACCTTCACATCTCTCCTCAGCATCACTGAGATTGTCAGCTTCCTATTCAGTGGGATAAGGACAAGGTTAATTTCTTAAACCTGTTGAAATCTATAAATGTGGGTATAAGCACTGCAGCACTCACAGATGCTACTTGCAGTTGAAGATCATTTTTCTCTTGCAGGAGTGACACCATTTTCTCCTCAAGCTCCTTCTTTTTTGCTAGTGCCTTGGCTAGATCCTCCTTCATTTTCTCGTAGTTCTCCTTCATTGCTGCCATTTCTTTCTCTGTCTCTGCAGTCTTCAGAAGAGGTTTGATCTTGAAGTAAAGCTTCATCCATGGCCAGTGTTTCACATTCATGAATGAGCGGATGTTGTATTGGATGGAAAAAATTGCTTCTCTGTGTAAAATATCATCAGTTAGCATAACTCTTTGAAACCAGTTCATTTAATTTAATTTTTTACTAGGCAGTTTTGTAAGTGCATTTTACCTCCTCTCCATCATCTTGACAAACTCCTTCCTCATGACGAATCCACGGCACAAAGCCTGAGTCATGGTTACCAGTATTGCTAGTTTATCATCTCTCATCTCTTCAAGAGTACCCAGCAGACCAGCTTTGAAGAACACCTGCAATCCCACCACATAATTTATTTGAACTGGTAGCAAACCTGTTGTCTCTGTCCATTTAAAATGACTTCAAGATTTCAACTAAACTTCTATCACATACTTTGGTGTGTCCAAATTTATACTGAGTGTGGTCAACGTCAATAGAGCTCAAGAGTTTCTCTGAAGCTTTCTTGTTGTCAATGAACTGTCCCTCAGGGATGACACTAGCATTCAGTACTTTGTATCTAAAATCAAGTATTTTGAAACATTAATGATAGGTCTTGACTGTATTTGTAGTGATATTAATGTTACACTGTGATTGTTTAAACAGAATACCTCTGCTTGAAATCACCATAGAGGATTCTGCTGGGAAAACCCTTTCTGCAGATTCTGATACCCTCCAGCACACCATTACACCTCAGCTGATGGATAACCAGGGGGTTCTCCATCAGACCTAAAACAGAGATGACCATGAGTTCTCTAAGTAACTTAAACAATAATTGCACCTTTGAATCAGGAGTCTTTACCTGGAGTCTTGGACTCGTTGGGAATCAGGCAGCGCACAAAGTGAGGGTGAGTGCTCCTCAGGTTTGTCATCAGCTTTCCCAAGTTCTCCTGTGGAATCAATATTGTTGTGTGTTGACTTGGACAGTAATCTAACCTTAAACATTTTACCTGCTGTCGAGAAAACTTACCCTAAACAGTGCAGACACGGTCTGGAATGAACCACCCTTCTTCTTGCCTCCCTTTTTCCCACCACCTTCAGCTGTTTTGTGTGAAGGCGATACAAGTAAATCAATATTTAATATTATGATTAATCTCATAATTATTGTATTGTCATCACTTGTTCTGTCATTCTTACCTTCAGCACCTGCATGAGCAGCATAAAGGAGGGACAGCAGCTTAACTGATGACTTCTGATAGAGTTGCACAACAGAGTCATTCAGTGGATCCTTGTTCTTTTCCAACCAGCCAGTAACGTTGTAGTCAACAGTGCCGGCGTAGTGCACCAGAGAGAAGTGAGCTTCCGCCTTGCCTTTGACAGGTTTGGGCTTCTGAAAAGCTGCGCTTTTGCCGATATGTTGATCATACAGCTTGTTTTTGAAGCTCACGTCTGTGGCTTTGGGGAACATGCACTCCTCTTCAAGGATGGAGAAAATGCCCATTGGCTGGTGGAGAAATACTCAAGCTTAAGCACAAGTACATAATATAAACATTGTTTTGTCAAGTCTTTATTTTTACCTTCTCAATAAGCTCAATGCAGGCAGCTAAGTCCATTCCAAAGTCAATGAACTCCCATTCAATGCCTTCTTTCTTGTACTCCTCTTGCTCCAGCACAAACATGTGATGATTGAAAAACTGTTGCAGTTTCTCGTTGGTGAAGTTAATGCAGAGCTGCTCCAAGCTGTTGTACTGAAATTTCAACACAAGAAAATTCTCACTCTTATATCTTTACATTTATATTTTGATTCTTAGAAACGTATTAGTAATCGATGCTTACATCAAAGATCTCAAATCCAGCAATGTCCAGCACACCAATGAAGAACTGTCTGGCCTGCTTTGTGTCCAACATCTCATTGATACGGACAACCATCCACAAGAACATTTTCTCATAAATTGACTTGCTGAGAGCGCTGACTGAGTTATTAACCTGTGAAAGAGTGTACCAAGGTCATGAATTTGATCTTAGATGATTTAAGATTTTAGACAATGATTGTGTTTTAGTCATCATCACCTGTGGGACAGTTTGGCCTTTGGTCACAAACTCATTTCCGACCTTGACTCTGGGGTAACACAGAGCTTTCAGCATGTCTGCAGAGTTCAGGCCCAAGAGGTAGGCGATTTTATCAGCCACTAAAGGAGGAGAGTTTTCCATATAATGGTCAGTAAATGAATGCTTGCACGTTTATAAAAGTATAATCTCTCTTCAGATACAGTAGGATTTTTTTCAACCCGGGGAGGCAGCCTTCTTGGGCTTAACTTAGCACCCTCTTCTATACGTTACATTAGTAATACGCTCGCTTATAATGTTGATTCATAGCCGCAGCAAATGTAGCTGCTTATGCTATCGTGTATTATGTTGTGCTATCTGTCAATTTTCTGTGCTTTTCACTGCTTCTATTAATGTAAAGCTGCTTTGAAACAATTACCAATTGTGAAAATCGCTATATAAATAAAATTTAGTTGAATTGAATAGTTCATCTCTCACCCTCAGTGCCATCAGGTTCAGCCTGCTCCTCTCTCTGCTTCTGCTTGAACTTCATGCTGCCATGATGCATCACAGCACCTGTCAACTTGAAGATGCTCATTTTCTCCTCAGCAGTGAAGCCCAGAATGTCGATAGCAGTCTTTTGGAGACAAGTAAGGTGATTTATTCTACATCATCTCATACGGTAGCATAATTTTTACTTATGCAAATGAATAATAATGTTGTTGTCCACCACGTACATCTGTGGCAATGAACTCTTCCACATCATCGATACTCTTGACAGTGATTTCACCCTGGCTGATCATTGGATAGTCATAAGGATTGGTGGTGATGAGCAGCGCCTCTGTAAAGAATTCATGTGCACTATATTAACACTGCTCTTAGACATTGTCTTTTATAAATCACACACTACTGTAGATTTCTCACCGATCAGTTCTGGTTTGTGTCCAGTCATGAGCTGGTAGAAGATGTGGTAGCTCCTCTCAGCAGACAGCTGGAATGTTACTCTTGACTTTTCCAGCAGATCTTTACAGGATAACATTGGCTTCAGATGACTAATATTCATGCTTATTTAACAATAAAACATGTTTTGGTTTTAAAACGGTACTACTTACAAGTTTCAATATCAGCTGACGCCAGTTTCCCAGTTGTCCCAAAGTGAATCCTGATGAATTTACCCTGAAACATTATATAGGACACATTTGAAGGTTTGCCATCTTAGAAAGTTATTAAACAAATGATAATGCATTTCATCTGACATTAACTTACAAAACGAGACGAGTTGTCGTTCCTTATAGTCTTGGCATTACCATAAGCCTCCAGCAGGGGGTTTGCTGCAATGATTTGATCCTCCAGCGATCCCTGTGGCGTATACAAGTAATTTTATTGTGTAAAACTGTTGTGTCACTAAACTTTGTTTATGTTTACAGTATTGTGCGTTTGCTAACCTGCATTTTACCCGGGACAGGTTCTTTCTTCGTTCCAGCAACAGCGATTGTCGCAAAGTACTGGATGACACGTTTGGTGTTGACGGTCTTTCCTGCGCCGGATTCTCCGCTGTAGTGGGAAAACGAAAATGTAAGACACTTTACATTAGAAATACAATAGTATAAAGTTTATACAAAGTACATTAGAAATTATTTGTTGTCATGAATTATTAATAAATCTTAGAAAAGATCTTAACTCACGTAATTAGGATAGACTGGTTCTCACGGTCTGTGTTAAAAAGTGTTAAAAGTTGTTAGTTTTAGTTTCATGTTCTTTGGAAAACTTGATAAAAACTTTAGTTATTTGACTAAAAACTTTAAAAAAAAGAGTGTCTGACCGGTGAGCATGAACTGGTAGGCGTTGTCAGAGATGGAGAAGATGTGGGGAGGAGCTTCAACTCTTTTCTTGCCCCTGTATCCATTCACAACAATTGCATCGTACACCGGCAGCCATTTGTATGGATTGACGGTGACGCAAAACAAACCAGAGTAGGTCTGAAACAGAGACGTGTGTTCAACATCTACCTCATCGCAGGTATTAAAAGTGATGTTGTTAGACTTACATAGATCATCCATGCTGCGTAACGCTCTTTGAGATTATACAGCACAGTGGCCTCATTGAGGTGGGTCATCATGGCCATGTCCTCAATTTTGTCAAACTTGGGTGGATTCATGGGAAAAATTTCATCTTCTTTGACGGTGACAGTCTGATAATAAACAACAACGATATCAGGATGAGTTAAACATAACTCGAGATATTAATAACAGTAAGTTTCTCAACATCACAGTTTATACTTTTGAACGTACCTTCCCACTATGAGTTTTGACAGTAGCTTTGCCACCCTCTTTACTAACAAGAGTACCCTTCAGGTACATCTCTGCTGCATCAGACACATAGAAGGCTGTTTTGGCATCAAATGGGGCGTTCTGAGCCTCGATCCTCTCTCTCTCTGGTTTACGGAGGAAAATGGCCGCCGGGCCAAAACACTCCATCTCACCGTCTCCCATGATGACTTGTGCTAAAGTTTTGTAGAAATAAAAAAATCAGTATGTAGTTTAAATACATAACACAACAAATAAGGTAGGTAGCCATGTTTAGCTTACATTACAGACATATGTAATGTATGAAGGCTTAAATTATCATTTCAAGGATTTGTAGCTTAGGGAGCGTTTAGTCAGTTGTGTTCAGATGTTTGTTTTCTGAATCACATTAAATCAATGCTAGGGTTTCTTGTGAGTCTGAACTCTACATGCATGTTTATTCATTAAATCATACAAACAGAAACTTTTGTTTTACCTTTTTCACAGCCTCAGTTCAGAGAAATGATGTTCAGGGCCTTGTTCCCTGGACACATATAAGATAGCTGTCAAATATCTGTTATAATTAAACATTACTTTATATACAGTCACATATAGTATAGTATAGCATAGTGCAGTATAGTATAGAACAGCCCTTATATACCGTATAGCATAGTGCAGTATAGTATAGAACAGCCCTTATATACCGTATAGCATAGTGCAGTATAGTATAGAACAGCCCTTATATACCGTATAGCATAGTGCAGTATAGTATAGAACAGCCTTTATATACCGTATAGCATAGTTCAGTATAGTATAGAACAGCCCTTATATACCGTATAGCATAGTGCATTATAGTATAGCATAGGTCAGTAGAGTGTGGTATAGTATAGCATAGCACATATACAGTATAATATAGTGCAGTATAGTGTGGTATAGTATAGCGTGTATACAGTATAGTATAGTATGTATACAGTATAGTGCAGTACAGCGCAGTATAGTATGTTGTTAGTAAAGTGCATATATACAGTATAGTGTAGTATAATATAGGATAGTGCAGCATAGTATATGACAGTACAATATAGTATATCATAGTACAATACAGTACAATACAGTATAGTAGAAAAGAATACTGGAATTCAAAAAATACCTATAACAGATACAGGTGTAGTAAACAATCTTACCGTGGATGGGTCTGTGTGAGGTCTTGTTGATGTGGGAAAACTGATTCTTTTATAGAGATGCTCCTGTGTACTCAGCAGAATCCACCAGCTCTATATGGTCATGTTAAATCACTGTAAAGGGTGGCGACACTTGCCATTTCCCATTTATAGATTCGTATTTGATAATGATATCATTTATTTCCATCTTCATGACTCATTTCATATGACAAGATTATTGGAAATATTAAATAACTTTTATAAACATTCACAAGCATTGTATAATCCTTTATTGATCAGTCCGTTCAGTCAGGATGTAATATTTGTTTACATCTATGAATCAACTATTTGAATCAACTTATGCATTAAGAATTTTTAAAAATGTAATACTGTTTGTGTATTTAGTAAATGTTCTGCTGTACCTAAACACTCAACATTTGGATTTGCATTCAGTTTTGATGCGTTTGACTTATTTTTAGATATATAAGTATCTCAGTGTTGATGCACACATTATAAAGATTATTTGAAACATTATTTCATCTTGGATTAAACGGTTGTTTTTATTTTTCTGGTTAATGTCTAACATGAACTCTCTCATACTCTGGGCTGAAAATGGGGGGAGCGCAGGGGGATGAAGTTCAGATTTTCGGATCAGAGTTTCACCTTAAACTGGTTAGAATTGTTTAAATGGTGCAATTGAAAAAGATCCTAACAGCATTTAAAAACAACTCCCCATGATGATTTTTTTATTGCAGCTATTATTTTATAATACATCATCAAGCATCATCGCATGACACTTCACAGTCACAGTGGTGCCGTATGACTAATGTATCAGTTTCATTTCAAATTTTACCCCTTATTTAAAATATTAACTAAATATACAAATTTTAACACTTTACAAGTTTTCTTTAAGCTAACAACAAATGTATTGTTAAAAGTTTTTGACTGAAATCCTCAAGAAAACATACATAAGAGCAATGAATATAAAAATGGTAATGTTATTAGTTATTTAAAACCCACATAAGAAGACATCTAAGATTACCCCCTCCCAACTACTTGAGTCCCCCAAGTGAATTTCTGCCATTTCCAGCTCTGCTCTGTTATAAAACACAAGAGGACACAAACGGCTGATATATTTAGACATTTATGCATTGTTCACTGTAAAATGACAGCAAAATAAATAATTCAGAAATGAGCACGTGAATGCATCTTTATTCATTTCTACACAATAAATATATAAGTATTAATAGGCATCTCTGTTTTATATTCAGCTCTTTCTTGTTGTTCCAGCTCGCTCTCTTTTGGATGTCTATGGTGTCAGATTCTTAATCGGTCACATAGTTTCCTGATGATAAAATCTTGAATGCGGATCTTCCAGGAAATGTTCTGAGACGTTTCAACAATATATCATTCAACAGTTGTTACTTTAACCAAATGCATGCATGTATATGCATATGTAACGTGATAATAGCTGAAAGAAAGGCTTCATCACGTGATGTTATAATCGGTCGAGTGCTTATGTGTGTGTGTTTTATATATGGGTGTGTGTTTTAATGCGCGTGTTTTTGATGTAGAGACGTGCAGCTGTGACAGAGATCTCCAGTGTCACTTTAAGCATCTTCCACACATGCCAAAAATGGAAAGGCGTGTTTTTTATGAACTTTGATCTTTCTACATGAAGCCCAAATCCACAAATAGAAGCTTTAAACTTGATTGGATGAAGAACATTTCCTTATTAATGCGTTTTATTTCTTTGCCCTTGAAGTCAATTTCTAAATATATATTTTTATCAGTAACGTGGCGTACGCTTTCGCGTTAACTTGTAATTGAATATATTCATCGTTAATGTGATTGATATGATCACGTACTTACAAAATGTAACCTTTGTAAGGTTAAACACTTTATCTAAAATATCTACTTTATCATTAATATTGACTGAATTTTAACATAACTTTTTCCTTACACCAACTGTTGATTATTTGTTTATCGCAACAAATAATGTAACATTTTAAGTAATTTAAAATTAAACATAAGTGTTTCAAAAATAATATGTTGATATATGTATAGTGTACACAAGATAAAAATCAAACTTATAAAATCTATGAATTTAGCCTTATCCAGTACAATAACGTACAGATGCGCGTGCCTGCAGTGTGGTGATATCGCGCTGTCCGAGTATCGCGAGAAGTGAGTCTGTGAGCCCGCGAGACTTGAGAAGATGGACGCTGTCGGTTTAAGTGCTAATAACAAGCAGGAGAACCCGAACCAAATGCTGCCAAATAAAACTAGAGGAGAATTTAACTTACTAGAAACATGAGGAAATATTCAGAGGTGAGACTCAAACCTGTGTGTTTATATAAGTTAATGTCGCGTGTTTATAGTTTTAAAGCGTTTCTGCGGCTGTTAGCATTCAATATGATCTGAGCAAATTATAAACACAGACAAAAAAAATTTCATTTGAGTGATATTTACGTTATTTTCTTATTAAGCCATCAGTGTTACTGACTGAATATGAAGCTGATGTTAAACACGTACAGTGACAGATGTACATAAAGATATATAATAATCAAAAAGATTATTATATATCTATGAATTTCACTACCCTTACGAAAATTAACCATGTTTTTACTACAGTTAAAACAAGCAAAAACATGGTTACTGTAGTAAAACCATGGTTACCACAAAATAACCATGGTTTTGACTCCATGATTTTCAAAAACCATAACTAAACCATGGTTAGTGTAGTAAAACCATAGTTTTGCTGATAGTAATCAATACACCAAAAAAAATCTGTGCTGTATGATGATACCACTAAGTATTAGATTATATTACTATCAGGTATACGTTTAAAGCTTGTTTCTTCATATTTGCAGATTGTAATGATTGCCATGTTATTTACATCAGTTGTGTTTATTAACGTGATGTCATTTATTTGTGTGTTTTTTAGGGTTTATCAGAAGCTCCTGATCTGGAGTTTGAATATTCAGATGCTAATAAAAGGACCTCTGAACTCTCAGGTGAGAGAAACTCAACACCAAACTTTTGGAGCAGACTTATAAGGCGTATTAAACTCTCATGAGATCAGATATTAGATGACATGATAATAGGGCTGGACATGGGCAGTATATAGACCCTTTTACAGCCCATGTGATCAAATAGCCTGCGCTTGCATTTAGGCAACAGAAGTGGTGTTATTCCCCATCGGTTCTAACGTGGTAGCAACTCAGAAAGTTTATTAAACGGTTTCCCAGCATCAAAATGTCTGGTTGTTGAGTTTGGTTGCACTAATATAATTTACTAATATACATATATATGTGTCTGGCAACTTTATATTTGGCCATCTGCTATCGTCTTCTATCCACTCCACTATAGTACACGGATCTAGTAGCTGTGTTGAAAAAGTTGATAAGTCAACTTTTTATAAAAAAAAACTTTCTCTGTCTTTCTTTTTGTTGTCTAAATGCGCACGCATACGTTGGCACGTCATCATTGTGTACAAACAGTAAAAGGGTCTATAGAGCTACAGTTAAAACAAAAAACATGTTGACTGTATGTTTTGAAAACCATGGAATTCAAAAACTGTAATTAAACCAGGGTTACTATAATAAAACCATAGTTTTGCTAATAGTAATTCTTTTACAACAAAAACATGTTTAATTATTTGTAAGGGTTTTCCCAGTGTGACACAGGGAAGAGATAAAAAATTGTTTATATTAATGCGGTCTGATATGAGCATACGTATGTCAGAAATGTACACTGAGGTCAGACGTAAAGCTTTCCGACCAGCTCGCATGTTGTGCAGCATGTTGTCAAACAGGGATGAAAAACATGTCTTTCAGTTTTATTTTCACCATTTTCTGTTTCAATAAATGTAATTGTGACATTTCATATGAGACTTACACTTCCATAAAAACATGTATTCATCTTAAGCCGGGGACACACCAGAAGATAATCGGGTTGAATTTGAATTAGCCCTTACGACAAAGTCCCCATCGTCTTCGTGGTTGTACCGATGATCTTATCAGATTTTCCTGTGGTGCGTGGTGTGTTAAGATCGTCTGAATCTGCTAGGAAGCACGTCGGGGCCGCTCCGATCGCGAATACTTAACATGTTGAATATTTACGATCAGAAACCCAGAGGACAAACAAACACACACACACTGTAGATTATCACGTGAAACGAAACAATACCCAGATCAGAAAGCGAGCTGATGAAACCATAACAACTACAGTCCAAAATGAGATGGACATCAGAGATGTTAAAAAAGCAGCTCATTGTATTAACCTCCTAAGACCTGTGGTCTCATTTATAAAGCGAGCACACAAGTGAGTACATGAATCATCCTCTGCAAGTCCATTCTCCAATTTGTTTTTTATAGGTCACAACCTTTGCATGGGAACTGGTGTATGCACGTTTCCAGCCCTGTTTTGTGCGTACGCCAGTTCCCACGCAAAGTTGTGATCTATAAAAAGCAAACTTGACGGGAGAATGGGCTTGCAGGGTGGGATCTGAGGATGATTCATGTATGCCACTTGCAGGTGATCTGTGATTTATAAGGGAACATTGCATTGTTTTATAAGTCTTAACATTTTTTGACATACGCCATTTTTTGGTTTTGGCGCACGTAAACTTTTAGTAAGGATCCTCACAGTTTTATAAATGAGACCCAATGTGTGTCCACATACAAATTATAAATACGCATTATTTTTTGTTTGCACCTTAATACTTAATTCTGTATCACTGGAACCTGTTGTACACAAACGCGGACGCTTACACTGCTTCATATTCAAAGAAAAATATTTGGTTATTTTATTTATTGGTATATTTATCTAACCCCAAATAGCTGAAAGAAATCTGAAATGCAAGCCAAACCAAAGCTCGGGTCTTGGGAGGTTAATGCCATTTCTTTACGCCCGTTGTTTGCTATGTTTGTTTAATGTCACGTTTGGCTGCGAGAAACATTGTAAGATCTCAGACTTGCGTTGTTTATGAAGTTAATCTGATGATGCATGGTGTGACCACATAGCGGCTCTGGCACTCCACACTCTATAGGAACAAACATGTTAAATTTTTTTTTTCCATCATGTTTGTGGTCTCTAATGTTTTGACAATCTTATAAGATTTAAAATTTTGTTTGGTGTGGCCCTAGCTTACGTGGTCTCATCCACATTGACTATATGATGACTTGATTGTTCCATTTGTAAGTCGGCTAAATAATTGTCAAAAGATGCTCTGTTTCGATAATAAATAATATAAGCATTAGGCACATGAAAGCAAAGCATATGTTTGACATGTACTTCAAATGTTGCTGATGTTAAACAGACGCTATAGTGACATTTTTCATCACTCATCTTTGACGTTGTGTCTCATTCAGTCTGGTTTGTATGGAATCTATAAGAAAACAGCAGACTCATAATATATAATACAACATTTATTAATGTACAGCTACACAACATTAAATAGGAAAGACAAATATACATCAGAATCTTACTGCTACTGTTAGCTGTCTCTAACAAAACAATCAAAAAAATTTATGAAATTAAATGTGTTTTGAGATGCTCTATATTTTGTGTGTAAACTATGTTATACATTGTATGTTATTTTTACTTGATAAAATTATATTTTGTATAATGTATGTTGTTTCTATTTTATTTAGTAGATATATGTATATGCACATATACACAAGTTGGTCTAAATGTTAACATACTGTATGTACAAAAGCAACTCTTTTGGGGCCAAAGTTACAGCTTTAATATTTAAAATATCAAAAAAAAAATATGTTTGATAAATATTTGTATTATATACCCTGACTTGGATGTTCATGTTCAGAAAAAAAAGATCTCTGTGTGATGAAGGTCAGTATATACACTTAATAATTAATTTTAAGTAGTTATATATCTTCACATGTAAGGATACCCCACCATGCACTGATCTCTCGTGCTGTTTTCCAGAGTAACTCATGTCTTTGGCATCCGTGGTCCATTTTGCGATCCTGGGTCAGTGTGGGTTACAATACTGCATTCAAGGTATACATTTCTCATTATAATGTGTGTTCCCCTGGAGTTATACCAATGAATTTTTGCACATTGCTTATAGCATTGTAGTGCTTATATGCGGTACAGTTTAGTGATCACAGAGGTATGCTGTGACTTTTTAGACATTTCTGTAAAATGACATGCATTTACAGACATCTTTCTTCATGTCAGCTCTAGATTCTGACATGCACAAACAAAAGACATCCATGAATCCCCTCAGAACAACATGTTGTTTTTTATGGATGTCTTTTGTTTGATATGTGTTTGCTCGACAGATGTCAACAATCTTATAAACCTATCATTGTGTTGATTCATATTATGTTTCTGAATACCACTGACAAGATAATTGTCTTGCTTTTTATTAACTGGATGTGAATGTATTTTGGTCTTTATTTCCAGTAAACATGTTGAACCTCACAGTAGTAATGCATTGAAGTGGCTTTGTACATTGCTACTGTATGCCAAAGTCTTAAGCCGCTGCCACTTGTGTATGTGGGCAGCAACTGGATATGATATCAAGGATTATTTTAAATTCTAATTCAATGACTTCAGTCTCCTCAAAAGAGTTCAAGATGTGTTTAGTGCCAAGAGAGGACAAAACAAAATACTGACTTTTTCCTAAAGACAACATTTTATTCAGAAAATTGTTGGTTTTTTTACATCTTGTGTACATATTTCCTGTATTATTTTCATATCTTAATAAAAAGATGAACAAATAAACTTAGCTAAAACAACTAAGCAGGTAGTGCCCTAAGTCTTTTGCACAGTAGGCTACATTGTCACAGTAACACAATTTCAATTTTTTTTGCAAATAACATAATTTTGTATCACATAAAATAATGGCTTAAAAAGATTGTAAACATATCACCAGATTTCTCATCTATAAATAATAACTTATTTAGTGGCACGCATGTTACCGTAATGATGATTATAAGCACACACTATTTAATGGCCCGCATATTAACGCAATGATAGTTATAAGCGCTCACATTATTTATAGTTGCTTCAAACCTGTCCAGTTAAGAACGTGTGGAGTTTAATCCTTACATTTTACCTCCATTCTAACACAAGCAATCAAATGAGTAGATTTATGTCTGCTTTTACGCTGGCTTGCTTTTTGGCATGAGGTTTATTTGGACAGATACAGCCTAAGAGCGATTGTCTCTCGCCAAATGCCTAGGGTTGGCAACCCTGCTAAAGTTAGATTTCAAATAACGTGTTGCTTTGAAACAACCTCAGTCATCGTCAAGTAGCTTAGCTTTGCAATGACCTCTATCATTACGATAATAATACTGTAACTGTATAGTCTGTATTTAGTATTATGTGTATCACATTTGTGGAAACAAATTTTTCTGAGGCCAATCAAGAATTAATCTAAATCTAACTGTTGATAAAAGTTTTTTGGCTTCATCCCTGTACTGTCACAAGCGCCAGTTTGTATGACATATTTCCAGTATTTGGACATGATTTTGCCAGGTATTTGAATTTTATTTTCTTTATTGAAGTAAAGACTGTAAATTGTCCATATATCTATAAGAAATAAAAAGTTAAAGAAAGCAGTTAATTCAGAACTGTCTAATATTTAGACTGATTAAACTGCGTATGATTTGTAAACAACACCATAGTGAACAAACTATTTACTAGCATTTGATAATGCATGCATACTCTACTCTCTGCACCAATAAACTATACTACACTTTACAATCAATTTATATGAATAACTCACACTATAGTGTACTTATGTCTGACCTTGGATGACTTTGTAATTATTAAGCATTTTTAAATTATATACATTAGACATCTATTATGCTAGACACGTAGACACGCCCCTTACTGCTAATTGGCTACATGTGTTTTGGTAGTAGGCCCAACACTATATTAAGTGTTTTTCAAAAATCATGAACAATTAATTAATGCTTTCATCCAGTGAATATGCCCATAATTGTACATTAACTTTAAGAATGTAAATTCTGTGGCCTTTAGAAAATAACTTTCTTACTACTATACAGCGCTACTTCAAAGCATGTCACAAGATCAAAGGCAGATAAAGGGACATTCATTTAAACTG
The DNA here is from genome assembly GCA_025389145.1 of Misgurnus mizolepis. Classification (NCBI taxonomy): domain Eukaryota; kingdom Metazoa; phylum Chordata; class Actinopteri; order Cypriniformes; family Cobitidae; genus Misgurnus; species Misgurnus mizolepis. The sequence continues at coordinate 1,657,669 of JAIFKI010000021.1, forward strand.
TGTATGATTTGTAAACAACACCATAGTGAACAAACTATTTACTAGCATTTGATTAAATTTGATCAAAGCTTTACGTTCGTGGCCGGTGAATGTTTTCAATTGTTTCCAATGGAAGATCTGTGTTTTTCAAATAAGCCAGCAGCTAGCGTTTTTTTTTCCGCACTGAAAACCGGCGCTCAGTGCTGAGTGTAGAGAGTTGAAAAATATTCAACTTTGGGTGAAAAACTCCGCTCGTCAATGTCAGTTCTCACACGGCCGTCCAATCATAGTGTAGGAGGGCAACCAACCGGCTCACAGCTCAAATATCAGAGCTACCAAAGCGCTCAGCTGAAGAAAGCTGGCACTCAGCTGAAAAACAGCTGGTATTTGGCATCCTCCACGCGTTTTCAGCCGCGTTTAAAAGTTTTGGTGTGCACAACCCCTAACTACGCATATAGACACAATGGTAATAACTAATGCGTCATCGAATTAATAAATGATACTTGCATTGGCTTTTGTGAGGCAGATGTATGTGCGCATAAGCAAGCTTGAGGAAGAGAGTTCCGATGGGTTCGTGGTCACGCGACGGAGTCCTTGAAGTTGTTCCTTTGCGTTGTTCCTTTGCGTTATTCCATTGGCCTGATATATCTGCGGGGATGGTTGAGATTTGTCAAAGTAAAGAGTGCCTGAAAACTATTCTAAGAGAGGGAGACAGGTCCCACAGTGAGCTGCAAGCTCAGCTGTGAGCCGTGAACTGCGAGAGTTTGTTTCAATAATATTTTGGATTAATTTTGAATTAGTTTATGGTAACATGATGCATATCATTGATCAGAAAATAAAAAGCAGATAATTTAGAGACTACTAAAGACATGGATTTAAATACACATCAACTAATAATTGCATAATTTTGAATTAGAAGACATATAGGGTAAAGCAAACATCATTCTAGTTTTACCAGAAAGTGATGCTTCACAGATACGAACATGCAATACAAGGATATATAATATACATTTTAATCATAGTGATCTTTAACTGGGAGACACACAATCTCATAGTGTCGGCCTTCTGTCGGTCTCTGACAATTGTCACCCAATTATCAGATCTCATGTTTCTCTGATAGAATTCATTTGAAGCTTGTTTGAATTTGTTTAGACTGTCACCAATTTACGATCCGGCAGAGGAGTCAGTAGGTGACAAAATCTGTTATCAGGTGACCCTTGCCCCCTCTTTCTAAGGTCACAGTTTGAAGCTGTAACTATCCAGATGAGCGAATGACCTCGATTTGACTGCTAGTCATCCATTACAGTGTTTTTCTTTGGACCCATTGTAACTCAATGCTGTCATTGCTGCCTCCTTTAAAACACACAGTCGCTTAGTGCAGAGGTCTAACAGCGCACAGCAGTGTCAAAATGTTGAAAAAATCCAAATTAAAGAAGGCGGGAGTTGAATTCTGTTTAAGGCTTTTGGAAACGACTTCCAGCCAATCAAATTAAACGGCCAAGCAAGAACCAATCAAATGAAAGAAGTTGGGTGTTTCTTAAGATGAAAAACACAAATTCCAACCAATCACATTACAGAGCTGAGCAGAATTCCAACAATAAAATGAAAGAAGGCGGGAGTTTGTGTTCACCATGTTTGAGTGTTTGTATAGTGCTTTACACATGAATGCATATTGTTTTAAAGCTGCATTACAGAAAATGCATCCTTATATTTAAAAAATACAGATATTACAAGTAATGAAATGATATTTAAGGCTAAGTTTGTGTTATTAAAGCTACTACTGTTTTTTTTTTTTGTTTTTTTCTTAGTGTCTGTGTATGTACAGAAACTAACACTTATTGTACTTCCATGGGTAACGTTATTTCAACTGCGTATTTCACTCATAAAACAACAGGCCTTTCAGAAAAAGAGGTTCATGAATATTACTTATTACAGGCCAAAACAACCTGTTCATATAGAAATTGTTTTTGGTATTTAAATTTTAAACTACAAATATATATTCTTAAAGGAATAGTCTACCCTTTTGCCATATTAAACTATGTTATTACCTCAACCTAGAGAATTAATACATCCCTATCTTTTTTCAATGCGTGCACTGTACAGCGTGTTGTGAATGTGTTAGCATTTAGCCTAGCCCCATTCATTCCTATGGTACAAAAAAAAAGGTTTATTTTGTGGCACCATACTTACTGGTATAACTCCTCATGTAACAGACTTTAAATAAGGAAAACACGGAAGTGTTTGGTGGCTTCCCTGTTTGGTACCATAGGAATGAATGGGGCTAGGGTAAATGCTAACACATTCACAACATGTTGTACAGTGCACGCATTGAAAAAAGATAGGTATGTATTAATTTGTCTAGGTTGAGGTAATAACATAGTTTAATATGGCAAAAGGGTAGACTATGCCTATAAGTACATAACCTCAAATAAAACTCAAGAAAGCTTAGAAATATGGGAGCTTTAACTTTAAAATTTTCTGTTGATTTTGTGTTAAAAGTAACACAAAATGTGTTGTTTCAATAATAACACAGAGATGGTGGATTCTGGGACAACACATTGGCCCTCATTTATCAAAAGTGCGTACACCAAATTTCCAGCGTACACCTTGCGTACACCCAAAACCACGGTGACTTTGAGATTTATCAATATGGACGTTGGCGTACGGCACGCTCAAATCCTACGCCAGCTCAGGAGGTGGTGTACGCACATTTTGAGTTAGTGCAGAAATGCGCAAAAACTTCCTAACACCACAAAACGTACTGACAAACTAAAATATATGATATATTATGACCCACTGTAAAAAACATAGTAATTATAAACTTCAGTGTTTATTTTTATGCAACAATGTTCAATGTTTAATTTGTGAGACTTTACCAAAGCATTTGATTTGTATGCATATGTATTCCTTCAGTTGAGAGCCTGTGCGCTTTACCTGATGTTTCAGAGCGAGCATGTGAACGGAGCTTAGTGGGAGCGGAGCGTTGAGCGGTGCGGTAATATTACCATCAAAGCGCCTTTCCGAAAATTCCGCTCCCTCAGCACCGCTCGTTGAACCCAGAACGCCCTTTGATAATTTGCTAGTTCGAGAATCTGTAAAAACGTCTAGCAATAAGTTATGGAATTCAAGCCTTATACATAAATGTAACGTAAAAATCAAAGTTAAGATTGAGCAGGAAGAAAAAATTGAAAGGGACTGCGGAGAGACTGTAAAGAGTTAGCAAATATTCATCCTGGAATCTGAAGCGGCACATTGCAAGAAAGCACAAGGATGTGCTACTAAACATGGTAATGCAATAAAAGGTAAGCTAGTTACGTACCATTCGATGATAAATAAATACAGATGAGGTAAGGTAAAATGCTTGTGTTGAATGCAGCCGTAAATCCGATCATGATGACATGCGGACAAAATTATGGCCACGAATAATTTTTTATGCTATGGACACTTCTTTTTCTTATTAAGTCTAAAGTATGGCCATAAATTTAGAATTTGTTCCCAATATTCAACAGTTTGTTCCTTGGAATTAATTATTATAATATTTAGAATATTTCGTAATTACTATTACAATTATTATTACTTCAAATTATGAATTAGCTTAGCTAAAACATGTGGATGTCGTGGAAACAAATTGTTAATTTGAATTATATCCGGAGCTCCGTATCAAACTGGATCTAAGATACAGCTAACAAACAACTGTATGTAAATACAGAACAACACACTACAAAAGTTACTACATCATTTTAAAATATTATATAAAAAAATTAACTGAACTATTAAGCAGACATAGAATTTAGATGTAGGCAACAGTAAATAATAATAATAATAAATAATTATTCTTCTAAATATCAATTAATAATAAAAATAATAATAAGAATATTACAAATTGTCATCCAATTATTAATGTGTCTTTAATCCCACTCTTTAAACTGCCAAATAAAACAATTTTGTTTCTTTTCACTTCCCCGGATTCTCTTCTTTGCCGTCTTTCGTGTGTCAATGACGTAAAATGAGGGCGTGGGGGAGGCGGAGACTTGAATTTATATGGGCTTGTTATTCTAATGACGCTCGTTTTTGGCCGCGGCCTTTATGAAGGGCAGACATTGCGTACACCTGAATATCAACGGTATGCACAGTTTCATAAATCAGGCGGTGAGAGGAGTGTAAGCATAATCTTATGCCAACATATACGCCCGTTCCTACGCAAGAATGATAAATGAGGGCCATTAAGTGTGTTGTCCCAGAATCAACACAAATGTGTGGTTTTTAACACATCCGTTAGAGTGTAATGACTGAATGAATCAGCATTAACTGAATTAAAGAGAATGTAATCAGTTTATCTAAACTTAAAATTAATGCTGGGCATAGATTAATCTAGATTAATCTAATAAAAAAGTATTTTTTGCATAACATATACATTTTAGTGTAATTATTATGTATATATAATATTTATTTATTTATATTTTTATATATTCTATATTATATATAAATAAATAAACTATATAAATAAAACATTTCTTAAATGTATATGTATGTGTGTGATTAAATATACATAATATTTATGCACAGCACAAACTCATATATTATGCAAAATATTACTTTTATTTTGTATAAGATTAATCTAGATTAATCTTAAAAGCATTTTTTGCCCATTTTGCATTTGTTTTACTACACCGTTGTTTTAAGTATATCTGCATATTATTTATAACATGCCTGGTTTTAATGATATTTTTAGGGGGCAACCACAGAATGGAGACCTGTATCCATAGCCCCCCCCCCCACATACACCGCTATTAACGCATTTTGTTTCATATTACTGGCAAAGTAATGTTTACAAGGGTGAAAGTCCACATGGACAGACAGTGTTGTTTTGGCCTCACAGGTTGCCTGAACGCATTGATAAGGATCTGCTTTCAGAATTGAAAAACATTTTCTACGCTTGAAAGATCGTGTGGTGCTACTACTAAAAAGTAAGTTGTAGTTATTTAATAATTAGAGAATGCAATCATGATTTAGGCTAAAGTGTGACAATTACAGTTTTCTATATGTAAGTGTGATTTAAATTTACAAATCTGCAAATATGACGACGTTTAATCGAATTCCAACACAAGGGTTTTTCGGACAAGGCTGAATCCAGCTTCGTATTCGTAGTTTCTTATTGGCGCTATTGTTTTCCCTGTATTGTAGATTTTATCTTTATTTATTGTCACTTAGGCTAATGTAGTAAGGGTCTATTTATCAACTTTAGAAAAAGACCTCCCACAAAAATGAGTTAAAATACATTAACCCAAATATTCTTTACAGCAATATTACCTTTTGTTATAAATGTAGCTAAAGGTTGTGCTATATGAAGAGTTACCACTAGGGGGAAACAGTGTTCTGTATTTGTGTGAGTTCTGTACTGAATAAAGTAGTAGAAGAAGTGAGTGTATCTTCAAACAGCGTGAGTGTTGCTCTATGAGTTAAAATGTGTTTTATATACATACATAAGTAAGCAACATAATACCTTTTATAACATAAATTTTACCATAAACCAAAGCTGCTCATCAAAGACATGTACATATACATTGGAATGGTTTTGTCTTCCTGTGGCAGAATGTGTAGGCTAATGTTTGCTGAGAAACTAACTACTTTAGGAATACATTTGTTAACACTCCGTTTTCTCTCATAACTCTGTTATTCAGTTTATTTTGATTGTATATCATTCTCACAGGAACTAAAGAAACACAACAAAGATTCCTCACAACAGCGCGAATAAGAGAAGAGCACCGCAGTCCCTAAAAGTTGAGCTGCCTATGCGGAAGCGCCGCTTCTTTTAACGTGGGACGAATGGCGTCAGTAAGAAGCTGGGTTTTTCTTCTAAAAATAAGTTTAATTAACTTACAGGCGACAAAGCTGCCATAATTTTGAACAAACCGCACAAAGGTAAAACAAAGTTAATACAAATGTGGAGTTTAAATCGCTCATTTTTGTTTATTTTTGACAGTGATCGTAAAATAATGTCGTTGTGTTAAAGTGAAACCGAAAGTATTCGCAAACATTGCACTTTCTGCCACAGGAAGACAACCATTTTAACATGTAAGTGATTTAATGAACAGCTTTGGTTAACGTTAAAATGAATGTTATTAGAGGTAATATGGCCGTAAAATATATTTGTGTTCATAAATTTTAATTCATTTTTGGGGGAGGTCTTTTCTGAAGGTTATCAATAGACCTCTACTACATGGAATAACAATGAAATAAGATAAAAACTACAATATAGAGAATCTCATTTAGGTTAAATTAAAGAGCAAAGATCAGTAGAGAACACAACGGGACTATTTGAGGGCTTTTGTCTTATATTCATGTCACTCCACAATAACAAACAATCCTCGAGCTTCCGCACAATGTGACGCGGATGACTGTCACTCGGCATGTTCACATTTTTTTGTTGTTGCTATAATCAAGAAAACTGGTTTAACTTAACATTCAGCGCTATAGTTTTATATAATGTGTAGGAAGATGCAATAAGCGGACCCTTTCACACTATATGGACAGATTTAAAGTAAAATGTTTCGACGCGAAGGTTCGTTGAAAAGTAAAGTAGCTCTTCAATTGCAAACAAAACAGTCAGAAAACAAAAACTGTTTAACAGTAAAGATATGCGAATCACGTGAGTGCTGTCTTTTATTGTGGGATGAATTAAATATAAACATTACCCCTGCATTACAGTACCTGAAGTTTCTATCATAATATATTCTCGTAATTGTTGTATCTGTAAATGATAAAAGATGAATTGTGTCTATAAGAATCACAGTCTTTTTTGTTAAAGTAAAGAGTGTGCTACTGTATAACTGAAATAGATAAATTAAAGGGAAGACAGAGTTTGGTTAATCTGCAGGCCAATATAGTTGTAGCATTTTCATATTTTTAAATAATTTAGATTTTCTGTGCTATCTGTGGCTCATTTTCTTTGTCAGCAGCATTTATTATTGTGAAGTGTTTTTGTATTTAACACACACACATTATGATCTCCAGGTCATGACTGTCTTCATTAACACATTTATCAGTGCTGAACTTCACCTAAGATGAGTGAAACAAAGAAACAGAGGTAAGTTGCTTCATGAAATCTGGATCCTTTGAAAGATGCAAACTTTACAGCTTTGAAGTCTGAGTCCTTGTCTCTAAGGGTGTACTCACACTATCCAAACTGCACTCGGGCCGTTTGACCCCCAAAACCTGGTTCATTTGACTAGTGTGATCGCTCTGTACTGCGCCCGGGTGCGGTTTGGTTAATCACGCCTTGGCCAGCTTGCAGAGGCGGGCTGGAGCGCGATTTACTTGGCTCAGGTGCGGAAGGCTATGGGGTGTGCGCAATCGTGCTTGAGCGCGTTTCAAAGGTAGAGACGTCAATTGCGCGACCACTCTCCTTCATCTGCCTCCGTTAAAACTTTATGATTCACACAGCAGGGTTACTGTCCACACGTGACACATCAACTAAGCAATATGATAGACGTGTAAGAGGGCTGTGTGTCATCGGGCAACAAACGACCCCGAATAAAAAACAGACTCAACATTACGATGGTTTCCAGTGATAAGAGAGTGCTTTACTTCCTGCTTCGTTCAAAACAATCCTAATCGCATCCTAATGATGAAAGCGCACCAGGGCTCGGATCGATGAAAGTACAGTGTGAGTCCATGCATCTGGGGGAGTAGGGAGGGGTAACAATTGCATTGGGGCATGGTTTGGTTTGTTTTGGAAAATGTGAGTGCGCCCTAAAGTTTAGTGTTGCTGTCCACCGTCTGTCAGCTGTCAATCTCTTACACATGAACTGTTGTCTGGTTATAATGTCTGATCACAGATTATTATGTAGTAAAATATTTTTGTCTTTGTTTTTTGCGTCTTTAGAGACAGACCAGGATCACCTGTATTCAGCTCTGTGTCTATAAAGAGTGACCACTCCAAAGGTGATGGACCAAACTTCAGTGAAGAAACACCAACAGCTACTAAAAGGTTTTTCATGTGTTTCTTATTACTAAAAAACTGAAAAAGATCTGCACACTGTAAAAAGTCTCTTTTATTTCAAAAGTTTAAAAAGCAACGTTTCGGTCAAAGACCTTTGTCAGGCAAACACACAAACACACAAGCAAGAGTCATTGTTAAACAAGAATTCACAGGTACAAACAGTTTCAATTGATGACACCTGATAACAATCAAGGTCAATCAGGTAATACACTTCAAATACAAAACAAGACCACTTGAATGAATCTCACTCTTAAATACAAAAGATATCAATTAGAAACATGAATTAAAATCAAGTTCTAAATTCAATCCCTTAGGAGAAAGAGTATTGAGTGTGTAAATATAGTAAGATTCTCTTTTTAATAAGAGATTGTTAACATCACCACCTCTCCTAGGCACTTGAACATGTTCAATACCAATATACCTAAGTGTGGAAAGGTTATGCCTTTTTTAATTAAAATGTACTGCTACTGGGTTTTTTTATCATTTGTGCGTATACTACTTCGATGTTCTGCAATTCTAGTTTTTAAAGCTCGTTGTGTCTTACCTATATACGCCAACCTGCATGGACATTTAATCATATAAATAACATTTTTAGTGGTACAAGTGATGACACCCTTAATTTTAAATAGTTTTTTAGATTAAATAGATCTGGGGCCGTATTCACAAAGAATTTTAAGGCTAAAAGTAGCTCCTAACTGGCGAATTTAGGAGCAACTCCTAAAAATACTGGGCGTGTCACTCCTAAATTTAGGACTCCTACTTTTTTTCACTAAGAGTAATTCACAAAGCATTTTAGCCCTAAAAGTAGCACCTAAGTCTGGGACAGCTTAAAAGAAGTCGAGAGGACTCCTAACTCACTAAGACCTATTCACAAAGGATCTTAAAATGTCTTAGGTGCTGATCCTCCTTAACATGGACAGTTTCACCAACTCAAAAGCATTGCACATACTTAAAAGCACACTTTAATGTAAGCATATTGTTTATAACATTTGTTTCATAATTCATTACATTCATGACAAGCAGGAAGTTTTTTAGAATTACATGAAACAATAATGAAATTAAATATTTAATATTATAGGCATACCTGTTGCCATGCTAGTCGGTTTAAAGGCTGCAATCTCAACCCTCTACTGCGATTGTAATGCATACCACCGCCTCTCGCAGTCGTCCGGGGTCCGCGACACAAGCGGGAATGCTGCATTGATCTGCAACAAATCCTCTCCCATCAGTGATGCGCGGGTTGATCCGAAATGAGCCGATGCCTGAGGTCACCCGCGGATTTTTTGCGGTCCGACTTGCGGGCCGGTTAGTTGAAAACGTTGGTCGGGTGCCGGTTGTTTTGTACATTGACCCGCGCATCATTGTCTTGCATGTCTCACGCTTAGTGTTGCTTGATATCTCAGTGCCGAATTTCCCTTTTATAACGTTTCTTTTTTTCCAGCACCAACTGGGAGAGCAGCAGCAGAGGTGTCAAGTAACGAAGTACAAATACTTCGTTACCTTACTTAAGTAGATATTTTGGGTATCTATACTTTACTGGAGTAATTATTTTTTAGACGACTTTTTACTTCTACTCCTTACATTTTCACTTAATTATCTGTACTTTCTACTCCTTACATTTTAAAAGTCGCCTCGTTACTTCTATTATTTCGGCTTGTTTTCTTTTTTTACATTCCGGCTTGTCATCGTTAAAAAAAACCTATCTTGATAAATTGCATCATCCAGATGAATGCGATTGTGGTTGGATAAGAAGTATAAACATACACCATTCCGACTCCCTATTGGTTTGTACGCAATCCCCGCCCCCCCAGCTGACTGCAGATGATCAAAAGATTGTTCGATGCTGCTGCACAGATAAACATAAAAGAACCGCGAGAGCGATTAGAAAGCATGCGGAGCGGTTTGCTCTGGCGATGCTTTGATATCATCCGCCATCCGTTTGTACAGTAACAGAACGCGGCATTCTGTCTTCTAATGGAAAAGTACGAAATTAAACTCGCGCATCACTTTCAGGTCAGTTCACATTCACAAGCCTGTGTAAATGTATAGCTGGCTGCTGACACCAACTCATCTGCGTGATTTAAATAGTGTAACAATACCAATTTATTTCATGTAACTGCAGTTGTTCAACTTAAATGACATTGTGCTGCGTTGCGTTTTGAAGCATGGCAAAGATATCTATGCTAAAGACATCTGTTGTTTTGTATATGCTAATAACTGTCCTAAATTTTATTTGCATTAACAAAACCTACTTATCTGAATGCTTGAGTGTTAAATCAATCAAACACATAACCATACATACCAACTTTTGCTTTTGTTAATAGACATCAGCTCTTTCCTTAAACCTGACTTTTAATTTACTTACAAGAAAGACATTTAGTAACTCTCCATAATTGCTTGGATTTATACTGACTAAAGTAAAGTATACTAAAGTCCATTAGCTACACAAGTACAGATACAGGAATATAGGCTATAATATATAATTGCATATTTGTAGTTTGTTATGCTGTCAAAATACAATTATAAATTATAACAATAGCATATTTCTATTCTCACACATCCTATAGTTGTGTGTGATTTTGTTGTTTTTTTACTAAAGAGGGCACCACTGTAAAAGTTTTGCCAGCAGCGGCCCTGCTCTGAAGTTTGACTTTTTGCACCATTACAATATTTATAGGCAACTAGTCATCATATCTTCCTCTCTATGGAACACATGTTAATGCTCAGTAGTACACATATGCTGTTCTTTAATGCAGTGGTTATCAAACCTTTTTTTTTGCGGCCTCCCTTGTGTACAGTGGATTCCTTCACGACCCCCCAAAGAAAATGTATGACATAAACATTCTAAAACTTAAAATTTGAATTAAACAAAACATATTAAATTATACAATGTATTGCTTTTGTTTAGTAGCCTTATTTTTTGAGGTTTAATTACACAGAATTTATAATAAAGTAATGTATTTCATAAAATATTATAAAACTGGGGCCCCTGGCACCATCTCGCGGTCCCCAGTTTGAGAACCACTGCTTTAATGTATTTGTTTGCATTGTATTAAAAAGCGTTCATTTTTAATGGGCATATACCAGATGTGGTTGAAACAGATAGCCTAGTGCAGGGGTAGGCAACATGGAGTGCCAATGTCCTGCAGTGTTTAGCTCCAGGTCTAATCAAGCAGACCTGAACAAACTAATAAAGGTTTATAAAGTCACCTGAAACTACAGGTAGCCAAGGTTTTATAAGGGTTGGAGCTAAAATCTGTAGGACATCGGCATTCCAGGACTGATGTTGCCTACCCCTGGTCCTAGTGCATCCCAAATTTTTTAACATTAACATTTTAATATAACACTATAGTTATTATGGCCTTTAGAAACATGTTTTAGAGGAGATAGTGTAGTGCACAAAAGGCCCCTGTGGTGCGGCCTAGGCTTTTTTCCGTAATGACATTTTTTTCTTACATTACTTTTATACTTTAAGTAGTTTTGAAACCAGTACTTTTTCACTTTTACTTGAGTAAAAAGCTTGAGTTGATACTTCAACTTCTACAAAAGTCTTTTAAAACCCTAATATCTATACTTCTACTTGAGTAATGAATATGAATACTTTTGACACCACTGAGCAGCAGTAACTGATCCTGCATCCAGTTGGGCTTTCTTTTCCGTTGTGGCGAGTTCATAATCCACCGTCATTTATTTATTACATTAGGATTCTTCAATATGGGCAACATTTCCTTGCTTTAAGTAGTCTATTTAGGCTAATAGGATGGCAATTAATCAAGCAAGTGTTAATGTAATGTCGTTTTTTATTATTAGGCAATTGGCGGTTTTCATTTGGGTATTAGGCTACCTTGATTTAATTCAATTTCATTCACGACTTTTCTTTAATATATGCATTTCGATGGCATTTCTATTATTATTTTGTGTAGGACACAGACATATTTCGATGTTGTAATTCCATGTGATGTACATTTATCATCTTAGAAGACTAAGAATAACAAAGGGAGACGTTGCTTAGTTTCAGACGTTTAATGAAAACAAAATGAAAGCGAAAGTAAAATACAGCGTGAGCTTGTTCAGCAAATCTTTTACAAGATGGCCGTTCTAGAATCCACCAGAACCATTCACAAACCTTTCTGTGAATCACGTGACCTTACCATTGCTCAAGGCATCCTGGGTAATGAAGTCCATTCACAAATCAAATGACACAATGTTTTAACCATATATGAACACGTAACATGAACTGTTAGTCTAAATGTTGTTAATCTAAATGTTAAATTACTAAAATTTAACTTATCAATCTTAACCTTTGTAACTATTATTTTAAATAGTTTTCTAACAACCTTTCCTCAACATCCTCCCCCCCATAAACCACAGTTTATATGATTTCCAAAGGATACAAAAGCTGGATGGGTCTTCGCAGAACAGTCCCTGAACTTGTACGAACTGCACATGACCTCACAAGGCCATCATGACCTGGAAACAGTTCCTCAATTCTTCCTAGCTTCCAGCTCTGTCTTGGGGTGTTATCTTCTCCGATGAGCGCAACATCTCCGACCTTTAGCAAAGAAGATTGTGGGATGTCGCAGCGATGAGCCGACTTCAAATTCAGCAAGTACTCTCTCCGCCATCGGTTCCAGATGTTATTCATAAGTCTTTGTCTGTAACGCCACCTTCTGTTCATCTCCTCCTTGTTCGCTGTTAGATGGTTAGTCTCAGTTGCACATGTCTTAGGAGGCAAGCAGTTAAGTCTCTGACCCACCAAGAAATGAGCAGGTGTAAGTGGCTCTGGCTCATCCACATCATTGTGCACATAAGTGAGCGGCCTCGAGTTTATTATGGCTTCAGCTTCAGTCAGAATGGTGCACATTTCTTCAAAGTTGAGTTTAGCTCTGCCTAGCACCTTTCTGAGAATAACCTTGACTGACCTAACCAGCCGCTCCCAGAATCCGCCCCACCAGGCTGCTCTTTCAGCAATGAACCGCCAGGTGATGCCTTTCTCTGAGAAGAACTCCCGTAGCCGTGGATCTTTAATGCCTTTCCAGAGCTCCTTCAAATCTTGATCAGCTCTCTTGAACGTCTTGGCGTTATCTGAATAAAACACCTTGCATAATCCTCTTCTTGAGATGAATCTTTTCAATGCTAACAGGAAGTTCTCTGTGGACATATCTGACACCAACTCTAAGTGCACTGCTCTGGTTACAGCGCAAGTAAACAGTGCTATATACGCCTTTGTCATAGCGTTCTGTGTCTTGACATAGAGTGGCCCTGCGAAGTCCACACCAGTGATCTCAAATGGCGGTGACTCTGTTATCCTATCTCTTGGCAATGGCGCGGTAGTCTGCTGTCCAGCCTTTGCCTTGAATTTCTTGCAGAGTACACATCTGGACACAACCTTCTTCACTACCTGTCGCGCCCTCAAAATCCAATACTTCTCTCTTGTCTGCACTAAAGTGTCTCGTACACCCGCATGCATTATCTTCTCATGTTCATACTGCACCAACATTTCTGTGTATCTGTGATTGTTGGGCAAAATCCATGGGTGCTTTTCTCTGTAAGAGAGATCAGAATGCTGGAGCCTTCCTCCCACACTGACCAGCTCATCCTCGTCCAGAAATGGTTTTAGCTCTCGGATTCTGGAGTTAGTGTTGGCCAATTTCCCTGCTTTCAGCAGATCAATTTCAGAGCTGAAACTGTGGTTCTGAATCACCTTTATCCAGTTTTTATTTGCTTCATTTAGCTCTTCTGCCGTCAGTTCACCACTGAGTTTTATGCTTGAGCAGGTGTTGTTGATGAACCTCTTTATCCAGGCTGTTACCCTGAGTACAGTTTTTAGTTTGCTGTACTTCTCCAGACATAAAACAGGGCTTAAGAAGTCTTGGTCTTGCTTAACAAGCTGTACAGCAATCTGGTATTTGGATCTGAGTTCCGACTGTACCTCATCTTCTTGAACATCTTCCTGAGTGCTCTCTATCTGATCAGTTGACATCAGAACATAAGGACCATTCCACCACAATGTGTTCTGCTTCAGGTCCTGCACAGTTAGACCTCTAGTGGGAAGATCAGCTGGATTCATTTTCCCTTTACAGTGAGACCATGACTGTGGATCAGTTAAAGACTGGATTTCTGTGACTCTATTTGCTACAAACTGTTTCCATTTATGAGCAGAACCACAGATCCAATGCAGCACTATCATTGAGTCTGTCCATAGTCTGAGTTGCGTCTTGTCTAGTTGCAGTGCTTTCATGAGGGTGTTCCCCAGCCTGGCTGCTATTACAGCACCCATTAGCTCTAGGCGTGGCAGTGTCATCCTTTTGAGTGGAGCCACTCTGGACTTGGATGCAACCAGGCTTGCGGTCACTTCTCCTTCTTTTGTTTCTCCTTGAAGATAAGCGAAGGCACTGTACGCCCTTTCACTCGAGTCACAGAACACATGTAGCCTTAACTCTCGACTGTCCTGCCGTGGTATGTATGTTTGGTACCATCGTGGGATTGAGAGCTGATGCAGTTGAGGGAGCTCGGAACACCACTGTTGCCACTTCTTCGTCAGGTCAGGTGGCAATTTCTCATCCCACTTGAGCCCTCTCTCCCACATCTCTTGGAACAAGCACTTAATCCTGATGGTGAAAGGAGTCAGGAATCCTAGAGGGTCAAAAATGCGAGCAGAAGACTGCAGAACACTTCGTTTTGTGTTTTCTCTTTCTTTCAGGATATCAAGCAGCCCCCTGAGGTCGAACACAAAATCATCAATGGCTGGTCTCCACACCATACCTAGCACCTTCAGCACAGACACGCGTGACTCTGACTGCGCAGCACAATCCATCAAGCTTTCCTGCCATTTTTCTTTGAGCTCACGAGAGTTTGTCATCCATTTACATAGCTCCATGCCTGCAGCAGACATAATGTTCCTGGCTGTTGTTGTCACTGTATGTGCTTCTGTCACCTCACGTGCACTTGAAATGAAATCATCGACATAGAGTGAGGAGCTGAGGGCTTCTACCACTTGTGGGTGTTCGAGCTTGTACTGTCTTAAATGCTTCCTTATGATGGCTGCAAGTAAGAATGGGCTTGACGAAGCTCCAAACACCACTCTCGTCATTCTGAGCAAGCGCAGCGTTACATCCTTCTCCTCTGTTGGTGGTCCAGTGAACCACAAAAATCTTACAGCGTCCCGATCTCTTTCTGAGAGTGATATCTGCAGAAATGCTTTCTTGATATCTGCCATATATGCAATTTCATGCAGTCTGAATTTGATCAAAATACTCATCAGATCTGGATTCAGATTGGGACCTGTTAAGAGACAGTCATTTAGTGAGGGACTTCTAATTTCGTGGGATGATGCATCAAACACAACCCTTAGTTTCGTTGTTGCTTTATCCTCTCTCAATACAGCGTGATGAGGTAAGTAATATATCTGACTGCCTGGTGGTGATGCATGCTCCTTTGGCACATCCTCAGCCATTCCTTGTTTTAAGTAGTCCTCCACAACTTCATTGTATCTGCTGTAAAGTGTGACATCCTTGCATAGTTTTCTTTTCAAACTCTCCAGTCTTTTTTTTGCGATGCGGTAATTGTCTTGAAGTGGAGGATGATGTTGTCGCCATGGCAACTCCACTTGGTAACGCCCATCCTTGAAGATGGAGGTTTCCTCAAATCGCTGCAATGCTTCTACATCCTCTGGGCTCTCAGGATTCTCATTTGTGATGCCCAGGGACTCAAGCTCCAAGAATGCATGCAGCTGTTTATCAATCTGTGCTTCCTCGCTAAGCTGAATATGCATGCAGGTTGTCTCTGTCCTGCTGGACACTGCTACTGGACCTTGCACTGCCCAACCAAAAATGCTCTCCAATGCCACTAGGCTCCTTGTCAGTCTCTCTACTCTGCCTGATACTATCTGCCAGTAATAATCAGAGCCGATTAGCACAGCGAGCTCAGGTTTATCATCTCCAGCACCGTCTGCTAGTTGAAGACCTCGGTTTTTCATTTCCATCTGTATATGTTCACCTGGCACCTTCATCAGCGCTGTGCACACTTTGGGGGTGACAACTGCCTCGATTTCAATTCCCTGCCGATTATCCCATACATTCTCTAAACTGAGCTTCACTATGTTGCGACTCACCGTTGTTGGAGCAGAGGAGCCAAATGTGTGAAGAGTAAGTGTCCCTTGTTTGGTTACAGGAAGCTGCAGCGCCTTCACCACATTCTCATGCACAAAACTCCCCTGACTGCCTCCATCTAGCAAGCAGCGGACCATCTTCCTGCTGGTGGGTCCTACGACCCATGCCTTGGCAGTTTGTAGCAGCACAGTGTTCTCAATATCAGGTTTGCATTTCTCTGCTTGGGGAATTACTGAGGAAATAACAGTATCAATGTTGGCAGCTGCAGCGGGTGGAGATGCTTCATTTTTCTCACAAATGGCTAAATGATGCCTGCCTCCACATGTGGCACATGACCTGCACCTTGACCTGCAAAACCTGGCGATGTGTTTGGTCCCCAGACACAAAAAACACCTGCCAAGCTTCTTCAGTTTTTCCTTGCGTGCTGATACCGGGTGGTCTGGACATTTTTCAGATTTGTGTTCAGTGCTATCACAGAACAGACAGTTTTGCATTTTCTGGTCAGCAATGTGTAGTGCAGCTGCAGATGGCATGCTTGTTTTCTTTAATTTCACATCATTGGCTGAATATGATTTGCTGCATGTATTGTTAGCAGACTGGTTTTCTCTCTGGTTGTATGATTTCATCATTTGTAAAGTTCTCTCTCGGCTCTGAACCTCCTTCTGCAGGAACTTCAACACATTAGGCACACTCCATTCATCATCATCCCCTCTGTGACGGCTGTATTCAAGAGCCATGTCGTCCGGCATCATCTGGAGTAATATTGGGCACAACATCCCACCATAGGTGTCTGATACCACTCCCAATGACTCCAGGCTTCTGATTTGAATTTCACAGTCATCGTATAACTGCCTTAATGCACTGACATCAGAGGATTTCTTTACAGGAGTGAGATTCAGAAGCTTTGACATGTGAGCATTTACAATGAGATTTTTCCTTCCAAATCTGCTTTGGAGAATATCAACTGCAGCATCATAGTTACTGTCTGTTAATGTGAGTCCTGCTACTGCCTTTGCAGCTGTTCCAGTAAGATAAGTTTTCAGGTAAGTAAACTTTTCCTTCTTGCAAAGTGCACTGTTGCTATGAATAGCAGTCTCAAACTGGCTCCAAAATTCCTGCCATACACTAACATCTCCGCTAAACTTCTCAATTTGTAGCTTGGGCAGTCTTACTGTCGGTTTATTTGCGCTAACGTTACCATCACTTGACTGAACAGGCCGTGGGTTACTCACAGTTTCATTTTCTCTGATCACTCGGTGCGCCCGCGCCTTCATCTCGATGACGCGGTCTCTGTATTCCTCTGCGAGTGCAATCTCCGTCTCCACATCCTCCAGTGAAGTGTGTTCCTCCACTATGCTGTCCAGTTCGCGCAAAGTTTCCTCCTTTGCTGACAACACGGCCAACATGTCCCGCACATGATCGATATCCTTGTCTTCCTTTAATAATTCAACGTCAATCTGGTTCAGCAGTTTCGTTGTGGAACTCCGTATCGTCTGACGCTTTCTTTTGGACCGTTCATATTGTTCCACACCGGTCGGTCGCTCTTCGTCACTCATAGTCTTCTGCTTCCCGGGTTTCGGCACCAAAAATGATGTACATTTATCGTCTTAGAAGACTAAGAATAACGAAGGGAGACGTTGCTTCGTTTCAGACGTTTAATGAAAACAAAATGAAAGCGAAAGTAAAATACAGCGTGAGCTTGTTCAGCAAATCTTTTACAAGATGGCCGTTCTAGAATCCACCAGAACCATTCACAAACCTTCCTGTGAATCACGTGACCTTACCATTGCTCAAGGCATCCTGGGTAATGAAGTCCATTCACAAATCAAATGACACAATGTTTTAACCATATATGAACACGTAACATGAACTGTTAGTCTAAATGTTGTTAATCTAAATGTTAAATTACTAAAATAATTCTAACAACCTTTCCTCAACACCATGATTTGGTGCGTCTGTGTTATGTTACGCATGACAGCCCTGTCATCTAACAACCAATCACCGTGGTCATTGCGAGGCAGCTCGTGCATGAGAATTGACGTCATCCGTAGCAACGAAGACTCACTCTTAGTTTAGGAGTTATCATTTTTCCTTACTAAAAGTAGATCTTAAAGGCGTTGTGAATAACTTTTAAGAGAAAACTCCTAGCTAAAATCTTTTAGTGTAATTTAGGAGTACTCTTAGAGGTAAGATAAAATGCTTTGTGAATACGGCCCCAGGTTAATAGATTTAGAGAGTGGGGTTATAATGAAAATTGGATACAGTCTGCAGTAAGGAGATTTAAAAAATGAAACTCAAGAAACCTCTCTAAATAAAAAACGTTTAAAATCAGAAAATAAATCAATTGCATGTACCGTTCAATACTCTCCTATTTGTCCAGATATAAAAAAGATCATTAACAAACATTGGCACATCTTAAAATCTGATCCTCCCTTAGTGATATCTTTGAAAAAACACTGAGATTTGTGTATAAACGCTCTCCTAATATACGTGATCATCTTGTAAGGGCTGATGTCAGTTTACCTGAACGACCCACTCACTTTTTATCTATCCCTTCGGGTAACTATAGCTGTGGTCGTTGTGCCCAGTGTAATTTTACCATGAAAACAAAGGTCTTCTCTCATCCCCATTCAGGAAGGGAGTTTAATATTAAAGGTGTCATCACTTGTACCACTAAAAATGTTATTTATATGATTAAATGTCCATGCGGGTTGGCGTATATAGGTAAGACACAACGAGCTTTAAAAACTAGAATTGCAGAACATCGAAGTAGTATACGCACAAATGATAAAAAAAACCCAGTAGCAGTACATTTTAATTCAAAAAGGCATAACCTTTCCACACTTAGATATATTGGTATTGAACATGTCCAAGTGCCTAGAAGAGGTGGTGATGTTAACAATCTCCTATTAAAAAGAGAATCTTACTATATGTACACACTCAATACTCTTTCTCCTAAGGGATTGAATTTAGAACTTGATTTTAATTCATGTTTCTAATTGATATCTTTTGTATTTAAGAGTGAGATTCATTCAAGTGGTCTTGTTTTGTATTTGAAGTGTATTGTTTTTCATACGATTGGGTATTGATCAATCTTAGGATTTGTAAAGTGTATCAGGAAGATGAAAGGAGAATGTTTGGGTGCTGTTATATGATGTTTTGTGGTGTTGCTTTAATGTGATTATACTTTAGTTGCTTACCTGATTGACCTTGATTGTTATCAGGTGTCATCAATTGAAACTGTTGGTACCTGTGAATTCTTGTTTAACAATGACTCTTGCTTGTGTGTTTGTGTGTTTGCCTGACAAAGGTCTTCGACCGAAACGTTGCTTTTTAAACTTTTGAAATAAAAGAGACTTTTTACAGTGTGCAGATCTTTTTCAGTTTTTTGATTCATCCTTTGATCTTGCACCTGGTTAAGACCTTTTTTTGGATGTGCGTATCCTGTTTTCTCTTTTTCTTATTACTAGTCACAGTTAGACTGTGTTAAGGGTTAGGTGTACTTTATTTTTTGTGACGTCTCACCTAAAGCAGAGTTGTGTATCAGTTGAACGTAGATTGACATGAGAAAGTGTTGCTGTAGTGTCCACCATCTGTCTGCATTCAATCTCTTACACATGCACTGTTGTCTGGTTATAATGTCTGTTCACAAATTATTGTGTAGAAAAATATTTTTGTCTTTGTTTTTTGCGTCTTTAGAGACAGACCAGGATCACCTGTATTCAGCTCTGTGTCTATAAAGAGTGACCACTCCAAAGGTGATGGACCAAACTTCAGTGAGGAAACACCAACAGCTACCAAAAGGTATTTCTCATTGCTTGTCACACTTGGACTGTGCTTGCAAGTACTGGAATATGTATTTTAACTGCAAAATTGAGAACTCTGTAATTTTTTTGATAAACAGCGTTGTAAAGAGTCCTTCACAGTCAGTCATCTGAAACCATCTTGTGTAATAAACGCATGAAGGCAGATTAATGCAGACTCTTGTCATTAGATTTTGTATCTTTACCTTAGACAGGCGTCTTGTTGCAGCACTCCTGTAGTGTTTAACTTCAGCAGCCATGCACAGACCAATCAGTGTATGACATCAAAATATCGCGAGCATGTTTAGAAACCAGGGTGTCATTTGAGCAACACACTGCCACCAACTGGACATGATTAGGAATTACATTCTCAAGTTGAGTTGTATGGGCAATCTGCCAAAATGGCGTTCAGATTTTTCTTTTTTCTGCTTAAATTTTCTACGTCAAAGACTTTTCGTTTAACGCGACCGAACACACACAAAAAGAGACATTAAAGTTGCCTAATCACGGGCTCGTACGTTTCTTTTTGCTTTTATAGCAATAGCACAAGCACATTTTTCCCTCACAACAGGGAGTACATACAGTCCATCAGCTCAATATTCACAGTTCGTGAAGTTCCCTTAAAAACAGTGGTTTTCTCGTGGGTGCTTTTTAAAACTCGACAACAACAAAACGAACAACAACAAAGTTGACCAAGCCACGGAATATACCGGATTATATGAGCTCTCGCTCTCATTATGTCCACGCAACACAAGCTCAAACGCGCCACAAAAGTTCATGTCGTGCACGTCTATCACACATCCAGACTTTAAAACAGCAAACAGGGAAAAAAATAAAACTCAAGAAGACTTACATGATATCCAGCTAGCCAACTCCATTTGCCATGAGAAGTGGTGGAGCACCACAAAGACTGCCATCATTTGACTCCGTTGGTCGATCTGGTCCAAGCTTCTTAATCCTTTATTTATTCATCAATTAAATACCTTGTATAGGGTGATTTTGTAAGGATAAAAGCATATTTTCCTTCATCTCAAGATATTTCACTTGCTTTCAGTGATCTGTACTGTAACTATCAGTTAACACAGCAATCTCCAACGCGGTTATGAGACTCTGAGAATTATCCAATCACAGGAGGTAAAAAACATTAAAAGCAATATTGATTCGCTTACAACATAAGTGGGAGTGTTTGGGGCGCACAGTCCTGCGCCCCAGGGTGGATCCGAAACCAGCCACTTAGAGCTCAGCCTCAGGTCACATGTTTTTACCCTTTTTCCTGACCTTCATAGACACTCATTAGGGGTGCGCCCCAGACACAGAAACATGACACACACACACAACAAACTCAGTTTTGATTTTTAATTGTTTTAAAGCTCTACTGTGTACTTTATTGAGTTAATTCTTAACAAAAACCCATGTTTTCTTTCAAAAGTATGTGCTCATTCATGTGTAATTACTTCCCACCCACTAATCAAAGTATTCTCGTAAGTGTAGAATCTGCTATTTAAAATGCATACCGTCGAAGCGCTCTCTGGCTGAATCCATGTTGTGCCTCCATCTTTGAAATACATTCGCCGACGAGGGACATTCCTGAAATTCAAGCTCCGCCTTTCGCGCTTTCACTCTACACTCATGCTGGCCGATAGCTGAAGCCTCTGGAGTATTGCATGTGTAGGCGGTATACGTCATCAAGACAGTCTTATTTCAGAATATTAACAATTATAAAGCTGACAATTATTCTTAGTTAATTGTAAATTGATGTAATATGCGTATGACTTGCGAATGTAATGCTCAGTTGATTTAAATAAACCAGGCTTGATGACGTATCCAGCCTGTGACCTGCGTAGCTGAATCCTTCGGCTGCAACAGCTGCAAACCGTGATGAACCTGCGATCTAATGCTTTGATTTGAAAGCCTGTTGAAGACATATTCTCGAGGACATTAAAACAAATCGCCAAGGAAGCGAAACGGGGATTTTAAACGACAACGCGACAGGAAAAACATCAAGACCAAAGTCAATATTGGAGTTAGTTTTCCAAGATGGGGCTCAAGGGACACTGAAGTTGCACTTTCTATATTCTCCACAGGTAATTCAGCATATTCGTTTACATCGATACAGTCCATGTTGTAAACTTGAAGTTTTATAGTTCCTTGGCTAACTTTAGCATGATTATGCATAACACTTGTTAGTGTAAACATGCATGTGGTTTAATGTGTTTGAACAGCCACACGCAGTCTCTCCGCCCATTTATGTAATCTGAGGTACTGAGAAAAATGTTTTTCATCTTTTCTGACCTCTAGCACAAACACACGGTGACAGCCCTATTTTTAGCTTTTCATTGATAAAAGCGTCTGATCTGCGCGTCTTTTGTTTCATTTTACAAGCGTGTGAAAGTTGCGCAATCTTTTTTCACCAATATGAGAGAAAGCTCTTACATATACACGGACATGTAACGTTTACTTAAAACATAAGCATTGTACTTTGACATAATATTAGTTCGCGTCCATTTAAACCCGTCATGGTTGCTTTTTGTATGTGATTTTAAGCGGACATATCATGACAATCAGACTTTTTTCATGTTAAACATAAATCTGTGTGCTTTGATGGATCACAGGCAAAGGACATTGCAAATTGTTCATTTTTTTCTCATTGCCTTTGCTTTGTAGCTACTGGAAGCCATGTTAACCTTGGCATGACACGGCCGGGCCACCGTACGAGTTAAAACGCGTTCCGAAGGGGGGGGGCTAGAAAGTAATATTCAGTTGCTTGTCATATAGACTTTCACCGCTAGATGGGAGTAGATCTTACACAGTAGAGCTTTAAATAAATTATAACATGAATAACAGTGAAATAGTACAACTAAATGATTTTATTTTGTATTAATTTGCACTATATATTTAACTTTTTGGTAACATGTTAAAGGAATAGTCTACCCTTTTGCCATATTAAACTATGTTATTACCTCAACCTAGACGAATTAATACATACCTATCTTTTCTCAATGCATGCACTGTACAGCGCGTTGTGAATGTGTTAGCATTTAGCCTAGACCCATTCATTCCTATGGTAGCAAAAAAAGTTTTATTTTGTGGCACCAAACTTACTTGTATAACTCCTCATGTTGTAACAGTCTTTAAATAGGGAAAACACGGAAGTGTTTGGTGGCTTCCCTGTTTGGTATCATAGGAATGAATGGGTCTAGGCTTTTTTTTGGGGTCTGTAATGCCTTAGAAGCTTCCTAAAAACCTCTCTCAGATAGCTCTATTAGGGTGGGTGATTTTAAACAAGTGATTTTGCACCTATTTGGCTCCCCCTACTGGCTTTACTTGCAATCTCATTACTGATTGGCTGACTTTGCTGCCACTCAAAAAATGTAGCCAATTATTTTAAAGTGGAGGGGCAGTTAGATGCCTGTGATGTCATAAGCATCAGTTTTTCAGATTGGGCCGTTTTCTGGCTGACATTTCTAAATGAACAAACTCCATCGCACACCTGTAGTGAATAGGTGCGTAGGAAAAAGACCAACAATTAGGTCGTATCAGAAAGGAAAAAACTCCCGCACACTATCATATACTTGCAATTTAAAAAAATATTTATTCACAACAACGTTTCGGTCTCACGACCTTCATCAGGTATACAAAAAACTTCACATTCGTCTCATTTAAAAAATATCACATGACTAATCAACAGAATCACATCTGCGCTCACTCAAGCTCATTAGGCATACTAGACACCTCTCATAAACAATTGCAGATTGAAATATAACGGAGAAAACACACTCCTGTATCTTAATTAATTACAGTCATTAAAAGCACAATCCACATGTAATCAAACAGTCTCAAGTTATAATTCTAAACAATGGTCGACAAAACTCAATAATCACCAAAACTCATAAGGAAGAGTAGTATATAAACACATTGTTTCAAACAGTTCCTACAAAATATATTATAAAAGACACATTGTTCCAAACCGTTATTATAACATCACATTGAATAATGCCTCATCATTCATCCCCATAGGAGATAAAGTCTGAAGGGTATCAATCCAGAAAAGTTCACGTCTCTGTAAAAGCAATTCCAGGTCACCCCCTCTAGGTGGCAAATTTACTTTCTCAATTCCACAAAAACGTAAAGAGGTAACATCATGATTAAAAGACAAAAAGTGTGCTGCAACTGGATAATTTAAATCTTTTCTTCTTATAGAACTCTTATGTTCACTAATCCTCTGTTTCAATTGACGTGACGTCTTCCCTACATATCCTAAACCACAAGGACATCGGATCAAGTATACAACATGAGTAGAAACACAAGTAATTACAGATTTAATTTGATATTTTTTACCAGTTCTTGGGTGACAAAAAAATGATGTTTTACACGTATTGTTGCATTGAGCACAGTTCCCACAACGATAATTGCCATTTTGTATAGGGCTAAGTAGACTCTGAGAAACGCGAGGATTCTCACTCTGAAAACGCGCATGTACAAGTCTATCTTTTAGATTCCTAGCACGCTTATATACAAACAAAGGAGGATGACAATAAATATCTCTCAACTCTGGATCAGAAGACAACAAATGCCAATGTTTTTTAAAAATTGATTTTATCATATGTGATTTGGGTGAATAAGTTGTAATACATGTAAAAGAATACTTCCTTTCTCGTTTTTTCTTCTTTTTTAGTAATTCAGACCGCGTTTTTTTAAAAGCTGCATTAAACGCTTCATCCACCCATTCTAAAGGGTAACCTCTGTGCAAAAATTTATTCTTCATAGTATTCGCTTTCTCGATAAAATCGGAATCAGAATAGCAGATCCTTCTCAGTCTATAGAATTGACTTTTAGGCAGTCCTTTTTAAAAAAAAGTTGGATAAAAACTATTAGCTAGTAAAAGTGTGTTTCGATCAGTCTCTTTTGTGAACAATGTTGTATGCAGACTACCTTCTTTTTTTTGTACCCACATGTCGAGAAAGTGTACTCGACATGAATCAATTTCAGAAGTAAATTCCAAGTCGTCAACCAGGTTATTCAAAAATGAAACAAATTTTCGAGCCTCATCTTGATCACCTACAAAAATACAGAAAACATCATCGATGTATCTATACCATTTAATAATCTGTGAGTGAAAAGGGTTATTCTCTATATTTAACACATACATTTCTTCAAAAAGACCCATAAATAGATTGGCATAGTTAGGTGCAAAATTTGAACCCATTGCTGTTCCACTTATCTGAAGAAAAAAATCTTTATCAAAACTGAAATAATTATATTTTAAAAGATACGAAGCCATTTCAATAATAAAGTCTGAAGGTGGGCTAGAGTCTACACGTGATGAAAGGTAATGTCTGAGAGCCCCCAGCCCTTTTTCATGTGAAATATTGGTGTACAGACTTGTTATATCCAAAGTTAATAATAAAGAACCGTCTGGTAAATCATGTACCTCAGAAATTTTATTAATGAAATCAGTGGAATCTCTGATGTAAGATGGTAACACATCAACAAAAGGTTTTATAAAAAAAATCGACGTATTGAGATAAAGGCGATAGAAGAGAATTCGTTTGTGCCACAATCGGACGACCTGGAGGATCAATGAGTCTCTTATGTATTTTTGGAAGTGTGTAGAAAACAGGTCTAATCGGATATTGACAATATAAGAACTTAAACTCAGACTGAGATATCCAGCCAGCTGTTTTCGCATTCGTTAAAAATGCAAGTATCTCAGATTGATAATTATTAGTGGGGTCATTGGGAAGTTTTTTATAAAACTTAGTATTCTGCAATTGTGAAAGAATTTCACTTTGAAATTTACTTGTGTCTTGGACCACAATCGCGCCTCCTTTATCCGCAGATTTTATAATAATATTAGGATCACTCATTAACTCATTTAGAGCCTTTTTTTCATTCAATGTAAAATTATGTGAAACTGGTCTGCTAGAAGAGCAAGATTCCATCACATCTTGTTCAACCAAACGACAAAAAGTATGAATGGTGTGGTTAGACACATTTGGGCAAAAATTACTTTTAGGTCTAAAGGGTGTCGTAACTGAATTCGAGTCTGATTTGGAGAAAAAATAGCGTAACTTAATCTGTCTAAAACATTTAAACAGATCCACCTTTAGACCAAAACAATTAACCCCACTAGTAGGTACAAACGATAGTCCTTTTGATAAAACTGCAGTCTGATCATCAGATAATTCCTTTTCAGAAATATTAATTACCGTCCCTTGGAGAAGCTGCGAGTCCAAGGTCGCAGACTTCTTTGAGGTTCTAGACCCTCTTCGGCATTTCTTCTTTTTGGTCTCCGTGCAGGGGCTCGTCTGTCCAAAAAAGAGGTATGTGCACTAGAGTCACTGGTAAACTCACTCTCAGTGGAATCACTCTGTCCTTTGAAGAAGGGCGATGCTCCATTTCTTCTCCGATTACGAAACCGGCAGCAGATACTTGTTCTACAATCAAAAGCATCAAGTCCATAGAACATTTGTTGAGAATCTCACTCCATCTCTTTAAAAACACTTTATTCTGTTTGCATAATGTTGGAGGTTTGGGGATTCTCAAACCGCGTGGGATTCTTTTGTTCCTCCAATATTCACTCAGTGTTGATCCATGCATGTTGAGGCGCATTTCATTATGGTATAGTCTTTCAAGTTGTTCACGGTGTTCGTCAATTGATAGATTAAAATCCATATGCTTCTCTGGAAAAAGAATCTTATCCGCATCTTCTTGCGTAAACGCCAATGTGTTAGCGCTGTTATCTGTCAAATTATTGATATCTTGAAAAGTAGTCATGATAAAATATGATAAAATCAATTTTTAAAAAACATTGGCATTTGTTGTCTTCTGATCCAGAGTTGAGAGATATTTATTGTCATCCTCCTTTGTTTGTATATAAGCGTGCTAGGAATCTAAAAGATAGACTTGTACATGCGCGTTTTCAGAGTGAGAATCCTCGCGTTTCTCAGAGTCTACTTAGCCCTATACAAAATGGCAATTATCGTTGTGGGAACTGTGCTCAATGCAACAATACGTGTAAAACATCATTTTTTTGTCACCCAAGAACTGGTAAAAAATATCAAATTAAATCTGTAATTACTTGTGTTTCTACTCATGTTGTATACTTGATCCGATGTCCTTGTGGTTTAGGATATGTAGGGAAGACGTCACGTCAATTGAAACAGAGGATTAGTGAACATAAGAGTTCTATAAGAAGAAAAGATTTAAATTATCCAGTTGCAGCACACTTTTTGTCTTTTAATCATGATGTTACCTCTTTACGTTTTTGTGGAATTGAGAAAGTAAATTTGCCACCTAGAGGGGGTGACCTGGAATTGCTTTTACAGAGACGTGAACTTTTCTGGATTGATACCCTTCAGACTTTATCTCCTATGGGGATGAATGATGAGGCATTATTCAATGTGATGTTATAATAACGGTTTGGAACAATGTGTCTTTTATAATATATTTTGTAGGAACTGTTTGAAACAATGTGTTTATATACTACTCTTCCTTATGAGTTTTGGTGATTATTGAGTTTTGTCGACCATTGTTTAGAATTATAACTTGAGACTGTTTGATTACATGTGGATTGTGCTTTTAATGACTGTAATTAATTAAGATACAGGAGTGTGTTTTCTCCGTTATATTTCAATCTGCAATTGTTTATGAGAGGTGTCTAGTATGCCTAATGAGCTTGAGTGAGCGCAGATGTGATTCTGTTGATTAGTCATGTGATATTTTTTAAATGAGACGAATGTGAAGTTTTTTGTATACCTGATGAAGGTCGTGAGACCGAAACGTTGTTGTGAATAAATATTTTTTTAAATTGCAAGTATATGATAGTGTGCGGGAGTTTTTTCCTTTCTGGCTGACATTTCTAAAAGAGGAATTTCTATGAGACTGAGATGTTTAGCATGTCTAGCACTTTTTGTATGTTGGTGAATGCGGGTAGACTACCATTATTCAACAAAGACAAGGTAAAAAATTTTTTTTATTCTCTGTCCCCTTTAAGCTGCATTATTTTACATGTGATTTATTTGTTTATGTTTGCATTTTTATAAGTAATCAGAGACCAGAGACCTCAGTAAATATTGGTTCAGAAATTAACCGATGGAAAGCATTAAAAGAACAGAGAGGAATAAAGAGTGATGAGGAACTGGCAACTTTTCTGATCAACAGGTGAGTACACAACTTTCAGATAGTTGTGTCTCAGTTTAAATTGTGGCTCTTATAAATTTTGTGGCTTATGTGGAAAAAACACATACTGTATGCACATGAAATAATAACATTATTAATAATAGATTTCTCTAATAATCTAATGCTTTTTCAAACAGGCATCAGTATGAGACATCAGAGGCAGACATTCAGAATTGTAAAGACGATCTTCCCTGGATCTTCAAGGTATAGAAAAAATATTTTCATTAATACAACACATTGATTATTAAACAAAGTTTCACAGACTTACAGAAGTAAAGCACTCAACAGAATCTTAAATTCTTCTCCCAGAGTTCATACAGAGCCCAAAACTAGGCTATTTATTATTTAATAAGTTGTTATTAATTGTTATCAGTTAGATATCATTTCCACACTAGGGCCAGGGACCTTTTTTCTGAAGTTGTAATCATTTAAATAATTACATATTTCAGACCTTATGTGTTTGACCCATCCCTTTGTGTCCCCCCAAAGAAAATTCAAGATATAAAGCTTTTTATCTTTATCTTTTAGAATCTTAATTAAACCTAAATATAAAACATTTTACAGAACTTTAAGTTGGTAGCATTTTTTACTGATGTTTGATTGCACAGAATTTGTGATCAATTCAAAATGTTTTATTTACAAATGTCATTTGTTTTTTTGTCATGTTTTATTAACCATTCTTTCATGGCCCAAACGTATCTTCTGACTTCGTAGACTTCCGCATAGAATCAATAACAACAGAGTCGCTTTTGAGTAGATTATTTCTGATAACAAGCAAAATAAATAAACATAAATATATACCTTAGTTCAGATCATAGGTAAAGTGTATCAACTACTATACTGAGTTAATGTTACTGTGTATATAATGTAAGCGACAGATCCTTGAATTATTTGCCTGGCTGCTAAAGTGCCAAACCTCATGTGCACACAGCAGTGATTTATTCTCACTGCCTCATAGACTGCAGTTTAATTTTCACAATCAAGCCCAGAAAAGAATGAAAAACAACGCCCGAAAGGTCCATGTGCCATCAGTCGTTCAATAGTAATATTATGAAATGGAGAGAACACTTTTGTGTGGCAAAGAAAACAAAATGAAGGATATTATTCAACAATTTGTTCTACTCCTTGATCCTTCAGTGCGCATTCATGACCAGACAACAGCGCATGCTGCTGATGTGACCTGCTGACGTAGTTGCCTTATTTTTGTTTTTCCCTTTTTTATTTAAGCCAATATGCAAACATTTTAAACAATACTTAAACAGCCTGTATACCTGCACAAGTAACATTTTGTTCTCCTTGGTGCTTCAGTGCTGTTGACGTGACCTGCTGACATAGTTGCCAACGTGAAGACACAGAATACACTGGCAGCTACGTCAGCAGGTCTTGCTAGCAGCACTGAAGCACTATTTTGCTTCATAATATTATTATTGAACTACTGATGGACCTTTTGAATGATGTCTTTCATTCTTTTCTGGGCTTGATTGTGAAAATTAAACTGCAGTCTATGGGACAGTCACAAGAGGCCAAGCTAAACTCAGTTCATGTTTGTGACAAACAGCATAGGTGTCAGTGACAAAATCAGTATGGTTTCCAATTCAACCTTTATGCAGGACTTACAATGTATTAAAAATTTCTTTTTTGTTAGGATCTTGAGTATGAAATAAACACATTTCAGAAGAAAGAGCTGGAAAGGTTTCAGAAGATATTGAGAAATGGAAACATACAAGACTTTGTGAAAGACTATAAGGACGAAAACAGAATCAGAGAAGCATTTCTTGATATCACACTAAACTTTCTCAGATGTTTGAAACAAGATAAACATGCTGATAAGCTGGAAGGTAAGAAGCTCAAGACATCACCATCTGTCATATTGTCACTTATAAAATGTTGGGGAGAAATCATTGACATTTTTTATTCCTGTGTTTTAGATGAGCTGGTCTACATCTGTCAACTGAAATCAAACCTGGAGAAGAGGTATCAACGTGTATTTGAAGGAATTGCAAATCATGGTGACTCCACACTTCTAAATAAGATCTACACAGATCTCTACATCACTCAGGGTGGAGGTCAACAAATCAATACTGAACATGAGATAAGACAGATTGAGGTCACTTCCAGGCATCTAGAAACATCAGAGACACAGATTGAATTCAGAGATTTGTTCAAACCACATGACCGAGACCAAAACATCAGATCTGTGCTAACAAAAGGAGTTGCTGGCATTGGAAAATCTTTCTCTGTGCAAAAGTTTGTTCTGGACTGGGCAGAAGGAAAGGAAAATCAAGATATCAACATCATATTTCCTCTACCCTTCAGGGAGATGAATTTAAAAGAGAGTAAAAACCTAAGTCTGATGGACCTTATAAGTCAGTTTTTTCCAGAAATAACAGAACTGAACATTACAAGAAATTACAAAAAAGTGCTGTTCATCTTTGATGGATTGGATGAATGTCGTCTTCCTCTGAAGTTTGACAGTAATGAGATATTGCGTGATATCACATCTCCTGCTTCTCTGGATGTTCTCCTAACAAACCTTATCAAAGGAAATCTGCTTCCTTCTGCTCTTATCTGGATGACCACAAGACCAGCAGCGGCCGGTAAGATACCACCTGAATGTATTGACCGGGTGACAGAGGTACGAGGATTCAATGATGCACAGAAGGTGGAGTACTTCAGAAAAAGATTCACAGATGAGAATCTGGCCAACACCATCATTGATCATGTTAAAAAATCAAAGAGTCTCTTCATCATGTGTCACATCCCAGTCTTCTGCTGGATTTCAGCCACTGTGCTCCAGAACATTCTGGAGGAGAAGAAAAACGATCAGTCTGATGACACAACCACAACATCTGAAGATACTCCTAAAACTCTGACACAAATGTACACACATTTCTTTCGCTTTCAGATTTTACAGAGCAAAAGAAAGTATGACAGAGAATATTCATCTGATATTTCCTGGGATAAAGAGTCAATTCTTTCACTGGGAAAACTGGCATTTCAAAACCTGGAGAAAAGCAATTTGATCTTCTATGACACAGACTTGGAGGCCTGTGGCATTGATATAACTAAGGCATCAGTTTACTCAGGGATGTGCACACAGATCTTTAGGGAGGAAACAGGGATCACTCTTGGTAGTGTGTACTGTTTTGTTCATTTAAGCATTCAGGAGTTTATTGCAGCTCTGTATGCACATCTGATTCTAGACATCACCAAGAAAAATGTGTTTGTTCAAGAGCACACAGGACGGGAAAACAATGAAACAATGTTGGGTTTACTAAAGACTGCAGTGGATAAAGCACTTGAGAGTGAAAATGGACATCTTGATCTTTTCCTTCGCTTCCTCCTCGGTCTGTCACTTGAGTCCAATCAGCCGCTCTTACGAGGTCTTTTAACACAAGAAAAGAGGAATGAACAGAGCAACAAGGAGATAGTGGAGTACATCAAGCAGAAATTTGAAGATAATTCATCAGCAGAGAGATCCATCAATCTGTTTTACTGTCTGAATGAACTGAATGATCAATCTCTGGTGAAGGAGATTCAAAAGCATCTTAGAGAAGGAAGTCTCTCATCTGCTGACCTTTCATCTGCTCAGTGGTCTTCTCTGGTCTTTGTGTTGCTGACATTAGAAGAGGAAGTGGAGGAATTTGAGCTTCAGAAATTCAAGAAATCAGATGAATGTCTCAATAGATTATCGCCAGTCATCAAGACCTGTAAACAAGCTTTGTAAGTAATAGTAAATGTTTGCTTTCATCTGAAAATAATATTTTCTGTTCATGTAAAATATGGTATGTGTCAGGATCGGTAGAACAGATTCCAAGTGAGCCAGGGAAAGCACATGGCCTGATAAATAAAGCCATGTGCCTTCACACAAAACACAGGACTGCCAGAACCCTGTCACAAGGAGCTAGAAACTAGGACAAGACAGGATCTTGACAATACATATATTCAATCTAATGCTGACATGTTTTGTTTTATAGGCTAAATGATTGTAATCTAACGGACAACAGCTGTTCAGCTCTGGCTAAAGTTCTTGGGTCAGACAGTCGTATGATAGAGCTCAACATGAACAATAATAATCTGAAGGATGATGGAATCAAGCTGCTCTGTGATGGACTGGAGAACACAAAGTGTGAATTAAAGCTACTGAGGTCAGACTATACTAGGGATGACAATTTATGCAATTCCCTATATTCAATGATTGTTTAAATTAACTATCAATCAATTTAATAATCATTAACTGTAATAGTGCAATAAGCCTTTACTGCAGTGGCATATATTCAATGACATAAAAGTTTACGTAAATCAAGACGCCAGCTTCCTCATGTGAATAAAATATTTACAAAATATAAAATAATTTGTGTTAATAACATGCTAGTGGGATTGTAAAATGAGTCTGTGTAATTGGTGTTTTGATAAAATCATCAATTTAAGCATATCTTGTAGTGAATAGGCCTGGCAAAGTCGACTCCTTTTAAGGATCCGGGTTATTGTGAGTCACTCACTAAAGTGATCCGGGTTGTGTGAGTCACTTGAATCACTTGAGTCAGTATTGATAAATCGCCAAGGAAACTCAGTACAGACCCACTTAACAACCGTAACCGGCTGATCCACGCGACTCGAGATTCTCAAAGCCGGAAACATTGCAGACTCGCAGACCATGGGACTCGCTCTACAGATCCACACTAACCGGCTGATTCACGTGGATCAGCCGGAGCCGGTTAGTGGATCTATAGAGCGACTGAAGTCTCCTCAAAAGCACATCCACAACAACTCACTTTCACTTCTGAGATAACATGCTTTTAGGTTTGGTATGTGTATGGTCGACCATTTAAAAAAAAATAGGCCTAATAATAGCATAATAAAATAGAAAAAACTGTGTCCTGCTTATGCAGCCCCCAGAGGCGGAGAAACAGTTTGCGCTGATCAGCCGGTTACGGATCAGCCGGTTACGAGTTGAAAGATTCTCGAGTCAGAGCAGATCTCTCGAGTTTGCAATGTTTTCCGGCTCTGAGTGAGAATCTCTGGTCAGTTCGGGGCTCGCGCGGATCCGCAGGTCTCTCGAGTTTGCAATGTTTCCGGTTCTGAGTGAGAATCTCGGGTCAATTTGCGGCTCACGCGGTTCCGTGGGTCTCTCGAGTTTGCAATGTTTCCGGCTCTGAGTGAGAATCTGGGGTCAGTTCTTGCACAGTTACCGCCCACTGATTTATATAAATGACTGGATTGCGCATGACATCACACTTGTGAAGCCACCGCGCAGCCATGTTGGTATACCCAAACGTTCTATTAAATCAATAGACGTTATCAGATTTTAATGATAAAACATCACTTTACTAGTCTCTGTTTTTATATCTGAAGTCCCCCTGTACATTATTACAACGCAAAGGTCCTAAGCATGTACAAAGTTATTTACTGAAAGTTGTACATTTTGCGTTTTAATCAGTTGTTATTATGCATTCATCTTCATTACAGTATCAGATCAGCAGACAAGACCGCAGCATATTTAGTATTAATGACAAACGTGCTCATTCTGAAATCTAAATAAATAATCATGCTTTGTACCGTATGTGCATGCAATAATTTGGTGGTTTTGTAATTATTTTATCTAAACTTACAAGTTACCTAAACTTATTTAGAGAAATAACGCTGACCGTGTTGAATGTCAAAAAACTTTATTTATACCCGTGTCATTAACAGAATGCAGCAGACACACTCACCTTAAAGCTCTACTGTGTACTTTATTGAGTTAATTCTTAACAAAAACCCATGTTTTCTTTCAAAAGTATGTGCTCATTCATGTGTAATTACTTCCCACCCACTAATCAAAGTATTCTCGTAAGTGTAGAATCTGCTATTTAAAATACATACCGTCGAAGCGCTCTCTGGCTGAATCCATGTTGTGCCTTCATCTTTGAAATACATTCGCCGACGAGGGACATTCCTGAAATTCAAGCTCCGCCTTTCGCGCTTTCACTCTACACTCACGCTGGCCGATAGCTGAAGCCTCCGGAGGTTGCATGTGTAGGCGGTATACGTCATCAAGACAGTCTTATTTCAGAATATTAACAATTATAAAGCTGACAGTTATTCTTAGCTAATTGTAAATTGATGTAATATGCGTATGACTTGCGAATGTAATGCTCAGTTGATTTAAATAAACCAGGCTTGATGACGTATCCAGCCTGTGACCTGCGTAGCTGAATCCTTCGGCTGCGACAGCTGCAAACCGTGATGAACCTGCGATCTAATGCTTTGATTTGAAAGCCTGTTGAAGACATATTCTCGAGGACATTAAAACAAGTCGCCAAGGAAGCGAAATGGGGATTTTAAACAACAACGTGACAGGAAAAACATCAAGACCAAAGTCAATATTGGAGTTAGTTTTCCAAGATGGGGCTCAAGGGACACTGAAGATGCACTTTATATCTTCTCCACAGGTAATTCAGCATATTCGTTTACATCTATACAGTCCATGCTGTAAACTTGAAGTTTTATAGTTCCTTGGCTAACTTTAGCATGATTATGCATAACACTTGTTAGTGTAAACATGCATGTGGTTTAATGTGTTCGAACAGCCACACGCAGTCTCTCTGCCCATTTATGTAATCTGAGGTACTGAGAAAAATGTTTTTCATCTTTTCTGACCTCTAGCACAAACACAGGGTGACAGCCCTATTTTTAGGCTTTCATTGATAAAAGCATCTGATCTGCGCGTCTTTTGTTTCATTTTACAAGCGTGTGAAAGTTGCGCGATCTTTTTTCACCAATATGAGAGAAAGCTCTTACATATACACGGACATGTAACGTTTACTTAAAACAAAAGCATTGTACTCTGACATAATGTCTGACATAATACTCTGATAAAAGCGTCTGATCTGCCCGTCTTTCATTTCATTTTACAAGCTTGTGAAAGTTGCGCAATCTTTTTTCACCAATATGAGAGAAAGCTCTTACATATACACGGACATGTAACGTTTACTTAAAACATAAGCATTGTACTTTGACATAATATTAGTTCGCATCCATTTAAACCCGTCATGGTTGCTTTTTGTATGTGATTTTAAGCAGACATATCATGACAATCAGACTTTTTTCATGTATAAATCTGTGTGCTTTGATGGATCACAGGCAAAGGACATTGCAAATTGTTCATTTTTTTCTCATTGCTTTTGCTTTGTAGCTACTGGAAGCCATGTTAACCTTGGCATGACACAGCCGGTCCACCGTACGAGTTAAAACGCGTTCCGAATGGGGGGGGCTAGAAAGTAATATTCAGTTGCTTGTCATATAGACTTTCACCGCTAGATGGGAGTAGATCTTACACAGTGGAGCTTTAACGTTTTTTATAAATCCATTATCCTGCCCGATTAAAACATAAATATTGCAAATAACACCAGAATTAACAAATAATTTATGTACACATCCTAAAAATTATTCTTGTGTGACTGATACGCTGTAAAGTGGGTAAATGTAGATCATGATTTTGAATGGAAGTCAATGACGCCTTCTGCCGGTTGGGTATATGTCACGGAGTGACTTTTTAAGGGCGGAACTAAAAGTGATGGAGATCAGTTCCGCCCGGACCATAATCCTCGAACACCAGCCACTTCCGGGAACTACGGGCACATGAAATCAGGGCTTTATCGACAGCAGGTGTACAGATGAGTGTGGCGATAGTGGAGTGAGCAAATCAGAGAAGAGGAGGCGTATAAAGGAGGCCTCCGGGAAACAGCAGGGGAGAGTTGTCTCGGGAGCCGTTCCCGGGCGGTCTTGTTTCTGCCGCTCGCGCTGGGTGGCCGCGGGGATGCAGTGAGAGTGGGACGCCCAAACGCCGCAGCCGTGTGTGACGCCAAGGGCGTGTGGACTGTAAGCCTTCTAAGAAAGAGTCCGAAGGCCCCATTGATCCGGCGATCGCGAGGAACCGTAGCGGAAAGAGGACGGGGCTGAAGAGAGACGACAATTGCGAGCAGTTTTTATTCTAGCTGATACGGCGGGTGAAACGGAGTGTTAGGATTAAGTTAAGGATTTGGCAGGAATACAGACCGGGCTGAGTATACCTAGATCATTATTTTATCTGTGAAATGTCCTATGGATAATGTGTAACAAGCTTTGAGTGATCATAAATAGGAAGACTTACCGGAAGTACTGCCGTAGGAGGCTGCCATCGCGGAGATCGCACAGCGGTTGTGTAATCTATCCAGTATCTGGAGAAAGAAGGAGAGACCTCGTGTCAACAACCGTGTGAGTACCCCAAATCACTGTTGCAGCAGTATAATCTCATGAGTGTGAAAAACCAGTAAGCCTCTTGTGAGTTGTGACCTAGTGTGTGAGCGGCCCCACCGTGGAGAGGAGTTGTGGGTGAGCCAGGAATAGTTAGCAAGGGAAGACACTGGATTGTTGTAGCGGTGACGCTTACATCTGACTACTCGTTTCACCGGTGCCTCAACGATCCCCAGGACGAGTCCCCGGCCAGAAGTGGCTCTGACCCTATTTCACAAAGAGTGTGTGGAGTGCAGTTGGTAAGTCTTTTCCTTTGCTGTGTGTGTCCACTTGGAATTTGCAGTGTCGTGCTGTGTCCATGATGTCAGCAGCCATCGTTTAGGCCGGACGGAATCCTGCAAAGGAATTGAGCATTGAGGCTGGCGAAGCAACCATCTTTACATATATGCCGCTTGTGACTCCTGATTCTTTTTCCCTCACCAGTACACCCAAGTCAAGACCCAGTTGCCCTTCTGTACGTTCACCGGACGCCCGGAGCCAAGAGCCCAGCGCACCTAATGCCCCCCCCTTGCTATGAGAACCCAAAGGACTGAGACCTTTTTTGTAGTATTTAATCCCCCTATATGCTTTTTAATATTTAATACAACTTGTTAATATTTAATTCCTTGTCTGCCTGGTCATTGGGGTATTTTGGGACCTCCTTGGGGTGGAAATAGGAGGAGCGTTATCCGCAACAGGGGCGGTCCGCTTCTCGACCTGTGACACATACCAAGTTGGCCCCTAGAACTCTGCGCTGGCTTCACCTCACGCTGTTATGTCAAGCATTCTTTGCGCAATCCAGTCATTTATATAGATCAGTGTTACCACCTCACCTTTCGTATCATTCCACCACCTACTGGTCATTTTAGTATTAATGAATGGAGGTTCTTTAAACAGGCTCGTCTCTGACTGAAAAAACTGCAGGTACACACGGATACACACAGACGCGCTGTTTTTAAACACTCTCCGTGTGTCTCATTAGTTCACTAGCTCCTCAATCAGTCTGTAATCCCAATCGGAAGTGATTATCCCGTCGAAGATCAGCACTCTTGGATGTAACGTTAAACTTAAGTGGAGTATTGTCACGTGTGGATGATTAACACTTAGAAAAAGGAATGAAAACAATAATTTTCTCTGAAGCGATCTCTCCTCTCAGAACGTGAAAACACAGTGGAACTGCAGGTAAGCACTGCAGCTTTTAAATTAGACATTGATAATCGTGACGTGACTATTAAACACGTTATGAGATATCACCACTGATATATTTATATATTTAACAGCATGCAAAAAACATCTGTGACACTTATAAAAAACTGTTTATATAGTACTGACAAGAACAAAGTCTAATAATAAGCGAGTGCTCATATCGCGTTAAGAATAAATGGGAAAGCACTAGTAACATTATATAAGTATAGTTTTATTAACTGTTACCTCGCGCCAAAACAATAACAACACAAAAGACACTAAATATTAACAAGAAACCAAGTACTAGTTTCATGACACCAAAAACTGCTGATTTGATCTCATCAAACACAGACAGGGCCAACATGAGAGCCAGGGAATCCCTGTCAGAGATATAGCCCAGAGAGGGCCGTGGTCAGCGGGGCGAGTGAACACTGACTTCCGCTCATGGCTCACGAACCGAATCTTTCTAAGCAAACGTTCAAACAGGCGCTATCTTTACTAATCAACTGCAGATTTGAATATTACACATATATATATTCTTGACCTAACTAATCTTAAAACTACACTTTGTGACCAAGAAACTGTCATTACCTGTCATTCTGGCCGCCCTCAAATCCGTGGCGGAAGAAAGTAGTTCCCAAACAAAGAGGCTTTTAAAATAACTCAGTTGTTGTTTTCTAGTTTTTGTTTTTCAAACGTGTGCCGTCGAACTGTTGTATAAAAGCAATATCGCTCTCGAAGTTGTGTGATATAGCTCTATATCAGTGTTTCCCAATCCTGGTCCTCGGGCACCCCCTCCCAGAAAGTTTTAGATGTTTCTTTATTTAACACACCTGATTTAACTCATTTACCATTTTGGAAGGAGGCTGATGAGTCGAGTCAGGTGTTTTAAATAAGGAGACATCTAAAACTTTCTGGGAGGGGGTGCCCGAGGACCAGGATTGGGAAACACTGCTCTATATCATCACGGCTGTGATTGCCTCCAGCACTCGGCCTACTGCCTCGTGCCTCTGGCCTAATCACAGCCGTGATGATATAGAGCTATATCACACTCCTACTCGAGCGATATTGCTTAAGTAGTATATGAAGGCCTTTCAGCCAAGATACTTATATTATGAAGATAGCAACCTTCGGTATTCTACCATTAGAAAACTTGAAACAGTCAATTTGACTAGAGTGTAGCGTCTCAGACAATAAATAATGATCAGTGATATCTTTTCCGGATGTAACGACAGTCAGTTAAGGGATGTTCACATTATAATGATAACTATAACATTAACTGTAACAATAACTATATTAGTGTCCACATCATAAAGATAACTTTATGCTAATTCGCTCACGTGCACGGCACTCGCGCAAAACACTTGCCTTTAATGGAAATAACTAATTTTGGAAATTTATTGTAATATGCTTTTGCAATTGTTAACATCAGGGGCTTCCAATCCTGCTCCTGGCGATCGACTGTCCTGCAGAGTTCAGCTCCAACCCAAATCAAATACACCTGAAGCAGCTAATCAAGGACTTCAAGATTACTTGAAAATTGAAGGCAGGTGTGTTTGATTAGAGTTGGACCTGAACTCTGCAGGATAGTCGATCGCCAGGAGCAGGATTGGACACCCCTGGTTTACATGTCACTGAATATAAAATGCTGTTCTTGTTGCATTTACAGAGCAGGTAGCCAGCAGATATCCTCAACAAGCCACGTTTGTGTAACTCTAAACAGTGAATTTAGTTTGTGTAATCTAATGTTAATATCTTGCCTTTTGACGTAGTCATTGTGGTAGAATAAAAGCATTACGTAGTGAATTTCAAAGCAACTACATCAGCGCTCGAAACATAGGTAATTTTATGTTATAGACCTTAGCAATGAGGTTCACCACTGTCATTTAATAATAATCAAATAGATTTGATTGGCTGCCAATGGTTTATCATTTATCAGGTGGGAAAAAATTGCTCAAAGTGATTCCAATTATATTGTTCATTGTATCTTTATCATTATACAGGGAGTGCAGAATTATTAGGCAAGTTGTATTTTTGAGGATTACTTTTGTTATTGTACAACTACAGTGCTCTTGGTCAATTCAAAATGTTAACAAACCCTCAAACCTGAACATTTAAGTAGTAAAAGTGAAATTTTGGCTTTCTTAAGAGAATATTTCTATGTACATCATTATTAGGCAACTATTAGTGTGCAGAATTATTAGGCAATTAAATGAAAAACAAAGATTTTACCATCTCACTTGTTTTTTTCACCTGTTAAAGTGAGAATAATAAACAAACTCTACATTTACAAATAAACAATTAATAAAAAAATAGAAAATAATAAAATATATAAACTCAGTGACCAATATAGCCACCCTTCTTTTTGATAACAGTCACAAGCCTTCCTTTCACGGATTCAGTCAGTTTCTTGGTCTGAACCAACATTTTGTGCAGACGCAACCACAGCCTCCCAGACACTCAGAGAGGTGTACTGTTTACCTTCACTGTAAATGTCCTGCTTAAGAAGGGATCAAAAGGTCTCAATAGGGTTTAAGTCAGGTGAAGAAGGGGCCCATGTCATTAGTTTTTCACCTTTAAGGCCTTTACATGCCAGCCATGCAGTTTAGTACTTTGATGCATGTGATGGAGGGTTGTCTTGCAAAATAATCAGTCTTCTTGAAAGATGCAAACTTTTTCCTGTACCACTGCTTGAAGAAAGTGTCTTCTACAATACAGGCAGGCAGGCACAGACAGGTATTATTAAAGATGAGCTAGTTGGACCTTTTTGGGTTGAAAATGGAAATAAAAAACAACTCTCAGACCTACTGCCAATTTTTAATAGACACTTTCTTCAAGCAGTGGTACAGGAAAAAGTTTGCATCTTTCAAGAAGACTTTTTTATGCAAGACAACGCTCCATCACATACATCAAAGTACTCCACTGCATGGCTGGCCAGTAAAGGCCTTAGAGATGAAAACTAATGACATGGCCCCCTTCTTCACCTGACTTAAACCCTATTGAGACCTTTTGATCCCTTCTTAAGCAGGACATTTACAGTGAAGGTAAACCGTACACCTCTCTGAACAGTGTCTGGGAGGCTGTGGTTGTGGCTGCACAAAATGTTGGTTCAGATCAAGAAACTGACTGAATCCGTGAATGGAAGGCTTGTGACTGTTATCGAAAAGAAGGGTGGCTATATTGGTCACTGAGTTTATATATTTTTGTATTTTTTATTGTTTTATAAATTTTTTGAAAATGTAGAGTTTGTTTATTATTCTCACTTTAACAGGTGAAAAAAACCAAGTGAGATGGTAAAATCTTTGTTTTTCATTTAGTTGCCTAATAATTCTGCACACTAATAGTTGCCTAATAATGATGTACATAGAAATATTCTCTTAAGAAAGCCAACATTTCACTTTTACTACTTAAATGTTCAGGTTTGAGGGTTTGTTAACATTTTGAATTGACCAAGAGCTCTGTAGTTGTACAATAACAAAAGTAATCCTCAAAAATACAACTTGCCTAATAATTCTGCACTCCCTGTAGTTATGGTGTAAACTCTGCTATTCTCTTTAATATAAAAAAATTCTGCCTACAAAAAAATATTTTTTCATAGTTTACATAGATCATTATTGTTATAATGTGAACGGCCCTTTATAGTTTATAGTTTACATTTTACAGTTGTCAGAATTTAAGAATACATTTTAATCTGTTCATTTAAAAAACTGCCTCTTGTCTTCTTCCCTGTGTAAAGCAGTGTTAGCAGCATTTTTATTCTTAGAGGGACTTTGCTTTCAGTAGGCTAACCGTATTTGCATTTACTGTATTGGACCCTATCAGATCTGCTGCGGATGCCATTTCATTGTGTTGACAGCCAGTCCCGTCTCGCATGACGTTAAAATGCCCAGGTGTCTGTTTGGCATCAAGCATGGTTGTGATCATAGCTTTTTTAACTCCTGTGCGCTTGCATAATTTTTGTTTCTCCTGCTGTATGTGTTTTGCGCAGGCGGCGCACACATGTACAAGACTTTGCTTTTTTGACCATCGTCAAGATTTATCGATTTAATTCTTATCAACAATTAATTGAAGGTCGATCTCTAGACTATACATATACTTTAAATATTTGACAAATGTTTTAAACATAGACTTTTAATCACTGAGAAACACTGATAGTGGAGAATAGTGCAAGATGACATTATAAGGGCATAAGGATGGGATAGATAGGCTGTAGTGTATGTACTTACGGCGATTATTTTTAATAAACTGATAACGTGGGGTTATTTTAATGCATAAAACTGTTTTCTTTTTTTGGGGAAAGCCCATAAGCGGTGTAAGCAAAATCCTATTGGCACAGATAGTTTTTTGCTCATTACCCCGGTTGTTTATGATGAAATAGAACGGTTTTGACTGAAATTTGGACATATGATGCTGGCCCGAGAATTTTCGGGTGGTTCTTGTATCACCTCCCACCTCTACAATGGGTTTATAGGTGCACTGGAATAATCCTTCCTAAAATGCATTAAACTTTCATTTACAAAGACGTGAAAGTCAACGAGTGGTCAGGGGTGTTCACTGATATGCTCACAAAAATCACTGCAAAAGACGCATTCCAACAGGTTTTATCGTAGTTTTTGACAACTCCATGGGCTTGTATTAGATGTGCTGTGAGGTACGGTATTACTCCTCGCCGGGAACTTTGTTTGTATTCTTGCAATTGGCAATGGCGGATTAGCGCCACCACCTGAGCTGA
Organism: Misgurnus mizolepis; assembly: GCA_025389145.1. Classification (NCBI taxonomy): domain Eukaryota; kingdom Metazoa; phylum Chordata; class Actinopteri; order Cypriniformes; family Cobitidae; genus Misgurnus; species Misgurnus mizolepis. The sequence continues at coordinate 1,699,918 of JAIFKI010000021.1, forward strand.
AGTGTCTATTATTCAAGCTCTAAGCGGAAGAATGTACGGGTGTGAGGCGTTTGGAAAAATAGGTCCACAAGTTTACAACTAACGGTAAAACAGCTGTTGGAAAGCATCTTTTGCAGCGATTTTTGTGTGAGCATATCAGTGAACACCCCTGACAACTCGGTGAGTTTCACCTCTTTGTAAACTAAAGTTTAATGCATTTTAGAAAGGATTGTTCCAGTGCACCATTAAAGCCATTACAGAGGTGTGAGGTGAAACACAAACATCCGAAAATTCTCGGGGCAGCCGCATATGTCGAAATTTCAGTCAAAACCGTTCTATTTCATCATAAACAATCTGAAAACAGGGCTTTAAGTGTAAAATACCCAACTTGTCCTTTAACCGGCTTTTTCATGGTTTTGTCCATGTGTGAATGTCTCCACATGTGACAGATAAATGTCACAGGCAGAAGTAAGTGCAAAGTAACGCATAAAATTCTCCGCTCGAATCAAGCAGTTGGCAGAGAAACTGAAAATAAAAGCTCATGTTACATTTACAGGTTTTGCAGACACGAGAAGAGATACAACAGTATAGCGCAAAACAGATATGCTGTAGGCTTCTTGAACAACTACATTGTACTATAGGCGGTGACTACTTGCGAGAAACCTGACAATTGTCCAAGTGCCATGTAAACACAGTTGTCTGCTTATCCGGTTTATTGATTTGCATGTAAACGCATGATATAAGCAGATTTTTGATAGTTATCCGCTTATTCTGTGCATGTAAATGCACTCAAAAGATAAAACATGATCAGGAACTAACCTGCATCCTTTGAGAATCATTCAGTCAGTAGCAGGAAGTGCTAGACATAACGATAACATTTAAACACAGGAGCTATAGTAAACCTGTTTTTTGTACTGTACAAAAAAATTCTGCCCTTTACTTACTTTACAAAATTCTGTACAAATCAGACCAACAAAGCAAATTGCAACTATGATGTAATTACCTAAATAACATTTTGAAGCACACCTCTTTTACTTTTGTACAGACATTAACAAACTTTTCTCTTCTCTAGACTCTCAAACTGTGGTATTGGAGAAGAAGGTTATGTTGCTTTATGTTCAGCTGTGAGATCAAACCCTTCACATCTGATAGAGCTGGATCTCAGTGGAAATGATCCTGGAGAATCAGGAGTCCAACTCATCCATCATTTAATACAAGATCAAAACTGTGCACTGAAGACTGTCAGGTGAGTGTTCTTATCATTTTAATTTGTGCAAAAATACTTTAATTTTAAGGAACATTTTAAATCAACTATATACTCCCCTAAAGGATTATTAGGAACACCTGTTCAATTTCTCATTAATGCAATCATCTAATCAACCAATCACATGGCAGTTGCTTCAATGCATTTAGGGGTGTGGTCCTAGTCAAGACAATCTCCTGAATTCCAAACTGAATGTCAGAATTGTAAAGAAAGGTGATGTAAGCAATTTTGAGCATTGCATGGTTGTTAATATTATACAAACATTGATATCCTAATTATAGAGAAAAATATCAATTTTTGTGCAAATTTCTGGAAATGAATGCCATAAAATAACCGTCATTTTGATCGCAAAAATAAATTGCGAAATCATGGAGGGACTCTGAAAAGCTATCTGTTTGTATAATAAAAGCTGCTTATACAGCGCATCTCTCTCTCTCTATCTGTGCGGCGCAAAAGCCATAATTTTATACCTGACACATTTTCTGCACAGTGCAACTGTCAGAACATGCTGTCTATACTGTCTTTGCAAAACATTATAATATCGTTTAGATGACATTGTATCATGCGCTCCATAATATAGTGTCTGCATTTTGGTTTACCTGCTGATAACACCAAATAAGTAACAAAACAAATATTGCAAGCAACACAACTCTTAACACATGGCTCAAAACAGGCTCAGTGCAGCCAAACACTATTCACAACCCTCACTGAGATAACACACACTGTCACTCAGAACACACTGAGAGGAAAACACTAGCATCAAACACCAATATAGAAAATACTAACTTTTTATCCTTACAAATTCAGTGACTTCATACAAAGTAATATTTTCTTCACATTCTTTCACATGATTTATTTACATGTTTAGAACATAACAATTATTTAATTTAAATGAAAATTAACAGTTTGCTTCAATAGTCTGTAGTGATTTACGGAATTACAGTAATGAGGAAAAAAGGTAGAAACTAAAAGTACATACTGTAATTCAAACAAATAATTGAGGGGTTAATCCTGCCTCTCTATAGCATCAGGCCACAGGTTTTCATCATCACATCACATGTTCTCTCTTGCCATGCACCTGGTGAAGAACCTTCTGCAGTGTAGTGTTGGGCGATATGCCCCATTTTGAGATCGTCCTATCGTCAGCCTGTGAGATCGGCGATACACGATAGTATCGGGGGGCGGGGCAGTAGTTTACTCATTTATTTATTTGTTCATTTATGACAAGACTTGATTGGTGGAAAAAAGAACAAGAGCAACACCGTCATGAATGCATCTTTCTTAAAACTAATGCCATTAATCTGAGTGCGTCATTAAAGCCCAGACGCTCTTTGCGTGCCAGAGAGCGAGAACAGGACACGCGCTGGTTTTAACCCTCTGCGCGCTAACAACCTCTCTAGTGCAAGGAAATGTCAGAGATAGGGCTCCTCAATTATGGGAAAAATCATAATCCTGATTTTTAACACGATTACTTAATGACTGTAAAAACATGCACCTGCGCAGACACACGCAGCGCACATAAAAATAATTAAATGCATTTGTTTAGTGCTGTTGCAGAAGGTTACACGTGTCAAGCAGTGGTGCTCTCAGAGGTGCCTTTTTAAACACACTGGTCCAGCGGAACACAATCATATTTTAAACACGAGGGATGTATTGCTAAAACTCCTTGAAAAGCATATCATAAACAGGATTACTATCTGACTTCAAGTTCAGACAGAGCGCAGCTATCTGCACGTAAGCGAGAGTGGCGCCAATATGCAGCGGGTTATATTTTAAACAAAAGGAATAGTTTGCCTCAGCTCGCATGAAACGCATTAAACCGCACAAATACATAAGGATTACTACTTCAGTTTATGTTTAGACTTCGGACAGATGCGAGAGCGCGTGCATGTGAGACAGAGGGAAGCGTAGCTGCTCATCCACGCGCTGGATTTAGGTGCTAGAACGAGTCCGAGACGCGCGCATTAAGTGCATCTGCGTGCAAGAAGGAACTCTCTCTCTACAAGCTCTCCGCGTAAAGTGAAGCACAAACCCTCATGCGAGGAAAAGCATGCAAAACTATGATGATGATGATAATAACAACCATTCGCCAACTATCGTCATGACTATCGCCATGAAAGCCTGCCATTGGCGATATGTCGGACGATCGTCGATACACGATACTATCGTCTATCGGCACAACACTACTGCAGTGCCTTATCCATCAATTGGCTATTGAACCTCACCCAACATATCGAGGATGGCTTTGAGTGTAAACTCATCACTGGAGAAGCTTTCATAAATCTTACTGCTGCCTACAATACTGTCCAACACCGCACCATGATTAGGAAACTTTTTGACATGACTGGTGACCTCGACCTGTGCCAAATCATCAAATGCCTCCTCGGCAACAGACGCTTCTTTGTTCAATTAAATGACAAGAAGAGCAAATGGAAAGCCCAAAAGAACAGCCCACCACAAGGCAGTGTACTGGCCCCCCTTCTCTTCAATATCTATACTAATGACCAACCACTTCCCTCACAATGCCGTCACTTTACCTACGCGGACGATCTCTGCATCACCACCCAACAGGAGAACTTCCAGAAGATTGAGTGTTACGAAGAGAAAACACAAAGATATCCCAGTGCAGATGATCAGAAATATTTATTCACCAAAACTCAAAGTCAATATCAACTACACGTCTGGGCACAAAGGCTACACCAAGACAGACGGCGGGAGAGCGAAGAGAATACCACTGGAACAGAGAGAGATCCACGCACGTCCAGGCACAAGCTACACATCAGCAGATGGCGGGTGATAGGAGTGATCCTGTGGCGGGCAGAGAGAGAGAGAGAGAGCGTTAGGTGCTGAGTGCTGGACAGCTCCCGAGGCGAAAGACCGCCCTGCTGGACAGCGGCAAAGCTGCGGTGTGAATCCTCTGCAAGGGGATAGATCGGCAGTCCTTTATGAGTAGAGAAAATCGAGGATAGCAGATGGTATCAAGGGCGGTAATCCAAATCCTAACAATCAGCAGAGAACACAGATAAACTAGAAATAAACTTTAAACAGGCTAGATAGATCTAGACTAGAATCTAGACGGGGCTAGAAACGGGCGAGCACATACAAAGACGAACTTGCAACGAGACACAAAACACGCAGGGATTAAATGGCAAACCGATTGGCCATCAAAATGAAGAGCAGCTGTGAAGTGATGCACGTGAAGGAAATCACACTGATGACACCCATGTGAGAGACGCGCATGTGTGAAGCTGTCAAAACAAAACACAAAGACAAAAACATAGCGGCCGGTAAGACCGAAATCATGACATTGAGGTTGTTCCGGAAAGTGCCCTCCGAGAGATGACAATCTACTACAAAAATAACCATCTGAAACCCAATCAATCAAAAACCCAACTATGCAGTTTCCATTTACAAAACCGAGATGTGAAAAAAGAACTGCGCATCTCATGGGATGGCAACAAACTCTCCAACCACCCTCACCCTGTGTACTTGAGAGTCACACTCGACAGGACACTCTCTTTCAAAACCCACCTCCAGAACACCAAAGGCAAGATATACACTCGCAATAACATCCTGCGCAAACTGGTAAACTAAAAATGGGGTGCCGATCCACCAACCATCTGTGCAACTGCTCTAGCTCTGTGTTTCTCCACAGCCGAATATGCATGCTCAAGCTGGAGGCGCTCCCACCATACGAAACCGATTGACACAGCTCTCAACGACACCTGCCGCATTATTACGGGACGCATAAAAACAACGGCTCTACCATGTCTCTACGCTCTAGCTGGCATTGCCCCCCCCCCATACATCAGACAATCCATCATCGCCCAAGACGAGCGGAGAACACTGGAGAATGACACCAGTCATCCCCTGCATGGACACACAGCACTCCCACACCGCCTGAAATCAAGAGCCAGTTTTCTGCTGACAGTCTCACCTCTCCAGACAACCAAAAAATAGCAAGGACCAACATTTGGAAAGATGAATGGAACCAGATAACCACACGAGCCCAGGACTGGATGGAGAGAGGAATTACTCCGACTGAATGTCTCGCCAGCGGGCACAATCTCCCATGGCCAACCTGGAAGACCCTCAACAGACTACAAGTAGAACAGGGGAGGTGCAAAGCACTTATGAAGATATGGAACCTCCAGACAGACGACACATTTAACTGCGGAGCAGTACAGACAATGTCCCACCTACTGGAGTGTGGAAATGCCCCCCAGTGCAGACCCCAGGATCTGGCTGAACCAACCCCATAAGCCTTGACCTGTGCCAGATACTGGCAGAATGACATCTGAAATTGCAACGGATTCGAAGAAGTGAATCCATCCATGGCAGTCCTCTGGACTCGTGTCTTTACATCCGGCACGCATGGCTTCCAAAAGAGACATTTGGTTATGTGGGTGGTGATCAAACTCTTTCCACATCCATTTCAATAGCAGAAGTATGCAAAAATTACTCAGCTATCAAAGAATTTCTTAAGTCCCTTAAATAATTTACTATAATAGCTATATCAGAGACTTGACTTGATGATGGCAAAGTGGGTGATGTGGGTCTTGAGGGATATGAGCTGTATACCACCAATAGGAATAACAAAAAGGGCGGAGGAGTTGCTTTGTATATAGATCAATCATTAAGAAGTGAAATTGTAAAAAATGTTTCATATAGCGTAGACAATGTTTTGGATTGTGTAAAAGTGGAAATTGAAGTAGAACACCTTAGAAATATAATTATTAGCTATGTGCATAGGCGGAAATCCCGGGGGGCTTGGGGGGGACAGGACCCCCCTATCTGAGGGTTGTCCCCCCCAAAATATCATTAAAATATGTGTATTGAAAATAATTTAATGATTTATAATACTTAAAATAGTTGTGTAAGAAGTAAAACAATACAAATGCTTACGGAGCAACAACAAAAACGTTGTAAAAAGTTGGATTCCCCCTCCCTTGCCTCACAGTGGTTTGGTCCATTGCCAGCGCCACACAGTCGGGTGGTTGAGAAGTGTACAGAGCCGACGCGTTAATCAACTATATACCTACAAACCAACGTTTCCCACCACTTATCAGTTTATCCTCATGTGTTTTAAAACTGGTCTGGACATATAAACATGAACATATTTCGTTTTATGAGAACAGAAGCAGATAAAAAAACAAGAAAACATTTTTATGCATTCATGCAGAGGGGAGGCAGAGCTGAAAGTAACAAATTACATTTACGTTGCTGTAATTGTTTTGTTTTTGTGTGTACTTTTACTTTTTTGAGTAGTTTTTAAAATCTGTACTTTTACTTTTATTTAAGTATGTTTTGTTTAAAGTATTGTAGGCTACTTCGCTACATTTTAAATCATATCCATTACTGAGTAAAAAATAAAACAAAAAAGCAAGGTGATAAAGAAGCGCCATGGATGATTGATTGATGGGTGGGGGAACGCGCAAAAAGAGCTATGGAGAGGGACGAGACAAGTGCGCGCTAATGCAGACTCTCAATTCAATTCTTATGAAAGAAACCCCTGGCCATTGACGCAAAGCGATTGTTTCATTCAGGCTCTTGAATTGCCGACCGGGTTTTTACCGCTAATTTCCACGATGCGTTTTTAATACATGCGCATTATCCTTCGAGGTCTAGCAGCTTTGCGTCAAGTCAAACATAACTTAAGAACGTCCTCGGGAATGCACAGGTCATTAGACATTGCAGAGAGAGAGAGTGAGAGAGAGAGAGATTGAAAGACATCGGGTACACAGGTCAGGGAAGCTAGAATACAATAAACATGTAAAGGATAAAAGTACAGGGAGTGCAGAATTATTAGGCAAGTTGTATTTTTGAGGATTACTTTTGTTATTGTATAACTACAGAGCTCTTGGTCAATTCAAAATGTAAACAAACCCTCAAACCTGAACATTTAAGTAGTAAAAGTGAAATGTTGGCTTTCTTAAGAGAATATTTCTATGTAGATCATTATTAGGCAACTATTGGTGTGCAGAATTATTAGGCAACTAAATGAAAAACAAAGATTTTACCATCTCACTTGGTTTTTTTCACCTGTTAAAGTGAGAATAATAAACAAACTCTACATTTACAAAAAACTTTACAAAACAATAAAAAATAAAAAAATATATAAACTCAGTGACCAATATAGCCACCCTTCTTTTCGATAACAGTCACAAGCCTTCCATTCACGGATTCAGTCAGTTTCTTGATCTGGTCTGAACCAACATTTTGTGCAGCCGCAACCACAGCCTCCCAGACACTGTTCAGAGAGGTGTACGGTTTACCTTCACTGTAAATGTCCTGCTTAAGAAGGGCTAAAAAGTTCTCAATAGGGTTTAAGTCAGGTGAAGAAGGGGGCCATGTCATTAGTTTTTCATCTTTAAAGCCTTTACTGGCCAGCCATGCAGTGGAGTACTTTGATGTATGTGATGTTATAAAATATTATTAAAGTAACTTTACTTTTAGTTAAGTGGAATATTTTATTACTCGGTAACACTTTATTATAATGTTCATTAGTTAACATTAGTTAACTGCATTAGTTAACATGAACTAATGATGAACTGCACTTGTGCAGCATTTATTAATCTTTATTAATGTTAATTTTAACAATTACTAATACTTTATTAAAATTTGGTTAACGTTAGTTAATGCATCGTGAACTAACATGAAAAAACAATGAACAGCTTTATTTCTATTAACTAACATTAACAAAGATGAATAAATACTGTAACAAATGTATTGCTCATGGTTTGTTCATGTTAGTTAATACATTAACTAATGTTAAATCATGAACATCATAATAAAGAGAAACGTTCATTTCTTTGCAAGTACAATTTTGCCTGTATTATTGGTGTCCCCTTCAAAAAAAATTCTTGAAAAATTTTATGTTTATTGTCCCCCCTAACATTTAGATGAAATTTTCCCCGATTTTAATACCTGCCAAAAATTGTTATCAATGGTATAATTGTAACATTTCAGGCAAGACAAGTCAGGTATGTCTAGCTGTGCTTTTTAACATTACAAGCATGCAGGTTATCACATAGATGTAATAATGTACAGTACTTCAAGTTTTGTTTTTGCCATATGTTCAGCTTCACCGCATGTTCTTGTCAGGAAGATAATGTCGATGTGAACAACTTATTTCTTCAGGTTATTGAAAAGCTCTTCTGCAGTGAAAGCTGTTGAGTATCTGAGTGAAACTTTTGGTATAAATCCTTTACTCCAGAGAGATCTGAATCTGAATGATCATAAACTACAAGATTCAATACTGCTACAGATCTGTGATCTACTGAAGGATAAACACTGTAGACTCGACACACTCATGTGAGGATTTCATCTTTATTTAAAGTCTCTTAACAAACACAACATCATTTAATATCGTGGGTTTAAATGAAGAGGAAATTATGAATTGAAGTGTATTATTGTTGTGATGTTTTTGTATTGAAATGAGTTTATGAATGAAGTAAATAATACACACCCATGATAAGAGTGTTGTGTGTAAATGATGTTTGTGTTGTGTAATATTTCAGATTGAGTGGTTGTGGTCTAACAGAAGAAAGTTGTTCAGCTTTAGCTTCAGTTTTAAGATCAAAGCCCGGTTTAAAAGAGCTCGACATGAGCAACAATAATCTACAGGATTCAGGAGTCAGGAAACTTCACAACGGATTAGAAAATACAAACTGTCAACTACACAAACTCAGGTAACAACATTACAAAAAATGTCTGTGGGATTATTAAAGATTTTAAAAGATTAACTTTCTCTCTTCTCAACTTTTAAATCACTGCAAATGAATGCAGTTTAATAAAGTAAGAAGATTTAAAATATGTCTGCAGTAAAAATAAAAATATGTATGTAACCCTGGTTCCCTATAGCCATAGCAATGCTTTGGGGGAACGGCTTGGCGTGAACAATAATTTGATGATTGGATAATGGGTATAAGAAAGTATCCCACACAAACACACTCGCTACCAAGTGCCGAAGCAAGTGCCTACAGGGATGCAGGGAGTATGGCATGGAGACGCAGCGTCTTGTTCCCTTCTCAGGGAACCAGGGTTACATACGTAACCTGAGACGTTCCCTTTCGAGGAACTCGAGCTGCGTCGCCATGGCAATGCTTTGGGGAAAGAAATGCCCATGCTTTGGGGAAAGAAATGCCCATGCTTCCATACTACCAAATGCCTGTAGCGTGTATAACTGAACACAGTCAAGGCAAAGAACCTGGGACCCTAAAGAGGGGTCTAGGTCTAAATTATAAATATGACGAAGGTGAGCGGTGAAGTCCTAGTCCGCGCTCCTGAAAGGGGGAGGACAGAGGGCCTGCAGAACAATAGGCCTCGGCACATTGTTCAGCACGTTAGGAACATAACCTGGCTCTGGGTGTAGAAAAGCCTTACCCATCCCTGGTGCAAACTGACAGGGCCTGAAGGTCCACCACTCGCTTTAACCCTCTGGGGTCCAACCATTTTGGGACACTGTAAGAGGTTCTGACATGCTCTTACATTTGGTCTTTTTCAGGTGCTTTAAAACATAATAATGGCAAGTGTCTCATACCACTGCGTTCAGCACAAACTGGGCTAAAATATTATATGAGCTACATGTATGTACATGTTTGTATTTTTGAGATAAAAATGTTTATGCATGGTTTTTAAAAAAGCAAAAAATTTAAGTCACTGATATAAGTCCACAAAACCCATACTAAACATGTTTTAACAAGACTTTCCTAAACAAAATCTAATAGTCTAGAGTTTTTTCTGTAAAATGATGTGAAAATCATCCTGCCTACTTATTCACATAAAACAAAATATTGACAATTATTCATGTGGCTCATGTTACCATATAACTTTATGTTCAAAAAGTGTTTTTCCACTTCATAGTTTTGTACTGATGAGAGGGATGCAGACCTGTAAGAGAGTTATAAACAGCTGTTAGCATAAATTGTCCACAGAAATACCCTTACATATATATAACTGATGTGTAAATATCAGATACTACATTATAAACTATCATGTACATAAACTAAATTCAGAACATCTCAGATAAACATCTGCTGTGATTAGTTATATAAAAAGCTGTTTTCAGATGACTGTTTTCAGATGCCCATCTTCTTATCGTCTAGCTTCTGTTTTAAATGTGTTTCTGTAAGCTTGTATGAATTTTAAAAACACATCACGTATGGCGGGCGCTCGGGTCTCCGTCCGCGGCGCTCATAAAAACGGTGTCGCGTGTAAAGCGCAATGTATGGAATTGCCTTGCATGTAAACAATATGGAATCATTTTACAGCAAAACCCGCAGTGCAGCATTACTCAACGTTGCCATGACAGATACAAAAGTGAATAACTGTGTCTTAACACTGTACAACATGTAACAGATATCCGCCATTATCAGAGGTCACGCAGATTTGTTTGTAAATAAGCATGTAAACATGGAATCATATTACAGCACACACTTAAAAGATACAGCAGTGCAGGCTTAATGAAAGTTGCCATGAAGGATATAAATGAATAATTGTGTTTAACACTGTACAGCATGCAACAGTGAAATCCGCCATTACGTGACGATCACGCATCCGTTTGTAAACGATGTGAAAGTTTTTCAATCCGAAGCGTGCAGTCTGCTGAAGTTGCTTACTGTATGTAGGCTGAACTGCACAAGCCATAATAGCAAATATCAGGCATGAAAATCCCTCACCTTTCGGCGAAATTCACCGTTTTGAAGCCAAAAAAGGTGACCCACGTGAATCATGTAGATTCGATGAGAAAACATTTTTGGTGGGGAGGGGGGGTGCGCGCGTTGTTTGTAGACGCGCCCTTCGCTGTCATCCAACATGTATCTCACACATTAGATTTGTTTGAGTTCATGCTGCGTTGCAAAACCCGACAGGCAGGCAGGTGACATCAAAGTATCACGAGAGTGAATCGAGAAGTTATAAGGAAGTCTGCTTTCAAACGGCTCTCGCGCTACTGTGATGTCATCCGCATTTCTGTGTTCTTCGTCATACAAGCTTGTTGAAGATGCGTAGAGCGACTGGCTTCGGCACGTAAAGTCAACACAAAACGCTGTAAAACTATCATTGTGGAATTGTAAGGCATCAACCAATTAAAACAACATATCTACACAGACTGACACTGCAAAGTGACTTAAAATATTTTTGTTGGAAGGGATTGGAACAATTTATGGACGTACTCCTCGTAAGTGATCATTGGTCTACGGCTGTAACGTTAAGTACTTAAATGCAAAATATTGCATGAAATGCTGTAATAAGAACATACTATTAATAATACTGCTAATAAGAAAGTTTACAGTAACATTTAAGCGAGTTTAGACTATTTGAGCGACAAAGATGCTAAAGTGAACTGTTTTCAGTGCTCATACGCGCACAAACTCAAAAGCCCACGCCCGACGCGCGCTTCAAAAATCACGCAAAGCAAACGCATATTTTTTGGGCTTGACAGGAGAAATACGCACAAACTATATTGTAATACCACAGTCTCTGCAAGTATTCTCATTAAAACAGTCGTTTATTATAAGTGAGCAGTTGATCATGTGTCAGTGATCGCTTCTCCGTTGTTAAAGGGACAGTTCGTCTCATAAGAAATGCTTATGTTTGAGTCATTATGTTAATCAAACTACAAAAGACAAAAGGAAAATCACTTTTATAGCATTAAAAAGATCAATTATATTTAATTTATAGAATAAAAACAGTGTTATGTTAATTTGATACTGTTTTTTCAACCTAATCAATACTGTTAGATCTTACTTTATTTGTAAATTTGTTATTTTCTATTTTATATGCTTGTAATGTCTTGATTTGTTCTTATTTTATTTTCCCACATCACTTTTTTGCTTATTCTTCCACATTTATCAACCCATTTAATTAAACATGGTTTCTGTCACTAGTTAAATGTTTACATTTTAAATTTGAAATAATTAAATAATTGAAATAATGGTCATAATGTATTTTTGCGTAGGTTATGGTGTGCATTTTGTTTCTGCGCACATGGAGGGATGTTGCGTTCCTTCCTTCTTTTTTGTCCTTTGCCAATCACATGCCTGAAGAATAAATAAGTTAAGTTACGGCATGTTCCCTAATGAGGCCATAATATTTATTCTGGGGGGGGTCCTCCCACCTCGCGGTCCCATCAGAGGCCACATCGCCCCTCGAGCGCCCTTCTCACCTTTTTCACCCCTGACCCGTTTTCATGCCTGAAATATAAATGAAGATAAATGACTTAGTTTCTTCAGGAATATACCCTTCTCCATTGCGTCTTCCATTGTTGTTGTTCTTCTTAGGTAATGTTAAAGATAAACGCTTCTCTTCCTCAATGTCCAGACATAAATGAAGATATTTCTCACGTGTGTGTAAAGTTTATAATCTAAACATGTGGTAAAGTCTTTAAATCTGATAAAACTTTACGCTTTGCTTGTTATGGTTTGAACAGCTTGTGTCTTCATTACCATATCAACAGCGGTACCGCCTGTGGGCGTGTCCGTATTAAAGATAATGAAGTCAGCCAGGAAAAATGGTACTCTCTTTACTTCAATGCAGATTATATAAACAGGCATTTTTTGCTTTCGATTATATTAGCTTGTTTAAAAGTAGACATTTCAGGCTTTCTTTGGATATGTGTATTATGTTTGTGTGACGAGTATTCGCGGAGTTTCAATTGATTTTTGTAACGTGATTTGAGAGACAGCTGGCAGAGACAGAAATGTCTCGATGCACACCCTGTTTATTTTCTTTATTTGACAAAAACACAAAGATCTGTTGTTGTTGTGAATGAACACATATTAAAGAAGACCCTTTACCATTGCAAATGATGTCAAACACGTAAGTGTATGATTATTAATGATGGAGTATTTTAAGTTGATTCTGCCATGATAAGGAAAAAACACGTCAAAACGCGGCGCTGCGTTTTGGACCCCAGGGGGTTAAAGAGGTAATAGCAGAAGGAACACAGTCTTAAAGACCAGAAACCTATCTGGCGAAGTCTCAAGTGGCTCGAACGGAGCCCATGAGAGCCCTTCTAGCACAATTGCTGGGTCCCAAGTAGGCACCCTAGTGTGACTAAAAGGTTGCAACCTGCGATTGCCACAAAGAAAGCGAGCCACTAATGCGTGTCTACCCACTGATGAGCCTTCCACAGGAGTATGGTAGGCAGAAACTGGTGCCATATAAACCTTAATGGTGGAAGGAGTAAACCCATCAGAGAAATGCTCCTGCAGAAACCTCCGCACTACGTCGACAGGGCAGGTAACTGGGTCTGTCAGATGAGCTGAGCACCAAGAGGTGACAATTTTCCACTTAAGGAAATAAAGTTTCCCCGTGGAGGGATCAACACAACCAGCCTCTGCCACGTCTGCACCATGGAAAACCACCGTGGGCAATGTGTGGTGTCCTGCAGGGGTGCAAACTTGTCACCTTTCGGCGAAATTCGCCGTTTTTGATCCAAAATAGGTCATTCTTGTGATTCGTCTAGATCCGATGAGTTTTTGAAAATGAGGGGTGAGGGGGGTCTGCGACATGGTAGCAGTAAATGAAATTATGAAAATCATGTCCAGCTATTGTGGTAACGATGTCAAATTACTAGCCAGTTTGGCAGGTTATGTTTTACAATTTATAGCCACCTCATTTGCTGCCGAAGTTTAAGCAGTCTGCAGATAGAGTGCACATACTTAACTCGTAGTATTTTCTCATTTGAGGTTACGCGCCCACGTCACGTTGCTGTGCGCATGGTCATAAAGCTTAACATTTGTTCACGCACTGCAGTTTTAAGTTAAGTGATTTTAAGCCATTGAAACACAAACAACAGTGCTATATGCGCTATATACCTGTTTCTGTTTAAGAGGAGCGTGCAAGCCGCGTATCCCCTTCTCATTAAGCTTGTGAGTATTTTGCCATTATATTAGCCTTAAATGCATACACGCATCAAAATTCCCATCTTTTGCAAGCATCCTCATAAACACGAATATTTAGGTCTTAAAGCAACACTATGTAGTTTTTTTACCTTTAAATAATGTCTCTAAAATTATTTCAGTGATAGAACAACTTTTAACTGGACAAATTGTACTGTTGCTGCAACCTGAGCAGCCTCCTAGCTGCTACAAGCACACTCTAAAAGTGGCGGTGGAGGGTAGAGCACACAGCCCCACCCCTCCCCCTGCCTGCAGAAGAGTGTCTGATACCAGTCACTGTTGCGCTTTTCAACCACATGGGGGAGCTGTAAGTCATTTTTACATGGAAACTACATAGTGTTGCTTTAAGAGAATGTAAACAACTAAAACAGAAAACGCATGTGTTAACAGTATATTAGATCCAGACTTCAGTCTAAAAGGGGAAGTTACCTAGTTTTACTCCTATCTGTCAATCTTGTTAATCAAACAGCATTGAGAGAAAATATCTCACTGCTCTTAACTAAATCACTTTTCTACCTTTAATAAGATTTGTACGTCGAATTGTACACAAGTTTGATTAGAGTTGCTTGTTCAGGGTTTATATTCATATAACTTACTGTATTATTAGAGCTATGACTGTGATCAGAACAAACCCTGAATTATGTTTATATGTACTACTAAATAATAATAAAAATACAAATTTCTGTACCACTGTTGAGTTGTGCTACACTGCTGATGCAGCTTGCGATGCATTCGGAAGTAAATCAATCAATCAATCAATCAACAACAACATTTATTTCGGTCCTCATACATAATTTCCAAAACAAAGAAAATGTATACACACATATCAACCGAAAAGGTGCAGGCTGAAGCATATGCTTATTTTGCCTACCCTTTATACAAATTATGATGGAGATTAATCTTTAAGTATATTTATTAACTTGCTGCTGTTGACACATCATTCTCACGGTCAGAGCAGCTCTACATACATGCAGAGATGAACAGACACACTGATCTACCGTAACCCACAGGGGACAAACATTAACGCAAAAGCGTTTTACATAGCTTACACTTTGGTGCCCTCTTGTGACCACTCACATGCACAACACAGAACAACTGAGGACATTATAAACATGTTTAACAAACCCTTTACAAAAAGGTTGTATTTGTTCACATTAGTAAATGCATTATGAACAAAAAATGAACATTATATTGTATATAAGCATTCATTAATTCTTGTTTATGTAATTACAGTAATTGATGTTAGTAATTGATGTTGCATTAACTATGTTAACAGGTTCAAATTTGATTTAAATTAAAATGCTAAAATCATATTTAAATGCTATATATATAGCTCACGCCGCTGTCAAAGTTCAAAATAGTTTTACTTTTGCGTTGTGCTCTGTGACGATTACCCGCGCGGCCAATAGAAACAGGGCGTCCAAACAAAATGAACGAAGAGCTTATACTCGGGTCTGGCCAGCAGAGCACAAGCGGCGAGCGCAGCGCACACCGCTTCCCATGTGAAAGCCGCATAAGACACACATACATGTGTATCCTTGTCTGTGATATCGAGCCGACAGGGAGATACACATACTTGAACTTCTTAAACATACTTCAGATTTATGCAAATGTACACGCAGTCACTTGCTGATGCACTAAAAGCGAGTGTGTTTGTGTGGGATGCCTTCTTATACCCCTGGTCCGCATGGCATCCCAGCCTATATCCAATCATCAAATTATTGATTATGTGTTACACGTGCTTCAGTTCAGTCGTTGCTATGGCGACGCAGCTCGAGTTCCTCGAAAGGGAAATGTTATTTTCACTTACCAGAATATGAAGGAAATTTATTTGATAGATTATAATAAATGATTATTGTTTTGTTATCTAGACTCTCAGACTGTAGTATTGGAGAAGAAGGTTATGTTGCTTTGTCTAAAGCTGTGAGATCAAACCCATCACATCTGATAGAGCTGGATCTCAGTGGAAATGATCCTGGAGAATCTGGAGTTAAATACATCTATGATTTAATACAAGATCAAGACTGTGCATTGAAGAAAGTCAGGTGAGTTATGTTGAAACGATACAAAATAAATACAAAGGTCGAAAGAGTGATACAATATTTGACTCAAGTACCATAACATTACTTTTAATGAAACTTTTAATTTACTGGTTTAAAAATCTACTGAAGTAAAAAGTAAGTTATTTTAACTTATCCATATTTTCTGGACTATAAGTTGCACTTTTTTCATAGTTTTGGCGGGTCCTGTAACTTATAGTCAGGTCAAGGCTTGCGTCTGACCTGAAGCTATCATTCTGGCTTGGTGGGATGTCAGCCAGCGAGTCCTCTGATTCTGACCTTGTTCTTTTACTACTCAGAGTCTAAAACAAGGAGGGCATATTAAGTGTTCATTGTATTTTCAATTTAACCGTGTATGGGTAATGTAGTCTCTGCTCTCGAAGGGACGTATTAGGAGGCGTACACTAAGGGCGCTCTGAAAAGCCGCAGTCTAGCCAAAGGATTAAATGAAACCTCAGATTTTTAAACAGATGTATAAATGAGCGTTCCGGTACGATAAAAGCACGTTCTGGGCGCACGGAGAGGTGGTGGTACGCTCGAGCTATTTTTGGAAGTGGTGGTACTGAGTACCGGGCGTTCCGGCCCACTTAAAGCACTGGTATCGTGTAAATAACTGTTTGTGTTACTTTAACATGTACGGATACCTATTTAGCCAGCTGTTCTGTGCTATTGTTTAGTTGAATAACATGTCTTTCCAGATTAAATGTCTATGTAAGTGTTTGTGTTTTGTTGTAGTCTTTTGTTATAAAGTTCTGTCTTTCATGTTCATGTCTTTTATTTTGAAAGTGTTCATTGTCATGGTTATGTCTTGCTTCTCCATTCCCTGATGTGTTGTATTCTGATTGGTTCCCTGTCTGTATATGAGCCCTCTTGTGTTACATTGTCTTTGTCAAGCTTTGTTTAAAAGTCATTGTACTTCAGACATCCCAAGTCTCCCAGAAGTTTCGGGAATCTCCAGCATATTGATAGCTGCTCCCTGATGCCCACAAATTAGTTACAATCTAGTTAAGACCTTGTGTGTGTGTGCTAGGGTGCCTCATTATTATTAACCTCATGTAAGACAGAGAGCATCCTGATTGGCCTGTTGTGGTAAATCAACCAATCAATTGACAGTGTGCTTTTATCTCTTCTCCCGAAGTGAATAAATCAGTGTATTTAGAAACAGGAGCCCCATTGCAGAGGGAGAGTGCCACAAAAAGTGAAAATATAAGACACATTTTACGCCAGACTACACAAAAGTGTACCCTTGTCTTATAAAAGTTACAAATAATTACAATCTTTCATGCTGTACAGTTTGTAACAATGACTTCAGCATTACCCATGGCGGGTTAAATGATTGTAAAAGACATTGAGGTGAGTTCAAGTTTAATTTCATGTGCATATTTTTTAGGCTGGCTAGTTGCCAAGGCTACATGAAAACAACAAAACCCTTGTCCGCCTTTGCACCACTGCCGAGGGCTGCCATGGTTTCACGGTCATGAAACACTCGCTTCAAGAAACTGAGAAGTTTCTTTTATAAGAATTAAATTGAGTGTCTGCATCACTGGCGTCTCTCTCTTACTCCATGGTTATTTTTGTAAGTTTAGCAGGTTCCCCCTGCGGATCAATCAATCATCCGTGGTGCACCTTTATCACCTTGTTTTTTCAATGACATCAGTAGGGGTGGCCTCTTCCAATCCAATCTGACATGCAGTATTGGGAATGTCACTTTAAAAAATAAATTAGTTGTAGTTACTAGTTTTTCTCACAAATTGTAACTACGTTAGTAACTGCATTACATCATTACTAAAGAAATTAGTTACCAGGGAAAGTAACTATTGCGTTACTTATTACGTAAAACTAATATTTCAAATAACTTTGATGCCCCCAATATTAAATATGTTAAATTAATGAAATGGTAATTTTTGTCTAATTTAAAATCAGTGTGGTTACTTTTAATTTTCCACTGTGCATGACAAATGATGGCCGATAAACTGGAAAGAGAGTCAGGAACTAGGCTGTGCCAACCATCTGCGGGTGCATAATTATCGGATCCAATTTAAGCTTTGGATGCATAAAAAATAAACTTGTGCGACTACACCAGCACGCTGACCAGAAGTGATGTATTTCAGTATGTTCCAATTAAAACACTATGTGCATTGTAAACATTATTATAAAAAAAATCAACACAAATGAAAACAACACAATTTTTTAATATCAATCTTAAACTGGTGGTCTTCTTCCTCCATTTAGTTTTCCAGTTAACAAATTCCACCATCTAAATAGGCATGGTGCGAGTGCAACTGGCTTTTAAAGGGGCTGAGAGCTGAAACTCTCATTGGTTTATTGCTAGAACCTGACCGATTTATAGTTTTGACGATTTTATTGGCTGATATGAGCCGGTCGCAGATATATCTGTATCGGAGTATAAGTGGCAGATATGCAGCCGATATGAACGTTTCTTACAGAACACATTAAAGGACAAGTTGGGTATTTTACACTTAAAGCCCTGTTTTCAGATTGTTTATGATGAAATAGAACGGTTTTGACTGAAATTTCGACATATGCGGCTGGCCTGAGAATTTTTGGGTGTTTGTTGTATCAGCCCCCACCTGTACAATTGGTGTATAGTTGCACTGGAACAAACCTACCTAAAATGCTTTAAAGTTTCGTTTACAAAGACGTGAAACTCACCGAGTGGTCAGGGGTGTTCACTGATATGCTCACACAAAAATCGAACGAAAGTTTAATGCATTTTAGGAAGGATTGTTCCAGTGCACCTATAGAGCCATTGTAGAGGTGGGAGGTGATACACTGAAAAAAATGATTCATTGAATTTTAATCTTTAATCTTTTTTGTTTAAATGTAGCTTAAATAAATTGATTGCAACCACTTACCTTAAAAAAATTTATTAAATTCAATGAATCATTTTTTTCAGTGTACAAGAAACAATCAAAAATTCTCGGGAAAGCATCATATGTCGGAATTTCAGTCAAAACCGTTCTATTTCATCATAAACAATCTGAAAACGGGGCTTTAAGTGTAAAATACCCAACTTATCCTTTAAATGCTTTTGAATGATGTAACTACTTTGACTTTGTCTAGCAGAGTGTGCTCTATTGGCTGCTAATGGTGACCCAGGTCACTCACTGTAGTGACACCAGCAAATACACGCAAATTCTTGCGCAGTTGGCACTAATATACCAGTATGTTAGATTATAGCTGCATGTGTAGTTACTCAACATGCTCATTTCAAAGCAATTGATTAAATAAGTTCACACAACTTGAAAGAGGCGAAGAGCAGATGCTTTAGTTTTGTAAAAGTCTAAAGTCCACTGTGGGTTTGTGTTATAAAAACATTGTGCGATTCTGCATTACAATGACGATCTCCATCTACTCGAATTGGAACCAGAAAACACCTTCTAAGGTGTCTTTCTTGATTTTAACAACATAGTGAGTAAATAATGACAAAAAATTGATTGAACAAACCCTTTATGAAAGTAAATATAGTAAAATTGTTTTTAACAGCACTGCAGTTTTTACAATATTTATTAAGATTTGTGTTTTTCTTACACATCAAGTTTAATTAAATTTGACTTTCTGTTTTCTTCAGGTTATTGAAAAGCTCTTCTGCAGATGAAGTCTTCAAGTATCTGAGTGAAACTCTTGGTATAAATATTTTACTCCAGAGAGAACTGAATCTGAGTGATCATAAACTAAACGACACAAGACTGAAACAGATCTGTGATCTACTGAAGGATAAACACTGTAGACTCAACACACTCATGTAAGTATTACAATACTGTCTTATATGACATCTTACATTGTGTGACAGCTGATTCTGATGAAGACTCACATAAAGAAGATTAAGAGGACTGGAATCATTAAAGACGTTTGTTCTTCTGCTCGTGTAGATGTTTGTTGTGTCTGAAATAAACTGAATGATGTTTCTTTTGTTTTTTTTTCTCTTTAGGTTGATTGACAGCTGTATAACAGCAGAAGGTTGTGCTGATCTGATGTCAGGTTTTAATTCAAATCCTTCACATATAATGCATCTGGATCTGAGTGGAAATAAACTTGGAGATATAGGAATGAAGAAGATCTCTGATCTGTTGACAAATCCACAATGTAGACTGCAGAAACTCAGGTACATATTTATATTGATGTATGTTTTTTCTAATTTAAAGAAATCATTAAATAGTTAATGTTTAATATACTTTGTGGTTGAGGTTTAATATTGTCAATTTTAAAGTAGAATTGGAAATATTAACTAATATATTATATTGTATATATATTAATTAATATTCATACTTAACAGTTTTGATTCCAGTTTTAAATTCTTAATTTTGGAATGAAAAGTTAACCAATAAATAAATAATCAAGAGTTTTATTAGTTTTATTATTTTTTTCTAGACTCTCAGACTGTAGTATTGGAGAAGAAGGTTATGTTGCTTTGTCTAAAGCTGTCAGATCAAACCCATCACATCTGATAGAGCTGGATCTCAGTGGAAATGATCCTGGAGAATCAGGAGTCAAACACATCTATGATTTAATACAAGATCCCAAATGTGCACTGAAGACTGTCAGGTGATCACAGCTTTAAAATATTAACACAAGTAACAAGTGAGAGAGAATTTTATTTGTCTGGGCTTCTGTTTACACTTTATTTTATATAGGCCTATATTTATAATCAAACCTTTTTAAGACACCTATTTGAATGTCAATGTAGTTTATATAACTGTGATTGTTTAAAAGTCCTGTTTATCATGATCCCGTTTTTCAAACTTTAGTTAGTGTGTAATGTTGCTATAATAGCATAAATAAAAGCTGTAAAATGATAAAGCTCAAAGTTCACTGCTAGGCGATATATTTTCTTTAACAGAATTCACCTTTCAAAGCCTACAGCGAAGGGCCAATTTGGACTACAGCCCTCTACTTCCGGGTGAAAAACGTCAATAAAACAGTTTTTGACTAAACTCCGCCCACAGTCCCCAGTAGGGTTGGGTATCGTTTTAATTTGAGAGATTCCCTTCATGGCTACAGTAAACAGATTTTCTTAAAATAAAAATAAGCAACAAGTAGCAACTAGGTTTTTGCTGAATCATTAATATAGAGTTGTTTAAAGCTATGGCCTGTCCATTAACAAAAGTTTTTTATTAATAAAATACTACATTTTTATAAAGTGCCAGAATGAATGATACAAATTGATAGCATTTAAAATAAACTATATTATTTTATAGCTGTAATTTTTTATAGCAATCACGATAAAAAAAGTAAACAAAAGTGATTATCCAGTTTATTTCAGTTTATCCAGAAGTATGGAGCTTTTATTTGAAGGTGAATCTGTGTTTTGTACCTGAGTGTGAGATGCTGCTATTTCTAATATTAGCTGTATCTGGTGCCCTGTGGGACTCGCGGCTGAGTTAAACATGGTAAATTCCTTCGATTAACGCAGTTTTGAAGCAAATGTTCAAAATATTAGAGGTTTTGCCTCCCTTAAAACGAAATTTCCTTTACACATGTAATGCATTTGGTAATACTACAGTCTTTTTTACAAAGTTGAACCAAACTTTTGAATGTTTTCTGCGGTCAGTCAAAGTGCCGAGTGTAATGAGCTGTGCATGTGCAATATGTATTTAAAAATATTTAAGTATCATGTTTATTATACTTAACATGAACATTGTTAACATGCTTATTATGGAAATAATGACAGCAGAAAAAAATATTTTCTTGCACATTTGCATTTTATAATGCTATACTAAAATACTGCAAACTGTCCTAGAGCTAGTGAACTAAATATTCATTTCATATCTGAAAATACAGAACAGTATAATACATACATGTTTTAATTTTAATTATTGTTATAAGGCAGATCATCCCACACAACGTGCATGACTGTTGACATCTTAGCTTGTTAAAGCTCGGCGATTCACGCAGCTTACACAGCACCTTATAATAATAATAATCAGGGCCGTGCACAGACATTTTGAGGGGCAGTGGCCCAAACCAAAAAGGGGGCAAGGGGGGCACAATTTATATGGTTTTAACAATATGACGTGTTATAGATTAGTATCAAATAATGTAAATGATTATAATGGAAAATAGACTTTATAACAAGATTTAGAGTGTGACAAAACTTCTTAATATTCTATATGATTTACATGCTGAAGCTTTGAATCCATGTTTGCAATTTTGAACAGCTTTTGCAGCCTCCCTTCCAACTCTGTCTTTTTTTAAAAACATTGTTTTCTATTTTTGTCGACAAAGTGTGCCAACAACAGCAAATTTGGTGTTATTTATATTAGATCTCATCGGGTACTCATTAGACAATCACTGTTATTCTAAAAATGTTTGCTAAGTTGTTAGCACTTTAAGAAGACAGAGAGCAAATCATCCACAGAAATACAAAAACATAGGAAAGCCGAGAGAGGTCATCAATATTTTTATTTTTGCTGCTTGTTTTCTCATGATCTCGAGATAACAAAAGTTGTTTTCTCGCTATCCAGACATAATAATCCAAATGGCATAATGTAATTTCCTGTCCATAATATTTCATTTATTTTGAAGTGGACTGCTGATGCATATGGAGTCTTCACCGTTACCACGCGTAGATAATGTCGATAGACTTAATAAATAAATAAAGTTTGATGTTCGTGAATTTAGGGACCATCTCTAAAGTGCACTGTACAAGTTTCTATCTTCACTAGTATTTAACAGTTTATTTGAATAAATATAAAACATCTAAAAAAGTGTGCATTATAGTTGACAACCACTAACACTTTACAGTTGGTTTTGTGACTGTTTGTTGACTTTAAGTTATTCCATTTTAATGCTGTTTAAAGTAGAAACTTATATGGAGTACTTTAAAGACGGTCCCTAAATCAAATGGTCAATTATTGGCGAATCTGTTTCATCTTGAGCGAATCCCTGAAGTAAAATCTCATTTGTTCATCCATGCTAATTTGCAAAATATGCTTTTGCTGTCTAAAAATGATGTTTTATTGAGTACACGTAAGCTTTAATCACATCACAAGAATACAACTTTTGTTATGTCGAGATCACGAGAAAACAGCAGCTTGTTTTCTCGTGATCTCGACATAACAAAAGTTGTATTCTTGTGATGTGATTAAAGCTAAAAGATAACGAGAAAATTAAGTAGTGAACACAAGCAAGCAAAAATAAATATAGAACACGACCTCTCTCGGCTTCAAACTACCAAATTACTAATTGAGCAGCTCAACAACTGAGGTAATGTAATGAATCTACCTGTTAATACAACAAACTGTCGTCTTCGCCCTTCAAAGAGTGGACACAAAAGTGAGAGATGCTGCAGAGCAGGCGGGAAATCACGAAGTGGATTACCAGAAACAGTGGATCTTTAGACGAGGGGTACAGAACACTTTGACTGGGGTTGGTGAGAGGGGCACCTCAGCCGATTAGGGCAGAAGGGCAGTTGCTCTAGCCACCGGGCCACCCCCCTGTGCACGGCCCTGATAATAATAATACACATTTATATAGCGCCATACAGAATACTCACAACAGAGAAACTCTTGTAATTATTACTTTACTTTACCCCACCTCTCTCTGCAGGGTGAACACCGGCTGCTGCAGTAAACATAGCCTAGCGAACATTAGCTGGCTACGATTTAAGCACAGTAATATCAATAATCCTGGCTCTTTCTCAATTGTCTGGTAATATTATATTCACAAAATACAACCAATAGTTAAACTTACTTGTGAAAATAATTTCCCGGGCTCTATTTGCGATGGTCCGCCGATATGAACAGGAAAGTGCTCTACAGTGCTCTGGCATCTTATCTGCTGCCACGCAACGAAACTACGAGTACAACCGGTTTAAGATGGCGGCGGCCGTATTTCTCAGTCCCCAGCGGTCAATAGGGCATCTAGTCTCTATTATGATGGTTGAGAATCCCTGGTGTAGATGACTTACAAGATATACAGACAGTTTACTTTAGGTACTTTAATAACTCCAATTTTGTTTGGTGTTTGAATTTAAATACACATTTTTCTAACTTGATTATTTTAATAGTGAGCGCATGCAGACACATTCAAAGTGTCTAAACAGAGTCAGAGCTTAAGTTTGATCTGTCCTGAAATGATGTTGATACACAGAACAAAGCCAAGTTTATTTTTACAATGCATTACAATTATTTCAAAATACCTGCATCATGTGCTGCACTGTCTTTGCATGTTGGTTTTGCTAAGCAGGATACAACGGATGTGATAGCCGCTTTTGGGATCACCATATAGCTTTGTCTATTGTTAGCACACATAGATTTTTTTTTGCTAAATCTAGCACAGATAGATTTAGCACTTATGGAGCCCCACCTCCAAGCCTGAGGTTCTAGGCCTTTGCCATCTCTGCCTATAGGTAGCACTGGCCCTGGTTAAAGCACTGTACAAAGGATACTGCACAAAGATACAAGGACCGGTGATGTTAGAGCTGAATGCATGCTGCTTTTAAATTAATTTATATTTATAAAAAAAAATGTGTGTAATTCATGTTAATCTGCTGACCTTCTGTATCTCTATTTGGCATATATAATACCACAGTTATATTTATATGTTGTTGATTTTCAGGCTCAGTAGCTGTAAGCTGACAGAAGAAAGTTGTTCAGCTCTATCTACAGTTCTCAGTTCAGACTCCATCAGTTTAAAGGAGCTTAATTTGAGCCATAATAATCTACAGGATTCAGGTGTTAAGCTGCTCTCTGATGGACTGATGAATGTTAAATGTGGACTTGAAATACTGAGGTAAGCTGTAGCATAAGATTTTGATCCGTGTACTTTTAGATAATTTCTTTTTGTTTTTTTTGTTTACAAAACGAGAAAAACTAAAAAAAACACATAAATTTATCACATATTCCACTCTACTCGTGAATATAAAAACTAGTTTTATATTTACATTTAGGCAGCAAACGCTTTCATCCAAAACAACTTAGGTTAGGAAACAATAAAAGTGATGTTTCATAGGGAGGAAATAGTACAAAAGATGCTTATAACAAGATACACGTTTTCACTATTCCCAAACAATGTCTGTTAAAAAGTTGTTGTTTTTTTACTGAAAAGGGAGAGATGCGGTCAATATCTATGTCAAGTATTTTTGTAAGAGATGGGTCTTTAAATGTTTTTTAAATGAGCGAAAATGTGATTTAGTGCCCCTTTGTGAAGTTAACACAAGGTGGCGCTTATTTGCTGAACATAAGGTTCGGTATTTATAAAGTTGTGAAAGTATGCCGGTGTGATCCCAGTGAAAGTTTTGTAAGTAAGTAGTAGCGACTTGTACCTGATACACGTTTCAAACGTTAGACAGTGAAGATGAAGAATGGCATTACATGAGTCCTTTTGGGGCATTTTAGAGCTGTTTTGGGTTTGTTTTTGTCAGAATTTGTTCAAATGCATAAAATAAATATACAGTAACACTTTATATATATAATTTATTTATATAGCGCCTTTCAACACCCAAGGTCGCTTTACAAGGATAGTACAGGATAATCATATACAAACATGAAAGTCAACAATATTAGCAGTCACTTACAAGAATAATGTAAAGGACAGAGGGAGAAAAAAAGTATTATAGACTATAAGCAGAATAATAATATTCAAAGAAATAATGTGTTTTTAGGAGAGTTGAAGGAGAGAAGGGTGGTTGCTTGACGAATATCTTGAGGAAGGGAGTTCCACAACCTAGGAGCCGCAACACAAAAAGCTCTTGCTCCCATAGTCACTAAATTGATCTTTGGAGTGACTAACAATCCTGCACTAGAAGAGCGTAAGCAGCGAACTGTGCCGTTATCAGTAGAATATTGCACGCCTCTTAGCCAATCAGATTCGAGAACCAGAAAGAACTGTTGTATAATAATAAATAATACAGGCTTGAAGCCAACTTAATAGTAGAAACAGCCTCTAGGCTTCTCCACACTGTAGGTTTATTGTTGTTTAATACTAATTAATACAACATTTAGATCATTTATTTCTTACATTCGCCGCCCACAGTAGTACTTGTTTATACTGACATCTACCAACATGCAGGTTACGTGATGCTAAAATATACAGGTTAGGAGGATTAATTAAATTGTTAAGATTGTCTTAAATTAAACAATTTAAGACAAGACAATTTTTAAGACGAATCCTAAATTAAAAGAGTTCTTAAATAAAAATCTGTTCATAACTGTTACTGTACATGTATGTTGTAATAAACTATTTGACTTCTCTTCTCTAGACTCTCATGCTGCAGTATTGGTGAAGAAGGTTATGAAACTTTGTCTAGAGCTGTGAGATCAAACCCATCACATTTGATTGAGCTGGATCTCAGTGGAAATGATCCTGGAGAATCAGGAGTTAAACTCATATATGATTTAATACAAGATCAAAACTGTGCACTCAAGAAAGTCAGGTGAGCTGTAATGAAAATATAACATAAGCAGGATAATAGTATATGGACATATTAAATCATATTAAACATAATGAAAGTTTTTTTTCTGCTACACTGAATTTTTTCTGAGTATCATACATTAATTGAATTTGACTTTCTGTTTTCTTCAGGTTATTGAAAAGCTCTTCTGCAGATGAAGTCTTCAAGTATCTGAGTGAAACTCTTGGTATAAATATTTTACTCCAGAGAGAACTGAATCTGAGTGATCATAAACTAAACGACACAAGACTGAAACAGATCTGTGATCTACTGAAGGATAAACACTGTAGACTCAACACACTCATGTAAGTATTACAATACTGTCTTATATGACATCTTACATTGTGTGACAGCTGATTCTGATGAAGACTCACATAAAGAAGATTAAGAGGACTGGAATCATTAAAGACGTTTGTTCTTCTGCTCGTGTAGATGTTTGTTGTGTCTGAAATAAACTGAATGATGTTTCTTTTGTTTTTTTTTCTCTTTAGGTTGATTGACAGCTGTATAACAGCAGAAGGTTGTGCTGATCTGATGTCAGGTTTTAATTCAAATCCTTCACATATAATGCATCTGGATCTGAGTGGAAATAAACTTGGAGATATAGGAATGAAGAAGATCTCTGATCTGTTGACAAATCCACAATGTAGACTGCAGAAACTCAGGTACATATTTATTATTAAGGTACATTTCTGACATCGTCAGTAGCCATGTTTCCATCCACATGTTTTTATCCGAATTAAGTGATATCGAATGAAAAATGCGTTATGGAAACAGTAAAATTCGATTGAATTTCATGAATATCGACTCAAAAGAAATACGTTCGATCTCATCGGATTTTATCTTGATCGATATATGGCTTATCCGATAAACGCTGATGGAAACGTTATTTGCCGAATAAATAATGATTTGCGATTAAGGTTTAGGTCCTTTTATGGTTGCAAAGAAGAAAAAGTTTTAGGTCATTTCCGCTCTGGTGGCACACATGGCGTGTGTCAACAAAGTCAGATGTAAGTGGACAAACGACGAGACGAGATTAATTTTAAATTTAATTTACCAGAGAAAATAACGGCTATTTTAGAGCTGAAGATCTTTTCCCGAACCCAACGGGTTCGGTCGGATTCGGGCTTCATTTCTAACATTTTACATGGGCTCGTGCTCCGCCTTTGCACGGTAGGCTAAATGAGCGGTCAAGTTCAATGCTGCTGCTGAATGCCTAAGCGCAGGACCACGCTGAAGCCATTTACAGTGGATTTAATAATTTCCTCAACAAAAATGTAGCCTAATCTTGGTGATTAAAGGTTTTTTAATGTATAACTAAATATTACTTAGTCTTAAATACATAATTTAGACAGAGGATATAGACTAATGTTGGCATTAATGTAAAGAAAGTGCCGAAGCAAATACCACGGAACCTTTATCTTAATTTCGTTATTCCCAAATAACCATCTTATTCAGAATGTATTATCTTAATTTAATTCGTTAAGAAATAATTGTTTTTATTGGCATGTTGGCCTATAATGTTGCATATGCCTATTTAGAACGAGATGTTACGATGTTACAGATGACTTTTTTTTCTTTGTTTCAACTTCCAAGTGTCGTGTAGCCCAGTTAGTCATTAATAAATAATGTTAAAACCTGTGTAAATTACTCATTCATGATAAAAGCTGTTTGTCCCAGGTGAAAAAAAAGTGCACTAAAATACACTTTATTTAAGTACACTTAGTACACTTTTCCACAATATACTAAAAGTGCTCTATTTTCGCACACTAATTTTGAACTTAGTATACTAAAAAGTAGTATTTAGTACTTCTTAAGATGAACTTAATACCATCTTAGTGTACTCAACTGTGCTATTTTGAGACACCATGAAGTTGAACTAAAATGTATTTTTAACATACTAGGTCTGTATTTAAAAAAATATATTTCATTATAACTTGAAGTACACTTGAACCCACCTTTAAGCATTTTTAAATATACTTTAAAGTATACTAATGGTATGTTAAAATAATATTCCAAATGTATTCCCAGGTGAAACAAGTTCACTAAAATACACTATTTAAGTACACTTTCCACATTATACTAAAAGTGCTCTATTTTCACACACTAATTTTGAACTTAGTATACTAAAAAGTAGTATTAAGTACTTTTTAAGATGAACTTAAAACCATCTTAGTGTACTCAACTGTGCTTTTTTGAGACACCATGAAGTTGAACTAAAATGTAATTTAAACATACTAGGTCTGTATTTAAAAAATATCTTTAATTACAACTTGAACCCACCTTTAAACATTTACGAATCTACTTTAAAATATACTAGTAGTATGTTAAAATAATATACCAAATGTATTCCCAGGTGAAAAAGTTCACTAAAATACACTTTAAGTTCACAACCTTAAGGTACCAAAAGCTATTAATTTATTGCCCACAAATTTGTATACAGTACATAAAATAAATCATTTCTAATGTACTGTATGTGACATTTGAATTACAGTCAAGTTTACTATTAGAATGTTATGTACTATTTTACCTGCATGTTTGCCACCAAAACATGTTTTAACTCATTCTAAAATGATACCTATTCTGTATTCATACATACAAACCAGTTTCTTCCATCATTAACAACTAATTAAATGTTAAAGAAACAACTAAGTATGTATTTACTGCTATTGAAATGATTTTACAATATAAAACAAAGATCAGTGAAATGCAATAAGCTACTTTTATCAAATTGTGGAACATTAATACATCAATATGAAAAGTACACTATGAATATGCAACCATTGAATAATTATATAATCATAATGATGTAATTCTCTAAACAAAAAGTTACTGGACAAATGCAGAAGTGCATTTGAACTTACTCGAGATAAACCTACAAATGGCTGAACCAAAACACAGAGCAGTTTAAATGTCACGTTTAAGTGGAGGGTCACTTCTTCTTGCCATTCAGACACTGAAGACTTAATCACAAGGTCTGTGAAAAGGAAACAGAATATATACAAAATTAACCAATAATTAATGAACATATGCATTAGAATTTTGTTAACTTCTCAGTTTACCTTTTAAAGCTTTGACTGTGTCCTCATCAAGCTTGACATGAGTGTCCGTTTGATCCGTCGCTACATGGCACTCTACAAGTTACATTGAACATAGGGTTATAGGAGGCTTAACTCACTGACACGGATATAATGCAACCTGTGTGTATTACAGGATATTCTTTACTTTGATAATTGTGTTTTATTTTAACCAAGGGCATTTTCCATTGACATGTCTATTGTGGTCTTGCTTACAAGAAAAGTTCACCTCTGTTTAAGGAGATTTAAGGAAATCAGAAGTCATGCCAATGGACTCTATGCACGCTTAACTTCCACAATTGACCCAAGGCTGCTCTTAAGTTTCTGATGCGGGAGATTTAAAGCAGAGTGACAGCAGAATCGCTAAAATTACTTGTTTGCTGGATTTACCCAAATTAACAACCTATGATGTGTGAAGAATTGTCCAGATGTGCAAACTGAGAAAGGTTGCAAGTTTTATGTGTTGTCTTATCTCTGTAATCATTAAGATATATTCAACTAGCCTGTACTAGCAGTGCTTACATTGTGCTGTTTTTTACAATTCGTCCAGAAGGCTAATCACGTTATTAATATATTAATGTCTTTTTTTTATTATCTAAAAGCGTCTTTATTATCTTTTTTTTGGACCCAACATCCAATAGGAAAATTCAACTGCAGTACAGGGCTCAAAATTAACTTTTTTTTGGTAGCACTGGTGCTCACAACTTTAAAGAGTTAGGAGCACCAGCAAAATTTAGGCGCATCCATCCAAAAATTAAAAAGCACCACAACTACAATGTATATGTTAATAGATTTATTTTATTAAAATAAAATGCAACCACCATGCTTTACATATCCTATGGCCAGCATTTAAAATTTGGTCTTCTATTTTATTTTTTTTTACTGCATAGATTCCTAAATTAATACCCAACTGCTTTTGAAATAGTATAGCAATAATAATTTACCAATTACAGGTAACATGATTAAGATTACAATAGAAAATCTAGCAAACACGTAAAACACTGATTAATTGGGACATTACAAATGTGACCTTAATATAGAAGGCTTAATATAGAAGGCTAATATTGGTATTGATAACTGCATTACCAGGATGCTATTACTACTAAATATGTTTTAAAAAATATATTTTTTTATAAAAACATACCATCAACATTGTCGTGTTTCACATCAACATGGACCACAAGGATGTTTGTCGGATGTCCATTCACCAGCGCATGCGCACATACACTATCAAACACTCTTTGACAGACAGGTCGGTGTCTCCATCAATAATGAATATATTTGTCATGACACTACTAGTGTTTTTAGCACTTTCACCATGTTTAAGCAAGGTCTGGCGCTTAAAATGTTTTGATTCCGCCACCAACGCCGTTTTACAGGATTTACAGTAAGCAAAGTAAGTTACATCGAGCCATTTTCATAGCGGAGACACTCTAAATCTTTAAGCCACTCTCTCCTAAAGGTTAAACATCAAGTCTTATTTTCCGGTGGTGGAGTCGCATTTGAATCCGGATCGTCGTCATTAATTACAGTAGTAACATTGGCTGTAGTCGGCTTGTTCTCGTCATGCTCGCGGTGCGTCTTATTTTCGCGCTTCACGTACCAACGTAGCACGGCAACAAGGAATGTCTGACGCTCATATTAGCCAATCTGCGGTCTTCATTAAACGTAAGAACTTAATGGTGAAATTTGATTGGTTATGTAACGTTGGAGAGAACATTGAACCTGGGACAGCAGCACGCAGCATCACAATCTAAATCAAGTCGCACCACAACAAAATGGGCAGTCGCAGAAATGCTCCCAAATATATTTTAAGGTCGCACAGATTAAATTTCGGTCGCAAAATATTCGCAATTTCGAGCCCTGCCAGTAGCCACCGTTCAACCTGAAGAGGGCAGTACTCAAACGTTTTTACAACATATATTGTAGTATTGAAACACTTTATATCCAAATGTCAAAAAACTTACACTAATAAAGCATCATTCTTACAGATCATTAACTAAAAAAGTTGGTTTAGGGTTTAGTTACTCTTTAAACATTAGCATTAGAAAAACGTTAAAGTTATCTAAATGTTATACAAATACTGTAGAACTAAAAACTTACCACCAAGAATAAGTATTTTTACGGGCTGTATCTTCATCTGTTCATCTCTACTTCGACATAGATATTCTCGGCTCTGATTGGTCAATTTGAATGCCGCTGTGCTAAAAAAAGACAGGCTGTTATGATTTCTGAAATACAACAAGAGAAATGAAATGCCTAACTTTACTCACAAAAAAAATGTAACGTTGTGTTCCAAAAGCCACACAACATACACGCTTTAAGAAGCTGGGTTAAAATTAAGACAAACTGTAATACTAAATGTTCTACTTATTTAATAGTTCACTAAAAATAAAAAGCAAAAATCTGTCATCACTTAACTTACCCTCATGTTCTCTCATTCATCTTCAAACAAAAACCGATGTACTTTAATGAAATCCAAGAAACGTATATTTCCCCTCGATGTCAGATCCACTTGATAACCTACTTAAAAACTGCTCACATTTCAAAAAGTTAATCGCAACAGCAATAAAAAACATCGCCGAAGTAATCCATGTGAATCGCGTTGTTTCAGCCAAGTCCTCTGATGATCACTATATATAATTTAACAGTTTTAGTTTCAACTTTTAATCCACATTTACCAACGATCACGCACGTTGTGTATCGAACAACTGAATCAGGAAGCCAATGTGACGTACTGAATCCCAAGAACCAATGAGGTTTAGTCAGGTCCGTCACGTGTGTTGTTTGAATATAAACACTAACAAATTTATGTGGATTAACTTTGTAAAATCAATATATAATGCAAGTTCAATGATATGATGTTGAAATTGCAATGTTAGCCTATTAAAATTAATGTACATGTTTAAAAAAAATATGTTTTTTTCTAAATACACTAAAACTTCTGTAAAAGTATGCTTGTGTTTAACATACTTTTTTTTAAATGTGTAATTAAACATATATTTTTTCCCAGCGTACCTCTAGTGCTCTTTTTAGAAATACGTTAAATGTATGCTTGAGTTTAGCATACTTATAAAAAGTGTAAATAAAAATATATTTATTACCAGTGTACCTCTAATGCACTTTTTAGAAATACATTAAAAGTATGCATGAGTTTAGCATACTTTTTAAAAGTGTAATTAAAGATATAATTATTACCAGCGTACCTCTAGTGCACTTTATAGAAATACATTAAAAGTATGCTTGAGTTTAGCATAATTATAAAAAGTGTAATTAAAGATATATTTATTACCAGTGTACCTCTAGTGCACTTTTTAGAAATACATTAAAAGTATGCATGAGTTTAGCATACTTTTTAAAAGTGTAATTAAAGATATAATTATTACCAGCGTACCTCTAGTGCACTTTATAGAAATACATTAAAAGTATGCTTGAGTTTAGCATACTTATAAAAAGTGTAATTAAAGATATATTTATTACCAGTGTACCTCTAGTGCACTTTTTAGAAATACATTAAAAGTATGCATGAGTTTAGCATACTTTTTAAAAGTGTAATTAAAGATATAATTATTACCAGCGTACCTCTAGTGCACTTTTTAGAAATACATTAAAAGTATGCTTGAGTTTAGCATACTTATAAAAAGTGTAATTAAAGATATATTTATTACCAGTGTACCTCTAGTGCACTTTTTAGAAATACATTAAAAGTATGCATGAGTTTAGCATACTTTTAAAAGTGTAATTAAAGATATAATTATTACCAGCGTACCTCTAGTGCACTTTTTAGAAATACATTAAAAGTATGCTTGAGTTTAGCATACTTATAAAAAGTGTAATTAAAGATATATTTATTACCAGCTTACATCTAGTGCACTTTTTAGAAATACATTACAAGTATGCTTGAGTTTAGCATACTTTTAAAAAGTGTAATTAAACATATATTTATTACCAGCTTAACTCTAGTGCACTTTTTAGAAATAAATTAAAAGTATGCTTGAGTTTAGCATACTTTTAAAAAGTGTAATTAAGCATATATTTATTACCAACGTACTTGTAGTACACTTTTTTGAAATACATTTAAAAGCTATTTAACATATTTTTAATACACTTTAAATAAGCACGTTGGGAATACAAATGTACTAAAAACATATTACTTAAATTTTAAGTATATTTTTAATACATTAAATACAACTTTTTTTCACCTGGGGTGTGCGCAAATTTAAATAATGTATGGCTGTAAACGGGTTCGATCTTTTAAAAAGCTATCAATCTAAATGTACTTTCGGGTTCGGGCTGCATTCTGTCGGGCTGCGGTCATTTCAGGCCCGATTACAGCTCTATTTTAGATAGCAAAAATCTAAGAAATGCCATAATTTATCAGGAACTGGCGAAGGAAATGTCCAACAATGGTTATGACAAGACGTGGGACGTCCTCCGGAGTAAATGAGGCGCTCAAACAGCGATACGTGTTTCAAAAAAGAGAGTTATCTCGCAACGGTGCCGGAGGGAAAATAAAAGCAAATTCGACCTTGATGAGATGGATCCTCGGTCAAAGAACCCTCGTAGCTTCATTGGCTTCCAATATTAACAACTCTAAAGATATTTTTTCGTTCTCATTTACGTTAAGAATTGATCCGGACTATCATTTCACGTTAATGCCTCCGTTGTCGTTGGGCATTTACATGCATCTGCATCATCATAGCAATTAACGTCATTTTCTTATTATTATAGCTTGATATGTCGCTATCAGCTCAGCTGGCACATAAGCACTTATAACTTGTGAAATGGCGCAAATTTGTCTAGCAAAACTTTGTTCGAAAATGTTTGCTTGAATATTGTGCGATTCAGTGTGAAAATGAATGGAAACACCTTCAAATGTCTCAAATCAATTCGATATACCAATTTGATCGCAAACCAGCATGTGACGTCATTACGCACAGGTTTTTATTCGCTTTAAAGCCGTTGGATGGAAACACACTTTCACCAGCTTTATTCGCATACGTTTTTTTTACCGAACTTTAGATAATTCGATTGACAAGTGAATGGAAACTTAGCTAGTGAAACACTGGCTAAAGTCACGTAATCTAATTTTGAGATATAGAGCGTCAAAGTAGTCATGAGTGTACAAATGACAAAAACATGCAATTTATGTTTATTGCTGTAAATTATAGGTTAAAAGCCATTACTTAAATGAAACTTCATATTTTTATGATTTTTTTTTTTAAATGTTTTAATTAAAGCTCAAAATGAGAAATGTTGATTTAATTTCACAGCTTTCTTTGCTCATATTTAACAAAGGGGCTAATATTTTTTTAAAATGTATATTATGTTTAAACTTCACCTCAGATCTTACTGTGATTTGTGTCAGTCACTTCTGTAAAAATGGGCAACATGAGCAGTTGATCCGTCTTTAAAGTGATAGTTCACCCCCAAAATGAAAATTCTGTCATTTTCTCACTCTCATGTTGTTACAAACCTGTATAAATGTCTTTGTTCTGATGAAGACTAAGGAAGATATTTTGAGGAATGTTTGAAACCAAACCGTTCGTGGGCCCCATTCACTTCCATATGTAGCAGTATGGTCTAGGGCAGGGCTATTCAATTGGCGGCCCGCTGGCCAAAACCGGCCCCCAAGGTAATTTGATCCGGCCCTTTATGTAGTTTGTAAAAAAGAGATCTCTAGAATAAATGTAGTAAGTTAGACAACGGGCCCTACAGTTACGAGTTGATGCGCGTGCGTCTGTTTCATACAGCATGAGCTGCAGAGCGCGAGTCACATGACTGGTGCGAGCAGCTGTGTCACGTGTTTATATTCGCGCTTTGGTCCACAAGTTCAACGCGATCGCCTACCCCGCTCGCGCCCGCGTCTCAAGACGCGATAGCTGACAGTGGTGAGTTAAGAGACCGGACTCTATGGTTGTTTTAACTTTATTTGTTGTATTTCCAGCTTAACAACACTGTCTTTTCCGACAATTGTTGTCTGATATGTTTATGCTTATCCACAATGACATTAACGTTAGATGTATTAATAAAGGAAACACGTTGAAACGATTTTGTGAACTAGACAAAAAGATCCTGCCGTTTCTCCAAAATTCAAAGCAGACAAAGGCTCAAATATTATGCGAGTCATCGTTCTCACACAAGAATGCAATTAAAACGACTAACAGTTAATCGCCCATCGCTCACAGCCCAGCACCTGCACCACTGTATGTGTATCATGCTGACAAACATCCACCTGATTTACTGCTCTTGCGCAATCTATAAACATATACTGTCTTATTAGAAGCTAGCCTTATGTTTGCCAATTATTAAGATGGCTGTTGTAGTTTAAATAGGGCTACTGTAATAATTAGCTTTGACAAAAAATAGCTTAAAACAATTATGTTCCATATAATAATCTTTTTATTATGTGTACTGAAGTGAGTAAATGAGTTAAATTCTCAATGAGTGTGATATGGCTCTTATTTACCCATTTAAATGTAGAATAAAGCTTACTTGGGCATCTTGCAATGCACTTATGTTGTTATGCGATTTTAAAATACAACATATAAACATGTCTGGATGTAGAAAAAGCCTACTTTGACATCTAACAATGCACTAATGTTGTTGAATGCAGTTTAAAAATACATGTTTGTAGAAAACGCCTATTGCACAATGCACTGATTTTGTTTTTATGCAGTTTCAAAATATAACATTTAGTATGTTTAAATGTAAGAAAATGTAGTCATCATCTCCGGCCCCTCAATTGAGATGCTTTTTATGAACTGGCCCCCACGACAAACTAATTGAATAGCCCTGGTCTAGGGCATGTTCTGATTATGCTCATTTTCCTGCCTATAAAATCATTTTGGTTCCAGTTACGTGTGTGCATTTGTTCTGTGTCAGAAGCGAGACGCCATACTTCTGGATTTGCGTGTGGATAGTGGCAAGAGTGGACTGAGGAGCTTTTTGGGAAGCCTTTAATCATTGTGTTCATGGAGACGTGCTTATTACACTTCTGCATCCGCGCCTCGTGAGTCGCAGTTCATGTACAGGTCAATGTGCAAGGGACATTACAGTGGGTTGCTGTAGTGGGATTTTCACTTGCTGTGTGGCTTTCATGCGCTATGTGCATCGCTTCCACCACTTTGATGTTGGCTTGACTGTCTGCTTTACCCGACAGCAGCTGCTTTGCTCTACATCATTTTTGCTCTGTTTTACTCGACTGCAGCTGCTTTGTGCTACGTCATCTGTGCTCTGCATTGTCTGCTTCGCTTGGCTCATCTGGGCATCGTAATCTACATTTCTGTTCTCTGGAGCTCCGTGTTATTTCCAGTTGGCACTGTATGCGGTGACACTCGGTGGGTCATACCAGCTGATTAACATTGCGATGCTCCTGTATGCTAACAGTTTATTGTTGCAGCATTTAAATACCTGCAGGATCAGCTGGACCGTGGTCTGGACTGGGGGCATGGTGATTATTCCCAACGTAGTGTGAGTAACTGACCTAAAAGTGGCATGTGACAGGGTAGTCATTACCTGACTGTCACAAACATTGTTTCTTTGTTTTTGGGTAATTTTCTGTGTTTTTATTTAATTATTAATTTTTGCATTATCTTTATTCTTTTATGTTATTATTATTTTTCATAACCTTATTGGGCTGTTGTTTTCTTACTTTAATGGTAATCAATTATTTTGGTTTCTATTTCTTTATTGGTTTTTATTTGTGGTATAATTTCTTTTTGTTTTCTTATTACTCAAGTATAGTTATTTTCAAATGGGTGGCGTAGTTGGTACAGTGGTTTTCACCACACATAGTAGGAAAAACAATACTATGGAAGTGAATGGGGCTCATGAACTGTTTGACTTCATTCATTTATCAAAATTTATCTTCATTCGTGTTCATCAGAACAAAAAAAATGTATACAGGTTTGTAACAACATGAGAGTGAAAAAAATATTGAGAGAATTATTATTTTTGGGTGAACTATCCCTTTAATACTCAGTAACTTATTTAGTGTTTTATTCAGCTCTAAGCTGCAGCTTTATGCTATAACTTTACACAGTAAAGAGTGTTCTCTCCTTATTTTTTTCCCTGTTTTTCTCAATGTAGTTTAGGACAGTGTGGTTTAAAAGATGAAGGTGTTTCTGCTCTGACCTTAGCTTTATGTTCAAATCCTTCACATCTGAGACAGCTGGACCTGAGTGGAAATAAACTATCAGACACTGAAGTTCAACTTCTCAGTTTTCTACTGGGAAATCAACAATTCAAGCTGGAAACACTGGGGTTCGTAACATACATGATGAGGATCACAGTATATGGACATACTCGCATACCTCTTAACACTCATGTTTTCCCAGTAGTCCCTTATTTTCCACTTAATTTTAGAACTTATTTAGTACTTTGTTATATAAATAATCACATCAATATATTATTATTTGGTATTATAAGGTTGTCCAGTTCCAGATCTTGTAAGAAACATACTCAAACAGTCAACACATAATACAAATTTAAACCCATTTTAAACCCATGACCTGGTTACCAACAACCCAATTGATTTTTTTAAAACATAATTTTAGTCCATATAAATAGTTTTTAACTCAATGTCAGAATGTTTATTTACGGCAGTGTTTGCCCCAGACTTGATTTTTTTCACCCTCTCTCTCTCTCCAGGTTGTGTGGTTGCAGTATTACAGAGAAACATTGTGTTAAACTGATTGCAGCTCTGTGTTTAAACCCTTCACATCTGAGAGAGCTGAACCTCAGTCAGAATACACTTGAAAACTTAGGAGTAAAACGCTTGTGTGATCTACTGAAACATTCAGACTGCAAACTGGAGAAACTGAAGTGAGTTAAATATACCAAAAAGGATTTAAGTGTTTTGGTATTTAAATGATCAGATAAATGAGTAAGAATTTTAAATTCTGTAAAATCTTTTATACCATAACACAGTTTACAGTGGTGTGAAGAAGTGTTGACCCCCTTCTAGATTTTGAATTTTGTTTTTGCATGTTTGTCACACTTTAACCTCTTCAACCCTGAGGACCCTGTCCCGGGTCCAAAATTTCGTATTTTGACTTAATATAAAAGATTCTTTTAATCTTTAATGCTCCGTCATGGACCCCAGTAACATATATGAGATACTGTTTGAAAGCTTAGAGTCTCTACTTTCTGCAGATATGCATCACTTTGACATATCTTTTACTGTAAGAAAGTTATTTACACTTAATTTACACTATCACCCCCCCAATATTTTTTGATATCATATAATATTCACATATTTCATATTTTTCAAAAATGACAAACATGGGCAAGTCTTATATCAAATGAAAGCTCTCACTCTCAGGAATAAGTCTACAGTGTTATTTTTGTTCTAATATCAACACATATCCAACAATCGTCGAATGAATAATAAGGTAAAAAATGGTCTTTTGTAAACATATGTGAAACTTGAGTGTGAACTGCCTCAGATAGCACATATAGCCACAAATGATACACCATCTTTTATCTTAGGTCCTACTCTTAACAATGAGTCCATTCACAGCATTTTCTTTGGTTGTTTGCATAATTAATCCCTAGCTTTTTATTATATGTGCAAAACAAAAAATTAATATTTTTATGAAAAATGTATTTCCGCACCCTTCAGTAAAATAAGAATATCTTTTGAATGCGACATGCTAAAGAGTTCATTCTTTTTTTGGGTGTTTACTGTCTGCTGCTGCTAACAACCAAAACTGTCTGCAGTCTGCTAGAGCATCCAGAACCAGAGTTATACACTATCACAGACAGTGTTTACAACATAAAAAATAAAATTTGGTGTTTCATCATATGAAAAACAACATAAATAACAATATTTGTCACAAACAGCAGCTTTTTATGTAACTTCAAAGGGTTTTCTTTAAAATGATATAAAGAAATTGCATTTATTCCACTGTATGTGGTTATGGTAGCACTTCAAATGTTTTTTGGCAGAAATTGTACACCATAAGCGTATTATTCCTCCCATCAGTTGGAGTAAAATAACTTTTGCATAGATTATGATAGAGAAGAAATTCATTTTTCCTCTGTAAGCTGACAATTGCTGGAATCAAACAAAACTGTCTGCAGGGACCTGAGATACCCAGGACCAGAGTTATATACTTTCAAATTAAAACTTTAGAAAAAAAACATAAAAAGCGCCTATTTATTTTTGTGTTTATTAGAGGCCTGACATCACATACAACCATGTTTAGCACTTTCAACAGTGTTTTATGTAATTTCAAAGGGTTTCCTGTAAAATGATACCAAACTTTTGTATGTAAACCTCTGCATGTGGGTATGGGAAGCTTTTGAAATTGGGTAGGCCAAATCCAGGCGAAAATCCCCAAAATAGCTTTTAATGTTTCAGATCATAAAAACAAATATAAATATTAATCAAAAACACAAGTAAACACAACATACAGTTTTAAATGAAGGTTTTTATTATGAAGGGAAAACAAAATCCAAACCCACATGGCCCTGTGCTCGCCCCCTAAACCTAATCACTTGTTGGGCCACAATCAAGCATTTGTGTTAACTTGCCATGAGTTTGTTACAGCGCTGTGGATGAATTTTGGTCCACTCATTTTTGCAGAATTGTTGTAATTCAGCTACACTGGAGGGTTTTTGAGATTGAAACGTCTTTTTAAGGCACAGCATCTCAATAGGATTGAGGTCAGGACTTTGACTAGGCCACTTCAAAGTCTTCATTTTGTTTTTATTCGGCCATTCTGAGGTGGAATTGCTGGTGTGTTCTGGATCATTGTCCTGCTGCAGAACCAAAGTTCGCTTCAGCTTGGGGTCACAAACAGATTGTCCTTTAAGATTTTTTGGTAGATAGCAGAATTCATGTTTACATTTATCACAGCAAGTCTTCCAGGTCCTGAAGCAGCAAAACACCCCCTGACCATCACACTACCACCACCATATTTTACTGTTGGTATGGTGTTATTTTTCTAAAATGCTGTTACTTTTATGCCAGACATAATGGGACACACACCAAAAAAAAGTTCAACTTTTGTCCCGTAGCTCCACAGAGTATTTTCCCAAAAGTTTGCTCTCAAAAACATTTTTCACACAGGGCCATGTGGGTTTGGATTTTGTTTTCCCTTAATAATAAAATACTTCATTTAAAAACTGCATGTTTACTGATAAGTAGCTTGTAGCTTAGTAAATTACAGTTTCAAAGTAGCTTACCCAACACTGGGTATATAACAGAGCCCGAACAGCGCATTACAGGTTTCTGTCAATCAGCGAGCAATCTGTGTTAAAATTATTTGTCAAAACTGTGTCTTAGTCAGAACTAGTTTAAGAAATAAGTTAAGGTAGTGTGTGTTCCCCTGTCCCAGTTTCATAACAGGCGGGGACACTCACGAGCTATGCAGTGTTTGGGGGAGGAACACGCTCAGGATGTTTTTGAGAAAATACATGAATCGTAAGGCTATACTAAGATCTTGAAGGTCTGTCAGGGTTTTGGGAGGCTTCTCGAGACAGCCAAAGTCTGTTCTCATGGACAGTTCTCAGGGAAATTTTACATTAACCCTGCCGTTTATAATGCTTCAGGACATGTTTATTTCTGAAAAGTGTGTTCATCAGACTGCACCAATAAAGGTTTTAGAACTGATGAATCAGCTGAAAAAACAGTGTATATAGAGATGAGTCACATCATACACTAACCCAGCCTCGAGGGGCTGGTTCCTTTATCATGTGTCCTATACGAGTGGAAAAAATAAATAAACAATGGCCTCTTTTCAGTATAGAGAAAGGGTACAGGATGCAGTTTTCTGTTTATCTCCCCAGATAAAGGGTTTTTCCACCAAGGTGGACCTCACGAAAGCTCAGGTAAAGTTTTTAAATCTCCCGGTTAAAGAGGGCCAGGGTATGTCCCCCTCAAGATTCAGTCCAGCCTTTACGGACAGTGTTTTTACAACTAATTTTTTTTATTTTTTGTATCAGCGGTTTCCCTTGCACGTTCACAATATGTATGAATTCAACCCTTGCTCTAATATGACTTCAGGGGATTTCTTAGATGACTGGTTAGTGTTAGCTCAGTCTTATGGAATGGTAGATTTGCATTGAGTTGTCGTTCCTAGCCTTATAACACAATGGATTCTTCCTGAGGGGAAACCTGAATGTATGGATTCAACCCTTGCTTCATTGAGAGATCAGGGGATCTATATAGATGACTGTATGGTGTTAGTACAGTCTAAAGTCTCATAAAATGGCAGTTCGACATTGAGATGTCATTCCTGCCAATATGACATGTCTGGAGATATGGGCTAAAGCCTTAAAAGAGCTATACCCCCCTCCACACAAAGACTATTGTTTCTTAGGGCCCTATTTTAACGATCTGAAACGCAAGTGCAAAGCGCAAGTGACTTTGTGGGTGGATCTTGGGCATGTTGCTATTTTCCCGGCAGGAGAAATAAGTCTTGCACCAGGCGCAAATCAATAAGGGGTTGGTCTGAAGTAGGGTTATTATTCATAGGTGTGGTTTGGGCGTAACGTCAAATAAACCAATCAGAACGACATCCAACACCTTTAAACGCAAGTGCGCAAGTTCCATGGCGGGTTGCTATTATTATGACGGATTTACCAGGCGCACGCCAGGAGCGGTTCACAGCCGAGGAGTCCGACGTTCTTGTAAGAGCAGTCAAAGACAGAGAAGTTGTTTTGTATGGGGATGGGAGAAATTCACCCAAATCAACGTAGGTTAAACAGGCGTGAGAGGAAATAGCCACAATTGTCTCATCAGCTGGCATTCCCAGGACGTTGTGC
This sequence comes from Misgurnus mizolepis, assembly GCA_025389145.1. Classification (NCBI taxonomy): domain Eukaryota; kingdom Metazoa; phylum Chordata; class Actinopteri; order Cypriniformes; family Cobitidae; genus Misgurnus; species Misgurnus mizolepis. Next base: position 1,742,391 of record JAIFKI010000021.1, read on the forward strand.
CACAAGCGCTACAATGATGTCAAGAGACGGGGGAATCCCAAGCTTGCCAGCATAAATCAGACACGCCATGTAACGGGAGGTGGATCTGCCTCTACACATGACCTGACGCCAGCAGAGGACATCGCTGCGTCCACCCTCACCGCTGAAATCCAAGAAAGGCAAGCAGTCCAACCCCAAAGTACTCTTACAAATCAAGTTCACATTCATTAAGGTTTCTTACGAAAACATTTTAATTATTATTTACATAAAATAAACGTAATACAGCCACAACAAACTTATGAAAATATTTTAATCGTTATTTGCATGATAATTTTTAAAACGCAGCCACACAATAAATAAAAACTCACCACAATGATTTCTCTTATCTCATGTGTTAATATTTTTTATTGTAACAATTTCTGATTGCAAAAATAATGAAAAAATTTTTTTTGCGTCTGTGTAGATTAGATAAGCAAAGTGTTTGCGCGTTGTGCACGCTATACATTATGGTCAAGCATGCGCCTTTAAAATAGCATAATGAACAACGTGTAATGCGCCACTGACTTTAGACTAGTTTTTTTTTGGTCAGTGGCGCAATTGTTTTTTAAACTGCAAAATAGCATCAGGGATGGTTTGCCCCGGAACACGCCTCCTTTTTTTGCGCTGAACCGCCCAGGGAGCGCAAGTTCATTCCCTAGTTTGCTGACGTGCGTCTGTGGAGGGAAAAACCCGCTGTGCGCCGGTGCATAATACAAATGATACATGCGTCACTGACAAAGTCAATTGCGCTGGGTGCAAGATAGGGCCCTTAGAGTGGCTTTGAGATTTAGTGACAATGCAGGGACATCTGATCATAAGATTATATTAGGCCCTGTTCACACTGAATTTTTTAGTTTTTTTTTAGTAAATATTGGGTTTAAAATCAGCGGTGCCCAACATGATTCTTTTTTGGCCAACTGCACATAAGACTTTCTCAGGCTATGTTTAGATTAATGCGTTTATCCTTTAAAACGCGTCACTTTTGCTACGTTTCCGCCTTTCATCTTCACTACATCACAGTTTTCAACCCTCATAAACGGATTCGTTCGCAAACGCTGCAGACCCTGTTTTAGTTTGAGAACTCAGATGTTGCGCTGCAGTGTAAATGAACGTAGACTGAGTCTTATGTAAACGAACAGCTGATGTTAACGTGACAGCGCATCATTTTCAAAGTAAAAATTATTTTATTCAGGTAAATGGAGGTTTGCAACGGAGGTTTTGCCAAAAATAGTAAACATCTACCAACGAGCTATTATAAACACTATTTGGATTGTTTTAACATGTATCCTTATAGATAATGTCTGTTTTATATTTATGTTTGAGTATTGTTGGGTTTGAATATTGTTGTAATGTGTTTATGTTTTGTTTAAATTTAGTTAGCTTATTACGAAAGATAGACTGTAATTTTTAACGCCATATAGGGCATTGTAAAGGCCAATATGAAGGGAGAATTGTAATGGTCAGACATTATTTTCGAGTTTAATTTAAGTTTTGTTTTCTACTTTAAAAAAACAATAAACTCAACGTCATTAATATATAATGCTCGTTTAGTCACTTGCGCTTTTAGTGTTGCTAGCGGAGGATGTGCACGGACCTCGCACACTTTTAAAAATTAATGCAACAAGCATTTCTGTAGGCTAAAGCAATACTTCACCTCTTACTATGTTTGATTGAAGTTTGCATTTGCTGAAATTTCGTTTAGTACTGTTCACTTGAATGCTTTCTTTTTAAATCATAAAGACCTTTCTGTTTAGTTATAAAATCAAAATTAACCTATTAATCATATTAATATGTTGTAGGGGGGAGCTAGAACAGTATAAGACTTTCCCAAACACATTTTTATAGGTTCAAAAATAGTGTCTGTTATAGTTGCCAGCAAAGGACTCAGGTATGACTTTTTGTCAATATCGCACACCCCTAGGCTGCATAAATGCGCAAAGGTAAGCTATTATTAGAGTAATAAGTTATTTTACACTTTTATGCGCATGCCCAGTTACGTCATTGGTCATGTTTCATGCATTTATGGTGGTGTAAAGTGTGGATGAAGATTCTTTTTAAAATGCCAGTATAAACAAGAATCGTTCTCATTTTAAAATGCCGTTTTAAAACGCAAATGTTCTAATATAAACAGCACCTCAGTGGTGACTCTTAAGGGTTTTCCCTGAGGGGAAACCTGTTCTGTATGCTCAGGGTTACATGCTAATGCTTTCATTCCCTGTCTACATGGAGAAACCATGTTTTCTCACAGTCAAAAACTGTATGAATTCTGCCCCTGCTTCATTGGAATTTCAGGGGATCCATATAGATGGAAGAAACTGTGGTCTCTTTGTTTCCCAGGACGATGCATATGTCAAGGTTCCAGAACGTGAGAGCAGACATTCTGTCGAGGCAGGGGTTGAGGCCCGGTGGAATGCAGACTCCACCCTTAGGTGGTGGAGCAGTTCTTTGTCCAAAAATGGTCTAATGGAAAAGATGGTAAATGGAAGAGTTTTTCCGATCAGAGAAAACACATGAAGAAACCAGGTGTAAAAAGGCCCTAAAACATTAGCATAGAAAATAAAAGTCAAAATCATACCTGGCAATCAAAGATACTCAGCAGTGCGGGATTTTCTGAATACAGATGCTTCCATTATGTTTGAATACAAACAGAGACTGTGCAGACTGTGCGGGAGCTTCTTGCTAAAGATATCCTCCCCGAGTCTTTTGCCAAGCCAACTTATATACACAGATGAGACAAAGAATCATAGAAGTCTCAAATTAGAATTTGGTTGGTCAGGTTCTTGCGACCAGGGGAACCAAATGGGATTGTTAACCATCTGTAAACTATATCTCCTCAGGAAGACAAACCTCTAGTAGGAGTACAGATTATGCTCTTCTGAACTTCAGTACACTTTCTCTTAGAATTATCGAACTGAGACCTTTTTACCCCATCACACCATGACCTTTAAAATGATACCAGTATTTTATATGCATGTGTGGTATGATACCACACATGCATATAAAATTGCAATCTCAGAACAACATATATACATAAGATCATATATATTCAGCAAATACCCAACAGGGCTCAACGCAAATAATTTTTTATACTGGCCCGGTCGGGCCAGTGGTTCAGGTTTTCACTTGCCCGAACATCTCTCACGCTTGCCCCGGGCCACCGGGCAGTCCTTTATGTTGAGCCCTGATTTAAGCCTGAAAGCTTGGAGAAAGGTTTTAGACTGAGAGAATTTGAAGAGTTGAGTTGAAGGGATCAAAGAGGTTGAATGCATGTCAACCGACCCACCTGAGGGTCAAATGCAGATTAATGGCACAAACCAAGGTTTTATTGTTATACAATGTCTCTACCATAAACAAACTTGATTGAAAAAAAGGTGATGGTTTAACATCCGGTCTTACACGAGTTACTATAGTTTGGACCTCTCACCCTTACCTAGGATCAGGTTCTTATGTCCTGATCAGTGCATGACACTCTTCACAAAAGGACAGTCACAAACCTTATGACATTGAGCTTGTTTACATGCACACCAATAATGCGATTATAATGGGATTTTGGCAATACTGCGATTATACCTTACCTCATGTAAACGCAATAATTCGATAAAAATAATGCGATTAAGCTCATAATCGCAGTAAGTATAATCGCATTAAAAGAGGTGGCGTACGCCGTTTATAATCGCAGTATGCGTCCATGTAAACGCTTTAATACCGCACTAACTGAAGTGCGCGTGTGTTTTAGTCAAGCACCTTAAGCACAAATTCGTTTTAAACTTGACATTAGGAAGTTTTACGTGAACTCTGCCAACACGACTCGCTGTCAGCAGTCTGTCTTCATTCAGAAATAGCTCAAATAACACGACATCAGTGTATTAAACCATTAAGGGACATTATAACGATAATTATAACGATAAATATATTAGTGACCACATCATAATGATAACTTCATGCTAATTCTCTCAACGAGCGTGGCATTACCTAATATTGGATATTTCTTGTAATAAAAACTTTTTTGCAATTGTTTACATGTCACTGAATATGTAAATATGCTGTTCTTGCATTTACACAGCGGGAAACCAGCAGATGTCCTCAACTAAATGAATGTAGTAGTTTGTGTAATAATATAATACCTTTTGGCGTAGTCAGTGTGGTAGAAAAGTTTCACAGCATCAGCGCTGGATACCTGAGGTAATTTTATGTTATAAACCTCAGCAATGAATGAGCTTTCTGCTGCATTTTAAGTGCGCGTGCACTTCAAGTTCAAATAGATTTGATTGGCTGTCAATGGTTTATCGTTCATCATGTGCCAAATCGCTATCGTTATATGAACTCTGCTATTATCTATATAAAACGATTTTTAAAACTATATTTTTATATCGTTTTAATGTGAACGCCCTTTACAGGCACTGTCATATTTATATCTTCATCACAGCACCGGATAATGAAATACATCTATAACAACGTGTTTGTCATTTAACTTAAGTAAATTAAAACAGTGGACCATATATGTGAGTTCATCATTTGTGCTCTGCATTGAACTTTGTGTGAATAATCCGAAAATAAAAACTGCATGTAAACCGGAGTGAAGAGGTTAGCTCCAGTCATGTAAACATCTTACTGCGATTAAGACCTTACTCGCATTATTGGAAATAATCGCATTATTGGTGTGCATGTAAATGAGCTGATTGTTGGCATTCATTCCCCAAAGTATCATTTCATGATGCAGCGTCAAGTTACCTCGAAAGGAAACGTCTCGGTTATGACTGTAACCTTGGTTCCTTGACATATGGAACAAGACAAGTCTCATTGCTATAACTCCTTGTGCATGTAGTGTTCACTACATTTTTTATATGTCATCACTCGCCGCCTATAAGACAGGCTAGTTTTACAGATTATTCAGATGCGCCAATGCTGTGGCATTCTTTCCCCAAGTGTAATTTCATGTCGCAATCTCATTCCTTATCTCAGGGAAACAAGGTTACAGTTGTAACTAATTTTTTTTACATATTTGAAAAGTCTTATATCTTCAAAACAGTTTTCAATCAAATAAACTTTTCATTCTCTAGATTATCAGACTGTAGTATTGGAGAAGAAGGTTATGTTGCTTTGTCTAAAGCTGCGAGATCAAACCCATCACATCTGATAGAGCTGGATCTCAGTGGAAATGATCCTGGAGAATCAGGAGTCAAACACATCTATGATTTAATACAAGATCAAAACTGTGCACTCAAGAAAGTCAGGTGAGGATTCTCAATATGATGTCGTTTATAAATCTTATAAATTTAAGTTTGTTTTTCTTTACTATTTAATTTATAAAAGCTTTTTTAAAGCCTTTAAATATGTCATTTTAAGGTTTCAGGGCCCATATTCACAAAAAATCTTAGCTCAAAGAGTTGCTCCTAGTGACAAAATTCTTAGAAATGTGGGCATTTCCCCTTAAAATTTAAGAAAAGATCCTAGTAAAGAAATTAGTAATTCAGAAAGCATCTTAACCATTAAAAGAGGTCTTAAGGTCCAAAATTGTTAGGAGTATCGACAGGGATTTTAAGAGGCCTAAAAGTTTCTTTAGCAACAGGGAAAGTGGATAATACACGAAAAGGAAGACAAAAAGTGTTGCACACAATGCATGACAAAAAGTTAATAACACACAACACATTAGACCATACAGGAATCATGTTTGTGAACGATCTTATAATAGACAACATCTCTGATACAGCACAAAAATGCCATAGTGGCAAAAATAAAAGTAATCACTACATTAACTAAGGTAACAGATTCACAAACTGGTAAAAATGCAACTACTGTATGCAGCAGAGATAATTTTAATTTTTGCCACTTTAATGCCATTAATGTTTATTTTTTGAAATCAGTGTATACCACTAGTCAACTAAGTAAGGGATAATGTAGAGGCAGCCGGTAGTTATTGGGAAATAAGCCCCGACAGTGTGATCAGGACCCGACGCGAAGCGGAGGGTCTTGTATCACACTGAAGGGGCTTATTTCCCGATAACTCCCGCCTGACTCTACATTATCCCGCTTATTACACGGCTACTTGTCACATAAGAAAAAAACTGGACATGAATATGAATTTGAAACATTTTATTGGCATATTTGTTTTAAATTAACATGTTTATCCTTCCGCGAAACTTTGCACAGATGCATAAAATGATCGTAATACCTTATTAAGATCCTCTGCTTCATACTTGTCTGTCTCCATTTTTTCTCTTTTAGCCAGTCTTTGAGAAGTTTTAATGCCCATTCTGTATTTTTTTGTGTGTTGGCTTCGTAGCTGTCATGCTCTATTTTGTCAAGTTCAGTCTCAGTAAGCTCTCTGTGTCTTGTCGTGGTTGTCCAGTGTTTGTCACAAGATGGCGCCAAACAAACAGTAATCTTTATTGGCGCGGAGCGATCTTACTCGTAAAAGTAGTACCGGCTATGCGTTATTATTTTGGAGCGGTTATTATTTGAAAAGAACGAACCTGCAAATGTCTCAACTGACCAATCAGAATCAAGCATTCCAGAGAGCCGTGTAATAAATAAATATAACATGGCAAAGATGAATGCACATTTATACAGCCTTCATCTCTTCTGCATTGTTGGGTTTGGCATATCGCATCTTCCTCTTTACAATACCCCATAGATTTTCTATGGGGTTAAGGTCAGGTGAGTTTGCTGGCCAATTATGAACAGGGATACCATGGTCCTTAACCAGGTACTGGTAGCTTTGGCACTGTGTGCAGGTGCCAAGTCCTGTTGAAAAATTAAATCTGCAGCTTCATAAAGTTTTTTAGCACCAGGAAGCATGAAGTGCTCTTAAACTTCCTGGTATATGGCTGTGTTGACCTTGGACCTCAGAAAACACAGTGGACCAACACCAGCAGATGACAAGGCATCCCAAACCATCACTTACTGTGGAAACTTTAACCTAGACCTCGAGCAACGTGAATTGTGTACCTCTCCTCTCTTTCTCCAGACTCTGGGACCCTGATTTCAAAAGGAAATGCAATTTTTTTATGATATTCTAATTATAAGAATACAGGCCATGATCTTTTTTCAAATCTTTAGAAGTTTGCAATATAATGTCGTTACAGTAAATAATTATTAAACAGATAATTTCAGCTAATATTATCTTCTGTCTCCAGATTATTACAGAGTCCTTCAGCAGAAGAAGCTCATCAGTATCTTAATGGAGTTGTTGGTAAAGAGATTTTACTCCAGAGAGATCTGAATCTGAATGATCATAAACTAAACAACACAAGAGTGAAACAGATCTGTGATCTACTGAAGGATAAACACTGTAGACTCAACACACTCATGTGAGGATTTCATCTTTATTTAAAGTCTCTTAACAAACACAACATCATTTAATATCATGAGTTTGAATGAAGAGGAAATTATGAATTGAAGTGTATTATTGTTGTAATATTTGTGTATTGAAATGAGTTTATGAATGAAGTAAATAATACACACCCATGATAAGAGTGTTTTGTGTATATATAATGTTTGTATTGTGTAATATTTCAGATTAAGTGGTTGTGGTCTAACAGAAGAAAGTTGTTCAGCTTTAGCTTCAGTTTTAAGATCAAAGCCCGGTCTAAAAGAGCTCGACATGAGCAACAATAATCTACAGGATTCAGGAGTCAAGAAACTTCAGGACGGATTACAAAATACAAACTGTCAACTACACAAACTCAGGTAACAACATTACATCGTTCTTCCAGATATATCAATGAAATAATGGATGTGATTGTTAATTTTTCCTTCTCTAGACTCTCAGACTGTAGTATTGGAGAAGAAGGTTATGAATCTTTGTCTAGAGCTGTGAGATCAAACCCTTCACATCTGATAGAGCTGGATCTCAGTGGAAATGATCCTGGAGAATCAGGAGTCAAACTCATCTATGATTTAATACAAGATCAAAACTGTGCACTGAAGAAAGTCAGGTATTTAGAGCTTCAAATATTAACAAATCAGACACTGGTCAGCGGTTGAGTTAAAGACTACAAATCCCATAATTCCAAGCTGCTTCAGAGTGTCATTAAACAACGTCATTGTTATTGATTTGATCTGGCGCCATCTAGCGGCGCCGATAATACAAATTGCATCTTTAATGTCAAACCCTGCTGGTCTTTCCCACAGAATTTTTTCATGACGAATGTGATGTCAGGTATATGAAACTTGAGCCCTTTTCTCACAGACTTTACGTAAAATACACGGGAAATGCATACTGGATTTTTCCAGGATCGTTAGATTTTTGGTTAATTCAAACTGCCAATGATTTGCTGGAATCTGTATGTGCGTTCACACAGATACCATAAAGACCCCAGAAAGACATGTGATGTGTTTAAAGTCCTGCACTTGGTTTTGTGGGTTTTTTCTCCGCAGCGTCTGAAGTTTGCTTATCAATTAATTCTCTCTCCATGAACCACTCGCATGCATTTTTGTTTATGATCAGACTATAAAGGAGCATGTGACACGCCGTACTAGTGTGCTGGTGAATGATCTCAGCTTCAGATTGGATACTTGATGAGCTCCCTTCAGTCCAGTTTGCAGACATTTCCTGTTGTGAATGTTGATCTGCATGTAAGCCCCTTGTTTTAAAGAGCTGAACCATAACTTAATGTTGCCATAACACGTGTGTCCTCACTACCACACCTCTTTACCGGAGCGATCCCAGAACATTTATGGAACGTGTTTGAGTTCACACAGAACCTTTTGTCTGCCAATTTTATGGGTATTGTCTGGGACCAAAGTGCTCTGTGAATAAGGACTTGGTTAAGCTCCATATATTTTCTACTAAACCTGAATTAGATTACATTTGACTACTTTTGCCATCATCCAGTGTAATCTTAAATTTTTTTATTTACTTACCTGATTTCTAACTGGCATTCATTCTGTGACATACAATTTTTTAAGACTGCACTATTTAACTGTGGTATAAATCCCCCGAATACTGGAACCAGTTGTCATAATTTAACCCAAATACTACTTTAGATCAGTGAGAAACATGTGAAGTGATATAACATGACAATAACAGTACAGTATGATGTTGAGATGTAAAGTGATGTTGCTGTGTCTATAGATTATTGAAGAGTGATGCTGCAGAAGAAGCTTGTGTTTATCTGAATGAAGTTCTTGATGTTCATCCATTACTGTTAAAAGAACTGAATCTGAGTGATAATAAACTGGGAGATTTGGATGGAGAGAAACTCTCAGCTCTGTTGATGGACTCTCATAGTAAAGTGAAGAAAATCATGTGAGTTGACTTTTCATACAGTACAGTATAGAACAGACTGTCAGATGATGATGATGATGATGTTTCTTCTGTTTAGACTGAATGATTGTGAGCTGACAGAGAAACAATGTTCAGCTGTAGCTGCTCTTCTCTCCTGTGTGAAAGAGATTGAGATGAACAACAGTCGTCTGATGGATTCAGGAGTCAAACAGATCTGTGATGAACTCAAGAAACGTCAATGTCAAATACAGAGACTCAGGTGAGGAAACATCTATCATCACATCATCATCACATCATCATCTCCAGATACTGAACTCCTCTCCTGATTTGAGTTTTACTCAAACGATTTTGTTACGCATGCCTTTGGGTAAAACTGCATCTTTGGTGAGCGTACTGTACATTTACAGCGAGTGATGGATGACTTTTGGGACTCTACAGAACAGTGGCGGCTGGTGCTAAAAAAAATTTGGGGGGGGGCGCAAACACACTCAAAATCAAACTGTTACTGTAGTAATGCAGTACTCTTAATAGCCATTTCTCAGGTGATGAGTATCATTAGGCTACTACTTAGCTAAAATGCTGAAAATGTTACAGTTGAAATCAAACTCACGAAATAAATGTACTATGAATCTGTAATGAACTAATCAAGGTAATCAATCATACATACATACACACACACACACACACACACACACACACATACAGAGGTTGCGAGAGACTTTTTCAATCTCCGTCATTTTTGATAAACAGCGTTGTAAAGAGTCCGTCACAGTCAGTTATTATTCGTCATATCATGTTTCAATTGTTTTCGTTCACATGTCCATTTCTAATCATAAACCTACAAGACGAGCATACAAGTCAAATGTGTTTATTCATTTGTTTAGAGAACAGATAAACGGAGACCGTGCATCATTTTACCATCACATGAAGCAGATTAATTAATGTTTTTTTTTCTCACAGTGACAGCGGAGGCAATAAAACACGGAGCTTTATGCTGAACAGGCAAATATGAACAAATCAAATAACAAAATATTGCTGCGATTAAAATATCAATAAACATGTACAAATATGAATGGAACTAAACTCATCTGAAACCATCTTGTGTAATAAACGCATGAAGGCAGATTAATGCAGACTCTTGTCATTAGATTTTGTATCTTTACCTTAGACAGGTGTCTTGTTGCAGCGCTCATGTAGTGTTTAACTTCAGCAGCCATGCGCAGACCAATCAGTGTATGACATCAAAATATCGCGAGAATATCTAGAAACCAGGGTGTCATTTGAGCAACACACTGCCACCAACTGGACATACATAGGAATTACATTCTCAAGTTAAGTTGTATGGGCGTTCAGATTTTTCTTTATTCTGCTTAAATTTTCTCCATCAAAGACTTTTCGTGTCTTTTGTGTTCATGTCCTGCACGTCTATCACGCATTCAGACTTTAAAACAGCAAACAGGGAAAAAAATTAAACTCAAGACTTACATGCTATATCCAGCCAGCCAACTCCATTTGCCATGAGAAGTGGTTGGAGCACACAGACTGCCATCATTAAGCTCCGTTGGTCGATCTGGTCCAAGCTTCTTAATCCTTTATTTATTCATCAATTAAATACCTTTTATAGGGTGATTTTGTAAGGATAAAATCATATTTTCCTTCATCTCAAGATATTTCACTTGCTTTCACTGATCTGTACTGTAGCTATCAGTTAACACAGCAATCTCCAACGCGGTTATGAGACTCTGAGAACGATCCAATCACAGGAGGTAAAAAACATTAAAAGCAAGTTTGATTCGCTTACAACATAAGTGGGAGGACTTGGGGCACACCCGAAACCAGCCACTTAGAGCTCAGCCTCAGGTCACATGTTTTTACCCTTTTTCCTGACCTACATAGACACTCATTAGGGGTGCGCCCCAGACACACAAACATGACACACACACAACAAACTCACTTTTGATTTTTAATTGTTTTAAATAAATTATAACATGACTAACAGTGAAATAGTACAACTAAATGATTTTATTTTGTATTAATTTGCCCTATATATTTAACTTTTTGGTAACATGTTAAAGTAGCTTTCCTTTCTGGCCAACTTTAAGGGGGCGGTGCCCCAGCGCCCCCTAGTGACCAGCCACCACTGCTACAGAATGATGTTACATAATCCCCTTTCACACAGACATTACAGAAAATATATGGAAAATGCATTCGGGATTTGTCCTGGATCATTTGATTTTAGGTTAATTCACACTGCCAATGATTTTCTGTAATCTGTGCATGCATTCGTGCTGTAAAGATTCGGTTAAGACATACAATGTGATTAAAGGGCCATTTCATCGGTAGAAACATTAATCTTTATTGAAAGTGGGTCATATTTGTAGTTGAAATGCAACATAAATTTAGAATTTGGTGCCTATTTTACAGAGAAAAGACAGAACGTGACTTAAGGGGGCATTTGTATGGAAAACTAAACCTCCCACAATGCACCACAATGCACAGCTCTGCAAGCCACTCCCATTAATTGGAACACCGCTCAGATATGATATTGTGTACTAGGGCTGTCAAATTTTAATTCGAATTTCGAATATTCGTCGAATGTAAAAAAAATATGCATATTCGAACGTAAAACTTTGCATTCGAATTTTACCTGTGTCAGGATGCTCACGCAACGTGATGATGACGTAACTGACGCGGATTGTTATACAGAGCGTTAGCGGCTCAGCCAACTATGCGGAGCAAGCCAGCGTTATTCATTTGAAAAATAGCAAGAAAAGACAGTGGGGATTACGAGTCGGACAGAATACATATTAAAAGGGCTGTGTGATGCTGCTTTGGTTTTTGGAGCATCAACTGGAATTCAACCGCAAAGTGAAACTAACTGAGATTAATTATTGTCGTCTGCTTCTAAATGCAGTTTCAAAGTTTAAAATAACTGATCAACACGAAAGTGCCATATTTCAGCTGCTTGTTAGCAACATTAAAACCATATGTGCGTCTACAGAGTCCACACCGCATATGAGAGAGTTGCAATGTAACGCCGCGTTGGCTTTATTTAATAACTGACTGGAAACTTGACTTTCACCTGGACATTGATATGCAAGTTTTTCATCAACATTATCTGCGTGAAATATAAACATGATGATCATCTGCCAACTCGACTGTTTCAGCACGTCCTCTATTAATTACGGAGAGTCTGCTTTATTAACGGCTTCACTCTGCGCGTAAGTTAAACATTTCTGTTGTGTACTTTATTACTCGCATATATTTCTACATATTTTCAACCAAGGAACACACAAAATATAATACAAGTTGTTGTGAATAGCGTTTAAGCTTGACAAAATTTAAGTGACTAATGATCTTTCCCACTTATTTTGGCTTAAATAAAGATTAATTCGTTTTCATACTTTATTAGAAACACGTAAATTTATCTACTTATATATTATATAAAATGCCCTATATTAATATGCATTGTCTATGTATGGCATTCGTTTTGTACATTTACAGGTGCACAAATATACTGGTTAATTTTGATTTCATTAAGACACCGTTGTGTTCTGTATTGACTGAGGCTCTGTACATTTTTTTTTTTAAATTTAATTAATGTATGGTACATAAAATAATTTGTAAATTTAGCATTTTGCACTTCCAGATTTCTATGTGCACTTTTGTTCCTTTGCATATGAATTTATGAAATTATGTTTAATTTATTAGTGTTTATAACATTCGTTTTAACAAAAAAAATGCTTTGCATGATTTGTTTATATCATTGGGGCTTTGTGCTGCGCCCTCTTGTGGGCTTTTAGGAGTATTTTCTCCAAGATAAAGTAGGTCTTTATAATTCGAATATAATTCGAATTTTATTATTTTTCAAGGACGAATTTCGAATGTACTTGTTCAGCCATTTTGACAGCCCTATTGTGTACATAAATGCCACATTAGTATAAGAAAGAAAATAAAAACACTCACTTTATAGTCAGACGTCCGTTTATCCTTGCAGGCTTTGGCTGTTGCTTCCAGTTTAGAATTCTAAAATATGTATCCAGGACCCCTCTGTCCATATAAGGTACAAAGCTTGGGTGGTTGGTTCACCACACAAACAAATTGTGTCGTAGGAGCAGGCTTCACTCAGTTTCTTATTTATTTTTGAGAGTGCTTGGCACACAAACGCATCTACCGCACAATATATTTACTCAGCGCCTGTGCCCGTGAGCCGAAACGTGTCTATGAAACAAACACGCTCAAACGCAAAGTACCTCTCTTCCTCAGGACCATTCACCACACAAACGTCTATATCATGATCTGATGCAGAATTTTCGCAGAAACAATCACTCTCTGACAGTTTTTAAAAACTGGTTAAGTACAATATAAAAACACTTAATTATTCTGTTTCATGTAGTACAGACAAGAACAAAGTCCATTAAAAAACTCAGCACTCTAGTACAGTGTTAAGATTAAAAAGAAAGCAAATTAAGTATATACATATAGTCACGGAATTTAACTTTTACCTCTGCCAAAACAATAAAAACAACAAGGAGACTAAATATAAATAAAAGAAACAAATAATAGATTCGTGAGACCAACCCAAAAGAAATAAAATATTATTTTTGACCATCAAACACCGATACATCAGAGCCAGCGGAAAATTATAGGATTGTCTGAGATGAGTATGTGGTCAGCGGGGTCAGTGAACAATGACGCCCACTGGTAGCGCCTGGAACTCACATGTCCAAATTTTTCTAAGCAAATGTTTAATATGGTGCTATCTTTAATCAACTGCAGATCTGAAAATTAAACTTATATATTCTTACCTAAACTTATCTTATAACTTAATTTTTTGACCCAGAAACATTAATAATTAGAAACAGCTATTACATCTATTGAGTTATTATGACATTCAAAACAGCTAAAAGGTTTACCTGTCATTCTGAGCTTTAAATCCGCTGCGGAAGAAAGTAGTTACTCACTAAAGAGGCTTTTAAAATAACTCTGTTGTTGTTTTCTAGTTTTCTTTTTTCAAACGCGGCATCGAAACTGTTGTATAAAAGCAAGATCTCTATGTGAGTTATGTAATATAGCTCTATATCATCACGGCTGTGATGGCCTTCTCTACTTGTGCCTCTGGCCTAATCACAGCCGTGATGATATAGAGCTATATCACACTCATACTCCAGCCATATTGCTTTAGTAAACCCTTACAGAATGATAATAAATGCTATGTTATTTTTAAAATAAAAGTGTTATTTCTTCTTTAGACTCTCATGCTGCAGTATTGGAGAAGAAGGTTATGTTGCTTTGTCTAGAGCTGTGAGATCAAACCCTTCACATCTGATAGAGCTGGATCTCAGTGGAAATGATCCTGGAGAATCAGGAGTCAAACACATTTATGATTTAATACAAGATCCCAAATGTGCACTCAAGACTGTTAGGTGAGTTTTTTCAAAATGCGTTAATTGTTTAAATGTGTCCTTTTAAGGTTTCTGTTGTTTAGGGCCCGTATTCTTAAAGTTTCTTTAAATTCTCTCAGTGAGCTCCTAATTTAGTTTAAAAACTTCTATGTAGGAGTCTTCGCTTAAGAGCAATTCAGGACCAATCTGAGAGCAGCTGAGCAAGGAAAATACTAGAGACCAACCGATTTATTGTTTTATTTGATATATTGATATGCAGCTGATATTAATATTGTTTTACAGAACAGAAATGCTTTTGAATGATCTAAGTATTTGTTGTTGTTTGCTACTGGCGACCCAGGTCACTCGCTGTAGTGACGCCAGCTAATCATTCACTTCAGTGTTCAGTCAGTGGTCTCTTGTTCAAGCGGCAACGGTCAAGCGGTGTCTTCACAACATTTTTACACCTGGTATTAAAGGCAGGATAGGCAGGAATTATCTAAAAAAAACTTTTTTACAGATTTGATTAAACTGTCTTTATATACCAGTACATAAGTAAAATGTAAGTACTCTGAAAAAGAGAGTATAAAAATCGAGTGTCTGTAGACCTCTCACCAATGTTTTAAACACAGCTCATTTTTCCATTCACTCCACCCCCTCCCTTCTGGATTTCTTTTAAAGCCACGCCCCTAAAACACAGGAACGCGAGACACCGACAGCTTTGCTGGGAGAAGGATTTACCTCAGACAAGCGGAGAGGAAGGAGCGCGGTGCATGTAATAACATCATGTCACAATCACATGTAATAATACACCTAACTTTATCACTATGAATATAAACAAATAGGATGGCTTTTAGTACTCACTATTAAGCCAGTGTTTTGCATGGAAGAGTTTCCGTGATGAAAGCATTGTTGACTCTGATGAGGACTACACTCCGCAGACAATACCGCTACCGCATCATCGACTCAATGAAAAGCCACGCGATATTTACTCTCGTTTGATTGCTTCGTTTATTCCTTTGTTTGCCTTCGCTGACTGCATATGTAGGTACTGTGAGTTCTGAATGCTATTTCTCTGCCATACTTTTGCTCTTCCTAGAGTGCCTCGTGCACTTTCAAATCAATCGGGTGTGCGCATGTGTGGGCAGATCCTGTAGCAACAGGGGTGTGCCATGGTCGCGAGAGAGAGTGATAGTCGCGCAAGCCAATCATTTGTTTTGTCCTGAATGGAAATAATGAGCTGTGTTTAAAACAGTCGTGAGAGGTCTACAGACACTCGAGTTTTATACTCTCTTTTTCAGAGTACTTACATTTTAATTATGTATTTGTATATAAAGACAGTTTAAACAAATTTGTAAAAAAGTTTTTTAGATAATTCCTGCCTATCCTGCCTTAAAAAGACGTGTTTTGGTCGATCGGATTATAAGTGGATGAGAGAGACACATTCGCGTTTACACTTGGTGTTTTTATCTGTTTTTTGGCCACTTGCGAGTTGTTAACACAAGCGGGAGAAATTACTGAGGCAGAGAACTGACACGTTTATACTGATGGGCTTATTACTGAACATGCTCAAAAGGCTTTCTCAGATATTTCAGAGCAATTGATTAAATATGAGCCAAAGAGGGCAAATGAGCCAAATGTGCCAAAGAGGGCGCACGTCACTCCTCTCTTTGTCAAGTTACACTGGCTTCATATAGCAGCTCGCATAAAATGTAAGTCTCTGCTCCTGGCCTTTAAAACCACCACTGGGTCAGCACCCCCTTACCTTCACTTACATCAGTATAAACGTGTCAGTTCTCTCAGTTACAAACTGTATACTTGAGCTGTTACACACACCAATAACATTGTAACATTTAAAAATGGCAAAAAACAACAATGCATCTGTTCTAAACAGTTACCTTATGCCTCAAATAAGACTTGAACAAAGCTTGTATTATAATTTTTATCATTATTTATAAGGTGAAGAACAGGTTTTACACACCAGCAGCTACAGTAAACCAAAAATAACGACAGATCATTGAAACCGTTAACTCGAGAAAACAGCTATACTGTTAAATGATTCTTCTGTTTTTTTAAGTAACGGGACTCTAAAATATAATGAATGACAACTATAGCAAATTACGACATAGATTTCCATTGATTTCTTAAAGCTGTTACCAGAGGCGATTCTAGGGTCTATGGGGGCCCCAAGCAGAAAATTCCCTGTGTGCAAGAAGTGTGCAATTTTATCTATACAATATCCTTTGCTTAAGCCACTATTCTACAGTGCAATAGTTACTGCGAAAGATACATATAATCCTCATCATACCTAACATTATTAACATGTTTGGATGCATAACATGTTTGGAAATAATGACAGCAGAGAAATATTTTCTGCATTATACAATGATAGCAATGATTAATAACTTATTTTTACAAGAATATTTTAAGAAACCAGTCATTTTATGACTGCTACTAAATAATCTCAGTTCTAGTTACTGCTTACTGTTATGTAAGTTAGTGTCCTAGACCTAGAGTTAAATATTAGTAAACTAAATATTAATTTCATATCTGAAAATACAGAACAGTATAACACATACATCTGTTGATTTTCTCAACAACAATGCAATTCTATAGACTTGACAAAAAGGTTTCCCTGAGATTTTTCCTCTAATGTTTGAGACCTGACAGGGTGAGGATGTAGTTTGTCTTACCTCCCTTAATGAACTCATCATCTCTCATTTCTTCTTCCCTTTCCCTGCTTTGCACAAAACATTTCTGATGTATATCTACAGAGCCAATAATGATCGAGTCAAAATAAGATTAGCATTGTTATTTAGAAACTTCCTTTAGTCTCGTCATGTTTTCATAAGCTAACTCACTCGCGTGGCGTCTTTTGAATGCGGTTGTGCGCGAATGAACGCAAAGACGCGCGCGGACATGAATATGTGCGTGCACGCGTCAATGCGACTACTTCGTCGCTTTTACAAGCGTAAATTGGGTAACTACATTGCATATAGATCCGTTTTTGCCGCGATTGTCTTTGTAAATGATTGCACTAGTTAACTGTTAAAATTTAAACTTAAGATTTACACCAGAAGATTTACACTTGGGCACGTGCCTGACTGGAGCTGGACCGGGCACATGAAACCACATGTGGGTACAGAGGGCTGCTCACTTTAGCGCCTTTTATATGCGGTTAAATTGTTTTAAATCACTTGAGTGTTATCATTTGCAAGCCTTTGAAACACGTGCATATGATAAAGTTTTCCTATTTAAATTTGCGTATTAATCAGGCAATCACATGCGAGCCAAACAGTGGGTTGTGATCCATACGGATCAACTGCGACATCACGACTGAACCATACAACGTCACCCATTCGCTACGTTCATTTTCAAAACTGGCAAGTTATCCAGCTGGGTTGGATTTTGACTGGGCTAAGCCAATGTCAATCAACATTCCATCCAATCGGAATTTTGATATGCAGTCATGTTGTTCATCTACCGGGTGTAGCTGGCCATCCGAGAAACAAACTCGGGGGCCCTCTAGTGGCTCGGGGCTCCAAGCAGTTGCCTGCCTTGCCTGTTGACAAGGTGCGCCTCTGGCTGTTACAAGGTGAGAAGCTCTAATATACATATCTGGACTAGTTTAGCCTTCGTTGCATTTCTGTTTTATTAGAATCAACTATTCTCGGCTGCCTAAAAACCTTTTCTTGGCATATTGTGTTACAAAACATTGGAGTGTAACCAATCGAATTTCTAGTTTATTTTAATTAGCTTATACGGGCTATGTTACTTAAAACAGCTTATATGGGCTGACTTCGTATTAGAATCCTAACACAAAACAGCAGAGGTGTAAAGTACTTGAGTAATTTTACTTGATTACTGTACTTAAGTATTATTTTTGGGGATTTTTACTTTACTTGAGTACAATTAAAAATCAATACTTTTACTTTTACTTAATTACATTTTTTAAGAAAAAGTACTTTTTACTCCTTAAAATTTTATTTACAGTCAAAAAGTACTTTTAGTATTTTAGAGATCTTTTTCCCTTGCTCTATCAAACCAATTGAATTGCGCTGATGGCCAGTTTAATTTAAATGTTATTTATTCTGAAGCCTTTGGACCACACTAAGGAATTGGCCAACAGTTCATCTAATGATAAAGATTTTTTCGCTTCTTTGAAACCGTCAACACATGAAGTGTGACACGTCTCCTGCTGTTTGAAGCCTCTCTATCAAGATAATACCTTGTTCACACTGTCAGTCCAAATCTAATTTTGGTGCATATCTAATTTGACAGACTCACTGTCCACATTGTGTATCACAACTCTGTTCAGAATTTGTGTGTCCTATAGCTGTTTTCCAAATTATCTGTTTCTATGGCAATGACGTCGCGCTGGCACGACAATCTGCCTCGACGTCTGACATGTTTTATGTGACGTGACAGCATGATGTAACCGAAAAGCTACACAAATGCGATCAGGGCGGTTAGACTGAAATGGATTTCCAGAAATGCGATTTGAAAAGGATTTCAAACCACCTCTGGATGTAGCCTGAAACGGATTAGAAAAAAACAGATTTCATGTGTTTTCTTAGCCGTTCACACGTTCTAAATGTGATTGGATTCCTATCGGATATGCACCAAAATCAGATTTGGACTGACAGTGAGTGCGTTTACATGCACAGAATAAGCGGATAACTATCAAAAATCTGCTTATTATAGAAAACTGTTTTCATGCGTTTACATGCAAATCAATAAACCGGTTATGCAGACAACTGCGTTTACATGGTACTTGGAGAATTATCAGTTTTCTCGCAGGCAGTGACGTCACCACCTATAGTACATAATAGTCAATCAAAAAGCCAACGGCATATCTGTCTTAAGCTGTACTGTTGTATCTCTTCTCGTGTCTACAGAACCTGTAAATTTAACATGAGTTTTTTTTTCACAGTTTCTCTGCCAACTGCTTTAGTCGAGCGGAGACTTTTATGCATTTCTTTGCGCTTACTTCCGCGTGTGACGTTTATCTTTCATACGCGGAGACATGCGCACATGGACAAAACCGTGAGAAAGCGGGTTAAGGTGTTTACATGCCACGCGAAATCAGCGTAATGAGCAAAAAACTACCTGTGCCGATTTGGAATGTGCAATAAACCAATAAGAGTCTCATCTCTCATTCCCTTTACAAGCCAGTTGCGCTGGCGCCATCCCGATTCCATATTTTGGCAGAATTTGTAAACTAAAAAACTAAGCGGAGGAAGAAGACCACCAGTTTAAGATTGATATTAAAAAATTGCGTTGTTTTTATTTGTAATGAAATTGTTATTTTTTGGTATTAAAACATTTAAAAGTCGTTTTCTTTCAGTCATGGAAGTAAAAATAGCAGGCTTTTAATTGCTGTAAATGTATTGATAGCCCAGATGATCAGTGTTATCTCAAAGAATATTTTACAAATATGCAAGAAAAGCTTTGTACTTTAAAAATAATTTAATTAGTAGCCTAATTTGTTGGTATTTGAAGAGTTTTGTTGCAAAACGAGATAATTCCGTTTTTTTTCTCCAGAAATCTTGTTTTTTCGTTGTGCATTCCAATTAATATAAATTCAACTGCAGTTGGTTTGTTTTGATTTAAACCTTCATAACTTAAAAAATACAGCTAAGTAGCACCATAAAACAAAATAATAACATGATAACATAATAATTAAGTTAAAAACAGAGTTATCTCGTTTTGCAACGAAATTCTTCATTTAAACCTTTAAAAGTCGTTTTCTTTGCAGGCTTTTAATTGTTGTAAATGTATGGATAACATGATCGGTGTAATCTCAAGAAAAGGTTTGTACTTTAAAAATAGTTTATTTGTAACAAACAGGAGATAAATCATTTATAAACGCGCCGTTTCAGCACTAGAACAGCACCGTGGGTGTTTTGAAATTTAAGCATAAAATGAAAACGGTTCTCATCTCATCATATCCACAGGTACAAAGTCATCATATAGAATAAATCTGTGGGGTAGCATGAAATAAATTCTAAATAAATGCAATATTTGCATTTGTTTAAAGCAAAACATTAAATTACTTACCAGGCTACAGGTGAAGCAGCTTTATACGCCTTCTAACGTCTCATAATCGGTCCTCATTTATGTCCAAGACACTCAATAATAATCTTTTTAAACATTTTACCATTTTAATCCTTTGATTTTTTTATTTTAAACGTTTGTGTGCTGCTGCGCATCCATGTGATAAGCAAATGCGCGTTGTCATCCCGTTTATAGGCGCATATTACTAACGCGCTCATTAAATAACAAAAACAATATTGCTCCATTGACTTTAGAGCAGGTTTTAGTTGGTCAGTGTTGTAGTCCATTTTATTTGCCTCAAAATAGCAACGCAACAATGCGCCTGAACACAACCCGTTTTCAGACCAGAAGGCTCATGGGCGCAAAAGTGGGCGCAAATGTTATCTGCAAAGACTTTTATTTTTTAGCTGCTGAACCAACACCTCATGTTCAGAATCCTCAACGGTGATGTTAAAGGGGGCACCAGCAAGCTGTAAAGTCTTCTCACCGAAGGTCTTCGTGACCTTCATTCTAAGACAATGAAGCAGCGCAGCTCTCATTATTCCTTACATGGCAGCCTTAAACCGGGTGTTCATTTCCATGATGTGGGGTGTAGGAGGGGAGAGGAGGCTGTTCGAAATGCGCTATTTATTGCACTACTGTTTACAAAATTAACTTATTTCTTATTATAATAGCAAACAAGAGTTTTAAAAAAAAAGATTTATTTTATAGGTCAAGTATTGTGATAATTGCAACATAATTTACTCATTAGGATAACTAATAGGCCTTACTGGATAGGCAGGTGGGTGGGCCTAGCTGACAGGTCCAAGGCCCACCCATAGCTACGCGACTGGTGTAAACTGCATTTATAGTAAGGAAGTGCACATATGCAGATATCATAGCAAATAGCAGTAAATACACACACCTTGCTCTCTTGTGAAGTTCACTCCGCATTGTGAGACCGTGGATTGAAGAAGGCCTAAAACTCAGAGTAAAGACTGGGCGGAGCTAAGAGGGCTCAGCTTAAGGGGGTTGCGTGTGTGGCACAGTCCTTGGCTGGGGCCTTCAAAAGTTTATGGGCCCTTAGAATTGTCCTAACTCCCCCCCCCCCCCCCCCTTACGGTGCCCCTGAGTACATTACACATGAGATCAGTATGTTTTCAGTCAAGCATTGCCATAGTTGCTAACTAATTGGTGAATTACTGATAATATTCTGTTAATGTATATAGTGTATTCTAAAGTATGGTAAGGTAAAGTGGTCTAATAGAAATAATACTGAGACCATGTGATCCCACACAAATCATGGGTCTGGCATGATCCTGCCTCAATACTAGATTAAAACAGGGTGTTATGATCAGGCACACTAACCACAACACAGAAAGGACCGCAAAGTCGATTGGACTCGTTTATCTAAGGGATTTATTAAACAACTACATAACTGACAATCAAAACAGAAAATAGGAGTTTAACTACAACGAAATTGAAATTGAGGCAGGAAGATCAATCACAGGCGTGGTAGTCAGCTCCAGCCTCCATCCACACGAAAGGTTTTAAAGGGTGTCCCTCCGCCCACTCGTTACAGATCACACCTGCACACAATAACAAATGAAGAACACACTGCCAAGCAGCCAATTATTAGAAAAATAAACAGAGCCCCAACATGTAATGGAGGGACGTAACACACCCTCAAACCAAAATGTTGACTCCAGTCTTCATAATTAAATGACAACACACACAATACCATACACAAACAAACAAACACACGACCATACAGTTACCCATTAACTGTAGACATGAAAATACTAAACTAAGGTACCCTAGACAAGGCGTCTGCCAAGACGTTGTCAGAGCCACGGATATGCTTAACCTCGATGTTAAAAGGCTGTAGAATCAAACTCCACCGCATCAGGCGCTGATTGGTATTTCTCATGCGGCTAAGGAACTTCAGGGGGTCATGATCACTATAAACAATCGTTCTATCTGAAGCACCCAGATATACTTCAAAGTGTTGGACCGCAAGAACAAGGGCTAGCGTCTCCTTTTCGATGGTTGAGTACCACCGTTGATATAAGTTAAACTTCTTAGAGAAGTAGCAAACGGGGTGATGGACATTCTCAACATCTTGAAGAAGAACAGCGCCAGCACCTTGATCACTAGCGTCAACCATTAAAAAAAAAGGTGTCTCAAAATCAGGTGCAGCTAACACAGGAGCTGAAATGAGTAATGCCTTTGCATTCTCAAAGGCGCTCTGACAGTATTCAGACCACTCATATACAACCTTTGGACTAAGTAAATTAGTCAGTGGAGCTACTACAGATGAAAAATTCCTGCAAAAACTACGGTAGTAGCCCACCATACCAAGAAATCTGCGCAACTCACGACGATCAGCAGGGGGAGGGAAACTACAGATAGCAGACACTTTAGCCTCCAAAGGACGCACCTGGCCACCTCCTACTACTCTACCCAAGTAAGTAACTGTTGCTTTGCCAATCTCGCATTTAGCTAAATTAATGGTCAAATTGGCTGCAGAGAGTCGACAAAACAGTTCTCGGATCTGCTGAACATGCTCTGGCCATGATGCACTATAAAGGACCACATCGTCCAAATAGGCCTCACAACCAGACATGCCAGACAACACTGTATTTATTAACCGCTGAAATGTTGCGGGAGCATTACGCATTCCAAAAGCCATGACGTGGTAATTCAGAAAGTCGTCTGGGGTAACAAATGCAGATATTTCTCTTGCACGACTAGTAAGGGGAACCTGCCAATAGCCTTTCAGCAAGTCAAACTTACTAACAAAAACCGCAGAACCCACGTGATCAATACAATCATCCAACCTAGGCAAAGGATGACAGTCAGGTCTAGTAACTGCATTAACACGCCGATAATCTGTACAAAACCTAAACGTACCATCAGGCTTTGCCACCAAGAGACATGGAGAACTCCATGCACTCATGCTAGGCTCTGCAATGTTATTTAGAAGCATATACTGTACTTCCTTCTTTAACACAGCACGTTTCAAAGGATTTACCCTGTATGGATGTTGTTTTATTGGTGCTGTTGTTCCAACATCAATGTCATGCTCAATGACATGAGTTTGTTTTGGAACATCACTAAACAACTCTCGAAATTGATGAACAACGTCCAAAATGTCAGCCTTCTCAGAGTCTGTGAGGTGTGGGAGGTGATCAGCTAAGACTGAGAGCATTTCAGTGTTGTTAAGACGACCCTCAATTAGAGCACGAGATGGATTATTTTCAATTTCATCACTCTCTTCCACCACAACAGATAACAGCACGGATTTATCACTTGTCGACCCCGATGAATCAGATTCCAGCTCAGCTGAAAATGAAACTGAAGAAGCGGAAAGAGAAGTACGCTCAAAATAAGGCTTCAACATATTAATGTGACCGAGTCGCTTTTGCTGTCGTCGATCTGGAGTGGCGATTACATAATCGCGGTCAGAAACTTTATGCACTACCACATATGGACCACTAAAACGGGCTTGTAGCGCAGATCCAGGAATGGGACGTAACATAAGTACTTTATCACCCACTTTGAAGTGTCGATCTATAGTCTTACGGTCGTACCAGCTTTTCATCTTATCTTGTGCTTGCTCAAGATTTTCATGGGCCAACTCACGGGCTCTGTGTAAACGAGAACGAAAATTTGACACATAACTCAAAATGTCTTTTGCAGGGAGATCACTTAAAAACTGATCTTTTAATACAGCCAACGGACCTCGTGGATTGTGTGCAAAAACAAGATCAGCGGGACTAAACCCAAGTGACTCCTGTCTCACCTCTCTACAGGCAAACAGCAACCAGGGAACTGCATCTACCCAATCCTTACCGGTCTCAAGGCAATATGCGCGCAACATCCCCTTCAGAGTTTGATGATAACGTTCCAGTGCCCCCTGGCTTTCAGGATGATAGGCACTGGAAACATTATGTTGTATGCTAAGCTGTTTCAAAACA
This sequence comes from Misgurnus mizolepis, assembly GCA_025389145.1. Taxonomy (NCBI): domain Eukaryota; kingdom Metazoa; phylum Chordata; class Actinopteri; order Cypriniformes; family Cobitidae; genus Misgurnus; species Misgurnus mizolepis. The sequence goes on from JAIFKI010000021.1 coordinate 1,767,038, forward strand.
CGGGTGAATACGCGAGACATGAAATTCGATCCACGATCAGTTTGGATGATTTTTGGCAGACCAAACACAGAGAAGAATTTTAGCAGTTCCTTTAACACAACTTTAGCGGAAATTTTTCGTAGAGGAATAGCCTCCGGAAAACGAGTAGATGCACACATCATTGTTAAAAGATATTGATATCCACTCGTGGAACGCACAAGTGGACCAACAATATCAACAATGACATGATCAAATGGCGGGGCCACCACAGGGATGGGATACAGAGGAGCAGGAGAGATTTTCTGGTTGGGTTTACCAACCAGCTGACAGACGTTACAAGTTTTACAGAAGCTAACTACATCCCGCTTCAACCCTGGCCAGTAAAAGTGTTGGCTAACACGATTTAATGTTTTGGCAACCCCCATATGACCAGCTACACAGTCATGGGCTACACTCAAAATTTTATCCCTATATTCAACTGGCATCACAATTTGATAAACAGAGTTACCATGGTCAGGAACATTGTAAGGCCTCCACTTCCTCATTAAAACACCATCCTGAAAGAAAAAACATTGTGGTTCTTTATCAATGTTAACATCAGATAAGGCAGAACGAGATAGAGAGACTAAAGACATATCTGCTTTTTGAGCAGCAATCAATTTTGTGCGTGACAAGCACGCAGACTCCGTCATAGTTTTATTAATCTCCTTATCAGGCCCAGATAGATCAACAGCAGATGACTCAGGAGATTACTCAGACTCAAGATTCACAAAGAAAGAATCAGACAACTCATATTCAGCAGGAGAAAAGGAGCGCCCTCCTTTCTTCACCATAGCACGAGTAATCGCGCATGCGGGAAACACATCTGGATTTTTCTCTACACACTCATGCTCTACTGTCTTGCCAGGTATAGTAACAACTTGAGGAAGAACTTCCGTATTTACTCGGTTCCACACATTACCACCTGCCAAATCATTGCCCAAAATAAAGGACACGCCAGGAATGGGCAAAGATTCACGAACACCAACCACAAAGCGGCCGGTGACTACACCAGATTTTAAAATGATTTGGTGAAGTGGAACAACAGTAACGCCCATCTCAAAGCCACGAACTAATACACTAGTGCCATTTTCTGTTGTTTGAGACAAAGGTAAAACCCCATTTAAAATAAATGATTGTGCAGCGCCGGTGTCACGCAAAATGCGTACAGGAATTAAACTATCACCATCCTCACACAATGACACAAAACCATCACTAATGAAAGGTTCATAGCCGGTCTTCACGTCACTTAAAAATTCAGGACAGGGCGAAGCAAAATGTGGAGATGCTTTAATCAACCCAAAGCCTTTCGCAGCTTGCTTTTTCTTCAACACTGGACAGTCTGCCACAAAATGCCCAGGCTTCTTACAATAAAAACAAGCCTGCTCTGAACTACTAGAAGAATGAACAGCAGCATAACTGGAATTTGGAGATGAACCTATAGGTTTATATCGTTCTTTAAAGATACGATGGGTCAAAACAAATTCATCTGCCAAAACAGCAGCTTCATGCAAAGAATCGACTTTATGTTCATTAAGGTAAGTAGCTACAACATCGGGCAAGCAGTTTTTAAATTCTTCCACAAGAATTAAAGCTCGCAACTTTGCCTGGCTGTCTACTTCACTTGACGAACACCATCGATCAAACAAAGCCTCCTTCTCACGAGCAAACTCGATATAAGTCTGCTGCTCAGTTTTCTCACATCGGCGAAAGCGCTGTCGATAAGCTTCTGGAACTAATTGGTAACAATTAAGAATAGCTGCCTTAACCACACCATAGTCTTTACTTTGCTCAAGTGAAAGTGAAGAGTACACTTCTTGTGCCCTACCAGTTAACACTGACTGAATTAACAAAGTCCATACTTCTTTTGGCCAATTTAAAGTTGACGCAACTTTCTCAAAATGCGGAAAATATTTTTCCACGTCTTTTTCAATGAACGGTGGTACAAGCCTAATATTTTTGCTCACGTCAAAAGACCCTGTGTGAATGAGATCAATATTTTCCTGTCTAGCTTTTAAATCTAAGCGTTTCATTTCCAATTCATTCTCAGAGACCTTTAAACGCAATGACTCTCTCTCATTGTCTAACTCTCGCTCTCGAATAGAAAGCTCTTTCAACCGAATAGTATCCCTCATATCAACAGGAGGTAAAACCCTCTTCTCTACCAAAAATGGTAAGAGAACAGTTTTAATGGTTTGTTTGAGACGTTTTTCGGAAGCGGACAATTCAATCTCATAAAAAGTAGCCAATTCCAAAAGTTGCTCCTTTTTAAGATTATTAAATGCCTCTACAGAAGGGTTTTCAACAAACTCCGGAGCTATAGACATGATTAATATAGTAACTCAAAATAAAGAAAACTAAATACTACAGGCTGCTACATAACTACAGGGAAAACTAGAAACGAAGTGATCAAAATCCCCAAAATGAACACAAAACTTTAACATAAGAACCACGCCACAATACTGACAAGCTGAGGAAAAGTTAGACACAAAATGGGCTAAAACCCCAAAAATCACTGCAGCCAACAAAAGTCTAAACTCGACCTCAGCCTGTTTAAACACCACTTTATGTGGTGCATTATTAAATCACTTAAACGACAAAATAAGCAAGTACCAAAAGACTGGGAGATTCACTGCCACACCCCAACCCCTACTTACCTATCCAAAAAAAATCTAAACTTAGCCTCACTAGTCTTCAGTGGATCCCCTACCCGGTGTACATTAAACGTTAAGCTCGTGAGGACATAGTAGACCGATTACGCAGTCTACCACAACCCCCGAAACGTACCGACTAAGGATACCACCAAAAATAATGAAACTAAAATAATAAAGTGGCAGACTCTATGTCTGCCCGATGACTTACTTATTGAGGTGCACGCTCCTCTACCCAGAAAAAAAATATATGGTACTCACCACAAGTCGCTCACCACAAATTACTTTCTACCCCCAAAAAAAACAAACGGACGAGCTCCCAATTGTTATGATCAGGCACACTAACCACAACACAGAAAGGACCGCAAAGTCGATTGGACTCGTTTATCTAAGGGATTTATTAAACAACTACATAACTGACAATCAAAACAGAAAATAGGAGTTTAACTACAACGAAATAGAAATTGAGGCAGGAAGATCAATCACAGGCGTGGTAGTCAGCTCCAGCCTCCATCCACACGAAAGGTTTTAAAGGGTGTCCCTCCGCCCACTCGTTACAGATCACACCTGCACACAATAACAAATGAAGAACACACTGCCAAGCAGCCAATTATTAGAAAAATAAACAGAGCCCCAACATGTAATGGAGGGACGTAACACAGGGACAAATGGCAGTATGACAATATGAATTATATATTTTATGTATTTTTATGTACCATGCTGTTAATGTCAAACTTGTATTTGTACTTTTTCACAGACAGCAATTATTTGATCAGTTTTAACACTGAAGCTAGATGCGTCAGATTTCATCTTAATATCCAACTTTATTCATTACAGCGAGATGGTCTTTCTGCTGGGCCTTAGGCCTGTCGCACCTCCTACGGTGCCTGGAGGACTATGCATGGCAGAGGCGTCCTCTTCCCTGAGGCAGGCCTAAACCTGGCCGCATACCACATGGCTTTGCTGCAGGGTCTTCAGCTGGGGACCACCACTCATTAACGTTTCGCCCCTTGACCCAGTACGTCTCCTGATGGCGGGGCGGTGACCAGGGACGTCTCCCTGACACCCCCTGCAGCAAAGCCTAATTGATTCTCCAAGCCTTGTCTCGTCGTCTCAGCCAGAGCCAGTGGCTTGCTTTCTCTGCTTCCTCAGAGAGCTCCTTGGTGGATCTACTCAGTATGGCTCCCCGTTGTCCCAGGTCCCTGAGCAGGCATGAAATTGATCTGCCCACAAAGCCTCTGGCTCCCATTTCCACCGGGTACAACCTCACACTCCATCCGCTTTCTCTACACTCCACGACCAAGTCTGTGTACTTTGCCTTCTTCCTCTCATATGCAGCTTCCAGTCCCTCCTCCCATGGCACTGTCAGCTCGATCAGTATCACTGACTTTACAGCTACAGACCACAGCACTACATCTGGTCTTAATGTGGTGCTGCATATCTCCTGTGGGAAATAGAGTTGCCTTCCCAGATCTACTTCCATCTTCCACTCCGCCCCTGATGTTAATAACTTGGCGGGTGGTCTCTTGCTGGTATGCCTTGCGGATTCTCCCTGCCTGAGGAAGTGGATCCTGGATCGGCTCTGTGTTGGACTTTGCTGGTTTGCCTCCTGCCGACATTTCTCCAGCACCTCTGCCAACTTCCTGAGCACTTGGTCGTGCCGCCATCTAAGCCGACCTTTTATCAGCGCTGTTTTACAGCCTGATAAAACATGCTGGAGTGAGACGTTGATGGTCCCACAGAGATCACAGGATTGTTCTGTTCCAAGCCATTGGTGGAGGTTTTTTGGGCACGGGAGGGTGTCGTATGTTGCCCTGATGAGGAAACTGAGCCGAGCCTGTGGCAGTTTCCAGAACTCTGCCCAGCTGATTGCTCTGCTCGCGATGCCCTCCCACGTTGTCCACCGCCCCTGCTGCCCCTGTGTCACAGACCTTACTCTGAGCTCCTCCTGCTCAATCCTGGTGACCTCTGCTACCACTAGGTCCTTCCTCTCCTTCCTACTTGCCTTGGACCATAGAATTGTTGGCTCGCTCCATCCAAGGCCTGCCCGCCCTGTCTGGACCATGCCCACAATTTGTTGATGTTGTAATCTTCCAATCACCTTCTGCACCTCCTCCTTCGCCCTCCATTTCCTTCCAGTCTCAACTCTGGCATTTGCGTCAGCCACTGTCCTGTCGGTGGAGTCCCTTAATTCCATCACCAGCCTTGCCTTCTCCTGCCTATAGCCCAAGGTAATGGATTTTAGGGTTACTGGAGTGCATTACATCCATACAGACCAGCAGCCGAAAAGCATCGTGGTAGGCCGAGCCATTTGCGGATGAAGGAATTGGCTTTTGCCTCCATCCGGCTTACTGCTGATGAGGTAACTTCACACAGCTTCAGAGGCCACATCACCCTTGGGTACAGGGTGAAGTGATAACACCACACCTTGTACTTTCCAGGTAACTGGCTAGCGTCGATCTTGGACAGGCCTTCTAGGAGCTGCTGAAGGATGATTTTCCCCATATCTTTGTCTGAAAGACCAGATGTGTACAGTTTTCACAAGCTTCGGATAGGCTGATCCACGATGTGGGGGATGTCTTCCCCGCTGATAGTGAAGGTGACTCTGTCATTTCTCTCCCCCTTTCTCAATGAGAGGCTCCTTGACTTCTGCGGCTTGAACTTCATTCTGGCCCAGGTGATCAGCTCATCTAGCCTCTTAAGCAGCCTGACTGTACATGGGGCAGTTCGTAACAAGCAGGTAATGTCGTCCATATAGCACCTTAAGGGTGGGAGCCTCTGACCTGCAGGCAGCCGGACCCCACCCACCACCTGCCTAGCCCCGATCAAGATCACTTCAAATGCTGCCACAAAGAGGATTGGAGAAATGGAACATCCCATTGCGATCCATACTTCCAGTTGTTGCCAGCCAGTAGTGACATTCTTCAGTGCAAAGCACATGTACATTTCCTGGTAGTAGTTCATGATCATGGTCCTGATGTTGTCTGGGACGTAGAAGAATTCCAATGCGTGGGCTATCAGCAGGTGTGGCACTGACCCATAGGCATTAGCTAGATCTAGCCATATGACATGCAGATCTGTCTTCTCCCTTTTACCCGTCTGGATCTGTTCCCAAATCATGGAAGCATGTTCTACACAGCCAGGGAAACCTGGAATCCCGGCTTTCTGACAACTGGTATTAATGTAGTTGTTCTCTGTGAGGTAGGTGGTCACTCTTCTTGCCATCACCGAGAAGAAAATTTTCCCCTCCACATTCAATAGAGCTATGCTTCTAAATTGCTCAATGGTCTTAGCGTTCTGTTGTTTGGGAATAGCAACTGCCACTGCCCTCTGCCACTCGGATGGTATGGTCTGCTTATTCCATGTGGTTCTCATCAGGGTCCATAGCAGCTTCACCACTCCTGGGCAGTGCTTATACAGTTTGTAAGGTATCCCATTCGGGCCTGGTGCTGAAGCAGATCTTGCCCGCTGGATCACCTGCTTGATCTCGCTGAACTTTGGTGGTGATACATCAAACAGGGGTGATGGTTCTGAAGGTCTAGGCACATAACCTGGTGAATCTAGGGGTTTATTCCTTGCTGGGTCACTATACTGAGTGTGGATGTATTCCTGCAGTTCTTCTTTGGAAACATCCAAAATTCCGCTTGTCTTCTCCTCAAGGAGCCTGCGTGCATACCGGAATGGGTTTAAATTCTTATCCAACCAGGGTTTACATTAGCATTGACTGTCTTTTAATTTTTGTATTTGCTTGCACATACCTTGAAAGGCTAGGGTTCTCTGTGAAATATGGCTCTGTGTAATAAATGCCGCTCTATCTTAAAGCAGGTGATGTCGATTTAATACTAATCACCAAACCGGCTTTACTGATGAGACACAAATGACAATCGCAGCTGATTTTTTTGCCCAGCTCTAGCATACGGGCCCAGAGCCTGTATGTAAAAAACATCAAATTTTAGGTGTTACCCCGAATTTTTTTTCAGTTTATCTAACTTTTGTCAATGTTATTTTATATACAATTTAAGTAGTTTGTCTTGATAGATTGTCTGCTCATGAAAAATCTTGGTACCGTTCAAGCCCTTAAATAAGTTTTGCTAATATACATCTTATCCATTTTATACTGTATATTATATTATTATATTGTTATATTTATTCCTATTTACTGTCTATATACTACTAACATGTATTTACTGTAATTTGCTGCTTTGCAACAATGCAACAAGAAATTTGTCAAAAGTGCAGTAGAAATACAACCCCAAATCAGAAAAAGTTGGGACACTGTAGAAATTGTGAGTAAAAAAGTAATGGAATAATTTACAAATCTGATAAACTTATATTTTATTCACAATAGAATATAGATAACATATCAAATGTTGAAAGTGAGACATTTTGAAATGTAATGCCAAATATTGGCTCATTTTGGATTTCATGAGAGCTACACATTCCAAAAAAAGTTGGGACAGGAAACAATAAGAGGTCAGAAAATGTAAATGTACAAATAAGGAACAGCTTAAGGACCAATTTGCAACTTATTAGGTCAATTGGCAACATGATTGGGTATAAAAAAGCCTGTCAGAGTGGCAGTGTCTGTCAGAAGTCAAGATGGGCAGAGAATCACCAATTCCCCCAATGCTGCGGCGAAAAATAGTTTTCTGAGTTTCTCAGAGAAAAATTGCAAAGAGATTGAAATTATCATCATCTACAGTGCATAATATCATCCAAAGATTCAGAGAATCTAGAACAATCTCTGTGTGTAAGGGTCACGGCCGGAAAACCATACTTGATGCCCGTGATCTTCGGGCCCTTAGACGGCACAGCATCACATACAGGAATGCTACTGTAATGGAAATCACAACATGGGCTCAGGAATACTTCCAGAAAACATTGTCAGTGAACAAAATCCACCGTGCCATTCGCCGTTGCCAGCTAAAACTCTATAGGTCAAATAAGAAGCCATATCTAAACATGACCCAGAAGTGCAGGTGTTTTCTCTGGGCCAAGGCTCATTTAAAATGGACCTTGGCATAGTGAAAAACTGTTCTGTGGTCAGACAAATAAAAATTTGAAGTTCTTTTGGGAAAACTGGGACTTTTCATCCGGACTAAAGAGGACAAGGACAACCCAAGTTGTTATTAGCGCTCATTTCAGAAGCCTGCATCTCTGATGGTTTGGGGTTGCATGAGTGGGTGTGGCATGGGCAGCTTACACATCTGGAAAGGCACCATCAATGCTGAAAGGTTTATCCAAGTTCTAGATACATATGATCCCATTCAGACATCGTCTCTTTCAGGGAAGACCTTGCATTTTCCAACATGACAATGCCAGACCACATACTGCATCAATTACAACATCAAGACTGCATAGAAGAAGGATCTGAGTACTGAAATGGCCAGCCTGCAGTCCAGATCTTTCACCCACAGAAAACATTCGGTGCATCATAAAGAGGAAGATGCCACAAAGAAGACCTCAGACAGTTGAGCAACTAGAAGCCTGTTTTAGACAAGAATGGGACAGCATTCCCATTTCTATACATTGGTCCTCCTCCAGCTGTTCCTTATATGTACATTTAACTTTTCTGGCCTCTTATTGCTACCTGTCCCAACTTTTTTTGGAATGTGTAGCTCTCATGAAATCCAAAATGAGCCAATATTTGGCATGACATTTCAAAATGTCTCACTTTCTATATTTGATGTGTTATTTATACTTTGTAATTTATTCCATTCCTTTTTTACTCACAATTTCTACAGTGTCCCAGCTTTTTCTGATTTGGGGTTGTACATTTGAATTAAAGCACATTCTTTGTTGTTAAGTGCATAATCTCCGCCCATGCGACCATACGACCATGCTGCCCTCTTGTTACTCTTAACTAGGTTAAGAGACCTCTCCAGCTCTCTTAAATAATTTAGGAGCTGAGACCTAGTCTTAACACTTAGGAGGCTTTAAAAATCAAACTTATTCTTAAGTCTAAGAATTTTTACGACTAACATTTTACTCTGAGCGGCTTTATACATAAGGGCCCTGTTTTTTTTTTAAATATGTAACATTTTGCAATATAATGTTGTGACAGTAAATATTACAAAATATAAACTTTTGTCTCCAGATTATTACAGACTTCTTCTGCAGCTGAAGGCTTCAAATATCTGAATGAAACTCTTGGTATAAATCCATTACTCCAGAGAGATCTGAATCTGAATGATCATAAACTAAACAACACAAGAGTGAAACAGATCTGTGATCTACTGAAGGATAAACACTGTAGACTCAACACACTCATGTGAGGATTTCATCTTTATTTAAAGTCTCTTAACAAACACAACATCATTTAATATCATGGGTTTATTGTTGTGATGTTTTTGTATTGAAATGAGTTTATGAATGAAGCAAATTAATACAGTACACAGCCATGATAAGAGTGTTGTGTATTAATGAAGTTTGTGTTGTGTATTATTTCAGATTAAGTGGTTGTGGTCTAACAGAAGAAAGTTGTTCAGCTTTAGCTTCAGTTTTAAGATCAAAGCCCGGTCTAAAAGAGCTCGACATGAGCAACAATAATCTACAGGATTCAGGAGTCAAGAAACTTCACAACGGATTAGAAAATACAAACTGTCAACTACACAAACTCAGGTAACAACATTACATCAAGAAATTACTCTGTGTGGGATTATTAAAGATTTTAAAACATGGAAAACTTTCTCTTTTCTTAACAAATCAATCCAAATCACTAAACCCTGCTTTTAACCCTTTTTTGAGGATCGTTTCACACTTGTAATTTAGGGGCTGTCCACACGGAGACGCGTATCACTGTATACGTATAAATTTGTTATCGTATTGGCGTTTCATCCACACGGATCCGGCGTTTAGGGAGACTGAATCCGCTATTTTTTGAAACCGGGTCCTAAAGTGGAAAAATCTGAAACCGACACCCTTGCGGTTTCGTCTGTACAGCCAATCCATATATTTTGTGAAGTGAAAACGTCATCACATCACGTGTCAGAAGCGTCACACGAAACAGCAACAACAATAACGGCGGACTACGTGATTGTGTTCGTGCTACAGAAGCTACTAAAGCCTACTAGCTTTATTACAGCAAAATCTATTGCTTCTATGCAATTGTGGTGACCAACAAGCGATAACGGACAACACCATACGTTGGCTATGCGCATGCTCAAAGTCTTCTTCTCCGTGTATAGTGTATATCTGTGGCAGAATTACAGCGCCCCATACTGGTCCGGCATATATACTACACCGCTTTCAGCCGGTTTCAGTGGTTTCGTGTTTACGGATTATTTTTTTAGAGCAAGGAAAAAAAATGATCGGATAGGGAATGCACTGGCTTTGTGTGGACATAGCCTTAGACGTGGGGTTATCCCTGAAATTAACCCAGGGTTATGAAACCCTGCTAGCCCTGGTTTAAAGGTAGGAGCAGGGTTGGAGAATCCTGACCTAGGGTTTAGGAATGCACAGTGTGAAATGTCAGATTATGAATACCCAGAGTTATCTATTAACCCTTGATTAACTATGAACAGTGTAAAACATGAAACCGATAACCCAGGATTCCGTTTACATGGAGTTTAGAATAACCCGGGGGTAAACTATTTCCAGTGTTAAAAGCCCTATGATGTGTTAAATGGCATAACACAAAAAATGTGTACACAATTAACACATCCTTTTCTAAGGTAAAGAAAGAATAATAATTTGTGTTATTATTCACTTACAGTTTATGTGATAAAATAATGGATGTGATTATTAATGAAAACTTCTCTTCTTCAGTCTCTCATGCTGCAGTATTGGAGAAGAAGGTTATGAGTCTTTGTCTAGAGCTGTGAGATCAAACCCATCACATCTGATAGAGCTGGATCTCAGTGGAAATGATCCTGGAGAATCAGGAGCCAAACACATCTATGATTTAATACAAGATCAAGACTGTGCACTCAAGAAAGTCAGGTGAGCTGTGAATTAAAATAATTAAGCAGTAAAGTACCGAAGACTGTTGTATATTGTGAGTAAAGATTTAGTTTTAAGCAATAAACTGAAATACACAAAATGTCATAATATTGATTAAAAACATTTTTCAGCTAAGCTGTGTAAGTCAGCGGTATAAAATACATTAATTTATCATGAATTCTGTGTAATTAAACCTAATAAATAAGGCTACTAACCATCAGCACTACTTTGTATAATTTAATATGTTTTTTTATTAAAATTTAAGTTTTAGAACTGTAGGGGAGCCGCACACTGAAAAAGTTTGAGAACCCCTGGTGTAAGTTATTGGTGGAATGGTTGCCAATCATTTTAATGTAATGTAATTACAAAACCATTTACAACCGCTTCAAAATTGTCTTAACTAATCAATATCAAGGACTGAAACTATCAAATTTATGATAATTTCCTGTTTTGATTTTGATGATTTGATTTTAAGGAAAAACTAAAATGGTAATGAAAGCCAAAATATTAAATGCCATAGATCAGGTGTCACCAACCCTGTTCTTGGAGGGCTACCATCCTGCAGATTTGACCTCCAACCCTAATCAAACACAGCTGAAGCAGCAAATCAAGGTGTTCAGGGTTGCTTGATAATTACAGACAGGTGTGTTGGAGCTGGGTTGGAACTGAAGTCTGCAGGATGGTAGCCCTCCAGGAGCAGGGTTGGTGACACCTGCCATAGATGAACATTGACTGAGGAATACAATGGGGAGGGGGACAAATGACAAATTTCACATAAAATATGAAGCCAACAGAGGCTGAAAATGACTTTAAAATTATTTCTACACAGGGATTTGGTTGTTTTCTGTGTAAACAAATGTAGTCGTTACAATTGTGTACCATCAGTGCTCAAGCCCTCATATATAAGATCCCTTTATTCAATTTATGTTAAACTCAAATACTGTATTAAAACTTTTGGATACATGATTGAGAGTCTTTTGAGGGAGTTACTGTTCAAATTCTTATTGTCCAAGAAAAGAGATTTAAGTTGGAGAAGATAACTCGTGTCATCGTTTTCTTTGGGATTTATAGCATATCGGTAAATTACTAATACACACCAGAGGTTATCTACTTAGATCCGAAAAACCCGGGGTCCAGCCCGAGACCCAAGCAGGTTTGGGTCTAAAAGTGTGCCTTGGACACGGGTTGTGTAATAATAGTGACATCAGGTATCGGCTAATTCAAAATGAATGTGTTTTTGCCGAACGCACCTGAGACAACCCAAACTCTCTCGTGTGTGCGTCAGTGTCCTTTTCAAATCTCTCTTCTGTTTGCCAAGGCACTTGTGACATTGTGTGGCTGGCGGTAGGTTAATTTTTTCAACACACATGTCAGTCAAGTTTAAATGCACATTTTAGTGGTTACCTTGGTGTTGTCATCAGATTACAATGTAAAACAAATTAAGCAGCTTGCCAAATTGGTTGCGAGGACGCCAGGGTTTCATTATGTCTGACTTGATTGAAAAAAAATGTTTATGCACGTCGGATTCGGATAAAAAGTGTTTCAGGTCATTTCGGGTCGGGTACATTTCTTTGGACCTGAGAAGACTTCCAATACACACTTCCACACCAAAGAAAATGTAAAATCATGAATCGGACCATAGGTGCTCTTTTAAAGGGCCTTCAAATTTAACATGACAAAAGACAAGCTTTTTAAGAATCAGAATCTAAAAATAATATTTTTTACTTTTATAGCCATGCAGACTCTGGAAAAAACTTTTTTCAAATTTTAAAACTGTTACCTTTGGCATGTAATTCATTAAGGCCTGAGAAAGTCATCTTTACTAATAGGCCTACCAATCTCTGCTGACAAAAAATAATAATAAAGAATTTTCTTTTTAAAAGTATTTTTTTAAATATATTTTAATATTTACTATATAATTTGTTGTAAAATGTTGTTAGGGTTTTCATTTAAGTGGACATTTCACAATACTTTAAGATGACAAATAAATCTTTGGTGTTCCCAGAGTATGTATGTAAAGTTTTAGCTTAAAATACCCAACAGATCATTTGTTATAAGATGCTAAAATTGACACTTTGTAGGTGTATGCAGAAGTGTTGTTTTTGGGTGTGTCCTTTAAAATGCAAATGAGTTAATCATTGCACTAAATGTCAGTGCAGATTAAGGGGCGGCATTATTATAAAAAGATCCCCTTCTGACATCACAAGGAGAGCATTTTCTAGGTTGATAAAAGCACTGAGGGCCCTATTATAGCACTTAAACATAAAAAAGTCAGATGTACATGATATGTTCCCTTTGAGCAGCATTTCCTAAATTTTATTTTGTACGTTTGGGTTGATTAATTTTTTTGTTTTCTTCAGGTTTTTGAAAAGTTCCTCTGCAGCTGAAGGCTTCAAGTATCTGAGTGAAACTCTTGGTATAAATATTTTACTCCAGAGAGATCTGAATCTGAATAATCATAAACTAAACAACACAAGAGTGATACAGATCTGTGATCTACTGAAGGATAAACACTGTAGACTCAACACACTCATGTGAGGATTACAATACTCTTTAATATTTTAACTTTCATTTAACATTTGATTTTGATGAAGACTCTTATGAAGAAGATTCTTTGAAGAAGATTTAGGGCTTACTCACATTATAGTTAACCAGACCCAACCATACTCAAAAGTTATTGTACACAGGTCAGCACACATTTTGATTTGTACCCGAGTACGCTTGAGTCATTAAAAGATTGTTTTGAAGAAAACTGGACGATAGCGTGATAGCATTCATCGTAATTGTGGGTTTATGGCTGTACCACACCCTGGTAGCGTACAGAGGTATCAAAATAGACAAACTAACCATACTTTGGGGGTCAAATGTACTCTGGTACAGTACAATGTGCATAGTGTGAGTACATCCTTAGACTGTGATCAGTATGTTTGTTTTGTTATTTGTTTTCTTTCTCTAGAGGGTGAATAACATATGAATTACAGCACAAGTACGACGTACAATGTGAAAAATCTGACTTTGTGAAAAGATTTCATTCAGGGTTTGACCTCTGTTGTATCCACTGGTTTTGAAACCACTTGATCTAAAATAATAACATGTGGCAGACTAATGGAGAATAGTTTGATCTTTAACCATAATAAGATTAACACAAGAGATTTTAACTCCTTAAGTGCCACCAAAACTTTAAAGTTTTACTTAGGTTTGTGTTTAAAACTTTTAATCTTTGGGGTTGAAAAAAGGCTAAATTCATGGCTAATGACGACTCGCACCCTCTAATGTAATTTTCAAAATGTTGATTTTTCTTTAAAATTTGAATACAAGAAACAAAAGAAACAATTCCCACTGTAATTTCTTATAGTATGAACAGTGCAAAGTAACTTAGAATGTTATGTGACACTGGCTCACTAAACATTAGGACACTTGATGCCTTATTTTATGGCAACCTCACCAATGATATTTATAAGCAACAAGCAGGAATGAGCAGGATCTTTTTGACTTAATTTTTGAAAACTGATTAAAGTACAGTATGAAAACACTTTATTTATTCACAATTTCATTTGAAATGCTTTTTCTGAATATACCACTGTTGTCCAAAAATACACTATATTGCCAAAAGTTTTGAGCGACCTGCCTTTATATGCACATGAACCTGAATGACATCCCATTCTTAATACATAGGGTTTAGAGTTGGCCCTGCACCCTCTGCAGCTATAACAGCTTCAACTCTTCTTGGAAGACTTTCTACAAGTTTTAGGAGTGTGTTTATGGGAATTTTTGACCATTCATCTAAAAGCACATTTGTAAGATCAGAGACTGATGTTGGATGAGAAGGCCTCCCTCGTAGTCTCCACTCTAATTCATCCCAAAGATGTTTATTGGGTTGAGGTCAGGACCAGTCAAGTTCCTCCACAACTCGCTCATTCATGTCTTATGGACCTTGCTTTGTGTACTGGTGCACAGTCATGTTGGAACAGGAAGGGACCATCCCCAAACTGTTCACGCAAAGTTGGGAGCATGAAATTGTGCAAAATGTCTTAGGATGATGAAGCATTAAGAGGTCCTTTCACTGGAACTAAGTAATCAAGCCCAACCCCTGAAAAACAACCCCACACCAAAATCCACCCTCCACCAAACTTTACACTTGGCACAATGCAGCCAGGCAAGTACCGTTCTCCTGGCAACCGCCAAACCCAGACTCATCCATCGGATTGCCAGACAGGTAAGCAAGATTCGCTGCTCCAGAGAACACGTCTCAACTACTCTACAGTCCATTGGTGCCATGCTTTACACAACTGCATCCAATGGTTTGCATTCAACTTGGTGATGCAAGGCTTGGATGCAGCTGCTCGGCCATGGAAACCCATTCCATGAAGCTCTCTACGCACTGTTCTTGAGCTAATCTGAAGACCCACGCAAAGTTTTGAGGTCTGTAGTTATTGACTCTGCAGAAAGTTGCCGACTTCTGCGCACTGTGCACCTTAGCATACGCTGACACCGCTCTGTGATTTTATGTGGCCTACCACTTCGTGGCTGAGTTGCTGTTGTTAACAGTTGCCTCCATTTGTTATAATACTAACAGTTGACCTAGGAATATTCTGTAGTGAGGACATTTCACGAATGGACTTATTGCACAGGTGGCAACCTATCACTGTAGCACGCTTAAATTCACTGAGCTCCTGTGAACGACCCATTCTTTCACAAATTATTGTAAAAGCTGTCTGCATGCTTAGGTGATTGATTTTATACACCTGAGGCTATGGAAGTGATTGGGACAGAATTCAATGATTTGGAAATGTGTCCCAAAACTTTTGGCAATGTAGTGCATTTGACTGTGTGCCAAACTCCATTACAGAAACTTATTCAAACTTATAAGAGCTAATAAAAACTTTTTCATTCTCTAGACTCTCATGCTGTAGTATTGGAGAAGAAGGTTATGTTGCTTTATGTTCAGCTGTGAGATCAAACCCTTCACATCTGATAGAGCTGGATCTCAGTGGAAATGATCCTGGAGAATCAGGAGTCAAACTCATCTATGATTTAATACAAGATCAAAACTGTGCACTGAAGAAAGTCAGGTGAGCTGTAAATTGAAATTGATTTATTATTTCCTTGCTAAATTTCATTATGATACTAGGTTGTCAAAAACAGATACAATAAGCTTCTTTCTACTTCTTACTTCTTTATAAGTTTTTAGACATGTAAGCAAGTAGTTTGTTTTGTTATACAAGAAGACATGGTGTCTCAAATATGTTTTTCTTCAGGTTATTGAAAAGCTCTTTTGCTTCTGAAGGCTTCAAGGATGTGAGTGAAACTCTTGGTATAAATCCTTTACTCCAGAGAGATCTGAATCTGAATGATCATAAACTAAACAAAACAAGAGTGAAACAGATCTGTGATCTACTGAAGGATAAACACTGTAGACTCAACACACTCATGTGAGGATTACAATACTCTTCTTAAATTTCATCTAACATTGTGTGACATCTGATTCTAATGAAGACTCGCATAAAAAAGATTTAGAGAACTGAAATCAGTAAAGATGTTTGTTCTTCTGCTCGTGTAGATGTTTGTTTTGTTTGAATTAAATTGAGAAACATAAATTGTGTTTTCTTTCTCTTTAGGTTGAGCAACAGCTTTATTACAGCAGAAGGGTTTGCTGATCTGATATCAGTTTTTAAGCTAAATTCTTCACATATAAGACATCTGGATCTGAGTGGAAATAATCTTGGAGACTCGGGAATGAAGAAGATCTCTGATCTGTTGACAAATCCACAATGTAGACTGCAGAAACTCAGGTACTGCTTCTTTATATCCATGTGTAAATATCTAACTGATTATAACAATTTTCATGAGAAATAAAGTCTGTTGATTTTGATGCAGAATTTTAATTCTTATTTTACTATTGAAACAGTCTGACTTTGTGAAAAGATTTAATTCAGGGTTTGACCTCTGTTGTATACACTGGTTTTGAAACTGCTTGATCTAAAATAATAAAATGTGGCACACAAATGGAGAATAGTTTGATCTTTAACCATAATAAGATTAACACCAGAAAACTATTTTAGCAGCACCAACACTTCAAAGTTTTACTTTTGTTTGTGTTTAAAACTTTTGAACTTTATGTTTGGAAAAAATGTTTCTCCCCTAATTTCATGGCGAATGACGAATCGCACTCCATGATGTCATTTATGTAAATAGTGTTCAAAACATTTTTAGCTCATCCACTTTCAACCACATTCAGAGGTAGTCAAAACCCCTGTCGATCAGATTGCTTTTGTAGTGTAAACGCACATGTGGTTGAATGTGTTCCAACAGCCACACGCGGCCGCCTTCTCTCCGCCTATTTATCTAATCTGAGGTACTGAGCACAATGTCAAATGCGCTGAAATATCAGAGAAACACTGTGCAGCATGTTTACTAACAACACAAGCAGCGGACTCTGACATAATATTACTTCACGTCCATTTAAACCCATCATTACTCCTACTCCCGTTTAAACGACTCGCTCACAGTCTCCACAGACCATCCCCTCAAAGTAATCAGGAAAGAAGTGGCGAAACTGGACAAGAGAGACAGATTTAAATACCAATATATACCAATATAGATTTAAATACCCTAAAATGTATGTTTTTCTTTTAAATTTTAAATACATTGAGCATTCATGACAGTGGTCTCTTGCAATACTGATATAGTTTTCCTGGGTTAGACATTTTGAATCTATGCTATTTTGAATTTTTTTATAAAATGAGTCACAATCCTGCCTCTCTCATTCATGCTTTTCTGGTCTTGTGTCAGGATCATGACAGTCCCATGTGTTTTGTGTGGAAGCACATGGCCATTGTTTGTTTTGGCGTGCCATGTGCTCTCCTGTCTTGTCTCTTGACCTGTCCCCTTGTCTCCTCGTTAATCATCTTGTCATTACGTGTGCCTCAATCAGTGTCATGAATCGTGTACAGTATGTCAGGCTCACTATACATTAGGACACATGTTGCCTTATTTTCTGGTGATGCCACCACTGATATTTATAAGCAACAGGCAGGAACAAATCTGTTTGACTTAACTTCTTTTCATTCTCTAGACTATCAGACTGTAGTATTGGAGAAGAAGGTTATGTTGCTTTATATATAGCCATGAGATCAAACCCTTCACATCTGACAGAACTGGATCTCAGTGGAAATGATCCTGGAGAATCAGGAGTCAAACACATCTATCATTTATTACAAGATCAAAACTGTGCACTGAAGAAAGTCAGGTGAGCAGAGCTTTCAAATATTAACACATCAGGCACAAATCTGATGTTAGGTATATGAAATGTTGTCAAGCAGACAAATACAATTTTACAGACTGGAAATTATTAATTGGAATGATGAACAATGTTTCTACAAAACATTAATTGTGACCCATGCTGTTTAAATGAGAGGTAATGCACACAGTCTAACTTTAAGCTACAGGCAAAATAAGTGAAAAATGTTGATTTTAGTTCTAATTGAGGTTTTCATAAAACTAAGTACATTTAAGCCCTTGTCTAGCAGTCCTAATACTCTAAATCAGAGGTTTTCAACTCTGGCCCTCGAGAGCCACTTTCCTGCAGAGTTTAGCTTTAACCCTTCATCAAACACAACCTGCCTACAATTTTATAGTATTCCTGAATACCTTGCTCAGGTTTGTTTGACTGGGTTGGAACTAAACTTTACAGGAAAGTGGAGGGCCAGAGTTGAGAATCTCTGCTTTAAATAGCAATTAAACATCTAAAATTATTCTTTTTCGAAGTTTTCTGAGATGTATACTATCCTAAATCTTAAACCTAATAAAATTATTGTGAGTTCATTGGACGTAACTCTGAAGTTTTGGTTTGGGGTTTTAAAATATGTAGGAATGAGGAAATAAAGTACAAGACTTGCTTGATGTTGCTTGAGTTATTAAGAGCAATAAGACACAAAAGTTATCTTACTCGTGCTGATCTGACACATCATGAAGCGTGGGTAGAAAGCTCTTTTTTTAACTAGATTTTTTCCAAAATTGACTTACTAACATTTGTCAACAGCTCTGTCACTTTTCATCATAATCCATTAAATTATATGTTGAGTTCACTTTTGCATTGTGCACACATTTATAAATATATGGTAGTATTTTTAACAGAGCAGAGATCGATCTGCTTTCAGACTCTGTTAAAAACAGAACTCATGAAACTTTAACAGAAGATATTTTACTCTTATTAACACATTTACTGCAGATGTTGAGATGTAAAGTGATGTTGTTGTGTCTGTAGATTTTTGAAGAGTGGTGCTGCAGAAGAAGCTTGTGATCATCTGAGTAAAGTGCTTGATGTTCATCCATTACTGGTAAAAGAACTGAATCTGAGTGATAATAAACTGGGAGATCTGGATGGAGAGAAACTCTCAGCTCTATTGATGGACTCTCATAGTAAAGTGAAGAAAATCATGTGAGTTGACTCTTCATACAGTACAGTATAGTACAGACTGTCAGATGTATTAGTAGATGATGATGATGATGATGATGATGATAATGATGATGTTGTTTCTTCTGTTTAGACTGAATGATTGTAAGTTGACAAATAAACAATGTTCAGCTGTAGCTGCTGTTCTCTCCTGTGTGAAAGAGATTGAGATGAACAACAGTCGTCTGATGGATTCAGGAGTCAAACAGATCTGTGATGAACTCAAGAAACCTCAATGTCAACTACAGATACTCAAGTAAGGAAACATCTATCGCATCATCCACACTCTCAAATACAACTATTATAAGAATATATTTATAAAAGTGTTGGTCCCATTCCTGATTTTGTTTTGCATGTTTATGAAGGGAAACAAAATCCAAACCCTCATGGCCCTGTGTGAATGCCCCCCCATTAAAACATAACTTAACTGTGGTTTATCACACCTGAGTTAGTTTCTCTAGCCACACCCCGGCCTGATTACTGCCAAACCTGTTAGCAATCAAGAAATCATTTAAAGAAGACCTGCCTTACAAAGTGAAGTAGACCAAAAGATCCTCAAAGGCTACACATCATGTTGAGATCCAAAGAAATTCAGGAACAAATTAGAAAGTAATTTAGATCTATTAGTCTGGAAAAGGTTATAAAGCCATTTCTAAAGCTTTGGGACTTTAGTAAACCACAGCGAGAGCCATTATCCACAAATGGCAAAAACGTGTAACAGCGGTGAACCTTCCCAGGAGTGGCCAGCTGTCCAAAATTACCCCAAGAGCGCAGCGACGACTAATCCAAGAGGTCACAAAAGACCCCACAACGACATCTAAAGAACTGCAGGCCTCACTTGCCTCAGTTAATGTCAGTGTTCATGACTCCACCATAAGAAAGAGACTGGGCAAAAATGGCCCACATGGCAGATTTCCAAGACAAAAAACGCTGCTGAGCAAAAAGAACATAAAGCCTCATCTCAGTTTTGCCAGAAAACATCTTGATGATCCCCAAGACTTTTGGAAAAATACTCTGTGGACTGTTGAAGTTTAACTTTTTGGAAGGTGTGTGTCCCATTACTTCTGGCGTAATAGAAAAATATTTCATTTACATTTTAGAAAAAGCACATCAAACAGCCTCAGACCATCACACTACCAACACCATATTTTACTGTTGGTAGTGTGATGGTCTGAGGCTGTGATAAATGGAACCATGGATTCTGCTGTCTACCAAAAAAATCTGAAGGAAAATGTCCGGCCATCGGTTTGTGACCTCAAGCTAAAGCGAACTTTGGTTCTGCAGCAGGACAATGATTCAAAACAGACCAGCAAGTCCACCTCTGAATGGCTGAAGAAAAACAAAATGACTTTGGAGTGGCCTAGTCAAAGTCCTGACCTCAATCCTATTGAGATGCTGTGGCATGACCTTAAAAAGGTAGTTAATGCTACAGGACAATTTAAAGACAAGGACACAACACAGATACAGAGTTAAAACGGTTAAAAAACAAGAGTACACAAAACATTAAGACTTCTCAAAGAGCTGTGCAAAATTGTAGTCCACCGTTACTAAAAACATTTAGTGCAAAATGATATCATATCATGACCATAAATAACACTCAATCACAAATGTACAAAACATTAATAAGTGCATGGTCTCACCTTCATTACTGCTGGTTTATGAGATTATTTGAAAGAGAAACAAATGAGCGTTTATACCTATTGTTTTGCACAAAGGAACCCGGTACCTCTTTCCTGAGTTCAAAAGCTCAAACTCAGAAAACACATAATAGTTATCCTGATATAATGATCTTTTAGCTTGCCTGATTGTTGTCTGGTCAAAAAGCTCCTGCGAATTAAGGGGTGCTGTGCACCCATGATCTTTCCTGCTGTCTTAACCAGATAAAAAATCTGGGTTTTTTATTTAACTGTCAAATTTCCAAACCAGCTGGGGATACCATACCGAAAGATGGACTCAGAATGTTAGAGGTCTGTAAAAATATTATGTAAATTTTCTATAGAACAACAATTACGTCTGCACAAAAAATAGAGGCGCTGATGGATGCTAGCACAAACATTTGTAACATGTGTACGCCAACTCAAGTCATTATCAATAAACACTCCTAAGTATTTAAAAGATGTCACCAGCCTGATGTCATGACCATGGATGGCCACAGGGCTCTGATCTCCAACTGATTTAGGGTCTACCAATATTTTCACAGTTTTTAACTTGTGTTAATTTGTAGATGGTGTGAATCACACCAATTGACAAACTTGTCCACAGCATCTTGGTGAATATTCATCTTACTTTCTTTAGTAAGCAACCTAAGAAGAACAGTATCATCTGAGAATTCTACTATATATTGATTTGGCTCTGAGCTGATACAACTATTGGTGTATAGTGTGAACAAGAGAGGTGAACTGACACACCCCTGGGGGGCGCCAGTGCTGCACACTTCTTCATCAGACAGAGAAGAGTTGAACTTCACCTGCTGTGGCCTGTTTGACAAAAAGGAGTGATACCATCTAATTAAAAAAGGATTTACATTTAACTGAGCTAGTTTCCTAAGAATGATGTCTGGCTGAATTGAATTAAAAGCAGAACTAAAACAAGGAAAAGCAGTCTAGCATATGCAGCAGGACATTTTAAGTGCTTCAGAGTTAGGTGCATAATAGTTTATATAGCATCACATGAACTACGATTTGTAAATTGGTATTTATCTAAAGTTTTTTCCACGTCTGTGTGAAGTTTCTCTATCAAAAGCCTCTCAAAAGATTTAAAAACATTAGAAGTGATGGTCATTGGCTGATAGTCATTATTCACCTGTGGACATGCCTTTTTGGGTACTGGAATAATGATAGATTTTTCCAGAGTTTTGGTACTGTACATGTATCTATAGAAAGCTGAAATAATTTGTGCCAGGCTGGTGATAGTTCTTCTGCAAAAGTTGTTAAAAATAAGGCAGACAGGTTGTCAGGGCCTGCTGCATTTTTGTTTATATATTTTTAAACACCTTAGTAACAGTGTATGCTTCAATTACAATTCTACAGTGGCCAAGAAGTGCAAAACTAAACACCAAATCTAAAATCAAAACAATAAATTAAAACCACAAATGCAAATGAAAAACAAAATGACAAGTCAAAAAAACACAATAACAAATCCAGTGACAAATTGACAATTCAGAAAACACAACGACAATTAAAAAAATACAACAGCAATTAAAAAAACACAACAGCAATTCAGAAAACACAACGGCAATTCAGAAAATACAACAACAAATCTTACAAACTGGAAAAGGTAGGTAAATTGCGCGAATGGAATGGTTACTGCTGATTGAATGACACCTCTGCCAATCAAGATAACTACGTCACTCAACTTCCGCTTTTTACAACCATCAAAGTTTCAGAAATGGTGCGTTCACACCAGATTCAAATACAACCAGAAAATACACCTTGTGCTGGTGGTGACCAAAGACTTTTGCATAATAGTGAATATTTACGGAAAAAAACTTTTGAAGATGGTAATCCCAGATTCAAACTCTGATATAAAGCTTTGCCAGGTTCTGAAACAGAGGACCCACACCCAACACTGTTTTATTGAAAATTTACTTAAACATTCGAGCTGTCGAGTCACAAGCCACCAACAGCGTGTGAACAGTCAGTGTTACTGATGTAGTTTTTATTTAGAAGGATTTGGCTTACCTCACTGCCTTGACTTTAATCTGCTCTCTGCTGCACTGCAAATTCCGCTCCCCCTTCAGCTCTCCGAAAAAAAACAGCAGCGATTGGTGGACGGAAAGTAACAAATTACCATAAATAAACCATATTGCGCATTTTGGCAATATTTGTTGTCTTTTAGGGACAATTAAAAAAAATTAAAGTGCAAATGGTTGAGGGCTTACAGTTAAATGAATAGCGGTAGAATCAGAGCCCTTTAGTGGATAACGTTAGCAACACAAAACAAACCACAAAAAGCCTTTAAATGGGAGAGTTCAACCAAAAATGAAAATAATGTCATTAATGATTCACCCTCATGACGTTCCAAAGTCGTAAGACCTCCGTTCATCTTCAGAAAACAGATTTAGATGTTTTATATTTAGTCCGAGAGCTTGCTGACTCTCCATTGAAAATGTATGTACGGTATACTGTCCATGTCAAGAAAGTTAATAAAAACATCATCAAAGTAGTCTATGTGACATCAGTGGGTCAGTTAGAATGTGTTGAAGCATCAAAAATACATTTTGGTCCAAAAATAACAAAATTACGACTTTATTCAGCATTGTCTTTTCTTCTAGTTCTGTTGTGAACTGCATGCACAAGACCAAAGTCAGCTGGGTTTTTGTGCACCCAAACTTCGTTTACAGTCTGAAGGAGAAGCACGCTGTAAGTTTGAAAAAAAATTGTGGATGTGGTTCACAACAGAACTGGAAGAGAAGACAATGGGGAAAATGTATAAATTAGTTTTTGGACCCAAATATATTTTCAAGTGTGCATTGGTATGTAGGAATTCAACAGTCCAACATCAGTTATTCGCTCTGATTTATGATTTTTACATTGTAAAAAGACTCTCTTTTCTCTCTCTCTCTCTCTCTCTCTCTCTCTCCCTCTCTCTCTCTCAATTCAATTTTATCTCTCTCTCTCTCTCCCTCTCTCTCTCTCAATTCAATTTTATCTGTCACTCTCTCTCTCTCTCTCTCTCTCTCTCTCTCAATTCAATTTTATCTGTCACTCTTTCTCTCTCTCTCTCCCTCTCTCAATTCAATTTTATCTGTCACTCTCTCTCTCTCTCTCTCTCTCAATTCAATTTTATCTGTCACTCTTTCTCTCTCTCTCTCTCTCTCTCTCTCTCTCTCTCTCTCTCTCTCTCTCTCTCTCTCTCAATGCAGATTAAGAGCTTGTGGTTTCACAGATGAAGGTTTTTTTGCTTTGACTACAGCTCTCAATTCAAACCCATCACACCTGAGACATCTGGACCTGAGTGAAAATAAACTGGGAGATTCAGGAGTTGATTGTCTCTGTGATCTACTGAGAAATTCACAACTTAAACTGAAAACACTTGAGTTAGTAACATACATTATACTGTAGCCTACATAAGTTATTGTGTGCTTAAAGTGTACTCTATAGCTTTTATTTAAAGACACAAGGACCCTACACAATTATGGCTCCCAGCACACAGAGTTAATGTCACAGGTTTATTTAACTACATAACTCATTTTATTTTCTCTCTGCAGGTTGTGTAAATGCAGTATTAAATATACAAGGCCTGCAAAACTGATTTCAGCTCTGTGTTCAAACCCTTCACATTTAAAAGAGTTGAATCTCAGTGAAAATAAAATTAAGGACTCAGGAGTAAAACATTTATGTGATCTATTCAAACATTCAGACTGCAAACTGGAGAAACTATAGTGAGTAAAACAAAAACCTTTTTTCTAACTGAATGATTGACAGGTGTATTAGAGAAGATGTGCATTCAGGCTTTCCACGAGCAACCGATTAGATTTGTTGAACATTCTTCAGTTTATTTAAATGATATATATGGTCTGGTAAGAGTAAAATAATCTCTCTTTGTCTCTTCCCAGCCTAAATAAGTGTAAAATAGCAGATATTGCTTCTTTAACTATAACTTTGTCTGAGACAAAAACATTGATGTTACTTAATCTGAGTAACAATTATATAAACGGCTCGTCATTGAAGCAGCTCTATGAAGTACTAAAGAGCTCAAACTGTAAACTGAGGTGAGTAAAGATTTATTATTGTGATTTTATAATATTATTATATACATTATTATAGGGCATGTTGCACTAAAAATGATTCATTAAATTTACTCAGTTAGTGCTTGTAATCAATTTATTTAAGCTACATTTAAACAAAAAAAAAAAAAAAAACTTTATGTAGCTTAAATAAATTGATTGCATCCACTTAAATTAGTAAATTGAATGAATAATTTTTTTCAGTGTGGTTACTAAAATGGATCTTATGAAAACTTCAAGATCATATTAAGATCATTAAAACTAAATGTTCATATTGTTTAAAAGATTATTTGATATAACGTTTCATACAAACCAAAATTCTGTACAATCTGCACAATCACAGCTTTATTTAAAAATACTATAATTGCATCAGTCATAAAAACCAAATAATGTTAGAATTAGAGATGCATAATTAATTTTTTCACCAATACTGATAGTTTGATGGCTATATGAACTATTAATTAGCATTAACTAAATTCTGAAGAATTAAATTAAAATGCTTGTTTGAGTTGTCCTAACTGAAATCAGCTTGCACTGACGTATCTTAAAATATATAAGTGCCATTGTCTCAAGAAACACACCAATAATGATTTTTTGTAAGGTGTGTTTGTCCGGGAAATTGCTACATAGTGACCATTAATATTAAACATTGAACTAGTAATACATTTTCTATATACAGAGCTCAAATTCATTGCATTTTCCTGTTCTCTTTTGATTTGACATATCAGACATGACTATCGGCCGATACTGATGTGAAGTGTTTAAAATGGCTTTTATTGACCGATAAATCGGTCCATCTCTAGTTGGAATTTCATATAACAAAAGAAACTTTGCTGCCTAATTTTACATCCTTTAAATATGGACATTAATAGACAGACATGTCAGTTCATGTCAGCAGTGTGTTTACATGAAAACAACTAGGACTGAGTACCAATAGTGTTTTATATATGACAGGAAAGCCACACTTGACAGCTTGTGAGCGCCACAGTTGTATTAAAATAAAGTCTATATATATAAATAACTGCTATTACAGGATAAAAACAATCATAACATTGATGTGCAATATATGTTTGTGTATGTAGTGGTGTTTGTCTTCCCTTCTACTTGTCAGTGGTGTTTATAATATTAAGGTATATCAGACTTTATTCACCCCAATGAAAAGCAAATTTATACACTCCAAATCGTTTCTTACTGGTTCTTATAGTGCACTATGTAGGGGTTAAATGTATTAACAAGTGTCTCATCTTAGATGCGTGTGTTTTTTTATTTATTTATTTTAAGCACAGGTTCTGTGTTGTGTAGGGGGCACACTTCAGCGTTTAGAGAGCATTTGATTGAACAGGAAATTTGATGTTAAAATTGAAGTGTAGGATAACATCATAAAAATTCTAGACTTTTTTAACACATATGCCAAACTAAGTTTTGAATGCTTATATCTTCTGAATGCGCTTTTTTTGTCAGCATTTTGGACCATATCCATTTATATATATTTATATCCTTAAGCCTAACACATTTATACTAAAAGGAAAAAAGTTTAATTTTGATTACATGTGGAATTATACAGTATTGTTGGATCTGTCACTTTTATACACTACACATCATTACTGTTTTCCTCATCATGTGTCTTTCTGTACTTCATAACATCTGTACTTGAAAACAATATTGTTTGTTATTACTGTTAAACTTATGATTAGTCAATATTTAAATTAATCTTCTATTCTTATTGTTGTTGTTGTAATGTTTTATTTTGTTTATGTTCCTCCTTGCAGACCAGAAAGTAAACACTGGTTCTCACAGAACTGCAAAATGCCTCTTTGTGGTGACCAGTCATCATCAGATGAAGAAGATGGGGAGACTTCATCTCAAAATAGTACTGTGTCTTTAATACAAACACGCAATTACCTACTTTATATTAAACTAGACAAATGTGTAAAAATAATTTAATTAGAAATAAAATGAAAAAATTAAATGATACTAGATTTATTTACAATATGTAGTGGTATTTATTCTTTTTAACTAAAAATGTTTGATATATTAGCAGTGCATAAAATGAGGACTGGGCTTTCACCTTTACGTGGGTGATATTAAAGATTTAATTAAGTTGGTATGGAAATCAGATCAATTATTTAGTTTTCTCTTTTGTATTTGCAGCTGAACCAAAGGATCAAGCAGAAATTGGTCAAAGCAGCAATTGATCAGGTGTTGATCAAATCAGAGGTGGATTAAGTGTTGCTCAGAGCACAGATAGTTCTGACACAGGTGAAGCGTCAGTCTGTGTACAGGGCAGTAAAAGAAAAAATGAAGATGTCACAGCAGAAGTTTTTCAGTAATGAAAGATTCTCAAAAACTGTTTTCTGTACATACAGTCTGAAGCATCTACACAATCTTTTACATGAAGTTTAGTACAGCATCTTTGTTTCATCTGTCACATTGTGTTCAGACCTCACATTCACATTTATCGGAGGACTGCAGGACTTGCTTGATGTTAAATTATACAATTATGTATATCTGGATTAGGTATTTTAATTGATTGACAGTCGTTTTATATATATATATATATATACACACACACACACACACACACACACACACACACACACACACACAGACACACACACACACAGACACACACACACACACACACACACACACACACACACACACACATATACATTGACATTGATGTAAATACTGTTTTACTAATTCATATCATTGTAAACAGTATTAAATCATTGTTGTACTTTGTATATTGTTTTAATCACTTAATATTTTGTGTTTTGGACCAATGCTTAAAAAGTTTAGTTTGTTTAAAAACCTTTAAACTAAAAAATTCAAGTAAACTCCACTTAAAATTATTAGTACATGTTGTGAGGAATACCCATAATCCTATGTGCCTGAATATTTTAATTATTTTCAGCTTTTACATAGAATAAAAACTGTTAAGAACTTTCACTACTTAAATATCTGTTAATAAAATGACATAGAGGTTTAAGCTCTTACATTATTGCTGTTGTTTTGTTGTAAGTGATAATTTTGTGAAGTCACCATTCAGGTGATCAGTATATCCGTACATGAACCCTGTTCAGAAACATTTTATTGTACAGTATTTCTCTCCAAAGTACTGACAATGTATGTCAAAAACACAGTTTTGTGTGTTTATGTGGAGAATCAAGTTTATTCAGTGTTATTCAATTTTGTGTTATAATATCATTTATAACACCATGAAAAATAAAGGAAATAAAAATAGAAAATCTTTGAACTTAATTAACTAAGTAGAGATGTTGGACAGAGCAATTCATATTACAAATTAAATCAACTTAAAATTAAGTTTACTGAACTTTTTTAAGTTAACTACTAATGCCAACTTGATTTGTCTGCTACACCAACTAAAGGTAAATACAGCCCTGTGTAAAAACGAAAATGATTTGGTGCAACTGGTTTCCATGCAAATTTCTAGTAATGTCAACTAATTTGGGTTAAGAGTGGAGTTTTAAATGTTGACTTTTCTATCTTCAAATCAGTGCATATGTATTTACAAAAAAAAAACAGAAACATTGAATTTCTTATATATAGTTTCTCTGTTTCTGATGATTTGTAGTTGATAAACTCCAGACTGTTGAGTTTTATGTAGAGATCTCCGGTCTGATCATTCAGCTTCAGTTTTTCTCTGAATCTCTCACATAAGAAGTTTTATTTGCAGTTCTGTTGATTTTTCTTATGATTTTACCTTTAAACCTCCACAGTATCAAATCAACTGTGTGTATATAAGACACTCCAGTGTGTAGAGGAACCGACTCTGCTAATTTATTCTGTAGCTGTCTTTAAGAATCAGCTAAAAACTTAACTTTTTTATCTTCTGTCTTAAAAAATACCAACCCTTGGCTATGTATACTGTTACACTTGATGAGACTATGTCCAGTGCACTTATGTATTGCTGTTCTTGTGTTGCTATAATTGCTTTTATTGTTACTGTAGCTCATTTTTAAATTGCTTTGGACAAAAGCATCTGCTAATTGACTAAATGTAAATGTAACTGAATCTCCATTATTCACTGCCTTACCTTCATCTGTTAATTGACATTTGGAAAAAAGACCAGAATTTTATAACATATTTTTATAATGACAACATATATTTATTTTTTATTCTGGTACTGTATTAGCTGTGGGAAACATTTACCAAGTTCTTGCCTCATGTTTGATTGACAGCAGGCCCATGACATCATGGTTATGAACACAACTGTACATAAATAGAGAAAAAAATAAATGATTAGCAAAAGTTCAACAATAATAACAGACACGACTGTACAAACAATTTGGGTTAGCCTTTATGTTCATGAAAGAAACACTTCAGTTCAAAATGACTTGATGAAAAATACACTCAATACATCAATTGATTAACTGTATAAAAATAAACTGTTTTTATTCTCCTTAACTTGAAGCTTATTTTCCACTAACATGAAACATTACACAATAATCACATACAGTACACAAGATGTGTAACCAGTATAATCAATATTGTCAGTAAAACAAACTATTACTTATTGTTCATTTGGTGCCAGTTTATAACAGCTGCAACCAGACTTGTTTGTGTCCCAAGCAACTTGTGGTCATGGAGGTGCTTGTTTCCTTTATTTTTTAAGCTTTCTGACCCCAAGATTCAACAGATTTTTAATGTTCTCTCATTCAGGCAGATTTGCATCATCTCCTGTCGATTAAAACATCTTCATTATTTCTCTGATTGTGGAAATAGATTTTTTTATAGTTTAACTATTTCCTTAAAGCCACTTTCTATTTTGTGTAGCTCAAATTTTTTTGCTGAGCATCAGAACTATAGTCTTTTTACCCATTGTGATGACAGATTGAGGGGACTTGGGGTTTGTGTTACTTCATATTTATTCTCCCGTAAAACAGAAAGTCATATATATACACACTATATTGCCAAAAGTTTTGGGACACCCCCCCAAATCGTTGAATTCATGTGTTACAATTCTTTCCATTGAAAGGAACTCTTAATACTTTATCAAGACATTTTGGACAACTTCATGCTTCCAACATTGTGGGAAGAGTTTGTGGATGGCCCCTTTCTGTTCCAACATGGTGTGGTGAGTCCTGACCTCAACCCAATTGAACATCTATGGGGTGAATTTGAGCGAAGACTAAGAGCAAGACCTTCTCGCCCAACATCAGTGTCTGACCTTACTAATGTGTGAAGAATGGTCAAAAATTCCCATAAACACACTCATAAACATTGGAGAAACTTTTAAAGGAGAGTTAAAGCTATCATAGCTGTGAAGAGTGGCCCAACTCCTTATTAAACCCTATGGATTAAGAATGGGATGTCATTCAGGTTCATATGCATATAAAGGCAGGTGGCCCAAAACTTTTGCAATATAGTGTATGGATGAATGAGAAAATAAGCTAATCACAGGCTGAACTTTTTTTAAACTGTTTAAATCAGAATGTTTATTTATAGACAGCGTTTGCCCCAGACTTGAATTTTATTTTCCTTTCGCTCTCTCTCTCTCCAGGTTGTGTGGTTGCAGTATTACAGAGAAACATCTTCACACCTGAGAGAGCTGAAACTAAAAATATTTAAAGGTCCCATAGAATGTAAAACTGTATTTACAAATAGATGAATAATAGAAGTTCTGTTCATGGTAATGACATATTGTGAGCCTCAAACGTGATTGTTTTCTCCTCCTTGAGTAAACCTTGTGAATGAAAAAAGCCTGAGTCCTGCACGGGTCAATTTTTGGAGACCCGCTCCTGCCCGTTCTTGCAAAGATCAGCACCAGATCCGACCCGTCACCTGTGATAATATCAAAATAAAATCTGCACCCGCCCGGACCCGTTAATATTTGGCCTGTTACCAGACATGTACCCGCACACGCATAAATCACACACACTAAAATAATTCCAATTAAAGCAACACTAAAGAGTTTTTATTACCTTAAAATAACGTTTCCAAAAAAGTTTCAGTGGTTCATCCACTTGAAACAGGCTGAACGGCACTTTCACATTCACTTTGCAGCCCTCTATCGGCCAAAACCGCACTAAAGAAGTTTCCAACCGTCGGGTCGCGGTCCTGTAGTTCGAGTGAAAACTACAAAAACTTGCTTTACGGCAGACCTACAATCCAATCAGAGTCAGTTTTGCTGCAGTAGGCTAAATTATTTATGACAGTGGTAATGGACAATTACGCTTTCAACCTGTAGGGGGAGCAAAGAGCTACCTATTGCTACCTGTCCCAACTTTTTTTGGAATGTGTCCATGAAATGAAAATCCAAAATGAGCTAATATTTGGCATGACATTTCAAAATGTCTCACTATCAACATTTGGTTTGTTATTTATATTCTACTGTTAATAAAATATAAGTTTATGAGATTAGTAAATGATTCCATTTCTTTTTTACTCACAATTTCTTCAGTGTCCCAACTTTTTCTGATTTGGGGTTGTAATTTAGACATACAAATATTGCACATATTTTCATTTGCGCTACTATCCGCCTGCACGGAGTTATTATTATTATTATTATTATTATTATTATTATTAATTAATTAACACCAACAGTGACGTTACAGTAATAGTTGACAAAGGGCCATTGAATTATTTGAAAATAATTTGAAGGACCAGATTCATCAGATGTGCCACAACTTGACTGAAGAGACCACGGACCTTGGAAACCATTCTCTATGATTTCTGTCATTTCTGAGCATGTTTTGTAGGTGTTATTGGCAGTGAATATGGCCAGCTGCACCTTTAGGGACTGGAACTGCAGCTCTGAATACAGGCCAAACACGTCATCAACTTGACCAGAGAATAGAACTTTCTCCAGCTTGACCAGGTGCTGTAGCCCTTCCTGTTCAAACCTCTTTGTCAGCTGTGTTGTTACAATGTCAAGAACTTGGAAGAACTGTACACAGTAGAAGTACTCCTGCCCAGGTGAAAAAAAAGTTGTATTTAATGTATTAAAAATATACTTAAAATTTAAGTAATATGTTTTTAGTACATTTGTATTCCCAACGTGCTTATTTAAAGTGTATTAAAAATATGTTAAATAGCTTTTAAATGTATTTCAAAAAAGTGTACTACAAGTACGTTGGTAATAAATATATGCTTAATTACACTTTTTAAAAGTATGCTAAACTCAAGCATACTTTTAATTTATTTCTAAAAAGTATACTAGAGGTACGCTGGTAATAATTATATCTTTAATTACACTTTTTATAAGTATGCTAAACTCAAGCATACTTTTAATGTATTTCTAAAAAGTATACTAGAGGTACGCTGGTAATAATTATATCTTTAATTACACTTTAAAAAAGTATGCTAAACTCAAGCATACTTTTAATGTATTTCTAAAAAGTGCACTAGAGGTACACTGGTAATAAATATATTTTTAATTACACTTTTTATAAGTATGCTAAACTCAAGCATACATTTAACGTATTTCTAAAAAGAGCACTAGAGGTACGCTGGGAAAAAATATATGTTTAATTACACATTTAAAAAAAAAGTATGTTAAACACAAGCATACTTTTACAGAGGTTTTAGTGTATTTAGAAAAAAATGTACATTAATTTTAATAGGCTAACATTGCAATTTCAACATCATATCATTGAACTTGCATTATATATTGATTTTACAAAGTTAATCCACATAAATTTGTTAGTGTTTATATTCAAACAACACACGTAACGGACCTGACTAAACCTCATTGGTTCTTGGGATTCAGTACAGTACGTCACATTGGCTTCCTGATTCAGTTGTTCGATACACATCCTTACAAAAAAATCCTGCAGGAATCCTGCAGGAAAAATCCTGCAGGACCTACACACCACATACCTGCACATTCCTACAGGATCCCACAGGATTTTCGTGATCATTTTCCTGCGGGATCCTACAGGACTCCCACTGGTTTCCTACAGGACTTCTGTGTGTTTCCTTCAGGAATCCTGCTGGTTTCCTACAAGACTCCTGCAGGTTCCTACAGAAATCCTGCTGGTTTCCTACAAGACTCCTGCTGGTTTCCTACAGGAATCCTGCTGTTTCCTACAGGAATCCTGCAGGTTCCTACAGAAATTCTCCTGGTTTCCTACAGAAATCCTGCTGGTTTCCTACAAGACTCCTGCTGGTTTCCTACAGGAATCCTGCAGGTTCCTACAGAAATTCTCCTGGTTTCCTACAGAAATCCTGCTGGTTTCCTACAGGAAGCCTGCAGGTTTCCTACTGGACTCCTGCTGGTTTCCTACAGGAAGCCTGCAGGTTTCCTACAGAAATCCTGCTGGTTTCCTACAAGATTCTTGCTGGTTTCCTACAGGAATCCTGCTGTTTCCTACAGGAATCCTGCAGGTTCCTACAGAAATTCTCCTGGTTTCCTACAGAAATCCTGCTGGTTTCCTACAAGACTCCTGCTGGTTTCCTACAGGAATCCTGCAGGTTCCTACAGAAATTCTCCTGGTTTCCTACAGAAATCCTGCTGGTTTCCTACAGGAAGCCTGCAGGTTTCCTACTGGACTCCTGCTGGTTTCCTACAGGAAACCTGCAGGTTTCCTACAGAAATCCTGCTGGTTTCCTACAAGATTCTTGCTGGTTTCCTACAGGAAGCCTGTAGGTTCCTACAGAAATCCTGCTGGTTTCCTACTGGACTCCTGCTGGTTTCCTACAGGAAGCCTGCATGACGTATGTAGGAATTATAAAGGAAACCTACAGGAATCCTGTAGAAGACTTACAGGAAACCTACCCACTAATGTTAAAATCCTACAGGACTTCTGCAGCAATCCTAAAAGAATCCAGTCGAACAAAACACTTCTTAAAGTCAAGGATATGCGCCTCATATTTATTAAGCACATCAGAAAAGAATTGAGAAACAACTTCATAAAATGTAACTGATTAGTATTTATTAACACACAAGGGTCTGGAAAATAACAAAATATAAAGATGAACATTCTGAGCAGAACTTGTAACCATCACAGCAAAAACAACACTGCACTCTAGAAAGAAATAAAGACACATTATAGCTACAATATAGGTAACACAGCATAAAATTACATGTTAAAGTGAATGCCATCATTTATGAGCCTCACCTCTCAGTATTGCATTGTAACACAGTCCCTTTTTTGTTGCCTAAGAAAGTGAAAGATAAATAGACCTATAATACATGTACACACACATTTATGCTTTTATACAGTTGTACAAAATGTGTAATTAATAATGCTTGAAAAGGAAACGATCTATTCAGAATGTGAAACCTGTTTACGAGTTTGTGTTCATCGTTCATTTTTTCTCGTAAAGAAGCCCTAAGAAACTTCCGTGGAGTTTCTGGAAATTTCTTCTGAACAGTGTCTGAAAGAGAAATTACAGCAACAACTTCAGTGTGAGAACAAAATAGTAATATCCAGAGACATTTGAAGAGCTTAGATTTAAAAACCGCTAAACGCCACTTCCATCAAAAATTTAATAAAATAATGAGATATAATGAGATAATGATATTGGCAGAATCCATTAAGAGTTTGCTGTTAGAGCAAACATACAAATATATAAAAAACAATATAAAACAAAAAAGATTAAAAAACATTTTTATACCTAAAACAAGCTCGACTTTTACTGGGTCTAATGGAGGCTTGGCTTGTGAATCTTTATTGGCATTTCCAATTTTTCCAGATAGGCTGTGTGTTGCCAGTGTGCCTCTTCCAAAAACAGCCACAGCTAAATCTTTAACCATGGCTGACCATGATGTGCCTCCTCTTCCACATGCTTGGAACGTCTCTTTCCTGATGTTTAATTTTTTGTGGATTTCGACCTGTACAAAAAACACATTTATTATAATATAGCAGGTAAAATTAGTAAAGCATGTTTTAAGGTAGAATTGCATAAATTTCTTGAAATCTGCACTTTATATGTATAATGTACTTATTTTTCAGTATAAACTTATGCTTTACATAATCACAAAATTCAAAGTGTTTTGAAAAGGTTATTTAAAAATAAATTTCTCACATGTTCCTGTTCAGAAGATCTGAGATCGGAATTGGTTGGTTGAAGGGCAGAACAAGCCGCAACTGTTATGTTGCTGGTTGGTGCAGCGTGCTTGTTTACACTGCTTTTAGGTAGCACCTCATCAAATCTGTTAATAATCTCTAATGTTGAATAAATAGAATCGAATGTTTAAAAAAACTCTGTAATACATATCTTAAAAGCAAAGAAAAAAATGCTAACATGTGTATATATAGCCTACCTTTTTGTAGCTTAAAGTTCAGGGCCTTTAGCTCCTGATTCTCTGTTCTGAGGGCCTTGATCTCCCTTCTCATATCATTTATTGTGTTATTTTCATAGTTTTTTTCCTGTATTTTATTAAACAACAGTGTGTCTTTTTGTGATTTTCCCACCTAATTAAGAGACCAAATATAAAGTTTGATAACATCAGTAGCATGCAATTGTCAAACAAATATAAGGATAAATGGATATTATCCGGAAGTTAAAATGTACTTTTTTAGGTCTCTTTTCTGGACTTGATGTTGGACTATTTTCTGGACTAAATATTTGCTTCCTTTTAACAGCTCTCTTTTCAGGCAGCTTGCACTCCTCTTTCTGCTTCCTCTCTAACTCTATCTGATGTAAACATTTCAGTAGCTTGTCCTTATTTTCTGTACAGGAGAAGGTTTGTTATTTAAAAGGAATAGTTTAGATTCAGGTTACATAGCTACAGTTTATAGGAGCATAAAAAGAATTTAAATCTAAATATGTATATACTCGTTTACTTGTCTAACCCTAAGTGTCAAATTTCCTATATATTTTTTAAATAGCTATCTTCTTTTGATTAAAAGCATTTGCTAAATAAAAAATACATTTACCACTCAGCTTGAGAACAATTGCTGGAGAGCTTTCATCTTCATATTTAACATCAACGACATCCCCCTCATGAACTACACCGCTTTGAAGAATGTCTTTTCGCTTGACAATGTCAAGAGATGCTTCCAGTTCTTTCCATTCAATTAATGCCCACATGTTGCCTAGGCAGAAAACAATATAAAGATAACATGTATTCTGAGAGAGAGAGAGAGAGAGAGAGAGAGAGAGAGAGAGAGAGAGAGAGAGAGAGAGAGAGAGAGAGATTGGAGGATTTCTTTTTTTGGCAAAAATAACACAAACCAACTTCAGTGTGGTTTTAAGCTGTTACTATAGTAACCTATGTTAGTAAGCACGGTAATATCTTTGCTATTTATAGAAAGTCTTAAAAAAATTTCATCTACATTCTTCAACAGTGTTTTTGTTTTTGCATTAAAGTATTTTAATTGATGAAAATGTAAGTTCAACTCACCTAAATCACCGAAAGATGGCGCAGTAACGACGATCGTCTTGGTCTGGAAAACACAGCGCGTGACCTTTTCTCGAGTGTTTGCGCAAGCAACAAAATAACGGAAATTTAAGATAAACAAAGTAACCAGGCAACAACGTAAAAGACCCGTTTCACTGTAAGTATAACATTTATTTTATTAATTTGCATAATAATATAAAATGTATATTATACAGTCTATTTTCTTTATTTACAATATTATATACTATTTGGTAACACTTTATTTTACGACCCGCAAAGTACCGCGTAATTAAACCGAATTTACAGCGTACCTATTTGTAACAACAGAGTACCTCTACAGTACATACTTGTAGTTATAAGGGAATAATATTTTAAGTTTGGGGTAATAAGGGGGTAAGAATATATGGAAAATTATTCTCTAAGTATTTCATAACTACATGGTACCTATTGTAATATTACGTGGTATGTATGACTTACGTCTATGGGTAATATGGTCTATGTGTAATATGTTTTTTTTTTCATATTTGCTACTTACCTGATGAAGTGTTTTGTATAGCCTACAGTTGATGTCTACAAGCCACGTCGGCAAATAAAATATAACACACAATAAAAATAATAGCAACTTGTACCTCTTTGATCTGTATATGTATACAGGAGTTACCAGGTAACTCTTATATTTGCGGGCTGTAAATTGAAGTGGGGCTTATTCCCCGATTGTTCTGTGTATGTACCAGGTAACTCACATATTTGCGGGCTGTAAACTAAAGTGGGGCTTATTCCCCGATTGTTCTGTTTATGTACCAGGTAACTCTCATATTTGCGGGCTGTAAACTAAAGTGGTGCTTTGTTCACCTCTTGTTATAGGGTAAATACCATAAACATACAGAATATTGTTATTTTTATTTTAAAACAACTTATTTCAAAACATCTTTAAAACACTATAATTAAGCCAACACTTAATGTTTATTATCACATAACTTTTATTTAAAATAAAAAGTCATGACAATTTTTCATTGTTTTTGCGGCTTGGCTTCCTCTGTTGGTGTTCTTGTCCACTCGGATGATGAGTTGATGTCGTCTCACAAATGCTGTTCTGCATTACATATAAAAAACATAAATGAAAGCCTTCAGTAAATGTTTCTTCACTGTGCCTTGACAGAAACAGAGTTTTCTAAGCCAGTTACGTTTATAAATTTTAGGCTTACTTATGTGCTAGCTAACCGGCTACCATTAGCTAGCAACTTTCTTGAAAAACATTGTTTGAAATGCGTGAGTCATGTATTAACAAAACCAGTCACCTTATCCAGCATGCGGAACCTGCTAACATCACTCGCAGCTGTACTCCACAGTGTAGATCGTTTTTAAAACCTCTTAAAGAAATTTCACCTCAGGATCGCGTTCCAGCAAACCTCCTGCAGACGGCCGCGCGCTCTACACCTGCGCACTAACCTACGCATGTAGTCGTCTTTTGCTTTAGCGGGAGCTGATATCTGCTGTTGTTTCATTCTGGTTTGCCATTTCATAAATTATATTTGGCTAAAATACTTGTGTTTACAGTAAATAAATTGCAAAGCACCACTTCAAATATGTCCGCAAATGTAGGAGTTTCCTGGTAAATAGGGAATAAGTTGCTATTTGTATTGTACTTACCTTAAAAAAAAGATAACCACATTAAATCAGCTGGACTTTTGTTATTAAAAGCAAGTAATATAGGCTACTAAAATAAAAGTGATATGCTGTTATATTTATTTGCCGATGTGGCTCGTAGACATTGACTGTATACAACATTCAGTAGTCAATATGAAAAATTCACAATAAAAAATAAATAAAACATAATTTCCCCATAGACTTGACTAAGTCATACATACCACGTAATATTACAATAGGTACCCTGTTGTTATAAAATACTTAAGAGTATAAATAATTTATAATTAGGGCCCGAGCACACAAGTGTGAGGACCCTATTGTTTTTGCTCCGTTTATTAGGGCCCGAGCACACCAGGGTGTGAGGACCCTATTGTTTTTGCTCCGTTTATTAGGGCCCGAGCACACCAGGGTGTGAGGACCCTATTGTTTTTGCTCCGTTTATTATTAGGGCCCGAGCACACCAGGGTGTGAGGACCCTATTGTTTTTGCTCCGTTTATTATTCTTCTTCTTCTTCTTCTTCTTCTTCTTCTTCTTCTTCTTCTTCTTCTTCTCCGAAATGGATCGCATTTTTGAGGGCCTAAACATACCCGAAAACTCATGAAAATTTGCACACGCGTCAGAAGTGGCGAAAATTTACATGTAGTATAGGCGTCAGAAGTGGGCGTGTAAAAATGGCTCGATAGCGCCACCTGCAAAATTTCAAGAGAACAGCCCCCCCACTACGAAAAACTTACAGATACGAAATTTGGTAGGATCATCTATTACTCCAAGACCTACAAAAAAAGTCTCTTGGAGCTAAGCTCTAAACCCCAGAGGAAGTCAGCCATTTTGAATTTTCTCTGTCATTTTTTGACATTTCCAAGCGTCGTACTTTAACGAACTCCTCCTAGAGATTTAATCCGATCATCATCATATTTGGTCAGTATCATCTAAAGGCCTTTGCGATGCTAAATTGCGGAGCTTTTGACTTTTCATTGGAGGGCGTGTCCGTGGCGGCCTGGCAAAGTGTAATGTTTCGCCATGAAACAGGAAGCTGATGTAATTCAGGCATACATTGTCCAATCTGCCCCTGACTTCACACGTTTGATAAGGGTCCAGGCCTGAACACATCAACATGGCATAATTCAGTAACAGTCATAGCGCCACCTAGAGGCAGCAGGAAATACCATGTTTGACGCTGTGACTTACTGCTCCTAGGTATTTAACCATATCAACATCATATTTCACCAGTGTAATCTCAAGACCTTGTGTGATGATAAAAAGCAACGACCTTGACTTTTCATTAAAGGGCGTGTCCGTGGCGGCCTGGCAAAGTATCGCTAATTGAATCGCATTTTGACAGGCTAAACAACCTCAAAAAGTCATAAAACGTTGCACACACGTCAGAAGTGGCAAAGTTTACATGTGGCATAGGCGCCAGAAGTGGGCATGCAGAAATGGCTCGATAGCGCCACCTGCAAAATTTCAAGAGAACAGCCCCGCCGCTACGAAAATCCTACAGAAACGAAATTTGGTAGGGTCATATATCACCCCAAGACCTACAAAAAAGTCTCTTGGAGTGAAGCTCTAAACCTCACAGGAAGTCAGCCATTTTGAATTTTTGCTGTGATTTCTGTGCAAATTTTGTCATTTCCAGGCTTCGTACTTTAACGAACTCCTCCTAGAGATTTTGTCACATCGTCATCATATTTGGTCAATCTCATCTAAAGGCCTTTGCGATGTTAAATTGCGGAGCTTTTGACTTTTCGTTGGAAGGTGTGTCCGTGGCGGCCTGACAAATTTCAGCGTTTTCGCCATGAAACAGGAAGTTGTTATAACTAAGGCATACAATGTCCAATCTGCCCCACACTTCACATGTTTGATAAGAGTCTTGGCCTGAACACATTTCAATGCCAATATTCAGCTTCAGTCCTAGCGCCACCTAGAGGTAGCAGGAAATGCATTGTTTTACGCTGTGATTCACTGTTCTCAGAGATTTAATCAAATCATTATCATATCAGGTGAGACTGATCTTAAGCCCTTTGCGATGATAAATTGCGAAGATCTTGACTTTTCGTTGAAGGGCGTGTCCGTGGCGGCCTCGCAAAGAGTGATGTTTCGCCATGAGAAAGCTGTTGTAACTCAGGCATGCAATGTCCGATCTGTCACAGACATCATACGTTTGACAAGGGTCCTGGCCTCAACATATCAATGTTACAACAATCAAATACAATCATAGCGCCACCTGCTGCACAAAGGAGGTGTGGCACTTCAAAGTTCCTTTGAATATCCGCCTATATTTACCCACTGAAATTTCAATCCCCCTGGTTCATTGCTTTACTAAGGCCATAGAGTGGCGGTGCACATGCGTGCGAGGGCCCTTCCATCACTGCTTGCAGTTTTAATTATTCTTCTTCTTCTTCTTCTTCTTCTTCTTCTTCTCCGAAATGGATCGCATTTTTGAGGGCCTAAACATACCCGAAAACTCATGAAAATTTGCACACGCGTCAGAAGTGGCGAAAATTTACATGTAGTATAGGCGTCAGAAGTGGGCGTGTAAAAATGGCTCGATAGCGCCACCTGCAAAATTTCAAGAGAACAGCCCCCCCACTACGAAAAACTTACAGATACGAAATTTGGTAGGATCATCTATTACTCCAAGACCTACAAAAAAAGTCTCTTGGAGCTAAGCTCTAAACCCCAGAGGAAGTCAGCCATTTTGAATTTTCTCTGTCATTTTTTGACATTTCCAAGCGTCGTACTTTAACGAACTCCTCCTAGAGATTTAATCCGATCATCATCATATTTGGTCAGTATCATCTAAAGGCCTTTGCGATGCTAAATTGCGGAGCTTTTGACTTTTCAATGGAGGGCGTGTCCGTGGCGGCCTGGCAAAGTGTAATGTTTCGCCATGAAACAGGAAGCTGATGTAATTCAGGCATACATTGTCCGATCTGCCCCTGACTTCACACGTTTGATAAGGGTCCAGGCCTGAACACATCAACATGGCATAATTCAGTAACACTCATAGCGCCACCTAGAGGCAGCAGGAAATACCATGTTTGATGCTGTGACTTACTGCTCCTAGGTATTTAACCATATCAACATCATATTTCACCAGTGTAATCTCAAGACCTTGTGTGATGATAAAAAGCAACGACCTTGACTTTTCATTTAAGGGCGTGTCCGTGGCGGCCTGGCAAAGTATCGCTAATTGAATCGCATTTTGACAGGCTAAACAACCTCAAAAAGTCATAAAACATTGCACACATGTTAGAAGTGGCAAAAATTTACATGTGGCATAGGCGCCAGAAGAGGGCGTGCAGAAATGGCTCGATAGCGCCACCTGCAAAATTTCAAGAGAACAGCCCCGCCGCTACGAAAATCCTACAGAAACGAAATTTGGTAGGGTCATATATCACCCCAAGACCTACAAAAAAGTCTCTTGGAGTGAAGCTCTAAACCCCACAGGAAGTCAGCCATTTTGAATTTTTGCTGTGATTTCTGTGCAAATTTTGTCATTTCCAGGCTTCGTACTTTAACGAACTCCTCCTAGAGATTTTGTCAGATCGTCATCATATTTGGTCAATCTCATCTAAAGGCCTTTGCGATGTTAAATTGCGGAGCTTTTGACTTTTCGTTGGAAGGTGTGTCCGTGGCGGCCTGACAAATTTCAGCGTTTTCGCCATGAAACAGGAAGTTGTTATAACTAAGGCATACAATGTCCAATCTGCCCCACACTTCACATGTTTGATAAGAGTCTTGGCCTGAACACATTTCAATGCCAATATTCAGCTTTAGTCCTAGCGCCATCTAGAGGTAGCAGGAAATGCCTTGTTTTACGCTGTGATTCACTGTTCTCAGAGATTTAATCAAATCATTATCATATCAGGTGAGACTGATCTTAAGCCCTTTGCGATGATAAATTGCGAAGATCTTGACTTTTCGTTGAAGGGCGTGTCCGTGGCGGCCTCGCAAAGAGTGATGTTTCTCCATGAGAAAGCTGTTGTAACTCAGGCATGCAATGTCCGACCTGTCACAGACATCATACATTTGACAAAGGTCCTGGCCTCAACACATCAATGTTACAACAATCAAATACAATCATAGCGCCACCTGCTGCACAAAGGAGGTGTGGCACTTCAAAGTTCCTTTGAATATCCGCCTATATTTACCCACTGAAATTTCAATCCCCCTGGTTCATTGCTTTACTAAGGCCATAGAGTGGCGGTGCACATGCGTGCGAGGGCCCTTCCATCACTGCTTGCAGTTTTAATTAGGGCCCGAGCACACAAGTGTGAGGACCCTATTGTTTTTGCTCCGTTTATTATTATTTTTCTTCTTCTTCTTCTTCTTCTTCTTCTTCTTCTCCGAAATGGATCGCATTTTTGAGGGCCTAAACATACCCGAAAACTCATGAAAATTTGCATACGCGTCAGAAGTGGCGAAAATTTACATGTAGTATAGGCGTCAGAAGTGGGCGTGTAAAAATGGCTCGATAGCGCCACCTGCAAAATTTCAAGAGAACAGCCCCCCCACTACGAAAAACTTACAGATACGAAATTTGGTAGGATCATCTATTACTCCAAGACCTACAAAAAAGTCTCTTGGAGCTAAGCTCTAAACCCCACAGGAAGTCAGCCATTTTGAATTTTCTCTGTCATTTTTTGACAT
This sequence comes from Misgurnus mizolepis, assembly GCA_025389145.1. Taxonomy (NCBI): domain Eukaryota; kingdom Metazoa; phylum Chordata; class Actinopteri; order Cypriniformes; family Cobitidae; genus Misgurnus; species Misgurnus mizolepis. The sequence continues at coordinate 1,809,446 of JAIFKI010000021.1, forward strand.
TTCCAAGCGTCGTACTTTAACGAACTCCTCCTAGAGATTTAATCCGATCATCATCATATTTGGTCAGTATCATCTAAAGGCCTTTGCGATGCTAAATTGCGGAGCTTTTGACTTTTCATTGGAGGGCGTGTCCGTGGCGGCCTGGCAAAGTGTAATGTTTCGCCATGAAACAGGAAGCTGATGTAATTCAGGCATACATTGTCCGATCTGCCCCTGACTTCACACGTTTGATAAGGGTCCAGGCCTGAACACATCAACATGGCATAATTCAGTAACACTCATAGCGCCACCTAGAGGCAGCAGGAAATACCATGTTTGATGCTGTGACTTACTGCTCCTAGGTATTTAACCATATCAACATCATATTTCACCAGTGTAATCTCAAGACCTTGTGTGATGATAAAAAGCAACGACCTTGACTTTTCATTCAAGGGCGTGTCCGTGGCGACCTGGCAAAGTATCGCTAATTGAATCCCATTTTGACAGGCTAAACAACCTCAAAAAGTCATAAAACGTTGCACACACGTCAGAAGTGGCAAAAATGTACATGTGGCATAGGCGCCAGAAGAGGGCGTGCAGAAATGGCTCGATAGCGCCACCTGCAAAATTTCAAGAGAACAGCCCCGCCGCTACAAAAATCCTACAGAAACTAAATTTGGTAGGGTCATATATCACCCCAAGACCTACAAAAAAGTCTCTTGGAGTGAAGCTCTAAACCTCACAGGAAGTCAGCCATTTTGAATTTTTGCTGTGATTTCTGTGCAAATTTTGTCATTTCCAGGCTTCGTACTTTAACGAACTCCTCCTAGAGATTTTGTCAGATCGTCATCATATTTGGTCAATCTCATCTAAAGGCCTTTGCGATGTTAAATTGCGGAGCTTTTGACTTTTCGTTGGAAGGTGTGTCCGTGGCGGCCTGACAAAGTTCAGCGTTTTCGCCATTAAACCGGAAGTTGTTATAACTAAGGCATACAATGTCCAATCTACCCCACACTTCACATGTTTGATAAGAGTCTTGGCCTGAACACATTTCAATGCCAATATTCAGCTTCAGTCCGAGCGCCACCTAGAGGTAGCAGTAAATGCCTTGTTTTACGCTGTGATTCACTGTTCTCAGAGATTTAATCAAATCATTATCATATCAGGTGAGACTGATCTTAAGCCCTTTGCGATGATAAATTGCGAAGATCTTGACTTTTCGTTGAAGGGCGTGTCCGTGGCGGCCTCGCAAAGAGTGATGTTTCTCCATGAGAAAGCTGTTGTAACTCAGGCATGCAATGTCCGACCTGTCACAGACATCATACGTTTGACAAGGGTCCTGGCCTCAACACATCAATGTTACAACAATCAAATACAATCATAGCGCCACCTGCTGCACAAAGGAGGTGTGGCACTTCAAAGTTCCTTTAAATATCCGCTCATATTTACCCACTGAAATTTCAATCCCCCTGGTTCATTGCTTTACTAAGGCCATAGAGTGGCGGTGCACATGCGTGCGAGGGCCCTTCCATCACTGCTTGCAGTTTTAATTATTATTCTTCTTCTTCTTCTTCTTCTTCTCCGAAATGGATCGCATTTTTGAGGGCCTAAACATACCCGAAAACTCATGAAAATTTGCACACGCGTCAGAAGTGGTGAAAATTTACATGTAGTATAGGCGTCAGAAGTGGGCGTGTAAAAATGGCTCGATAGCGCCACCTGCAAAATTTCAAGAGAACAGCCCCCCCACTACGAAAAACTTACAGATTCGAAATTTGGTAGGATCATCTATTACTCCAAGACCTACAAAAAAGTCTCTTGGAGCTAAGCTCTAAACCCCACAGGAAGTCAGCCATTTTGAATTTTCTCTGTCATTTTTTGACATTTCCAAGCGTCGTACTTTAACGAACTCCTCCTAGAGATTTAATCCGATCATCATCATATTTGGTCAGTATCATCTAAAGGCCTTTGCGATGCTAAATTGCGGAGCTTTTGACTTTTCATTGGAGGGCGTGTCCGTGGCGGCCTGGCAAAGTGTAATGTTTCGCCATGAAACAGGAAGCTGATGTAATTCAGGCATACATTGTCCGATCTGCCCCTGACTTCACACGTTTGATAAGGGTCCAGGCCTGAACACATCAACATGGCATAATTCAGTAACACTCATAGCGCCACCTAGAGGCAGCAGGAAATACCATGTTTGATGCTGTGACTTACTGCTCCTAGGTATTTAACCATATCAACATCATATTTCACCAGTGTAATCTCAAGACCTTGTGTGATGATAAAAAGCAACGACCTTGACTTTTCATTTAAGGGCGTGTCCGTGGCGGCCTGGCAAAGTATCGCTAATTGAATCGCATTTTGACAGGCTAAACAACCTCAAAAAGTCATAAAACGTTGCACACACGTCAGAAGTGGCAAAAATTTACATGTGGCATAGGCGCCAGAAGAGGGCATGCAGAAATGGCTCGATAGCGCCACCTGCAAAATTTCAAGAGAACAGCCCCGCCGCTACGAAAATCCTACAGAAACGAAATTTGGTAGGGTCATATATCACCCCAAGACCTACAAAAAAGTCTCTTGGAGTGAAGCTCTAAACCTCACAGGAAGTCAGCCATTTTGAATTTTTGCTGTGATTTCTGTGCAAATTTTGTCATTTCCAGGCTTCGTACTTTAACGAACTCCTCCTAGAGATTTTGTCAGATCGTCATCATATTTGGTCAATCTCATCTAAAGGCCTTTGCGATGTTAAATTGCGGAGCTTTTGACTTTTCGTTGGAAGGTGTGTCCGTGGCGGCCTGACAAATTTCAGCGTTTTCGCCATGAAACAGGAAGTTGTTATAACTAAGGCATACAATGTCCAATCTGCCCCACACTTCACATGTTTGATAAGGGTCTTGGCCTAAACACATTTCAATGCCAATATTCAGCTTCAGTCCTAGCGCCACCTAGAGGTAGCAGGAAATGCCTTGTTTTACGCTGTGATTCACTGTTCTCAGAGATTTAATCAAATCATTATCATATCAAGTGAGACTGATCTTAAGCCCTTTGCGATGATAAATTGCGAAGATCTTGACTTTTCGTTGAAGGGCGTGTCCGTGGCGGCCTCGCAAAGAGTGATGTTTCTCCATGAGAAAGCTGTTGTAACTCAGGCATGCAATGTCCGATCTGTCACAGACATCATACGTTTGACAAGGGTCCTGGCCTCAACACATCAATGTTACAACAATCAAATACAATCATAGCGCCACCTGCTGCACAAAAGAGGGGTGGCACTTCAAAGTTCCTTTGAATATCTGCCTATATTTACCCACTGAAATTTCAATCCCCCTGGTTCATTGCTTTACTAAGGCCATAGAGTGGCGGTGCACATGCGTGCGAGGGCCCTTCCATCACTGCTTGCAGTTTTAATTATTATTCTTCTTCTTCTTCTTCTTCTTCTCCGAAATGGATCGCATTTTTGAGGGCCTAAACATACCCGAAAACTCATGAAAATTTGCACACGCGTCAGAAGTGGCGAAAATTTACATGTAGTATAGGCGTCAGAAGTGGGCGTGTAAAAATGGCTCGATAGCGCCACCTGCAAAATTTCAAGAGAACAGCCCCCCCACTACGAAAAACTTACAGATACGAAATTTGGTAGGATCATCTATTACTCCAAGACCTACAAAAAAGTCTCTTGGAGCTAAGCTCTAAACCCCACAGGAAGTCAGCCATTTTGAATTTTCTCTGTCATTTTTTGACATTTCCAAGCGTCGTACTTTAACGAACTCCTCCTAGAGATTTAATCCGATCATCATCATATTTGGTCAGTATCATCTAAAGGCCTTTGCGATGCTAAATTGCAGAGCTTTTGACTTTTCATTGGAGGGCGTGTCCGTGGCGGCCTGGCAAAATGTAATGTTTCGCCATGAAACAGGAAGCTGATGTAATTCAGGCATACATTGTCCGATCTGCCCCTGACTTCACACGTTTGATAAGGGTCCAGGCCTGAACACATCAACATGGCATAATTCAGTAACACTCATAGCGCCACCTAGAGGCAGCAGGAAATACCATGTTTGACGCTGTGACTTACTGCTCCTAGGTATTTAACCATATCAACATCATATTTCACCAGTGTAATCTCCAGACCTTGTGTGATGATAAAAAGCAACGACCTTGACTTTTCATTAAAGGGCGTGTCCGTGGCGGCCTGGCAAAGTATCGCTAATTGAATCGCATTTTGACAGGCTAAACAACCTCAAAAAGTCATAAAACGTTGCACACACGTCAGAAGTGGCAAAGTTTACATGTGGCATAGGCGCCAGAAGTGGGCGTGCAGAAATGGCTCGATAGCGCCACCTGCAAAATTTCAAGAGAACAGCCCCGCCGCTACGAAAATCCTACAGAAACGAAATTTGGTAGGGTCATATATCACCCCAAGACCTACAAAAAAGTCTCTTGGAGCGAAGCTCTAAACCTCACAGGAAGTCAGCCATTTTTAATTTTTGCTGTGATTTCTGTGCAAATTTTGTCATTTCCAGGCTTCGTACTTTAACGAACTCCTCCTAGAGATTTTGTCAGATCGTCATCATATTTGGTCAATCTCATCTAAAGGCCTTTGCGATGTTAAATTGCGGAGCTTTTGACTTTTCGTTGGAAGGTGTGTCCGTGGCGGCCTGACAAATTTCAGCGTTTTCGCCATGAAACAGGAAGTTGTTATAACTAAGGCATACAATGTCCAATCTGCCCCACAC